>OV281341.1:20000000-22500000 GCA_923062675.1 Marasmarcha lunaedactyla
AATGTCTTTTAGAAATAAACGTACGCTCTATAAGGTCTGCATTAGACCCGTCATGTCATATGCTTCGCCAGTCTTTGCCCACGCCAATCCCTCCGTCCTGTATAAGCTGCAGGAAATTCAAAATCTCTTCTGCCGCAGGGCCACAGACGCACCTTGGTATTTGCGCAACGCGGACCTGCACAGAGATCTTGAACTACCTACAGTGCAACAGCACCTCAAAATACTCTCAGAGTCGTTCTTCAAACGCGCCGAATCCCATCCCAATCATCTTGTTCGAGATTCAGTCTCATATACTGCTCCTGTGTTAGATTCGAAATTCAAAGTCGCTAGGCCGAGAAACGCGCACACGGGCGAACCCACGCAGTTAACTTTAGCTCTCGAGGCCCTTCAGGCCGCAAATCCTAATTCTAACGTAAATTGTAATTCTAACGTAAATCCGAATTAATGCAATTTTACTTTTCATTTTTAATGTTTTTATTTACTTTTCATTTTTAATGTTTTTATTTACTTTTCATTTTTGAGCACCTTCAGTGTTATGTAAATCTCAGCGGGTGACCCCTTAAGGGCCCCGCTAGCGCGGCCTCTTTCTCCAATTGGCCGTCGCTCAGATGGAGGCTGAGTGGCAAAAATGCACGAGCCGACAGGGGGTTTTTTAGTGGGTATGGTTCTGGTAGGCGTTGGGACGAGTCCCACATAACTTCGATCGCGCGCGCGGAGTATGCGTCAGAGCATTTTTTATGTCCTCCTGCCCTTCCCGTGGAGGGGAACCAAAAAAAAAAATGACAGATTACAGTCTCGGTCTGCGTGCGTTCTTGAGCGCACGTCGATCGCAGACGCCTTCCCGCTCCCTTAGCCCCCGCGCTAATCGAGCACCCAAATTTCACTGGTTGTTGCCGTAATAAATAATTTCATAGCTGTATACCGTAATAAGTTTCTAACGCCGTTTTCACGGCGGAAAGTGGGTTTTAACCGTACATCTAATAAGTTTCTAACGCCGTTTTCACGGCGGACAGTGGGTTTATTAACCGTACTTTGTGGAACGTGAGCTTCGTCGACGAGAATTCGTCGTTCCAGGTGCCTCGAGTCTTCGTGTTCGAGTAAGTTATCCGCGTCGTCCTCAACCGCCCTACTGCGTGTAGGGCGGTTTTAGGAAGTAAGTCATCGTTGATAGGTTCATAGTATATATATTTATATATTGTTGTCCCTCCCCAACCCCTCCGCAATGGCTTCCCTAAGCTTTAACGAGTTTAGGAAAAAGTTACTCGAAAGTACTGAAGGCATGTCTATTAATGCTGATAAGTACCGTTTCTTAGATTCTCTTATCCCTCATCTCATGACGTTAATGTCCACAATGGCTCCTCAGGCCACCCCAGTTCCCCAGACCCCTCAGGTCTTAGGCCCTCCCGCGTCCCCTTCCTCCAGTGACATGGAGTGCGAAGTAGACGCCCCTCCGCGCCGCAAGCGCGCACCCGCGACCGAGTCATCCTCGGACGCCACCCCAACTGACCCTGATGAGCCTCCCTCTTTCACCCTTACTAAGAAGCGCTCTAAGAAGCGCTCGAAACAAGACCCGGCGCCCTCGACGCCCGTCCCTACACCCCCTGCGGCGTCTTCAACGCCAGCTGCCCTGGTGTCTTCAACACCCGCTCCGACCCCAACTTCTGTCAAGGCCAAGGTACCACCACCCGTTTTCCTTCGGGAAAAGGGTAAATGGACTGAGGTTTCGACATTGTGCAATGAGCACAAGATTCATTACATTCGAGCGGCCAACTCGGGTGAATCTATTAAAATCTTAGTTTCGTCGATAGACGACTTTCGTGCTTTAACAAAGCTCCTCACCGATAAGCAATATTATATTGCTTATCGGTGAGCGATAAGCTTATCACACTTATGCTCTGTCAGAAGAGCGTAAGATCAGAGCGGTACTCAGGGGAGTCCCGTTCGAATTATCGAACGAGGCTATCCTGGAGGATCTGCAGTCCCAAGGCTTCCCGGCACTCGCGGTGCATAAATTCCACAGCAAGTACGGGAGGCAACACCCTCTCGCTTTGGTGGTTCTCGCCAACGTCCCCAAGTCCAGGGAGATCCTGAAAGGGGTTAGCTCTATATGCGGCCTCTCTGGGATCTCGATCGAGGCGCCTCATCGCCGCGGTCATCCCGGCCAGTGCCATCGGTGCCAGTTGTACGGGCACGCGGAGGCCAACTGCCGCGCACCGCCCAGGTGCGTCAAGTGCCTGGTCCCTCACTTCACTAAGGAGTGCAATCGCACTCCTGAAACTCCCTCTCCTCCCGATTGCGTGCTTTGTGGCCAGTCCGGACACACCGCAAAATACAGGGGCTGCCCTCGTGCATCCCGTTGTATGCGCTCCAATTTCAAGAGGGCGGCACTCAAACAGGCCCCGCGCCTTTCTCAAGAAAACTTTCCGCCGCTGCGTAGCCGGGTTCCTCCGGCTGCAAAGCCTACACAGTCTAGGCCTGCCCCAGAAAACTGGAGGCAGCGCCCCGCGTCGAATCCCATCCCGGCTCCTCGCCCATACAAACTCACTCCTCAATCCTCCGTAGCAGACGATATGCGTATCGTCTGCGACGCTATGAAAAATAATCGATGCTCGTGAAATCGCAGTCTTAGCCCGTAAACTTAGGGCTTCACGTACTCCGACAGAGAGTTTGCTAGCTCTGGCGGAGCATAGTTCCCTTCTCAATTCGTTATAGGTTCATTTAAATAAATTGATCCCTAAATCATGCTTCGGCCGACCTCTGCCCAGCCCCGGCTTCACCCGAGGCTGCCCAGAACGGCCACCAACTCATGTCCCTTTGAGCACCTTCAGTGCAACTTTCACTACAGGCGGAAGACCCGCTAGCGGGTCTCCGCCAGCGCGCCCATATTCCCGACGGGTGTCGCTTCTGATGAAGGCTAACGGTAATAACTACAGCCAACAGGTGGTTTTTAGTGGGTAGGTGCCATTCTTTTGAGTCCCACATAACCCCCCGCAGAGGAATTTACCTGCGAGCGGTATGCATGACGCATCTTCCACCTCCCTCCCGCGAGGGTGCCTCGGCAGCAAAAAAAAATGACAGATTAGACCACGAGTTCACTTTGAAAGAATTTAATTAAAATTGACTGGGAATATGCGCTTGAGTTAAAATCACCTGACAAAATCTTAAATTTTATAGAAAAAAACTTGAAAACAGTATATAATAAATATAAGAGTAAAATTAAAATTCGTAGAAATAAAAGAAAAAAAATGTGAATGGATAAATAAAAAAGCTAAATTGATGTGTAAAAAGATGACACTAATATAGAAAAGAGAATTTTATATAATAAATATAGTAATAAAACAAATAAATTCATGAATGCTTTAAAAAATAAATATATTAAAAACCAAATTACTCAAAATTTTAAAAGCCCTAGGGCATTGTGGAGGTTAATTAACGAGGGTTGTGGCCAACTGAAACAATCAGCAGATGATATTATACTAAAGTCGTTTGATGACACTGAACATATAATATATCCAATTACTATGCACAGCAGTATGACAATTCAAACAAATTTCAGGAATGCTCTATACCTCTTCTCAATAAATCTATCTATTCCAAAAGCCCAAACATTTGCTTACGTTTAAAAAATATCAATAATTATAAAACATCAAGTTTAATACAAAAATTAAATGATAATAAAAGTCCTGGCCTCGACGAAATTAGAGCAATCCACCTTAAGAATATTAAACATTTAATAACCCTTGTTATAACACATTTAATAACCCCTGTTATAACACATTTAATAACCCCTGTTATACACATTTAATCAATTCTTGTACTCAACGAGCTCATATCCTGACTCACTAAAGATTGGAGTCATTCGTCCGATACGTAAAAAAGGAAGTCTTTGCGACTACAATAATTACAGACCCATAACTATCTTGTCAACAATATATATGTTAATAGAAAGGTATAAAGGAGCTGAAATAAACTTGTTTTATGTGAAACAAAATTATTAATTCTAAACAGTATGGATTTCAGAGAGGTCGTAGTACAGGTCAATTACTTTGCGAATTTACGAACGAAATTAACGAGCACCTGAACAACAAACTTCATGTAATGGTTATTTTCATTGACTTCAGCAAAGCATTTGAATTGCTCCAGTATACCAAGATGTATATAACCAATTTCAACAATGCGGCATCCAAGGCCTGTTGCTGAAATTGCTTAGTAACTATCATAAGAACAGAAAAAATTATGTCAAGATTAATAATAAATTAAGTGAACCAATATTCACCAACATAGGCACGGCCCAGGGATCTATTATCGGTCCTACTGAGTACCTAGTTTACGTAAATAATACGTGTAATTTAATAAAAAAGGGATCAAATTATCAGTTTGCCGAAGATACCTGCCTAGTAACGGCGCACAGGGACAAAAGAGGCGCGCAACAACTAATGCAGCGTAATTATGATCTTGTGACAATACCCCGTAGACACACAAAAAAGATGTCTATAATAGAAAACAATCGATCTGTTATATTTTTAATATTTTTAGAATTTTTGCAAAGAAAAAACAAAATATCGATACAATATCAGGGAATCCAATGAGACGGATGGCTAAAATAGATCACATAGTTAAAAAGTTGTATACAGTAAGAAAAATATTTGTTTGTCTTCCATTTTACCTTTGGTAAGTGATGATAAAGACTAGGATGATACACGCCTGTCCAAGAGGTACCTCTTCACTCTATACAAGAAGGTACTTTGGTTAAAACTTTTTAAAATTTAGATTTTTTTATAAAAACGGATAATTCTTTTATTCATATTTCTGCCACATTGCTCGGGAAAAGTTGTTAATTTTCATAAGTAGGTACATATTGACGTTTACGAAAAGGACATAGGGTACCTTTTATCCCAAGAATAATTGCTG
The DNA here is from genome assembly GCA_923062675.1 of Marasmarcha lunaedactyla. Lineage (NCBI taxonomy): Eukaryota > Metazoa > Arthropoda > Insecta > Lepidoptera > Pterophoridae > Marasmarcha > Marasmarcha lunaedactyla. The sequence goes on from OV281341.1 coordinate 20,004,912, forward strand.
CACCTGAAAAAATCTTTTACATAATAAGTTCAAAGATTTAAAAGATTTATTTAAAAAGATATCATTTTTGTTTAATTTATTCAAATGTTCAAAAATTTCTGCCATGTAATGAAATCTAAAATCATAATTATAATTTTATAGACAACGAAAAGCTAAAGCCGATTCAATCTTAAAAATCCAATCCAACTTTTACCTTACTCCAACAGGCTGCATCCACCAATAGCGTCCACCGTGCGCGTAGTCTGCACGGGCGATGCGAGTGCAGGCGCCGGCGCCAAATTGCTGCAACTAGCGCCCTCTGGACAACATCTCGTGCTAGCGCCCTCTTCCGGCGACCCGCAACTCTGGCATGTCATGTCTAACTCCAAAGTCCATACTTTTAAAGGTAATTTAACATCTTGATGACGCCAATAAGCTTTAAGCAATAAGCTCTCTAGTATATCTAGCTGAATGATTTCGTTTAATTACAAAAATATTTTTGCTAATTGGGTGCCGTTGTTGCTATAATTTGACGTATTAACAATAAAAAAACAATGACAAGAAATCAACAACAACAATCTGTAGTGTAACTCTAGGCGGCAAAATATATTTTGTCTTATAAATGGTAATGACAGAACTAGCTAGTAGATCTTTTTTGTTAAGATCTTGTATTGACTATAGTCCTTCCTATTGTGACCAACATCATAATCACGATTACCTGGTTGTGTTCAATAACTAAAACAAAACCAGTTTTAACTAAAACGTACGGTCGAAACGCATTATTAGTCGAGATAATATTAGGTCCTAAAAAAAACTCCTTAAAAAGACTAAAAGAAAGTTACGTGTGAGCGTTTGGTGAACTAGTGCTGGTGTCGTTCACAACAGCTTTCTTCAATCTGGCCAGACGATTACGGCAGATGTTTTTTTATCAGCAACCGCAAACCATGAGGGAAAAGCTAGCTGCTAAACAACCGAGGCTGGTTAATCGCTCTAGGCCACTGCTGCTTCAGGGCAACGCTAGACCACACACTGCACAACAGACGGCTACCAAATTAGAGGAGCTTCAATTGGAATCTCTAAGACATCCACCGTACTCCCCGGACCTTGCTCCAATACATTACCAATTTTTTTTTCGAAATTTGGATATGTTTTTGCAAGAGAAAAAATTCAACTCCGATGGGGCAGTCCAAAGCGCTTTTAAAGATTTTATTGATTCCTGTCCGAATGTTTTTTTTAGTAAAGGGTTCAATGAACTACCTATGGGATGGCAAAAGTGCAACTTATTCTAGGTATTCATATTCGAGGTATCCCGCGTGCTCGTTTGCCGGCTGTAAATATAGTTAAAAAATTATGTATGGTCCCCTTAAATAAGCTATATAGGTTGTAATTGACTCAAGCCTTAATTTCATTTTAAAATCTATTTGCCTTTTTGAAAAGACCCTTATTATTTCGTATAATTTAAGAGCAAAATAACTTTGAAACTGGTTAAAAACAGAATAATGACTTAATTTAAGTGACGTTCGCTTTGTGTGTGTTACTTGCTTTGTACCTTGTTTATGTATGCGTATTAATTTGGTGAATTATCTTGGCAAAAATGAATAAAATTTTCTAGATAACCTTTAATAACTTTTTATCACATGTTTAATTCTAAATAATAAATGGCTAGAAAAGATTAGAATTTCGAATTCCAGATTTGTACCTTAGTTTGTTTCATAATGTAAGTAATAAAATGAGCGATTACCTTCTAATATATTTTGGTACAATACATGACTGATTTTTGCGATATAACGCTTTACTACCCTCTGAAACAACAAGGTTGTGTTAAAAAGTATTGTCACAACAATACGTCACTCCCATTCTACGTAACATTATTGATTGATGATTGTTTTTATGAACGTCTCCCTTTATTTATTATTTAGAGCTTATATCGATCACGCCTAATAAATAACGAATCTGTGGAAGCAGAGATCGATTGGCACGTAATCTATTAAGCTCCGATCTGTCATACATATTGTATTGATTAATAGGCTCTGACAAATTGAAGCTTACGTCTATTGAACCTATAAATATATAATTTGTGGGCAATAGACTAAAGTTAAGTTATGAATAAGTTAAGCTATGAAATAAAAAATACTTCTTTATTCATTCCTGGAACTTTCAAATGTAGAGTGAACAGATACCTCTTGGACAGGCGTGTACCTTCTTAGTTTTCCTGATCACTTTCCACCAGGTGAGATGGAGGACAAGCAATTGCCAATCTATCATTAAAAGAAAAAAAATTAAGCTACATTTTTCACCTTAAAAGTTAATTAGTCAATTCATCTGTTTTCTTTACCGTAAAAGCAAAAATGTCGGGATACTCGCAGTTATATGATACGTACTTTTATAACATATTGTAAATCTTCTTTGACAGGTCACTCCGGTAGAATTCTCTGTATTTGTGTCACAAGGGAATCTCAGTACTTACTGACAGGGTCTGAAGACACAACTGTTATCGTGTGGGACCTCCATACGTTGGCAATAAAAACAAAAATATTGTAAGTATTTCCTTTTAAAAAATATCATTAACCTGTATTTATAAAACTGTCTTAGTGAAAACATTACTATAAAAACTCAAATAAGGCAAAGTTTTGTTAAGTACCCGTTGAAATCCTTTTAAAACTGAAAAAAATTATTGGAGATATTGTTGTTGATGAAAATTATGATGTAAAACTTTTGATTTTTCATAATAGATAGAGCTCTTACTGACACGAATACATTTAAAAACAAATCATTATGTACATAGGGCAATCTTGCTTTATTTCGAGATTTCACAAATACGCACGCTGAACCCAGGATCCAAAAATATAATTAAATAAGTATATGTTATGAATCACTGTTACAAATCAGCTGGAACCCATCACATTAGCGGAAGATGGGAAACCATCACATTAGCGGACCGTCCCATTTGACACGGTACCAAAGTGGCCAAAATATAATAACTAGCCATCATCACAGAATGGTCTTAATGGTTCGATTACCGAGTGATAAAGTGAAGGTTAGGAGCACCCGGTGGATAATTCTTGTTTAAATTGGCTTAGCGCAATAATCTGCCACCACTAAGAGAGCACGAAATACATGAAGTCCAAATTCATAAACCTATACATCGGTTTTGAGGCAAATAATTTTGTTTGCACCAACACCCAAACTGCAAGCTATCCTAAAGCCTTCAATTTATAAAAGCATTAGGAACATAAACCAAAAATAAGCTCACAAACATACTAATACATATTTTATTAAAAGAGGAAATGTTACATTGATCTTTTATGGCAAGTGTTCAGAATTATTAAATATTTTTTAAATTCAAATAGAGAGCACATCGCGCCCGTGCTGTGTGTCGCTGCTATAGTAAACCGGTCGCTGGTGATCAGTGGGGGAGAAGACTCGGCTGTCATCGTTACTTCTCTTCTTGACGGAGCCTTGGTAAGTGATATCTTTTACTAGCCGAAGTCCGTTTTACTTAACGTCAAGTAAGTGAAACATACTTAATTATTTGCTGAAAACGGATTTAATCGTTTGTTGTTTTTTTAATAGAATTTGATAAAAGTTTGGGCTGTGACATCTTTGACGATAATTTCGAAACTATAAAAATTCTAGAAAAGCTGGCTCAATCCTTTGGCTTTGTATAAAAGTATGGAATATAAAAGTATGCTTTTACTATATAAATCTTTTAAGCTTTTAGAGTACAAAAAGAAATCTAACGCACAATTTTTCGCATTTACATTATTACTGTAATTTTACTTCTTATAGGTTATGATTACTATTTCATAATACTGAGCTGGCAAGGGAGTCTTGTTTCTTGAGCGAATCATTACCAAAAAAACAAAATTCAGAAATTTATATTTATACGTATTTCGTTTCCATAACCAACCCTAAAAATAAGGCCACAAACAAAATTAAAATTTACTTTTATTTTTGTTATCAATTCATATTATTAGTTATCAGCAAGAAACACTCTATATAGTTCTAAATAGTAGTTCAGCCTGAATTCAATAAGTGATTTTCTGAGAGCTCGAAAAAATAGTAAATACGAAAGGTGGCACTAGTAAAATTTGTTACAAATTTTGTACATTAACTTTTAGACAAACAAAACAGCAAATAACAATCCATACAGGCCAGTTTGTAGTAAATATTTTCTTCTTTTCAACCTACCTATCTTAGACTTTATATTCGGACCAGATTTTCTTAGCACCATCTATTGAGGTAATTAACAATGTAAATTTTTAAATTTGATTGAGGAAAATCCCTTATTATAGCTTTTAAAATACTATTGTTCCAGTAATCTCACAGAAGCGACACGTAATTTAGAAGCAGCTATATAGTGTGCTTAAAGCATACTTTCTACGTGATATTGGAATTTGCTCATACAATGCATATAGTCTTGAGACTTACATGTTTTACTTCCTATTATTGAAATTAGCGTATGAAAATGTCTTAAATACATAGTTGATTTGTAGTTTTACTTATTTGTATTATAGTGTATGAGATGTAGCAAAAAGTTGGCATACATACGCAAATTGTTATATCTATAAAAACCATATTTTACGTTGTTGTAGTATTAAAAAGAAAACTTTCAATTGCTAGTAAAAGGTTAAGTCTATCGTCGTAAAAAAAGTTTTTGTCCTATTGTATAAAATATTATTAATGTTTCTTTTGTCCTGCGGAAAATTAAGTTTGACAAGGTTACCCTGCTGCGAACTTGTCATGAATTTTTGTTTATTGAAATAAGTTTATAGTTTTCGTTTGATTATTTGTTATTTTATATCTGTATGATACATGTTTTATATCGTACATGCGTAAATATAATTATCTAAGAAACATTCGTAATGCAAAACGTGTTCCCCGCAGATAACTAAGCTAGACCACCATAGAGGCTCAGTGACAGCTATCAAAGTGATTCAAGATGGCGATATCCTGGTCACGTGCTCTCAAGATGGCACCATCTGCACCTGGTGTGTGGACAGCTTTACTCTACTCAGTACCATATCAGCCGGAGTCACAGTGCATGCGATGGAAATCACAGATGATAACGTCTTCCTTGTCACCCTGCAAGGAGAAAATGAGATGCATATAAGGACTTTTATAACTGGCACACACTTGCACGTCTTGAAACGGCATAAAGCTAAAGTAAGTAGAAGCATTTTATTTTTGATTCATTAAAGTACCACTTTTTCTACAAATAAAAGCTTAACCATATGCAAAAGGAAGTTTCTCATCATGTAAATCGAAACAAAAAGATGTTTCTTTTACATTCTAGACATACATAAATAGGGAATAGCAAAAAATATTAAAAATAAACAATAATAACAAACAGTATTGTATAGTGGTAGTCGAGTTTCTTTCTTAAGATCTAGCCTGGGGTGGTTCTATAGTCCTTCCTATATTGGCAGCAAAAATTATCACGTTTCTGTGGTTGTGTTCCGATTAAAGGGAGGGAACAACCAGTGAAATTACTGGAACAAACGTAATTCCAGCTGAAGCATACGGTCAGCAACGCATCATCAGTTGGTATAATAATCACAATTACTATAAATAAGTAAAACAACATCAAGTGGATCACGGGTTCGTTGGCTGGCTATGAAATTAGTAAAAGTGATTGTGAGTGATTTGTTAATTTTATTCATGTAAATGAAAAAGAACGAGCAACTAATTATTTTAAAAACATAGTAAATTTTTGTGAAATGTTTACCAAACTTTTATTGCCTTAGGTATATCCTTTAATAAATTTATGAGGAACCATAACTTTACCAAAATTCCAGGATCATCATCATTTTATCGATTTATAACTGGCTTTCGTTATAAAATAAATACCTACGTTTTAAAAATAATATATATTTCGTTCTTTATTTATTTTTAAGAACTTATATACTAGGATTAGGATAGCTTGGTGCTAGATTAGACGCCGATCAGAGATGAGGGATCTTAACTCATTTAGCTGTCTCACTTTGCTCCTCATTTTGCCGTAGTAATTGAGGTCACTAAACTGATTTACCCTCTCTGATTCTGAGCTATACGAAATAAATTACTTTCAGTTTCTTTTACTTTTTTTGCTGGATGCTCGTCTTGGGAATAATATTCTTTGGAAACCATTGCGCTAAGAAAACGATTTGTTCTTATTAATTTCCTGTACTTTATGCTTCTTTTAATCTTTGATTTACCTTTTCTTGTTCCATAAATTCTTAAAATCCTTTTTATAGCATTATGGCAGCGATTTAATTTCAATTATAACTTTTATCAAATGCATATTTTTGGATTAGAGCCCTGATTGGATTATTTAAATGTTTTCGATAATGTACAATTTTATAGGCGCTCTTTTTGTAGGGTCTGCATATCTACTAATGTGCGTACTAAATGCAGTGCAGATTCTACTTAAAATATGAAATGTGTACATAAGAAGGAATTTAAAAGTTTAATTTTCCATCAAGTTTTATTGAAACGTCTCAAAGTATCTCAACTTTATTAATAATCAACTTTTTGTTTAGATTAAATGCTTCACCGTAGCCCACGATTCTTCGCGCGCTGCCGTAGGATGTGCAGACCAGAGAATTTACATTTACAGCCTCCATAGCGCGCAGTTATTAAAAACATTAGCAGCTGCACACGACCTTGCAGCTTTAGCTGTAGCGGATAAAGATCATTTTCTTTTAGCAGCTGGTAAGGATTTTAAAACTATTGATTCTGTAACCGTTACACATAGTCCATCATCCACGAGGTGATTTATGTAGCTATAAACTTTTTTTCTGAAACATAGTTTTTAAAGATTTGTTTTAAAAAGCCCATATCAAAATAAGCAGTTATTACTTTGTTCTCAATAACATGCCTAAATTGAAGAAACGACTTGCTTAAATTGCTTAAATTATTGATCCAGCTTATGGAGTAAGCTATTAAGTTGTCAAATTCATATGAAGCTTCCGATGGCGTTTTAAATGTTCTAAAGAATTGTTAGTTGTAACTTTAAAACAAGATTAAATGTTGAATGTTAGTATGAACTGTCGAACAAACTTCTATTTCTCTAATAATATCTAAGAAACTCGTATTCCCAGGTGGCAACAGAGTTACTATCTACTCTTTCCACACTGAAGACAACTTGACTAACTTCCGCCCGACGCGACAAATGAAAAGAAGACAAACAAAGTCGACAACCAACGTTTCAATGTTACAGGTAAAGTCAATTAACTAATACGCATTTGTTTCTTGTTACGTAACTAGTAGTTTTGTTGGCAAGAAACAATTTTTATAGAACTTAAAAGATCAATAAGTTATCATGCTTTTTTTCATATTATTTTTAAAGTCCCTACGATGCCATATTTTGTCTCCGGGAGTTTTTTGAGAACTTGTGTCCCATTTTAAGTACACAACTCAATTAATCAAATATAAATAATACTAATAATACAAAGTATAAATTTGGAAGACCTTTTTCCTTTTTTCTTGCCCAATTAAGAAGGAATAAAAAATATAATATTGGTAATACATAGTTGGACAATATTGTATTTTTATAAATAGGAGTATTTACCCATCACGAGTTTACAGATATAACTAGATCAAACTTTCAAAATACAAAATAATATATGTTTATTTTTATCAGGCGGAACAGAGCGAGTTAATCCCAATCAGCTGTCTCGTAGTCTCGCGAGATGGGCAACTAGCAGCCAGCGGGTGTGCTCGTGGACTCGTTCGAGTGTGGCAACTTGGCGGTCACAGACTTCAAGCTACTTTGGCTGGCCATGTGGGTCACGTGACATGCCTTACGTTTTCACCTAATAACCTGATTGTGTTAAGTGGAAGTGAAGATCGAGCGGTAGTCGTGTGGCAGTTGGCTGATAACTCCCCGTCTTTAACTTATAAGGTGAGTAAAAAACATCATTATCCTATATATTGATAGATTTCCTAGGAATAAATCCTGATCATAATAACACGAGGTTCAGGTAAAAATTGTTTGACTATTCGAGGAATATATGCCACAATCACAATGAAATAATTGCAGTTACGTCAATCAACATACAGTATTATTCTTATTTTATCCAAACCAATATGTCCACTGTTCTTCCAAAAAGTAAGCAAAACTTGTGTGGCGAATGGCCTCACCAATTTCTTTGGTAGATACTACGAACTCGAGTGCATTTTGAAATAAACATACATATATTGTAGCAAAACATCCATGACCCTTCTCTTTTAATATTCGCCACAATTAGTTTTTCTCGCCACAAATATTATATACCTTTCGATAATTTTGATTTTGAAATACTTAATTTGTTGATACTTATCAACTTATCGGTACTGAAATATAATTTAACCACAAACTGCAAAGTGTTTTGTCGAAAAGTATATTTTTTTCTATATGCTATCCTAAATATATATATTAAATATCGATTTTTAGAACTACTGTTTACTATGTTTTAATCATGATTATGTAAAATGATATCCACACTACATTGGTTTCTGATTCGAAACCACAAACTGTTGCAGTGACAGCCCAACATAAATGTGTGCTATATGTTGGCCATATGCAGCCGCCTGTTAGCCTACCTGTACTGTGGTAATGAATATGGCACACGTCTGCTATCGGATGAGATATTGTTATACAATTGCAGTATTTTGAAATTAGTATCTCTTTATGTAAATATTTTGTTGTTTTAGAAGAAAGAAAATGTATTAAAAACACATCAAAAGTGCCAAGAGATGAAGTAATTTTTTTGCAAAAAATGTTCTGATCAATATTTACCAAATCTAGTCTACTGGAATAATATTTTATTTTGATTCCTATGTTTTCATGAATACATATACCTACCCCTGTGGTTTTTGCAAATTATATGAAATTAACTCAAATTAAAGGAGTCAATCAAAGAGTCAAAAAAGGAAAAAAATTAAGATTTTATACATTTTTACTGCAAAGATAAAAAAAATTAACGAGTTAGACAATCGCAGCGATTTGGCATGCCTAATAACAGTTTATCAAAATTACCTTGAAGGAAGTCCGCCCACGTCCCATCTAACAAGTCAAAAAGTTGGGTTTAGATCTGGCAGTTGAGCAGGCCACAGCAGAACGTTAATACCAGTTTCGGAAAGAGTAGCGTTGGTTGACGGGTCGCCCACTTCCCTCTTATATGGTTGAAGAGGGCAAGTTGGAAAAAGAAGGCAACGGGTGCCGTTTGAGGGTGTTCGTCGTTTGGATAGTTGGGGGGAGGGACGCACTTAAATTCAAATTTAAATATTAAATATTTCTGGACATTGACAATTACTTTTTCTTGATGTTACATAAAGCATGACTTCACAACCCTCGCGAAGATGAACTGGCAAGAAACTTTTCTTTTAAATTTACAATGTCTCTTTATGAAATATAAAATAATTCTTATCTGCATCTGTTCTCTGCTCAGCAAGTCTTCTAACTATCCAAACGACAAACACTCCCAAACGGCACCCGTTCAAGAGTTAACGCGCAATTCAGCCGTGGTTAAACGACGGCGTTGCTCTAAATCAGTGTAATTTTTTACAGTCCCGATGCAGAAATTGTAATGATTTTGTAATAATGTCATGACTCATTTTTATAGAACAAAATTCTTTATTTAAATAGTTAAATTTACTAAATAGAATCAATAGCGATCCAAAATAGTCAGTATAGTAAACCTAATTTGCAGAAATACTCTAAAACTTACCTAACCCTTAGACACTTTTGATGTCTGTATTTTAGAGGTAAGTAGGTACACAAAATAAAACAAATAAAAATTACACATACAAAGTAAGCCCTATTTAAAATATTTATAAACAAAACTTATTTCTAAAAAACGACATTGTCTCATCATGGTTTCGCCTCTTCAAGTGCGTTTCAGCCTGTTCCATTGGCCACTTTGTTGGCTTGTGGCTATGGTAGTGGTGTCACAGTAAATACATATATTTTATATCATAAATTAAATATAAAAAATAGATTCACCTTTTTTGTAGCTTTAGTTGAAGCATTTATATAGAGTGCAATGAAACTTTCCGGAACTGGCTATTACACAGACATCATTATAAACTCCAAAAAGTGGATGATTGCGTCTTTAAAAAAAAACTATTCACTTAAAACGGCTAGTGATGCATTGGAAAACTAGTACACGGCCATTTGTTTGTCGAAAGTTGTTGACGAACTGTAAACTCACAAGCAGAAGCAAAAACTCGAAGGTGAAAAATATACTTATTGATTAGAAAGATATGAACCATTAAGTGATTCAATTCAGACGAGAATTCAGGAGAAGGACTCTGACACTGGATAAGACTTCGAAATTATGTCAAACTCTCAAAATTATTCTACTCAGCCAGAAAAATCAGCCTTTTAAGTTTACTAAAATCGTGTTATTAAAATTAATAAAAATTCTACTGTTAAAAAAATTTTATGAATTGATTTCAAAAGGTTTACTGTTCCAAATCTGTATTTGGGCATCATTGTTTAGTTCCATTAAATATCACTGCCATGTAATATTTTACTAAAAAACTGGACGTTATATCTACATGTATAATACATTTTAAGCACAGTTAATTCGATTACCAATAATCCTTCTAGTTCCCTCCACTTAATTTCGGTTAAACAAAAGGCTTATGCACATTAACAAAAGAAAAATCTTGTCCTTAAAATGGTCCTCAACATTTTGTTAAGTCTATTTATATATCTATATAAGTTATTTTTGGTAGGAAGTAAGGAAGTAGCCTACCGGTGTCAATTTCACCTCTAAAGCAGGTGTATAACATTAAGTATTATAAATTTCATAACAGCTAATCAGTTCTGGTTTAATTTTTTTTGTCATACGTTTTATTAAGAACAACATATTACAGTATTAACAGTCTTCTGTCTTTATGTCTAAAATAAAGTGTTAAGTAGGCTTCCTTACCACTTGTGGCGATTTTCTAATTTTATTTTATTTTTTTCCTATACAGGGTCATTCAGCAGCCCTGCAATGTTTGATAATGATGTCGGACGGGCGTCGCGCTATGTCCAGCGACCGCTCGCGTAACGTTCACGTTTGGTTGGTTGACTCTGGCATCGTGCTACACTCAACTACGGGGCCCAGTGGCAATGTGGATGTTACCTTGAATATGAAGTTTGCAGTGAGTGTTAATCTTTTTAGTTTTTCAAAAGCTTCTACGAGTACTCTAAAGTAACGTCTGCAATTCTTTCTTTATCTTAATTTTATTTTATGTAAAAACAGCTAGTAAAAACAGAGGCTATTAAACCTTAAGATTCCATCGAAAATTTGATACTACAAACACCAGCTGCGGATTTAGATGTTTAGTAAATACAAGTAAAATATAAATTAAAAAGGTATGTTTAATATTTAATTTTACATATCCTCTTTGCTAAATGATAACATACAATTTAATAAATAATATCAGTGTTATTTTATAAGTCCATTATTTTATAGTTTTGTATTTTATATTGATTAAAGTTTTATGCACAAAAAATTCAAGACACTATTACTTACTGTCCATCAGGTATTATCAGATGGAGACAATTCAATCCGCATCTGGGCTTTATCTGGTGGAGAAGGAGGAGAAGAAAGAAGAACAGTTTCACACGCCGAAAGGATCACCTGTTTCGCTCTCACCGCTGATTCACAGCACGTTGTTACTGGGTCCATGGACATGTCCCTTAAAGTGTGGCAATTAGACGGTGGAAAATTATCTCAGGTTTGATAGTTAGGATTTTTACGAGATTTTGCATGTTTTTGATAAATATTATATATAGTCTATATGTATAGTCTTACATTATTTAATATTTTATTGCTTAGTTTACGGAAATAAAATTATTTTATTTAGTAAAAGTTCAGTAATCATGAAAATGTCGTAACTTATATTTATTTAAATCTTAAGGTACCTGTAATCCTAACTTTTGTCGCTTATATTTGATATCACATAGATGGAAACCATAATAAGATCAATCGGAAAATAAATGGCATATGTAAATAAAAGGCGACAAATACCTTTCTATTACATTAAATACATTATTATAAGGTATTTTTAAAATTTTATCAGGTGTTAGTCGGCCACTCAGATATAGTGACCTGCGTAGCTGTTTCAATAACAAATAAGACACAAGTTGTGTCTGGATCTTGGGACTGTAATCTCATCGTATGGGACATCAACACAGGGTCTGACTTACATCTTTTGTCTGGACATCTGGGAAAGGTCACCTGTGTCAAAGTAACGGGTGATGGATCTATTGCTGTTTCTGGTAAGTGATACATTTTATATCTTATCACAGTCTTATCTTCCCCAGTATTAATTTGGAACATTTCTTCTTTTATACCTGATTGATAAAATCAGCACAATCTGTTCATTTGTTTAAGATAGTCAAGGAACACTATCTTGCTAAAGAACATTCTACCACACCATAGCTTTTATAATATTCTAGATTCATACTTTAAAAAATATTGTTTAGTATTTTGTAACTAAAACAAATGTATTTATAGATGTTAAGTAAAAATACAGATAGCAATATATGTATTTGCATGTGTACATATGAAATATTATTATATTTATGCATTATTTAAATTTATTTACAAAAATATGTGCATTAATGAGTCTTTTATTATACCCTAATACAAAAACCAAACCTAAGGTTGTGTAGATAAATCACTTTATAGTCACTCTAAAGCCGCTTTTTGTACCTATCGTTTAAGTGTCTTTAATTAATTTTTTTATACCTTATGGTGCAGAATAAGTTGTATTTTTTATCATCATTATAATATTATCTTACATTTTACACTTTATCATCATTCGTTCTCATAATCCAAAAATCCTGAAAGCTTGCTTATCTACAACCTGTCCCTTGAAAGAAAAAACAAGACGAATTACTATCTAGTGGAAAGGTATCTTCTTTACTAAAATAATAATAATAACAACTATGACAACTGGGTGTTACCGTATCACCAAAACCCAACTTCGGGCCCAAATTGAGACTGTGTCACAACAGCTTTAAAATAAACTGGGAATCATCTCAAAGATACGGCGATATTTCAACTCAGAACGGCGGCGGCCAAATACCAACTTGAAGCGGACTCATTCGGTCGACGTTCAGGGGTAAAAAACTACAAAATCTTAGCTTCCTATATCTGTTTTCCTTAAACGTATAGTCTTGATATCTTCAAGAGTAGTGTAAAGAAGCACGTCTTGGATAGGAGTGTAAAATCCTATGCTTCAACATCTTCGTCAATCATACGAGATGGAAGACAAACGCAATTCCAATTCCCCGAAAAATCATGTATTTAAATTTACTTTCAATTTACATCAGTATTTTTAAACTAGCAATACTATATACGAAACCATCCCAACAGGCGCTGAGGACAAAACACTAATAATCTGGGAAACAAAGCGCGGACTAGCGTTGACATCGTTAGCTCTTCACGTACCGCTCATGCAGTTCCAGATTACTAGCGACTGTGCCAGGATTGTCATACATCTTCTTGATAGAGGTATATTTTTAAATGAACAACTTGATATTACACAATTTTTTTGCAAAGGATATTAAAAATATGGTACAACCGCGATTACACTGTCAAAAATTAATCCTAATTGAAAATAAAAACAATATTCGTAATCCTTCCTTTCACAGCAACATTGAATTTAATACAAAAAAAAAAACCTTTTTACAAATGAACAGTATTGTACTTAATATTGAAATGCTTTAAACTACGCAGTAAATGATTACATCCACAGGGTGCCTACCAATCATTTGCCTTCATAATACGCCCGCGACCTACGTCAAGATCCCCACCTACGCCGCTCCCACTAAGGACATCGATGGTAAGTAACTCAATAATCAAGGTGTAAAGGATTGTTTCAGTCCTTATTTAAAAAAAAAATTCTGAACCAAACCATTAAGAAAATTATGATAAACGATATTTGAGCATAAGAAATTAAAAGCAAGAACATAATCAAATTTTATGATTCTTATTCCCTCGATTACAATATAAATTGTTATCGCATTACATAACACGATACTTATATAAATGTGCTAATTTAGCTTTCAAGTAATAACTAAGGATTGGTTGCATTATTGTAACCACAAAATTTTTTCGTCGCTTTATTAATAAAAATAAACAGATTTTTTTAATGGGAACTTAATGAAGGGCAGGTTTAATTATTTCATTGATCGTTTGTCTGAAATGAATAAGCAACTTGGTATATCAAGAGCTTTGGACGTTACACTTTAGCGGGTAGCAATCAAATATAGGGCAAAAAAGTTTTTCTGATTCTATCCTACAAACAGCTTTGACGTTGACATATAGGCAATTTCATTAGCTTTCTCAAACAGCAATAGGTATCTTTTGTTTATTTACTGGAGTACCCAAGAACTAAACAAAAATACAGGTCGGCAATCGCGCTCGCACGCACTCGTCGCTATCGCACAGTTTAGCTATATCGACGCTGGAAAAACTAATTGCATTAACAGCCACTTTGGGCCAAATTGAGTTATGTATGTCGTAGGAATTGAATTCTTTATTCTTTTGAATCTGAGAACTTTGTCATTTTCAATAAATGCAAAACTTGCGTTTGTTCACCTTAGTTATCAGTGTATTTGCTCTTGAAAACACGGTTTCATTCAAAACTGTATGCGACTTTGATTTTATACAAATTTCTACGCAATTAACTAAATTATAAATATTACGATTAACGTTATTGTTATAACACACCTAACTTAAATTTTCGCCATCTATGGAGTTACGACATTTTACTCCGATTTTAAATGTTAGTAATTGTTAGATAAAACCCTATACTCGTTCAAGCAGTTTGTTTGGTGTTTGTTAAAGTTACAGTTACTCTTATTTTCGGTATGTTGGTTATAAAAAGACTTTCATTCAATATCATGGGAATTGTAATGTTTGTCACTTTTTAGAAATGTGTCTTCGTAAGCTATGAGTAAGCTTTTAATTAAGTTTTTTTATAAATATAACTTTTAAACACATTTTTATATCTTTACAAATTACAGGTTAAAACTAGGTCTGTAAATACTTATAATTTCTAGCCAAAATAATGAATAACTCTATGATAAAAACACTTCTACTTTATATTGTGAAAATACATACAAGGAGACGGCAAGGGTGTGGGGTCCTCAAATCAAACGGAGGTTCCGCGTGTAGTTAGCACTCATTGAGTGTATTTATATGCTCAAAACCTAAAACGCACTACTCAGCCATTGCCGAGAAAAAAATTCCTAAAGTTTGAAAAAACAAATTTTTTTTTCTTGTATTAAAATTTAATAAATTGTTCATCATCAGCTCTCTTCTCCAATTTTTTCAAAAATGATTAAATATGCCTGGTATGCGTCAAAATTATCTGAACATCGAGAAATATTTATGAACGTAAACGTAGTTTGTTTTTCAGAAGAAATTCTAAAAACACTGTGCTCCTGTAAAAAAGCTGCATTTATTTGATGTGCAAGTTGTCGACAAAATTTGTGTTTTTCTTGTTTTTATGATAAATACCATCCAGGTTTGTGTATTCCTAAAGATGAATGATTGAAAAATTTTCTAATGCTATAAACATTTTATCATAAATATTCATTGTATTTAATAATATATTATTTTATAAAAAAATTTTAAAGGAACTGTGACTTTAGTATGTATTATATTTACATTCCTCCGTCTTTTATAAGTTCTAATCATTAAAAAGTTAAAAATTATTCAATTCTCGATTCAATAATGTATAAAAGTCCAAAAAAATGGTTTATAACGATTTATTAGATTTTAATACAAAAAAAAAATTTTTTTTTTTTCAAACTTTAGGAATTTTTTTCTCGGCAATGGCTGAGTAGTGCGCTTTAGGGTTTGAGCATATAAATACACTCAATGAGTGCTAACTACACGCGGAACCTCCGTTTGATTTGAGGACCCCACACCCTTGCCGTCTCCTTGATAGTTAATTAAAAATATTTGCTTAGTTTCTGTTGCTCTAGATTTTAAAGAAAACAATAAATGATATTTTGGTTATTAATTTGAAAGAGAATCGTATAGATCGTATCGTATCGTATAGAATCGTATAATCGTTAGATAACTTGGATATTCACCCATTTTACCTAACAGAGATTTAGAGGCCCTTTATGTTAACTCCATAAATCAATACAAAGCGTAAAACATGGAAAACATTAAGTATTTTTAATTTAGTGGATTATATTTGTATTTCTTTTTAGTTTAAACTATGCGAGTTTTTCGAAATTGTAAACTTATCTCTACTAAACAGCTTACTAAATGGTTGTTAATACATTTTGCCGTTCCAGCGTCGACAGCTTTTTACTACCCGACCACTTTTTGGTTATATTTTATAGCTTTCTATTTTAATGTTCTATTGATACAAATATTTTCATCCCCATTTTAAGCCAGTAAAATAATATTTCTGTTATCTGTGATTACCAGGATTTGAAATTGGATTCTCCAGCAGGACTACATACTCTTTAGATCCAACCAATACAATTTTCATTTACATAGAGCTCTTTACTTAAAATTTCATTTTATATTGTTCAGTACCTAAATGATAAACTTTTAAAACTTGAGACTCTTTAAAGCTTCTTCGCCAAATTTTCGATCAAACATGACTTCCGATTAATTAAAATTTATCTATTTTTGAAATCAAATTATTTTACGAAGCCATTGAAATGATTGGTTGTTGTAAAGTTGAGTAAGATCCAAGTTATGACTTAGATAATAAACGATATTTTATTTTTTAAATGAAATGTTGCCTGATCGCAAATCATTGAGGTAAAACAAAATAATTATCTTATGAATGCCTTATTAAAGTAAATGTTTATACATAGTTTGCATATTGGCGCAACTACGTGTTTCATTTGGCTAAGGATTGACAATATAATTCGACAACAATACATCCGCTTCTACACGTGCCTCGACACAATACAAATCAAAATCAAATCAAATCAAATCATTTATTTATTCATAATCATAGGTAATACAAAGGTGGTAGACAATTTAATAATGAGTACAGCTATGATTCGCCGAAGTAGCATATGAAATTATATATTTGAAATTGTAACCATGTCAGTTAAATGTATCTAAATTTTGTACAATACATATTATTATTATTGCTCATGTCGAGACAAAAAGAAACAAGGAATAAACATCAATTGGTAATCAGATTTAAAAAATATAACAATAATAGAGCAACATTAAATAATTCACATAACATGTCAAAAATAAAATAATAACATAATAACTAAGAAAAATAAAAACAATACTGCCATTATTTAGATGTCATGTCTTGAAAAAAATCATTTATATTATAATATGCCTTTTCAGCAAGGAAACCATTGAATGCAGATTTAAATAAGTTGTCATTTGTTATGGATCTTATGGACTTTGGAATTTTATTGTACACCTTTGGTGCCATGCTGTTGATGCTAACTCTTTGTAGTAGGGTTCTACGTGTGTGAGTGACCTTGAGAGTGCCCTCACGACGACTACCTATTGGGTTTGCCTCAAAGTAGTGGGAGTTTTTCCTAACAAAATTAGCAATTTCGCTTAAATAAATTGAAGGTAATGTCAAAATTTTGTAATTTCTAAAATACGGCTTACAGGAGTCATCCTGCTTTAACCCAAACATTGACCTAAGACACCGCTTTTGGGCTTTAAGAACGCTCTCTCTTTCTGTTGTGTTGCCCCAGAACATTATACCGTATCTTAAAATTGATGCAACGTATCCATGATACGCTGTTAAAAGAGTGTTATTATTTGCAACATCTCGCAATTTGTAGAGTGCGTATGAAAATCTGTTGAGTTTTACAATTAATTGTTCAATATGAGCTTTCCATGTTAATTTGTTATCTAAAGTCAAACCCAAAAAATTGGTAGAATTTACTTCCGTTACTGGATTATCAAGATAATTAATATTTAATTTTAAGGCATTGTCATTTCTTAGTCTAAAATTTATAAAATTTGTTTTGTTAAAATTCAGTATTAAATTATTTAATGTCAGCCAGTTAATCAAAGATAAAAGTGTATTATTAATGTCATTTTCAAAATTGTCAAAAGTGTTGCAATTAAATAATACAGTGCTGTCATCAGCAAATACAGTCATATGATGATTAGTCACATCAGGTAGATCATTAATGTAAATAATAAATAATAAAGGACCCAGTACACTACCCTGTGGGATGCCTGTGTGTACGGACCTTTCTTAAGATGCATAAGTAATGTTAATTCCAGTTTTGGGATCCATTCTGTTTATGTGCGTGATCTGTCTTCGATTACCAAGATATGATTCCATGAGTTTAATGGCCTTGCCTCTCACCCCATAGGATTCGAGTTTTTTAATCAATGTGTCATGACTTACATTGTCAAATGCCTTAGACATGTCCATAAACAAAGCTATTGTTGCGTTTTTCTTTTCTACATTAGTAATAACTTTCTCCAAAAATTCATATACTGCCATGTTTATTGACTTATTTTACGAAATCCATACTGATTTTTACTGAGTAGCTCATTTGTTTCAAAAAATTGGTATAATTTGTTATAAATGACATATTCAAAAATTTTCTAAAACACAGTGATTAGTGCGATCGGGCGAAAGTTTTTCTAAAAGCTTTTTGTCACCTTTTTTAAAAACAGGGATAATAGTTGTTAATTTTAATCTTGTTGGAAAAATACCTTGCTCTAAACATAAATTAATAATGTGGCTTATGACAGGTGCTATAATATTTGCTACAGATTTGACAATTTTCGTAGAAATATTATCATACCCTACGCTGTTAACATTTTTAAGAGAATTAATTATTTTTGTAATGTCAAAAGTTGTAGTCGGCGATAAAAGTATTGAATTAGAGTGATGATTTATTTTGTGATTGTTTGATTTGGATTTAATTCGTTTATTCTTAACTGAGTCAATAAAAAAATCATTAAAAGCATTTGCAATGTCTGTCGGATCTGATATTTCTTTGTCATTTTGTAAGATGCAATAAACGTTTTCTTTCGGTAAGTTGTTATTCTTGTTAATAACTCTCCATGTTGCTTTAGATTTATTCTGAGCGATATTAACAAAGTAGTCATTCTGTGCCTTTTGAGTCAAATTTATAATTTTTTTATACCTTTTAGCATACGTCTTAAATATGTTTTTATTGGTTTCCGTCGGAAATAAACGATACCTCCACAGAAGCTGTCGCTTTTTTTTGCTACATGTTTTAATGCCTTTTGAGACCCATATCGGCTTCTTATTTGAGTATACTTTGACTCGAATTTTTGGGAAGCAAAGAATATAAAATAGTATAAAGTGGTCATGAAAAATATTGAAGGCTGTATTCGGATCGTCGATGGTGTAAATTTCATTAAAACTTAGGCTGCTTATACATTCTATGAATTTCATAACATTATCATGAGAAAAGCCGCGTTTATCTATATACCAGTATTTTAATTTACATGTTTTTTCAACAGGTATTCTAAGAGTTTGAGCCGAATGATCTGATAGAGCTAACTCAATTATCTCGCCTTTTGCGCCTTTAACGCTATGTATTATGTTGTCCAAACATGTTTTATCCGTAATCTTGTAGGTTCCTTAAATTGAAATTTTAAGTTATATTTAGATATAGTTTGCATGAAATTCTTAGTTAATTGATTATCTTTTAAAATGTCAATATTAAATTCACCACAAATAATAATTTTATAGCCTTTAATGTCAGTGAGATATTTCAATATTTGGTCAAGTTTACTTAAAAATAAATTCACTAGTTCTATTCTTGATTTTGGAGGCCTATAAATACACATAATGATAATTTTAGGCTTAATTAATTTTATTGCTGAACACTCCATTATGTTACAAATTGATTGTTTAACTACATGGGGAAGAATTTCATATTCATAGTCGTTTCGAATGAGAATGCAGGAGCCGCCATAACGCTTTTTTCTACAGTAATAAGAGGCTATTTTATAATTTGTTGAAGTTAGACGATATATATCTACTTCTAACATATTAT
Organism: Marasmarcha lunaedactyla; assembly: GCA_923062675.1. Taxonomy (NCBI): domain Eukaryota; kingdom Metazoa; phylum Arthropoda; class Insecta; order Lepidoptera; family Pterophoridae; genus Marasmarcha; species Marasmarcha lunaedactyla. Next base: position 20,024,872 of record OV281341.1, read on the forward strand.
GTTCCGTTACGCATATAATGTCTATTGATTTTTATATCCTTAAGAGTTTCTAAGCCAACCGTAAGCGAGTCACATTTTTTTATTAATCCATCTATATTTTGGTGAAGTATATGTAAAGAGTTAATTACGAAATAAATTATCCGAAGTTGCATATTTAGAGCTGTTTTCAATGGTTTCGTTACAGTCAGATGTTATGTTTATATAAGGAAATTTTTTTAGATCCACATTTATATTTTCCATTATATTTTGGTAAATGTTTATAAATCCAAGCTTGTTTATTCTGCCCGTGAAGTAAGAAAACGTCGTGTAAGTTAATCGGTCATTTGAATCTAAAAAATAAGTATTTTCACTATTTTGCAGCACTATGTTGAGTAAATTATTGAACATTTCAATTTTATAATTATATATTGGTGCTCCTAGTATATATGTTGGTATATTATAATATTCGTATAGTTAATATTTTTAATTGAGTCCTTTAATGTGTTTATTAATTCAAACAAATTACAGTTGTTGTTAAAATCAGTTTCACCAATTATAACTATACAGTAATGATTCATTGTAAATTTAGATAATTCATTTTCTAAGTTTTGTAGTAGTTGCGTTGTTTTAACATTAGCTAATTGGTAGCGACAAACATCAAACTCTCGTGAGAACGCTGTTTCAACAACACTGAAAAGAAAAGTGCCTGTTACTTAAAATGCAAAGTTTTCTCTTATATTTTTCACGTATGAATAAATCAGTGTCGTGGTCTTTTTTCTGAAAATTATTCAAGTTATTGTTACTATTAGAATTGTTTTTTATAGATTGCTGAGCCGCGCCGGTTGTCACTGGTGTGGACAGGATCTCCCGTTTGCTCCTGTTTTTTCTTCTAGATGTGGGCGTTCCGGTAATTGGGGTTGCAGCGGTTAATTTTTTGTAGTTTTTAATAGTTATATTGCTTTTACTGAGGTCCATTTTTTGGCGATAGTTTTCGGTGTTAAGGTTTTCGATCTCTGAGTGGGCACTCTTTAACTGCATGGTAGCAATTTGTAGTTGCTCTGTGAGTTCCTTTAGTTTTTCATGCAGTTCTGTGGCAGTGAGGGATTCATTAAGTGAACTGTTTGGTAGACTCATCATTGTACTGTCGAACAAAGATTCTTTGGAGAGGTCAGTCATTGAGCATGATCTTCTGAGGTTTTGCCGTCTCTTTCTGTTAGTAATGTTTTCCATTTCAAAATTAATAGACTCATCCTGTGTACCCATTTTTAATTTTTTCAAGACAATATTAAAAATGTTTGTGTATATTATTAACAATATAAACACAAGAAATTATGAAAATTATGGATCCTCAATGTCATATAAATGTAACAGAACTAAAATTAAAATAACTATATTATATGAGCAAACTTGAACCTATTTAAAAAAACTAAAAGTCACTAACTGCCAAATTGTATGAATACAACAAAGGTCTTCTAAGTTGATAAACACGTCAAAATAAGCGCTTAAATTACTTTCATTAAATTATCACGAAGCTAATAGAATTAACAAAAACAAAATTATTCAAACACATAAAAAATAAATAAGTACAAAATATTAACAACAATGACTAAAAAAGAAAAAAAAAATAATGTCAAGATTATGTTTGTCTTTGCTCAAACCAATACTTTCACAGTTTTACTGGGATCGAATTCAGAGCTCTTCGCTCGTTGCGCTGAACATCGTGCACTTGACCATCACAACACATTTGTAACAGTGTGAAATTGTCATATCTGAGCGAGATATCTGAGAGTTCGTGGCCAGACGTCGCGATACGTCAGTTTGAATGTGACTGTTGACGATTCTTTGTTGTTTGTTAGGACAACATTGATTCACTATTTCACTTTATAGATGTATTTTTCACTTCACATCACTTTCAACATTGTCACTTTTTAGTTATTGTTTTTATTACTAAATTCACATTGTTTTTTTTTTTGCAAACGTTTTCAGTCGTAAATCAGGTCATAACACATATATTTATATCACATATAAGTCACTTAATAAACAAAGTTAATTTTTAAATTTAAATTATTACGGAGTCGATGTTGAAGGTTGGCACAGCGCCATCTTTTATAAAATATATACATCTACAATTTTTTATAGGTCATGTCTATAAAATCTTTGTTGTTTTTGTTATTTTAAATATTATGGTCTTTATTGCATCAACTTTTCTATTTCATTGCATCAACTTTTAACAGAGCTGCGTCCATTGGCTCCGAAGCGCCCGATGCGACGACTGCTTAAGAAGGAGGTGTCTCTCGACACCTACACTTGGCAGAAGAAGTATGGCCATCTGACTTCAGCAGCTATGATGGCCCAAGTCGATGAACGATTGAAGAGAAGGTGAGCGTAATGTCTTAAAAAATATTTACAGAACTTTATTTTTTGCTGTTCCGACTAGATATCGAATTGCCTAAATAATTATAACTCTAAAGTACTTGCATGTTTTTTTTAGTTATATACATTATATTAATTATCTATCAAAATAATAATAATTAATCCCCAGACAAACACACCAACTGTATGGCCTCAAAGTAAGCAGAGCTTGTGTTATGGATGACTATAAACTGGCAGGGATAACACACATACATATAAACAACCATGCACCGAGAACAAATGTCGAACTGAACTCTCACTTGGGATCTCCGGCGTAGGCAGGGCTTCTACCACTGACGATTTTCTAAAATTCCTTTGCTTCACCCGGGAGTCGAACCGACTAAGATCTGTAAAAATTACACCCTATAATTTTATTGCATGGGTGACGCAAGCGAATTTTTGAAAATCTTTGAATGCGGTTTTATTTCTTTCCAAAAATAAAGGAATGTTTCTTTGGAGTAAAATTTGCTATCTCTATTATTAAGAGTACTTTCCCTCCAGGTGGCATCAAAAAATTCCCCCCGTAAATGAGAAAAATAACTCGGCTCTTTATACTCTACATTCGGGTCAGCCGCCAATTTTATAGTTAAGTTAAAAGTTGCTAAGAATGATGGTCTGAGCGTAAAAAAATTTACCCTTTATGATAAGTAAAATATATATATATATATATATATTCCTATCCTAGCTTACTATATAACAGTTTCCATCCTTCATTTTTATTATTTTTGAAAAGAATAACATTTGTTATAACGTCATTTTTCTTCAAACAGGAAATTAAAATGTTCGAAGTTTCATTGTTCCATTTATTAAACTTTGTCTGTGTTCTATTGTGAAAGGTTCTCCGTTTCTGCGTCAATGGAGGAAATATCGAAAATACAAGAAGCGAAAAACAAAGATTTGGGATCACAGGTAAAATAATTATTGTTGTATTATTATTATTTGATAAGTTAGTTTCAGTTTAACTAACAATTTGTGATCCTGCTCGTAAATAATACGTATAAGCCAAGCCGATAAAGACACATTCTGTCAATGGCAGCCCACGCATGTTACCTTTTTTCTTTTTTTGTTCCCCTACACGGAGAAGGCAGGAGGATCTAAAAAATGACGCATAACTTGCCTTGCCGCGCGCGATCGAAGTTATGTGGGCAGAATAGATTTTGAACTACCTGCAGTTTGTGCAGGACGGAGGGTTTGGCGTGGGCAAAGATTGGCGAGGCATGTGTCATGACGGGTCTAACGCAGACCTTGGAAAGTGTACGTTTGTTTCTGAAAGACATTTTACTTTTTCTACCTAACATGCTATTTAGGCGGCCTGACGTGACGGGCAAGTTTCGAAACTGTATCGACGTGTGGCTTAAAAGAAAGCGTCTGGTCTAAGGTGACGCCTAAGTATTGGTACTGCGCTTCCAGGGGATGGGAGTACCTAACATTCTAACGTGGGGATCGCCAGCGGGACGACGGCATTTGGGGTCAAAGCGAATCGCAAAACTCTTGTCTGGATTCACATCGATACGCCATTTTTTAAACCATGCACCGAGGGCGTTAACGGCCTTTTGGAGTCTGGTGACGAGACCCGAGACACTAAGGCCTTTGGTGTAAAGGGCGGTGGCGTCGGCAAAGAGGGTGCGTTCGACGCCTTTCGGCGGAATGGGAATGTCGTTTGTGGACACGGTGTACAAAAGAGGCGCGAGGACTGAGCCTTGAGGGACTCCAGCCTTTACGGGACGAGGCGCGGAAAGCGTGCCTTCATGTCTAAAACAAAACGTACGGTTTTTGAGAAAGGATGCTATTATTCTAAATAGGCGATCCGGTAAGCCTATTTTATAAAGCCAGACTTTATCAAAAGCCTTGGCTACGTCACAGAAAACTGAGACCGTTTTCTTACGCCGCGGATGGAAGCCGTCGAGTATGTACTCGACGATTCGATGGACTTGGTGAGGGCAGAAGTGCTTAGCGCGAAAGCCGAACTGTTGGGGTGTTACCCTTCTTAAGTCACTCGCATAATATAATCCACGTACAGCAACATACTGTTCGCGTGGAACTTACATGAAAATAGAATATAACATGGAAATAGAACTAATAGATGGTAATATTTTGTATTCACGTTGGCGGTACCTTACTAAATTATGCGATGATTTGAAGCACCGATTTAGGAGTGAATATTCAGGTTTGCTCATACAGAAGAGAGGGGATAAGTGAACTACATCAGTTAAAACCGGAGATGTAGTAATTGTAGGGACGGACAAGAAGCGTGTAGAGTGGCCTTTGGGTATTGTCATTGACACCATTGGAGGAGCCGATGGCTTTAGCAGAGTGGCTCATATTAAAACAAATTCTGGCGTACGAGTGCGTTCTCTACAAACTGTATACCCCCTTGAATTGTCCATGTCCAACGATAGTATACCTGATATGGACAAGGTTAGTACCAGGATTACACGTTCTGGTCGGCACGTTAAGTTACCGGACCGATTAAATTTTTTTTATTTTTTTTTGCTTTTTTTTTTTTTGCTGCCCACCCTCGCGGGAGGGAGGTGGAAGATGCGTCATGCATACCGCCCGCAGGTAAAGTCCTCTGCGGGGGGTTATGTGGGACTCACCAGAATGGCACCTACCCACTAAAAACCACCTGTTGGCTGTAGTTATTACCGTTAGCCTTCATCGGAAGCGACACCCGTCGGGAAGTTGGGTGCGCTGGCGGAGACCCGCTAGCGCTCGGTGCTCAAAGGGACATGAGTTGGTGGCCGTTCTGGGCAGCCTCCGGTGAAGCCGGGGCTGCGCTGAGGTCAGCCGAAGCTTGACTTAGGGATCAATTCATTTAAATGAACCTATAATGAATTGAGAAGGGAACTATGCTCCGCCAGAGCGAGCAGTCGCTCTGTCGGAGAACGTGAAGCCCTAAGTTTACGGGCTAAGACTGCGATTTCACTAACATCGATATTTTTCATAGCGTCGCAGACGATACGCATATCGTCTGCTACGGAGGATTGAGGAGTGGGTTTGTATGGGCGAGGAGCCGGGATGTGATTCGATGCGGGGCGCTGCCTCCAGTTTTCTGGAGCAGGCTTTGGCTGAGCAGGCTTTGCAGCCAGAGGAACCTGGCTACGCAGCGGCGGAAAGTTTTCCTGAGAGAGGGGCGGGGCCTGTTTGGGTGCCGCCCTTTTGGAATTGGAACGCATACAACGGGGTGCACGAGGGCAGCCCCTGTAATTTGCGGTGTGGCCGGACTGGCCACAAAGCACGCAATCGGGAAGAGAGGGAGTTTCAGGAGTGCGATTGCACTCCTTAGTGAAGTGAGGGACCAGGCACTTGACGCACCTGGGCGGTGCGCGGCAGTTGGCCGCCGCGTGCCCGTACAACTGGTACCGGGTGCACGCCGGGATGACCGCGGCGATGAGGCACCTCGATCGAGATCCCAGAGAGGCCGCATATATTGCTAACCCCTTTCAGGATCTCCCTGGACTTGGGGACGTTGGCGAGAACCACCAAAGCGAGAGGGTGACGCCTCCCGTACTTGCTGTGCATTTTATGCACCGCGAGTGCCGGGAAGCCTTGGGACTGCAGATCCTCCAGGATAGCCTCGTTCGATAATTCGAACGGGACTCCCCTGAGTACCGCTCTGATCTTACGCTCTTCTGATAAAGCATAAGTGTGATAAGCATATTGCTTATCGGTGAGAAGCTTAGTCAAAGCTCGGAAATCGTCTATCGACGAGACAGTGATTTTAATAGATTCACCCGAGTTTACCACTCGGGTGTAATGGATCTTGTGCTCATTGCACAATGTCGAGACCTCAGTCCATTTACCCTTTTCCCGAAGGAAAACGGGTGGTGGGACCTTGGCCTTGACAGAAGTTGGGGCCGGAGCGGGTGTTGAAGACACCGGGGCAGCTGGCGTTGAAGACGCCGCAGGGGGTGTAGGGACGGGCGTCGAGGGCGCCGGGTCTTGTTTCGAGCGCTTCTTAACAAGGGTGAAAGAGGGAGGCTCAGGGCCAGTTGGGGTGGCGTCCGAGGATAACTCGGTCGCGGGTGCGCGCTTGCGTCGCGGAGGGGCGTCTTCTTCGCACTCCATGTTACTGGAGGAAGGGGACGCTGGAGGGCCTAAGACCTGAGGGGTCTGGGGAGCTGGGGTGGCCTGAGGGGCCATTGTGGACATTATCGTCATGAAATGAGGGATAAGAGAATCTAAGAAACGGTACTTATCAGCATTTATAGACATGCCTTCAGTACTTTCAAGTAACTTTTTCCTAATCTCGTCAAAGCTTAGGGAAGCCATTGCGGAGGGGTTGGGGAGGGACAACAATATATAAATATATATATGTACTATGAACCTATCAACGATGACTAACTTCCTAAAACCACCCTACACGCAGTAGGGCGGTTGAGGACGACGCGGATAACTTACTCGAACACGAAGACTCGAGGCACCTGGAACGACGAATTCCCGTCGACGAAGATCACGTTCCACGAAGTACGGTTAACAACCCACTAGCCGCCGTGAAAACGGCATTAGAAACTTATAAGGAGTACGGTTAACAACCCACTATCCGCCGTGAAAACGGCGTTAGAAACTTATTACGGTATACAACTATGAAATTATTTATTACGACAACAACCAGTAAAATTTGGGTGCTCAATTAGCGCGGGGGCTAATGGAGTGGGAAGGCGTCTGCGATCGACGTGCGCTCGAGAACGCACGCAGACCGAGACTCTGCGATTAAATTTGTAAACATTTATATTTGGTATCTTCTCGGTTTTCTTTAACTATATTTATCTTTTCTATTAGGTCTTTTTTATTTATACTTAAAACGTCATGTGTCATTAAAAAATAATGAAGAATAATCTAGTAGAAAATGTCAGATGGAAAAATGTATATTTCAATAAAGTTTTAAATATATTATAGTAAATAGAAAATGCATTGTTTCCCTTTATTATTAAAATACTCTTTTGGAATACATGTATTTATGTATATATGTATTTCATTAACTTGTAAACATACGTTTAAAAGGACCCGAAATGCAATTTCAGGGAATTATTAAGGTATTTGTAAGGTATCTTTGATACCTGAGTAAATTTTGATACCTTGCCTCCACCTTAGAACTATTTTAGAATCAATATTTTAAAATGGTTAAAATAATACAATAATCGTTTAGGTACCACTAAAATTTTTTGTGTCCTGTGTTTTATATAGAGCTTGACTTGACGTGATTGCGGTTATAAGTTTTCACTCAATTTAAAAGCTCAAACAAATAAAGTTTGATTTTGAAGACTTAAACAAACTTGAAATTTTGAAAGCAGTCGTTAATTGGTAAATTCTTCACTTTCTGCAGATTGAGCAAAGTACTTGTATACCATAACTTTCATTAAAGATTTTCTAAAAAAAAAAATAATTTTAGTAAGTTATATTTTATGAACATATCTTCTAACTACTGTCATCATAGTAAAATTTATAGGCATAAAGGAATATAAACTTATTAATTACAATAACTCTGAGCAAGCTTCACAAGAATATTGACATTTTTACTGTCGTGTATTAAAATCAATATATCAAATTATAAAACGAAATACGGCGTATTTAGCATAAATTATCTTTTCTAACACGTAATTAATTAATTGTCAAATTGAGTGTCAAGGTTTATAAAAGTTTTATTTGCTTCCAAGCATGCCGAATTCCCGTATCGAGTTTATTTATTGTGGATCTAGTCCTAAAATTGTTGTTCTAAATACATGTCAAAAGTAATTCTTTAACTTCTCTATGTAGGTATCGCTTGGTCCAGAACAAGCAGCGCTGGCGCAATCGCAACATTTTGATCAACTGGAAGCACTCTGGAACAAAATATCGCCACCACGACGTCGGTCAAATAAGGTAGGACATACTTTTAACTTCAATTCTTTACGTCTTACTTTATATCTTGTTTTGGTAGCTATCGTTGAATACATAATAATAAATATAATTAGACACAAAATAAATGAAGTCAAAATTTACTACTATGAATGTTTTTCAAATTTTTCGATCGATGTAAACATTATAAAGTAAAACATCTTCTATTATTTATATTTATTGTTGCAGTCACTATCAAAACAAAGTTCCTTAATTGAGTCTCGGTTCGATTCATCAGACGAAGAACATACTCCCATTGAAGAACAAGGTATGGAAATTTAAATTAAGCTCACAGTTTTAAAAAATAATGGTATCATATTTTGTGTTCAACATAATCTACAAGGTCAGGGAAAAGTTTCTTCGTTTTTATAAAGATAAACAATTTTTTATTGTTTGTTAAATTATATCATAATATTATATAAGAATAATTTTGCTAAATAACTTGTTGTCATCTTGTCACTAGTGACATTAAGACCGGAACTAGAGAAAATCTCAAGGTGCAGTCAGCCTGTATGATGGATGCATTTACACTTCCACGGCTTACTCTTTTAACTTTTTCTGAGTGGCTAAAAATGCCTGGTCTGGTAACCTCCCTTCCTGTTGGTCTATTCCGCCCGTTTTTTCTAAATTTATTGCTTGAACCTCAGTAGCTATTGGCAGTAAAGGTCCAAATTAATGGTTTTACTCGACGGTAAAATCTTCCAAACATCACTTATTGCAGGATCATTCGGATTTTGCCACAGTCCTTGGTGCTTGATCGCTCTTTGACCACGACACTTTTTGCACATTCTTCTCGTAGGTGATCCACTTTTGATCACCACAGATCTATCACACTCTTCAAAAATACCTCTTTGTGTTTTGGTAGAAAATCGCAAATTGTCATTAAATATTTTTCTGTGAGTTAGTGTGATACATTGTGATACACAAATATCAAGCCAGAGTTTTTTAGAGGAATAAAACTGTTTTGTGATGAAAGTTTTTCAGAGGAGTAAAACTGTTTGGTGGTCAATATCTGATTCCTCACATTCGTTGTTACACAAAATACGAAAATACTTTTTTACCTGATACGAGTGTGTCGTTTCCAAAACTTACATCGAACATGTTAACTATGTGTTTTTATTCTTTCAGAGTATAAACAATTTAAATAAAGTTTTAAAACCATTGCCCTGTAGCTTGATACTATAAGTGACAGGGCAATATAAATATTTTTTTTATACATTTCCAATCTAAGATATTGGTATCGGCTTAATACGACAATTTAGAGGTCTAGGTTTGCAGAAAATTATAGTTTTGTCACTGTATTTTTGAATCTTTATAAATCGTGCCTTCTAATAATTTAATTATGAAAACCATCTATTTAATTACCAAATACGTATTGATCTTTTGCAACCAGAACATAGTGGACGAACATTATTACCATAGCCTCGAAATTGAAGCATAGATTTTGCAAGTCGTTTGTGTAATCGGCCTTATGTGTGCGTCAAGGTTGCATAATATAATATAGCAACTATGTGTGCGTGATAAGACGTACTGATTAAACACGAGTCAAAATGACAATTCACTGCCACACAAAAGGAAGTTGCATATTTACAAGGACAAGCACACGTAGCAATCACGTGTGTGTGTACTTGTAAATATGCAACATAACTTTGCGTGGCAGCCGTTATCTTGTCGTGTTGTCGTCGCTTTGGTGTAAAATCGATACAGTTTTTGTTGCGCACACACCTTTGCAGTATATATACAAACTTAACACACATATAGGGCCGCAGATACAAATAATTGGAACTATCTTTATCTGCAATTGCGTTGTCTTTTTATTTTTTTCAGAGCACATGGTGGAGTGAGAAGGAAAACTATTGGATTTTATTTTGTTTCAAGGTTTCAAATTCACTGTAATTTTGTTCTAATCTCTTTTCGAATTCAATAGAGAATTCATTATTTTAAATACGAGTATGAAGATGACTGTATATATATATTATTTTGAAATTATTTAGATGCTTAAATTGAGACAAAATAGATGAAATGCTGATAAATATATATACAGTCTCAAAATAAAGTTTTTAACGTTATTTTTTTAAGTTTTTAATACCAAATTGAACCAAACCCTACCTGAATGAAATGCAAATTCTTCTTTGTATATGAGTACAAAATGTTGTTGTTATTTGGTATTAAATTATTTTAACTTATCATAATATGATAATCACGTAAGTTAGTTTAGTATGTAGAATTTCGCCTCTGTGCAATGTGATCTTCTAGACGTAGCTTGTGTAAGAGGAGCCAGCCTACAATATATTTTTGTCAAAGTAACTACTTCGTCTTTTCAAGTATTCCTACTGCATTTAATCTAGAAAACTCTTACATTTTCTTTTAATATGTGTACCTACATGAGCACCTGTATAGCATAGATACCTCTTAATGCCATGATAATGAAGTGCAGGTAAATTATAATACATTTTTGCAATTATAACTCAAGTTTAAAAATATTCTGTGAACTGTAACTTTTAATAAATAGGTACTACTTTTTTTCAGTATTGACAATGTTGTACTAATGAACTTAAGTATAATCTCACGCCAAGATTACAAAATATTCCTGGTCTTACAATTTTAAGCTTTTGACGGTGTGTTTGGTGTGGAGGTAAGTAGCCTTCCATTACAGAGGTCCCGGGTTCGAATCCTGGTAGGGGCAGATATTTGTATTATTTTTGCTTTCTAGTCGTGGATGTGTGTGTATGTTTATTTAAGCTTATTTCTAATATTTATATGTATATGAAAATATATATATCTATGTGTGTTTATATATTTCTTAAGTTTATTTATTCGTTATCTAGTATCCATAACACAAGTTCTTAATGATACTTAAATTGCGGTAGACAATGTGGTGTGATTGATAGAAATATTTATTTATTTATTTATATGTACCAATTTACGTTCAAAACATAGTTTGAGCAAATAAACTACATCCCTCTCTAAAAAACATTAGTTTTGATATGATTTTTATGCAATACTGTATTGAAAATTTGAAATGTTTGCATATTAAAAATGTCTAGAACATTTTTTAGAACCCTGGCTGGCTCTTCAATTATAAATTGTGAACTTCGTAAAACACAATGATGATTATTCTAAATATAATTTATAGTTTAGATTAATTAGATAAAGTGTTTAATTTTTTAATTTCAGTTTTATCTTTTGAGATCGTATAACAAAATAGGTGTAATAAATATTTTATGATTTAGCTTCTAAATAATTCCTGAGTTGCGTTATATTTGGTTACAACAAAAAAACGGCTTAAGCTAAAAATTTATATTTTTATTTTTGTAGCTGGAATACGATCTATTATTATTATATATATTTCAACAAATTTTTTTTATTTTTCGTTCACAAATCAAATATTTAAATGTAGTTTCTAAATCTGTGATTCCCCCAAAAGACTCGCTATGAAATCCTTTCAAATAAACTTAGATGTTTTAGTATAAGTAGACTTAAGAATAGTCCTAATGTGAATTCACATTTATTTCAACTTTGAAAATATTGCTATATTTACACGTTTTACAATGATTTATTAATTAAAAAATCATAAAGTAGTCATTTAGGCACACTGCATTGTAATAATAAAGTTTCATTACTTTGCAACCTAAAATGTTTAAAATTGTTTACGTTCGTCTTTAAATATATTATGGAAATAAACAAAATGGAACATGTATGTCAAGGTATAGTTTCTTGAATATGAATTTCCCTTTGGCTCGTGATTCACTTGGAACTTTGCATGTAAAATACTAAATAGACTACAACCACCTTAAAACTGAATAACTTTTTGTTACTAGACTAAAAAAAAGACGTACATAAAACCTAATTTTGAAGTAGCTGTCTAGCTCCGATAGGTTACAGTCGCGAAACGTGTTCTGAAGCAAATACATTCACTTAATATTTCTTTTTAATTCAAAGTGCACAAAATTGTAGTTGTTTAAATGCATAGTATAACATAATTTGATGAATTCTAAGTTCAAGGTTGGAAGATGTAAAAAACTCCTACATCCGTATTCTCAGATGTTATCTAGAAATTTCCTTCACTTAACTCTACCTCCGTGTAGGATTTTGCTATTTAAAGTAGACTTTCCTAGATGAGCCAAACGTTGTGTTTCCTCACGACGTACCTTAAGTTTACTCACTGTTTGTCAAATTCTTCTCGAATTTGGTTTGCAGGCTTTATTGACTGATACATTAAGTTTTTTTTTATACTGGATGGTTTTCTTTTAGACGAAACTGACGATTTATTTGACATTTAAACCTGACCAACGCGCATACCACTTTGATATAAAATTTGACTTTGGCAGCTAGCCTTATAACTACGTCACTGAACCGATATCTTGGGAGATTGGAGAAATTTCTGAAAACTTCTTTAAGTAAGGCTGAGTGGAGGAAATCTCAAGTAAAGTAAAGAATACGGGTGTATACGACATATTTTTAAAATTATAGCATTTTGGCTTAGTTTAAATAAGAATAGCACCAACATTATTAATTAGTAATTGCAATAATAGGTTTATATTAAGTAGGCGATGCACAACCTCTAGAGTTTACCTTAGTGAAGTAATCTTTGTTTCTCATTTATACGTCAAAAATATTTAGTAGAGAATTATGATCAAAATTTTATTAACACCATAGTTATATCGTTAAACTTTAATGCCACTTTACTATCACAAAACGCATCAGTCAGTTGATGTCTCTGCAGATAAAAAATATTAAATTGTTAAAATCAAGAATAATATTGTAATGTAAAATATCTAAAAATAATCTTTACCTGTAAACCTTTCCTCGACCTAAGCACTAAATTTCCAAGGGATTTTCCACCACATGTATTTACTTGTTTGTACAGGAGTTTTGTAAACATTAGGTACTGTCACCTTGTTAACTATTTGTATAGAATTTTATATATTCCTGTTTATCATCTAAGAAACTGGTAAACAATTAAGGATTTCTTTAGAGTATAATTTATGAAACAACGAATATCACTTTTATACTTACGTTGGGAGCCATTGGTTTTAAATTATCATAAAATATTATTATTTTAGTTCCATGTCTTCTATTACTCAAGTTTTTTTGCATTTTAAAATGTGTTCGAATAAATATCGTATTCAAATTAATTTTAAAATCAGTTTCTTAGAAGATATACCTTTCTTATTACTCACGTTTGTGAGCTTTATTTTTGACCTGTCGTGTCGTTATATAGCAAGAAATATATTCTCTGTGTTTCCTAAATGAAGTTTTAATACAAAATGTTGTATCTACCCTTACACTATTTTAGCAACAGGAATGTAAACAATACTATATTACACACTGGAATAGGAGGCTAAATGATAAAAGATGATAAAAAATTATACTATGATTAAAGTAGTATGTACATTGTAAAAACTCATTGGAATATTTGTTACTTTGACCGAACCTGGGACCTCAAAATATGGAAGCGCATTACACGCTCCTGTGCCACGGACACTCCGTGTTGAATATTTAGAAAAAAAATGAGTTTCTGATACTGTAGCCTAAAAAATGCACATTTAATCAAACACTTTTCAACAATCAACTCAATATGTTTCTTTCCACAGGTATACTTTACTGCTTTGGAAAATGTACTTTTCCCAAATTATTTTTTCTCTGTTTTAAAAAAGAAAAGGGGCGCTGTTATAAAATAGTCATAGGTACTTAAAATCTAATAACTACTGAGGTAGTAGCCCAAATGATGTGTTTGTGTTTGTGTTGATTTATAAAGCCTCAAAGCGTCGATTGAGATGTAATAAAACAAAAGAGTAAATCAGTTTCACCGTCTAGACCGTATGGAGCTTTAATATAAGAATCTAAATTAATTTCTTTATTTTAGCTTTATTACAAATACTTTAATATGCCCCCGAATATAAATCTAGAACAAAAGGACTTGAAAATTATTTGAAGTTCAAAGATAAGGTTAGATAATATTCGTGAAGGAAAAAGATATCTCTTTGCCACACAGGGTTTAAAAGGAGAATGGAAAAATCTCCTTTTAGTCCTTATTTTTACGTAAAATGTTTACTTTTCAAATACAAAATATAGTCATTCTACAACAGCTTTAGAAACGTTATGATTTTTTTTTGTACATTAATAGCATATAAATGGTCCTCTCATAAAAGTTGTAGGCACTGTGCAAATAACTATAACTTTGACCTGTGAAATAAGGTCAAAGTTATAGTTATTTACAGACCAATTCCACCCAATACTGAAATGGATTAGACGTTCAGCGACATTGCGGAATTTTCCAGAATAGGACGCTGAAAGTTTTATCAACTGAAAACGAATTAATTACCTGCACTTCTATTTAAGAGATAGTGTTAAGGACAGTTAAAATTGTTGCCATATATTATAAGTAGGTTTAACACAAACACATAAAATGCAATGAGTGTTCAAGTTTTCACATATTCCTTAGCTGTCATTGATGTTTCTATTATTTGTAAAATTGTGCTATTTATTTTGCTTATTTCTTAGCTACCTGGTTGTAATTGATATGGACATGGACATCAGCCATAGGTATTTTATTTATTAATATTAATTGTGATTATTAGATAAGCATAAGCTTTAGTTGAAATTGCCTTTGTTCCAGTGATTGCTCGGCTGTTTCTTACTTGACCATTACAGAACCAGGTATACGTGATTATTATGGCGGTAAAATAACAAGAACTGGGGCGGTACCCCAGGCAAGATCGTAACAAATAACTTTTTCAACTACCTCGAAAAACAACAAAACAAATTTTTCGGTTATGATGTATTCCTATAATTTAACGAAGGTTCTTCATATAGCAGCTTTGATCCCTAATAAAAATGTGACACTTTAGACTGACCACAATGGTTAAGAAGCTTGTCAAAAAATTACAATTGGTAACAACGTACTACTGCAAACTATTTTTGGATTTAAAATTGAATTGAGAATTTTTTTTAAATTTTTTAATGTTTGCTTTAAGCTGGAATTAAACTTAAAAACAGAATTTTTGACTCAATATATTTCCCAAAATATGACAACTAATTTATTTTTTGGAGAAATAGACGTGTTGTTTTTAAAAAAATTTTGATTTTTTTAGTGTGGAAGTGATCGAATTGTACTAAATTAAAAGGGAACGCAAATACTCATTTAGGCACTCTATTTGTGAGCAGGTTTTACTGACACTGGTTGTGTGCCTAGTTATATGTGTTCAATGGGTAGCAGATTTTTACCAATTCATGGTTTACCCGAGCTATTAGTATGTCAAAAAGTAATGGTACTGATAGTGGCACATTCTGCATTTCAGTTATCGTAAGATTCGTATTTTCATCTTGTAAACTTCAACTCGATCATTTTTAAACTGAAATTGATCATAAAGCCTCAACAAAGTTTTTAAGTAAGGGTAAAAGCATATTTTATTAATCAGATTTTAAGCGGATCCAAAGTTCAAAAACAATCCCTTTGAACTTCCACGAGGCTGGTTATTAGGGGAAAGGGAAGCAGTATTTTATCAGTTTTAATGTGACCCTAATAATTTAATACATTATGACGAAATTGAAGGTACAAACTAGCGATGATTATATAACAAGAATGTTATAGGAGTCTGGTACACTCGGTGCACTCGCCCGGGATAAGGGCGACAATCGCTTGCGTGTTATTCGGTCTTTTATAGGCGCCCGCATATTTCAGAGGACGATGACGCTACAAGGAATACTGCACCCGTCCATCTGAGCATACCTGAAGAATAATAATCCCATGAGAGGTCACCGGGCCCCGAACGTGATTATGTGTTATTAGTATTATACCTACAACCTACTATTTCTGACAACATGCTGATGTACCTGTCGATAAATAAACTTTTACTATTAAAGAATTATTGGAATCTTCATTGCTTTTGTTACACGCCTTTGTTGAATCATTAGATAAACCATTCGTTTGGCTTGTAAATATTTAACTTAATCGGGATGTTTCCCATATGAGATAGTTTTGATTGCCATTTAGTTTGCAGCAACAATATCTTTACTTAATTTGGGATCCTACAGCTTGTGTATTTTATTTAGAATTAAGAAACAAAGAATTTCGGTATTCCTCTGAAAACCAATGACCGTTTCGTTTCCCTTGTTAATTTTATTTTATGCCAGATATAATTTTCACTACGTCAAAAAAGAAACAAATACATAGGACAGTAGGCATATGACAGTATTATTGTTTTAGATATTCATAGTACAGCACTTAAACACTTAAACTTTCGTCTGCGTCATCAACCCAGACCATCAAAACTCTTTGCATGGAAAGATCTGATTAAGATCTGAATAATATCGATTTGGCACAAGTCCTCTACGTAGGTAGACCATCATTCTTAGAACTTTTGAATTATTATTGATCGCCAAAACCCAACTGGCATAAGCCAGGTTACTATGTCTAGCTAAATGTTTTGCTAAAAAGTAATGTGTGTAATAGAGAGCCGAAGAGCTTCGCTCTCATAAGTTGCAAAGATATAATGGTTTAACATGGAATAATTGATGACACAATATTAAAGAAAATTCATATACAGCCGCTAAATAAGTGGAATGGAAACCATAGTGCAATGAAATGGCCAAGTTATAATATTTGACCAAGTTTCTGATTTGATCTTTGGATCTTTCATAAGATCTAATAATTTTTAAGAATATTTAGAGCTTTAGGAAATATAAAAGAAGCAATAATAATGTTTTTTGCAATTTTCACATAACAGCCGTACTTTTTCCAAATCAATAAACGAAGCGTGAACAGTATCGTAATTTATCAGCACCCAAAGACAAAGTACAAGACAGTCGGATCAAAATAGAGAGATAAGTGGAAGGATCTAATGGCTACATTATATCTTGCAGGAATGTTTTCTTGAATGGTTGTCCCTAAATGGCTCTTATCTACGAAATGTTGGAATGAGACTTCCTTTACAAAGTGGGCTGGAGGTTTTGTTTTAAGTTTAGAAAAAAGGTCCACCTTTATATGTATATGTAATAAAGTTTCTAATAAAATATACAAAATGTTTTTAAAATATAGAGGGACATACTATAAAAGTTATTTTCGATTGATCCTTAATTTATAAAATTATGAGTTATTGCCAAATAGTTAATATTATTTTTAAATTAATTGCAGATCTAAAATTTACTTATATTTAAATCAAAGGAAAAAGATATGACCCTACACAAAGATGCACTTTTATTAGGATGTGTACTCTACACACAAATTTTAAAGGTGGGTCTAGTTTAATACTTTTGAGACATAGATGTAGAAAGTGGATAGTTTGTTATATTTCAGAAATCATATCATATTTTATTTTAATCTTGTTTCTACAATTAAAATAACCAGATCTTTATCCGTATAATGTGTAATGTTGTAATATTTGTAGTTTTAAACATTGGTTTGGAGTTTAATTTCCATTGAAATAGGATTGCAAGACTTTGAGTAAATCCTGAACATGCGGCGGAGCTTTTTTTCCACAAAAAAAGAGAAAGCGTTCTAAAAGCGTTTTAAAATTTCGTTTGACCCATTTCGCGCAAACAAAAATGGCGGACATCCTGTTTGCTTCGTACCATGTTAAGGTAAGTTTGTAAAAATTGTTGCTTTAAAAATTTCAACTCTCTTTAAAGTATTGTTTAATTTTGGAATAGAAATCAAGTAGCATAAGTAAATAGCTATGTCATAATATTTATTTTTACGCTCTTTTTATGTTTAATTATTAAATTAGTCATTGTCTAATTTTTTTGTATAGTTCCTTCGTGAAACTTAATGTAGCCTAAATAAACTGAGCAACATTATTGAAACATTGTTCAGGGGATGACTTTACAAACTCTAGCGGCTTGTACTTAGGTAGTTTTTTTTGTCGATAAAATGTATCGTAAAAACTCTAATGCTAAAATTTTAAGAAGATAGAAGATATAAGAATTGATAAAACTAAGTGATCTGCTAGCCCCTACATTTTTAACAGGCCTCCCCCAAACATATTGTATATACAAGGATAATACAATGTGTACACTTATCGAAGACCACTAGCAAATACAGATTGTGTCCTTCCACGCGCGTGATGATAATATTCCACAATCATGCTATGACATAAAGACGTAGCAGTAATAATATAATGAAATACAGTAATAAGGTTCAATTGTTATCTTTCTACGGAACACCGACGTAGCTTTAATATCGTATTATAGTGTAACATTGCTTGTAAAGCGTGACCTACAGATGTAAATTTAACCAGTTTTAGAAAACACATTAATTTTAGTGTTTACTGTGGTACTCTTTTATTAAAGAGTAGGTTCTACCCGCGGCTTCGCTTGCTTATTACATTAACCGTTCATTTTCTGGTTGAAAGATAACTAAAATTTCTTTAAATGTATTTGTATAATATATTAAGAAATCATTAAGAACAATATTATTCACAATAATAGTTAGGTATCATCACCAAATCGAATTATTGTACAATGGTTTTTTTGAGTGAACTAGATTAGATAAAACAATAATTAAATATGATTTCTTTATTGACATTTTTCGTGCGATATAAACGCAGTCGGCGGTGCTCCACCCACCCTCCCGCTGCCACACCTTATTCCACTGGCCAGAAGTGCGGCGTGCGCGGTTAAGTGATACTATGAATTGGTGGGAAGGGCGGTCCTCCCGGGCGAATTCAGTTGAAACGAGTGTTTTAACTGTGTTCTGATTGCGCGTGATTCTAGAGATATCGACAGCAAGTAGACCATGTAGAAGCAAGAAGTTAAAAACAAAACCAACTATAACACTTCAAAACCGCAAAGTAAGCAGTAGGAATCCACATATAACAGTTAGGAATACAAAAATGAAAACAATTTACATTCGCTATCAAATACGAACTGATGACATAAAAATAAAAAGTATTTACCAAAGAAAAGAAACAAATGTAAATTCACTGACAAATTCTACGTCTTGTAATCGTTAAGAGAACAAAAAAAACGAAACCAATTGAAACTTCGTATGTGCAGTCAGCCGGCGCGTTATTCCAGTTAAGCAACCAACTTACTGTAAGCAAATACATTTTTATATTGTTGTCGAACATTGTTTACGTAACTTAAACCACAATTATTAGTTAATAATTAGAACGCCGATGCAAAATTTAACATAATCAAGAACAATAGTATGTCGAAATTCTTAAAAAAGGTAAAACATTAATACGAACTGGTTAGAGATTAAAGAAACAAACAAAAAGAAACGTACAGATAATATGTAGAATGATAATTTAAAAAAATGACCTATACCTATACCTAAATTACATTCTCTCTGTAAGTTCCATTGATCCTAGTATTCTATCTTTTACCGTCCAACCCCGTTTAAATTTCGAGATTAAAGTTAGAAAATATCTTAATACAGGTTATGTTTTTGATTGAATGATTTTTGGCACGTGTATAAGACGTGCCAAAAATCATTTAAATCTCTTTAGCCGTTATTGCAATATACGCTAATACATACAAACTTTCACATTTATAATATTAGTAGGAGAAGGATTTTAAAAAGTAACTTGTGTAACGAAGTACCATAAATATTACATTTTGAGTAAATCTTCAGGATAAACCGTTATAATTATATTCTTAAGATATTATATATTTTACTAAAAAAACATGTGCCTCGCTGACGCGGTATCACATTGTAGCGACTGATGAAGTTATAATGGTGCCTTGTAAAGGGTAGTATACAATAAAAAGAAGAATAGAACTGATTGACACAGTGCTTTTTACACCAAACGTAGAGTTATCTCACCTGCTGTAATGTAAATGAGTTTTCTGACACCTGTTATCAGCGTGTAAACTTTTCGTTATATTGTGACAGAGAGCATTCTCAGCCTGGTTTTTTGTCACGTCCCTACAGTGAATACCGTACAATAAAAGAGCTGTTATTATGTTTAATATACAGCCATACACAATAAAAGAGGATTTCTGCGCATTTATCTGTTCTTATATTAAAGCACGTACTTATTATTTATTATTTATAAAAGGCACATCAATGAGACCTTTTGTACTGAAAATTTATAGGTTTAAGTTAGGAAGTAAAATTTACTCTAAAATTTCGTTACAATAAATTATTACATTAAATTAATACAAGTATACAGTAATCTATTAATAAAACTTGTAGTATTAGCATCCTAACAATGCATATACATTTAAAAACCTATCTTTTTTCCCTCATATTTATTTTGATATACGAACAACACTATTGTGTATCTCATCTGGCATACAGTATATAATGTCGGGAAAAACTCGTAGTCTCGCAGCTCGTAGTCTCGCAGCTCGTAGTAAGGCAGATCGATAATATTACGTTAGCAACAGGTGCTTCACATTCGCCTACCCCTGTGTGTGTCGACTGAGTAATCTGACTGGAAAAAGTTTCAGCTTAGGAAAGCAATCTAGCGTATAAATTCCACAATGCAAACCTCAGTAGATTGGGGTTAAATCAAAACCATAATATTGAATGAGGAATATAGTCTTACTGAGATACTATAATTATTTCTAAAATTGTATTGATTAAGTTACTAGAATTGCTTTCAGATAGATAGTTAGATGTACCCAAACATTTAATGAGTAACTCAACTTACTATTCATAAAATGGACTAAGCAACTGCAATAATATTTAGACATAAATTAAAACAAAAAATGATTTAGAAATCAAACATAAATATAGTGCCCAATTAAATGTTTTTCCCAACGATAGTATAAAACACATAAATATTTCAGGGAAACAATAAACGAGTATTAAATACTTCGTGAATGTTAAAAGAAGTCGAGGTCTTAAGTAAAAGGGGTTTTGTGCCGATATGATGTAACTTTCAAATTATTTTATATTATACTAAATAACCGCAATTTAAAAAGGAAAATAAATTAACTGGAAAATGATATTTACCACACTCATTAAATATACATATATGATATAGAGTAGAGCGCTATTTCGTTTGGTTGATATAAGTACCTACTAAATTTTAATTTACTTTTTTGGCTCAATACCGCAATTTAAAAAGGAAAATAAATTAACTGGATATAAATATTTACCACACTCATTCAATATACATATATGATATAGAGTAGAGCGCTATTTCGTTTGGTTGATATAAGTACTAAATTTTAATTTACTTTAAGCCTGCG
Source organism: Marasmarcha lunaedactyla (assembly GCA_923062675.1). Lineage (NCBI taxonomy): Eukaryota > Metazoa > Arthropoda > Insecta > Lepidoptera > Pterophoridae > Marasmarcha > Marasmarcha lunaedactyla. The sequence goes on from OV281341.1 coordinate 20,046,286, forward strand.
AAAAACTAACACTAACAGATAATTGATTTGTGATAGCATATTTGAACACATTTATATTTCAGAGATCCAAGACATTAAATTAAATATTAGTAAATATTAATTAATTGAACTTTTATATATTTTTATCATCATTCATCACTTTCCTCACAATATCCTGGCATAAAAATGCTTTCGTATAAGACAACGGCTTGAGAGCATGAGTGGTAGTAGCTACACTTTTGAAATTTAATCATAATACCTTGTTAAATTAGTGGGGAAAGGCATGTTTGTTTCAGATCCAAGGGTGCTTTTTATTTATACTTAGACCGCGAATGCGTTTTAAGGTCATCCATATTAAGGTGTGTCCCTAGAAATAATATCAAGTTAGTTTAGTTTATAGTTATAGTAAAAAGTTTAAGAATTATTTTTTAGAAGTTACAACCTTAAATAAATAAAACACTTTTTACCGGATATTATCGCGTATATTTTAGTTAATTTTAAAATTATTTCGACGTTTCGGCATCTTTGCAGTTGCCGTGGTCACGATAGACTAAGGTAAAATATACGCGATAATATCCGGTAAAAAGTGTTTTATTTAAAGTATGTATCGTGAAAATTTCAGAAAAGATATAACCTTAAATAACTTTACTGCCATCTTATATACTCTGTTATTATACCGCAAGTTCAGTGCGGACGTCCCAGGAAAGAAAAACAAGAAAGGCGTCTGTATTAGTTATTAAAACTCACCAATACTTAAGAATTAGACTTAACTTACTTTTCACTTTCTTGTCTCAAAAAGATTTGTATAACTTATTTTTTTTTTTTGCTGCCGAGGCACCCTCGCGGGAGGGAGGTGGAAGATGCGTCATGCATACCGCCCACAGGTAAATTCCTCTGCGGGGGGTTATGTGGGACTCACCAGAATGGCACCTACCCACTAAAAACCACCTGTTGGCTGTAGTTATTACCGTTAGCCTTCATCGGAAGCGACACCCGTCGGGAAGTTGGGCGCGCTGGCAGAGACCCGCTAGCGGGTCTTCCGCCTGCAGTGAAAGTTGCACTGAAGGTGCTCAAAGGGACATGAGTTGATGGCCGTTCTGGGCAGCCTCCGGTGAAGCCGGGGCTGGGCAGAGGTCGGCCGAAGCATGATTTAGGGATCAATTCATTTAAATGAACCTATAATGAATTGAGAAGGGAACTATGCTCCGCCAGAGCTAGCAAACGTTCTGTCGGAGTACGTGAAGCCCTAAGTTTACGGGCTAAGACTGCGATTTCACTAACATCGACATTTTTTATAGCGTCGCAGACGATACGCATATCGTCTGCTACGGAGGATTGAGGAGTGGGTTTGTATGGGCAAGGAGCCGGGATGGGATTCGATGCGGGGCGCTGCCTCCAGTTTTCTGGGGCAGGCCTAGACTGTGTAGGCTTTGCAGCCGGAGGAACCCGGCTACGCAGCGGCGGAAAGTTTTCTTGAGAAAGGCGCGGGGCCTGTTTGAGTGCCGACCTCTTGGGATTGGAACGCATACAACGGGATGCACGAGGGCAGCCCCTGTAATTTGCGATGTGTGCGATTGCACTCCTTAGTGAGATGAGGGACCAGGCACTTGACGCACCTGGGTGGTGCGCGGCAGTTGGCCGCCGCGTGCCCGTACAACTGGCACCGATGGCACTGGCCGGGATGACCGCGGCGATGAGGCGCCTCGATCGAGATCCCAGAGAGGCCGCATATAGTGCTAACCCCTTTGAGGATCTCCCTGGACTTGGGGACGTTGGCGAGAACCACCAAAGAGAGAGGGTGTTGCCTCCCGTACTTGCTGTGCATTTTATGCACCGCGAGTGCCGGGAAGCCTTAGAACTGCAGATCCTCTAGGATAGCCTCGTTCGATAATTCGAACGGGACTCCCCTGAGTACCGCTTTGATCTTACGCTCTTTTGACAGAGCATAAGTATGATAAGCATATTGCTTATCGGTGAGGAGCTTTGTTAAGCACGAAAGTCGTCTATCGACGAGACTAAGATTTTAATAGATTCACCCGAGTTGGCTGCTCGGATGTAATGGATTTTGTGCTCATTGCACAATGTCGAGACCTCAGTCCATTTACCCTTTTCCCGAAGGTAAACGGGGGGTGGGACCTTGGCCTTGACAGAAGTTGGGGCCGGAGCGGGTGTTGAAGACACCGGGGCAGCTGGCGTTGAAGACGCCGCAGAGGGTGTAGGGACGGGCGTCGAGGGCGCCGGGTCTTGTTTCGAACGCTTCTTAGAGCGCTTCTTAACAAGCGTAAAAGAGGGAGACTCAGGGCCAGTTGGGGTGGCGTCCGAGGATGACTCGGTCGCGGGTGCGCGCTTACGGCGCGGAGGGGCGTCTACTTCGCACTCCATGTCACTGGAGGAAGGGGACGTGGGAGGGCCTAAGACCAGAGCGGTCTGAGGGACGGAGGTGGCCTGAGGGGCCGGTGTGAACAGTGCCATGATTAGAGGGAGAAATGATTGCAGTGTGCGAATCATATGAGGGAGGCAGTGAGTGCCTTGGGCGTCGTAATCAGCGATCAGCTTATTCAGAAGCTCCTCAGGGCTTAGGGAAGCCATTGCGGAGGGGTTGGGGAGGGACGACAATATATAAATAAATATACTATGAACCTATCAACGATGACTAACTTCCTAAAAACCACCCTACACGCAGTAGGGCGGTTGAGGACGACGCGGATAACTTACTCGAACACGGAACTTGAAGTCCTGGAACGACGAAACCCCGTCGACGAAGCTCACGTTCCACGAAGTACGGTTAACGACCCACTGTCCGCCGTGAAAACGGCGTTAGAAACTTATTACGGTATACAACTATGAAATTATATATTACGACAACAACCAGTGAAATTTTGGGTGCTCAATTAGCGCGGGGCTAATAGAGCGGGAAGGCGTCTGCGATCGACGTGCGCTCGAGAACGCACGCAGACCGAGACTGTGTATAACTTTTTTTTTTTTTTTTTGGTTCCCCTCCACGGGAAGGGCAGGAGGACATAAAAAATGCTCTGACGCATACTCCGCGCGCGCGATCGGAGTTATGTGGGACTCGTCCCGACGCCTACCAGAACCATACCCACTAAAAAACCCCCTGTCGGCTCGTGCATTTTTGCCACTCAGCCTTCATCTGAGCGACGGCCAATTGGAGAAAGAGGCCGCGCCAGCGGGGCCCTTAAGGGGTCACCCGCTGAGATTCACATAGCACTGAAGGTGCTCAAAAATGAAAAGTAAAAATAAAAACATTAAAAATGAAAAATAAAAATTGCATTAATTCGGATTTACGTTAGAATTAGAATTTACGTTAGAATTAGGATTTGCGGCCTGAAGGGCCTCGAGAGCTAAAGTTAACTGCGTAGGTTCGCCCGTGTGCGCGTTTCTCGGCCTAGCGACTTTGAATTTCGAATCTAACACAGGAGCAGTATATGAGACTGAATCTCGAACAAGATGATTGGGATGGGATTCGGCGCGTTTGAAGAACGATTCTGAGAGTGTTTTGAGGTGATGTTGCACTGTAGGTAGTTCAAGATCTCTGTGCAGGTCCGCGTTGCGCACATACCAAGGTGCGTCTGTGGCCCTGCGGCAGAAGAGATTTTGAACCACCTGCAGCTTATACAGGACGGAGGGATTGGCGTGGGCAAAGACTGGCGAAGCATATGACATGACGGGTCTAATGCAGACCTTATAGAGCGTACGTTTATTTCTAAAAGACATTTTACTTTTTCTACCTATCATACTATTTAAGCGGCTTAAGTAGAAACGCGCGAGTTTCGTTACTCTATTGACGTGTGGCTTAAAAGAAAGCGTCTGATCTAAGGTGACGCCTAAGTATTTGATACTGCGCTTCCAGGGGATGGGAATACCTAACATTCGAATGTGGGGATCGTTGCAGCGATTACGACGTTTGTGGTCAAATAGAATGGCAGAACTCTTTTCTGGGTTGACATCGATACGCCATTTTTGAAACCAAACACCGAGGGCGTTTACGGCCTTTTGGAGTCTGGTGATGTTATACGGGATCCTTTTACCTTTAGTGTAAAGGGCGGTATCGTCTGCAAAGAGGGCGAGTTCGACGCCTTTCGGCGGGATGGGCATGTCATTAGTGTACACGGTGTACAGCAGAGGGGCGAGGACTGAGCCTTGCGGGACTCCAGCCTTTATGGGACGAGGCGCGGAGAGCGTGCCTTCATGTTTGAATCGAAACGTACGGTCTTTAAGAAACGACGCGATTAATCTGACAAGGCGAACCGGTAAGCCTATTTTATAGAGTTTAAAAACGAGACCGCTGTGCCAGACTTTGTCGAAAGCCTTGGCTACGTCAAAGAGAACCGCGGTTGTTTTTTTTACGACGCTGAGAGAATCCTTCGAGTATGTACTCGACGATTCGATGGACTTGCTGAGGGCAGGAGTGCTTAGCGCGAAAGCCGAACTGGTGGGGCATGATGAGAGAGTCGCCATCCGTTGGAAACAGATGGTTCCGCATTCGAGAGAGTATGACTCTTTCGAGAAGTTTAGACATTGCCTTGAGGAGGCTGATGGGTCTGTGATTAGCCGGGACCTTCAGAGGTTTACCCGGCTTGGGAATGCCTATGACTGTCGCTTCTTTCCAGGCTTTTGGAAAGTAGCTATGGTCGAAGCAGGCATTGAAGATGATAGCTAACAAGGTAAGCACCTGCTGGGGCAGGTGCTAAAGTGCGTGGTTGGAAATTCCATCCGCACCCGGAGCTTTTTTGGACTTTTGCTTTCTAATGAGAAGCAAGATTTCATCATAAGAGACTGTGACGGGGTCGTCGGTGATAGGGAGAGATTCTCTGCGGAGAACTTCGTCCTCCACCGCCTGGATGTGGGAGGGATCCGCGGGTTGCGTGCTGGGCGAACATTGTGCCGCTATGCTGTCGGCGAAGCATTCGGCTTTCTCTTCGACTTCGAAAGCAATGGTGCCGTCGGGACGAGTGAGAGGAGGAACGTGAGAGGCGGTGTCTACGCGTAAGGCTTTAATGAGATTGCTAACGGCTAGTGGAAGCGCGGGTTTGCTTTGCTTAGCAACCTTTTCGTTGTCGTTGATGGCTGTGTTAATAGCATCAGTTAGAGTATTGACTAATGAATCTATTTTATCCGGGCTATCTAATTGGTCGGGCGAAATCGCGAGCGGAGAGTTAGGGGCCTCTAAGGCTGAAACTAACGTATTTTTAAAGCCTTTCCAATTGGTAAAGTTCTTAGGAGGTGTGACGTTAACGTTAGGCGTACCTAGCACGAGGGAGACGGGGCGATGGTCGGAGCCTAGGTCATCGAGCGGTTCGATAGACCTTAGATCAAGATTGATTCGCTTGATAATTGCAAAGTCGAGGATGTCAGGAGAGTAGGTCGGGTTGTTGGGATATTGAGTGGGAGTGATGGGGGATATGACGTCTAAGTCAAGGGAGTTAGTGATGTCGAGGAGAGCGACACCGCTGGTGTTGGTCGATAGGCTCGTCCAGTCAGTATGTTTGGAGTTAAAGTCTCCGAACATAATGACTGAATGGCCGAGGGCGAGAATGGCCTCAAAGTCGCTGCGGATTTGATTGGAGCCACATGGTATGTAGACTAAAGCTATGATGATGGTCGGATGACCAGTCATAGCCAATCTACACACGGTGGCTTCCATGTTGAGGAGAGGAGGGGTAGGGAGAGGACAGCAATGGAATCCTCTTTTGTAATAAATAGGAGTGCCACCGAAACCATCGGAGTTGGTCCTGTCGTTACGAATAAACGCGTACTTGGGTATAGCGAATCCCCTGGAGTGGTTTGGAGTTTCTACCTAACATGCTATTTAGGCGGCCTAAGTAGTGACGAGCAAGTTTCGAAACTCTTTCGACGTGTGGCTTGAAAGAAAGCGTCTGATCTAAGGTGACGCCTAAGTATTTGATACTGCGCTTCCAGGGGATGGGAATACCTAACATACGAATGTGCGGATTGTTGCGACGATTGCGACGTTTGTGGTCGAATTGAATAGCAGAACTCTTTTCTGGGTTGACATCGATACGCCATTTTTGAAACCAAACACCGAGGGCGTTTACGGCCTTTTGGAGTCTGGTGATGTTATATGGGATCGCTTGACTTTTAGTGTATAGGGCGGTATCGTCTGCAAAGAGGGCGAGTTCGACGCCTTTCGGCGGGATGGGGATGTCGTTAGTGTACACAGTGTACAGCAGAGGGGCGAGGACTGAGCCTTGCGGGACTCCAGCCTTTATGGAACGAGGCGCGGAGAGCGCGCCTTCATGTTTGAATCGAAAAGTACGGTCTTTAAGAAACGACGCGATTAATCTGACTAGGCGAACCGGTAAGCCTATTTTATAGAGTTTAAAAACGAGACCGCTGTGCCAGACTTTGTCGAATGCCTTGGCTACGTCAAAGAGAACCGCGATTGATTTTTTACGATGCGGATAGAATCCTTCGAGAATGTACTCGACGATTCGATGGACTTGCTGAGGGCAGGAGTGCTTAGCGCGTAAGCCGAACTGGTGGGGAATAATGAGAGGGTCGCCATCCGTTGGAAACAGATGGTTCCGCATTCGAGAGAGTATGACTCTTTCGAGAAGTTTAGACATTGCCTTGAGGAGGCTGATGGGTCTGTGATTAGCCGGGACCTTCAGAGGTTTACCCGGCTTGGGAATGCCTATGACTGTCGCTTCTTTCTAGGCTTTTGGAAAGTAGCTATGGTCGAAGCAGGCATTGAAGATGATAGCTAACAAGGTAAGCACCTGCTGGGGCAGGTGCTAAAGTGCGTGGTTGGAAATTCCATCCGCACCCGGAGCTTTTTTGGACTTTTGCTTTCTAATGAGAAGCAAGATTTCATCATTAGAGACTGTGACGTGGTCGTCGGTGATAGGGAGAGATTCTTTGCGGAGAACTTCGTCCTCTACCGCCTGGATGTGGGAGGGATCCGCGGGTTGCGTGCTGGGCGAACATTGTGCCGCTATGCTGTCGGCGAAGCATTCGGCTTTCTCTTCGACTTTGAAGGCAATGGTGCCGTCGGGACGAGTGAGAGGAGGAACGTGAGAGGCGGTGTCTATGCGTAAAGCTCGGGCCATTCGATAATACGCTTGGTGGGACGGGGAGATATTTTCCATGAGATCGTTAAACTGAGTGTCACGGAGTTCCGCGAGGCGAGATCTAACTTTACGTTGAAGCTGATTCGCAGCTGTTCTATATGCGGGCGTGGGATATTTCTTTGCTCTCCGGAGAGCCGCGTTCTTAGCTTTAATGAGATTGCTAACGGCTAAGGACTAAGGACTAAGGACGCTCGACGGAGATGTTCGAGAGTCCGCAGATTGTGCGAGCCTCTCTGAAAATCTCCTTCGAGTTGGGAGTATTTGACAGGATTACTAAAGCTAAAGGAAAACGCCTACCGCGGTTGGAGTGCATCTTGTGCACTGCTGTGACCGGGAAACCCTGAGACTTAAGGTCCTCGAGAATGTCTTCGTTACTGAGTTCGAACGGGACGCCCCGTAATACTGCGCGGATCTTACGCTCCTCCGGGAGGGCGTAGGTGTGATACGCGATTTGATTTAACGAGAGTAACCTGGTAAACGCGCGGAAGTCGTCGACGGTCGCTACTTGAATTTTGATTGTTTCGCCAGCGTTGGCGGCTTTTAAGTAATTAATTTTGTGCTCTTTGCACAAGTTAGAAACCGCGGTCCAGCGCGCTTTTTCACGCTGCAATACGGGCGGAGGGAGCTGAGGCTTCGGCGGGACGGGAGCGCAGCGCGTCGCTGGCTTCGATGTGACCGACGGAGACGCGGTTACTACGAGCAATTTTAACGGCGCGGGGGCTGGTGTTGAAGACACCGGGGAGGGCTCGGGTATTGAAGATACCGAAGCTTTCTTAGAGCGCTTCTTGGAGCGCTTGGCGACGAGTTGAAACGCGGGCTCAGGAGAGCCGGTTAAGGTGACGGCATCTGACGACGTATCAGACGCGGGTTCGGAGTCGCTCCCGGGAGCGGTACGCTTGCGACGCGACGCGTGAGAGGATGCGACCGATTCGCAGTCCATCTCGGACGAGGCGGGAGACGAGGAAGAGCTATAGACCTGAGGGTTCTCGACGTTGGAGGCCTGAGGGGCCGGGTTTGAGGCCTGAGGGGCCGGGGTTGAGGCCTGAGGGGCCGGGTTGAGGCCTGAGGGGCCGGGGACGCGATTGATGCCTGCAAGGCCTGCGTTATGATGTCATTCGGGATGCAGACGCCTACCGCAGCAAGTGCCTGGGTGAACGCGGTAATAACGCTTAGCGGATCCATAAGGGAGAGTTGGGACAGTAATATTAATAAATATAAGTATAATAAAAGATGCCTAGTTCCTAAAAACCTAGCAAAATCCTAGCGGCTAACCTCCCTACCAGCGGTAGGGGGGCTGGGGAGGAGAACTTAAAATTAACAGTAGTACGCCGAAGGCCGCTACCTAGACACCTAAAAAAAAAAGGGGACGCAGGTAAAGAGTTGACCACGTTAGGGTCAACCTTTACCGACAGAAGGGACAAATACACACGAAAACACACAGATATGATAAAAATAAATATGAAAAATAGAAAAAAAATAAATAAAATAGAGAAGAGAAAAAATAAAAATAAAAAGGACTGGTTCAGTACAAATTCGTTGTCACCGTTAAGTATCCTTTGCACTGAAACCAGACTACTTACGCTGGGCACAACACTGCACTCAGCACAAGCACAACACTACTTAGCACAGCACTTTGAAGACTAAGGGGCTTAGCCGCAAAGAAAAATCGCACTTCGAAAGCACTCAGACGGAGTAGAAAAACCTTGAAAACCGTAGCACGGAACCAACACGCTAAACTGTGACGTCAGTAGACTGAGCGCCACGGAATATCGGGAAGGGACCAAACAACGGAGAACGGGGTCTTGCACGTCCGCACTGGGCGGCGGTCGGAGCGAGAATGCTGTGTATAACTTAAGCATGCTCTATTTATTTATGGCACAATGTTGGCTCAGCACACTCAGCATCAAATCCAATGTGTGTGTTTTTAGACCAATGGCAGTGGGATATTTATTTTTTTATCAAATTCAAATTCAAAATTAATTTATTTGCTTTGTACACGGGTCAAAATAGATGGAGAATTATAAGTTGTGCCGATATATACTGCTAAGAACAGCGTGCAAACACAACAAAAATAATAAATCTAAATAGCGTAGATGCCTCAATTCATAGAGTATTTCGTAAAGCATGCAAGATAAAAAATCAGTTCTTACATTCCTACCATTACATAGTGAGACATCATGAGACAGAACCACAATTTAAAACTGATTGTTTGTTGATTTAATTTTTGTTTAATGTAAATTTCTAAAAATGTACGATCAATTTCTTTTGTTTACTTAACATTCCTAAGAAATTAAAATAAAGATGTTTGCGTACGACTTCTTATAATTTGGGTATTCTATTAATTTGGGTAAGCCTTAAAAGGGTAGTCACCACAACGAGCTTGATACAGAAATGCAAGATATGTTGGATAATCTCTACTTTATTTAAAGCCAAATATCTCCTGTACAATTTCAATGTAGCTATAACAATGTAGCTATTTATTTTGTGTTAATTCCAATCGCGATAAAACGACAACAAGAGAAAACTTTTCTGTAACTTGATGTTTAATTGAAAGAGAAATTCAGTACATGATTAATTTCAGAATTATCTATCTTCGTAAACCTTTTATTTATCAAAGTAATTAAAAACAATAGGTCCACCCGAAAACAAACATTCTATAGTTTTACTCATAGTTCATTTGCTACGAAGTTTTCTGAGTACTTGATTAATTTAATGTATTTATTCTAAATACAATACTCCTAATTGTATCTACGGTAAAACTTTGACAAACTTCAACCCGAGGAAAACCATGTTCCTTTACAAAGGTACCGTAATTGGCGTTTTGTTTTTAATTAAGTGTGGAAATTGTTTTAGAAAGTCTTTTGTTTCTGAACCTTAATAAGATAACTTTGTCACGTTTTAGCTAAAAGTAAAAATGGAATACAAAGAGAAAACGTTTGTAATTTTCAGTACAATCCATTTAAAAAACATTTGACACAAAGATTTTTTTTTAATGCTAAAATACTTTTCCCTACATTTTGATCATTTGCTTGGTTCAAAAACTATGGGTTGAGTAAGACAACGGGTTCAAACATTTATTATTAATATAGAACTTATGTAAGTAGAACAGTAGATAGAAGTAGATATTTTATCAACATTGCTTTACATTTAAAAGGTCCATTTAAATAAGACAGGGATCAATAAAAATTTTTTTGTATAAATCATGTATAAGTGGACCCTCTATTTTTGTCTTGTCCTTTAATGCAACTGCAATGATTTAAACGCATACTAATAAAAATGCGATCTATACAATACCGATATTACTTGTTTAAGACTATCGCGGTTATTCAAACTATTTATAATTTAATTCAAACTATGATTTGAATTTTGTTATAGAGTTGGAAATATTGGACACTCTGTAATAAAAGTAAGTAAGAAGGAACACTGTATTTATTTAAGTAATATTACATGCACCAAATTCAGTCTCCGTGATCATGGCGCTTGCAACGGTGCCGAAGTGATTTAATTTGTTTATAATTTTGTAAGTGTATGGGCTAACTCGGGACAAATTTTACAGCGAATATTATTCGTTATGAAAACAATAATTAGTTAGAAGAACATCTGTAGTTCATGTTTATACTTAGGCAATAAAAATATACACCTACCGATGATAAAGTCATCAAACCAAAACAATGATTGTAATAAAAACAAGAACACCGTTTCAGAAGAATCGAAAACAAAATCGAGGGTAGTCTGTAATTCCCCAGCGGTTATTGACACAGTTATGCCAAACTCTAATCAGCTGACGAGCTCGGACAATGCGCATTCTTGCGACGGGTCAATGACTCGCGCCGGTGTTGTTGTTATGAGTGCGAGTGACTCGAATGGACATACACGTTTTGAGCAGTCGTACGCGACTATAGCTAAGCATGGACAATTCATAAATAATACTAAAGACGAAAATTGGGTTCTGCTGCAAAAGAAAAGATTAAGAAATAGATTTTTATGTAGCAAAGGTAAAGCAGTCGTAGATCCAATCTGTAAATTCAAAGCTGCGGAAAATAAAGTACCTTTATATTAGGTCTTTACCTATGAAATTGCCGTTTTTCACGAAATAAATGAAACGTAATTTTTTTATATATTTTTTATTTCTATTAATCAAAATAATCACCCATGCAATCAATGCATCTTTGCCAACGCATTGGTAGCTTATTGATGCCTTTCTTGAAGAAATCAGCTGGACGGGAGGCAACAAATTCTTCAAAGGCATTTTGTACTGCCTCTCGGGTATTGAATTTTTTTCCCGCCAAGAAGTTATCCAAATTCTGGAAAAAGTAGAAGTCTGTAGGCGCAAGGTCTGGTGAGTACGGCGGATGACGGAGAACTTCCAACCCCAACTCTTGTAGCTTGGAGACCGTCTGCTGTGCAGTATGAGGTCGCGCGTTGTCGTGCAGGAGCAGTGGAGCCAAATGATTGACCAAAGCTGGTTGGAGACGTGCGAGCTTCTCCATCATTGTGTTCAGTTCTTCACAGTACACATCTGCAGTAATGCTTGTCCCGTTTGGCAAGAAGCTGTGATGAATTACACCCGCGTTAGACCACCAAACAGTGACCATCACTTTTCTAGGGGTAAGTTTTCGTTTGGGGCATTGTTTGGGTGCTGAACCAGGGTCCAACCAACTTGCTGAGCACTTACGATTGTCAAACAGGATCCATTTCTCGTCACAAGTAACAATGCGGTTCAGAATTTCTTCATTTGTATGCCTGCTGAGCAGTGCAAGGCACGTCTCCACGCGTACTTCGCGCTGACGGTCATTGAATTCGTGGGGTACCCATTTGTCAAGCTTTTTTACCTTGCCAATTTTACGCAAATGGACCACTATTGTTTTGATGCTAACGTCGAAAGCTGCTGCTAATTCAGCCGTGGATTGAGTTTCATCAGCTTCCACAATTGCCTTTAATTCGTCATTGTCAACCAAAGTTTTCGGCGACCACGGGGTTCATTTTTCAGGTCAAAATTTCCAGAACGGAAGCGGAAACCAATTACGGGTGGTGCGTTCGTTTGTAGTGTTCGCTCCGTAAACGTCGTTGATGTTGCGTGCCGCTTGTGCCGCTTTGCTGCCACGACGGTACTCATACTCCATAATTACTCGAATTTTCAACTTATCCATGATGACGAAAAATGTTCGAATGCGTTGAAAACAAAACACTAACTATTAAACAAATGACGATTTTAGAAAAAGAATTCCATGTTTGTCAAATAAAATTAATTTGAAATTAGAATTATCAGTAAAAAAAAAAAATATTTTCATTTGAAATGGCCAGTACGGCAAAACGGTTTCATAGGTAAAGACCTATTATATATATACTATGTAGCGCAACAAACGACCGAGTGTGACATTCAAACTTATATCCAAAACAAATCAGATTTGTTGGTTATTTTAAAAAAGATGAAGATGAAATCAAATAAAAACTATAGCAGTTTCAAAAATATTTGTACCTAAGAATAAATTAGATTTATTTTTGAGTGATGATTTCTGGCCGGAGGGAATATCATACCGGCGTTTTGTTCATTTTGGCATGAAAAGTCAAAGTGATAGGCGCGAGAATCTACTTAACAAAAAATTACGGAAAAGTCAACAATAATGACCTTCAACTGTAAAAATGTTATTCGGATTGCGGAGTGAGTTCGTAAGCTATGTCGTAGCGCGGACATTGTGGTGCTGCAGGAGACGTGGCTTTACCCACACAATCTGTCTTTCCTTGGGAGCATAGATGACAACTTTGGGTTCACCGGGAAGTAGGCGATTGACACCTCTGCAGGAATACTTCAGTGCAGGCCTTACGGAGGCTTGGCGATATTGGATTTAATCGCGAAAAATCATGCTGATAAGAATTTCACCAGGTTCTGGAAAAACAGAAATAAATTGAACCCTAAACCGACTCTGCCTGTGAGCGTGGGGGGTGAGTGCGAACCTAAGCTTATTGCAGATACTTTCCTGTGTCACTTTAAGGTGCAGTCTCCACTGACACAGGGATCTCAAAGGCTTGATGCTGAGGGGTTCCAGGAGAACATTGAGATACAATTCACTGCCATAGATGTAGAGTCAGTAATAAGGAAAATGAAGAGAGGTAAATCTCCTGGACACGATAGCCTAAGCATTGAGCATCTTAAATACGCTGGGCCTCATGTACATAGGGTACTGGCTATTTTATTCAACTTATGTCTAAGTCATACTTACATCCCTGATAACTTTATTGTTGTACCGGTGATTAAGAACAAAACGGGAGATGCCTCCGATGTGTCCAATTACAGGCCTATATCGCTTGCTACTATTGTTGCTAAAGTGCTGGACAGTCTGCTGGACAGGCTTCTCAGTACCCATGTTGGTGCATGATGCACAATTTGGTTTCAGACCAGGCCTATCGACTGAATCAGCCATCCTATGCCTCAAGCAGACTGTTTCGTACACAGCGCGAAAAACAGCAGTGTACGCCTGTTTCTTGGACCTGTCGAAGGCATTTGACCTTGTATCCTATAATATCCTGTGGCAGAAGTTACAGGATGAAAGTAACTTGCCATCTGAAATAACAACAATTCTTAGGTACTGGTACAGCAACCAAAAGAACTGTGTAAGATGGTCAGGAATGCACTCAGATATGTACAGGTTGGAGTGTGGGGTGAGGCAGGGGGGGTTGAGTTCACCTAGGCTCTTTAATTTCTACATCAACAGATTGATCGAGGAGCTCAGTAGCACCAATATCAGATGTCACATAGATGTCGTTTGTATGAATAATCTTAAATACGCTGATGATATGGTGCTGCTGAGCCCCTCGATTGGTGCACTGAGAAAGCTTCTCGGCTTATGTAAGTCTATGCAGTGAGCCATGGACTCAAATACAATGCAGCCAAGAACGAGCTTATGGTATTTAAAGCGGGCAGTAAGTGCTATAACGAGAACAGTAGATTAACGCTATTCGGGATCCCACTAAAGCTATTACAAGCAAGCTGCAGTCGCTGCTGTTTATGGCGATCAGATAAGAATGGTTAACGCGCCGGAGTTGTGTGATGTAACCCAGATGTAACCCGATACTTGTAAAGAAGCTGATAAATCCTGTACTTTAACCTGTAAATATTTTTAAAGTCATCATCAATTTGGACGGTCGGCTGGTGTAGCGGTAACAACGTTGCCTTCTATGCCAGAGGTCCTGGGTTCGTATCCCAGTTGGGGTGAATATTTGTGTGATGAACAGGTCACGGATGTTTATATGTTTATTTCTAATATTTATGTACTGAAGAGTTATTATTCATATATTTCTTAAATCTATTTCTCCGTTATCTAGTATCCATAGAACAAATTCTTAAAGAAATTTAATTTGGGCTGGATAAAGGAGGGTTTTAAACTCATTTAAGTTAATCCAATATTGCGGTCACTGATTAGCTAGTCATTAAAATGTTGAAAGTTATTTAAACATAATACATACGCTGATTCATATTTCATTTGCAATATCCGTAACAGAGTGTCCCTGTTCTTTTAAAACAATTAAAATAAACAATTTAAAAAAAATAACGTTACCACTGCTACTTACATCATATAATTTTGAAGGTAGACAGAAAAAACATATAACCGAACAAAAAACAGTTCATTGTAACGCCACCGCACCCGGCTATCTTCAAAATTAATGTAAATAAAAAAAACAAAGCACCAACAAAAATGAATGTTTACATTTAATTGTAACCTACATTTTGTACATATTTTTGAAATGATACATATCAAAATAGTGAAAACTGCTGCAGAACTTATTATTGAAAAAAAGCTATTGGGTATACATTGCTTTGAAACTGCATTGTATACATGTTATAGAAATTGACGCATATACATAAATAAAACTTTACGAATGTGTAGTATTCACTGGTGTTGCTTCGTTTACTATAATGAAGAAAAAGTATACCTAATTTTGACTTAGTTTGCTGGATACATTACATTATTTTGAGGTTAACTTGAGACACTTCTTTTTGAAATATCTAATAATTACATTTGTTTGGAAATTTGTTAACGTTTACTTATCAATGCACGTGACTGTACATAAGTTCAAATATCTGGGTCATTGGCTCATTGATAATCTGGACGACAACATGGATGTAGAGCGAGAGCGTAGGGCGCTATGTGTACGTAGCAACATGGTAGCGCGTAGGTTCGCACGTTGTAGCACAACATTTTTTTTTTTTTTTTTTTGCTGCCGAGGCACCCTCGCGGGAGGGAGGTGGAAGATGCGTCATGCATACCTGCCCGCAGGTAAATTCCTCTGCGGGGGGGTTATGTGGGACTCACCAGAATGGCACCTACCCACTAAAAACCACCTGTTGGCTGTAGTTATTACCGTTAGCCTTCATCGGAAGCGACACCCGTCGAGAAGTTGGGCGCGCTGGCAGAGACCCGCTAGCGGGTCTTCCGCCTGTAGTGAAAGTTGCACTGAAGGTGCTCAAAGGGACATGAGTTGGTGGCCGTTCTGGGCAGCCTCCGGTGAAGCCGGGGCTGGGCAGAGGTCGGTCGAAGCATGATTTAGGGATCAATTCATTTAAATGAACCTACAATGAATTGAGAAGGGAACTATGCTCCGCCAGAGCTAGCAAACGCTCTGTCGGAGTACGTGAAGCCCTAAGTTTACGGGCTAAGACTGCGATTTCACTGACATCGACATTTTTTATAGCGTCGCAGACGATACGCATATCGTCTGCTACGGAGGATTGAGGAGTGGGTTTGTATGGGCGAGGAGCCGGGATGGGATTCGATGCGGGGCGCTGCCTCCAGTTTTCTGGGGCAGGCCTAGACTGTGTAGGCTTTGCAGCCGGAGGAACCCGGCTACGCAGCGGCGGAAAGTTTTCTTCAAAAAGAAAGGCGCGGGGCCTGTTTGGGTGCCGACCTCTTGGGATTGGAACGCATACAACGGGGTGCACGAGGGCAGCCCCTGTAGTTTGCGGTGTGGCCGGACTGGCCACAAAGCACGCAATCGGGAGGAGAGGGAGTTTCAGGAGTGCGATTGCACTCCTTAGTGAAGTGCGGGACCAGGCACTTGACGCACCTGGGCGGTGCGCGGCAGATGGCCGCCGCGTGCCCGTACAACTGGCACCGGTAGCACTGGCCGGGATGACCGCGGCGATGAGGCGCCTCGATTGAGATCCCAGAGAGGCCGCAAATAGAGCTAACCCCTTTCAGGATCTCTCTGGACTTGGGGACGTTGGCGAGAATCACCAAAGCGAGAGGGTGTTGCCTCCCGTACTTGCTGTGCATTTTATGCACCGCGAGTGCCGGGAAGCCTTGGGACTGCAGATCCTCAAGGATAGCCTCGTTCGATAATTCGAACGGGATTCCCCTGAGTACCGCTCTAATCTTACGCTCTTCTGACAGAGCATAAGTGTGATAAGCATATTGCTTATCGGTGAGGAGCTTAGTCAAAGCTCGGAAATCGTCTATCGACGAGACAGTGATTTTAATAGATTCACCCAAGTTTACCGCTCGGGTGTAATGGATCTTGTGCTCATTGCACAGTGTCGAGACCTCAGTCCATTTACCCTTTTCCCGAAGGAAAACGGGTGGTGGGACCTTGGCCTGTCAGAAGTTGGGGCCGGAGCGGGTGTTGAAGACACCGGGGCAGCTGGCGTTGAAGACGCCGCAGGGGATGTGGGGACGGGCGTTGAGGGCGCCGGGTCTTGTTTAGAGCGCTTCTTAGAGCGCTTCTTAACAAGGGTGAAAGAGGGAGGCTCAGGGCCAGTTGGGGTGGCGTCCGAGGAAGACTCAGTCGCGGGTGCGCGCTTGCGGCGCAGAGGGGCGTCTACTTCGCACTCCATGTCACTGGAGGAAGGGGACGCGGGAGGGCCTAAGACCTGAGGGGTCTGGGGAACTGGGGTGGCCTGAGGGGCCATTGTGGACATTATCGTCATGAAATGAGGGATGAGAGAATCTAAGAAACGGTACTTGTCAGCATTTATATACATGCCTTCAGCACCGGTACTATCAAGTAACTTCTTCCTAATCTCATCAGAGCTTAGGGAAGCCATTGCGGAGGGGTTGGGGAGGGACAATATATGAACCTAACAACGATGACTAACTTCCTAAAACCACCCTACACGCAGTAGGGCGGTTGAGGACGACGCGGATAACTTACTCGAACACGGAACTTGAAGTCCTGGAACGACGAAACCCCGTCAACGAAGCTCACGATGTACGGTTAAAACCCACTTTCCGCCGTGAAAACGGCGTTAGAAACTTATTAGAAGTACGGTTAACGAGCCACTGTCCGCCGTGAAAACGGCGTTAGAAACTTATTACGGTATACAACTATGAAATTATATATTACGACAACAACCAGTGAAATTCGGGTGCTCATTTAGCGCGGGGGCTAAAAGAGCGGGAAGGCGTCTGCGATCGACGTGCGCTCGAGAACGCACGCAGACCGAGACTGTTGAAGCACACCATTTTTTTTTTTTTTTGTTCCCCTCCGCGGGAAGGGCAGGAGGATAAAAATGCCCTGACGCATACTCTGGCGCGATTCCAAAGTTATGTGGGACTCGTCCCGACGCCTACCAGGACCATACCCACTAAAAACCCCCTGTCGGCTCGTGCATTTTTGCCACTCAGCCTTCATCTGAGCGACGGCCAATTGGAGAAAGAGGCCGCGCTAGCGGGGCCCAAAAGGGGTCACCCGCTGGGATTACATAGCACTGAAGGTGCTCAAAGCACTGAAGGTGAATACGTAGCACTGAAGGTGCTCAAAATGAAAATCAATAATTAAAACAAAAATTAAAAAAAAAAATTGCAAAATAAAATTGAATTAACTCGCTTTTACGTTAGTATTAGGATTTACGTTAGAATTAGAATTTACGTTAGAATTAGAATTTGCGGCCAGAAGGGCCTCGAGATCGCGTGACAGTCTGGTGGATGAGTACGCTTGCGCATTTCTAGGCCTAGCGACTTTGAACTTCGAGTCTAACACAGGAGTAGCATATGAGACAGAATCACGAACTAGAGGATTGGGATGGGTTTCGGAGCGTTTGAAGAACGCTTCAGAGAGTGTTTTGAGATATTGTTGTACTGTAGGCAGTTCAAGATCTCTATGCAAGTCCGCGTTACGCACGTACCACGGTGCGCCTGTGGCCCGGCGGCAAAAGAGGTTTTGAACTACCTGCAGTTTGTGCAGGAGGGAGGGTTTGGCGTGGGCAAAGATTGGCGAGGCATACGTCATGACGGGTCTAACGCAGACCTTGTAAAGTGTACGTTTGTTTCTGAAGGACATTTTACTTTTTCTACCTAACATGCTATTTAGGCGGACTAAATAGTGACGAGCGAGTTTCGAAACTCTTTCAACGTGTGGCTTGAAAGAAAGCGTCGGATCTAATGTGACGCCTAAGTATTTAGTACTGCGCTTCCAGGGGATGGGAATGCCTAACATTCGAACGTGGGGATCGCCATCGGGACGACGGCGTTTGTAGTCGAAGCGCATTGCAGAACTCTTTTCAGGGTTCACATCGATGCGCCATTCTTGAAACCATGCACCAAGGGCGTTTACGGCCTTTTGGAGTCTGGTTACAAGGCGCCGAACACCGTGGCCTTTGGTATAGAGTGCGGTGTCGTCAGCGAAGAGGGCGAGTTCGACGCCTTTCGGCGGGATGGGAATGTCGTTGGTGTACACGGTGTACAGCAGAGGGGCGAGGACTGAGCCTTGAGGGACTCCAGCCTTTATGGGACGAGGTGCAGAAAGCGTGCCTTCGTGTTTAAATCGAAACGTACGGTCTTTGAGAAACGACGCTATTAACCTGACTAGGCGATCCGGTAAGCCTATCTTGTAGAGTTTATAAACGAGACCGCTGTGCCAGACTTTATCGAAAGCCTTGGCTACGTCAAAGAAAACCGCGACTGTTTTATAACGACGCGGATAGAAACCGTCAAGTATATACTCGACGATTCGGTGGACTTGCTGAGGGCAGGAGTGTTTAGCGCGAAAGCCGAACTGATGGGGAATAATGAGAGGATCGCCATCCGTTGGAAACAGATGGTTCCGCATTCGAGAGAGTATGACTCTCTCGAGAAGTTTAGACATTGCCTTGAGGAGGCTGATGGGTCTGTGATTAGCCGGGACGTTCAGAGGTTTGCCCGGCTTGGGAATGCCTATGACTGTCGCTTCTTTCCAAGCTTTTGGAAAGTAGCTATGGTCGAAGCAGGCATTGAAAATGATAGCTAACAAGGTAAGCATCTGTTGAGGTAGGTGCTTAAGTGCGTGGTTGGAAATTCCATCCGCACCCGGAGCCTTTTTGGACTTTTGATTTCTAATGAGAAGCAAGATTTCGTCATTAGAGACTGTGACAGGGTCTGCGGTGATGGGGAGAGAGTTTCTGCGAAGGACTTCGTCCTCCACCGCCTGGATGTGCGAGGGATCAGCAGGTTGCGTGCTGGGCGAGCATTGTGCGGCAATGCTGTCGGCGAAGCATTCGGCTTTCTCTTCGACTTCGAAGGCCATCGGGACGAGTGAGAGGAGGAACGTGAGAGACGGTGTCTACGCGTAAGGCTCGGGCCATGCTATAGTACGCTTGGTGGGACGGAGAGATATTCGCCATGAGATCGTTCATCTGAGCGTCTCGGAGTTCCGCGAGGCAAGACTTAACTTTACGTTGAAGCTGATTCGCAGCTGTTCTATAGGCGGGCGTGGGATATTTCTTGGCTCTCCGGAGAGCCGCGTTTTTAGCTTTAATAAGATTGCTAACGGCTAAGGGAAGCGTGGGTTTGCCGTGCTTAGCAACCTTTTCGTTGTCACTGATGGCTGAGTTGATAGCATCAGTGAGAGAATTTACTAATGAATCGATTTTATCCGGGCTATCTAATTGTTCGGGAGAGATCGCGAGTGGAGAGTTCGGAGCCTCTAAGGCTGAAACTAACGTATTTTTAAAACCTTTCCAATTGGTAAAGGTCTTAGGAGATGAGACGTTATCGTTCGGCGGTCCTAGCACGAGGGAAACGGGGCGATGGTCAGAGCCTAGGTCATCGAGCGGTTCGATGGACCTTAGGTCAAGATTGATACGCTTGATAATTGCAAAGTCGAGGATGTCAGGAGAGTAGGACGGGTTGTTGGGATAGTGAGTGGGAGTGACGGGGGATATGACATCTAGGTCAAGGGAGTTAGTGATTTTGAGGAGAGCGATACCGCTGGTGTTAGTCGATAGGCACGTCCAGTCAGTATGTTTGGAGTTAAAGTCTCCGAACATAATGACTGAATGGCCGAGGGCGAGAATGGCCTCAAAGTCGCTGCGGATTGGTCTGGTACCACTAGGTATGTAGATTGAAGCTATGATGATGGTCGGATGACCAGTCATAGCCAATCTACACACAGTGGCTTCCATGTTGAGGAGAGGAGGGGTAGGGAGAGGACAGCAGTGGAAGCCTCTTTTGTAATATATAGCGGTGCCGCCGAAACCGTCGGAGTTGGGCCTATCATTACGAATAAACGCGTACTTAGGTATAGCGAATCCCCTGGAGCGGTTTGGAGTAAGCCATGTCTCCTGGAGAAGGAATAAGTCAGGTTCTTTGTTCTGAAGGAACAGTTTAATCTCGGGAAGGTTGGTATTAAGGCTACGAGCGTTAAAAGATACTAGGGATAAGTCCTTGGGTTTAATACGACTGGACGCGGGATTCGCGGGTCTAGACATTATAATTTATTATATACGAATTTATAAATTATAAAAGAATTTACAACGAACTTAGGAGCGAGTGATGCTCGGCTAAAGCAAATAAACGCTCTTGAGGAGAGCGGGTGGCTCGCAGTTTGCGTGCGAGCACGGAAATTTCGTTAATATCGACGTTTTGAATAACGTCGAATACGGTCTTCATGTCCTCAGCCAACGACGACTGAGGTGCGGAAGACGGAGAAGGACGCGACCCTACGGGAGCTACGGGAGCTGGGATAGGTCGGGAAGGTGCAGGCGGAACGGCCGGACGCTGCCTCCAAGACAGAGCCGGAGTAGGTGTCGGCTGAACGGGCTTTGCTTCCGGGGGACCCCGGTTGCGCAGCGGCGGGAAGTTGGCAGGAGTGAGCGGCGGCGCCGGTTTAGGCGCGACCCTCTTGGTGGTGGAGCGCGGAGCGCGCGGGCAACCCCTGTAGTTAGCTGTGTGGCCGGACTGGCCGCACAGCACACAGGCAGGGGGGGAAGTGGATTCGGGAGTGCGAGTGCACTCCTTAGTGAAGTGAGGATCCAGGCACTTTACGCACCTGGGGGGAGCTGAACAGTTAGCCGCTGCGTGGCCATAGAGCTGGCAGCGGTGGCACTGCCCAGGGTGACCACGGGGGTTGGGACGCTCGACGGAGATATTTGAGAGTCCGCAAATTGTGCGAGCCTCTCTAAAGATCTCCCTCGAGTTGGGAGTATTCGACAGGATTACCAACGCTAAGGGAAAACGCCTACCGCGGTTGGAGTGCATCTTGTGCACTGCTGTGACCGGGAAACCCTGAGACTTAAGGTCATCGAGGATGTCTTCGTTGCTGAGTTCGAACGGGACGCCCCGTAGTACTGCGCGGATCTTACGCTCCTCCGGGAGGGCGTAGGTGTGATACGCGATTTGGTTTAATCCGAGTAACCTGGTAAACGAGCGGAAGTCGTCGACGGTCGCTATTTGAATCTTGATTGTATCGCCAGCGTTGGCGGCTTTTAAATAATTAATTTTGTGCACTTTGCACAAGTTTGAAACCGCGGTCCAGCGCGCTTTTTCACGCAGGAAGACGGGCGGAGGGAGCTGAGGCTTCGGCGGGACGGGAGCGCAGCGCGTCGCTGGCTTCGATGTGACCGACGGAGACGCGGTTACTACGAGCGATTTTAACGGCGCGGGGGCTGGTGTTGAAGACACCGGGGAGGGCTCGGGTATTGAAGATACCGAAGCTTTCTTAGAGCGCTTCTTGGAGCGCTTGGCGACGAGTTGAAACGCGGGCTCAGGAGAGCCGGTTAAGGTGACGGCATCTGACGACGTATCAGACGCGGGTTCGGAGTCGCTCCCGGGAGCGGTACGCTTACGACGCGACGCGTGAGAGGATGCGACCGATTCGCAGTCCATTTCGGACGAGGCGGGAGACGCGGGAGAGCTTAAGACCTGAGGGGTCTCGACGTTGGAGGCCTGAGGGGCCGGGGTTGAGGCCTGAGGGGCCGGGGACGCGATAGATGCCTGTAAGGCCTGCGTTAGTATGTCATCGGGTATGCTGACGCCGGACGCGGCGAGCACCTGGGCGAATGACCTAAGAGCGTTAACGAGGTCCATTGGAGGGCTTGGGATAATATGAAATATATAAATATATAATGTATGCCTAGGTTCCCTAGCAAACCTAGCGCCTATTTATATAACAAATGCCTAGAATTCCTAAATAAAAATCTAGCGAACCCTAGCGGCAAACCTCCCTACCAGCGGTAGGGGGGCTGGGGAGAATAAATTAAAACTTACAATAGTACGCCGAAGGCCGCTACCTAGAAACCTAAAAAAGGGTGCGCAGGTAAAGAGTTGACCGCGTTGGGGTCAACCTTTACCGACAGAAAGGACGAATACACACGAAAACACACAAATATGATAGAAATAAATATGAAAATAGGAGAAAAATAAATAAAATAGAGAAGAGAAATAAATAAAAATAAAAAGGACTGGTTCAGTACAAATTCGTTGTCACCGTTAAGTATCCTTTGCCCTGAAACCAGACTACTTACGCCGGGCACAACACTGCACTCAGCACAAGCACAACACAACTTAGCACAGCACTTTGAAGACTAAGAGGCTTAGTCGCAAAGAAAAATCGCACTTCGAAAGCACTCAGACGGAGTAGAAAGACTTAGGAAACCGTAGCACGGAGCCAACACGCTAGACTGTGACGTCAGTAAACTGAGCGCCGCGGAATGGCGGGAAGGGACCGATCAACGGAGAGCTGGGTCTTGCACGTCCGCACCGCGTGGCGATCGGAGCGAGAATGCGTTCAAAGCACACCAGTGAAGACTGCCCTTTTTAAAGCATTTTGTCAGACGTTTTATACCTGCAGTCTATGGGTAAATTACAGTAAGCGTGTATATAGTTCACTAAAAGTGCAATACAACAACGCGCTCAGGATGTTGATTGGGTTGCCGCGATATTGCAGTGCGTCAGCAATGTTCGCCGCGACGAACATTGACATATTCTATGTTATCATCCGCAAGCGTAGCGCCTCGCTACTGCGCCGTGTGCGAGCCACCACAAACAGCATCCTGGGCGTGTTGGCATATAGGCGGGACTCCCAGATGTTAAAACACTGGGTTTTCCTACGTACAAAAGGAAGTCCTGGCTGCTCATTAAATTAAATTAAATTAATTGAAAAATATTTATTTTCATAATGTATTTAAAAATTGTCTTTTTAATATTTTTTATATTATTTTTAATTTATTATAATATATATTTTTTGACATTTGTATGAATTTAAATTATAATTGGTATTTACTAACAATAGTTATAAGTCTTAATTGTTTACTAACAATTATGGATGCAAATCTGAAATAAATAAATGAATTTGAATTTTAAATTTGAATAAAGAGAAAATGAAAATCTGTAAGTTATGCTTTTGAGAAGTTGTAAAATAAACTAGCTTGGAATATAATTCTAATGGCCTTTATTTTTGAGTGTTAAGTCACAATATAATCTTTCTGACGTCACTAACTTATAATAACGTTTTGTAACTACAGTTTTTTTACCACCTGAGAGAGATATTTTAAACCGTAGTGTTGAAAAATTGTATACCTTCCTTTCCAAAAGCTTTTAAGTTTTCTGTTGATTTCATTGAAATAATCTGTTGTAGAACAAAAGGCGGTACAAATATTTTTATTGTATATAGATTAATTATTTTATTCATTTAAGTTTCGTCAAGGTTAGTTAATATAGTAGATTTAAGATATATGACCGATTTCTATGAAAACCAATAGGAGTATAAAAATTGAGCTCGACGTTACACCGTATTTTTCGACAAAATCCACCACCCCTATACTATTTCCATTTCTTTATTTTCTCGATGACAGTTCTAATTTGATATAATGCTCTCTAGCTCCATCCAATAGCTCCATCCCTATCAGTTTCTCCGACTCTGGTATTATATAAGCTTGTACGTGTGTAAACGTCATGTTTTTATAAAATAATGCATACATAATCTAAAAAAAACGCTCGCACAAGGTTACACAGGAGCTGTCATCGAAAAAATAAAGAAATGTAAATATTATAGATTCTACTAAAGTTTGAACCTACATCTGGCAATAATTTCTCCATTTTAGGAACAAGTCTGGAGCTGTGGAACATCTGTGTATTGCGCAGTTTTATGATACAAAAGAGTGCAAGTAAAATTATTTTAGAGGAACACTTAAAAAGGAAATGAAGGAATGAAGGAAATGATGAATATAAATCCATGACATTTTAATGCAAAAAAATAAAAGTTTATTTGTATAAACTTGTTGAATTGTATAAATTTCAGATTTGAAAATTATCTGAGCATTATCATGATAACAAAAAGGAGGTTTAATAACATCTTTGAAAGGTCATAATTCTAACTTTCTACTTATTTTCGTACGTGTTTATAGACCGATGATATATTGATCAGAATAATGCATATTTAAGAATTCTAAAATCATTGTTATGGTAACTAATTATTTTCTTATGTATTGGATTTGTTTGACTTTTAGTCCGTCATAATATACCTATAATAA
Source organism: Marasmarcha lunaedactyla (assembly GCA_923062675.1). NCBI lineage: Eukaryota > Metazoa > Arthropoda > Insecta > Lepidoptera > Pterophoridae > Marasmarcha > Marasmarcha lunaedactyla. The sequence goes on from OV281341.1 coordinate 20,071,096, forward strand.
AATTTTAAGAATTCGTAAGTTATTTTTTTATACTTACGAAGTGGCTCCTTAATTCAAAATTAAAACACTCCAATTTATTTATTTGATATTTAATCTAATTAGTTCTTAAATTAAATGTTAATTACAATTAACACATTTTTGAATAGCATTCATGTGGTGAAAAAATATTATTTGCGTTTGCGAAAAGCCCCCAGGCGATACGTTTTATGTGAAAATCACAATAATACACTGCATGTAAAATTTTTATTAACATTGATTGTCATATTAAATATATTATCATATTAAATGATGAGTGATTGAGAGAGAAATGAACAGTGATTAAGGAAATGTAATTCAGTTAATTTTTGTATTCCATATATTTGGATATATCATTTTAATTTAGTTGAGTCAATTTAAGTTGTATTGAAGACCAAATACCAAGTGCGATGCTTAATGCATTTCTTATTTATTAAGCATACAAAAAAAATCTTATACCTAAATTACAGTCCCGCAAAACTGTTTAACAGTTTGACTGCAGGATCGAGAGTATCATTATCAATAATTATATACTAGTTACACACAATCTATTGTAATGTAGACAGTAAATTTATTTTTATTTTTATTTAAATTTAGTTTGCTTGCTTTCTCGTCGTATGTCGTCTATTTAAAAAGTATGTTTAATCGTTTTGATAATTTTCTGTCGCTATAATAATTATTTACTTTGGGTACTACATATTTGCAAGACGACACCGACCTGGTACCTTGATTATGTGTTAACAATTTTAAGTGCTCTTGTCTGTTATAATATTTTATAACTAGCAGGTATTTATGCTTTACTCTGATAGATAAAATATTACAAATTTTAAACATTTTTGTATAATTTTCTTTACGCTTTGCTTTAGTTTTTTGGTTTACAAGTATTTTTAGGAATCTGATCTGCAAAAGCCTCAAGTTTGTCAATATATATTTTTAATGTAAGGCCATAACTGTCAAGAGCGTGGATTTCTATAAAGGCTTAATTTTTATACTCCTTAGCGTTCTCACCTTTTTTAGAAATACACGCAATAAAATACAAATGAGAAATTTGCAACATAGTATATATCTTAATGATAGACTTCGTTTATAATTAAAAGTCATTTTTATTTATCCGGTAATTTATTTTACATAAAGAAAAAATTGAGGAGTCAAAATAATTTTTGTTTAAATTAACTACTCATATAAATTAGATTGCTTAGATTCAACCTGTCAATTGATTAACCTGGTAATATGTTAGTGACTATAAAGAAGTTGATTTATTGATAACGTCAAAGTAAGGAAAAGTGAAACAATTATAACAATAAACAATTATTTAAAAAATTATAACGATGTTTCATAAAAAAAAATCATCAAATATTTCTATGAGTAAAAAGCTTTCCTTAGTAATCTTAATCTTTTGTGTCAATTTCATAACAAAAAAACAAAGGTATAAAAATACGATGAACATTTACTTATTGCGTAATTAAAATGTGGGTTTTTATTATTCAAAGCTATGGGAGATTATTGTCGTCAAGTCAACAGTCAAAAACCAGTGGCTCCAAATATAGAACTTTGTAATAAAATTTTATTTTCTAACCTTACAACAATAAAGATTCTACCAACGATATAACACACTACAAAAAGAAAGTACAGGATTTTATTCGAAAAATACACTTTAAAATGACAAAAACAATATCCTAATATCCTCCTATAATCCACTTTGAATTTGTTATGTGTATGTTAGAACGTCCCAATATAAAAATCCGTGATCCGAGATTCGGAACAATCTCATGGCCAGCATTCATCATTCCTTATTGTACCGTAAAATTAAGGACCAGCAAAGAGAGTGTGCGAATCAAAAACATTTTAGCTAAGTAAAGTGGATTCGTATAAAATTGGATTACTCCAATTTTTTTTAATTTTCACCCATATTTTTTTAGTATTAACCCACCAAGTTTTGTACCAATTTGTAATTCTGATTAAAGGCACCAACTTTTGATGGCACTGACCAAGGCACTCTAGTTAATTTTTTTTAGGAGGCCGTCAAAGTCGAGATATTTTGAAAATGTTGAATTAAACAGTTAGATAGCAAAAAGTGTTATTTCTCAAAAAATTTAGGGCAATCGTGTTAGTTTTTATTGTGATTAAAGATATATTATTAAGAGTTATGGTGACTAGTTTTAAATTGACAAAAATAACCAACATTAACCACAATAACCCAAAAAATGGTTAAAATTGGTAGAAATTCTGACTTTTTTGATTAATGCATTTGTACAGAACATAGGATGGATTTTTTTCTGATGTTCCTGATGATGGTTACCATCTATCGTATAGCCCCGTTTCGGTGTGACGTTGAATTTTGGGACACCCTGTATAAAGGGTTAGTACACAATAGTAATGGGTCGAATTAGCTACAACGTAAAGTTAGGTCTTGTCTCGCAGATCTCAGAGGCGCTCAGATGAGATCATGGAGAAGATTCCCCGGCCTACTTAGCGTAGGTTCCAACGGTGTATTTACGGGTGTTTACAACGGATGACGACCCCCGTATCTTTCCCCATCAATTCGATTTTCGCGCTTAGCACTCCTGCGCTCAGAAAGTCCATCGCATCGTTGAATACATGCTTGGCAGATTCTATCCGATCGGAGACGGTCGCAGTATTCTTCGACGTAGCCAAAGCTTTAGTTAGATGAAGCCTATTACAGCGGTCTCATTTATTAACGTTACAAAATAGGCTTAACGGATCGCCTAGTAAGAATAATCGCATCCTATCTTAAAGATGCGGTCTTTGAGATAGAATTTATTACTCGCCCTCTTTGCCGATGACACCACCAAAGGCAAACGCTTCCCGGGTCTCATCACCAAATTCAAAAAGGTCGTCAACGCCTATGGTGAATGGTATCAAAAATAGCGTATCGATTTAAATCCAGGGAAGGGTTCTGCGATTCGCTTTGAATAAAAACGCCACCGTTCCAACGACTCACATGTCAGAATGCTAGGTATCCCTAACCCCTGGAAGCACAATACTGAAAACTTAGGCGTAACCTAAACGCTTTCTATCAAGCAACACGTTCACAGATTATCAAAACTCGCCCGTTTAGGTCGCATAAATACTATGTTAGGTAAGCATAGTAAAATGTCCCTTAGGAACAAAGAACGCTGTATAAGACCTACTCTAAATCATTCATGACTTTGCCCACGCTGATCCCTCCCGCCTGTACAAGCTGTAGGTGTTCCAAAATCTCTTCTGTCGCAGGAGCAAACGCGGCCGGTACGTGCGTAACGTGGTCTCTGCTCCGAAACGCATCCCAATATTTTAATCCATCTCGCATACTGCCTGAATCTTAAACTCGAATTTCAAAGACGCCAGACCTAGGAACACACTCTTGAACGCCCCTAAACAGCTTAAGGCCGATCTTGAAGCCCAGGCCGTGACGAGGTCTAATTCTCCTAGAGCATCTTCAGTGCTCTAATATCTCCTTTTCTCCAACTGGCCATCACTTCAGATCAACGCTGTAAGGTAATAGATTGCCAGAGTCTTACAGGTGGTTTTAGTGGGTAGTAGCTCTGGTAGGCTCGGAGCGAGTTCAACATAACCCCGTAATCGTGGTGGAGTGTGCGTCACAGCATTTTTGTCCACCTGCCTTATAATATTATATATAATAGTTTAAAATTATATGCCGAAAGTCCCAGGTTTGAGTCCTGGTCGGAGCATTGATGGCACATGATGTTTGTTCTCGGGCCATGGTTGTTGTATTCGTAGTTCGCTGTAGGGTCATCCATAACACGATGATTCGGTAGGTATTCGATAATTCGCAGCTGCCTCGAATATGGTAGTGTTGCATGGAACCCTTTGTATGCTGTTCATTCTCAGCGTATCGAACGTGTTCAACGCTAATTCACTAGAATGTTGGCGTTTGCTCGTCCTGGAATATCACACAGAATTCCTTATAAAAATCAACTGAACATCTTTAAAACAAATACATTGCGAAACCGCAGACAGATAAGGGATCTTTCGTTCCTCCATAAAATTCTGCAAGGCTCCGCGGATTGCTCCTCAATTTTGGAAAATATCTCGCTGATTGTTCTATTTTGGAGAGTGCGTGAATGCTGTTTTTGGTCAGATTGAACCAACACCCTTCTTGCATCGGACTACAAGACGCAGACAAGCCTTCCATCCCTTTATGGTAGAAATCCCAAGAAGTCGAACTATACGCTTCGATAGTTCCTTTTTGGTGTGGGTCGCCAAGGTATGGAATGAACTACCTGCATCTTTTTTCCAGAAAACTATAGTCCTAGTTCTTTCAAACGTCGAGTGAATAGGTATCTCTTGGATAGACGTGTAACACCTTCGTCTTCATAATCACTTTCCATCAGGTGAGATAGAAGACAAACGTCTAATCCTTTTTCACAAAAAAAAAATACAACTACATATACATATACAGGGTTATTTTTTTAATCACCGGCCAAATTTAAATGATATGTACTTTGGTATAATACAAACATATCAGCATGTTTATTTTAGTATCGCTCAGTACAAAAAAGTAAAGATATGGCACCACAAACTTTTTTGCAAACAGTAGCTAATGATGAACACCCTACGTACGATATGATGATACTGCGACGCGGCATTTCATTGATATGTATTTTATTCCCTGTAGTTATGCATACCTACAGGGAATAAAAAATAAGTTACGTACAATCTTTTCCTTGAATCAGTTGAATCCTTGAATCAACTTTTTTTTAAATGAACAAAAAAAAAACACCTTTTCCCGCGATTTCCACACAAAGCTTTGACTGATACCGAAGCGTCGCGCTGCATCGTTCGTGCTGGATCGCGGGTTACGCTCGAAGAAATCGAAGATAAGTTCTTCGACTTCTACCGCCAGTCTCAACCTGTCTCGGCCTTAAGCATAAGCTGGCGTAGTGAATTGGCCTTGGTCCAAAAGCCTTTGGTTGGCTGCTAGAATAGTTTGGCGTTGGGTATCATAGCGTTAGGATAACCCGAAGACCTTAGTCGAGGAATGTTCTCTTCTTGGTAAAGTCTTTGAGCATTACGTAGGCTTTCGCCACTTACAATTTAACACCGAACCATCTCAAAATATTCTCTATTTGAAAACATTTTCAATAGCGGCACCACGCCCTGTCACACGCGAATTTCGCAAACGCATCAACGAAATAAACAATGAACATGCGCTGACGGCGGGGATGCGCGGTAGTCTTGTGTCGCGCGCGAGCGAAATATTGAAAAGATATATATCCTTTCCTATTGGCGTGTATATCATTCGCTCATTTGGTAAAAAGTTATATCTTTATATCTTTCATTCAAATTGATCAGGCTACAAGGAAGAGCGAGCGAGCTGCTCGCGAGCGAATCGCTCAGGATTCGCTCGCGAGCGAGATTGACTGGATGGCGAGGGCGTTAATCGCCTTTTGGAATCTGGTGACGTTCTTTGGGACCTCGCGGCCTTTGATGTAAAGGGAGGTGTCGTCGATTCAGACTGAATCAGAATCAGAAATGTAGATTAGATTTAAATGTAACGTCTGCTACTTTTAGCGTGCATATTATGCTTAAGGTAAACAGAGTATTTAATTTGATAAGGATCAATATCGTATTGTCCTAAATAGTTTTCCAATTACAACAATATTGATTCCTACACAAAAATTTTCTTAGACCACATAAACATAAACCTTATAATACCTTTCGTTAGTAGTTTCTAAGTTTATCGCGTTTAGACAGAGTAGACGACGTGTGAGAATATATTTGTTTATTTTTTTTTTCAAAATGGACAGTTTATTTATGCCCTTGTTGGCCTTTTAAATTACACCGGACTTTGTAGCTTAGCGCTGATGACACTTAGCCGGAACTTAAACTACTTCTACATACGATATGCCTAAGGGCACCCGAGAGGGCACAGACCTCGGCTGAGGACGTCGTATATCGAAACTTCCACTGGTTCAAGTGGGTCATCTACTGCCAAAGAAACTAAGTGTATGACGCGTTAGCCTGGCCCACCGGTGGGTTAGGCGATTCGAATGCCGTGTTGTCCTAAATTTAACTGGAACACCGGCGTTCCTTGTTGTAATAGCGTCGTCGGCATCTGTTAAGACCTTAAGCGGACGCCTGTTGGCTGTTTATTCAGCTGACTTATTGACCAGTGGGTTGGGATAGTGGGGAGCATTGTCGAAGTGGCGTCTAGACGCCAACGTCATGAACGTGGCGTTATTTTTATAATATGCAGTATGATGTGCTAAAATATGACTGGCGTTGTATCTCTATCTATACTGTACTCCAAGAAGTTATAAGGATTTTTTGCTTGCAGCTCACGTAATTTGATGTTGGTTAACCGATCCCTGGCCCATGACGCACAAAGCACGTCATGAAAAAACATTCAGGGAGGCCCATGACGCGACTAGCGCGGCCTTAGGAAGTTGATGTAAATCAAAGTTTTATTCAATTCAAACAAAAAATCCTTTTATTTTATATAAAAACTAACACATTCGAGTCACTAATATCTGTATGTGCCCACGAAATTTTTTTGGAAAATCAAATTGTCAGAGGTCGTCAACCGCATGTAATAGTTGTTTATTAATCCATAATTCATACACTAAAATATAAAAAAATTTCCAATAAAAGTGCCATCTACCCAACTCTTTGATGGAACATGGCTATTTGGGTTAAAAATGCAAGTTATTCGTGATAATAATAAGAACATTCATATTATGTCTGTACAATACCTCAGAATAAAGATTCGTATTGATAGAAAACTTAAAGCAACTTATTAACTAAAATACTTACTAGTGGAATAATTTTTAGCTCATCAAGGTCAAGAACTAATAAACAAATATCTAGAACGTCTCCTGCCTAAAAAAACCTATTAGTTTATGGTTTATTTTTGAATAAAATGGTCACAGGCTCATCTTCGTCTTAATACAAACAAATGGTCGCGTGGACCTAGAACTTATTACATTTACAACAGAAAAATATTTATATGCTGGCCATTCTATTTATGTAAATATTATTATGTAAGCTATGATATGTATGCCCAACGAATTCTTAAATAATAACACATAAGCATTTGACCGGCACTTTAAGGGTCAAATAAGGATTGGTGTGGTAGAAACCGTCGATCGAGGTCGACTGTTCTATTCTGCTATCGATCGACGTCAACGGGTCGACGTCCGCCTCATATCAGCCTCTCCCAACTCAGGGTGGTGTCAGACAACTGTAGGCCATCACGCCTACTGCGGGTTGGCAAACTACACATACCTTCATATAAATGTATAGGTGCATGGGATTAGTTTACTACTATTACCAACTCAGGGGTGGCGTCAGACAATTATAGGCCATCACGCCTGCTGCGGGTTGGCAGACTACACATACCTTCATATAAATGTATAGGTGCATGGGATTATTTTACTACTATTACCAACTCAGGGGTGGTGTCAGACAATTTTAGGCCATCACGCCTACTGCGGGTTGGCAGACTAAACATACCTTCATATAAATGTATAGTTGCATGGGATTATTTTACTACTATTACCAACTCAGGGGTGGCGTCAGACAATATAGGCCATCAGGCCTACTGCGGGTTGGCAGACTACACATACCTTCATACAAATTTATAAGATGACTAATTGTACAACGAAATTACTTTAGTTATAGGTACTGGAGATCAACTCGCATTAATTAACATGAATGAATGGATATGAATAAAACAGTGTTTATATTATAGAATGTAAACTGCCTGTTCAACAGACATTTTTTTACTACAAATTGGCTGGCGTATGGGTGTTACCTCACCAATCGATCGTCCGTCGATCGACATCGACCGGTCGACGTCAACTGTTCTATTCTGCCATCGATCGAGAGGCTGGTATCCCTCCAGTGATTATTAAGGGTATTACCACACCAATCGATCGTCCGTCGAACGACGTCGACCCGTCATGGCAGAATAGAACAGTCGATGTCGATCGACGGTTTCTACCACACCAATCGATCGACGGATGATCGGTTGGTGTGGTAACGCCCTAATATGTTACACTACCAAGTTCCAAGGACTGATAGTTCTGCTTGAATGTTCATCGTCTCATTGTGTTTCTATTTCCGATTCGGGAATATATCTGCGTTTTCTAATTAATTATGGTTCAAAATTATAAAATATATATACTTAGCTAATTAATCCAAATTGATTCAAATTCAAATTCAAATTCAAATATTTATTTCTCAACATTGACAATTACTTGTTCTTATTGACGTCAAATAAAACATGATTCTACCACCAGTTCGAAAAAAAACCTTCGTGAAGAAGAACTGGCAAGAAACTTCACGGGTATATTTTTTTTTTTCAAAATAAATTTACAGTCTCTTTATGTCTATACAAAATTATTCTTTTCTGCATCTGTTAGCTCGGCAAGTCTCCCTCCCCCCAAGTATCCAAACGACGAACACCCTCAAACGGCACCCGTTCACGAGTTAACGCGGGATCCAGCCATCGCCCTCCTCAACCATATTAGAGGGAAGTGAACGACCCGTCACCCGACGCTACCATAAGAAGACGTACTTTAGTGACAATGACGCTTTAGATATTCATCGGGACGAAGAACTCATCGCACAAACAGACACATTACACATGCTTTGTTACAAATACTAGTACAATCCTGTTAATGAGGGGATTATACCCAAGGGCTTTTATCATCCAAATAATCGGATAGTTTATAATATGCTCTAGCACACAACTTCTCCTTTATAGTTTCTTTGAATTTGTCAGTAGGAAGACCTTGGATATCCTCAGGAACCTTATTATAAAAGCGTATACATTGACCCATGAATGAGTTAGTGACTTTATGAAGCCTGCTATTATGAGCTGCCAGCATATTTCTTCCTCTTGTGTTAACATTGTGCAGATCTTTTTTTCTTTTGAACAAGGTTATGTTCTTTTTAACATACATTAAATTTTCTAAAATATATTGTGAATGGAAGGTAAGAATATTTATTTCCTTAAATTTACTTCTAAGTGACACCCTTGGACCGAGCTGATAGATTGCGCGAACAGCCCTTTTCTGCAGAATAAATATAGCATCGATGTCGGCAGCACTCCCCCACAGCAGAATACCATATGTCATGAGGCTGTGGAAGTAACCAAAATAGACTAATCGAGCAGTTGTTTCATTTGAAATTTGTCTAATTTTTTTAACAGCATATGCGGCAGAGCCAAGCCTTTTCGCTAAACCATCAACATGCGGTCCCCACTGCAGTTTGGCGTCTAAGGTTATGCCCAGAAATACAGTTGAGTTTACAGGAGTCAGTTCCTGGCTCTTAACTACAATGTTTGTGTTTACCTGTTTGACATTTGGCAATGTAAATTTAACACATTTCGTTTTTTTTTCATTGAGGAGCAAATTATTAGCTGAGAACCACTGCTCTGTGTTGGAGATGCATTTGTTCACCGCTCGATAGTCAATTTCTTGTCTTTTGATTTTAAACAAGAAGGAAGTATCGTCAGCAAACAATATGACCTCGCATTGATTCTTAACGACCGATGGCAGATCATTAATATAAACTAAAAATAGGAAAGGACCAAGAACTGAGCCCTGGGGCACACCCATTGTCACTGCCGATCCTGATGATTTTTCTCCATTTATTGCAACTTTCTGTTTTCTATTAGAAATATATGATTTAATCAAGGCAAGCGCTCGGTTTTTAATGCCGTAATGGTGCAGTTTCATGAGTAGAGTAGTATGATCCACACAGTCGAACGCCTTGGACAAGTCACAAAAGACACCAATAGCATCACACGACTCCTCCCAGGCGCTGAATACGTGTTTTATGAGCTCAACACCGGCATCGGTTGTTGAGCGACCCCGCGTGAAACCAAACTGCTTAAAATTCATTAGACTATTACCGTAAAAATGAGAAAGTAATTGATTTAAAATTAATTTTTCAAAAATCTTACTGAGCGTTGGTAGTATAGATATAGGTCTAAAATTATTAGGGTCAGACATACTACCTGCTTTGAATATTGGAATGACCTTACTCAATTTCATTAAATCAGGAAAAACACCATTATCAACACAGTCATTAAATATACTGGCTAAGTACGGGGCTATGCCATCAATGACAGATTCAATAATTTTAACAGAAATCCCATCTAAATCGGCAGTATTTTTTACTTTAATGCTTTTAAATGCATTTAAAACTTGTGGAACAGTAACATGTTTAAAAATAAAATCTATATTGCATGAATTTACATTTTCCGTTAGCAGTGACTGTGCAAGAGTGGAACATGAATTAATACTCGAAGTAGTTGACACAGGGATGGCAGTAAAAAAATTTTCAAATGCTTCAGCAACTTCTTTGTCAGTTGACAACACTTTATCATTAATTTTTAAATTATATTTGGTGTGTGGTTCTTTTGCTTTCCCAGTTTCCTGATTAATTATATTCCATGCAGTTTTTGAAATGTTAGTACTATATTTAATTTTATTATTAATGTAATTAGATTTAGCTACACTGCAAACTCGTTTAAATAATTTTGAATACTTTTTAACATATTCATAAAATGTCTTATTATGATTATAAGTTCTTTCACTGTACAATTCATATAATCTATTTCTACTTCTGCATATTCCCACTGTTGCCCAGTCACTAAACCTAAATAAATTATTATTTATACATATTTTCTTTTTTTTAAAAACAGAGTCATATTCATTTCTAATTATATTATGAATAGAGTTATATTGAGTAATAGGATCTGCACAGTAATCTAATTTAAATGTTTTTTCAAATACATTTTTCCTAAATGTTTCAAGCCGTCTCTCATTCATGGGTATAAAGGTAATTTCTCTTTTTAAAGTCTTTTTTAGCCCAATATCAAAAGTGGCCAACTGCCCACTATGATCTGATTGTAGTTTATTAATTACTGACTTTGTACATGGCATTAAATTTGTAAAAATGTTATCAAGACATGTGGCTGAGGTCGCTGTGATTCGCGTAGGCTCTAAGAAGAGATTTTTTAGGTTGTAACAATTAAAAAGATTCAAGAATCGTTTACTTAGTGATGTCTCTACTAATAAATCAATATTAAAATCGCCACAAATAATTATTTCTTTGTTTTTGTTATTTACTCTATGTAATACCTCATCCATAGTGCTCTCAAATACTTCAAATGGTGAGGATGGGGGTCTGTATACACTTATTATAACAATATTCCCTATCTCAATACAGGCTATTTCAACTGATCGCTCAACAGACAGACTTACAATATCAGTGCGTTCTTTAAATGTTAGGCTCTTATGAGTGATGATCATTGAGCCGCCGCAAGTTGTTTGTTCTCTGTTGAATGAACTAGCAATTACATGATTCTTATAAGAAGACATAATTTGACACTGTGTGAGCCAGTGCTCTGTGATACATAGTATATGAATATTTTCACAGTTTATGAATAGTTCGATCTGTAATTCCTTACCATCAATGCCCTGCATATTTTGATGGACTATGTTCAGAAAATTATTTTTTACATTTTTATTGCTTAAATTACTACTTAGAATACTGGTGCTAGATGTATTATCTATTGTCACTAACTTATGTTTAAATTATTTCTAATACTATGTTTTGGAATATTACATTCCAACGGGTCAAAAGTATAAAGTGACTGCTCAATAGAAGCAGCGGTTGTAGTCAACGAATTGACTGTTATGAATAAAATATATGATAGCGAGTATGCTATATGTCGTAGGTCATTACTGTACAAATTGTACCTATCATTGGTCATATATGGCTTGTTAATAAATGTATTTAAATCAATAAACTGAAATTTTTCACTATGACGACATGTCATATTTTGTACATCTATATTTAGTCGATGCTTCATATTGATGATGCGATATGATTCCTAAACAGTAATATCTATAGCTATTATACCAGCCTATATCAACAAAAAAGTATAAAAGGTTAACAACTTCTGGTGGAAATCTGTAACTTACCTTCCATTGCCTATAAAACGCGTAGATAGTCACTCTAAAACAAGGCTCGAAAAATTAAGGTGGCAAGGAATCGGTTAAGGCAAAGTATAAATAAAAAAATATGACTATTATCTTTCATTGCTTAAGGAAAATCTACATCTTTGAGCATGTCTAGAATTTGAATGTATTTTCTAATACAAAAGCTTGTTCTGTGCAAATACAACCGTAAAAACTTCTTAGTAATATAAAACAGCTGCTTTATATTATTTAGAAAAAAATAAAGTAATTAATTATAGAATGATTTTATTAGATTCATGATCAGTTACAAATGTCATGAATGGCTTAATAAGTTAAGTTATTAAAATCTAAAAGCAATCAAGTAAATCACCCGGTTTAGCCAAAAGAGTATTTTCTGAATATTGTTGAGTTTATAAAAATTCATGAAACAGTTTAGTAACAAACCGTTATCAAAACAATCGAGTAACATCACAAACCAGTAATTTTCTATTTAATTTTTTTTCATATAGAGCTGTTAATCGAATTCTGTCGGTTGATTTATGTGTGCCTGTTTTTAGAGCTGGTTGTTAGAAAAGCTATTACGCCAACCCTAGTTTGTGAAACACGCAATGGGGAAATTAAAGAGGGTCGTTACATTAGTGAAAGATATACGTATACACTAATGTGCGATTTATTTAAGAAAAGGAAGCGAGCTCAGCTAAGGAATTTCCGACTGCGTATCTGCTTAATCTGTTCCAGGAAACTCGGTGGTGGCGTGCTAAGAAAAGTCAATAAAAAGAATTTTTTTTATTATGAAGTTTTGTGTTCTATTTGCTCGCAGCCTATGTAAAGTTGTCGAGGTATAAGAAAATTTTCAATAATTTATTTTTTTGCACAACATATACAATCAATTTAGAAATAAAAGGAGACAAATTGGTTACTACAATTTTATAAAAATTATCTATAAACTTTAATTTTATCGAATTACTATAAGAATTTCCTTAGAATCACGAATATAGATATATATATTATTTCTGCGGTCAAATAACTTATTACATCCGTTCTTAAAAGGGAAGAAAAGTGTATAGTCCATTGAAATGTTACAAAAAATTTACATGTCTTTGAGGACGCAATATTATTTTTGGGCCATGTAGGGGGTCATTAGAAGCTTAACCCTAAGTTTGTGGGGTTGCCACCCTTGTCCCACGGCCGCCATCTTGGAAACAAAGGTTAGAACGCTTTTTCCGCTATATCTGCTAAAGTATTAATCGTACAAACAATTTGTGAAAAGATGATTTGTAGCAAATTGATTTGTCTATAACTTTGTTTCTATATATTTTTATCATTAAATCAAAAACAAAGAAGTTATTAGCAAAAAAGTGCAGAAATTTCTAAAAAAATTTTCACTTTTGCTTTATAACTTATTTTTTACATATTACAAGAAAATTACTTTAGACCAATCTTGTAAATGGTCTTTTGAGGAATATTTTTTTAACTCTGACGCTTGACTGGAGATCTTCTTGGTTATGCCACTTACTTATGGAGCGAAGCCTTGAAAGGTCACGATGAAGACATGACATTTTACTTTGTCTACCTAACATACTATATAGGCGGCCTAAGTAAATACGGGCGAGTTTCGTTACTCTAACGACGTGTGGTTTGAAAAAAAACGTCTGGTCTAAGGTGACGCCTAAGTATTTGGTACTGTGCTTCCTAGGGATGGAAATACAAAACGTTTGAACGTCGAAATTGTCGGCGATGCGACGGCGTTTGAAGTCGAAGTAAACCGCAGAACTCTTGTCTGGGTTCACATCGATACGGCATTTTTGAAACCATACACCGAAGGCGTTAACCGCCTTTTGGAATCTGGTGATGTTCTTTAGGACCTAGCGGCCTTTGATGTAAAGGGCGGTGTCGTCGATTCAGACTGAATCAGAATCAGAAATGTAGATTAGATTTAAATGTAACGTCTGCTACTGTTAGCGTGCATATTATGCATAAGGTAAACAGAGTATTTAATTTGATAAGGATCAATATCGTATTGGTCTAAATAGTTTTCCAATTACAAAAATATTGATCCCTACACAAAATTTTTCTTAAACCACATAAATATAAACCTTATAATACCTTTCGTTAGTAGTTTCTAAGTTTATCGCGTTTAGACAGAGTAGACGACGTGTGAGAATATATTTGTTTATTTTTTTTTTCAAAATGGACAGTTTATTTATGGCCTTGTTGGCCTTTTAAATTACACCAGACTTTGTAGCTTAGCGCTAACAGCACTTAACGGGAACTTAAACCACTTCTACATACGATATGCCTAAGAGCACCCGAGAGGGCACAGACCTCGGCTGAGGACGTCGTATATCGAAACTTCCACTGGTTCAAATGGGTCATCTACTGCCAAAGAACCAGCAAAAAACTAAGTGTATGACGCGTTAGCCTGGCCCACCGGTGGGTTAGGCGATTCGAATGCCGTGTTGCCCTAAATCTAACTGGAACACCGACGTTCCTTGTTGTAATAGCGTCGTCGCTATCTGTCAAGACCTTAAGTGGACGCCTGTTGGCTATGTATTCAGCTGACTTATTGACCAGTGGGTTGGGATAGTGGGGAGCATTGTCGAAGTGGCGTCTAGACGCCAACTTCATGAACGTGGGGCATTATTTTTATTATATGCAGTATGATGTGCAAAACTTTTGCTAGAGCTAAATAAAATGAGTATAGATACTATAAGATAATTTACCATAATGTTATTTAATAGTAAATAAATATTCTGTATTTTATTTTGATATAATAGTATAATTTATTTAGACATTTTAGATAACGCATTTGAGAAACCTACAAACGTGTTGTGTTCATACCAAAATGTTAAAGTTGCCCTTAACATGGAATTCAAAGTTATCTCTATTTAAAGTATTTAGATTTTTGAATGTTCACTAGACTCATATTCAATTTTTCGTTTGTGGTTTTTGTTAGTTGTCAGTTTGTTTTGGTGAGTTCGATATTGTGTATTGAGTTCTTTTGCGTATTTGTGCTTCTCATTGGGTTTTCCCTGTTCTAGTAAGTGGTCGTAAATATTATCTGGCTCCTAAAGAGTACTTATTAAGGTTTCAATCTGGGTAACGCCTAAAACTGACGCGTAAAGTAATAATAGAAAATTACAGTGTAGAAATCGTAAAAGTCACAGAAGCCATTTTTGATATTTGTCTTGCGTAATATCATCATGTCAAGTAATTTTAGTACAGAATTCAGAAAATTCGATTAGATGTTCTCCAAACTTTGAAAGTTTTCCTTAATTTTTCAAAACTTTGTTTGAATTTTGTTATTATTTTCTCATTCATACATTATTAATTACATCTCTGGGTCTAATTAAGATGTATTTACCCTCAGAAATTAGGAACCTACTAATACCTGGCCTATATCAAATCAGTTGACAGCTGCCACAGGATTTAATTAAATGTATGCCACCAACATTCATAATGAATATTATACCTAGCGATATTGCTAACTTGGGTATGCTTGTTGAATGAAACCAAATTATCCAAGATCGAAACATAGATACTGATAGATTGAATTATACATAAGTAAATTTAGTTTAGACTTACTTAAATGACACTTATGTGTTAAAATTACATGCTATTCTTTTTTGTCAAAGCAAGTTTTAGTGAATTGTAATTTACTTATTCTGAAGTTTATTGAAGGTACACATTTATATTTTGATGATTTGCTTTCTTCTAGCTTGAAAGCATTTTATTCATCCAATTACTTAAATTTTCAATCAAAATATCTTTGCACGGAATTTTATTTACAGTAAAGTTTATTATTTTAATAAAATTCAATGTTTGAAACGATTTTACATCACATGTAATGAAATAAAAAAATAAACATCAATATTTAATGGGTGGCCAAAATTTTGATTGTATGACCCGCTCATTTTGGTTTGATACAACGACTTTGTAATAAAGGACACATATTACGTCATTTAAACCATTAAAACTTTGATGATTTTGAGGTCATAATAAAGAAGACAAAATCTTATCGAGACTTTATGTGCGATCACTCTAAAACACCGTTTGTAATTATTTCAACATTTATTTTATTTATTTAACAAAAAAGAAGGTAAATCTGTATATGAAAATACCATTTTAAACCACTAAGGTTTAAGTAAGGTTGTATCAGATTTTGCTTCAACCCGAACATAATCATACTCATGTTTCTGTTTATATTTCAAGAATAACATAATAAAATAAATATTATTAATGTAAGAGTAGAATAATGCCTAAAAGTAACAAGTCCCTAATGAGAGGTTTATTTAAGAATTAATTGAAACTTAACAAATGGTTAGGTATATGTTCCAATCTTGCAAAAGAATGAACATTTGTACCTTAATTTTGAATTTGGAAATATGAAAAATCAAGCTAAAGGAAACTTTTGCCATATCTAAACACAGAAACTTATAAATTCGCAGCATTTAACTAACTAAGGCTCATAAAATTTCTTTGCCATAATAATCGAATCTTATTACATATTAAATAATACGCAGTACTAGGTTTTGTTTCGCAAGTGGAAAATAGGAATGATGAAAGAGGAGGAAACAATGCCTTTGCCTTAATTGTGGTTTGCCTTTGAGAACACCATAGCCTTTTGCATGCCTAAACTAGATACAAGTTTTTGTAATTTTCTTTACGTAACGTTATGGGCTGTATGGGTCTCGCTTTGGCGTAGACTGTAGGGCCAGTGGTTTTAATGTGGTGTTCGACATTTCGACGTTCGACGACAGTTCGACGTTTCAGTGGTTAAAATTTTATAATAAATCGAATTAAAAAAAAATTTACATCATAGTATCCGTAGATCATAGTTTGAGAAACGACGCGATTATTCTAACTAGGCGATCTGGTAAGAGAGTATTACTCTCTCGAGAAGTTTAGACATGGCCTGGAGGAGGCTGATGGGTCTGTGATTAGCCGGGACATTCAGAGGTTTACCCAGCTTGGGAACCTACCTACCTGGGAACTAAGTAGATGATGGTGGTCGGATGACCAGTCATAGCCAATCTACACACAGTGGCTTCCATGTTGAGGAGAGGAGGGGTAGGGAGAGGACAGCAATGGAATCCTCTTTTGTAATAAATAGGAGTGCCACCGAAACCATCGGAGTTGGTCCTGTCGTTACGAATAAACGCGTACTTGGGTATAGCGAATCCCCTGGAGTGGTTTGGAGTTAGCCACGTCTCTTGAAGAAGCAATAAGTCTGGAAGTCTGAAGGAACAGTATGAGCGCAGGAAAGTTCGTATTAAGGCTACGAACGTTAAAAAAATCTAGGGATGAGCCCTTGGGTTTAATACGACCGGACGCGGGATTTGCGGGTCTATTGTTACATATTACAATATATTGCTTATTTACGAATTTATACAAAAAATAAAATTTATAACGAACTTAGAAGCGAGTGATGCTCGGCTAATGCAAATAAACGCTCTTGAGGAGAGCGGGTGGCTTACAGTTTGCGTGCGAGTACGGAAATTGCCTTAATGTCGACGTTTTGAATGACGTCAAACACGGTCTTCATCTCCTCAGCCAACGACGACTGAGGTGAAGACGACGGAGCGGGACGCGGGCCTACGGGAGCTACGGGAGCTGGGATAGGACGGGAAGGTGCAGCTGCACGGGATTTGCTTCCGGGGGACCCCGGTTGCGCAGTGGCGGGAAGTAAGCGGGAATAAGCGGCGGCGCCGGTTTAGGCGCAGCCCTCTTAGCTGAAGAGCGCGGAGCGCGCGGGCAACCGTTGTAGTTAGCTGTGTAGCCAGACTGGCCACACAGCACACAGGCAGAGGGGGAAGTGGATTTGGGAGTGCGAGTGCACTCCTTGGAGATATGAGGGTCCAGGCACTTAACGCACCTGGGGGGAGCTTAGCAGTTAGCCGCTGCGTGGCCATAGAGCTGGCAGCGGTGGCACTGCCCAGGGTGGCCGCGGGGCTTGGGACGCTCGACGGAGATATTCGAAAGTCCGCAGATTGTGCGAGCCTCTCTGAAGATCTCCCTCGAGTTGGGAGTGTTGGTGAGGATAACTAAAGCTAGTATAAAACGCCTACCGCGGTTAGAGTGCATCTTGTGCACTGCTTCAGCCGGGAAGCCCTGAGACTTAAGGTCCTCGACAATGTCGTCGTTACTGAGTTCAAAAGGGACGCCCCGTAGTACTGCGCGGATCTTACGCTCCTCCGGGAGGGCGTAAGTGTGATACGCGATTTGTTTGATCGATAGAAGCCTAGTAAAAGACCGGAAGTCGTCGATGGTCGCGATCTGAATTTTAATTGATTCGCCAGCGTTGGCGGCTTTTAAGTAATTAATTTTGTGCTCTTTGCACAAGTTAGAAACCGCGGTCCAGCGCGCTTTTTTGCGGAAGAAGACGGGCGGAGGGAGCTGAGGCTTCGGTGGGACGTGAGCGCAGCGCGACGCTGTCACTTCGAGTGACATTAACGGCGCGGGAGTGGGTGTTGCAGACACCGGAGTGGGCTTTGGTGTTGAAGACACTGCGGCTTTTTTCGAATGCTTCTTAGAGCGTTTGGCAACTAAATGGAACACGGGCTCAGGAAAACCGGTTAAGGTGGCGGCGACTGACGAAGCTTCGGACGCGGCGGAGTCTAATCGCTCCCAGGAGCGGTACGCTTCCTACGAGATGAGCGCGAGGATGTGACCGATACACACTCCATGTCGGAGGGTGCGGGAGACGCGGGAGAGCTAAAGACCTGATGGGTCTGGACGATAGTGGCCTGAGGGGCCGGGGTTAGGGCCTGATAGGCCGGGGACGCATTAATTGCTAATAAGGCCTGCGTGAAGACCTCGTCTGGAATGAGGATGCCGGACGCAGCGAGCACCTGCGCGAACACTTTCGCGCAGTAATAATCTTTTGCGAATCCATTAGGGAGGGAATTATAGGAAATTATATGAATATATAAGTATATAAAAATGCCTAGAGTTCCCTTAAATAAACCTAGCGAACCCTAGCGGCTAACCTCCCTACCAGCGGTAGGGGGGCTGGGGAGAATAACTTAAAACTAACCGTAGTACGCCGAAGGCCACTACCTAGAAACCTAAAAAAAGGGTGCGTAGGTAAAGAATTGACCGCGTTAGGGTCAACCTTTACTGAAAAAAAGGGACAAATGTACACGAAGAGACACAAATATGACAAAAATAGATATGAAAATAGAAGAGAAAATATAAAATAGTAGAAGGAAATAGTAAATAAAATAAAAAGGACTGGATCAGTACAAATTCGTTGTCACCGTTAAGTATCCTTTGTACTGAAACCAGACTACTTACGCTGGGCACAACACAGCACTCAGCACAAGCACAACACAACTTAGCACAGCACTTTGAAGACTAAGGGGCTTAGTCACAAAGAAAAATCACACTTCGATAGCACTCAGAGGGAGTAGAACAACCTTGAAAACCGTAGCACGGAACCAACACGCTAAACTGTGACGTCAGTAGACTGAGTGCCACGGAATATCGGGAAGGGACCGATCAACGCAGAACGGGGTCTTGCACGTCCGTACCGGGCGGCGATCGGAGCGAGAATCGGCCATAGCGAGTTCTCTGAGTACTTAAGTAGGTTCAAGTGTAAAGATAACTCGTCATGTGCTTGCGACGCAGTAAGCCCAGAAACCATCCCATACCGGCTGGATGAGTAAATTTACTCCGTTGAAAGATTTGACGCCGATACCCACCTCAACAAAAAGATAGAGAGTATTAATTATCATAGACTGATTGCCAACAAAAAGACAGCGAATATATTTAAAGAATATTGTAAGATGATAGCAGTAAAAGTGATAAAACGTTATAAATAGAGTAACAAACAAAGTAAGAAATAGATATTATACATATATTGTAAAAAATATGCTCATATTATCGAATAACAAATATTAATTACAAAAATACTGGTTATAAAATAATACAGATGTAAATATAAAAAATGTGGAAATCGGGAGCAAATGAACTGCAAACCCTAAAACCTAATTAAAATATGCTAAATTTTTAAAAAACATTTGAACAGTCATACCGTATTCAATGCCCTCAAAATATAATAAAAAATAAACTTAAGTATAGCCAGCAAAGGGCTTTTTAAAAAAAAAAGATAAACAAGAACTTCAACGAAATGTCGGAGGAAAACGGCATTAATAAAAAAAACAATATACGACGTCCTAAGCCGACTTCCGTGCCCTCTCGGGTGCCCCTAAGCTCAAAGTCCATGAAATTTAAAAGGCCAATAGGGCCATAAATAAACAGTCCATTTCAAAAAAAAATCTAAATAAATATTTTGCTGAGAGTATATAAACTCTATCTATACTAATTGAAGTCTGGATTTGCCTAAAGTGCCTTGCTCATTAAAGCTAATTGAAGACTATAAAATGATTAATTAGGTTTCTTCTTCTAGTTGTACTTGAAGTCGTAAAGAATTATTACACGAATATTTTCCCGCCGCACATCTATTTTTCTATGACACACAATATTCATAAAACTGTTAAAAAAATTAAGGGAAAGTAGCTCGCCGGCATTCCATACATAAAAACATTTTTTCACCAAACTTTCTGAGTGTCCTACATAAACACGAACGTATCAAGCATATACAAAATTTCAACATATTTGGATCATGGGTTTGGGCTCGGCTTTGCTAACTTAGTCAGTCGCCTTTGCCTTTTATATATAAATATATATATATATATATATATATATATATACGAGTACATAGATTTATTAGTAGACAGCTCTAGACAGCAGTAGACAGTATACCAACAGCTCAATAATTAGCTGAGTTATAATATAAAAAGTCTTATAGCTTATTTGCTATCTGGCTTAAAACTAAATAAGGTAGGTTATACTCATCCTTTGTTAGATAAAATTTAAACTCACATGTATTCACATGTGAATTCACATGTGAAAACAAATCCCACTAAGCTTATTTCTTATCCTATTTTCTTTGGTGGCATCCTTAAGGTAAAAATTAAGTTAGGAGAGAGGAAATTATTTTGATCAAATTTAATTCCTTCTTCCAAATATATTAAAGTGTTGTCTGGAAGGTAACTGATACCAAACACCGTATCCATAATATTTCCTGCCAAAGCTCCAAGTGGACGTACATAAATTATATTGAACTTACACATCCCTCATTAAGAGAATTTGCCTCACAGGAAGGCCCGGGAGGCGAGGAGCTTTTACAATTACAGTATAGGTTATTTGTTAAGGATTGGAAATGCTTTTCATTGTATTTTGAAAGTAACGAAAAATCACCATGGCGATAGCACGGTGCTCGATCTCTTTTTGTGAAGTATTGCACTGCTGTGTAATATTCGGTGAAAACATATTCAGGATATTTGTGTTATTTCGTAAGGAGTTATTGCAGTTTTATAAGTTTCCCTAATAATATCAACTTGATTGCTTCAAATACTGCCTTACACTTTTTACATAAGCTAACGTGATTTCTTGGTGATCATTTTAATCAAATAATGATTAATAACTGAGTCAATGCCGTTTGTTAAATCTTGTAAGAGTGTTTTTACTAAATGACGCAAGACCGTTTTATTATGTTCGCTACAATGCCGCTGTTTGTGACTCCTTAAGCTGTATTTGCAAAGAAAAATCCAAATAGTAATTAAATTATAAGTGCTTAGATATAAACAGGAAAAATAGTTGTTCTATGAGTCGGAAAAACAGGATAAACAGAAGGGTATTCATATCTCAAAATTACTGAGATAATTTGTTTGCAAACGATACTTGTTTTTCATTTCAAGATATTCTGACTTGCTCTATCATCGGAGTAAGATGTATTAAATTAAAGTTATATATAAAATAAAGAGATAAAGTTATACCAAGACCAACATTTTATTTTAAACACGAGTGTAGGTACCACCATCTTTTAAAATGGGTAATAAAGGTAGGAAATAATATAATTTAAAAAGAAAAAATCGAAGCGGTGGCCAAAACAATAATATAACGAAGGCTAGAGTACCAAAAACGCACGTTTATTTTTTATTCATTCTTCACACATATTGTGGGTTGCATTCATTACTGCAGTGGGTTGAAAATGGGTTGATGATGATGATGACGATTAAGAGCTGTGGTGGCGTAGTGGCTGGCCTCTTAATCCTAGGGTCGTTTTTTCGAACGAACCCAACCACGCACTAATGATTTTTTTATCTTTGAAAAATGTATGAGCGTATAAAAACCTGCACTGACCGGTAAACCGGAACCCAAAGTTTAAATAGACATTCGCCAATCCGGAGGAGGCACTGACGCCTTCTTAATATAATGCGATATTGTCTAAACTTTTAAGTACCCAGTAAAAAAGTAATCATCATCAGGTCATTGACGACCCACTACAGGGTGTTTATCCCTATTTTTTGTCAGTGTAAAAAATATGTCAACTTAACCAGCCAATATAAAAGCTCTAGTCATTTTCAATTTGCTATACGATTTGGCACCTTAAGTGGGTCCCGAATTAAAATTTGTTACTGTATTGTATAATAATATATGTCAAGTTATTAGTTAGGTCTAGTTAGTAGTTAGTATCAGACGCCAGTGGCCTAGTGTATCTTTGAAGTATATCAGACGCTAAGGCATGTTGTCTTGGGATCAAAAGAGAAATGTTTGATTGGAAATATTATAATAACGACTTAAATTTGAGAATTGGAAGTGTAATTTGAGTCTTATGACTGAGATAGATTTATCCTTAATTTTGATCAAATTATTATTCTAGAATTATAAAGTTATTGATTTGTGATTTACGATTGTAAAGCTATATTGCATGACCTAATATTTGGTCAGGGTGACCGAGCAAGTATTGCGCTACTGTAGTGAAATTTTCTTTTCATGCAATACACACGAGGACGTTTGAAACATCAAGATGGCCGTGTCGGAGCACGCAATGGTGGCGCCGCGCTTGTTTGGTTGATTGAAGATTAGGTGATTCGTTTTTAAATTCATTCATTCATAATATCATAGACAATGTAATGTCAAGTTTATTAAACTTGGGTGTAGTCGATACGGGGCTTAGAAATGGCAATACTGGTTTGTCTTTTAAATGTTGGTACTAATGGAGTTACCAACCAATGGTGAAACCAAGTTAGCAACCTACAGATAATACCACAGTTGTCTATGGTTTGTTGGCATTCTTGGGACGATGAACCAATGATGTGACTTAGTTGTCTTTGGTATGTTGGTATTCTTGGGATGATGGACCGATGATGTGACTTGGTTGTCATTGTATGTTGGTAATAATGGAGTACGTAACAAATAGTGTGACTTATCAAGTTGGGCAACTGTCAGAGCGTGCGATATGGTTAAGAACTGATATAGCTTGGAGCAAGCGTGGTTGTTGGTTGGAATTGAGAATCAGACTCGCGTGCAATTTCTGAACTAAGCTCCCGTATCGAATTCACCCATTACATCAATTTGTGATTATAGTTAATCCATTGATTGTGAAACATGAATTAAACGTCAAGTAATATAATCTTGAATATTGAAGTTATTTTAATTAATCGAGACTCCTCATGACGCCACCCCCAAATACCTTAATCTGCGACATATATAATATTTTTTTCACCTAATTTTATTTATTTTTATTGAGTAATCACTGTTATCTCAAATCATAACTACCATAACAAACGTCTATATATTAATAACATTTGTACCGATTCGGGAGAGCGTCGATTTGTATAAAGGCTCTTTAGGTTTGGAATTAAGCTTCTATGATTACTGTCACATTTGGTCATTGCTACTAGTGATAACTTTTTAATGAAAATATTAAAAACAAGACATTAGTTACGTAAATGAAGGGTATGATGAAGCTGAAAACCAGATGAAGGGTATTTAAAGTAGAGGTTTACACGATAATTCAAAATTACAGTTGAATAAAAGGTCCAAAATCCTATAATATCGATTACCTAAGTAGGCTTTACTGATTAAAATATAATATTCTCAAACTATTTGACATCATCTTATAGTACTTAACTTTTAAGGACGTCGAGGGGGTTTACATTTTTATAATATTTTAAATTTTATTTTCGTGCAAGTCATAAATTGATAACGATTTCCGCCCGGGATATAACAATTATTTGGAATTATCTGTTTTCTAGTTCATAGGGAAGTTTAAAATTGTTAATATCATTTCATTTTAAAAATGAAATATTTTCGATAAATTATGTAGTAAAAATAATAAAATATTTGCTTGAGAGGATTTCAAAATTGACTCATTGGCAGAGTCAAGCTTCAATAAAAATCTGATAAATCTATGAAATTGTTATAATACTTCATAGAACCAACGAAAATTAATAGCAACCAGTGCAGCTTGCCTAGACAATATCTATTTTGATATAACACCATTTAGTTCATCTATAATAATAATAAAAATTAAGCAGTGATCAAAGTAGCCAAATTGATGCTGCCTACAGCGCTGTGAGCAGCATGTTATACTATGCGTTTCAAATAACAATAGGACCGACTTAGCGCCATATTGTGACGTCAAAGCTGTCAATTCGAACCGATTAGGTAGCGTGAGCAAAAAAAAAGATTTTTTGTAAATATAATTTATTCAAACAAGCAATTGCTTTTACCGTCAAACTTTCTAACTTTTGACGGTTTTGTCATGCTATTGGATTTAAATTAGAATTGTAAGGTGGCAACCTCAAAATTTCAAAACCATGAGTGACGAAAATGTTATTGTTGACATAGTTTTAGTGGTTTGTTCCTTTTTATTAACTCATAACAGTTATTTTTTGAATGAAGTTTTATTTTGAATAATTTCTTTTCGATATAATACTTTAATAAATAAAGTAAAATACCTAAAACGTTTATTTTTATGCAAAAAAATTTATTTTGCTGACTATAATTTTCAAGTGACATTTGACAGATAGAGGTCATTGACGTTCCTATTCTCATTTGAAACGCATAGTACACAATATAGCCGGCAGATGCCATCGACGCAAGGCAAGTTACACCGTCGCAGGCGGTGAGTGCGCGCTGTTATACAATATCTAATCTTGCTGACACAAAACCCTACATTCTCATGTAATATCTTGGTATCATAGCCCAGTTTGTTCTAATTTCGTGTTGAACACACCTACTAAATCCAGTATCACACAGTTCCGCGCGGTAATCCCAGCGGACGCGCGTGTCTCACTGCGCTCGGCTTATCAATGTGTCATTGACCCGTGCGTTTACTAAAAATCCGCGTGTGAAGTGTATCAAAGGGATATCCTTATTTTCGCTATGTATTCCAACCCATCGTTACAACCCACCCCAATGTCTCAACAAAACAAGAACTCTCAAGCAATGAATAACTCAAGTTATGCAAACGTTACGTCATCAACTTGTTATCCAAAGATAGATCAGGCGATTATTTTAGACCCGATCGACGGAATAACGTTAAAAGAGTACCTTAACTCTCTGTCCTCTATTGTTCCTGCAACATCAATTAGATTTATTTCAAGAATATCTAATGCGAGAATACGCATTTATTTAGACTCAAAGAAAACAGCAGATAACCTGATAGATGATAAGAAAAAAATAAAAATAAAAAATAATGTGTTAGATATTAAACCACTCGTAACCAGAAACAAACGCATCGTCCTATCAAATGTTTGCCCGGTGATCTCTAACTACGTAATTGAAAATAAATTTGAAGAGTTTAACATTAAAATAATGTCACCAATCTCTTTCGTCAAAATAGGTGCTTCAGATCCTGGTTTCTCACACATTCTAAGCTTTAGAAGACAGCTATTCGTAACACCAGAGAATGAAAGTCGTTTGCCAGAATCTTTCCAAGTTAATTTTGAAGGTACGAACTACTGTATATACGTTTCTACTGACCTTCTTAAATGCTTTGTTTGTAACACAATAGGCCATTTGCCTAAAAACTGTCCAGAAAATAATATGAGCTCTCAAATAGCATCTAAAGAAAATGATACACCAGCCGAAAGTCACAAAGAAAATACGACTGATATAATTCAAAGCTCTCAGGCACAGAAACTAGTCATCAATTTAGCTCCACCTGCCAGCCAATCCCACAAGTACCAAGAACCATTAAATAATAAAGGAAAAAAGCGTATACATTCCCCATCCTCGAGTGAATCGTCAAAACCTCAGTTTGTACAACCTCTAGTTTCACATCAAGGTATACTTAAAGAACCCTGTATGCTAGAAAGTGAAACTGATGAAAGGGATAGCAACATTTCTCTGGATGATACAGACACAAAAATAAAAGCAAAAAAGAAGCTCAAAAAGTTGGACCCAAGAACAGAAAACGAAGTGTGGAAAGATATAAAGGAGAGCGTAAGTGAACAAGACATTGAAAGTTTCCCCATAGACATCGACCAATTTGTAAGTCTATTGGACAACACTCGGGGTATACAAAATATAAAAGACCTAGTAAATTCTTATAGTGATAACGTAAGTGGTTTAATTAAAATGTGCAATACCTTACACTGTAAGATGAATAAAAGCTTAAAAAATAGGTGTTCTAGGCTGTCAAGGAAATTACAGGAAATGTTAGACTGTAGTATATCTGTAAGTTCTGTAAGTTCATAATATACAATATTATAATTTTTACTGGTTTATTAAGTGAATTATACTTTATAATTTTTTTCTTATTTTTACATTCAACAACTTAAATATGGATCTTTTACAGTGGAACGTAAATGGGTACTTTAAAAGGTTAGAATATATTAAGTTAATTGTTAATGAGCTGGATCCAACCTGCATTTGCTTGCAAGAAACGAATTTTAGGTCTGATTACTGTGCCTCCATAAAAGGTTTCAGTAACTTTAACAAAAATAGATCTTACGGTAGTAGAGCTAGTGGTGGGGTTACTATTTTTATAAAGTCTCATACATTACCTGAAGAAATCCCCCTTAATACCCATTTAGAAGCCGTTGCGATTAAAATAAAATTCCCATATAAACTAACAATATGCAATATTTATATTCCAAATAGCATCTCTTTAAATAAGAATGACTTAGATAACCTTAAAAAACAACTCCCTACGCTGTTTATGCTACTAGGTGACTTTAACAGTCATCATTTTAATTGGGGATCTGAAAGGTGTGATTCAAGGGGAAAATTTATGGTGGAATGGCTCGAAGAACACGAGAATATACTTCTGTTAAATAATGGCCAACCTACTCACTTTGACAGCAAAACTGGTCGCACTAGCAGTATAGACCTTACTTTGGCTTCACAGAATATAACATCATATTTTGAGTGGAATGCCTTAGAGGATTTATATGATAGTGACCATTTTCCGATATTAATTAAAAGTTTTTTTCGAAATACTTCAAATATAAATATACCACAGAAATGGAAGTTTGACAAAGCAGATTGGTCATAGAAAGAAATTGATAAAAATGTAAGTAACCTAGTAGACCTAAATAATACATTTAACATCTCCATAAATTACATACTACAAAAGTTTATTGATTTAATCACTAACGCAGCTAACAAATCTATACCAAAAACTTCAAGCATATTAAGGAAAAATAACGTACCGTGGTGGAGTGATAAATGTAAGACTGCAGTAGAAGAAACAAAGAAGGCTTATAAAAATTTCAAAAAACATGCTTTTTACGATATTGATTTCAAATATAAAATAGAGTATAAAAAAAAGAGAGCACAAAGTAGAAGAATCCTAAAAGAACATAAGGCAGCGTACTGGCAAAATTGGGTATTATCTATAAACACACACACTCCCATTGGAGAAGGCTGGAAAAAAGTTCGAAAAATTTACTGTAATGTTAAATAGCCCTTAAAAAATCCGATGGATTATTGACCGCGAATCCTTGTCAAACCACGAACTTGCTGGCTAACAAATTTGCAAAAAATTCTAGTTCTGTAAACTATGATAATGAATTCAAAATGTATAAAATTAATGAAGAGTCCAACCTTAATTATAACACGTTTAACAACTCTAATCCTATTAATAAAGAAATTTTAATGCATGAATTAATATCAGTTTTCTCTCTTAGTAGTAATTCTAGCCCAGGGCCAGATAATATCCCTAACATTATGATTAAACAGCTACCCTCTTCTGGTAAACAATATTTACTTAAACTATTTAATTTTATATGGCAAAACCAATTATTTCCAGATTTGTGGCGAGAAGCCCTAGTAATTCCAATACTTAAACCGGGTAAAACACCTAGCGCTACTGAAAGCTATAGATCTATTTCGCTTACTTGCAATTTATGTAAACTATTAGAAAAAATCATAAGTAAGAGAATTCGTTGGTTTACGGAAATCAATAACTACCTATCAGAGCATCAATATGGATTTCGACAATTCCGATCAACAACAGATCATTTAATAAATATAGAACAAGAAATTCTTAATGCATTTTCAACTAACAATTATACGATTGCAGTAGCGCTAGATATAGAAAAAGCTTATGAAATGGTTTGGAAACATAGGGTCATAAAGCTTTTAGAAAAACTAAAAATTGAGGGTAACATACTAGCATTCGTCATAATTTTTTTATCAAACAGATTAATTAAAGTAAGAATAAATGATACTGTATCGCACTCGGTACCTATTGAAAACGGTTTGCCGCAAGGTTCAGTGTTAAGTGTAATTTTATTTTAAATAGCTATAAATGATGTTTTCTCTTGTTTGAACAAACCAGTTAAAGGATTTTTATTCGCAGACGACCTAACAATAACTTGTAGTGGAAGGACCCTTGAACCGACATTGCAGCTTATTCAAAACACGTTAAATAACCTTCAAGAATGGTCAAAAACTGCAGGGTTTCGTTTTTCTAAAAATAAAACAGAATTTATAATATTTAGTAATAAAAGAAAGAAAATAAATCATCTGCCTCTATTATTAAACGATCAAAATGTTAAAGAAGTCAAAACTTTAAGAATACTGGGATTGATGTTCGATTCTAAAATGAGTTGGAACATGCATATAAATAAATTAAAAGCAGAATGTTATAAAAGATTAAACATAATAAAATCCTTATCATCTGTTAAATGGGGTTCTGACAGAAAATGCTTAATTGACACGTACCATGCCTTAATTACACAAAACATTGATTATGGATCAGTCATTTATGATTCAACCAAACCACGAGCGTTGAATTCCTTAAATGTAGTACAAAATTCTGCGCTAAGACTAAGTATTGGCGCTTTCAAAACTAGTCCCATTGAAAGTATTTTAGCTGAAACTGGCGAACTACCCTTAACGTATAGAAGAAAACAACTTACGCTTATATACACCATAAACATCTTATCACGACCACATAGTGCACTTTACAAAGGCTACACAATATTCTCTAAGTTTGATGAAGAATACCAGTTTAAACCACATTTACCACAACCTTTTCGAATTAGGTCAAAAAAATATTTATAGGAAATAGATATGAATCTCCCGAGTACGTTTATAAAAAAACATACTTCCTATGGCCCATGGGAATACTTTAAATTTCCCATTAACCTTGATTTAGCAAATAACGTAAAAGAAAACACACCTCAATTCGTTTATAAAAATCTTTTTAATGAAGTTAATAGCAAGTTTAAAAATTGTAAAACATTTTATACCGATGGGTCCGTTATGAATGGTAGAGCTGGGTTGGCTGTATTCAGTGACGACAAGTGTTACCGGTTTAGACTGAGAGATTTTCACTCAATCTTCAGCTGCGAAGCGATAGCTCTATTGAAAGCATTAGAATTAATTTCAAAAGATTCAAATATCATTAAATATTTAATCTATTCCGATTCTATGTCATGCTTACAAGCTTTACAAAATATCCTAAATGTACATCCACTCATCATAGAAATAAAAGAATTAATAGTAAATTTATTAAAAAATAACTTTGAATTTCAAATTATCTGGATTCCTAGCCACCAAGGAATAGCTGGAAATGAAAAAGTAGATGCTTAGGCTAAGATTGCAACTACTCTAACTATTAAATCAAACCCAGAAGACTTGAAAAAGTACATTAAATTTAAAATAATGAAAGTATGGGATGCTACTTGGAAAATAAACAACATAAGTAAATTGCATAATGTTAGAAATTCTGTTTTTCAAAAGTCTCCAGCGATATTTAACTCTAGAAAGGACCAAGTTACTCTCACCCGACTTCGCATAGGACATACCAACGTGACACATATTCATTTAATAACTAAAAAATAGTAAAACAAAATGTAAATGCGGAGTGGATCTAACCATATTTCACCTATTAACAGAATGTCAAGCCTACAGCCATGAGAAAATAATATGTAATATCCGTAATAATTTAAAGGACTGTATAAATGTAGATGGCTATAAAAATACTATTAAGTTCCTTAAGCTGATAAACTTGTATAACCTTGTATAATTTAATCAGATGTACCTACAGAGGTCGCTAATGACCTATGATGTTAAAAAGCGACCTAAAATAAATAAATAAAAAAATAATAATAAATCCAGTATTTTTCTATTTACTCTATGGTATTTCAATTATTTATTGTTAAGAAAACCCATTGTTTTTTAAAATACCATTTCAGCGAAAATAAGTTTTTCTATTTTTAAAAGTGATGTACAAAGTCCCGTTTAACAGCAGGTTTCATGTAGTAAGAATGATGACTTAGCAAGAACGGGATGATGTAAGCGTTTTGACTTACAAACAAGCATGCTGTGTATTTGGGATTTTCTGGACGAATACTACAACGACACATCCCAAAAAAAATGCTTGGGAAATTCTTACAAAATATTACTTTAATATAAAGTTATGATCAAGGAAACAGGTTATAAAACTTTTTGATGTTAAAGTATTAGAACAGTTTATAATTATGTGTAGGTCAGGTATAGTGTTTTATAATAGTGAAATAACTTTTGAATTCAAATTATATTCCAAGAAAATTTGAGGTACTTTTAGTTTTTGTTTAACAATAAAAAGACAATATCGCGTTGACTAGACCAAACAAGTTTTTGTCTGACTCTCTTACGTGTTCTATCTCAGACATAAAATTCACTGAAAACGGTTTAAAGAAAGGAGAAAGGACAGATTAACTTTATAACACCTTTATTTGATGTAAAAGTAGTTAAATATAGGTACGCAGGTAGATAGGTACAGGTAGGTCCTGCAGACTAGGACGCCCGAGTTCAAATATGGGCCACTGTATTAGGTAGTTAGAAAATAATAGGTGCGTAGGTATGATCATAATGTACGTAGAGGAAGTTACATGTAAAGTAAGATCATAATGTGTGGCAATATAGAAGGCGTGAGTCGAATGACAAACTGCTTTCGTCTGTCAAGAGATTTCGACTGTCGACCTCACTCGAAGTTAGTGATATCTTCATAAAATTTTCACCATTATTATAAGT
Organism: Marasmarcha lunaedactyla; assembly: GCA_923062675.1. Taxonomy (NCBI): domain Eukaryota; kingdom Metazoa; phylum Arthropoda; class Insecta; order Lepidoptera; family Pterophoridae; genus Marasmarcha; species Marasmarcha lunaedactyla. Next base: position 20,102,397 of record OV281341.1, read on the forward strand.
TCGGAGTCTCAATAAACTAAGAACCTGATTGAAGGTAAAGATTTTTTCTTGTTTTACCATCTATCAGGAGCACGTTCCAAGAACCCGTGCTTTTACTTAGAAGGACCTACCTTGGTAAGTTGTTACTTACCTACCTTCATATAATGGAAGCAGAAGTCCTCGTTTAGTTTTAGTTAATATCACTAAATTTGTACCTAGGTAAGGAGGTATCTATGTACCACATGAAAATAACAATAGCAGTAGCGAATATAAGCTGCCAATAATTTTTTCGTATGCTCGTTATATTATTTCGAAATCGTAATCATTTTCATCCGTATCGTCTTATGACTACCGACGGCCTGTTTGGTGTGGAGGTAAGTAGCCTTGCCTTCCATGCCAGAGGTCCCGGGTTCGAATCCTGGTAGGGGCAGATATATTATTATTTATATTATTATTATATTATTATATTTGCTTTCTAGTCAAGTCATATTTATGTGTGTTTATATATTTCTTAAGTTTATTTATCCGTTATCTCGTATCCATAACACAAGTTCTTGAATGATACTTAATTTGAGCTAGATAGTGTGGTGTGATTGTTAGAAATATGTATTTATTTATTAGAATCTTGTTCTAGTCAGCTTTAAAAAGTATCCCTTTACGTGTCAATAAAAAGGTATTGACATAAAGGTATTTAAAGGTATTTTAATACGCATGATAAAAAATGTTGGCAAATCCTTATTTAAGTAAACAGTGAGCGTTAAGAAAAGTAACTAGCGCTTTTGTTTATTCTTTTTTTAAATGTGAATTTCCATAATATTAGCTTCATATGTAGAAGTCTCCAAACAAATTGTTGATTTATAAAGCTTGATTTGACTTGATCAGTTTGTATTAGCTCCTGTCATTTATTATTACGATACAAAGGATTGATTGTGACCAAGCACAAGTATTTGATTATGTTATATATTAGGTCTTTACCTATGAAATTGCCGTTTTTCACGAAATAAATGAAGCGTAATTTTTTTATATATTTTTTATTTCTATTAATCAAAATAATCACCCATGCAATCAATGCATCTTTACCAACGCATTGGTAGCTTATTGATGCCTTTCTTGAAGAAATCAGCTGGACGGGAGGCAACAAATTCTTCAAAGGCATTTTGTACTGCCTCTCGGGTATTGAAGTTTTTTCCCGCCAAGAAGTTATCCAAATTCTGGAAAAAGGAGAAGTCTGCAGGCGCAAGGTCTGGTGAGTACGGCGGATGACGGAGAACTTCCAACCCAAACTCTTGTAGCTTGGAGACCGTCTGCTGTGCAGTATGAGGTCGCGCGTTGTCGTGTAGGAGCAGTGGAGCCGAACGATTGACCAAAGCTGGTTGGAGACGTGCGAGCTTCTCCATCATTGTGTTCAGTTCTTCACAGTACACATCTGCAGTAATGCTTGTCCCGTTTGGCAAGAAGCTGTGATGAATTACACCCGCGTTAGACCACCAAACAGTGACCATCACTTTTCTAGGGGTAAGTTTTCGTTTAGGGCATTGTTTGGGTGCTGAACCAGGGTCCAACCAACTTGCTGAGCGCTTACGATTGTCAAACAGGATCCATTTCTCGTCACAAGTAACAATGCGGTTCAGAATTCCTTCATTTGTATGCCTGCTGAGCAGTGCAAGGCACGTCTCCACGCGTACTTCGCGCTGGCGGTCATTGAGTTCGTGGGATACCCATTTGTCAAGCTTTTTTACCTTGCCAATTTGACTCAAATGAACCAATATTGTTTTGATGCTAACGTCGAAAGCTGCTGCTAATTCAGCCGTGGATTGAGTTTCATCAGCTTCCACAATTGCCTTTAATTCGTCATTGCCGACCAAAGTTTTCGGACGACCACGGGGTTCATTTTTCAGGTCAAAATTTCCAGAACGGAAGCGGGTAAACCAATAACGGGTGGTGCGTTCGTTTGTAGTGTTCGCTCCGTAAACGTCGTTGATGTTGCGTGCCGCTTGTGCCGCTTTGCTGCCACGACGGTACTCATACTCCATAATTACTCGAATTTTTAACTTATCCATGATGACGAAAAATGTTCGAATGCGTTGAAAACAAAACACTAACTATTAAACAAATGACGAACAAATTTAGAAAACGAATTCTATGTTTGTCAAATGAAATTAATTTGAAATTAGAATTATCAGTCAAAAAAAAAATATTTTCATTTGAAATGGCCAGTACGGCAAAACGACAGTTTCATAGGTAAAGACCTATTAGATTTTAAATATAGGAAATTATAGTCACTTCAGAATGTGAGGACTCATTTTTATGAAAGAATATAATATTTAATTTTTTATATTTCTCATAGTGAAAATGATTTATTACTCACTGGAGTCCTTATCCTTGGCTGTATAGCTTTTGCCTTAGCCGGCGAGTTTGAGATAAAAAACATAACTTGAAACAAACTTGTGCGTGTGTGTGTGAGTGCCTTGGTTTTGTTCTGACGATTTTCGATTCTTCTAGTTATTTTATATAACGTGACTTTATAAGCCTTTGTGCCTACGGATTCCGATAGATAGCGCTTACGACGACTTATTGCTGTGATTTTTGGACAAGTTGATTAAGTTAAAGATATTGATGAACATTTACGTGTCATTATTATCATGGTCGATTGGTGATAGTAGTAATTACCTATGTAAATTTAGGTAATTTCAAATCATAAACCCAAAATTAGTACTTAATGAAAATGCAATTATTATTGTTCCTAGACATACTCCATAATATATTTATTTTTTAAATTGATCCAGATTTTATGTCCTATTGTTTTAGATATTTTTGACTTCTAAACGCTCCACTTTAACTCCAAATAAAACCATGTATGGCGATTTGCCAATGTCCTTTGTATTAATAATAATAATAGTAATAAGTAATTTATTTCAGACAAGTGATCCATATATCGGTTATTGACAATTTTAAACTTAGAGACTAGATGTTAGTATAGAAACACAAGAAAAATCACAATAAACAAAATATATAAACCTTATTATTGTATTGGACATTCCGTAACGTTTTTAATATGGACCCTTAGGATGTCTCAATCAGAAAATTAAATAACATTGCGGCAACCAAAAAGTAATAGTATATTATGCAACTAGTGAATAAAGGACGGATTTAAAGCGAGGGCCGTAGATGAGTCACGAGCAAGTGAAGGATTCTAACGATCGAATCACTAGCGTAGCGAGTGATTTAAGATGATTGAATTACGAGCGCAGCGAGTGATTCAACTGTTAGAATCCTTAGCGACGCGAGTGATTCATGGCCCTCGATATAAATTCGTACTTTATTCAGGAGTTGCATACTATACTTTATACCATGACTACGAGAAAAAGACATAATTTAAGCGAAAATAGAAATTTAATCAAGAAATAATAAATATTACATTAATTGAAATGGACATTAAAATTAGAGCAATGACTGAAATTAAGCGTAATTTTCTTATTATTATCATTAGGGTGGTCAACTTGTGAAACAATATTTATTTCTTGTCGATGGTCATTACTTTCTGCTGGAGGAACTCTGGGGCATCTTTGGACGTTGAAGGGCGTGGAGTCCATGGGTCTTCAGGTTTCTTTAGGTTTATGCTGCTTGCTATCTGAAGGCTGCGTTTCGATTTATTTTCAATACAATCTTCGATATAACCCTCTGCCACGGTAGTGGACTTCCATCCACCATGTCGCTTTAATCCGTCATATCTGCACCAGTGTTTGCTAATAATGTGGCAGAAGTCCTTCGGAAAGAATGTCCTGTATACATCTCGGGATTTAGTAGTTTTAAAAATGTTGCAATGTCTTTTGGCATGGAACCAATTTTATTTATTCCAGTCGGATCATTTGTACATTTATTTTTAGAATAGAACAAAAAGAATCTATTATTGTTTGTATTCGGAGGACGAAAACTTTGATACTTTTCTTCGATTTTCATGTAATCATCTCTGACTACAAAGGTTCGGTCGATTTTCGTTTTTGTATCCTTCAAAGTAATCAGTAAAGCAGTGTCAGAAATCGTTTGCACGTCATCCACTGTCAGTTTAACAAGCTCATTTGAACGACAGGCTCCACTAATGCCGAGAATTAACGCAACCTGCAAACAAAAATAGAAAAACTGTTACAAAATTGATGTTGATAGGTTTACAATTAAATAGTTCAAAATACCTACTTGTATTTAGCAAGATATGTTGAAGATTACTTACTTTTACTGCCAAAAAATGCGAGTCTGGCGCTTCATTCAAAAAGCGTTCAACATTTTGAGCGGTAAAAACCAGGGATTTTTTCGGTTTATATAGCCTTCTGATAGCCTTTTAAGGTAGGCTTGCAAGTTAGAATATGTTTTTATATCAATGTTATGCCTTGTTTTTACAGTACACCGCAACATAGAATATATACTCCATAATGTCGATGACTTCCTTTTCTTCGACAGTTCATTAAAATAAGTTAAGAAAACCGACTCAGAAAATGTGCCCGAAGCTTGATTTTCATTTTTCCATTTACAAAACTCATCGTAGGTTTTGATGTAAACCAGCCGTGATTTGTTGGGTAGCAAGTTTTCTACAATATCGGCCGCCTTCTCTTTCATAAATTCAGGTGTTAACACAATATCTTCTTCGTCACTATTATTATTATTATAATTAATTTATGAAGCATAATTGATTTATTATAATTCAATCGATTTATTATAAAGTAACACTAAACTTTGTGTCCGTACAATTCACAGTAAGTATTTGAAATGGCGCCAATTCACTATTTTTTTTTTCTATAATGGCAGCAAAGAACACAAAACAGTTTTTAATCTAATGCCAAACTCCTTGTCGCAAATATCGACCAATCAAATCTCGAGAATTTATTTGCACCAAAGAGTTTGAATTTCGAATCTTAGCGCAAGGAGTTTGTGTATAAAAGGATCCCGTATAACATCACCAGACTCCAAAAGGCCGTAAACGCCCTCGGTGTTTGGTTTCAAAAATGGCGTATCGATGTCAACCCAGAAAAGAGTTCTGCCATTCTATTCGACCACAAACGTCGTAATCGCCGCAACGATCCCCACATTCGAATGTTAGGTATTCCCATCCCCTGGAAGCGCAGTATCAAATACTTAGGCGTCACCTTAGATCAGACGCTTTCTTTTAAGCCACACGTCGATAGAGTAACGAAACTCGCGCGTTTCTACTTAAGCCGCTTAAACAGTATGATAGGTAGGAAAAGTAAAATGTCTTTTATAAATAAACGTACGCTTTACAAGGTCTGCGTTAGACCCGTCATGTCATATGCTTCGCCAGTCTTTGCCCATGCCAATCCCTCCGTCCTGTATAAGCTGCAGGTAGTTCAAAATCTCTTCTGCCGCAGGGCCACAGACGCACCTTGGTATGTGCGCAACGCGGACCTGCACAGAGATCTTGAACTACCTACAGTGCAACAGCACTTCAAAACACTCTCAGAATCGTTCTTCAAACGCGCCGAATCCCATCCCAATCATCTTGTTCGAGATTCAGTCTCATATACTGCTCCTGTGTTAGATTCGAAATTCAAAGTCGCTAGGCCGAGAAACGCGCACACGGGCGAACCTTCGCAGTTAACTTTAGCTCTCGAGGCCCTTCAGGCCGCAAATCCTAATTCTAACGTAAATTCTAATTCTAACGTAAATCCGAATTAATGCTATTTTTATTTTTCATTTTTAATGTTTTTATTTTTACTTTTCTTTTTGAGCACCTTCAGTGCTATGTGAATCTCAGCGGGTGACCCCTTAAGGGCCCCGCTGGCGCGGCCTCTTTCTCCAATTGGCCGTCGTTCAGATGAAGGCTGAGTGGCAAAAATGCACGAGCCGACAGGGGGTTTTTTAGTGGGTATGGTTCTGGTAGGCGTCGGGACGAGTCCCACATAACTCCGATCGCGCGCGCGGAGTATGCGTCAGAGCATTTTTTATGTCCTCCTGCCCTTCCCGTGGAGGGGAACCAAAAAAAAAAAAAAAAAAAAAAAGGAGTTTGTGTAAGCATTGAAATGGAGATCGGATATATTTTGTGTTCCAAATTCAAACACCAAAACAGTGAATAAAAACAAAACAGTGAATAAAAGGCCTTTTTATTCACTGTTTTGCGTGAATAAAATAAGCTTTTTAGAGTAGGTATGGTATAAAAACAATTGGAAGGACTATTTGTTTAAAAATGTCAATGAAACCTTTAAAACAATGAAAAAAAAAATTTTTTTTTATTTGAATTTAAAAAGTTTATTTGTAGAAATTTAAGTTTTATTAAAGCATTTTACTTATATGAGGTTAATCACAAACGATTCGAGTCACGTTCAACCTCCGTGATAAAAGTTGAGAATATATTCCAAGTAATTCAAAGAATTTGCACTTCCAAATATTAAAAAGCTGTTTGGGTTTAAATTATATCCCGAACCTTATGTGCAAAATAACGTAATGAAATATTCAAACCCACACAGAAATGTTTTCACTGAGAGAATTTTCTGAGCCCAATAATTCATCGTGTCATCATTCTTTAGAAAAATTATTTCCTTAGCACCGAAGATTTGAAACAGCAAAACGAAAAAAAAAGCACAAAAGATTTTTGACCAATGAGACATAGAAGTTGATTCTTTTTTTTTTGTGACTTTTGTTTTGTTCAAGTGTTCTTATGTTTATAAACCACCTGTCGAATTATACCCAAAAAACAAATGATTAGTTAATTTGCAATTGAACAGCAAAATGAAACAAAACAACTGTAAAAAATTTGAGGTAACTTCTTTTTGTTTTATGAAATTAAAAACAAATCTTTTGAAATAGAAACGTCACGTAAACGTGACATACTAAAAATTAGAAGTTGGCATCTTAGAGTGTAATAATTGCCAAGTTGCTGTTGCCATCAAATGTTTACAAAATTTGCAATTCAGGGAAGTGGGATTGAGAATACATCTGACCTGGAAGTAGATCTACTTACATAATCCAAAATTCTAGTCATCTTGAATCGACAAAATCATTTAAATACTTAAAGTGGAATTTGTGCAATTAGAAAACTTCACTGTGAGCTTCGAAGGTCTATGTCGCATTTCAACGCTGAAAAAGTTTCATAAATTTTATTTATTTGAAAAATTTGACTCTCAGCCTTTAAAACTATGTAGAGGTTATTATTTTTGTTAGTTCAAACAAGATGTATTCTTTAACAAATTTGAAATGATGCACTCATTCTATTCTTGATATGTTACAAATTATGAATTTCGAACTTACCTACTTACATAATACGATTGGGTATCGTAATTCATCATAATCGATGTATGTTGATATGTTGTTACAAGTTGTATTAAAAGATTTTGAACATTATTTTTTGTATAAATTCACCACAATTAAAGTATTTCCTTGCAGAAAGTCCTGTAGCGGTAATTTCAGTATTTCATTTTTATATATTCATATTTCATGTTATAGGTGTAAGGTTACAAATTTTTTTATTGTATGTAATTACAAGCCTATATTTTTTTTAAATACACACAATACATGACAATTATATCAAAATTAACGGAACTTTGTCTTTTAAAGAACCTATTTAGATTAACTTTTGCTTATATAAAATATATTCTTATATCTAAAGTAATGACGAGGTTCCAAGTTGACCAAGAAACTGAAACCCAATAAAGGTGATGTAGATTTACAAAGGGTATCCTCAGACATTCGAGCAAATTATTTATTTTACGGCCTACCCGAATAATAGGTTCCGACGAATTCAATGGAGATGGCCCAATTTCCTTTTCTTTATCAGGGTAAAACCCAAGGGTTGCGTAAATTTCTTGTTATTATGTTTACGTTACGCATCATGTCACAAAGTCAAAAGAAATTGTGCATATGCTAAGGATTTAGGATTGATTGCTTCACGCTGTGGAATAGTCTTGATAGTATTATTTGTACAAAGAAAATCATTTTCGTGTACAGAAAGATTTGACAGCAATATTTTAGATGAGAACATTTTGTATTTTTTCTGTACAAACAATTGCTAAATTATAACACCATTGCATAAGAAACTTAATAAGTGATGATATGTTGTAATAACTAGTAGACGGATAATATAGGCGGCCGTGTAGTGAAGTGGTTAGTAGCCCTATTTTATAAGCTGGAGGTCCCAGGTCCGAGTCCTAGACGGGATATTCGATATCGGGTACGTAAATTCTAGCACCCCCCCTCCCTGTTCACTGTATGGTCATTCATAACACAAGCTCTGCTTACTTACTTTGATTCTCGCTCCGATCGCCGCCCAGTGCGGACGTGCAAGACCCCGCTCTCCGTCGTTTGGTCCCTTCCCGATACTCCGTGGCGCTCAGTCTACTGACGTCACGGTTTAGCGTGTTGGTTCCGTGCTACGGATTTCAAGGTTCTTTCTACTCCCTCTGAGTGCTATCGAAGTGCGTATTTTTCTTTGCGACTAAGCCCTTTAGTCTTCAAAGTGCTGTGCTAAGTTGTGTTGTGCTTGTGCTGAGTGCAGTGTTGTGCCCGGCGTAAGTAGTCTGGTTTCAGTGCAAAGGATACTTAACGGTGACAACGAATTTGTACTGAACCAGTCCTTTTTATTTTTATTTATTTCTCTTCTCTATTTTATTTATTTTTCTCCTATTTTCATATTTATTTTTATCATATTTGTGTGTTTTCGTGTGTATTTGTCCTTTCTGTCGGTAAAGGTTGACCCTAACGCGGTCAACTCTTTACCTGCACACCCTTTTTTAGGTTTCTAGGTAGCGGCCTTCAGCGTACTATTGTTAGTTTTAATTTATTCTCCCCAGCCCCCCTACCGCTGGTAGGGAGGTTTGCCGCTAGGGTTGCTAGGTTTTTATTTAGGAACTCTAGGCATTTGTTATTTAATTAGGTGCTAGGTTTGCTAGGGGACCTAGGCATACATTATATATTTATATATTTCATATTCAAGCCCTCCAATGGACCTTGTAAGCGTTCTTAGGTCGTTCGCCCAGGCGCTCGTTGCGTCCGGCGCCAACTTATCAGATGACGTAATAACGCAGGCCTTACAGGCATCTATCACGTCCCCGGCCCCTCAGGCCTCAACCCCGGCCCCTCAGGCCTCCAACGTCGAGACCCCTCAGGTCTTAAGCTCTCCCGCGTCTCCCGCCTCGTCCGAGATGGACTGCGAATCGGTCGCATCCTCTCACGCGTCGCGTCGTAAGCGTACCGCTCCCGGGAGCGACTCCGAACCCGCGTCTGATACGTCGTCAGATGCCGTCACCCTAACCGGCTCTCCTGAGCCCGCGTTTCAACTCGTCGCCAAGCGCTCCAAGAAGCGCTCTAAGAAAGCTTCGGTATCTTCAATACCCGAGCCCTCCCCGGTGTCTTCAACACCAGCCCCCGCGCCGTTAAAATCGCTCGTAGTAACCGCGTCTCCGTCGGTCACATCGAAGCCAGCGACGCGCTGCGCTCCCGTCCCGCCGAAGCCTCAGCTCCCTCCGCCCGTATTCCTGCGTGAAAAAGCGCGCTGGACCGCGGTTTCCAACTTGTGCAAAGTGCACAAAATTAATTACTTGAAAGCCGCCAACGCTGGCGATACAATCAAAATACAATTAGCGACCGTCGTCGACTTCCGCGAGTTTACCAGGTTACTCAGTTTAAACAAAATCGCGTATCACACCTACGCCCTCCCGGAGGAGCGTAAGATCCGCGCAGTATTACGGGGCGTCCCGTTCGAACTCAGCAACGAAGACATTCTCGATGACCTTAAGTCTCAGGGTTTCCCGGTCACAGCAGTGCACAAGATGCACTCCAACCGCGGTAGGCGTTTTCCGTTAGCGCTAGTAATCCTGTCCAACACCCCCGACTCGAAGGAGATTTTCAAAGAGGCTCGCACAATCTGCGGACTCTCGAACATCTCCGTCGAGCGTCCCAACCCCCGTGGTCACCCTGGGCAGTGCCACCGCTGCCAGCTCTATGGCCACGCAGCGGCTAACTGTTCAGCTCCCCCCAGGTGCGTAAAGTGCCTGGATCCTCACTTCACTAAGGAGTGCACTCGCACTCCCGAATCCACTTCCCCCCCTGCCTGTGTGCTGTGCGGCCAGTCCGGCCACACAGCTAACTACAGGGGCTGCCCGCGCGCTCCGCGCTCCACCACCAAGAGGGTCGCGCCTAAACCGGCGCCGCCACTCACTCCTGCCAACTTCCCGCCGCTGCGCAACCGGGGTCCCCCGGAAGCAAAGCCCGTTCAGCCGACGCCTACTCCGGCTCTGTCTTGGAGGCAGCGTCCGGCCGTCCCGCCTGCACCTTCCCGACCCATCCCAGCTCCCGTAGCTCCCGTAGGGCCGCGTCCCGCGTTGTCATCTTCCCCTCAGTCGTCGTTGGCTGAGGACATGAAGACCGTGTTCGACGTCATCCAAAACGTCGACATTAACGAAATTTCCGTACTCGCACGCAAACTGCGAGCCGCCCGCTCTCCTCAAGAGCGTTTATTCGCGTTAGCCGAGCATCACTCGCTCCTAAGTTCATTGTAAATTCTTTTATTTTTGTAAATTTTAAATAAATAAATTTTAAATTTTAATGTCTAGACCCGCGAATCCCGCGTCCAGTCGTATTAAACCCAAGGGCTTATCCCTTGTATCTTTTAACGCTCGTAGTCTTAGCACTAACCTTCCCGAGATTAAACTGTTCCTTCAGAACAAAGAACCTGACCTATTCCTTCTCCAGGAGACGTGGCTTACTCCAAAACGCTCCAGGGGATATGCTATTCCTAAGTACGCGTTTACTCGCAACGATAGGCCCAACTCCGACGGTTACGGCGGCACCGCCATATATTACAAAAGAGGCTTCCATTGCTGTCCTCTCCCTACCCCTCCTCTCCTCAACATGGAGGCCACGGTGTGTAGATTGGCTATGACTGGTCATCCGACCATCATCGTAGCATCAGTCTACATACCGTGTGGCTCCAATCCAATCCGCAGCGACTTTGAGGCCATTCTCGCCCTCGGCCATTCAGTCATTATGTTCGGAGACTTTAACTCCAAACATACTGACTGGACGTGCCTATCAACCAATACCAGCGGTATCGCTCTCCTCGACATCACCAACTTCCTTGACTTAGACGTCATATCCCCCATCACTCCCACTCACTATCCCAACAATCCGACCTACTCTCCTGACATCCTCGACTTTGCAATTATCAAGCGAATCAATCTTGACCTAAGGTCTATCGAACCGCTCGATGACCTAGGCTCCGACCATCGCCCCGTCTCCCTCGTACTAGGTACGCCTAACGTTAACGTCACACCTCCTAAGACCTTTACCAATTGGAAAGGCTTTAAAAATACGTTAGTTTCAGCCTTAGAGGCCCCTAACTCTCCGCTCGCGATTTCGCCCAACCAATTAGATAGTCCGGATAAAATAGATTCATTAGTCAATACTCTAACTGATGCTATTAACACAGCCATCAACGACAACGAAAAGGTTGTTAAGCAAAGCAAACCCGCGCTTCCACTAGCCGTTAGCAATCTCATTAAAGCCAAGAACGCGGCTCTCCGGAGAGCAAAGAAATATCCCACGCCAGCATATAGAACAGCTGCGAATCAGCTTCAACGTAAAGTTAGGTCTCGCCTCGCGGAACTCCGTGACACTCAGTTTAACGATCTCATGGAGAATATCTCCCCGTCCCACCAAGCGTATTATCGAATGGCCCGAGCCTTACGCGTAGACACCACCTCTCACGTTCCTCCTCTCACTCGTCCCGACGGCACCATTGCTTTCGAAGTCGAAGAGAAAGCCGAATGCTTCGCCGACAGCATAGCGGCACAATGCTCGCCCAGCACGCAACCCGCGGATCCCTCCCACATCCAGGCGGTGGAGGACGAAGTTCTCCGCAGAGAATCTCTCCCTATCACCGACGACCCCGTCACAGTCTCTAATGATGAAATCTTGCTTCTCATTAGAAAGCAAAAATCCAAAAAGGCTCCGGGTGCGGATGGAATTTCCAACCACGCACTTAAGCACCTGCCTGAGCAGGTGCTTACCTTGTTAGCTATCATCTTCAATGCCTGCTTCGACCATAGCTACTTTCCAAAAGCCTGGAAAGAAGCGACAGTCATAGGCATTCCCAAGCCGGGTAAACCTCTGAATGTCCCGGCTAATCACAGACCCATCAGCCTCCTCAAGGCAATGTCTAAACTTCTCGAAAGAGTCATACTCTCTCGAATGCGGAATCATCTGTTTCCAACAGATGGCGACCCTCTCATCATTCCCCACCAGTTCGGCTTTCGCGCTAAGCACTCCTGCCCTCAGCAAGTCCATCGAATCGTCGAGTACATACTCGAAGGATTCTCTCAGCGTCGTAAAAAAACAATCGAGGTTCTCTTTGACGTAGCCAAGGCTTTCGACAAAGTCTGGCACAGCGGTCTCGTTTTTAAACTCTATAAAATAGGCTTACCGGCTCGCCTAGTCAGATTAATAGCGTCGTTTCTTAAAGACCGTACTTTTCGATTCAAACATGAAGGCACGCTCTCCGCGCCTCGTCCCATTAAGGCTGGAGTCCCGCAAGGCTCAGTCCTCGCCCCTCTGCTGTACACCGTGTACACTAACGACATCCCCATCCCGCCGAAAGACGTCGAACTCGCCCTCTTTGCAGACGATACCGCCCTTTACACTAAAAGTCAAGCGATCCCGTATAACATCAACAGACTCCAAAAGGCCGTAAACGCCCTCGGTGTTTGGTTTCAAAAATGGCGTATCGATGTCAACCCAGAAAAGAGTTCTGCTATTCAATTCGACCACAAACGTCGTAATCGCCACAACGATCCGCACATTCGTATGTTAGGTGTTCCCATCCCCTGGAAGCGCACTGTCAAATACTTAGGCGTCACCTTAGATCAGACGCTTTCTTTCAAGCCACACGTCGATAGAGTAACGAAACTCGCGCGTTTCTACTTAAGTCGCTTAAATAGTATGATAGGTAGAAAAAGTAAAATGTCTTTTAGAAATAAACGTACGCTTTACAAGGTCTGCGTTAGACCCGTCATGTCATATGCTTCGCCAGTCTTTGCCCACGCCAAACCCTCCGTCCTGTATAAGCTGCAGGTAGTTCAAAATCTCTTCTGCCGCAGGGCCACAAACGCACCTTGGTACGTGCGTAACGCGGACCTGCACAGAGATCTTGAACTGCCTACAGTGCAACAGCACCTCAAAACACTCTCAGAATCGTTCTTCAAACGTGCCGAATCCCATCCCAATCATCTTGTTCGAGATTCAGTCTCATATACTGTTCCTGTGTTAGATTCGATTTACAAAATCGCTAGACCGAGAAACGCGCACACGAGCGAACGCACGCAGTTAACTTTAGCTCTCGAGGCCCTTCAGGCCGCAAATCCTAATTCTAACGTAAATTCTAATTCTAACGTAAATCCGAATTAATGCTATTTTTATTTTTCATTTTTAATGTTTTTATTTTTACTTTTCTTTTTTGAGCACCTTCAGTGCTATGTGAATCTCAGCGGGTGACCCCTTAAGGGCCCCGCTGGCGCGGCCTCTTTCTCCAATTGGCCGTCGTTCAGATGAAGGCTGAGTGGCAAAAATGCACGAGCCGACAGGGGGTTTTTTAGTGGGTATGGTTCTGGTAGGCGTCGGGACGAGTCCCACATAACTCCGATCGCGCGCGCGGAGTATGCGTCAGAGCATTTTTTATGTCCTCCTGCCCTTCCCGTGGAGGGGAACCAAAAAAAAAAAAAAAAAAAATACTTACTTTAGGGCCATACAGTTGGTGAGTTTGTCTGGATATTTATTATTATAAAGTCTAAATTGGCTGAAATTGGCTAAATTTTCATAGTGCTGAAGGTATAAACTTTAGGGACATAATTCCAAATAAAATACTATTACAAAATGTTATTATTACTCATAGTGAAATATCAAAATTATACATTCTTTCAATTTCGCAATCTCTTCATATGGTCTACAAGAAACGTTTTACATTATTTTTAGAAACTGCCGTTTTTTGGACATTGTGATTTGAAAACTTGAAGAAGTCGTATTATAAAGTATGAATTCTTACATTCCTGACTTTTTTTTATTAAAGACTTATGTTGTATGAGTTTAGGTTCAGTCCAGGATATCCTTAACCACGGATCACTTACTCAAAATACTAGACGAGACTTCCCAACGTACAATAGGCAAAATCTATCGAAACAATTTTTGTCCTTTGGGATATTTGACGTTGTGGAATTCCGTTGTAAGAGTGCAGGTTCAATCTAGGATATACTTGAGCATATTTACTTTCGGTTCTGGCTGGGGATTGTCACAAACATAACACTTACTGTACGCGTTCTGTTTGATTTTGATGAGTTCCGTGATAGAAGTACAGGATCCACGAAATTATTGACGCTGAACGGAATCTAATTAAAAAAAGAACACCCAATTCGGGTCAGAAACAAAAAGGTTATGCCTGAATAAAAAAAATTATAGTCGGTTAATAAACATATATATGGGCATAATTTACCACGAGGGATCTATTGAGAGCACGCGCGTGATGCTAAAGTATACAAAAATATTTTAACCCGGAGTAGCTTAAATTTGTATTCACGTTCGCGCAAGGCGCCTAAGTAACCTAAAAAGCTTCCTATAGTAGACACATAACCTTTTTCTATTAAGTGCAGGGACAAATAGCATTTTCACTTTTTACTTGCTTACCTGGGTTATTTTACTAGTTTCTTAAAGTTTTGATTATATTTTTTATATAAGTAAATTCAATTATTCACGAATTATTAAATCTTCATGATTATTTCCTAAATTAACTATATGGAAAATATGTATTTGAAAATGTTGAATATTAACGCATAATAATCATTTTTCGTGTTGTTTTCTCATTAGGTAAATGTTTATTTTTAATAACAAATATCGATGAATAAGAATTATTGAATGAAAAATTTGTTTGTAAATTAAGAAAATTAGACTTTATTTACACTAAGTAGTCTATTTATTCGCACAACGTATGTGTCGTGGCCGAATCATTAAATTGTCCATTTCATGAAATGATCGACTATTAGCATTTGAGCACACTGTGGAATCTTAAATGTTTCACGATTTGGTCACTGACGATTGGCCATATCGTGAATGTTTCGTTTTGCAACCTACTTCATATTCTGCAATTTGTGCGAGCCGCCGAACGAAGTGAGCGTGGTGCGGCAACACCTTGCAACGCTTTCGTTATAAAGAGTGTAACCAAGCAAAAACAGTGCAACAAAACGACATTTATTTGATAAATGTAACCCATCCAAGTGCAAATGAAATTATATCACCCAAGCGTGACATTGACGCAAAAACAAATGCGTTTTCAGCGCCTCTGTTTATTTATTTAATTCTCGTTCTTATTCAAATATACTTAGAGGGCTTAATGCCAAATGGCATACCTACCAGCCAACCTTTAGGTAGTAAATAAATAAATTGGGTAAGCAGTAGTTTAAATATCATAAAGCGTTGTGTATAAATATACATATACAGATACCTATAGTAATAAATAGCGATATGTATATTACATAAAAATATTACACTAATAAGTATATGATATATTAATATTATTAAAATAAGCCTATTTGCAGCACTTTATTCATTGTAGCCGTCTTTCAGATAAAGTCCCTTTACTTGTGTGGAAGCACATCCCATAGTCGATAGTCATCTTACGATACGATCAAATAAACTCGGCCATTTCATCAAGTAGCCGCACGTTTAGTTGGCCACATCGACAAACGATTTCTTTTCATTAAACTGGCAAAGCCAAATTTCATTATGTGGCCAATTCTATGATATGGCAACAACATAACCATTGACGTGCCGCCACGGTTGCTATTCTACTCTAATAATAATAATACTCTTTATTACACACCATACAAATACAAAAAAATTGCTAAAGCAGAAATTAAAAACAAAGAAGCTTATACAGAATGTACAAGATGTGGTCTAATCACTACATAGTGATTTCTTCCAGACAATCTTAGGTATGGCATAGGAAACCTTTTACTAGGGTGTAACAGAATATAAGTATAAATATGACGCTTATAATAGTATATAATAATATAAATATGCAATAGAATATAAATACAAATATTTAAATACATACACACATATACATACATACATATGCATAATATATAAGGTTGATTAAGGTGATATTTGATGCTACATGTCTGCTTTTATTGTCTACTAGAATTTCTATGCTTTGGAAAGATAATACTCTTTAACCATCTTTTTAAAGGAGTACACAGTTTGAGCTGATTTAATCTTAAACGGGAGCTCTTTCCACAGCGATGCTACGTGCACCGTGAATGATTTACTGAATTATTGTGATGTGGTATGTGGTGGCGTAGCTAACATCAAATTATTAGTAGAACGCAGTTGTCTTTCGTGGGTACTGTGTAGAAAATGGAATCTGGATTTCAAGTATTGTGGAGTAGTTCGGTTGAACAGTATCCGATACAACAGATAGCGAAAATGGGTATTCCGGCGAAGGCGAAGGGAACTACGTAATAGCCTTACTCTAGTAAAGCTATTGCGTAGTTCTCTCTGTGGACCCAGCTCTGCTCAGTTAGTTGTCGTTTATGCTAAAGAGATTATACTAAGTAAGTAAAACATTATAATGATGTTAGCAGCCGGACTTGTGCCAAAGGAAAAATTTCTAATGCAGCTTACAGATCCCAATCCTATGTTTGATGTTTCCCAATCGGATTTAAAATTTTTCATATTGACTCTAAGTAAGTTTTTCAGGATATTGAACAAACGCTCATATAATGCTTGAGTTTTATTTTATTTTATTTATTTTATTTATAAGTGCTAAGGTGACTAGGACAATATTTGTGTCACTGCAGCCAATATCTAAATGCACAGTATCTTATTATCTAATAAGGTGGGGAGAGGTATTGAATTGTACCATCTGTAAAAAAAATTCCAGGTCTCCTCATGACCTTCTGCAAAGAGAAATATTTTGTCGTCGTGATGTACTAAAAATGTACCCCCTAAAGCTTTAGGAATGGTAATACCGAATTTTCGTGAGTTAATTCTTCGGAATCCAGAAACGATCTACGGGCATAACGTAAAGAATCTTTGATGGACTATAAGAAATCACAAAGTTTTGGCCGTGGCCTGTGTTGTTCGCCATGTTATTATAAAATCCTTTAGGATAATCCCAACATTTTTACAAACTGTTTCCATAAAAAACTTGTTCTCTTTTAGTAATTTGTTTTCAAAACTTTTACAAATCTATTATAGTTTATTTTGGCTCTGCTGTGGCTTACACACTCTTTGTTCTCCAAACTTGCCATACTACTAATTAAACTAAATCTTTCATCTCTAATGGACGGCCAGGCTTGATCTCTGGTACTCGAATTTCTGTAAACGTCACGAATAATCAAAATTGTATAACACAATTTTGCAAGATCATAGGTGCTAGGTGATCTTGAGCGTAAGATCATCTATTTCGCTTCACATGCTCCGTATACAATTTTGTCGCTTCCGAACATACCCGTTAAACTGGTAAACGCAATTTTAAGTTATAAAACTGTTTTTAATCCTTTTCCATATAACAAAGGTCCGTAATGACAATTTCTGTAAATTACTCAGAAACCAAGGTCATTATTGAAAATATCAATAAAGAAAGTGAGCTCTAAAGTTTAAAGTTTTAAGGGTTCCGTTCCATTTGAATCCAAATTTGACTATGATTATATTAAGATGGCTGAATAAACATTTTCTGGTAAAGAGCTGATTGAATAAGAAAGTTTATTTTGAAATAGTTTTAGTACGAAACTTCACAATTTTTTAATTGCTAAAACGCCTTTAGAATTATGTAATTATTTTCAGTTCTTTTTTTTATAATTCTTATCAAAATCACAATATGTCATTTGTTTTCTGGAGTTACTAGTATTTGTTTTAGTGTGTTAGTGTAAAAGCCCTGTCATTTAGCTAACTAATAAAGACAAAAACAAGCATTTATATCACTTATTCACTGCGTTATAGACCGACTAAGCTCAAAATTCGAAAATAATAATTATAAACCCCCAGACAAGCACCAATACAGACCAAAAATTCACAAATAGTCAGAAAAAGTTTCATAACTCCTAATCAAAAAAAAGAATCTTATAATCCTATAAAAGGTGGGTACCTTTGTCCCCTATATGTTATAAGATTTTTTTTGTTTAGGGTGTTCTAACTCTCGCCTATGGATTTTGTATATATATGTGTATATATTACTGATGTAAAATAGTGCCAAATCAACTATTACTCAAAGTTTCAAACAAAATTACGTGTATTTATATGCTGTATAAATAATATTATTTGTAGCTTTCTTTTAAAAAGTAGATTTTCCTTTTTAGATATTTCAATTTATTTATTTATAAACCATAAGGGAAGCCAGGAAGATTACATTATGTCTTAACTTAAAAATCCAAATATAGTAAATCTTAATTAAATGTATCAACCGTTGAAGGCTGTCACAGCATGCTTTTACAGATTGAGTTAATTATACGCAATAAGGTCATATATGCTAAAGTAAAACTAGGTGTCCAAATGTCAAACAATTTTCAAACAATTTTTATACTTTGAAACAAGAAATATATAAAATAAAATAAAATTACATAAAATTTAAATTTAATTACAATAGACGAATAATCAAATGTCAAATTATAATACAATATAAATAATCATTCGTACAGTAAATATTAAACATAAGTATCAATAAACATCGTCGAACAACTTCAATGTCTCAATTTTAAACTTTTTTCGGGAGTCAAAGAAAATATCGACAGTTCGGTGCAGTCTGTTGTATGTGTCGGGCAATCGGTACGAAGCGGCGTGCATGCGGATGTTAGTGCGAGCGCGGGACTTATGGAATAGCGGCGCCGGAACGCGGGGTGGTCTACGCGGTACTCTAAAACTCAGTGAGCCGAGTATCTGAGGACAGTCGATCTCATTGCGGACAACTTTAGAAAGGAACGCCATATCCAGAAACGTTCTTCTTGCAAGGAGACTGCTGATTTTAAAATGATGCAGTCGTTCCTTATAACTTGTTATTTAAGCCGCTATGAAAGCCTAGGTGTCTCATGAATCGTTTCTGGTTACGCTCAATCCTAAGCTGATGTACATTGTATTGAGGGGACCAAACTACACTGCAGTACTCTAATATACTCCTTACAAAGTTATTGTAAATTACTACTTTAGTTTCAGGATTTTTAAAAACTCTTCCGTTTCTTATAATAAAGCCGAGCGCTCTCGATGCTCTAGAAATCGTCTCATCTATGTGCGGAATAAATAAAAGTTTGGAGTCTACTGTAATGCCTAGGTCTCTGATAGTATCCACCCGTTTCAGCACCACTCCATCGATTTCGTAACGATTTGCAATACTAATCGTACAATACTCTTACGTCATAATGTTATATGATAGCATTTGTCAATGTTAAATGTCATTAAATAAAACACTTTTTACCGGATATTATCGCGTATATTTTAGTTAATTTTAAAATTATTTCGACGTTTCGGCATCTTTGCAGTTGCCGTGGTCACGATAGACTGCAAAGATGCCGAAACGTCGAAATAATTTTAAAATTAACTAAAATATACGCGATAATATCCGGTAAAAAGTGTTTTATTTAAAGTATGTATCGTGAAAACTTAAGAAAAGAGTTAAATGTCATTTTATTATCTGCGCACCACCCAATTAAGTTTTTCAAATCTTGCTGCAACAAGCGAGCATCCTCACCATTTTTAATCACCTTTAAAAGTTTAAGATCATCAGCATATAAGTAAATCCTGCTGTGTTTTACTGCATCCACAATATCATTGATGAAGATATTAAATAATAAAGGCCCTACGTGAGATCCCTGGGGAATTCCTGATGTGACAAAATATGGATCAGAAACGTGACCATTCACTACTACAAACTGCGAGCGATTGCTTAAATAAGACTTGAACCAACGAAGAAAATCATTCTCGCTCCGATCGCCACGCGGTGCGGACGTGCAAGCCCCGTTCTCCGTTGATCGGTCCTTTCCCGCTATTCCGTGGCGCTCAGTCCACTGACGTCACAGTCTAGCGTGTTGGTTCCGTGCTACGGTTTTCAAGGTTTTCTACTCCGTCTGAGTGCTATCGAAGTGCGTATTTTTCTTTGCGACTAAGCCCCTTAGTCTTCAAAGTGCTGTGCTAAGTTGTGTTGTGCTTGTGCTGAGTGCAGTGTTGTGCCCAGCGTAAGTAGTCTGGTTTCAGTGCAAAGGATACTTAACGGTGACAACGAATTTGTACTGAACCAGTCCTTTTTATTTTTATTTTATTTCTCTTCTCTATTTAATTTATTTTTCTTCTATTTTTCATATTTATTTTTATCATATCTGTGTGTTTTCGTGTGTATTTGTCCTTTCTGTCGGTAAAGTTTGACCCTAACGTGGTCAACTCTTTACCTGCGTACCCTTTTTTAGGTTTCTAGGTAGCGGCCTTCGGCGTACTACTGTTAATTTTAAGTTCTCCTCCCCAGCCCCCCTACCGCCGGTAGGGAGGTTAGCCGCTAGGATTTTGCTAGGTTTTAGGAACTAGGCATCTTTTATTATACTTATATTTATTATATTACTGTCCCAACTCTCCCTTTTGGATCCGCTAAGCGTTATTAACGCGTTCACCCAGGCACTTGCTGCGGTAGGCGTCTACATCCCGAATGACATCATAACGCAGGTCTTACAGGCATCAATCGCGTCCCCGGCCCCTCAGGCCTCAACCCCGGCCCCTCAGGCCTCAAACCCGGCCCCTCAGGCCTCAACCCCGGCCCCTCAGGCCTCAAACCCGGCCCCTCAGGCCTCCAACGTCGAGACCCCTCAGGTCTACAGCTCTTCCTCGTCTCCCGCCTCGTCCGAGATGGACTGCGAATCGGTCGCATCCTCTCACGCGTCGCGTCGCAGGCGTACCGCTCCCGGGAGCGACTCCGAACCCGCGTCTGATACGTCATCAGATGCCGTCACCTTAACCGGCTCTCCTGAGCCCTCCAAGCGCTCCAAGAAGCGCTCGAAGAAAGCTTCGGTATCATCAATACCCAAGCCAACCCCGGTGTCTTCAACACCAGCCCCCGCGCCGTCAAAATCGCTCGAAGTAACCGCGTCTCCGTCGGTCCCATCGAAGCCAGCGACGCGCTGCGCTCCCGTCCCGCCGAAACCTCAGCTCCCTCCGCCCGTCTTCCTGCGTGAAAAAACGCGCTGGACCGGGGTTTCTAACTTGTGCAAAGAGCACAAAATTAATTACTTAAAAGCAGCCAACGCTGGCGATACAATTAAAATTCAAGTAGCGACCGTCGACGACTTCCGCGCGTTTACCAGGTTGCTCGGGTTAAATCAAATCGCGTACCACACCTACGCCCTCCCGGAGGAGCGTAAGATCCGCGCAGTACTACGGGGCGTCCCGTTTGAGCTCGCGAATGAAGAAATCCTCGAGGACCTTAAGTCCCAGGGTTTCCCGGCCGAAGCAGTGCACAAGATGCACTCTAACCGCGGTAGGCGCTTTCCGTTAGCTTTAGTTATCTTGTCGAATACTCCCAACTCGAGGGAGTTCTTTAGAGAGGCTCGCACAATTTGCGGACTCTCAAATATCTCTGTTGAGCGTCCCAACCCCCGCGGTCACCCTGGGCAGTGCCACCGCTGCCAGCTCTACGGCCACGCAGCGGCTAACTGCTCAGCTCCCCCCAGGTGCGTTAAGTGCCTGGATCCACATTTTACGAAGGAGTGCACTCGCACTCCCGAATCCACTTCCCCCCCTGCCTGTGTGCTGTGCGGCCAGTCTGGTCACACAGCAAACTACAGGGTCTGCCCGCGTGCTCCGCGTTCCACCGCCAAGAGGGTCGCGCCTAAACCGGCGCCGCCGCTCACTCACGCTAACTTCCCGCCGCTGCGCAACCGGGGTCCCCCGGAAGCAAAGCCCGCTCAGCCGACGCCTACTCCGGCTCTGTCTTGAAGGCAGCGTCCGGCCGTTCCGCCTGCACCTTCCCGACCCATCCCAGCTCCCGTAGCTTCCGTAGGGCCGCGTCCTTCTCCGTCATCCGCACCTCAGTCGTCGTTGGCTGAGGACATGAAGACCGTGTTCGACGTTATTCAAAACGTCGATATTAACGAAATTTCCGTGCTCGCACGCAAACTGCGAGCCGCCCGCTCTCCTCAAGAGCGTTTATTTGCTTTAGCCGAGCATCACTCGCTCCTAAGTTCGTTGTAAATTCTTTTATATTTGTATAAATTCGTAAATAATAAATTATAATGTCTAGACCCGCGAATCCCGCGTCCAGTCGTATTAAACCCAAGGGCTTATCCCTAGTATCTTTTAACGCTCGTAGCCTTAACACGAACCTTCCCGAAATTAAACTGTTCCTTCAGAACAAAGAACCTGACTTATTCCTTCTCCAGGAGACATGGCTTACTCCAAACCGCTCCAGGGGATACGCTATTCCTAAGTACGCGTTTACTCGCAACGATAGGCCCAACTCCGACGGTTACGGCGGCACCGCTATATATTACAAAAGAGGCTTCCATTGCTGTCCTCTCCCTACCCCTCCTCTCCTCAACATGGAGGCCACTGTGTGTAGATTGGCTATGACTGGTCATCCGACCATCATCATAGCTTCAATCTACATACCTAGTGGTACCAGACCAATCCGCAGCGACTTTGAGGCCATTCTCGCCCTCGGCCATTCAGTCATTATGTTCGGAGACTTTAACTCCAAACATACTGACTGGACGTGCCTATCGACCAACACCAGCGGTATCGCTCTCCTCGACATCACTAACTCCCTTGACTTAGACGTCATATCCCCCATCACTCCCACTCACTATCCCAACAACCCGACCTATTCTCCCGACATCCTCGACTTTGCAATTATCAAGCGAATCAATCTTGATCTCAGGTCCATCGAACCGCTCGATGACCTAGGCTCCGACCATCGCCCCGTCTCCCTCGTGCTAGGCGCGCCTAACGATAACGTCACATCTCCTAAGACCTTTACCAACTGGAAAGGCTTTAAAAATACGTTAGTTTCAGCCTTAGAGGCACCGAACTCTCCGCTCGCGATTTCGCCCGACCAATTAGACAGCCCGAATAAAATAGATTCGATAGTCGATAATCTCACTGATGCTATCAACTCAGCCATCAGCGACAACGTAATCATTGCTAAGCAAGGCAAACCCGCGCTTCCCTTAGCCGTTAGCAATCTCATTAAAGCTAAGAACGCGGCTCTCCGGAGAGCCAAGAAATATCCCACGCCCGCATATAGAACAGCTGCGAATCAGCTTCAACGTAAAGTTAGGTCTCGCCTCGCGGAACTCCGTGACACTCAGTTTAACGATCTCATGGAGAATATCTCCCCGTCCCACCAAGCGTATTATCGAATGGCCCGAGCTTTACGCGTAGACACCGCCTCTCACGTTCCTCCTCTCACTCGTCCCGACGGCACCATTGCCTTCGAAGTCAAAGAGAAAGCCGAATGCTTCGCCGACGCATTCGACAAAGTCTGGCACAGCGGTCTCGTTTTTAAACTCTATAAAATAGGCTTACCGGTTCGCCTAATCAGATTAATCGCGTCGTTTCTTAAAGACCGTACGTTTCGATTCAAACATGAAGGCACGCTCTCCGCGCCTCGTCCCATAAAGGCTGGAGTCCCGCAAGGCTCAGTCCCCGCCCCTCTGCTGTACACCGTGTACACTAATGACATGCCCATCCCGCCGACAGGCGTCGAACTCGCCCTCTTTGCAGACGATACCGCCCTTTACACTAAAGGTAAAAGAATCCCGTATAACATCACCAGACTCCAAAAGGCCGTAAACGCCCTCGGTGTTTGGTTTCAAAAATGGCGTATCGATGTCAACCCAGAAAAGAGTTCTGCCATTCTATTCGACCACAAACGTCGTAATCGCCGCAACGATCCCCACATTCGAATGTTAGGTATTCCCATCCCCTGGAAGCGCAGTATCAAATACTTAGGCGTCACCTTAGATCAGACCCTTTCTTTTAAGCCACACGTCGATAGAGTAACGAAACTCGCGCGTTTCTATTTAAGCCGCTTAAATAGTATGATAGGTAGAAAAAGTAAAATGTCTTTTAGAAATAAACGTACGCTTTACAAGGTCTGCGTTAGACCCGTCATGTCATATGCTTCGCCAGTCTTTGCCCACGCCAATCCCTCCGTCCTATATAAGCTGCAGGTAGTTCAAAATCTCTTCTGCCGCAGGGCCACAGACGCACCTTGGTATGTGCGCAACGCGGACCTGCACAGAGATCTTGAACTACCTACAGTGCAACAGCACCTCAAAACACTCTCAGAATCGTTCTTCAAACGCGCCGAATCCCATCCCAATCATCTTGTTCGAGATTCAGTCTCATATACTGCTCCTGTGTTAGATTCGAAATTCATAGTCGCTAGGCCGAGAAACGCGCACACGGGCGAACCTACGCAGTTAACTTTAGCTCTCGAGGCCCTTCAGGCCGCAAATCCTAATTCTAACGTAAATTCTAATTCTAACGTAAATCCGAATTAATGAAATTTTTATTTTTCATTTTTAATGTTTTTATTTTTACTTTTCATTTTTGAGCACCTTCAGTGCTATGTGAATCTCAGCGGGTGACCCCTTAAGGGCCCCGCTGGCGCGGCCTCTTTCTCCAATTGGCCGTCGCTCAGATGAAGGCTGAGTGGCAAAAATGCACGAGCCGACAGGGGGTTTTTTAGTGGGTATGGTTCTGGTAGGCGTCGGGACGAGTCCCACATAACTCCGATCGCGCGCGCGGAGTATGCGTCAGAGCATTTTTTATGTCCTCCTGCCCTTCCCGTGGAGGGGAACCAAAAAAAAAAAAAAAAAAAAAAAACGAAGAAAATGCCCACCAAACCCATAACTTGACATCTTTTTGATTAAAACGCTGTGACAAACTCTATCAAAAGCCTTAGAAAAGTCAGTGTATATAACATTGGTTTGGAGCTGCGAGTCCATTGCTTCGACAATGGCATCCGTGAATGCAACGAGGTTGGTGTTAGTTGACCTAGCTTTTATAAACCCGTGTTGGTGTTCAGTAAAAAGATGTTTCATGTGGGTATGTATATATGGGCAGATAAGTGATTCAAAAACTTTTGCAAAAACGGACAACACAGAAATTGGTCTGTAACTTTCAATATTAGTATTATCACCTTTTTCATAAATTGGAACCCCTTTAGCTGATTTCCAGCAATCAGGAAAAATACCCGAGCTCAATGACTTGTTAAAAATCAAGTGCAAAGGTACGGCCAGAGGTTTCGCGCATTTCGAAATGAAATATGGTGGCACTCTATCCGGGCCGGGTGCTTTTGTAGTATCCAGTCTTTTTAGTTGGTTCATAATCGACTTTAATGAGAGGTGAATACCGGTAGTGCTGCACAGGATCATACTAGTTTTGGTAGGAATGTCACAAAAAGAATCGTGGTTTTTTATATCGGCGTAAACTGTCGAAAAATGTCTAAACAAATTACATATATCTTGTCCGTTGCTGGCAGTCTGGTTACTATAGTTCATATTAGCAGGGTAATTGAGTGTTTTTCTTTTTCCTAATATACGACCAAAAATGTTTCGGATTGCTTTTAATGCTATTTTCGATATTTGAAAAATACTTTTTATAGCACTGACTCGCAAGAATAGTACAACGTTTACTAAGTATGAGTAAAGAGATATGATCTAAAGGATTTTTGTGTATGCGGTATGTTAAGATTAATTTATGCTTGTGTTTTAGTAGTTTGACTAATATTTTAGAATACCAGTGTGGATATTTATAGCTTCTTTTTTTGGTCTGCAGAATATTTTTATGAATAATAGTGTATAAATGGTTATAAAAAATGTTAGTCATAGCGTTAACGTTGTCACATTTACCGAACTTTGTCAACCAATCGCTTTCGTTTAAGTCATTTATAATTAAGTCATAGTCAGCTTTAAAAAAGTTATATTTAATTGCATTATCATTGGTTTTTTAAAAAAGAAATCCGAGATGTCGATATATTTAAATTAATCGGGGGATGGTACTGGTCAATCTTAGATAATACATCTATCGCTTTGTTAACTGTAACATCGTTGAAATTAGAAAATACTAAGTCCAGAGTTTTACCACTAGAATTTACTATGTTATTTAATTGAGTCAGATTGTTCAGCGATGCAAAATCAATCAATATTTTGGCAAGACTAGAACCGTTATGCTTAAGAGGTTTGTCTTTTAAAGACAATGCACAGGGCCAAATTATGCAACTCAAGTTGAAATCGCCAATTAAAAGGATGCCTCCCAAACATTCGGCAACACGATTAAAATTATTTACAAAAGATGTAAGAGTTTCCTTATTTACTGGTGGGGGTAAATATAATGCACAAATGGTATAGCATTTACTGTTTAGTTCAACATTAACCCAGAGATCTTCGTTTGAGATCGTTCTTATTTAAGGCATCTCTGTCACGTCTGAAAACAAAATACCTATCATCAAACAGTTCCGTATCACGGATACCATCACATAGCCAAGTCTCTGTTAAAATAATAGGTCTTTACCTATGAAACTGCCGTTTTGCCGTACTGGCCATTTCAAATGAAAATATTTTTTTTTTGACTGATAATTCTAATTTCAAATTAATTTTATTTGACAAACATGGAATTCTTTTTCTAAAATCGTCATTTGTTTAATAGTTAGTGTTTTGTTTTCAACGCATTCGAACATTTTTCGTCATCATGGATGAGTTAAAAATTCGAGTAATTATGGAGTATGGGTACCGTCGTGGCAGCAAAGCGGCACACGCGGCACGCAACATCAACGACGTTTACGGAGCGAACACTACAAACGAACGCACCACCCGTTATTGGTTTACCCGCTTCCGTTCTGGAAATTTTGACCTGAAAAAGGAACCCCGTGGTCGTCCGAAAACTTTGGTCGACAATGACGAATTAAAGGCAATTGTGGAAGCTGATGAAACTCAATCCACGGCTGAATTAGCAGCAGCTTTCGACGTTAGCATCAAAACAATATTGGTCCATTTGCGTCAAATTGGCAAGGTAAAAAAGCTTGACAAATGGGTACCCCACGAACTCAATGACCGCCAGCGCGAAGTACGCGTGGAGACGTGCCTTGCACTGCTCAGCAGGCATACAAATGAAGGAAATCTGTACCGCATTGTTACTTGTGACGAGAAATGGATCCTGTTTGACAATCGTAAGTGCTCAGCAAGTTGGTTGGACCCTGGTTCAGCACCCAAACAATGCCCTAAACGAAAACTTACCCCTAGAAAAGTGATGATCACTGTTTGGTGGTCTAACGCGGGTGTAATTCATCACAGCTTCTTGCCAAACGGGACAAGCATTACTGCAGATGTGTACTGTGAAGAACTAAACACAATGATGGAGAAGCTCGCACGTCTCCAACCAGCTTTGGTCAATCGTTCGGCTCCACTGCTCCTGCACGACAACGCGCGACCTCATACTGCACAGCAGACGGTCTCCAAGCTACAAGAGTTGGGGTTGGAAGTTCTCCGTCATCCGCCGTACTCACCAGACCTTGCGCCAACAGACTTCTACTTTTTCCAGAATTTGGATAACTTCTTGGCGGGAAAAAAATTCAATACCCGAGAGGCAGTACAAAATGCCTTTGAAGAATGTGTTGCCTCCCGTCCAGCTGATTTCTTCAAGAAAGGCATCAATGAGCTACCAATGCGTTGGCAAAGATGCATTGATTGCATGGGTGATTATTTTGAATAATAGAAATAAAAAATATATAAAAAAATTACGCTTCACGTATTTTGTGAAAAACGGCAATTTCATAGGTAAAGACCTAATAATTACATCATAATTCGTGCACGTCAACATACAATAAAATTCATGAGTTTTGATACGAAACTTCTAACATTTTGGTAGTATATATTTAAGTGGGTGAATTTTTGGCCTGTTACACCAATACATTAAATTTAAAAATTACAAATATCTGACTTACCAATATAGTTTATACAAGTTTATCTAGAATGTCTTTACTCTTTATGAAAATGTATTCTGAGTTTTCAGTTTTGCGCATGAATATTTTACCTTGTTTTACCCAAACAAACTTATATCCTTTTTCTTTAGCCTTTTGCCGAGCTGCGGCATGTAAAGATCTGTTTGTGGTTGACAGGTGCTCTGCAATAAAAATCGGCTTCTGTTCTCCTCCTATACCTAAGTGGCTGGTACTCAACTTGTCATTCGCATGAGTTTTGTTGAATTTCATAACGGCAGCTAAAAAATTATCCCGAATTCGGGGAGTGGCCAACTTAACTATTATGGTACTTGGCCTAGAGTCACTTTTGTTACCTTTAATAATAAAAAGCTAAGTATCGTTTAAAATTAATCCTTAAAGTTTTCTTAATCTTTAAAGTAAAGGCTTCAAAGGAAATTTCAATTTTGGATTTTTTTCAAAGGAAAGAATTCTTCAAATTTGAACTTTGAAAGCTACTACTATAATCCAAATTCTTAGCCTTAATATATTAGTTTACTATAATCCATACACCGTGATGGTATACTTGCCCCCCTTGCCAACCCTTCACAAACAAAGGTTTGTTAGCGTCCCTTTACACAAAGTCAGCTGAATACCCCTGTTAATAAAGTACCGGACTGAATTAGCGGCGTAGAGAACTTTGTGTGGAGTATGATCCTTTCGCATGGGATAATTGCTGTAACTGAGGCGTGCCGTATCGTGTAAATCTTAAATAAGTGTAATGGTTTACTTTGCTTTGCTAGCAAAGTTTTAGAGTCGTCGTCTTGGTCGTGTAATGGTTTACTTTGCCTTAGTTATTTTTACTTTTAAAATAATGCTAAGACAGTGCCTACTCCTTAATTTTAATCGCCGAAGCAAAAAGAGGGGTGTTTAAGTTTAACTTGTAAGTAATCAAATTAAAGAAGGAATGCACACAACGTTATTATAACAAATAATTCCTGACGTGACAGGATAAAACTAGGACATATCTGAATCTTGGTATATCGCAAT
This sequence comes from Marasmarcha lunaedactyla, assembly GCA_923062675.1. Lineage (NCBI taxonomy): Eukaryota > Metazoa > Arthropoda > Insecta > Lepidoptera > Pterophoridae > Marasmarcha > Marasmarcha lunaedactyla. The sequence continues at coordinate 20,131,360 of OV281341.1, forward strand.
ATCAGAATCTGTAAAAATGAGTCCCGAAATAACAATTCCGATATTGAGCTAGGCATCCGGAATCGCAAAAATGGTATACTTAATTGTAAAATTTCTAAAAAACTTCAAAGCGTTCCACTCGCTTTTAATATGTTATATAAAGTATTTGCATATATTATAGCTTCCGGTGTAGCGTGGCATCTCAACGTTCATGTTACTAACCCGCTGCGACCGAACCTGAAACGCTTGAGCCCGTATGCATGCTATAGCTAGAGCATTTGAAAAGTTCGTAGCCTAATATAATAAGGAACACAATCTTTTTAAGAGACACCATCATTTTAAAGCTATTTTTAATTTATTTATAAGTAATTATTACAAAGGTATTATATATATACTTGCATTCGTTACGGTTTTGGTCTTATAACGTCAAACCAGAAGCGATCAGTAATAAAACAGTTGCAAAATTTGTGGTGCAGTATATAAGTTCTTGGATAGGAAAGGTTTTACACCAAACCAAAGACAATGAAAAAATTTGTTAGTTTTTTTCTAATAACTGTAACTTCATGCGAAGTTCACATGAACTTATTATAGAAAAATATCTGGGATTATTACAGATAAAGGTTTTGGTTCATCAGGATAACGCGCATTCAATCGTGAGTGGAAACATTGGCAGAAATCCATCAGTTTGGGTTCGTATGCCCCATATTCTCCTGATCTAGCTCCATCTAATTTTATCTATTTTTATTATATTTTATAAATTATTTAGAAGGTAAAATGACGACAGAGCTGCTGTCGACGCATATTTTGAGGGTTTAGACGAAGTTGGTGTTAATGCTGGTATCTGTTGGGCCGATGGAAGAAGTGTATAAAAGTCGCGGAGAGAAAGAAAGAAAAGACAGAAAGAAAGAATTTTTTTTTAGAATATGTTCTAGGCTAGATGTTACAATTAGTGAGTACAGCATATTCAACCGTTGTGACAGTGTGCAAATGTTTAAGTTTAGAATACATTGTCGATAATACTTAAGAGGTCTGCAATTAAAAAATTTAATGTCAAAAAAAATCATTTTAAATTACAATTTTATGAAGTCAATATACATGTCAATTAAAAAAATTAAATATAATTTCAAATCATAACTAAATTCATAATATCCATGTCACTGAAATAATAAAAACAACTTCCATTTAATAATTATTGTCATATTTGATTCAATTCAAAAGGAAGATGTCAATTTAAAAATTCATTTACGCTATACAAGTTTTTATCTAATAAAACATTGAACAATTCGTTCTTAAATTTTCTAATGGGCTTTTCTTTTAAAATATTTGGCAATTTATTATAAATACGAATTGCCACGCAGAAAACATTTTTTGAATATAGTCCCAATCTTTGTGTGGGTACATAAAGTTTATTTTTATGTCTACTAGTGCCCTGAATCATGTTTTCGTTCGTTTTGAAAAAACTTGTGTGCTTTCGGACAAACATTCATAGCTCAAAAATGTGAATGCATGGTACCGGTAAAATTTTGAATTTTTAAAATAAAGGTTTACATATATCTGTGTATACAGCACTGTCTAATGACTGTGTACACTTTTTTGAGCTCTATAAACAAGGATACCAATAATAGAGTTCCCCCACAGAATTATTCAATATGTCAAAATGGATAAAACATATTCATGATATGCTAAAAGTCCACTTACAGCCCGTATTCGTCTGAGCACAAATACATATTTCTCTAGCTTCCATCGTAAAATTGTCACATATGCTTTCCAATCGCACGATTTAACCCTAAAAATGTTGTTGAGTCTACATTTTTAATCGGTTCATCATTATAGTAAATGTTTATTTCCGGATATTTCATATTAACTGTTTTAAATTGATAGATAGTTTTAGATATTTATTTTTAAGTTATTTAATTCAAGCCAGTCTATTACTTTGTTCAATGTTGAATTAATTTCATCTTAAAGTTTATTTGGTTTGGAGGAGTTAATTAATAAAGAAGTGTCATCAGAAAATAACATACAGTCCTGTGTTATATACTTTGGTAAGTCATTTATATATAAAATAAAAAGAAGAGGACCCAGTACGCCACCTTGTGGAATGCCAATGTTCATGTAACTATATGTAGACCTATAGCTATTCCTATATTTATCATTCAGTCAAGTGCCACTCCTCTTATGCCATATGCATAAAGTTTATTCAATAGCGTTTTATGTGATACAAAATCAAAGGCTTTACTCATATCTAGTAGCACTGCCACTGGATAGAGTTTGTTATTTTGTTATTTTTAGAAACTGTCACTTTTTTTATAAGACAATAACATGCTAGCGCTGTCGAACTGTTTCTTCTGAATCCGAATTGTTGATGGCATATAGTACCATTTTTTTCTATAAAGGCATTCAGTTTATGTGCCGTTACTTTCTGAAATATTTTTGATAAAATCGGAATACGTGTTATCGGTCTGTAATTATTAATATGATTCCGATCACCTTTTTTATAAAGGGGCGTAATGATCGATTGTTTTAATCATTCAGGGAACTTTCCGTGACATAAAGATAGATTTATTACAAACGTTAGAGGCTTTACAAGTTTCTTTGCACACGATTTAATTATTTTCATTGAGTAGAGAGTAGCGAGAGTAGCGAGTAGCGTAGCGTACTCTACGTTGAAAAAAATGTCTTATTTATTTCTATCATTTCAATTTTCTGGTAAGACTGTGAACTTATCGAAAGTCCCTCGTACAATATATATTTTTTGCAAAGAAAAGCCTGACGCCTTATTTTAGCAAGTACATGACCACGAGAAAATAATCAAATCGGGTTTAAATTATTTTTTTTAATAGCAAATATATTAAAGTTTTAATAAACAAATAAAATCAACAGATGTTATTTTATTGGTTAACCTATTTTCCTCATTACAAAAAATTATTGAATTATATATGCAAGTAGCTTATTTCTTAATTTAGGAGAAAGAAGTTATGATATGATTTCATTTTATTCATTGTATTTAAATACAGCAGAACGACTTGATGAGAAAATTACAAATAACGAAATTGCTCCGGAACCGGAACAGTGTAAAAATTCTTATTAAATATTTTGTTGAGATCTCTTCTGGAGCGATATTACAGTATTTTTTATTGCGACCAATATAATGACCATCTTTACAAGATTATTGTTCCGGTCAAGAGGAATAAATAGTCAGCACAATAACTGGAACAAAGGAAATTCCAACTTAAGCCTAGAGTCGGCAACGCATCATTTATCGCTTAAACAATGAGCAATAAGATATCCAAACAAAACACCTGTGGTTAATGATTTCCATGGGTGCGGATGTCTCTTTCTATCTGATGGATGGAATGGTCGCGTGCCGCGACGAAGTTAAAAAATAAGCCGTCACTATTGTCAGCCGCCTGTAAGTAGATATGAGATAGGGTTGTATTACGTTAGTTTCGCGTCTATACATTTGTATAAGACAGTAATTTATGATACATAAAAAAAAAATAACTCGTTATTTATTAAGTTTGAACTAATTAATGATATTCATTTACATGTTACACACCTAATATAAAAAAATGTATAGCCTATAAAACCAAAAAGCCTATCCCAAGACAAATAAAATAAAAATATTTTCTTTAAAATAATAACCAAACCTTACGCAAAGGCAGCAAACATTACAGGAAATTCAATAATACTAATGGTTTTCTAAACACGGTGGTTTGGAGAGTTCATTATTCCCAAGATAAAGGATCCAGGTATAAATCTCAAAGAAACTGTAAAAAAGTAATTTATTTCGTAAAGCTAAGAATCAGAATGGGCCTAATGCGCAAAGTGAACCCAATTACTATGGCAAAATGGGGAGAGGATTTTGAATAAAACGTGTTTAACGTCTTAAACTTCAATTTGCTCAAATTACTTGACATTATTTCAAAAACGGAAAACTCATTTAATTTTTTATTGAAAAAAAGCTTCTCCAACTAATAGTAAAGAGCCTATTAATCAATACCTACAATTAATATGTTTGACAGTTTTCGCCTTAACAAATTACGTGCCGATTTATCTATACCTCCACGGATTCATCATTTGTTCGCTATCGTCAACATATGTTGTTAATATTAGGTCTTTACCTATGAAATTGCCGTTTTCCACGAAATAAATGAAGCGTAATTTTTTTTTATATATTTTTTATTTCTATTAATCAAAATAATCACCCATGCAATCAATGCATCTTTGCCAACGCATTGGTAGCTTATTGATGCCTTTCTTGAAGAAATCAGCTGGACGGGAGGCAACAAATTCTTCAAAGGCATTTTGTACTGCCTCTCGGGTATTGAATTTTTTTCCCGCCAAGAAGTTATCCAAATTCTGGAAAAGTAGAAGTCTGTAGGCGCAAGGTCTGGTGAGTACGGCGGATGACGGACTTCCAACCCCAACTCTTGTAGCTTGGAGACCGTCTGCTGTGCAGTATGAGGTCGCGCGTTGTCGTGCAGGAGCAGTGGAGCCGAACGATTGACCAAAGCTGGTTGGAGACGTGCGAGCTTCTCCATCATTGTGTTCAGTTCTTCACAGTACACATCTGCAGTAATGCTTGTCCCGTTTGGCACGAAGCTGTAATGAATTACACCCGCGTTAGACCACCAAACAGTGACCATCACTTTTCTAGGGGTAAGTTTTCGTTTAGGGCATTGTTTGGGTGCTGAACCAGGGTCCAACCAACTTGCTGAGCACTTACGATTGTCAAACAGGATCCATTTCTCGTCACAAGTAACAATGCGGTTCAGAATTCCTTCATTTGTATGCCTGCTGAGCAGTGCAAGGCACGTCTCCACGCGTACTTCGCGCTGGCGGTCATTGAGTTCGTGGGGTACCCATTTGTCAAGCTTTTTTACCTTGCCAATTTGACGCAAATGGACCAATATTGTTTTGATGCTAACGTCGAAAGCTGCTGCTAATTCAGCCGTGGATTATGTTTCACCAGCTTCCACAATTGCCTTTAATTCATCATTGTCAACCAAAGTTTTCGGACGACCACGGGGTTCATTTTTCAGGTCAAAATTTCCAGAACGGAAGCGGGTAAACCAATAACGGGTGGTGCGTTCGTTTGTAGTGTTCGCTCCGTAAACGTCGTTGATGTTGCGTGCCGCTTGTGCCGCTTTGCTGCCACGACGGTACTCATACTCCATAATTACTCGAATTTTTAACTTATCCATGATGATGAAAAATGTTCGAATGCGTTGAAAACAAAACACTAACTATTAAACAAATGACGATTGTAAAAAAAGAATTCCATGTTTGTCAAATAAAATTAATTTGAAATTAGAATTATCAGTCAAAAAAAAAATATTTTCATTTGAAATGGCCAGTACGACAAAACGGCAGTTTCATAGGTAAAGACCTATTATTAACAAAAAAGGAAGACATTCGGAAAATCAAAAATGTATCAATAAGTTGCGTAGAATGGGAAAGACAGATATCAAGAAACGAAGTATTGTTTTAGTAATGGTACCAATGTTGAAGAATGGTATTGAAGATTATGTTTTGTTCTTTTATGTTGTATTAATGTATTATAGCAATTTAATCATGTCTCGACAACAACTGACTGCTATGGTTCTATTGGACTATAGCAATGCATTTAACACGGTTGATTGCGATATAATGTTGGCTATGCTGCGTAGGGTTTTTGGCTCAGACAAGGAAACAGCTTGGTTTAGGAATTATCTTGCAGGTCGTCAGCAATGCGTACGTGTAGATGATGTGTTTTCTGAGTTTTCTGATGTCATCGCAGGAGTACCTCAAGGGGGTGTCCTCTCACCTCTCCTTTTCTCAATCTTTATAAATTTTGTGACACCCCTTATCTCATGTCATTACCACTTATATGCTGACGACCTACAAATTTACACCCAGGGCACTGTCGAGGAAATCGATAGCATGATTGACAAACTTAATGATGACCTCGCCATAATAACTGAGTGGAGTCAATCACATGGTTTAGCAATAAATCCTCAGAAATCGCAAGCCATCATCATTGGCGGTACTAAACAAATTGCTAAGCTTAAGTTACGTACTATGCCACGCATTTACTTAGGTGATGTTTCTTTAAATTTTAGCAGAGCAGTAAGAAACTTGGGCGTTATTCTTGATTCTACTCTCTCCTGGACGCCTCACATAACCGAGGTGAGCAGAAAAGTATATGCTGCATATAGTTCGCTGAGAAGATGGAGGAATCTTTTACCCATCAAGACAAAGATTGAGCTTGCGCAATCGTTGCTGCTGCCGATTCTGTACTATTCTGATGTCTGCCTCATCGATCTCAACGAAGACTTACTTGACAGACTTCAGCGTCTGCAGAACCTGTGCATCAGATTCATATATGGATTGCGCAAGTTCGATCATGTCTCAGAACACGAACGCAAGCTTGGATGGTTGCCAGTCAGGCTGCGGCAGGAGGAGCATGTTTTAACGTTGTTATACAAAGTATTTTATGACCCCCGCACGCCCTGTTACCTTAAAGAGCGCTTCAGGTTTCTTGGTGTACGACACAACGCGACCTACGATCTGATGCTGATAACCTCATTGAGGCACCACTTACTCGATCAGGATATTTTCACGAATCCTTCACAGTTAAGTCCGCTCATCTGTGGAACAAGCTACCGGCTGTTGTACGGCACTCGAAGTCCATAACCACTTTTAAATCCAAACTCCATAAACATCTTTTGGGAAAGTTATGAGCTACAATTACTGATCTACAATTACAATTATTTATTATAAGTTTACTATCAATTATATATCAGTGTTATGTTATCATATTTGTGTATACAGCATTTATTATATAGCAATTTATGGTCTTATACAAAAACTTCACGTAATATATAGTACACTTACTTATAAAACAAAAAAAGAGCATTACCTTTCTCAGACATGATTTTGTTGCTATCCCAACAGTATTATTTATATATTGAAACATTGCATTCATATATGAATGTATGTAAGTTATCCGAGCGATGTATGTAATTGGGCATTATTTTTAAGAGTTTGGTTTAATAAAAATCACATTTTATTGCAGTTTTTAACAAATTTCCTTTCCCTGGTCTACAAGCAGGTACTACATATATAATTTTTGGGATATATGTATTACCTTGGTACGCATATATTTTTAAACCCATTTGCAATAATTTAACTGTATTTAATTAACTGTAGTAAACAAATTCGTTTTTATTTTTACTTTAAACGATATGTTTTTTACTTTTAATATGCTGAAAAGAAAGCTAAAAAAATGAACTATTTTATGTTTAACGTCAATCATGTTTTAGATAATCGTACTCCATACACAAAAAGAAGTTTACAATTGTTTAATTTCGAGACAAATCATAAATGTTCTATAATAGGTGTACAAATAAAACTCGTGATATCGCCGCGGAGAAATTAATACTGAATAAGATAATATTTTTGAAAGTACAATCGGTACAGTTTGTTAAATAATTCAAGCAAATAATGGGAACCGTAATGTTCCGAGGGTAAGACCTCTGTCCATAAAAAGTCGGTTGTCGCGGATCCGAATGGCAAACTGATTTCATCTGTCAAGAGATTTTCAGTATGAGAATTTGATGCAATGTATCTTCGACCTCATTTAAAATCAGTGAAATCTTCATAAAATATACGCCATATGTTAAAATGTGACTAATATAATTGAGTTGGTAAATTTTTTATTATTATTTTATACCTGGGATAAAAGTACGGTTTTAATTACAAACGAAAAAAAAAGTTAAACAAAAAAAACCTGTTAATAAGCAGTGAATTTAGTACACATTATTAAAAACGGTATGCTTTATTAACTTAAACTTCATATTGCAAATTTACTTTTACTACTTTACAACTAAACTTCGTATAAAATTACTATCCTCCAATAATCAGCTTCTTAATGATAAAATGTACAATGTTTGCAAAAGTACTCAACTACATTTTACAAGCTTTGCTTTTAAACCTAGAAACAAAAGCTTTTAGCGGTCCAGAACAATGTAAAACTGACTCCAAGTTTCAAAGTTAAATGTTTTGAATGCTGCCACTGGGAAATAAATGGAGTGTGCTGAGTGTGAGAATGTTTACAATACAAAAATTAATTACTAAGATTATTACTTTGGAGCAGTGATGACAAGTCTGCTGCTAATTAATTTATCTCTTAAACCTTTATTTATAATATGATTAATAATTCAATCCACAAGCACACTATTTTGTATATTGTTTGGTTTAAAGTTATATACCGCGGAGTTTTTTTGAATATTTAGGATAATAATAATAAACTCCCAGAAAACACACTGACAGTATGGCCCCAAAGTAAGCAGAGCTTTTGTTATGGATGACCATACGCAAACTGGGGAATAACGAATATTGGAAAAAAAACATAACTAGAAGAGTGTTTTAATTGAATATCGACAACTTTTATTATTATTATTATTTATATATATATATATATATATATATATATATATATATATAATAATAATATATATATATATATCATTTATTATTATTAAGTTATTAGCAGCCGATCCTATATGGAAAAGCAGCTTATAAATTTATATAAAACAAAAATAACAAAATATAGGTCGTATAAAGAAATATTTGCTTTCTCGATGACAGTTCTAATTTGATATAATGTAGTGTTGTGACCAAATAAGTAATGATATCGATAGCATATATTTATTATATTTTGAACAAAGACAAATACAAAAAAACCATTCAAATATATTTTTTCAACACTCAATGGCCCACCGCCATTTTGTGTTTGTTTTAATCTGTCTCTCGCAACAAGACGGTCGTGCTAGTCACTACATTTCTGTTCGCTGAGTTTTTTCACATTGTCCATACGTTACGTTGTGTATTTTGTGTTCCTCCGTGTTGATTGCTGCTCAGCTGTCAAATATCAAAATGCCGAAAGTATCTGTTATGAAAAGGCTGGCGAGAGAACTGGTGATCAAGGTTCGTAATTACTTTGAAGCAGAGTATCAAAATGGTGGTCCGCTATTACCACTGTCGCAAGTGCGAGAGCGTGAAGCGGCCGCATTCGAATTAGTGGACCTACTGTTTCAAAAATTACCACCAAAGCTTACGGTACAAGCGGCATGCAGGAAAATAAGCTTCGTACGCCGAAGAAAAACCGCCAACCACGTCGTGTGACATCGGTGGACAACTTCAACGCTGATGCTATTTGCCGTCATATATGTGACTATTACTTGCGCAAAGAAATTCCAACACTTAAAAACCTTCAAAATTCAAAATTCAAAAACATTTATTCGTGACAATTGAGAGTATATAAAAAGTAAAAGTAATTAAAATAAATATAAAGAATAATATTTTTTTTTATAAAATTGTCACGAATCGGTCCCAATTCAGCATAATGCCATTCGACCAGCGCTGATCTTCCATTGGGGCCGCTTTGTGTAAATGATGCCGTCAACCTTTACACCGTGAAATAAACAAGTACAGTAACAACAAAACATAGCATATTACAAATTACAAACATAGCATTAGCATAAAATATTATGCAAAAGGACATAAAACATAAAAAAATAAATAATTACCTAAATGTATGTTCAAAAAGAAAATAAATAATATGAAGAAGTATTGGTTACAAAACATTTTACAGAAAAGACACTTAATTAGAATATAAACTACACTGGTACCTTAATACTTAAAAATAAAAATAAATGTACATAAATAGAGAATAAATAAATAGAAAATAAATAGAAATTATGAGACCAAACACTTAGATAGCACTTGAGTCATGCTTTAGGGTATTTTCACCTCTCTGATGTTCTATCAGAAAACATTTAAATTTAAATTTAAATGTTGCTATACTTTTAAGATTCCTGATAGGCGGGGGAATATTGTCTCAACATTTAGAAGAGTTGTAACTAAAACTGCCCCTAAAAGCCATAGATCCGTATCGGGGAGTAGAGAGCTGCTCTACGCATTGCGGCCGGGGACAATACGTTTTAAGACGAGAAAACCATGATACAGATATGACGGATTCGTATATATGACGACGCTGAAAAGTAAACAGGCTAGATGTAGCTTACGACGATGCTTCATTTTAAGTATGGAGTGCCTGTTTAGATAAGGGCTTATATGAGCTCTTAATGGAATGTTGAAGCAAAAACGGGCACAGGCATTTTGTGCTCTTTGTATGAGCCTCTGAGTTCTACTTAATATACGGGTGCCAAAAACCGTATCCATGTAATTTAACTTTGACAAAATTAAGGATTCTACTAACTGTATTTTTAATTTTTCTGCAATGAATGGCCTCACCCTGTACAATATTTTTGATTTATAAAAGCAATTTTTCACTGCATTGGCAATGTGCTTTTCAAATCTCAAATCACAGTCCATAAGCAAACCCAAATTTCGCGCTTCGTAGACCCTTTCTATCAGTTCATTCTTAAGACTAATATTCTCAGTGGGATTCAATTGATGGATTTGATGCTTTGAGCCAAATAACACTTGTTGTTTCTTTACGTGAATGTAGTTAGTTTCATCGCCAAAAATCATCATTAAGCTTAGTTTTCAAAGAAATTGGATTTTCTTATAAAAAATCGGACAAACGTTAAATATTGATGGAGTGTCACGACGTTGCTATGGCTCGCTGCGAATTTTTGAGCAAAGCCAAAAAGATATCAGATTGGTCAAATGTTATTTTCACTGACGAGACTTGGTTAAATGCAAACTACACAGTATCTAAGATCTGGACTGACGACACCGCCGCTTCCACTAGTTCAGTGCCAATGGGAAAAGGTGAACGCCTTATCATATGCCATGCAAGGTCTACGAAAGGATTCGTGTCAGATGCTTTACTGGCCTTTAAATACAAGAAAAAAGTGGACTACCACGAAGAAATGAACGCGGAGATTTACGAAGGATGGTTTAAAGAAATGGTGCAATCTCTGGAAAAACCGTCCATAATTATTATGGACAACGCTACATATCAGATATCCAGACAAAATTTTAAAATGCCGACGCAAGCCAATAAGAAGCAAGAGATAATTGACTGGCCCCAACGTCATGGCGAAATTGTGGATAGTACTTTATTAAAAGTACAATAAGTGAATATTTTAAATCGAACAAAAGCCTCCTTAAAAGATATGTTATCGACGAAATAGCTGCCGAATGTGGTCATTGGGTTCTTCGACTTCCGCCGTATCATTGCCAGTACAATGCTATAGATATATAATCAAAGGACACGCCGCTCGAAACAATATCCATCCCCCTTTTACGGCAAACAAGATGTTAGATTTATTAAAAATGGGAAAACTGGGAAAAAATTGTGAGAAGAACCCAAAACTTTATAGCGTCGGATTGGGAAATTCATGTGGCATTCGATAATATGCAAGTACAGGAACTTTTAATAAATGTTGGGGAGAGCCCATCGAGTGACAGTGACGATTCATCAGATTTTGATTAAAATAAATAAATAAAGATTACCTGTCGTTATAATAATTTCATTTCATTGTCGAGTACCTACCTATACCTACTTATTTTACAACAGCTTCGAAAATATTAAACAAGTTGGCATTATCAATCAAGAATTAATACGTGTAACATCTTGTAATGAAATGCAATATTAGTTAATAAATTTGTACCAAATTATCCGGCAGTAGTTTCGTTTCTTACATTTTGTAAAAAAATATCGGGTCTGTTATCGTGTAACGTTTATCGATATAGCTACATCCCTATCAGTTTCTCCGACTCTGGTATTATATAACCTTGTACCTGTGTAAACGTCATATTTTTATAAAATAATGCATATATAATGTAAAAAAACGCTCGTACAAGTTTTCACGAGAAAATGATAGGAAAAAAAAAGGATGATAGGAACTATATCATCCTTTAAAACGAAACTTAAAAAATATTTACTTGTATATCAAACAATGATACCTAGTGGGTTGCGCGTTGTTCCAACATACCAGTGACGGGTATCAAGTAGGTGCAAGCTTTATTATTATTATTTATTTGTTTAATTATTAAATGTATGTAGTGCAGAGAATATATATTAGTTAAAATAAATTTACACTATTTTATTTAATATTTGTATTAAGTGTTTATATTTGTAATTTATGATAATTTTAATTTGTTTATAGTGAGAATATGTTATAGTCTGCTACAGCTACGCAAGTGCGCATACGTACCGGTCCACAAGGGCACATCTGAAAATCAGCGCTGTGGCATGCCCGCAGCACATGCTGAGATGTGTCCTGTTTGACAAATATACTACAGCGCAACATATTGTTCTATGTATTTCTAACAATTATTGTTTTATTTCCGATCAGTTGTCATAATTGCTTTTTAATTCTGGTGTATTATTATTATTATTTTCTATCTCTTTTCTGTGTGTTTATATTTTAGATTGCATTTTTTTCTTTCTCTTTTTGTATTTCTGTATTTCTGGTCTTGGTCATTGTTTTATGTTAAAAATCTGTACTTTACTGTGTGTGTCTAAGTGCTTTTATTGTTCTATTTTGTTGCTGTAGTAATTTGTGAAATAAATGAGTTTGAGTTTGAGTTTAAAATGAAAATAGTAATAAAGAAATGGAAATAGTAATAGTAGTAATAGTGGTTTAGAGGTTCTTTTATAAAAAGCTCGCCTGGGGTGGTACTAAAATTTTAGTCCTTTCTATTTTGACTGCCTTAACGTTTATACTGTTGTGATCCGGTAAAAGGAAGTAACAGCCAGTAAAAGAACAGTGACAAAGGTAATTCTATCTAAAGCCTGCGGTCTGGAACTCATAATCAATCGAGATAGATGATATAGTAATCAAACGAATATGATTAAAATATCAACTACGATTAATGGTGACAATGGGCTCGGATGCCACTTAATATAAGGTGGCTTACGTGTTCGTTTTATTTTAAAATGAAATAACTACAATGAAAAGTAAAATGTTGATGTTGTAGATTATAAAGTAATTTCTGTAATTCAAAGTTTGTTACTACTAAATCCTTAAATTATATAAGTCGATTACACCGGATGACTTTTTTACCGTTCTGAAAATGCCATTGAACTCAGATAACAGTTCTGCGCAACTACAATATACCGTAACAAAAATATACAAAATTTGCAACTGATCCGGTAGTTGTATCAAGAGTGGATATTTTAATATCTTATATTCTGAGCCCTTTTTCGACGGTAAAAGCGTCTCCCGGTATTTTTTTGACGAGCATTATAGGAATAGCAGACACTAAACGATCAAATGAATTGCTCCACCAGAGTAAAGTTTACAGAACATTTTGTTTTAAATGCTTACGTATCCGAAGTTAATGAGCATGATTTTTTTGCGAATAGCCAGGCGTGATTTTTCCGGAGTAAATTAATCATATTATAAATTTAAGAAGGCACGATCGATGACAAAAAATTTTTTTAGTTGCACAGTGGAACAAAATGCCCTTTTCGCTTGGACAAATCTTTTCTGAAAAATATAAGACTTTCATATCTTCTAAAAGAGCAGGTATTTAATATTCTTATTATCGATCTGACTTCCTAGTAATGACTGTAGTTTTTATTTATATTTATGCTATATTTATATATTATATTTATATATTATAAAAAATATATTTCATTAAGATATAAAGGGAACGGAAATTTTTTTCGTATTTACTAAATAACAAATATTTATCAAAATTATCCTTGTTTGCTGAGTTTTATGACAAAGATAAATGGTACAAGCTCGTAAACAAGACCAGATAAATGATAAGAATAATGTAACAGCTTTCCTCCTCTCCTAGTAATAACTAACATTATTATTCATGTTACAAATGTATAAAAAATACTATTGAATAGGTTTTTGCAATTTGCAAAAATGTATTCTTGGCCCTAAAAATTGTTTAAATACTTATTTTGAATTTGAAACTTTGTTGCGTAATTGCTTAATAATGTACTCTAAGCACTTTAACATGTACTTTTCCTTGAATACGCAATTAATCTTTAGTTTTTAAAAGCATATTTGTATGGAAATGTATGGCCTAGATATAGCTTTTCATTCATGGTGCGGTTGCCGACGCGCGACTTCTCCCGCATATGAATAAAAAGGCATTAATGAGTTTATTGTGGTTTTAGTAAGTTGAAAATTAGAAAATACCGGTTCAAAAGCAAGTTTGGAAATAAATATGAGATATAATTATAATTTGAATGGGTAGTTATACAAATGATGAGGAGTAAAACTAACGACTCCAGAGACACTAAAATTAATATCACTTGTAGGATGAACGGATTAATATCCAAAACTAACTTTGACGCCTCATTTGACGGATTCAAGAATCGGCTTTCGCTTTGATGTATTCGCTGTTGATGGCGTTACATAAAATAAAAAATACGCAACAATAATAATGATTGCTTTTATTTGTCACGATTATTGCATAACTAGGTCAGGTTTTATAGATCTGCCCCTCTTCCTCTTTTAAACCAGAGGATGGAAGAATGGAAAAAGAGAAAAGAAAGAAAAAAATTATACACTTGAAGTACGCCGTTCCTTTTTGCTGTTGTTACACTGCGTGCGTTAATATGGAGTTGACATTCTTATTTTTTCCTATGTTTTGCTGTTCCACCTTTGTTCATTAGCAGTGAGTTAAATATATAGTGAAAACCCCTTATTAGTAACTGCATAGAAATATTTAATCATTTTGTTACCCCAAAATAATAGGTCTTTACCTATGAAACTGCCGTTTTGCCGTACTGGCCATTTCAAATGAAAATATTTTTTTTTTGACTGATAATTCTAATTTCAAATTAATTTTATTTGACAAACATGGAATTCTTTTTCTAAAATCGTCATTTGTTTAATAGTTAGTGTTTTGTTTTCAACGCATTCGAACATTTTTCGTCATCATGGATAAGTTAAAAATTCGAGTAATTATGGAGTATGAGTACCGTCGTGGCAGCAAAGCGGCACAAGCGGCACGCAACATCAACGACGTTTACGGAGCGAACACTACAAACGAACGCACCACCCGTTATTGGTTTACCCGCTTCCGTTCTGGAAATTTCGACCTGAAAAATGAACCCCGTGGTCGTCCGAAAACTTTGGTCGACAATGACGAATTAAAGGCAATTGTGGAAGCTGATGAAACTTAATCCACGGCTGAATTAGCAGCAGCTTTCGACGTTAGCATCAAAACAATATTGGTCCATTTGCGTCAAATTGGCAAGGTAAAAAAGCTTGACAAATGGGTACCCCACGAACTCAATGACCGCCAGCGCGAAGTACGCGTGGAGACGTGCCTTGCACTGCTCAGCAGGCATACAAATGAAGGAATTCTGAACCGCATTGTTACTTGTGACGAGAAATGGATCCTGTTTGACAATCGTAAGCGCTCAGCAAGTTGGTTGGACCCTGGTTCAGCACCCAAACAATGCCCTAAACGAAAACTTACCCCTAGAAAAGTGATGGTCACTGTTTGGTGGTCTAACACGGGTGTAATTCATCACAGCTTCTTGCCAAACGGGACAAGCATTACTGCAGATATGTACTGTGAAGAACTGAACACAATGATGGAGAAGCTCGCACGTCTCCAACCAGCTTTGGTCAATCGTTCGGCTCCACTGCTCCTGTACGACAACGCGCGACCTCATACTGCACAGCAGACGGTCTCCAAGCTACAAGAGTTGGGGTTGGAAGTTCTCCGTCATCTGCCGTACTCACCAGACCTTGCGCCTACAGACTTCTACTTTTTCCACAATTTGGATAACTTCTTGGCGGAAAAAAAATTCAATACCCGAGAGGCAGTACAAAATGCCTTTGAAGAATTTGTTGCCTCCCGTCCAGCTGATTTCTTCAAGAAAGGCATCAATAAGCTACCAATGCGTTGGCAAAGATGCATTGATTGCATGGGTGATTATTTTGATTAATAGAAATAAAAAATATATAAAAAAATTACGCTTCATTTATTTCGTGAAAAACGGCAATTTCATAGGTAAAGACCTAATATAAGGTATTTGATTTCAGTAAAATGTCCACACATTTGTACATAAGCTCTATGGGCAAAGCCTGTGTGGCATTTATTAAAAGGGGACTTTTTCTCAGCACTGGCTTTTACCACAGGTCAAACGAGTTCGTGGTGACTAAGTTAACCGAATTCTGAAGTGGACTTCAAAGAAACAAATACTTTATTAGGACTGAATACACACTTGCGTTTAACAAAATACAGACAGTTTGCTTTAAAACAGATTAAACTAAGATATTCGTAGTTGGAATGTGGAAAATTTATTGTTAAGCTTTAATTTAAAAAAAAATATACAGTATACTTTATTTACATATTTTTAAAGCCTTAAGCCTGTTAAGAGTGTAATCGTTCTTTCATGCGTTGTCGTCGCTGGCTTTTGGTAAACAAAAAAAAAATTCAAATCTTCCATTAAAGATATAGTACGTTTAATACAAGTCGATTTCACTGAATTTGTATATCTTGTATCTCGTATTGAACGTTTGTATCTCTTGGTTTTTGAGACAGTTACAAGTGCAGGAATTTATATAATAACAATGCTAAGATTTTGTCTTGAAAACCCTTTAAAACATCCAAGAATATGAAGTGTTAACTTAAAATTAAAGATGAATATCCCTGAAAATATACATTTTGTACCGGTTTTGCGATTATGAAACAGTCAAACATCAATTTTACCGCCATTCTTTCCGGTACACAATTTAATTTCACATCTGCCGGGAAACATTAAATTGTTACGAAGCTGATACGAAATGATACTAATTTAATATTGGCAAAAATATTAAGTGAAACATGTACGGCAACGTACGTCATGTTTCTATGACAACGTCATCATGTTTCTATGACAGCTTAATAATATTTATTACTCTTATAAGGAAATCAGTCACGTCCGCCGGAAAGACTAATTTTAGGTGTTTATAGTACACCACGCTTGTCTACTGCCAGTTGGCAAACGTTAAGGCGCTAACCCTTCTCACAGTACAGCAGTAGTACAAACAACTTCGAAGTTTTTTCTAAGGGTTATGATTTTGTCACTGCGTTTTTCGATAAAAATAGGTGTATTTTGCAGCAACCGGCAACAAACCCGGGACCTTAAAATAGAGCAGCCAGCACCTTAACAGCAACTCTACTTTTTATTTATTTATTAATTTTATTGAGAAAATCAACAGTATAAATATACATGGTAAATTATGAAACATTGTTTAACTAAACATAATGCCAATAACAGGTTTCCCTACTATTTTTTTAAATAGCCTCAGTAGAATAACAAAAATGTTTGAAGCAAATGTTATTATCATAAAAATAAATTTGTGATTATATATAATGCTTATACAGATACAAAGGATAGAAGTTTAGTTATAATAATGACAATAATAATAAAGTAAAGTAAGGGAACACAAATGTACATACACATATACATATACATAAACATACACACATATAATGCATACAAATCGCAACTATTTCGTTAAGATTTCAAGAACTTCCTTTCTGAATTTAGGTTTATTACAAGCGAAGATGTCTATTTAACTGAAGTGTTTATTGTACGTGTGTGTAATGCGGGAAATGACAGTGTTTTTAGTGTAGTTTGTGTAGTGTAATTGTTCATGCAGTAAACCTGTGTGCCTCGTGCGGTAGGATGGTGTACGATAGTGTATTTTAGAAGCAAGTTCAGGGAAATCAATTCGGCTATGTACAGTCGGTGCCAAATACATCTATACCACCCAGTGGTCGCCCGAATACCCCCCCCGCACGCTCCGCGCGCCCACCCGAACTCGCACTGCTAAAGACTCGGATAAGTAACACAACCGGCTTAGATCGACTATGTTGTTTGGAAAATAATTCATTCTAAAAAGTAATGCTGCTAAAGTAATACAGGAATATAGATCGTCAATTTCGACGAGCGTAGCTCAGCAGTATAATGTGCAGGTTCACTTCCTCTCAACCATTGCATCAGGTAGCCTGAGTTCAAATCTCGGAAGGCGGCGTGACCTTTTTTTGATTTTTTCTATTTTTATAGATATTCGTATTTATAAGGTATTTATATATATATCTATCTTATTATTTTTTTTATAAAAATTTAAGTAGTAATGTTTATATAAGCGTATTACTTTAATAATCTTACAAATTTAATTAAATATGTATTCATTTATAAACCTAATAATGTTCATTAAATTAAAGAAATATTTATATTCCAATTAATCAATTAATTAATCTGAGTATTACAAAATCATATAATAATGTGTAACTAAAAACTATAAATATAAACAACACAAACTTTTCCAGATAATTATTTATTTTGTGCATATTACAACATGTTGCTTCTGAATAAAAAACAAATAAAAATTTAACATTACTTATTTGGACTAGGCGACTAGACGCTGAGAACATTTTAAAAACAATTATAGTTTAGCTAATAGTTATTAATTGAAAGATTTGAATTACAGTTCTCATTATAATTTGTCTGTCACTTGGCGTATGACCTTATTATATAATTGAACTAGTAAATCTATTGTAGACATGAATCAACATGCCATTTAGCCAGAAACTATAAATATTATTTGTTTCTAAGCTAAACTATAATAACATCATTCCTCATGCACCTTATTTTTAAAAAAACAACTATTACGAAACATTTTTCATAATAACTAATTTGCGCACCTTCGTTATATATGACCTGCTGTAACCAGGATCTCTTACTGTTAACTTAATTTGAGCACAAGTTAGATCCTCTCATCATCTCTCAAGTTGAAAAAACGAATTCCTCTAAATTCTCTGGCCACAATATCGCGGTGTCTCTCCGATGCATCAGTATAGGTTATAGGATTCCGTCCAGGCCTACAAGGTTCTATATCCCCAGATTCCTCACAACGACGAACCCATAGTTGCACCGTCTTTCTCTGTAAATAAAATTATCAACTTAGAAATACAAATTTCGTTCAATCCTAGTCACAGGATAATACTTAGCGTAAAAGTTACAGATATCATCAATAGACGTGCAATTTCCCTAATGGAAACATTTTGATTAAATAAAACAACGATTTCAGCTCTCTTCAGCGTTGTTAAATGATAATTTTTTTTCGGCTTCACTTAAGCACAGAAATATGATAGGACTATAATAAGTGTACCGAACGAATGCAAAACAGCAAACAATCCGGCAACACGACTACACAATATTAGATAATAGAGGGTAGGTGTAACTATTTTTTCTAAAGAAATGAAGCATCGTCATTTCAAATGGTTAAGTGCTAGTCAAAACTTCCAGTTCAACTTTAATAGTTTAAAAAACATGACAAAAATTTCAAAATATTTCACTTTAAATGAAATCACAAAACTTGTGTGTGGTTCGAACCCGACCTGCCTAGCTCCCATATTGAAACGCTCAAACTGGTAGTCCATGGACGCTATGATTCAACTGTGCGAAATTAGGATCATATTTTATCCGCCTGCTAATCTTCTATATCTATAGATGCGCACAACGTCGTGTGAGAGTAGCTAGAACGAGTTGAACCGGTAATAAGTGAGGTATTTACACTTTGTGCTTGTGTGCGTAAGCAGATTGCCGATTGATCAGGAGGTTTAGATATTCCGCGGTTTGAGTATCGACGAACGCGCGTATGCGTGCGACATTAGAAGATGGTCTACATGATTCTGTTACCATGTGTACAATGTCGTACATGAGGCGCGTATCAAGCATAATACAGAACAGAGACGTTCCAAAGATAAGAGTCCGTGCTCCCTGCAGCTATCTTGATAAGAGTCAGGGTTCAAACGAAAGCGATAATTTAGATGTTTAAAAAATTTATTTTGTATTCTTTCTAATCGGTTTTTGTATATAATATACTGTGGCGACCAAACTGCACTAGAATATTCTAGAATACTTCTGACATACGGGAAATTCTCTATTGGAGGATGGTTTACAAGTGCGAAAGACAAAACCTAGACTACGGAAGGATTTATTGGTAACATAATCTATGTGGTCAGAAAGCATCATCTTCTGGTCAAAATATATCCCCAAGTCGCGGACTGTTTCACTTTTTTATTTTTTTTTTTTTTTTAATAATTTATGTACACACAGAAAAACACAATAATAAAAATGACTTATAAACTAATAAAGTACAAAGGTACAGCTTATTTCTAATAGAAATTTCTACCAGCAGACCTATTGCTGGACTTTGACAGTACATAACAAATTTCGTGTGTACAACTATATTCAAATAATATAAAATAAAATAGAATACAATAAATAATCATAAAATAAACATATAAATTAACTTAAACCGATACATAAAATTCTAATATTTATATACATACATACATTTATAAACGAATGATTTATATTAATATTCTACATAATACACATAAAGTTTGAACATCAACACAACATTTTAAGGTTGAGAAAGATAGTGTTGCTTTACTTTATTTTTGAAAATTGGTAACGATTTTGCTTCACGTATTTCATAAGGAAGTGAGTTCCATAGTCTGACGGCATGAACAGTAAAGGAGTGGGAAAAGAAATCGGTCTTATGAGGTTTAAGGTAAAGGAGAGTGCGCTTACGAGTTCTGCACAATTTATCTTGGGAAACCATAAAAGAGAAACCCTTACTAAGATATCGGGGAGAGGAAGGGTTGTATAGGACATTATATAGTAGACAGAGAATGCGAGTGTTCCTACGTAACCGAATCGGTAGCCAACGGACTTGCTTTCGATATTCTGAAACGTGATCATATTTCTTAAGACCGAACACGAACCGAATGCATAGGTTCTGCAGACGCTCCAGCTTATTTAAAAGTTCTTCTGTAGCATCTAAGTAACACACGTCTGCATAATCTATGATTGGCTGTATGACCGCCTGTGCAAGGGTGATTTTGGTTGGATAAGGCAAAAAACTGGAGACACTTGAGAGTGTGAAAGGAGTAATGGACTTTACGACCAATTTCACCAATATTAGCTTGCCACGTGAGGTTTGAGTCAATTATCACGCCTAAGTTTTTTACAGTATCGGTGAAAGCAATCGAAGTACCATCTAGTATAACAGTTGGAAGAGCATCCATATCAAGGCAACCCTTCATATTCGGCTGTCTACAATTATTGCTTGCGACTTGCTAGGATTTACATGGATTCCAAAAGATGAAGCCCATTTACTAATGTGGCCAAGATCTTTATTAATCGCGGCAATGGCAGAGCCAACATTGCTAACAGTGAAATGGCGGAAAACCTGCAAGTCGTCCGCAAATAGGTAGTAATTACTTGAGATAACTTTAGTGATAGAATTAATGAACAAAGAGAAGAGTAATGGAGAGAGAACGCCACCCTGAGGTACACCCGCAACGAGATCACACCACTCGGAGAAGGACTCCTCGCAGCGGACCCGCTGAGATCGACCTTGAAGGTAAGAACTTTAGTTGGTTTACCAAGCAACCGCAGAGGGGGAGAAATTCAGTGATTCTAGCACTCCAAGAAGAATATCAAAGTCAACACAACTAAAAGCATTACTGAAATCAAGTAGAACTAACAATGTAAGCGATCCATCCTCCATGACCCAACGTATATCGTCAGTCACGTTAACAAGAGCAGATACTGTGCTGTGCCCTGACCGGAAACCGGATTGGTATTTGCTGAGGAGATTATTAGTAGATACAAACTCTAGTAATTGTTCATGGACAATGTGCTCCAGAACTTTAGACAAAAAGGACAGGATAGATATTGGTCGGAAATGTGAAAGGGAGGTAGGGTTTGTAACTTTAGGTAATAGGATTATATGTGCGAGTTTCCAGGTATTCGGAAAAGTACCGGTTGACAGGGAATAATTAAATATATGGGTGAGTACGGGTAATAAGACGGGTAAAATTAAGGTGACCATTTTGGAGTATATCTTGTCATCTCCTACAGCTGCTGAAGAAATGGGGAGAATAGATCGCCTAACACTGTCCACTGACACAGTATTCAAAAATAATGACGGACATGCATTTGTAGCATTTGGCAAAGATCTTAAAGTGCTGGCTTTGACAGTCGGATCCAGAGTTACGGCTGGTTTAGCAAATTGGGAGTTTAAAGCATTCAAATCAAAGTTGTTATGATGACTAGTGGAAGATTTACCAATACCAACAGATTTCAAGATTTTCCATGCCTCTGCACCGCCTTGGTTGACGAGGGAGTCGTGAAAGTAGCGTCTCTTAGCGTCTTGAAAAAGTCGCTTGCAAAGGTTGCGTAGATTTTTATAGGTAGTGAGGTTATTTTCAGATGGACGACGTTTATACCTGATCTTGGCTTTGTCTCTAAGAGACATGGAGTGTTTTATTGAGTCAGTTAACCAAGGTGCAGGATTGTGTTTTATTTTTACAGATTTAAGAGGAGCCTGACGATTATACAGGCCAAGGAGAAGAGAATTGAAGCAGTCAACTTTGTCATTAATATCAGCACCATTAAAAACTGGCGACCAATCGATATCTCTCGCGTCTCGCTCCAAAGATTCCGAGTTAATGGTTTTATAGCTACGCAAGGTTAATACTTTCGGTTTTTGTTTGTGGAGTCGGATTCGATATGATTGGTATATCAGGTCATGATACGAAAAGGATGCTGTGAGTTGTCCGTGATTTACTACATTATTATTATTTGATACTATCATGAGATCTATTAAGGATGGGACACAATTAGGAAAGTTATGTGTGGGAAACAACGGTAAGATAGAAAGGTTGAAAGAGGATAATAGTGATTCAAGCTTACGAGAGTGAGAGTTGTTTTTGATCATACAAGTATTGAAGTCGCCAAGCATAATGACATGATCATAAATAGGGCAGAAATTATTGAAATAGCTTTCCAGGGTATCGAAATAATCAATACTCATATTAGGATTATAAAAAACCGTTAGGAGTAATTTCGTATGTCGTATAGTTACTTCGATACCGAGGTGTTCAGCTGATTCTGAGTAAAGTGATGGTGATGCACTCACAATCTTGTATGACAAATCTGCACGCAAATAAATTGCTACCCCACCTCCCCCCTTACCAGTTCTATCATTACGTATGAGGATAAAACCTGGAAGTGAAAAATTTGTTGAAGGAAGGGAAGGTTTTAGGAACGTTTCAGAAATTTGCAATGCGTCGATATTTTTACAGCTAAACGTTGCTAGAAGATCAGAATAATGGCTTGGTACGCTTTGCGCATTAATGTGTGCAATTTTTAAATTAAAGGGATTATCAGTAAAGGAAGTATACAGTCTGTCATGCAACGTCGGAGCTGGAGAGAGAGTACTGTCGATGCTAGCGAAACTGCAAGACGAAGAAGAACAGGATACGAAGCTGTCGTCACAATCATTATTATTATTAAACATATATATATAAAATAACTATTGCAATGATAGAAAGTACGAAATAAATAGAAATAAATATACTACATACGAATAAACACTACTGTATAAAAAAAAATTACAATCAACTAAACCACCAGCCACTCACAAGTTAATGGAGAAAGAAAACACAAATTAAAATAAAAATTACAGAAATGATACTAATGGTGGTCCACTACAAGTACGCACAATGATTGATTGAATGGCTGATTACAGCCTTACATTAACTGCCACAGTCGCAGTGGTATCTGTCAATCTGTTTGCCACAAGCATAAACAAAACCTATTTTTAAAAACAAACAAACTAAATATTAAATTACCGTCTTTCACTTATGTATGATTGCAAAAAATATTGTTATTGAAACTAATGAGGCACTTACTGAATATCTTAAAGATAAAGTTAGTGGCGCCGACGAGTTTTTCTGGGAGATTTTTCTGCGGGTTTGGTGCATTGTCTTGCGCAGGAACAGCTGTAGCGTCACAAGTTATAGGAAACTGAGAAATAATGTGATCAAGTTCGCATTTTGTTTCGATCCGGCGGCGTGATTTGTCTGGTAGACAGATAACAATTTGCCCCTCAGCAGACCAGCAATTCTTTAATCCGAAATGTAGACGGGCAGAGACAAAAATTTGCTGCCTGATCTTTGTGAGGAACTCGGAGAGCGTGATACCGGTTCCCTTCAGACTAGTTTTAGTATCCCAGACAGTATGACGAGTCTGCATATCAGAAAATCTCACAAGAATTGGTCTTGTTTTGCCTTTAGAAGCATTGCCCAATCTATGATAAACAAGTAAGAGGTCTCGCTTTATACTGTTCAAGTTCAGTTGTTTGGTTAGGATGTTATGGACCTCTTCGTTAATCTTTTCGTTTTGCTTCTCAGGAACTCCGTGGAATAACAAGATCTTTTTCCAAGATGCAGTTTAAAATCTATCTTGATTCACTTTGATGGACTCAATTTCAATCTTCAGCTGCTTAAATATCTCCCACACCAAGCTTTTGAAGGACAGGAAATCTTGAGACAGTGTGGTTAGATCAGGATGCACAGGCATCTTACCAGCAACCATTTCCAGCTTGTTTTCAAACTCACTGAAGCGTGTTTCAAACATTTTTGCAAGAGCTTCCATATTGTGGTGTTAATTATTTGACCAAGTGATTATAGTGAGAGAATTTGTTTGAAAGTGAGTGCCAGTGTGTTTAGCACTAAGTTACAGCATAAGAGTGAAATTAAAAACTAATAAATTAATAAATACAAATAAAATATGAAGAGCACACTAAATTTGAGTATTACTTTCACGACTACCCGCGAAAAAAAAAAGGAGGATTAATAGGAGTGCCGTTATAGTTATAAGTGTGTATAATTGGGGATTTTTTACGCGAGAAAGTGATTTGTTCGCATTTAGTTATATTAACAGTGATTTTGTTATTGGTGTAATATTGGAAAAGAGTGTCGAGGTTTTCTTGTATTAATTTGCAATCACTAATATTATTTATTTTGCAAAATATCTTTTTATCATCGGCATATAAGAGAAATTTAGTGTTATTGAAGCAGGTTCCAATGTTGTAAAGGTAAGCATTGTAAAATAGTGGTCCTAGATGTGATCCTTGAGGTATTCTGCAAGGTATGTTTATAAAATCTGACTTGAAACCCCCAACAATAACAGCCTGAGACCGTTAAGAGAGATAGGAATGAACCCACCGAAGCAAATCACCGTGAATACCTAGCTTATTTAATATCATGAGAAGTGTGCTGTGATCAACGCAGTCGAAGGCCTTTTCGAAATCCATGTATATTACATCTATTTGGCCACCGCATTCCATATTAGCTGAAATGAATTCAGAAAAGCATGCTAAATTTGTAGTGGTTAAGCGCATATTTAAAAAATTGAGTTGCTCTTGATTAATTGATCTAGCAGTTACGTGGTATATCTCGTTGTAGACAATAAGCTCGAGTATTCTCGCCACAGTGCACAACATAGAGATATCCCTGTAATTCTCAATCATCGATTTACTGCCTTTTTATGTATAGGTATAATTTGCGCCGATTTCCTTATAAGTGCAAAAATTCCTTCACTCAAAGAGCGATTAAATAATAATGATAATTGAGAGCCAACAAATTCACACACCTACCCCAAAAAATGGAGGGAATACAGTCACTACCTGCGCCTTTATTAATGTCGAAATTTTTCAGTAATTTTTTAACTAAGTTGGGCGTGGTTCGTGTACAAGAAATTACTTCTGAACTCTCACAGTTGTTATTTAATACATAGCTACTATTACTACCAGATGTTCCGAACGCATTCTTAAAAGTGTATTGAACCCGTCACAGATTGCTTTACCGTCAGTATATCTACTACTGCCCAAGGTTAATGTGTTCGGATAGCTAGAGCCCCCACGCAGCGCCTTGACGTAAGTCCAGAAAAGTTTAGGATAGTGCTTAACATTCTTTTAACAGTGTGACGTAAATTTATCGAAGCATATTTTCTGCACACGACGTTCTCTGGCGCGTAACAGTGCAAATTCGTGGTACTCCATTAGATTACCGTATATTTTCCACCTACGATGGAATTTCAATTTTAATTAATGCAGGACTGTAGTATCTCGGATATGATCTACGCTTATTAGGAGTACAAGTAGGAACTAAGTCAATTATGCAATTGTTTAAAATTTAACTAAATGTGGCTTCATGTGGGTAATGTCGCTTCATCAACAGTACCAACACACAATAGAGATTGCCAGTCTTGGGAACCAAGGTAGTGATTTATGGCGTTGTAATCCGCCTTGATGACTTTTTTCTTTGCAACAGTGAATTCACGATGTGGTTCAATCTTTATGTCATAAATAACAATTAAGAAATGCGGGTGAGCGCGATCTTGCGTTATAAGTGGAGAAAAGCTCCGAGTAATCGTTAAAGGTAAATTTGAAAATGCTAGGTCCAATGTGTTATTAGCATGATTTCTTAAATATTAAAATTGTTTAAAATTTATAAATTCGAATTCCTCTAATAATTTTACAGCTGCGTTTTGCATTTCAATAGAACCCATTTTTAGTAAGATCGCGCATTCGTAACCCATGATATGCAAGATAAATTAAAATCTCCAACAAATAAAAAGTTTGCATTACAATGTAAATTGTTAAGATATTTAGTGTATTCAATAATGTTGTCAATATCGTTTGCCATTTTACGCGGATCTGGAGGAATACACGCAACAGCAATAAGTAGGTCAACAGGGGAGGAACACGCGCGCGCTGGCACTTAAACCCACAACAGTTCCGCGGAAGGACGTGAATCGGGTGCGCCTGGACCAGGCTGGAGCCACAGGACTCCCAGAATGCGCCTCGTCAGCACCATGACATCTCCTCCGGTACACTTCCCGCTAGCTGCCAAGTTCCGATCCACCCGAAACATTGCAAAGCTCCGCGTCAAATATTCCGTTATGCAACTACGTTTCGGTTATTATAATGACGTCATAATCACTACATAAAATATTCCGACGCAGTTCAAGAGACTTTGTGCGCAATCCGCGCACATTCTGGTAGTACACGTTAAGATTATTTACCATCATTGTTAAGGTTTATTGTTATAATAATAGGTAAAATAAAATATATTTTGTAAAATAGTAGTTATAGTGAAATAGATATGATGAAATTGGTATAATAAAATTTACAGAAATTAGACGCCAAGATTAAATAATAAATATTTATAGGCAGCGGCACAATATGTTTAAAAATCAATATTTTAATTTGCAAGATGGAAAATAAAATTATTTTTGTTTTTTTTATTACATACACAATGCATAACTGTACATATGATATTAAAGGTACTCGTACTTGGCCATATTATTCTCAACTTCAAGCGATAATTGTTTTCTAAAAGTAGTTGCGATCAGCAGGCAGGAGGAGGTGGTAGGCTGGAACATCAGGGTCAGCAGCAGGAGCAGGATCAGGCGTCAGTGTCGGGGTTTTCAACGCAAGGCAGCTTCAGGTAGCTTCTGCATGAGGCAGCTTCAGAGTTGGTAGCTTCAGCATGAGGCAGCTTCATAGTCGGGTAGCTTCAACATGAGGCAGCTTCAGCGTCAGGTAGCTTCAGCATGAGCATGAGTTCGAGGACTTGCAGAGTTACTTGCAGTAGACTAGTGTGTGTAGACTCTAGATGTTAACAGTAGTTCGGCTTGTAATAGACTGCCGTTCTAAGTTTTTTTTTTATGCCGCTCAAGCAGCACCCTCACGGGAGGGAGGTGTAAGATGCGTCATGCATACCGCCGCAGGCAACCAACTTCCGCCACGGTTATGTGGGACTCACCAGAGTGGCACCTACCCACTACAAACCACCTTGCCGGCTGCGGCATGGGAATGCTGTCAGCCTTCATCGGATTGACACCCGGGTAGGGCGGTGGGTGCTCAAGCGGGGACACGCTAGAGGGTAACCCGCTGAGAATAATAATCACATAAGGTGCAAGTGACAGTTTGGATGATGATTATTTGGCCTGGGCAGCCTTAAGCTGCTCCAGATTAGCCGAGAGCTGATCGGGGGGGATCCGAGAGTGCATTTCTCGGTCTACGGCCTTTGTACCTCGACGGCATGGACGGAGCAGTATAAGCTACTGACTCGCGTATGAGGGGGTTAGGATGCTCTTCGGATCGCTTAAAGAAAGCAGTGGAGAGCGTCCTAAGATGTTGTTGTACTATAGCTAAGTCAAGATCCCTGTGCAGGTCTGCGTTACGCACGTACCACGGAGCATCCGTGGCCTTGCGGCAGAAGAGATTCTGGACTACCTGCAGCTTAAACAAATAAGAGGGTTTGGCATGGGCAAAGATTGGGGCGGCATACGTCATGACTGGTTGACGCAAACCTTAAAAAGCGTTTGCTTGTTCCTAAGAGACATTTAACTGTGCCTGCCTAACATACTGTTTAGGCGGGCCATGTACAGACGGGCGAGCTTGGTAACTCTGAGTATATGAGGTCGGAATGAAAGCGTGCGATCGAGTGTTAGCCTAGGTACTTGGTGGTTAGTGCCCACGGGACGGGCGTACCTAGCATTCGAATATGGGGGTCGCAGAGGCGACGGCGTTGATGTTCGAAGCGCATCGCAGAGCTTTTCTCTGGATTAAAATCGATCCGCCATTTTTTAAACCGGCCTTGAGGTCGTTTACATGTCACTGGTGTAGGTGGTGTATAATAGAGTGGCGTGTACCGAGCCCTGAGGGACTCCCGCCCTGAGGGAACGGGGGGTGGAAAGCGTACCTTCGTGTTTAAAACGAAAGGTGCGATCTTTAAGATAGGAGCCGACAAGTTTAACTAGTCGGTTGGGTAAGCCTGTGTTGTATAGCTTATAAATGAAGCCCACGTGCCAGACTTTGTCGAAAGCCTTGGCTACGTCAAAGAATACGGCAACTGTTTTAAGTCGTCTAGGGTAGATGCCGTCGAGTATGTACTCGTCGATTCGGTGGACTTGCTGAGGTCACGAGGACTTGGCTCGAAAGCCCAATTGGTGGGGAATAATGAGGGGGTCACCGTCCACTGGGAACAGATGGTTCTTCATTCGAGCGAGTATGACTCTCTCGAGAAGTTTAGCCATGGCCTTGAGTAGGCCCTTGGGTCTGTGATAAGCCGGAATATTCAAAGGTTTACCCGGCTTGGGAATGCCTATGACTGTAGCTTCTTTCGAAGCTTTTGGAAAATAGCTAAGGTCGAAGCAGGCATTGAAGGTAATCGCAAGTAAGGTAAGCACCTGCCGGGGCAGCTGCTTAAGTGCGTGGTTGGAAATTCCATCCGCACCCGGGGCCTTCTTGGATTTCTGTCTTCTGATGAGGAAAAGAATCTCATCGTTAGAGACTGAAATGGGGTCTTCAGTGACTGGACGGGAGTCTTTGCGGAGGACTTCGTCTTCCACCGCCTGGATGTGCAAAGGGTCTGTGGGTTGGGTACTCGGGGAGAATTGTGAAGCAATGCTGTCGGCGAAGCATTCAGCTTTCTCGTCATCCTCGAAGGCAATAGTGCCATTGGGACGAAACAGTGGAGGGGTGTAAATTCGGGCGACTAGTCGGAGGGTTTTCGCCATATAGTACGCCGTGTGGGACGGAGAGATTTTTATCATAAGATCGTCCCTTTGAGTGTCTCTGTATTTCGCGATGGTGGATTTGACCTTAAGTTGTAGCCGGTTTGAAGCTAGCCTGTAGGCGGGTGTGAGGTAATGCCTGACTCTGTGGAGAGCGGCGTTTTTAGCTTTGATTAGGTTGCTAATGGCCAAGGAAAGCTTGGGCTTGCAATGCTTAGCAACCTTTACATTCTCACTGATGGCCAAGTTAATTGCGGCAGTGAGTGAATCGACTATCGAGTCAATTTTATCTGTGCTATCGAGATAGTCGGATGAAATCGCGAGGGTAAAGGTTTTCGGAGCAGAAGGGTCGCTTGACGTTTGTCGTGTGACGGGAGAAATTACGTCAAGATCGAATGACTTCAGTGTTGGTCGACAAGCACGCCCAGTCAGTATGTTTGCAATTAAAATCGTCGAACATAATGATGGATTGCCCCAGTTTGAGTAATGTCTCGAAGTCACTACGAAGGGGCGATGTTCCACTAGGTATATAGACTTATGCCATGAATATGGTCCTATGACCTGCCATAGCCAGCCTACACACAGTGGCCTCCATGTTGGTGAGTGGAGGCGTCGGAATCGGTGAACTGTGAATACTCTTCTAGTAGTATATGGCAGTGCCGCCTCGTTGGACGAGTACGGACCTGTCATCACGCACAAGAGAGTATTTTGGAATAGAGAGACCCCTGGTGTGATGGGGTTTTAAAAATATCTCTTGAACAAGGATTAACTCGGGCTCTATGTTCTTGATGAACGGTTTGAGCTCCGGAAGTTGGTAGGTTAGACCTCGGGTGTTAACGGAGTTCAGGGATAAACCCCTGGGTTTGATGCGACCAGTCGTGGGACTAAGTGGAGAACTCATTATAGATGTACTTATAATGAGTTAATGAGGGACTGGTACTCGATCAGTACCATAGGTCGTTCTCTGGAGTCGCGGGCCGAGCGTATTTTCTCCCCGAGCAAGGGGAGCCTGAAGTGGCAATGCCCTTGCCTAATTGCCTCATACCTTCCAAGGAAAGTAGTGAAGCCATTGCGTCGGGCGGGGGAGGAAGGGGAGCTAACAAAATATGTTGAATATAATAAATATATAAGCTACGACCGACTTCAACCAGTCAAACCTAACTAAGCCCCCCTACCGGCGGTAGGGAGGATAGGAACGACTGCAGCGGTGCCCCTAATTCGGACAGCGCTGTTCTGTCACCCTGGGTAAGGCCCAGTGCACTGGGATCGGGACTTCCAGTTTCTTACGGCCTGAAGGGCCAATAAAGCGCACCGGGGCGCTCAATCGCTCAACAGGTTTTGTTGGCACAGTTAGTATCCACCTGTTCACGAAGTCTTGAGCTCGACGAACTTACACTGACGAAGCAACACCTGGGACGGCGAAACCCGTCGACGTAGCTTTCGTGTGACGAAGTATGGCTGACGCAACCACTCGTACCGTATTCTTTTTCTTAATGAAAAGAATACGGTACGAGAGTCGTAAAAACAACGATATGAAAATGGGGGTGCTTAGCTAGTGCGGGGACTAGATAGCGGAAGGGCGACAACGATCGACGTGCGAACACGTCCGCAAGCAAATTGAGTCTCTGCCGTTCTAAGGCCAGCAATCGGCTTATATGGTCGAGCTCGCATTCCATTTGAACCGTAATCTGAAATTAATCTTGTAGCCAAGAATCAAGTATATTTTCTTACAACGTTTTTGAATTCGAATTCGTGTGTAACAGGCTTAGTTTGTTTGAAAGCCTCCATAAAAAAATTGTCATAAAAAAATTGCTTGCTGTCATAAAAAAATTGAGTTGACATGATTTGTCAAAAAGTAAACAACATAAATAAAGGAAATAAAAATGAAGTAGATTAATAAATAACGAAAATAATAAGGATTCCACAAACGTAGGTAAGTATTACATAACATGGTCTATTATTTGTACTAACGAATGATTATTTTAAAAATAAAAAATCGTGTTCACGTTTGTTTTGATAGATTAAAAGTAGGAACAGTTTATGTAATATAGCAATTGGCATTTTGCAACCATACATGTGAACTATTATTTTTCATAAAAAAGAGGATTTATATAAATTGTTGATGACATATCTTGTTCCTGCTTATTGAACAACCGAACGCCTTCAGTCATAAAACATTGAAAATAAAGATTTTGCCAGTATCGTATTGCTTTGAAAATCAATATTCAGTTTTTCTTTAAATTTAGAATAACCCTATTCTCGACGACAAAAACAATGTCAGAAGCTTACTAAGCTCATTTTACTTGAGTGTTATAGAAATACTCTTGTTACCTCTATACTTATAGAGAAAATAGCAAAATACAACTGGGGAGCTTTTCTTCTTTCAGACGCTATTTCTGCAAAACATACGGTAATAAGATCCTGATCTGTTTATTTGATATGTAGGTGATTAAAGAAAAAGTAATAAATTCTTATCATGATGATACCGTGCAGTCGTGCATCTTCTCGCAAATGGAATATATGTTAGGAATTGTTTTCACCTTGCGGAAGTCTACTCCCTTATTGCTTGTTAATACAGTAAAAACCTTTAATGCACTTGAGTTCTCTACTCAGTTTTACTCGTGTAACTTCTGATCCCGTGGATATAATAGTATCAAAATATAGTTTTTATCAGTTTTTAATGGTATATAATAAATGATTATTAAAAATATGAATCGACAAGTTATGGAATAAACTGCCACCTTCTTTCCGGAAAAGTACAATCGTGTGCTTTTGAGAAATAGAGTGCACGGGCTCCTCTTCGACAAGCGTGTAGCAACTTAAATTTCCATCAAGTCAGATGGAAAATAAACGCCAGCCAAT
Source organism: Marasmarcha lunaedactyla (assembly GCA_923062675.1). Lineage (NCBI taxonomy): Eukaryota > Metazoa > Arthropoda > Insecta > Lepidoptera > Pterophoridae > Marasmarcha > Marasmarcha lunaedactyla. The sequence goes on from OV281341.1 coordinate 20,163,581, forward strand.
CATCAATATACAAGAAAAATAAAGATTTTCTGTAAAAAAGTTTTGCAGTAAATTGATTGAAAGTCTCAAATTAAATTTTCTACCCAAAGGCGCAAATGGTTCAATCGTAAGAACAGTTATGTATTAAAATATATTGAAAAGTCAAAAAGGTTCGTTCCAGTTATCATTAATTGAATGAATGTAATCTGGAAAAATAATCAAGAGAATCGAAAAAAGGTGAGGTTACTCGTCACCCAGCGTGGAGATGGACAATTTTAGAAATTTGATTGTGTTCGCTTATTCAACTGCTGTTGTTTAAGGTAGCTTTCTCTTTTTTGTTTCGTCATATTGACTTGTGTGAAACTCGCATATTACCATAAAAGGTTGTGCATAAAGGTAAAAACACAGATAAAAAATAAACACAAAATGACTCATTTGTCATTTATTAGTATTTTTACCTGAAACACGTACCAAAAGATAAAGTAAAAATCAGCTTGTAATATTATTTCTATAACTTGCTTCTTATAGAAATTCATCACAGACAAAATGTCTCGCTTTTTAATTTGTTATTATACGTTTATTAATATTGTTTTAAGCGTATAGTCTAACAACAACATTCATTAAGAGGTAGAGTGCAAAACAAGATCAAACTCGACTCGACTCGAAAAACGCCTTGTAAACTGCATGAGCACAGCAATTTATACGTTCGAGCGTTCAAGTAGTCAGCTGGAAATGAGAAAGTTTATTTAGTTTTTTGTATCGAGTAATTTCTTGAGTATGTAGTTTATGTACTGAAACGCAAATCCCTTTTTGGCGCTTCGCTGGCCGCTGCCTCGGCACGTTCGCTGCGCTCGCTCGGCTCGTGCTGCATTATCAACATAAAGACTAACGTCGTCGCACCTGATTTGTTTAATTTCAAAATGTGCCTTATTAATTTTAATTTGTGTCACAGGAGATTTAGATTATAATTTTTAATATAGATACAAAATCTGAATGTTAGCATTGAATTTTCGGAAAATTAAAATTCGGAATACCATATTTCGGACTAGTAACACAGCGGGTTTTTAATTCGTCGTACTAATGAAAGTCGGAAAATTTAATTTCGGAATTACAAAATTCGGAATTTTTGGGTGTTCCCTTTTTTAAATTTTCATAAACGACAAACAACACACAATTCACTCGAGAGAAAGGTGAGTGGCATAGAAGCTCAAGTACATGTAATAGGTCTTTACCTATGAAACTGCCGTTTTGCCGTACTGGCCATTTCAAATGAAAATATTTTTTTTTACCGATAATTCTAATTTCAAATTAATTTTATTTGACAAATATGGAATTCTTTTTCTAAAATCGTCATTTGTTTAATAGTTAGTGTTTTGTTTTCAACGCATTCGAACATTTTTCGTCATCATGGATAAGTTAAAAATTCGAGTAATTATGGAGTATGAGTACCGTCGTGGCAGCAAAGCGGCACAAGCGGCACGCAACATCAACGACGTTTACGGAGCGAGCACTACAAACGAACGCACCACCCGTTATTGGTTTACCCGCTTCCGTTCTGGAAATTTCGACCTGAATAATGAACCCCGTGGTCGTCCGAAAACTTTGGTCGACAATGACGAATTAAAGGCAATTGTGGAAGCTGATGAAACTCAATCCACGGCTGAATTAGCAGCAGCTTTCGACGTTAGCATCAAAACAATATTGGTCCATTTGCGTCAAATTGGCAAGGTAAAAAAGCTTGTCAAATGGGTACCCCACGAACTCAATGACCGCCAGCGCGAAGTACGCGTGGAGACGTGCCTTGCACTGCTCAGCAGGCATACAAATGAAGGAATTCTGAACCGCATTGTTACTTGTGACGAGAAATGGATCCTGTTTGACAATCGTAAGCGCTCAGCAAGTTGGTTGGACCCTGGTTCAGCACCCAAACAATGCCCTAAACGAAAACTTACCCCTAGAAAAGTGATGGTCACTGTTTGGTGGTCTAACACGGGTGTAATTCATCACAGCTTCTTGCCAAACGGGACAAGCATTACTGCAGATATGTACTGTGAAGAACTGAACACAATGATGGAGAAGCTCGCACGTCTCCAACCAGCTTTGGTCAATCGTTCGGCTCCACTGCTCCTGCACGACAACGCGCGACATCATACTGCACAGCAGACGGTCTCCAAGCTACAAGAGTTGGGGTTGGAAGTTCTCCGTCATCCGCCGTACTCACCAGACCTTGCGCCTACAGACTACTACTTTTTCCAGAATTTGGATAACTTCTTGGCGGGAAAAAAAATCAATACCCGAGAGGCAGTACAAAATGCCTTTGAAGAATTTGTTGGCTCCCGTCCAGCTGATTTCTTCAAGAAAGTCATCAATAAGCTACCAATGCGTTGGCAAAGATGCATTGATTGCATGGGTGATTATTTTGATTAATAGAAATAAAAAATATATAAAAAAATTACGCTTCATTAATTTCGTGAAAAACGGCAATTTCATAGGTAAAGTCCTAATATATACGATTATTATAGAATATACAGGGTGTCCCAGAAATGACACGTAAGGGTGACACTAGAGGTAGATGGATTTCGGCCTATCAGATAACACCAACATGCTTCCAGTAAAAGTTTTCTGGTTTTCGAGATATTGTCACTTTTGTGATTTTTTATGAAATTTCCACTTTTTGGTCCTTTTTTGCCTACAGCTGCAATGAATATCTTTTAACTCACGGTTTTTTTTTACCAAGACTATTGTTATTAGTTATTTGAGACAACCTAGTAATAATTTTGACGGAAACTAGCACACTATGCTAAGAAAAAGAGTTGAATTGTTTTATTTTATTTCGTTGCGAAAATCCTGTTAAAAGTTTAACTGATTGCTGTGAAAAAAAATGTATGGCGATGATATTGCACATTATCTTAAAAATTTTCTTGTTTAATGACCTTTTCAAAATAGCATCACAATAGCCATTTTTTCAAAATCAAATCTTAGAAAATTTATTTTTTTCATGAAAGGAGTGCTACTTGGAAAATAGTACAACTGCATGATAATGCTTAATAACAGGTCCAGGTGTATTTTGTGGCAAAATTACTAATAAGTGAAATAGCAGAAGTACATAACTATCTATCTTTTTCTCTCTTTTATTGTTTTTTGAAGTGAAGTAATTGTTTTCAGTGAATAGTTGTAACTTAAAATATTTATTTTACTATTATTATTTTAACCTCCGACGCAAAAACGACGGGGTGTTATAAGTTTGATGTGTCTACGTGTGTGTGCGTGTGTGTTAGTGTGTTTGTGTCAAATGGTTTTTTTTTTTTTTTTGCTGCCGAGGCACCCTCGCGGGTGGGAGGTGGAAGATGCGTCATGCATACCCGCCCGCAGGTAAATTCCTCTGCGGGGGGGTTATGTGGGACTCACCAGAATGGCACCTACCCACTAAAAACCACCTGTTGGCTGTAGTTATTACCGTTAGCCTTCATCGGAAGCGACACCCGTCGGGAAGTTGGGCGCGCTGGCGGAGACCCGCTAGCGGGTCTTCCGCCTGTAGTGAAAGTTGCACTGAAGGTGCTCAAAGGGACATGAGTTGGTGGCCGTTCTGGGCAGCCTCCGGTGAAGCCGGGGCTGGGCAGAGGTCGGCCGAAGCATGATTTAGGGATCAATTCATTTAAATGAACCTATAATGAATTGAGAAGGGAACTATGCTCCGCCAGAGCTAGCAAACGCTCTGTCTGAGTACGTGAAGCCCTAAGTTTACGGGCTAAGACTGCGATTTCACTAACATCGAAATTTTTTATAGCGTCGCAGACGATACGCATATCGTCTGCTACGGAGGATTGAGGAGTGGGTTTGTATGGGCGAGGAGCCGGGATGGGATTCGATGCGGGGCGCTGCCTCCAGTTTTCTGGGGCAGGCCTGGACTGTGTAGGCTTAGCAGCCGGAGGAACCCGGCTACGCAGCGGCGGAAAGTTTTCTTGAGAAAGGCGCGGGGCCTGTTTGGGTGCCGCCCTCTTGGAATTGGAGCGCATACAACGGGGTGCACGAGGGCAGCCCCTGTAGTTTGCGGTGTGGCTGGACTGGCCACAAAGCACGCAATCGGGAGGAGAGGGAGTTTCAGGAGTGCGATTGCACTCCTTAGTGAAGTGCGGGACCAGGCACTTGACGCACCTGGGCGGTGCGCGGCAGTTGGCCGCCGCGTGCCCGTATAACTGGCACCGATGGCACTGGCCGGGATGACTGCGGCGATGAGGCGCCTCGATCGAGATCCCAGAGATGCCGCATATAGTGCTAATTTCTTTGAGGATCTCCCTGGACTTGGGGACGTTGGCGAGAACCACCAAAGCGAGAGGGTGTTGCCTCCCGTACTTGCTGTGCATTTTATGCACCGCGAGTGCCGGGAAGCCTTGGGACTGCAGATCCTCCAGGATAGCCTCGTTCGATTATTCGAACGGGACTCCCCTGAGTACCGCTCTGATCTTACGCTCTTCTGACAGAGCATAAGTATGATAAGCATATTGCTTATCGGTGAGGAGCTTTGTTAAAGCACGGAAGTCGTCTATCGACGAGACTAAGATTTTAATAGATTCACCCGAGTTGGCCGCTCGGGTGTAATGAATCTTGTGCTCATTGCACAATGTCGAAACCTCAGTCCATTTACCCTTTTCCCGAAGGAAAACGGGTGGTGGGACCTTGTCCTTGACAGAAGTTGGGGCCGGAGCGGGTGTTGAAGACACCGGGGCAGCTGGCGTTGAAGACGCCGCAGGGGGTGTGGGGACGGGCGTTGAGGGCGCCGGGTCTTGTTTCGAACGCTTCTTAGAGCGCTTCTTAACAAGCGTAAAAGAGGGAGACTCAGGGCCAGTTGGGGTGGCGTCCGAGGATGACTCGGTCGCGGGTGCGCGCTTGCGGCGCGGAGGGGCGTCTACTTCGCACTCCATGTCACTGGAGGAAGGGGACGCGGGAGGGCCTAAGACCTGAGGGGTCTGGGGAACTGGGGTGGCCTGAGGGGCCGGTGTGATTAGTGCCATGATTAGAGGGAGAAATGATTGCAGTGTGCGAATCATATGAGGAGGGCAGTAAGTGCCTTTGGCGTCGTAATCAGCGATCAGCTTATTCAGAAGCTCCTCAGGGCTTAGGGAAGCCATTGCGGAGGGGTTGGGGAGGGACAATATATGAACCTAACAACGATGACTAACTTCCTAAAACCACCATACACGCAGTAGGGCGGTTGAGAACGCCGCGGATAACTTACTCGAACACGGCACTTGAAGTCCTGGAAACACGAATTCCCGTCGACGAAGCTCACGTTCCACGAAGTACGGTTAACAAGCCACTGATCGCCGTGAAAACGGCGTTAGAAACTTATTAGAAGTACGGTTAACGAGCCACTGTCCGCCGTGAAAACGGCGTTAGAAACTTAATACGGTAAACAACTATGAAATTATATATTACGACAACAACCAATGAAATTTGGGTGCTCAATTAGCGCGGGGGCTAAAAGAGCGGGAAGGCGTCTGCGATCGACGTGCGCTCGAGAACGCACGCAGACCGAGACTGCGGATGTGTCAAATGGATGAAACGATTTTAATTTGGTTTTTTCTTGGAAAGGTGAAATAGTGGGGAGTGTTTTCAGCTATGGTTGATGAAAATCAGTCCAAGATGGCCGCCGCCACAAAATGGCGGATTACATATTTTTCAGAACTCCGTCAATATTGGTACCAAATGAAAGGGCTTGACTAGTGAAATACTATAATAAATTTCAAATCCAAGATGGTCGCCAGCACAAATGTAGGGGTTTTTCAAATTTTTTATTAAATCTTGTTACAAACGATTTTCAAAGTGTCTGCCTCCGACTCTTACACATAATCTACATCTGTTTAAAAATTGTCTTTTTGAATATCTCAACGTAAAATTTGATATTTCACTCGCTGTATGATTTATTCGCTGTCACAGTTCATCAGTGGACCAAAATTGGTCCTAGTCGGCCAATCCATCTGCTTGAAAATTCCTGATCAAGATGCCCCCGTACTGCACGAGCGTAGTGTGCAGGACACCCATCATTTTGAAGCCACATATTTCTTCTTAATTCAAGTGGAACGTCTTCCATCATAATGGGTAGGTGGATGTAAAAAACCTAAATATTGGTCTGCATTTAGGGTAATGATAGTTATGTGCTTCTGCAATTTCATTTATTAGTAATTTTGCCACAAAAAGACACCTGGACCTGTTATTAAGCATTATCATGCAGTTGTACTATTTTCCAACTAGCACTCCTTTCATGAAAAAATTAAATTTTCTAAGATTTGGTTTTAAAAAAATTGGCTATTGTGATGCTATTTTGAAAAGGTCATTAAACAAGGAAATTTTTAAGATAATGTGCAGTATCATCGCCATACATTTTTTTTCACAGCAATCAGTTAAACTTTGGTCAGGATTTTCGCAATGAAATAAAATAAAATAATTCAACTCTTTTTCTTAGCATAGCGTGCTAGTTTCCGTCAAAATTATTACTAGGTTGTTTCAAATAACTAATAACGATAGTCTTGGTTAAAAACAACCGTGAGTTAAAAGATATTGCAGCTGTAGACAAAAAAGGACCAAAAAGTGGAAATTTCATAAAAAATCACAAAAGTCATAATATCTCGAAAACCAGAAAACTTTTACTGGAAGCATGTTGGTGATATCTGATAGGCCTGAAGTCCATCTAGCTCCAGTGTCACCCTTACGTGTCATTTCTGGGACACCCTGTATAATTCAGTTAGCACCTTTTTCAAGTTTTTAAAGCCTTCAAACTTAGTCAAACTTAAAACTTCCCGAATTTACTATGTATATGATACTATGAATAATCTAAGTTCCGTTGGATTCCGAAAATTTAGATTAAGTTATAAATTCGACCATTTTACTAACCAACTTCTTACCAATGTATTAATAATAAGTTCACGGTAATTTCAACCTTGTAAACGCCACACTGGAATATGTACCTTGTATTCAAGTGAAAATTCAAGAAATGCCACTTACAGCCAAAACTAATTTCTGTCGTTCATTATGCATTCATGTGTGACAGCCTGATTTTAGCCTACGTGTAGCTTTAGGGGCTTTTAACTTAGATCTATACATATTTTAAAATTTACAGTATACATTACGTGAACCTTTGGTCAAGAAAACACAATTAGTTGACTATCTCAAAAACTCATATTTTGAGAGTTAGATCAGAAAAACAAAATTTTTAAAATAACTCTTTTACACCTAGTGATTTAAGCTTTCTTGGTTTTTGAGTCACGGTCCACAACAAAAACAAACACAACCGTCACGTTCAATTTATTTCTGTGAATCCAATTTATGGAATAGGCAGAAAATTCAGGAACAGTCACCGTGACAATATTATTCTCTGGATAAACTTTGCAAAAGCTTTTAAAGTTATAGCAAGTTGTGCGAGAGTAATCCATCAACATAAAACTGTGTGTGTGTTCGAGTTAAAAATTAAGTGAATTTACATAATAAGCTTTTTAAAAGAGATCAGAGAGAAACAGTTATTATGACTAGAAATTTTCCTAATTGTTTTATGAATTCAGTTTTTATTCGGGTTCGAATAAGTATATTCAATAATATTAATTTTTAAAAACCAATAAGATGGCTTACCTGTGGATCCAGGTGGATAATAAAAACAGACATAAGGATAAAGGCTCCTTGATGGGTATGCAAATTACTATATAGATGGCAATACTGAGATATTAAATCATATCGAAATTCTTAACACTAAATCTATTTAAATTCCAACCGAAGAGCGATGGCGATTTAAGATCACTTAACGAAGATACGAGATTTGATTTTTGTATATTTGTACTATTTTGGGTTATTAACCCATACTAATTCCATACTAATATGATAAATGCAAAAGTAACTCTGCCTGTCTGATACCTTTTCAGCGTAAACCACTAAACCAGTTTTGTTGTAATTAGGTATGAAGTTAATGTGAGAAATATTATAGTTTTTATCCCGGAATTCATCCCTTACGAGTGTGAAATGGAGGTTAAAGATGTGTATGGGAGTTTTGTAGTTTATAAAGCTATTTGCATGAAATTTATTTATATTTCACGTTCTTCATCAAACCCAAGTAATACAGATACCAGTATTTTTAGAGGTGCCGCCCTTTGGGGTTAAACGGGGTATGAACATTTTTATTTCTTTTTTAATCTGGGGCTGTGAAATTTAATTTTGGTATGGAGTTAATTTGAGACTCCGAAAATGACATAAGATAGTTTTATCCCTGAAATTATTTAGCCGTTAGGAGGTTGAAATAGAGGTCCATAACATCCTTACTAAACAACTGAACTTGAATAGTATAAAGCGAGACCACTTACTTGTTTGTCATAGATTGGGCAATGCTTCTAAAGGCAAAACAAGACCAATTCTTGTGAGATTTTCTGATATGCAGACTCGCTATACTGTCTGGGATACTAAAACTAGTCTGAAGGGAACCGGTATCACGCTCTCCGAGTTCCTTACAACGATCAGACAGCAAATTTTTGTCTCGGCCCGTCTACATATCGGATTAAAGAATTGCTGGTCTGCTGAGGGGCGAATTGTTATCTGTCTACCAGACAAATCACGCCGCCAGATCGAAACAAAATGCGAACTTGATCACATTACTTCTCAGCTTCCTATATCTTGTGACGCTACAGCTGTTCCTGCGCAAGACAATGCACCAAAACCCGCAGAAAATCTCCCAGAAAAACTCGTCGGCGCCACTTACTTTATCTTTAAGATATTCAGTAAGTGCCTCATTAGTTTCAATAGCAATATTTTTTGCAATCATACATAAGTGAAAGACGGTAATTTAATATTTAGTTTGTTTGTTTTTAAAAATAGGTTTTGTTTATGCTTGTGGCAAACAGATTGACAGATACCACTGCGACTGTGGCAGTTAATGTAAGGCTGTAATCAGCCATTCAATCAATCATTGTGCGTACTTGTAGTGGACCACCATTAGTATCATTTCTGTAATTTTTATTTTAATTTGTGTTTTCTTTCTCCATTAACTTGTGAGTGGCTGGTGGTTTAGTTGATTGTAATTTTTTTTTATACAGTAGTGTTTATTCGTATGTAGTATATTTATTTCTATTTATTTCGTACTTTCTATCATTGCAATAGTTATTTTATATATATATGTTTAATAATAATAATGATTGTGACGACAGCTTCGTATCCTGTTCTTCTTCGTCTTGCAGTTTCGCTAGCATCGACAGTACTCTCTCTCCAGCTCCGACGTTGCATGACAGACTGTATACTTCCTTTACTGATAATCCCTTTAATTTAAAAATTGCACACATTAATGCGCAAAGCGTACCAAGCCATTATTCTGATCTTCTAGCAACGTTTAGCTGTAAAAATATCGACGCATTGCAAATTTCTGAAACGTTCCTAAAACCTTCCCTTCCTTCAACAAATTTTTCACTTCCAGGTTTTATCCTCATACGTAATGATAGAACTGGTAAGGGGGGAGGTGGGGTAGCAATTTATTTGCGTGCAGATTTGTCATACAAGATTGTGAGTGCATCACCATCACTTTACTCAGAATCAGCTGAACACCTCGGTATCGAAGTAACTATACGACATACGAAATTACTCCTAACGGTTTTTTATAATCCTAATATGAGTATTGATTATTTCGATACCCTGGAAAGCTATTTCAATAATTTCTGCCCTATTTATGATCATGTCATTATGCTTGGCGACTTCAATACTTGTATGATCAAAAACAACTCTCACTCTCGTAAGCTTGAATCACTATTATCCTCTTTCAACCTTTCTATCTTACCGTTGTTTCCCACACATAACTTTCCTAATTGTGTCCCATCCTTAATAGATCTCATGATAGTATCAAATAATAATAATGTAGTAAATCACGGACAACTCACAGCATCCTTTTCGTATCATGACCTGATATACCAATCATATCGAATCCGACTCCACAAACAAAAACCGAAAGTATTAACCTTGCGTAGCTATAAAACCATTAACTCGGAATCTTTGGAGCGAGACGCGAGAGATATCGATTGGTCGCCAGTTTTTAATGGTGCTGATATTAATGACAAAGTTGACTGCTTCAATTCTCTTCTCCTTGGCCTGTATAATCGTCAGGCTCCTCTTAAATCTGTAAAAATAAAACACAATCCTGCACCTTGGTTAACTGACTCAATAAAACACTCCATGTCTCTTAGAGACAAAGCCAAGATCAGGTATAAACGTCGTCCATCTGAAAATAACCTCACTACCTATAAAAATCTACGCAACCTTTGCAGGTGACTTTGTCGAGACGCTACGAGACGCTACTTTCACGACTCCCTCGTCAACCAAGGCGCTGCAGAGGCATGGAAAATCTTGAAATCTGTTGGTATTGGTAAATCTTCCACTAGTCATCATAACAACTTTGATTTGAATGCTTTAAACTCCCAATTTGCTAAACCAGCCGTAACTCTGGATCCGACTTTCAAAGCCAGCACTTTAAGATCTTTGCCAAATGCTACAAATGCATGTCCGTCATTATTTTTGAATACTGTGTCAGTGGACAGTGTTAGGTGATCTATTCTCTCCATTTCTTCAGCAGCTGTAGGAGATGACAAGATATACTCCAAAATGGTCACCTTAATTTTACCCGTCTTATTACCCGTACTCGCCCATATATTTAATTATTCCCTGTCAACCGGTACTTTTCCGAATACCTGGAAACTCGCACATATAATCCCATTACCTAAAGTTACAAACCCTACCTCCCTTTCACATTTCCGACCAATATCTATCCTGTCCTTTTTGTCTAAAGTTCTGGAGCACATTGTCCATGAACAATTACTAGAGTTTGTATCCACTAATAATCTCCTCAGCAAATACCAATCCGGTTTCCGGTCAGGGCACAGCACAGTATCTGCTCTTGTTAACGTGACTGACGATATACGTTGGGTCATGGAGGATGGATCGCTTACATTGTTAGTTCTACTTGATTTCAGTAATGCTTTTAGTTGTGTTGACTTTGATATTCTTCTTGGAGTGCTAGAATCACTGAATTTCTCCCCCTCTGCGGTTGCTTGGTAAACCAACTAAAGTTCTTACCTTTAAGGTCGATCTCAGCGGGTCCGCTGCGAGGAGTCCTTCTCCGAGTGGTGTGATCTCGTTGCGGGTGTACCTCAGGGTGGCGTTCTCTCTCCATTACTCTTCTCTTTGTTCATTAATTCTATCACTAAAGTTATCTCAAGTAATTACTACCTCTTTGCGGACGACTTGCAGGTTTACCACCATTTCAGTGTTAGCAATGTTGGCTCTGCCATTGCCGCGAGTAATAAAGATCTTGGCCACATTAGTAAATGGGCTTCATCTTTTGGAATCCATGTAAATCCTAACAAGTCGCAAGCAATAATTGTAGGCAGCCGATATATGAAGGGTTGCCTTGATATGGATGCTCTTCCAACTGTAATACTAGATGGTACTTCGATTGCTTTCACCGATACTGTAAAAAACTTAGGCGTGATAATTGACTCAAACCTCACGTGGCAAGCTAATGTCGGTGAAATTGGTCGTAAAGTCCATTACTCCTTTCACACTCTCAAGTGTCTCCAAAGTTTTTTTGGCTTATCCAACCAAAATCACCCTTGCACAGGCGCTCATACAGCCAATCATAGATTATGCAGACGTGTGTTACTTAGATGCTACAGAAGAACTTTTAAATAAGCTGGAGCGTCTGCAGAACCTATGCATTCGGTTCGTGTTCGGTCTTAAGAAATATGATCACGTTTCAGAATATCGAAAGCAACTCCGATGGCTACCGATTCGGTTACGTAGGAACACTCGCATTCTCTGTCTACTATATAATGTCCTTTACAACCCTTCCTCTCCCCGATATCTTAGTGAGCGTTTCTCTTTTATGATTTCCCAAGATAAATTGTGCAGAACTCGCAAGCGCACTCTCCTTTACCTTAAACCTCATAAGACCGATTTCTTTTCCCACTCCTTTACTGTTCATGCCCTCAGACTATAGAACTCACTTCCTTATGAAATACGTGAAGCAAAATCGTTACCAATTTTCAAAAATAAAGTAAAGCAACACTATCTTTCTCAACCTTAAAATGCTATGTTGATGTTCAAACTTTATGTGTATATGTAGAATATTAATATAAATCATTCGTTTATAAATGTATGTATGTATATAATTAATAGAATTTTATGTATGGGTTTAAGTTAATTTATATGTTTATTTTATGATTATTTATTGTATTCTATTTTATTTTATATTATTTGAATATAGTTGTACACACTAAATTTGTTCTGAACTACTTTGTCCAGTAATAGGTCTGCTGGTAGAAATTTCTATTAGAAATAAGCTGTACCTTTGTACTTTATTAGTTTATAAGTCATTTTTATTATTGTGTTTTTCTGTGTGTACATAAATTATTAAATAAAATATGAGTGTTTTGTTATTTTTGAAGCTATTGGCATAAAACCTTATATAGAGAGGTTAAAAAAGGGGATGAAAATAAAAACAAGTAAAATCCACCTCTGTTGTTACCTCTATGATGTCCTTGCTGGCGTTGTCTAGTTGGATATCTTCCTTGGTAGCTTTTTTGTCTAAGACCGTTTTTCTGAGCATGCCAACAGTCCTTCTTGAGATGGCCGAGGTTTCCACTGTTCTACTGTTAACATAATCTACTGTTATTTGTTCTTCTGGAATAACATCAATAAAGTCTCCAATATAACTAAAACTAGGAGGTAAATCTCTAAGCAAGTATTTTATCTTCTCAGGTTCATCTATTTTGCCACCAGCCGCTTTGAAATCGTTTGTTGTTTTCTCAAAATCAACAAAAAAATCTTCTATAGTACTGTAGTTGTTGTGTTTAATTTCTTCTATTTTTCCTCTACATATAATTTGCATAGCAGTTGATTGTGTTAAATACATTTTGTTAAACTTTTCCAACATTTCATAAGCTGTTGTACATTCAGCAATATAATATATTCTAGTTGTTTGTCTGAAATTGTGCTCATTATTATAGTTCTTGCTTTTAATATCCATTTTTTTCCATTATACAAATGGCGGGCTCCTTGCATTCTTTGTATTCGAGTAAAGTTAATAACCTTAATTTCCAGCTTGAATAATTTACGCCATCAAAAATGGGTATTGTTATGTCTTCTATCCTTGCTTTTTTAGCCATTATAGTAATGACAGCTTATTTTAATAACTTTTTTTCACCAGAATTACACGAGGCGTACTGAACCACTTTCCACGTGGTGGCCCTTTCTGGATCACACTGTATTTTACTTATTTACCACCTAACCACGCTCTGCTACCATGTTGGAGTGGTGGCACTTTTGGTGAAGTTAATTAAGTAAATCAAATAAACATGTTGTACAAGTTTTGCATCACAATTATCGAGAACAAAAATTATTCATAGCCCGCTAGTGTTAATAAATAACAATGACTGGACTGCACCGTAGGCCCAGTACACAAAAAATATTTACAATGTCCTTATTTTACTAAAATACATACATACATAAAAATTTAAAGCGGTTAAGCTTTTTATTAAATTTCATCATATATTCTTATTATAAATAAATAATAAATAAATATATTTTTTTCTTACCTTCGTAATTGCAGAGACGAGGTGTATTAATATTTTTTTTAAATTATTGAAAATATACCAGGATGTTTGGATATCCTAAAACGAATTAGATGAAAATCTCAAAAAGCACAATAGCCATCCATTTTGACAAGATTTCATGCATGTTTTTACCACAGCACAAGTCGAAATATAAGTCCTATGACTTGAATCGTCAAAGAGTGGTTACTGCGTAGTTGAAAGGTGGTTAGTGAAACTTCATACAAATGCTCGATTTGTTTAATTACGTCACACACAAGCCTCAGTAAAAGATCTAAGCAGACCTCGCAGTACTGCCAAATGTTTGAAAATGTTGAAAATGTTCGGCGCTATTTTCCTTTGTTATATATATAGTATATGTATATGTATAGAGCGAAACAAAGAAACCCACATTACCATTATAGTATTAATTAGAAAGTAACAAGACTTTTGTACAAAATTTTCAAGTACAAATAATTAAATGTTTACAAACTATTAATAAACTGGCTCCTTTGTATAGATTACTATGTGTTTTTTTAATTATTGCCTTGTCATAATTTTTTCCTATTTTAACTGCTTTTTCCTGAACAATAACAGAAATTAATTAAAAGGCATCCTACTAAAAGGCCGATCACAATATTTTATCGCATTTCCCCTTTTATCACCTATTAAGCCATTAAAAAGGCTTTAAGTGCCCAGTTTTATGTGAAAACTCGCAAACAGACAAGAACCTTTCATCTTTTCCAAGTCTTGGAGACAAGCTTAACTAATAAATTTTTCGGAACTGGTTCAAAGTTGCCCGCGCCATCAATCACCTAAATACTCATATAAAATTACTACAAACGACCGCAATAGTAACTTTGTGATTCCCTCCTTCAGCTCTTAGTATAGGTACATGACGAAGTGCAAACGAATGATGGCTACAAACATAAGAGTTTAGCAGAATTATTAGAAAAACATTTTGGATTGTATTGCATGAAATGGATTTCTTTTTCAAATCCCGTCAAATCACGGTTATTATCTATTAGTAATAGGTACAGTTATAAGTATTGTTACTTATCTGTACCTACCATCTGTATTCACCTGTACCTACGTATTTTAACTTTGTGTTTATTCAAAATGAAATGCAAAATCAACAAAATACTTGAAATTAAAGTTTCATGGCTCTCGATTTATTAATAAAAAAACCTCACACAGTTTTTCATTCTATCAAGGGCGAAGTTTCTAAAATATTGCCAAAATTTTTATTATTTAAGTTTTGATAACAATTCTTAAACATAAGAGTCACACCTGTAGCTTTAAAACTAACGTTACATCCATACAAACTTTAAATCCCTATTTTACCTCCCGTAGGGACAATTTTCGGGTTAAACTATCCTATGTTTATTCCGGGGTCTCAAACTATCTTTGTAACAAACTTCACATAAATTCTGTGTGATAAATTACATCCAGTCAGGGTTACTTTCACATTTATATTATAAGCATGTTTCATCAAACGTTCAAGCCCTTTTTTTAAGTTGTTACTTACTCAACTTTCAATTTCGAATAAAACATACAGCGGAGTGCTGTCAGAGCGTTTAAAAATTTTGCTTTAAAGTACCGCCTAGTGCCACAGTTGGAAACGCAGCCCTAGTAAGTTTTTGAGGATATCTTATCATCTCCCAAAGCTGTTGAAGAAATGGAGACAATTTATAGAAGATTATAGATCGCTCAACAATGTTTTCTGGCACATTATTCAGAGATAGTGATGGAAATGCACTGGGAGCGTTTGACAAAGAACTTATATTACTGTCTTGGAGAACATTGGATTCAGAGTAACGGTTGATTTGGCAAACTGATATTTTAAAGCACTCAATTCATTTATTTTTAATTTAGAAATTATAAGTCAAGCCAAAGATGTTTTATTGGCCACATGATCAAGCTTCTAATTTCATAACTTAGACACGGGAAAATGAGATAGCCTCTAATAAACTAATTCGTCTTTTTTTGCAACGCCTACTAAATATTATATTTGGATTATGTTAATGTTAGGCTGTATTTATCGCATTTATCGCCATAATCTAAATTTGATGTTAACTCAAAATTTTATAGCAAATACATAATGTAACTACATATTTTTAGTGGCGAAGATAGTTAACTATTGGCTAAGATAGTATTATTTAGACGCTGTTCGGTTGTGGCTGAGTTAATAATTTAGATGGCAATATAGATTTTTTGTGGCCTGTAATGCTATTAAAAAGAAGTCCGTTTAATTAGCACCTATCCATATTTATTATGATGATCAGAAGAAGATTTACCAATACCAACAGATTTTAAGAATGACCACGCCTCAGTGACGCCTTGTTTGACAAAAGAATTGTGAAAGAAGCGTCTCTAAGCTTCTCGACAAAGTCCTTGCAAAGGTTGTGTAAATATTTTTTCAGGTAGATGCCGTTTATACCTAATATTGGCTTTGTCTCTGACATGGATGATTATATGAAGTCATTTAATCTAGGTTCTGGTTGGTTAATAATTCTGAATGATTTTAAAGGAGCATGACCGTGATATAGGTTTATGAGAAGCGAATTGAAGTACTCAACTTAATTATAATTTATAATTTATTTGATCTTGCATAAATTTACTTGAAATGAATTATAGGATTCAATGCTTATTAAAAGTAAAATGTATTAATTAATTTAATTAAAAAATAAATGTAATCCATTCAAAAATAAAGTAGGAGACTGCGGTCGCAGCCAGTGCAAAAAGCCACTGATATTAAATGAAATTCAGTTTCAATAAAAATATTTTGTGATCTATCAGCAGCTTAAAATAACATTTTCACAAAGAAAACCTTAGAAGCAAAAAAGTTACATGTATTCAAACTGAATAGTTTTATTGTAGCAGCAGCGGGATTAACATTTCTCAGCCCTCGTCGAACAGCTTCAGGCTAGTTAAGCTACAGGTATTACAAGCAAAAAAACTAGTGAAATGAAATGAAATGTTTATTTAAGTACAAATAGACAAGAGCTTAATTTAGTCACTGTTACAATTGTTTACGGTTAGTGTAGTTACAGAAAGCCAATTAAGGTATTCAAGTTAGTTTTTTTTTAATTAAAATGAGTTGGTTTTATGGCAACATAGAACACAACAATCATGTTTTTAATTTGAGCCCAGAATCGTTTATGTTAATTATATAAATAATTTCACGTTTAAAATATAAACAAGTAATTTATAATTGCCTCGACTCCAATATAAATGTTTTGTCGTTTACCCGTTTTTTCGTTTAGTGTACTATTTTGCAGGGGATATGATTTTCTACTTCGACAATTGGCACCGTTACAATAATGAATTTGGTTGAATTGAATTATTTAACAGGTTTGCTCACAACATTTCCAGTCTTTATATAAGTGAAGATATTTCAGGTGGAATTCAATAAATAACTTATATATGAACGAACGTATTTAATTTTGTATAGTGCACACGGTACCTGAAATGCAGGTTAGAAAAAAGAGAAGTGTTACCAACCTAATGCAGTTCACAATAGGCAACATGAAAAAATATTATGGCTCTCTTTTATCGTTCTCATTTACTAACAATAAGTTTAAATATTTAAATTTACGACTAGTAACGCTCACCAGTTACAATTAGAAGTATGTGTAGTGTAGTTATAATGAACGCATTTGTCGATCCTGATCTGTCTAGCCTAGAGGTGGCCGTAAACTGCAATCTCTAAAAATATATTATTTTTTAAGTTGTTACGAATTATTTAATTAAAAATTTAACAAATAATTTGATGGTTCAAAATGTTAAAACGAACCCCAGTAAATTGATTGTAAGCGATGGGTGGTCGTACCTTCGTCGCTTTTAATTAGAAAACTCCGGCTTAACGAACGTGGCGTCAATTGAAAAAGTTTAGGTGTACCGTAGAGAGATACGTTGCAATTTTAAGTTATCTGATATGAAATAGTTCAATTATGTTTTTTTTTCATCTGCATAAGTACATGTTCGGTTACTTCAACCTAAAAAAAAATTTGTTTAACGTGCGAACAGTAACATCTCAAGATTTATGAAAATAAACAAGTAACAGTAATATAGGGCTGATATTGCACACTAACTTGGTGAATTAGCTTTTATTGAGATTGTACTATACGGTATATGTACTGTAATTATACATTTAGGTTTATGCTTTGGAAGGTAAAAAATACAACACTAAAGAAATGTTATTTTTTATGTAAACAAAATGGTAAATTTAAAACAAAAATAGAAAATTCATCTAAAACAAAAGAAATAGAGAAGACAATATTTTTGATCCAAAATTGCATGATTCTAAACCCTTTTTTATATCAGAAACTTTTCTGAACGAAGAATATTAATAAATAATAATAATAAATCCCCAGACAAACACACCAACTGTATAGCCCCAAAGTAAGCAGAGCTTGTGTTATGGATGACAATACAGCGAGAACTGGGGGGGAACCCAGAATAAACATACATATATAAATATCAACAACCATGACCCGAGAACAAACATCTGTGTTCATCACACAAATGAATGCCCCGGCCAGGACTCGAACCTGGGACCTTCGGCGTATGAGGCAAGGCTACTTACCACTACGCCACTCGGTTGATAATATAATAATAATAATAATCTTTATTGTAAATAGATTGTACAATTGTTTGTAAAATTATTTAGGCTACACAATATTACCATACAAGCAAAAGCTGTTGCCGCCGAACTAAGTCCTAGGACTTGTATTTCAGCATGCAGTGCTCTTCCTATTACATTAATTTAACAATTAGCCTATGTGCCATTTTATATAAACTTTAATAATAAACACAAATACATTTTATATAAGCTCAACTGTAAGTGTTAGTGTGTGTTTGTGTTTGAGTGAGTGTTTGTGTGTGTATGTGCGTGTTAACTGTCAGTATGTATAATTTAAACTAAGTAAGGGATTTGATTTGGACTACTAGTATATAAGCAAGTGCAGTGGAGATGTTGCATACGAATTTTAGTCGCACGTTAGAGTAATCAATTCTAATATATACATATAATTCAAATATAATACCATTTCATTTCAAAAATGATCATTCGCAAAATCAAGTCATGTATAACAAAGCAGGCAAATTCTCACTGTGTTTGTTACGCTACGCTGGGCTTAATCCTCATAGAATCGATTGAAAGGTCTGCACTCGAAGCATGCTATCCAATCAAGGTTTGCAGTGGTTGTCGACCCGATCCGCTCTTAATCTGCGATCAAACGCACACACGCAATGACCTCACAGAGATAGATACGGTGTCAGTGTGACTGCATGGGCTGTATATTGTCTTAAATTTTCACGATTCATACTTTAAATAAAACACTTTTTACCGGATATTATCGCGTATATTTTAGTTAATTTTAAAATTATTTCGACGTTTCGGCATCTTTGAATTTGAATTCAATATCCGGTAAAAAGTGTTTTATTTAATGCATGGGCTGTGTCAAATGATAAAAAATTTTTGGGGATTAAAAGAAAATTTGTAATGTACTGTTGATTAAATGATTTCATAATATGCTTTGAAATAATGTAATTCACTGTTGTAGCATCAGCCTTTTTGCAATGTTGATAAATTTGATTATCAACATGCCTAGCCAGTCTCCACACTCCACACCATATTACCACTACGTTGCTAAATTTATTAATTTCTGATTAAATTATAATTGCCTGAGCAAATGTTATTTTCTCATAAACGTTCGAAATGTAGATTATCGGAATATGGCTTCACCGATGCTACTTTTTTTGGTTTACGTAACAACTTCCCATCTTTTCTAGCATTCAACGTGGATGACTGCAAATATTTACACCAGTTTTTACCAGACGTAGAAAAGTTAAACCTACTTACGATTAACTTTAGATAACTTTGGTTGAGACAATTATCCCAACGACGAAAATCAAATAATGACAATTTACATTTAATTGTAGATACAATCACGAAATATAATTTTGGGACCCATCCCCTGAATGTTCTTTGAAGATCCAAAATGCAATTTTTTATTTTGAAAATTAAATTTGAGAAAAAAAAATTAAAAGAGGTGACATAATAAAACTTATAGATCTTGATGTACTTGATGTAATTGATTCGCGATGTTGCCCAAACTTAATGATAGGTTTAATAGTAAATGTGTTTAAAATTTTAGTGTGATTAAGGTTAATAATTGAACTGTTGAGTTTTGATATACTGGGTAAAATGATATTTGCATATGGTAGATCTACTATTCTAGAATATTTACAAAAAAAATACAAAAGTATCTGCTTGTTTGTACACACACCAACAAAAAAACTGACCAAAAGCGGCATTTTTCGAAAAAAATCAAAAGTCGGGAATATAAAAAGAAATAAATAATAATATAAAGAATAATATAAAGAAATTTATTATTATTATTATTATTATTAATATCTCGAAAACGGTGACAGTTTTATTAAGGTAATTTTTTTTATCTGGTACACCTCAATCTTACTTTCATTTCAGTTTGTCGTACAAGTTATGGGACACCCTGTATAATCAAAAATAAATTTATTTTCGTAAACATTTTTTATAAATTTCAAGAATTTATATGGACCATAAAATGTGCAAAGTATTAAATAGGCTTATACAAAAATACTTAGTATTAAAATCCGACCTGGGTTAGCTAAAGTCAATTTTAATTTTAATAAGTTCCACCAAATGGCCGTAAAATAATAAAATAATTTGGTGCTAGTAACAAATATAATATAAAATATTTTCAAGAATACGAAATGTCATATTACGTTTACCGATCCTTTGGAACCAGAACAGTCAAGCCGTATCCATTTTTACTCACCTTAGTAGTTATCCCAAAATCTAAACACACATTATCAAACCTTAAGACTTCCTGATAAATTCATTTCTATTTAACACTGGATTTCGGAATTTGAGTGAAAGCTATAAATTGGAACCTTTCCTAACAAACTAAGACGAATTACCCCCCTGGTAATTTCCACCTCGTAAAACCCAAAATATATGACGCCGGAATCTGTACCTTGTATTTACCGGAAATATCCGTTTTTATAACTGGCTATTATTTTTATGCTTCAATTTTTTATGTGGGTTAATTAAGAGAACTTGGGTTATTGAGGATCAAATAGTGGAAATCGCTAGAATCAAACAGCGTCAGGGGGCGATGAGAATTATTCTTTTGCTTCTGTGTATAGATTGATATTATATCATGTTTCAAGTGAACATCAAAATACCCAATACGTTTAGTTTCATTTACCATCTGAATATTATATCATGACAAACTTTGAACTTACTGAACTATTTTGCATAGGATATAGGTAGAAGAATTAAAGTCATTATTAGAGATTTTTTTAATGGTAAAGTGTTCTCGGGTATTCCACTCCTAAATCAAGAGTCATGTAGCAAAGAATATTCAAACCTTTTAAGTCAAAAGGCTTCTTTGTTATTTTCTGATAAAATTACATTTAGTCATGAAGTTTTTATCAATAACAGACAACTTAATTTACAATCAATGTGCAGTTTCTAACTACTCCAAACCATTTGGAGTAATCTTAAGAATACCTATTTATATCTGGTTCATACCTATGAATACCATCAGTAAGGGAGTAGTATTTTTTTTAAACAGAAAGCCCAAGAATATGCTTCCTAAATACTATTGTTTTATAAAATTCTAAATCAGAAGCTTTAATAGCTGTGGCGACATGTATTTAGAGTAATTCAATAATTAAAAATTACTTACAGTCTGATATTCAAACTGTGTATGCGTGATTGAAAGGAAAAATGAACTGAAGAATATTGAGTAAATAATAAATATGTTCAAATAGTGTGCAAATTCGACGGCTGACAGATATCTTGATGGTCTGTCCGGTGACAATACAGTAATACAGTTATACAACTTGATCTTATAAGAAAGATATTTGTGATCAAAAATGAATGGCACAGTTAAAATTATAAACCTGCGTAACATTCTGTAAGCGGTATTTTGTAATTATTATCCTGTACATATTAGAATATTTGAAACTGGAAATTCATTGAAATTTTTACATGAGGACTAAAAATATGTTTTATTGTTTTACAAAATTCTGAATTGTACAGAATCAATCAATTTATCAACATCAAACTGTGTGTTAGTTATTAAAAGAAAAATGAAACTGCGGTTATTTCTTGAATTTCGCATTATTGATTATTCATCTCATCCAAAAAGTCTTTGAGTATGATAAGAACTACAACGACAATAACATAACCATTTTGTATTGTTCAAAAAGATGCGAGGCTTAAAAAATCATATGATGTTGGCATAATTTTTTCGTCCTATCTATATATTGTATAATGGATATTTTGATTTATTGCTTCTCATGTGCTCTGTTTACCTTACCACGAGGTTTTCAATCCAAAAATGCCTTAAAGGGGTCTGAGCGTTTTTGCTCAAAACTTGGCATCCTTACCGGTGATCATTAAAGCAACATTTGAAAATACATTAAAATCTGGTCAACATATATTTTAAGTATTTATATCGATCGGGAGACTTATAATATGACAATAATATGGGTCACTATGCCCCAAATTGTCACGAAAACTAAAACCAAGTTAGTTTCTCGGTCACCACATTGTAAAATTCAAAACTTTGGCTGATTTTATCTTCACAGTGCTGATTTGCAAATTTTTAGTTAAACTATCTAAAACTTTACCTAAACATGCAGAAATATTTGTTTTCTATTAAAACACATAATATTAGTGATGATTTAGAAGACAGCTCGTCTATATCAAATAAATCAAGAAAGTTTTAAAACTTACCCAAATATTCAATGATCAAGTAAGCTACATCCTAACAAAACTCACCTTTACTTCCAAACCCTTATTTACTGTAGGCAAATAACAGCTACCTTTCCATTATTGGCTCCTACGTAAATAGCAGTTTATTCAAAACCGTAAACATTAGGATAAAGGCAATATTGGCTCTGAAGTTGTACGCAAGAATACGGAGCAGGGAGTCTGCAGCTGTTTACTTTTGATAAAATTTTTCCTTTCAAGGTGTGTAATGCCATTGAAATAGCAACTGTAACTATTTAATATGCTTGAAAACTACCTACCTCTGCGGTGGGTTCGGCTAGTGGCGAAAATTTAAATTGTTAACTTTTTACTTTAATTTGTATTTTATTGTAAAGTTTAGGTTTAACTTATTGCTACATTAACTATAGGCTACAAATAAACTATCAGTTCATTTACTGAAGAATATCAAGTAAATAATTAATATTTTCAAAACCGACAATTCGCAAAGAACCTATGCGAGATTTTTTTGGCTTGACTTTAAGCGTCTTGAAATGACTATTGAATATTTTTCTTCAAATTTAGATCAAATTATGTACTTCTAAAAAAGTCTAAGTAGAAAGATTTCGAAAAGATTTGATAAAGTAGTGTGGTCATACTGATAAAAAATCGTATTCTTTGCCGAAAAGAACGCTGAATCCAGGCTGGTTTCTACATGCCACTAGAGGCCAGCTTTATGAAAAATATGATTTGTTACCATCTTTACCAAATTAATTGGTTCATTTAAATACAAATTGTCCAGTAAAGTCTGCTTGGGCGCAAATTGCAAAATTGACCAAATCACCTTGATTAAACAAACACTGATTGTTGATTCAAGTATTATAAAAACAGAGCTCAGTTATTATTGAAATTAATCTTTAAAGGAGCATTTCATTGATGATGTAAACAAAACTTTTGCGTATTGCAAAAGCTTTAGAAAGACATTAGTCTAAAAATTTACTCGTCAATGTTTTTGAAGGAACCATTAACTACAAATATTATTTTACAAAGTTGTCAGAAACATCGAAAAACATTAACTACAAGGTATGCTTGGCTTTAAACAATTAACAGAACACGTGGTCCTCATATTTTGCACACTGAACTCCATCCAGCTCCGTATACAAGTATAAAATAAATTATTTTGTGCCCAAGAATTCATCGCTCCGATTGCCGCCCGGTACGGACGTGCAAGACCCCGTTCTCCGTTGATCGGTCCCTTCCCGATATCCTGTGGCGCTCAGTCTACTGACGTCACAGTTTAGCGTGTTGGTTCCGTGCTACGGTTTTCAAGGTTTTTCTACTCCGTCTGAGTGCTATCGAAGTGTGATTTTTCTTTGTGACTAAGCCCCTTAGTCTTCAAAGTACTGTGCTAAGTTGTGTTGTGCTTGTGCTGAGTGCTGTGTAGTGCCCAGCGTAAGTAGTCTGGTTTCAGTACAAAGGATACTTAACGGTGACAACGAATTTGTACTGAACCAGTCCTTTTATTTTATTTCTCTTCCCTATTTTATTTATTTTTCTCCTATTTTCATATTTATGTTTAATCTGTTTGATTTCGTGTGTATTTGTTCTTTCTGTCGGTAAAGGTTGACCCTAACGCGGTCAACTCTTTACCTGCGTACCCTTTATTAGGTTTCTAGGTAACGGCCTTCGGCATACTACGGTTAGTTTTAAGTTATTCTCCCCAGCCCCCCTACCGCTGTTAGGGAGGTAAGCCGCTATGGTTCGCTAGGTTTATTTTAGGGAACTCTAGGTATCTTTTATATACCCATATATTCATATTCATATAATTATCCAACCCCTCCCTAATGGATTCGCAAAGCATTATTAACTTCGCGAAGTCGTTCGCCCAGGGGCTAGCTGCGTCCTGCATCCCCATTCCAGACGAGGTCTTCTCGCAGGCCTTATCTAAGCTTAACACGTCCTCGGCCCCTCAGGCCACCAACTCCCAGACCCCTCAGGTCTTTACCAGCTCTCCCGCGTCTCCCGTTCCATCCGATATGGACTGCGCGTCGGTCACGTCATCTCGCGCGTCGCGGCGTACGCGTACCGCTCCCAGGAGCGACTCCAATTCCGCGTCCGAACCGTCGTCGGGCGCCGCTACTTTAACCGGCTCTCCTGAGCCTAAATCCCATTGGTTTCTAAACGCTCCAAGAAGCGCTCAAAGAAAATCGGGGTGTCTTCAACACCCGATCCCACCCCGGTGCCTTCAGCACCCGTGCCCGCGCCGCTTATGTCACTCGAAGTGACCGCGTCTCCGTCGGTTCCGTCGAAGCCAGCGACGCGCTGCGTTCCCGTCCCACTGAAGCCTCAGCTCCCTCCGCCCGTGTTCCTCCGCGAAAAAGCGCGCTGGACCACGGTTTCTAACTTGTGCAAAGAGCACAAAGTCAATTATCTTAAAGCCGCCAACGCAGGCGATACAATCAAAATTCAGGTCGCGACTATCGACGACTTCCGCGCGTTCCGCGACTCGCTTACTCTCGGTTGAACAAATCGCGTACCATACTTACCCTCCACTCCAACCGCTGTAGGCGTTTCCCACTCGCTTTAGTTATTCTTAGCAACACTCCCAACTCGAGGAAAATTTTCAGAGAGGCCCGCACAATCGGCGGACTCAGGAACATCTCCGTCGAGCGTCCTAACCGTCGTGGGCACCCTGGGCAATGCCACCGTTGCCAGCTTTACGGTCACGCAGCGGCAAATTGCTTTGCCCCCCCCCCCCAGTTGCGTAAAGTGCCTAGATCCCCACATTACGGAGGAGTGCACTCGCACTCCCGACTCCACTTCCCCCCCTGCTTTTGTCCTACAGGGGTTGTCCACGCACTCCGCGCTCCTCCGCTAAGAGGGCCGCGCCTAAACCGGCGCCGCCGCTCACTCCCGCCAACTTCCCGCCGCTGCGCAACCGGGGTCCCCCGGCAGCAAAGCCCGTGCAGCCGTCGCCTATTCTGTCCTGTAACGTAAATTCGAATTAATTCAATTTTTTTTTTCATTTTCTTTCAACTTCTATTAATGTAATTTAATTTAACTTCTCTTTGCAACTTTGAGCACCTTCAGTGCTATGAATTCACCATCAGTGCTTTGAGCACCTTCAGTGCTATGTAAAACCCAGCGGGTGTCCCCTTCTGGGCCCCGCTAGCGCGGCCTTTCTCTCCAATTGGCCGTCGCTTCAGATGAAGGCTGTGAGGCAAAAAATTGCACGAGTCAGTCAGGGGGTTTTTTTAGTGGGTAGGGCTCTGGTTGGCTCGGAGTCCCACATAAGTCAGATCGCGCACACGGAGTATGCGTCAGAGCAAAAACGAAAAAAACCCAAGAATTGCAATGTAGCCGTCACGGAAGATATGAAGGTACATTAACTTAGTTCAGTATCACGATTCTGTGGTTCTTATACTTCAGAGAGTACATTCAACAAGACGTTTGACATATTTATTTGTATATACTTTTGAATCTCAAATCTTGGTAGTGTCGCAAACCTCCTTACAGTTTATTTTTAGACATTTTTGTTAACACGAAAACTTCAATCTATCTATCTATAAAAGTATCAATACCGCCAGTTTAGATTATTGTGTGAAAAAAAGGTTTAAGTTGACAAAAGACAATAGATATACGTATGTAACATGTATCACCTACTACCGTTACTTAAGGTGCTACTTTTTGTGGATATTCTGTGCAAAGTCTTTGCTGACGGCCTATGGTAGGTAACCATTAACGTCTCTGAGTGCGGCTGTGGCTTTAGTCATTTTTATTAGGACTTGACTCAATTTACAGGACTCGATTTTAAATTTATTACTTGAGCTGTTAGTCTCGTTTGATACGACACAGTCGTTTTACTTTAAGACTAAAAGACTTAAACGACTGCAGTCGTTTACCAAAACTGGGCTCTTGAGTCGAGCATTAAACAACTACTACAGCAAAATTTTAAAGATTTAAATGAGATATTATCGTTAACGTGTAGGGAAACAATGTCCTATGGATTTAATGAATGTATAACATGAGGTTTATAAAAAAGCAGCTAATATATATAACGTATATTAAAGTACAATTAATATAGTTAATACTAATTTAAAAATAATGTAGCTGTGCGCCATACGCCTTCTGAGTGACAACTCCTCAGACCAAGCACCAAGCCTTTAAGTGTTACTGCAATTTTTTTACATTTAGAGACTTCGACTTCAATGACTTGACGTATGATTAAAGTTTTGAGACTAAAAAGCTCACTCAGCAGTGAGTTGTCAAAAACAAGTCAAGTCTCTTATAAGACTTTTATCATAAGAGTTATATAAGAGTATTATAAGATTTTTTTCATTACTAGCTGTGCATTATCAGAACAGTTTTTAACAATTATGCAGAATTTAATTTGAGGTAGTATAGTGGCAATGGAGATTATTTTATAAACAAGATCAACATTTTAGTATGAAAAGAAAATATCCGACGTACATATTTAATTAAGTAAACAAGAATGAAGTTAAATTATAACCATACAAATCATGATTTGGAACTTAAATGAAATCGTAGTTTTGTTCAAGTGGACATTTCCCAATCCATTCAGGTTTCGATGTCACTAGTTAAAATAGAATAAAAATTCTACGAAGGGAAAACCATGTAAGTATAAAAAACTTTGCAGAATTAATTTCTTATTTTTAAAGGGCATTTAAACAAAATTATGTACTTTATAATGAGTGTTCTAATCCATAAAAGGAGCATTTCAGTCACAGATCCAATTATAAATCGTGCGCAGAAGATTTGCCGGCCCAAATTTAGTCATCAGTACAAAACACAGGTTCAACTTAAAAACCCTTTTTGAAGTCTCAATTACGTAAGTATCTACATACTTTGGAACACTAGAGAAATTCTATTCGTAATTAGTTAATGTCTGTAATGTAATGCGAGGTACAGTAATTGATTTATAACTTATCTATTATAATGGAGTTTCAAATATGTACTTAAATTTTTTAGTACCTTACAAAGAAATCGGTATTTAATGGGTCCCCGAGTTATTAATATTTAATATTTTTGATACTTATAAAATCAATGGTTGATTAAGACCACGGCTAAGACTTTTTTAGAACAACCCATAGTACATCTATGAAAATACGTTTGTGTACTTTAAGGAAGAATTTCTTACTTAAACAATTTCGTACCATGAAGCTTAACAAATCAATACTTAGACCCAAATAAATCCCATAAAATAAAATAAAAAATAGAAACTAACCACAAGGACACCTCAGGTCATTAATAACTAACAGAATATGGTTCGTAACAGCTGATTGTTGAAGTGGAAAACTAATAAGAGCCTTTTATCAAACTTGAATCGTGATGACTTCTACTTTTCAATCAAAGTTTGCAAGATTTATGAACTTTGTTAATCTATTAATTGAGCTGTGTTAAAGCCCAAAGTCAAAGTGAAACCCTCTATTATTATGATTCGCCTCGGTTGGTGGGAGATGATGGCAAGTGGCACAGGTCAGTGCATTATTTTTTAATATTTTATTTAATAGCATTAAATATATTAAGTTACACAATATAGTCTCGCCTTTTTGAGAATGAAGTCAACTCCGCTCCTCACGGCCTACCCAGCACATAATAAGAAGTCTGTAAAATCATGTTCTAGTCGTACAATTTTTACTTCAATTTTTTTAATAATGCTAAAAAGCTAGATCGTTTCGGTTGTGGTAAATGCTACAAAATATGCAATCAAGTGTGAGACCGATGTCTGAAAAGCATGAATATGAGAGAGAGTGTTTATCGCCAGTGACTTAAGCTTCCGGTCCGATGCGTTCCCATTATAACGTTCACGTGATTTGACAAAATGTACTAACCGTTTTGAACATCGTCTAAATGTGTCGCCAGCTCTTAGACTTTTGAAAGCTTGCTAGTATTACTAGTAAAACTAACTGTTGTATTCTTATTTGTAGATATACTACATTTCAACGCATATTTTTTTGTTAAAACTACAACCATTTGAAAAAAATATAGTCAGTTAAAAATAATACTTATTCGTTACTCCATTAGAATTAATTAAATAAATTAAGTTTAATGTTCGTCTAAGTTCTAAGGAAAGCTTAATTAGTGGTTTTATCAGTTTATTGATTGTTTTAATGGGAATACTTCATTAATTTTGATATTGCGTGAAGGGAATATTAAATTACATTCAAGTGTGGTTACGTAGATATTTCAGTAAAACGGAGCGGTAATTATTGCAACAAAAATGTGTTTGACCGGTTAAATTTTAATCAAATACTATTTTTGAGTAAAAATAAATATATAAAGTACGATAACAGATATTCTTTTATAACCTTGAACAATTTGAACTGTTATACGTTTAAATAAATCAACGAATAAAAATCGGTGGTATTATAATTCTGCTTTCTGCGATACCAACATCTATTCAGTTGTAATTCATGAATAATTTTGTAATTAAAATGTTTGCTTATTAATTCCTTATAAATAATTTCTCATTATTTCTCAGTGTGGTTATCCAAAACAAGCCCCACCTAGTGTGAGTTTGTGTTTTGTAGTATTGCAGCTCACATTGTCATTGGACTTTGGTGACCTGATAATCAGTTTAGATACTGCCCTATGCCATTAATATGGATTGAGTTTCGTAATTCTAACTTGTATAAGTTCCGTAAAAGATTCATCTAGAAACCCGCAGATTGACGAATAGGTTTAATGGGCCAAAATTAAGCTTAGAACAGCCTATGATGGATCGAGGGTGTGTAGACTTTTTTATTTGTTATTGCATGTAAAATGAGAGTATATATTATTGTTACTTTTAATTGTGTGATTGTTTCACTAAGACTATACGCAGTTAAATACATGCATAGAAGAAAATATATTTTGTTTGGATTGATGTAACGTGAGCTTAATAAGCAATTATGTTTGTTAAGGTTTCCAAAGTCCTTAAACTGGACGTCAAAGTTACATAGCTTGCATTGCAACTCAACGCATTATGTCAAACAGTCTATCTAAGTCAGAATACCGTTTTGAGTTAATACCATTGCCGTTTTAAAAAAAGGTTTTGGAAGAAGTCTTTTTAATTTTATCTTTCTATTAATCCAAATTGCATCCATGGATACATTGAAAACCATCTGTTGTGTAATATGGGATGCGCGTTGTCGTGCAGGTGTTGCGGGGATGAACGATTGGCCAAAGTTGGTTTGCTGAATTTCGAGCTTATCTATCATTGTTTAGTTCTTCACATAATACATCTGCAGTAATGCTCATCCCATTTAGCGAGAAGCAGTGAGGAATCAGACCGGCACCAAACCACGAAACAGTGACCATCACTTTTCTAGAGGTAATTTTTCGTTTAGGACATTGGTTAGATGCTGAACCAGGGCTTAAGCAACTTGCTGAGTGCTTGCGATTGTCAAACGGAATCCATTTTTGCGCAAGTAACAATAAGGCCAAAATTATTTCGAATGTGTGCCTGAACGCGTACGTCACGCCAGCGATTATTAAGTTCGTTAGATAGATACATATTTGTGAAGATTTTTTTATCTTTCCAATTTGACTCAAATGGACCATGAATATTTTAACGCTAACATTGAAAGCTGTTTTAAATTCGGCCGTCAACTGAGTATCAACAATTTTCACAATTGCCTTTAATTCTTCATTGTCAACGAAAGTTTTCGGATTATCACGGAGCTCATTTTCTAGAATGAAATTTTCAGAATGAAAGTGGGCAAACAATTAATTTTATATTAAATTCAAGTATTTATTTTTCAACATTGACAATTACTTGTTCTTATTGACGTCAAATAAAACACAACTCTACCACAGTTCGGAAAAACCTTCGTGAAGAAAAACTGGCAAGAAACTTCACGTGTATATTTTTTTCAAAATAAACTTACAGTGTCTCTTTATGTCTATAGAAAATTATTTTTATCTGTTAGCTCGGCAAGTCTCCCTCCCCAAAGTATCCAAACGACGATATCAAACGGCACGTTCACGAGTTATCCCGCGTTACCAGTCATCGCCCTCCTCAACCATATTAGAGGGAAGTTGCGTCGCCCAACGCTAAGTTATACGTGTTGTGCGTTCGTTTTGTTATGTTTCCTTCGTATTCACCTTTTACCTTTCCATCGTGACGAAAAAGATCCAATTGTGATGAAAAGATAACGCTTATAAATAAACAAAAGAATGATTTTGCAAAAGAATTTTCAATTTGTAAAAATAAAATTAATTTGAAATGAGAATTCATAACTGCACAAAACATTTTCTATTCGAAATGGCCAGAACTGCCAAACGGCAATTTCATAGGTAAATAATTTGATAAAAAGCATTATTTTACAGACATATAACTGATAATCACTTTGTTTTCTGCTTCAAAGTCACCAATTTGTACGCTTTTGGAGGCAAAAAAGTGATGTTTAAATTTATTTTTTTACCTTTCTTATTTTATGCATTTTTGTCAAGCAATAATAACGACAAAACAACAAATATTGCTTCTACATTCTATATATCCACCGGCACATGTTGGCCGCAGGCATTTTGTTACACCACGTTGAAAATGTTGACATTAAAAGACTATCAAACCATAGTTTGTTAACATAAGCAAACCTAGAAAATAGTTATTGTAAATTGAAAGGAAGAAAGCTAGCATAATTATGTCATTTTTAAAGCAGCTACGGTCTTCTTCTATATTCATAACTGTTACGAGAAGATTCTTATGAAAGGAGAACAATTTCTATGAAAACTCCCCTATTCTAAATAAATAATTAAATTACTGTTTACGAAACGGAAAAGTTAAATAAGAAAAAATAAGTGCTGACTGTGAATGTACACCCTCATCCTAAAACTGCACTTCTGCAACCTCTTAGGAGTGCACTCCAACCTTCACGATGTCCACCACCTCCTCAAGACGTCTCAGTCGCACTTATTACATCTGACGGAGACAAAGATCTGTGATCAATCGGATTTGTTACCCAGGCTATGTCCTGTAGACCAACTTTCACCCCAGTACGGGCGTGTGTGTGAATGTTGAAGACGAGAAGAATCTGTTGCTGGCGTCTCCGAGACTTGGAAGTTCAAGACTTTTTCGTTGGACCAGATTATTTACACCAGTAATTACTGAACACACGTGAGCTTAAGTTGACAACTCGACTTATTGGATATCTCAGTGATACCACAGTGGTTCCTTAAATACTATTATGTCCACCACGAAGAGTAGTTGTACCCATTTAAGGACACCTGGGAGACGCTGGGAACGAAAGCTATCGGTTAGCAGTAACTAATGGTCTCTCACAGCTCATCCACGTACTCGTACTAGGGTGGATTGTAAAGTTCGCGGCTCAACATAGATAGCGTTGTCATATTATTATAAACTACCCTCATATGAAACCTAGACTCTTTGTCTGTCTCTGTGCAATTTTTCTGAGATACATGCGTAATTATTTATTTTATTGAACATTAAGTGAGAGTAAGTTTCATTAATTTTGAAAATGGATAGTTTAGAGCACCGTGCCGTGATCAAATACCTCCACAAGAAACACTTAACTCCAAAGCAGATTCATGAAGATATGGTGGCCACTTTAGGAACATCTGCTCCGTCGTATACAATGATAAAAAAGTGGACAGCTTAAACGTGAACGAGAGAGCATCAAAGATGACCCCCACTCTGGACGGCCTTCTACAGCTACGACTTAGGAAAACGTCGAAAAAATATGTAATCTCATCATGGGAGACAGAAGATTGAAGGTATCTGAGATAGCTGAAGCTCTAGGAATTTCATATGAATGTACACAAAACATGATCGTTAACGAATTAGGGTTCCACAAGGTCTCTGCAAGATGGGTTCCGCGGCTCCTTTCAGTTGAACAGAAACGAACTCGGCTCACGATTTCTAGCCACTGTTTAGAGCTTTTTCAAGCTGATCCAAACGAATTTTTGGCAAGGTTTGTTACTATGGACAAAACATGGGTTCATCACTATACTCCTGAATCCAAACAACAATCCAAACAATGGAAGAGACCCGGATCTCCAACCCCCAAGAAAGCCAAGGTGTGTTTTTCAGTAAACAAGGTATAGATAATTCTGTTATATTATATGTTGTATTATATGTAATATAGATTTTCTGGGATTCTAAGGGTGTCATCTTGGTTGATTACTTATAAAGAAGTCAAACTATAAATTCTGCATACTACTGCACACTATTACGTCGTTTACGCGAAAAAATAAAGTCTAAAAGACCACGATTGTTGACCAAGAAAGTTTTGTTTCATCAGGACAATGCTCGTTTTCACACATCTGCAGAATTGATGGCTCAAATAGCGAATTGTGGTTTCGAATTGCTTTTTCATCCCCCTTATTCCAGGTGACTTGGCACCTGCTGACCACCACCTATTTCCAAAAATAAAAAACAACTTGGGTGGAATGAAATTTTCTACCAATGAGGAGGTCAAAGTGGCCGTAGATGCTTTTATGACCTTGACGAGACCTTCTATTTAAATGGGATCAAGGCTTTGGAGGACCGCTCGACTAAGTGTTGTGACCTAGGAGGAGACTGTGTAGAAAAATAAATATAAAAAATTGCATTATTCCTGTGTTTTCTTATTTAAGCCGCGAACTTTTCAATCCACACATTCCTAAAGTTGCTGGTTGCGGACCTTTTGCTGACCACTGATCAAGACAGATGCTAACCCAATCAGGGTTTGATTGAAGTAAAAAGCGATAGATAGTTGACAAGCTCCGGACCGACGGACCTAGTAAATCTTGTCCCCTTCGCCTGATTTAACTTAGGCGCAGTACAACTGTCACTACCACTACGCGACAAGAACCGAGGCAATACGACACGACACGACATCTCACTTGCTCACGCACAACCTTATTGGATCATTATACCTTTTCTTTAGTTTAATTTTTGTAAAGTTTCATAAGCGCAATATACTTTAGTTCGTATAATTATCAGATCCAAATCCTTATGTGCCTCATTTAAGAACATCACCCATATTCTGTTCTTTAATATTTAATTAAAGAAAAATTTTTTACGAAACATTTTAGTTTGTTTCCAACATTGAATTCAAAACAGCATTTTACTTTCTAAAGAAATTCTTTTTATTTTTCATGACTCATCTTGTATAGAATTTCTTCCAAAACACCAAAGATTTAAGCACAAAATAAAATAAATTCTATAACAAGATTAATGGCCGGGTTTTCCACTAATGGACATACTTTATCAGTTTATTGTCACGGTGACACCTTACCTTGCAGGTGTCGCAGCGTTTTGTGTACCTATCGTTTCAATTATTTTAATGCCTAATGTTTACGCAAGCAACATTTTTGGGTATCCCTTGGTTGGACAAATTATTACTTGGCAAATAAACTCCTCACAAATAATTGTATCGCAAACCTTATCTTTTCAAAGTGAATGTTTTAACAATAACTTGCTTACCAACTTGTACTTGTAGCCAATTTTAATTTAGTCATTTAGTTAGTATTAAATAATAGGTCTTTACCTATGAAACTGCCGTTTTGCCGTACTGGCCATTTCAAATGAAAATATTTTTTTTTTGACTGATAATTCTAATTTCAAATTAATTTTATTTAACAAACATGGAATTATTTTTCTAAAATCGTCATTTGTTTAATAGTTAGTGTTTTGTTTTCAACGCATTCGAACATTTTTCGTCATCATGGATAAGTTAAAAATTCGAGTAATTATGGAGTATGAGTACCGTCGTGG
Source organism: Marasmarcha lunaedactyla (assembly GCA_923062675.1). Lineage (NCBI taxonomy): Eukaryota > Metazoa > Arthropoda > Insecta > Lepidoptera > Pterophoridae > Marasmarcha > Marasmarcha lunaedactyla. The sequence goes on from OV281341.1 coordinate 20,197,650, forward strand.
CAGCAAAGCGGCACAAGCGGCACGCAACATCAGCGACGTTTACGGAGCGAACACTACAAACGAACGCACCACCCGTTGTTGGTTTACCCGCTTCCGTTCTGGAAATTTTGATTAAAGGCAATTGTGGAAGCTGATGAAACTCAATCCACGGCTGAATTAGCAGCAGCTTTCGACGATAGCATCAAAACAATATTGGTCCATTTGCGTCAAATTGGCAAGGTAAAAAAGCTTGACAAATGGGTACCCCACGAACTCAATGACCGCCAGCGCGAAGTACGCGTGGAGACGTGCCTTGCACTGCTGTTAGACACGCGGGTGTAATTCATCACAGCTTCTTGCCAAACGGGACAAGCATTACTGCAGATGTGTACTGTGAAGAACTGAACACAATGATGGAGAAGCTCGCACGTCTCCAACCAGCTTTGGTCAATCGTTCGGCTCCACTGCTCGTGCACGACAACGCGCGATCATACTGCACAGCAGACGGTCTCCAAGCTACAAGAGTTGGGGTTGGAAGTTCTCCGTCATCCGCCGTACTCACCAGACCTTGCGCCTACAGACTTCTATTTTTTCCAGAATTTGGATAACTTCTTGGCGGGAAAAAAAATCAATACCCGAGAGGCAGTACAAAATGCCTTTGAAGAATTTGTTGCCTCCCGTCCAGCTGATTTCTTCAAGAAAGGCATCAATAAGCTACTAATGCGTTGGCAAAGATGCATTGATTGCATGGGTGATTATTTTGTTTAATAGAAATAAAAAATATATAAAAAAATTACGCTTCATTTATTTCGTGAAAAACGGCAATTTCATAGGTAAAGACCTGATATTTAACGCAAAATAAAATAAGCCAAATAATTTTACTCGTCAATTTTCAATTAACCATTTCTATTTGCATCATTTTATCAGCGGCACACAATGTACTATTGCGAAGTTTGGAATTTCTATGATCTTGTCTTTTTTTTGTTTAGAACCAAAGTCGCTTTTCGTGAAAAGCTGGAAATAGTACTTATTTTGGTCCTGGCGTATTAACTACACAAAAATCTAACCTAACCCAATTAGTTACTTTTCTCTTAAAATTTTATGTCCAAACAAATCTGTTGACTAAATCTTATTTGTCTAAAAAGTTTGTTTGCTGTAATAAATCACTTGTGAAAAGACCAAATGACCTAATGCCATTATCCTTGGTAATATACTGCCGAGTAAAAATTTGACCAAATGAAAATGTGCGTACTAAAACAATTCCAAATGTAGCATTGGTGTAAAAAAGTTTGCTAAAAAAGTTTGGATTCCAAAATGTTTTAATCCTGGAGCTTTCAACCGTAGTGTAAATAGGTACCTCATGGACAGTCGTACACCATCCTCATCTTCATCATCACATCAAATTCCACCAGGTGTAATGAAAGACAAACGCATGCCAATCTTTAATCAAAAATAAATTTCTGCTCACTTATTTGTTTATTCGTAGATAAATAGCTTATGCATATAGTTTTACGACTAAGGTATTCAATTTTTTCCATCAAAATCGTAATACATTCAGCATTACGATCGTAATGACTATTGTTCCCGTGGGTATTGCGGTCGTAAACTACAAATTCCATGCTAGGAACTTCTGTGGCCTAAATTCAAAACCTGCGCTTTGATTTATAATGTTCATTCTATCTTAAGAAGTTATTATATTTTCTGTGCCGAAAAATTGACTTAAAAATACCAAGACCGAAATGCCAATTTTGATTAATTTGGCATATAAAAGAGATTCTGCGAACATGTACAAATAATGTACACGTGAATTAAACCAAGACCTCAAGCCTCATTTCCTATCCAAATAATACAATTCCGTGATAGAGATAGCTCCCATTGCATGTCTAAGGCTATGTCGATGTCTTTATTGGTTTGAATAATGCATAAAGTTGATGTGTCTGACTAAATCAAAATAAATTGTTGACTATAAAAATAAAGTACTTTATCAGTAATTATGGGGTTTCAAAACTGAAGATTTCAAATTTTATTTATATTGGGATTTGGGACGGGTTATGTTATTTGAATTATCATAAATGTTGAGAGTGAAATTACCAAAGCAATGTTACTATATTTTATTTATTTATTTAGATATAGGATTACCAACATGACATATACTGTTGAAATAAATTAAATCTAGTGTACAATTTAGATCTAAGTAATGTCACAATTATAGGAGATCACGGCATGCGACCTACAATTTTTTTTTAATAGTTAAGAAAATAAAGTTACACAAACTAATTAAGCTTATACATACATATGAGTTTTATAATATTGGCAAAATAATGAATTGCATTTTAAGATAAGTCAAACTCTCTAATTAAGGACACAAACCTATGTAGACTCTGAGAATGGGTATTTAGATTAGGCATCTTATTTGAGAGCTCATTGTACAGCCAAGAGAACGATTTTTTCTTGTAATAAATTATGGTAAATGTATAAAATATCAGGTAAATAAACAATGGTTAGTTTCTTAACAATATTTTTTTGACCCTGATAGAATGCGCTTTAGAGTGAAAAAATGTAAAAACTATAAGGGTGATTAATCTAAATAAAGTAACGAAGACTTTTTTACTAAAAATCCACAAAGAAACGATCTTCAGATGTTTTTATTGGGGTAATATCAATCTTCAAGATGTTTGAATTTATAAATACAATATCTGAATGTTCGATTAGGACTGAAGTGAATTAGTCTTAAGTTGACATTTTCAAAATATGGATGACAGCAAAAAAGACGTTGCATTTGATATCCTGAAACAGCAAACTCTTGGGGAAAATGAGCTGGAAAATAAAACACTTTTTTAGTGGATTTTACTAGAGACCATGGTATTTGTAAAGGTACCGAAACGTCGAAGTTGAAATGTAAAAGTTTAATTAAACGCGATAACATTGTAAGAAAGTGTTTTATTTAATATAATGAATCGTGTTAACTTAAGAAAAAGAGTTGTTACCAACCCTGCTTTCCTTGAAAACTTGAAAATTACAAAAACAATAGTTATGAAAAGAAACCATATTTTTAAGCAACATTTTTATTGAATTAAAGAAAAGGTACATGTCTAAAGATCACTTCTATGTTGCCGGTTAAATTTTAAAGTATATAAATAGCAAAGCAAATGACATATTGTTAATTGTTATTTTTAACATATCGAAGCTAATTTAGTGAAATACTCACGTACTTATCCGTATTTTAGGGAAGACGTCAGTCAATAATACAGTTACGTATTATTTGTATATAAAACACATACTACTTTATAATATTACGAAAAAATAAGGGTTTATTACCATGTTATCATTTAAAATAAATTTTTTGTTTTAAACTAATTCACAAACATTAAGTTACCAATTATAACGACGGCCATTGTATTGAATGGGAGCATTTACAACACGGAATACAAGATAGAAAGGATGTAAGTATGGAAACTTGTTAACAAAACCAAGCAAAATTGTAAATATTATTTTAGAGTTTTTAAAACTATTAACAGTATACTAAAGAAGTTAAGTTTTAGACTTCGAAGGCCACTAAAGCTTAAGGTATATATGACAAAAGATATTTTTATATTATAAAAATATGGATGTAATGTCAATATACTATAACACATAAAAATGTATAATCGCGCACTCCTGGGTACGAAATTTCAATACCATAGCGGATAAATGTTAGTACAAACTCACTCAAATATCACATATAATAACAAAAAGTAACAAAACACAAAAAATAACGAAAATTTTTATTTAATTTTATTATTGGTTTTAAAACTATTACACTTAAATAATGTCAATCAATACATCTTTATAATTCGCCTTTCAAAAGGTATTATAATTATATATATTATAGGTAAACCGCAAGGAAAAAAAAGTCGCCTGAACAAAAACCTCTCCATCCTCTTTTGTCATAAATGTACAGTAGTGGAATAGTAGGTACACATGAAACATAAATAAAAAAGGAACACATTGTGATGTGTGGGGAAGATAGGTGTTTCGTGACATGAAAAGTAGAGATCATCAATAGTGCGAAGTTTGCCTTATGTGAGGTCTCGTTTTTAAAGGTAGGTTTGGGTATGTTAGACCCCGTTGATGGCGATGTTGAAGCTTATTTTACGCCAAGATTACCTATTTTAAGTTTATTAAAAATTACAATTTTTTTTTATTTTTGGTATTGCATTTAGAATTCAGTACATCACAAAGTTCCATTGAAGTAACAGTATTAATCGTTTTTAAAAACTCAAAAGTTTTTCAAGGGGAATATTTGATTAATATCGGTGAATGGAATGGAATTACGCTAAGTACAAAGTTAGAATCCAACTAATTAATTTGAAAATTGGATTATGGTTAGAGAAATAATTCAAAAGAAATACATTTTTCAACTTTTACCAATGTAACCAAAAAACTTTTGCCAATGTGAAATCGAATTCTGTTACATCGAATATGTATTATTAATTATAACAATATACGGTATTGTGAATATATTTTTCTTACTGTTAAGGTTTGATTAAATTGAAATAGTGTAAGATTGGTGACGATTGGTTAGAACTCACACAAACTCATGTATATTACATTTATGAAACTGGTAAGGTGTAAAAATAAAGTTTGCTACCAACCCGCAAGGAAAAAGGATCAAGAACACTTTTATGTTTAAAACATTATATTTGTTTTATTCAATGAGGTATAAGTCACTGTGCAAATTCACTAGCGTATCCTATAACTTACTCTTCACCCGATCACTATTGGATTGTATATTTCCCACTACAGAAAAGAAGAATTACATCTCAGGACAAAGGTAGGTCTTTTTTTGTTTCTGTTCATAAAAAGTGTTCTTATTTTAACATAAATTTGCTTACATATTGGATATTATCAAATGTTTTCAAAAATTTCAATATGCGGATGATAAGAAAATTATTGGTTCCCGTTACCAGATTTACCGACTACGCAGAAAGAACCTGTTCAATATGAAACGACTACGAACGAAATGAGAGACACGTTTGTGACGCAGTGTTTATTCTGTATTGTTCGCATGCCACGTCATTGCATAAATAAACAAGTCTTTCTCAGTTTCATAAATAAAATATCCAGAATCAGACCCATAGCTGAAGGACGTCACATAATACTGTGAGCAATTTAATTAAATCTTAATATTATGTAAACATATTCACAATACACAATAACACTTGTTTGTAAATTTATGTCACTTTGGCCATAAGCCTGTGGCATTAACGCTGTCACTAGAAACGATTGATATATTTATTTTTAAAAAAAATTGTATTTATAGGTATACAAATGTTCTCCAGGTTCGATCCAAAAGAAAAGTATCCTAATTTATCGGTTGTAATGAGTATTGAAAGCCGTATAGTTCCTGTTATGGCTAAGGTGTTAATATTGCTATTTAATTAAATGATTAACTTCATTCGTTTACGAGCTTTGTTATAAATATTAAGAAATGGTTGTTTTATTTTCCGCCAATAATTTTTTTTCGGATTACTGTTTTATTTAAAAGGTTCATTTTTGACCATGGTAATTACAAACTAAATATGACGTTCAGACTATAAGCTTAGTCAAAATGTAAAACAAAAGCTCCATAAAAATATGAAGATTAAAGCCCTGGTATTTACTATCTATGAATAATTAAAGGATAGAACTTCAAGCCTGTCAAAGACGAGGTTCTGGCATGATTTATAGCTTATGTATGACTGGATTGCATGTGCAAGGCTTATCCTCCACAACTCAATGCTTTATTGCTTTTATAACATTTAAAAAAAAGCATTGGTAACATTTTGCAAAAGCATTGGTAACAGATATGCTTAATTCCGAAAAATGCCTATTTTATTCCTATGCACTTCGTACAGGGATTGGCAAAAATACGTTCCACTAATCTAAGTATTAGTTTAAACATTTTTCCACAACATGCTTATGAAGTGACTCTTAGGCAGCGCATCTGTTTATAATTCAGATTATTATACAGTCGTGTTTTTTACTTTACATTACCATACAAGTACTTTTTAATTTACATTTATTTTCCAATCTATGCAAAGAGTTTTTATGTCTAAAAACGATGTATATTTTTGTAAATAAATAAATTATTTTAGGTTACAAATGATAAATCAATCATCAAAATCACGAAACGCGAGTGATCCTGATGCCACCAAAATCTAGAGGAAAATACCTAGCGGCCTACGAAACTTTCATACACTGGCAAACCGCAACAATGCCCAGTCATTTACGGAGTTAACACAAGTGTGTTTTTTCCTCGCACATGTGTTGAAAAATGTTGTAGTAAACGCGTGTGCATTAATAATTATTGATAAATGAATAATACCGTCTCGAGTGTAATGACCAACATAGCACACTTTTAATACATATAATGTACTATTACAAAATTTCTGCTTACAAAATTTATTTTTGGCAAACACTTAAGAATTTGAAGGGTTTTTGATCCTGCGAAAATGTAGGACTTTCAAAACAGTCAAGCCTCACGAGTTTCCTTTAAGTGCGGTTATAAAGGTAAAGGTTATGCAAAGAACAATCTTAAAAACTTGACTCTGGTGCTTGAGTTTTGCTCATAATTTTTTGAAACATTATATTTTCATATCATTTGTTTATGTCCTTAAAAACAGACCTGTTTTTTGAGCACAGATAGCCTTAAATAAATTATCGTGCATAATTATATTACTATAATATTTAAAATAGTTTTTTTAAATATATATTATACATTTAAATGTTGTATAATTTGAGAGCGAGAGACAAAAACGGAAATTCAAATTCAAATATTTATATTTCAACATTGACAATCACTTGTTCTTATTGACGTTAAATAAAGCATGACTTTACCTACTGTTCGGAACAACCTTCGTGAAGAAGAACTGGCAAGAAACTTCACGGGTATAATTTTTTCAAAATAAATTATAAAATTAGAAGAACCCACCCTATTTATTTCTTGAAATGGATTCGTAATAACTGAGTGAGTGAAACTGGTAGCTATAAAATTTTATAAATGTTGATACATTATCTTAGATATCTTTTTTATTTTCAGTCATTAACTCAAGACTATTTATTTGAAGTAGAAACCAAAAATGTTTTCCTTGTTGGAGTGATTAAGAACATTATATTTTAAGTGACGTCATTTAAAATTGCTCCGACATGTTTTTGACGATTGGTATGTAAAATGAAAAAAGTCAACCCACCTTCACGGTGGGAATTCTCCCACATTGAACATTGCTGGAGAAACGGAGCACTAAAGCAAAACAATTTAAACTAATAATTGTACGTTTCTACTTTGTCATTATTTATTGTGTTTTTTAACTATTGTGGAATAATATTGCTCTTTGAAATTTTTACAACATTTAAATCAACTCGACATGTTTTATTTTTCAATAATATTTGTTATGCATTTTCGTATAAAATTTAATTAGGGGCTCTGCACTGGGATTACAAAATCATCAGAATCAGCAAAAAACTTTGAACAATTTTAAATAAACGTAAATTTTAAAAAAATGCAATTAAGAAACATAAACAAACTTTAACATGGCGGTTTACAAACAGGATATTCGCTATGTTTTGTTTACTCAACCTGACGTTTTAACTGAAATTTTAAAACGCAATTCAGAAACTTTTTCCTTTTCTTGGCAAACGTGTTAGTCGCCCAGTTTATTTATTTTTATTTTACAAATTTTAGGTAACAAAGTCATAATAAAATATCAATTCACGCTTATATCCATTTGCAAACTTCTAGCGATATTCAGTTAGGATTTGTTAACATGAGAGTATATTAGTCGTAGTTCATAAAGGTAATAATACAGTGGCACTAAAAAATTTCATAAAAGTACACAACCTTTACCAACTAAAATAGCCATTTTGAAAAAAACTAATTACTTCAGTCCCTTGTGACTGTCGTTGTTGACGTCTTAAAAAGATCAATATCGCACTCAACTCTGATATCACTAGATTAATTCACAGATTAAAGCACCTGCTAGCTCTAATAAAACAAGTATTCTGTCTATATTTAGTTTTTGAAAATGGTAAATACAGTAAGGCGGGCCTTCTGTGCGACCCGTTCTTGTACGTATCAAGGATTTTCCTCAGTCGTTAGTAATAAAAAACGAGGTATAAAAAGTTCTTTGCTTTTCTTTTATGATAAAGGTTGACTAAAAACCTTGGACCGACATTTACAAACGCCACATGTCCTATAAATTATTTTGTATTTTGCCGACCTGTCAGAAAATCCCTCATTGACTTAGTAGCCCCGTACAATGGAGCTAACCGTTCGCAATACGCAAGTGGAACGTTAGATCTACTCAGCTTGATCTCCACTACACACCTAACTTCTCATTAGAAGTCAAAAGTCCGAAAAGGCTCCGGGTGCGGATGGATATTAGCTACTTTTCAAAAGCTTGGAAAGAAGCGACAGTCATAGGCATCCTCAAGCCGGGTAAACCTCTGAATATCCCGGCTAATCACAGACCCATCAGCCTCCTCAAGGCCATGTCTAAACTTCTCGAGAGAGTCATACTCTCTCGAATGCGGAATCATCTATTTCCAACGGATGGCGATCCCCTCATTATTCTCTATCAGTTCGGCTTTTGCGCTAAGCACTCCTGCCCTCAGCAAGTCCATCGAATTGTTGAGTACATACTCTATGGCTTCTATCCGGCGTCAGAAAACCAAGGCTAAAAAAACCAAGGCTTTTGATAAAGTCTGGCACAGCGGTCTCGTATATAAACTTTATAAAATAGGCTTACCGGATCGCCTAGTTAGAATAATAGCGTCCTTTCTCAAAGACCGTACGTTTCGTTTAGACACGAAGGCACGCTATCCGCGCCTTGTCCCATAAAGGCTGGAGTCCCTCTAGGGTCAGTCCTCGCCCCTCTATTGTACGCCGTGTACACAAACGACGCTCCCATTCTGCCGAAAGGCGTCGAACTTGCCCTCTTTGCCGACGACACCGCCCTTTCCTCCAAAGGCCTCAGTGTCCCGGGTCTCGTCACCAGACTCCAAAAGGCTGTTAACGCCCTTGGTGCACGGTTTCAAAAACGGCGTATCGACGTGAACCCAGACAAGAATTCTGCGGTTTACTTCGACCACGTAAGAATGTTAGGTATTCCCATCCCCTGGAACCGCAGTACAAAATACTTAGGCAGCACCGTAAACCAGATGCTTTCTTTCAAGCTACACGTTTATAGAGTAACGAAAATTGCCCATTTTTACTTAGGTACTACGTATGTACCATTTTTACTTAGGTATACGTATGTTAGGTAGGAAAAGTAAAATGTCCTTCAGAAACAAACGGACACTTTATAAGACCTGCGTTAGACCCGTCATGACATATGCCTCGCCAATCTTTGCCCACGCCAAACCCTCCATCCTGCACAAACTGCAGGTAGTTCAAAATCTCTTCTGCTGCAGGGCCACAAACGCACCTTAGTACGGTCGTAACGCGGACCTGCACACAGATCTTGAACTACCTACAGTGCAACAACACCTCAAAACACTCTCTGAAGCGTTCTTCAAACGCTCCGAAACCCACCCCAATCCTCAGTTTCAGTCTCGTATACTACCCCTGTCATAGATTCGAAATGCAAAGTAGCTAGACCGAAAAACGCGCACACGAACGTAGCCACGCAACTAACACTAGATCTGGAAGCCCTTCAGGCCGCAACTTCTAATTCGAATTAATTCCATTTTTATTTTTTCATTTTGAGCACCTTCAGTGCCAAGTAATTCCCAGCGGGTGACCTTCAGGGCCCCGTTGCGCGGCCTTTTTCTCCAATTGGCCGTCGCTTCAGATGAAGGCTGTGAGGCAAAAAATTGCCAGAGTCATTCAGGGGTTTTTTTTAGTGGCTCTGGTAGGCTCGGAGCGACTCCCACATAACCTCGATCGCACGCGCGGGGTATGCGTAAGAGCATTTTTCAGATCCTCCTGCCCTCCCCTTGGAGGTGAACATAAAAAAATGCTTTTATTTTCATGGTAAATTAAATTTAGCTAAGTAAAAATATTGCATATGAATTATAAATTTGGAACATAATAAAATTAAGCACTGCTTTAGATTCTTAGTTTTGAAATACAAATTTGAATTTTTTAACGAAATTGGGCTTTTGTTTGCAAGTTAAAAAACTTTTGAAGTTAAATCGTAATTGCTCTAAAAAGAAACATTGTTTAAATCTCAATTACTCGCAAAATAAATACCTTCCTCATGGGATTTTCACCTTCAAAATCCCATGGTACTTTTCATCTTAAGTTATATGATTATAAGAAATTCATTCTACATGTGTATATTTCGTCCACAGTAAAAATTATGATTTCGTTGTTTGATGATTATGTGCGAGCACTTTGTGTAGTTAATAGATTCCATGTAATATGTTGAAAATTCCTTATAAAACCTATTCCATATAAAACATAGTGAGCACACTAACATATCTAAGTCATTATTACGAAGGTATTTGTGAAGTCTGCCAACCATCTAGAGGCCAGCGTGGTGAACTAACATTGCCTGAAACCACCTGCCGTAGTAGGTTGCGGCTGATACGCACCGCTGCAAGGGGATAATTAAGGCTGATTTTTAAATTTCACCGGACTTTGTCACTGCGCTGAGGGCACTTAGCCTACGATGCGCCTAAGGGCACCTGAGAGGGCACGCACCTCGGCTTAGGACGTCGTATATTGAAACTACCACTGGATTGGAAGGGTCATCTACTGGGAAAGAAACAGCAAGAAACTCAGTAGGAATGCGTACGCCACGTTTGCCTGGCCCAACGGTGGATTAGGCGATTCGAGTGCCATGTTACTCTATTTCTAACTGGAATGCCGGCGTTCCTTGTTGTAATAGCGTCGTCGGGATCTGTTAAGACGTTACACAGAGGCCTGTAGTACATTTAGGCTGTCCTACACATGTACTCCATTAACTTTCCAGCAGTCTCAACAATGGTAGCGCCTCTATGATATCAATCATCGTGTGCAATTGATTTTGTACTTTAAAATTCAGTAGAATTCAATTGAAACTTGTACATGTATGTGTATTTTGTGATGTTTGTATTTATTTAATGTATATTTCATGTGGTTTAATGTATGTTTCTGGTGGTAGGTTTCGGCCGTGGCTTGTCACCACCCACTAAACAAAATCATGCCGCCAAGTGACATGGTCACGTTCTGGCATGATTTTTAGTGTAGCCATTGAGGAGGGTAGGTCTGAGTAATTGTGCTGCATCAGAGACCTGTCTTCAGCTCGTTATTTATTGACTCGCGGGGTAACTGGTTTTGGAGGGTAGCGGGATCTAAAGAAAAGGTGCACCGCTGGCTGACTGCAGGTAGTAAGTGGCCCATGTAGTGTGCTAGCCACATACGAGAAGCTGCCCCGCCACCTTGCGAAAAATCCCGGGAGGCTTCATCGTGCCAGCTGGTGACTGGTTAGAGAGGACCCAATGACAATCCCGGGGGGGTTCGGGCGTCCCCGCGATCTCCACGCCAATTCCCCATCGGTGCGTTGTATATTGCGAGTTCCATTTGCAGCGCTTCACTCAACTTCTGTCTACCTCCCTATTCACTCACACAACTAATATGAAAGTCATAAGAAGAGTAAGGTTCTACAGCGGTTGCACTTCCTCTCTCTTAAAGTGCACTTCTGCAACATCACAGGAATGCACTCAAATATCAACGATGTCCACCACCATCTTGAGACAGAGAGGCCACACGTACTCTTCCTAACGGAAACGCAGATCTGTGATCCGTCAGAATCGGCATACCTTTGTTACCCACGGTACATCCTGGAGTCCAATTTCCGCCCAGCAGCCGGGGTGTGCATGTATGCCAGTGACGAGATCTGTTGTCAACGTCTCCGTTACTTGGAAGATCTGGACTTTTCCGTCATGTGGGTTCACATTGATACCGGCCTTGACCAATTGGTCTACGCCAGTATATACCGGTCACATAGCGGAGATCGGGAGACAACGAGGCTCATGGAGTATCTCAGCGATGCAGCAGATAAGGTTCAGCAAAGATTTCCCTCAGCGCAGTTGGTGTTCCTGGGGGATTTTAACGCTCATCACGGGCAATGGCTATACCTGTATCAGTATACACTGACCACGCTGGAAGAGAGGATTTTAAGTAATAATTTTTTTTTTTCCAAAATCCAACATACATTATTATCAGAATATCTATAAATATCGCACTAGGCACAGTCTGTATCGCGAAGTTCATACCTGTTTTTACATTATTGAGGAATGTTTCCGAGATGATGTTAATTGAATTAACTGAATTAACATTTGGCAAATTTTTTAACCATTAGATAGGTGTCAATGAGGTACAAATAGAGTATATATCTTTTAAATAATAACATAAGTAATTTAAACAACATCAAAGGCTAACGGGGATAAATCTATTACAAACAAATTACTATTAAAACAATTTAAATTAAATCAATAAGATGAAAAAGGGCTCTTAATAATGAGGATTTATTAATGGGTTTGTGTGTATGTGTGTGTGTGTGTTTGTCTGTGTTTGTGAAAGAGAAAGGGAGTGTTTGTGTGTGCTAGTGCTTTTCCTATTTTTATGACAGTACCCTTAATAATGTTTCCGTTTTCGTATAGTCTAGAGTAAATAAATTTTTTTGAGATAATAGCTTAGCTTCTCTGGAATTCGAATGTATCAAGGTTGGGCATTTCATTAAAAATTTATTATAAACTAAGAGCGCCAGAAAATTTTTAAATCGACACACAAATGCTGTTTTTACTGTTGGCGTTATCACTGTAGGTTTTCGTTTTTTGACGATTTTGTTGTAAAATGGCGAGTTAAATACAGTTTTATGCATAGATATTATTAAGCGTAAGATGTATAGTCTGCGTACACTTAAAACTTGTGATTCTTCATAGAGGGTAGTGGTGGGATAACGACGAGGCTTTTTGAAAGTAACCTTAAGCACAGCCCTTTGAGCTCTCTCTATAGATAAAACGGTGGAACTGGGTGCCCCGCCCCATACTAGTATGCAGTAGTTTATGACAGATTGGCAGAGTGCTAGATAAATGTTTTTCAAAAGATTGTTATCAGCAACATCGCGCAGGAGCTTCGTTGTGTATATAAATTTTCTAGTTCGAGCTGTTGTGACTGTCATGTGTTCTCGGAAAGTCAGATTATCATCCAACACGACGCCCAAATACTTGATATTATTAACTCTATATATTGTATTGCAGTCACACAGTCAGTCTCCGACGCGCTACGTGACAATGAACAGGCATAATTATGAATTTTTACTTCTTGCATATTTATTGGGGGTGCAGATGATATCGTTTTATGAAAACATAAAAACTTTGTCTTTTGTATGTTGAGGGTAAGAAGATTCTCACAAAGCCACAACGAAACTGACCTCAGGCCCGTCTCCATTCTGTCATATGCGTCCCGCCACGATTGACCATAAAAAATTACAGCAGTATCATCAGCATAACAGATCACGTCTGTGTTTTGAAGCGGTGTGGAGGTTATGTCATTCAAGTAGATGAGGAACAAGGATGGGCCAAGAATGCTACCCTGTGGGACGCCAAATTGCACAATTTGGGAACTGCTAACCTGTGACCCTATTTTAAGACATTGCCTTCTTTCAGAAAGGTAGCTGGTAAACCAATCGAGAGATGTTCCTCGAATCCCGAGAGATTCCAATTTTCTTAAAATTATGGGAATGGAGACTGTGTCGAACGCCTTGGCGAAGTCAAGGAAAACGCCAACACAACTTTTGCCATTATCAAGATGATGAGAGATTATGTCTGTAAGAAGAACCACGGCGTCGTCACTGGATTTTCCACGCCTAAAACCAAACTGGCTACGGTTTAGCAACCCATTTAATTCCAAATAATCCATTAATCTTTTGTTTACAACTCGCTCCAACAGTTCTGAGAATGCTCCTAACAATGAGATTGGTCTGTAGTTACATGGGTTATCTTTAGCTCCTGTCTTGTATATAGGTATGACTGTTGCATTTTTCCATGTTTTCGGAAAGTAACCTACAGTTATGCTCATATTGAAGATAGTCGCGAGTGGTTTAACTATGATTAAAGTGGTAGATTTTAAGATACGATTACTAATACCGTCTGCACCGGGTGCTCTAGCGCCATCGAGTGCATTTTTTAAATCCACAACTTCTGTTTCGTTCGGAGGTGATATTTTACCAACGTGTACTTTAGCAGCAAGAGATTCCTGAGTTTCATGGAGTTTGTCTAGGGTTTCGTTCGCAAGTTTTTTTCCTATGGTTGCAAAATATCTATTACAAATATCGAGTGAGTCTTCCTCTGATTGCTTGTTCTTTAATAGGCAGTCAGCGCTAGATCTTGTTTGCGTATAATGTGTAATGTGCCTTATTGTTTGCCACAGTTTTAATGGCACCTTTGTGTTTTTGGCCAATTCATTTTTATAGTAATTAGTCTTAATGGTTCTCAAAAGGTCAATGTAAAAGTTTCTGTACCTTGTATAGACGACTTTTTTGAAGGGGTCATCCGGACTCTTTCGATGTTCAGCATGTAGTTTATCCCTATGCTTAGAACACCTCAAAAGTCCAGAAGTTGGTTGGATCACACGTTTTGAGTGGGAAATCTTGACAGATTGGCTACACTTGGATATAGCTTCTGAGATGACCGAAGTAAAATGATCGACTATATCATCTAGCGGTTTACTCTCGTTGACAAATGACCAGTTTTTAGTGTTTAAAACTGTCCGTAGTGATTTAAAATCAATCTCATTTCTAAACTTCTCTACTACAGGTCTTGTTTTGTTGTTAAGATTTAATCCCACCATCCCAATATCGTGATCAGTAAGATCTGATACATAAACAATTGATTCCCCAACAGCATTACTGGGAACAAATATGTAATCCAGATTTGTTTTGGCATGAGTAGCTTTATTTATGGATGAAACTAATCCTAGTTCAGTCAAGATATGTAAATATTCTGATGCATGTTCTTTATCAGCAGCTGCACCTAAAATGTCAATATTCATGACTCCAGCTATGATTAGATCATCTACCAATGACTATCAATGGAATTTATAAAATCAATTGGATCATGAAAACAAGAGTTACGGTAAACCCCAACTATCGTAAAACTATTAGCTATGTCAACTCGGATGCCATTGGCGTCCTCAAACTCCAATTCGCTCCCACTAAAGGACCAACAATCTTTTACATAAATTACGACCCCTCCAGCTTTATTAACATATTTTTCAGAATGAAACGACGTGTAACCCTGTAGTTGTCTTACCGTTGGATTTTTGTTTAACCAGCACTCAGACATAACTATAACATCAAAACCAATCGCCATTCTATGGAACAAAACTAAAAACTGGTCAAAATTTAGATTCATACTCCTAATGTTGAAATTTAGCAGTTTGAAAGGGTAATTGTTCAATATATTTTTACGTTTTTCTGTGGTGTTGAAAGTATGGCATTTAAGTTTGAATGATTCGTCAATGTTATACAACAGATTTAAGGTGGCCATTGATATATTTTTAAAGAAAGAAAATTATTGAAGTATATACTTTTCGAAGCCATACTAGCATAGCAAAATATCGTTTTGGAAAAATGTAAAAGTTGTGAACTATCAAAAGAGTGTTTCAACTCAAGGAAAAGAGGGTAGGTGTTCTTGAATATGTGTAATTTGATGTGTAGATAGTGGTTTTGTTTATTTGTGTTTGAGTAATGAGTGTTATGTAAAATGTGCAATAATTGAATGGAATCCTCTAAAAAAATAAAATTAATTAGAAAAATATTGAAAAGTAAATATGAAAGTAACGTATACTTTAAAGGGATATAGAGCAACTGATTAAGGCGTAGACTGTGGTCCAATATGTTTTTCCAGATCATTGAAAGATTGTATAGCAAACGCAGGGAATTTTTCATTTTGCGTGTTGGCGGATTTTCGTACAAGTACAGTGCCATTGCGTATCCAACAGAAACTGAAATCATACTGTTTGGTGCGTCTTCTGGCCTCTCGAAATAACTGCCTATTCAATTTAGTTAATCGTACATTGATGAAAACTTTCGATGTAGAACCGTTGATTACGAAATCAGACGTAATATTACGCCTGGTTTTAGAAGAAGCCAGCAGTTCATCCCTCTTAGACTTACGGAGTAATCTTACTGCAATCGGTCTGGTGTTTGAGTCCTCTAAGGTATCAGGTTGTGGTTGTTTTGGGCCCACTCTGTGAATGGAGTCTATGTCAAACTCTTTTAAGTCAACCCCCAGTTTAGCTGAAGTTGCTAGCATTATGTGGGTAAGATTCTCATTTCTCCTTTCCGGGATTCCAATGACTTCCAGTTCATTTCGTAATTTGAACTGTTCCCAAGCAGCACAAGAAGATTGTAATGTCCCCAAAGAATTTCTCAGTTCCGCAATTTCTAAATCTTTTGTTTGTAGCATCTTCTCACTCTCAGATATTTTCTGGGTCAACACCTCCGACACTGACGACATTTGTGTTTTAAGGTCCTTTATATCTTGTCTTAGAGCATGGATTGCGTCGAGCACCGAGGAAAGTTAATGGGTTTCTTCAATATTAGGAGATGAAACAATACGGGTCGATCTGCTGCCGCGAATCCTGTTTATGTTATCATTGTTACTAACACTGTTTTCTTTTAGTGAGCGAACAGGAGTGGAAGTGTTGCTGGTCTTTGGTTTTGAACATTTGCACGAAGGGCAAGACCAGTTATTCTTGGTTACGTTTGTGAGGTTGCAGAAGTTTTCCATGGAAATGTTTAGGCACTCGAGATCATAAGACTCGCTACAGCTGCAGCACTTCATATAATTAGGCTTTAAGATTTTTTTGCCACAAGCATTGCACATTGGAACCATTTTTATTAGAGAAAAAAAAAAGTAAAAAGTAAGTAAGTACTTGTAAACGCAGCAAGGTGATCGGCAATTTCTTGTAAACGAAGCACTGTGACTGGCAAGTTCTGGAGAACGCAGCACAGAAAGCAGCGAGTTGTTGTAAACGTAGCACGGAGCGGTGAGTCACTGTCAACGGTCGCTGGCGCGTCACACCGATCTTTGTAGTTTTGATAATTAATCTTCTGACAACTTTTGATTTACTTGATATTTTTTAACACGGTTTTCACTGTTATTTTGGCTATGAAAAACACTATCTTGATATTGTAAGCTCAAATAATAATAACAACTTTTGACTAATTTTCGAATAAAATAACACGTAGCAAAGTGAAACAGTACTTCCTCAAGCTAATCCCAACGTAGTTTTCCGTGACTCAAGGACTCTCACAGCTTGTACCCGAGCCCACGCGCATCGTTGACGTTGCTGGCCACACTGCATTTTGCTTAGACCTTCTGCTGACAACTGATCCTGACAGGTGCTCGGTGTCCGTAACTGCACCTTTAGGGACATCCGACCACTGCGTGGTGAAATCTGTGTCGCAGTACTCGCCGCCTGACACCCGCCCAAAAGGCGCAAGGCGAGTATGGCGATACAAGTCAGCAGATTGGGATGAAATGCGGCATTTTTTCGCGTCTTATCCTTGGCGGCAGATTCGGCATCGTGACATCAATCGATTCATCGTGCTGCGCTGATGCTATATCAAGTGTGATAGGCCAAGCAATGGAGTATTTCATCCCTTAAGCTGACCTATCTTATCCTATAGTCGCCCAAGGTTTAATGCTGCTCGCCCCACAGCTGAAAATCTTAAGCAAGAAGCGTACAAAGCCTGGGCTGACGCTCGCAGAAGCAAAGCCGTGGATTCGCATGAACTGAAGAAAAAATACAATGCTGCCGCCAAGTCTTGCGAAAAGGTGATCAGGAAAACTCGCTTTGACCACATTGGCCACATCGGAGACAAGATAGCGTCATATCCTTCAGGAAACAAAGCTTTCTGGTCTCTGGCCAAGTCGGTTGAGTCGAATTTCTGTCGCTCATCGCTGTTACCTGTGAGGAAGCGTGACGGTTCACTGGTCCACACCCCAAAAGAGAAAGCAGACCTTTTTGTTAATCTATTTGCAGATTGTTCACGTCTAAATAGTCAAGGTAAAGTCCCACCCCAGTTACCTCGGTTCGGACCCAAAATGGGTACCGTTCATATTCGCCAAAAGGAAGTTCTTAAGTGCTTGCAGAATTTAGACGTGAATAAGGCTAGCGGCCCCGATGGCATACCTGCAGTCGTGTTAAGAACTCTGCGCAGCTGAGTTGTCTCTCGTACTAACGCGCAGTATCGACTCTCTTGGGAATCTGGAAAGGTCCTTAAATCCTGGAAGCTGGCTATCGTGCAACCAGTACCAAAGAAGGGAAGCCGTGCAGATCCTATCAATTACCGAGCTATTGCAATCACCTCCATACTTTGCAAAGTTATGGAGCGTGTATTGAACAATCGTCTCCTGGCATACCTTGAGTCCAACGAGCTCCTTTGCGATAACCAATATGGTTTTCGCAGTGGAAGCTCGACTGGAGATATTCTTGTGTATGCCACGCACTTATGGAGCGAAGCCTTGGAAGGTCACGGTGAAGCTATAGCTGTATCTTTAGACATTTCTAAAGCTTTTGATAGAGTCTGGCATGATGGTCTCTTGAGTAAGCTTCCAGCATACGGAATACCTAAAGGGCTCTGCGACTGGATATCTGATTTTCTGAGGAAACGGTCAATTGGCCATGGCTCAAACTGCTTCAAAGAATTGGGAATCATCTCGAGGGTTCGACGGTACTTCAGCCCTGAACAGCTACTTAATTTGTACACAGCTTAAGTTCGATATTATATGGAGTACTGTAGCCACCTTTGGGATGGTTCTGCAAAGTACCAACTAGAAGCGATGGACGCAGTTGCCCGAGCAAGCAAGCAGCAAGAGCCCGAAAAATTAATAACAACTTTGACCTCACCACCAAAAAACTCGAGCCTCGACCATCGTCGGAAAGTTGCCAGTTTAGCAGTCTTTTACAGATTACATTTTGGAAAGTGCGCGAATGCTCTTTTTGATCAGGTTGAGCCCATACCCTTCTTACATCGGACTACTAGACGCAGACAGGCCTTCCATCCCTTTATGGTGGATATCCCAAGAAGTCGAACCAAAGGCTTCGATAGTTCCTTTTTGGTGCGGGTCGCCAAGGTGTAATATAAAATATAGTCCTAGTTCTTTCAAGCGTCTAGTGAATAGGTATCTCGTGGATAGACGTGTAACAACTTCGTCTTCATCGTCACTTTCCATCAGATGAGATAGAAGACAAACGTCTAATCCTTTTTCAATAAAATAAAATAAAAAAATTTAATTAATATGTCTTGAAATTATTATTGTTTATTTTAGACTTGTTTATAGTATCAAATGAATTACCAAGATATGGTCAGATTGATTATGCAAGAACCCTTACGAAAACTTAAAAGCCCTTCTGTAGTAATAATCTAATTTGGATGATTGTGATTATTATAAGTATATCACAAATATTTACTGTTAGTGAAATCCCGCGTTTGACCGGAAACGTGAATATTTTACAGTGTGAGAATTATTGAAATATTTACGGCATATACTGTGGGGACAGTAGGATGACGTGGGCTAAAATTAATTACTGTGTGAACATCGTCACGGATCGAATACTATATGAAATACAAACGCTTTAATACTTCAATAACTGGTAATAATAGTTTGCTATTTCGTACAAAATAAGTATAAATATACACAGTGCTTAAAAATGTTGAATTTGAACAAGAACTGCCAAGTTGTTGCTTTTAGTTTCCTTGATGAGCTTGCAGAGGAGTATAAAAAAAAATAAAGGCTCGATATAACATATTTTCGTCTGCATGATTCAAGTCAATTTCAATGTATAATTTATCTGACTGAACTGTATTCGTTACCACAAATTTCTGAGCCAGGGCCTAGGAATACATTTTTTCTAATACGATTTGACTTCGTCAGGGTTTGAGAAAGCTTTGGTAGATCAATGAGTATATACATAGATCAAGCTCACATAATTGTATTTAGATACTTACATTTGTCTAGTTTTGATATATCCTTTACAGACGCGCTTTTAAAATATAGCTAACCGGGAGAAAAAAACATTTCTCTGTTTGAAGTACAAGTGATAAGAATGAATAATTTTGACAATTTATATGGAAATGGGTTGTTCCGTGTTAAAACTTCTGATGTAAAGCATTAAAATGCATGGCTGCAATTAGATATTTAAATTATTTTATTGCCCTTTAGCTTTCCTTGGAACACAGGAATATTGAACCTTATTATTTATTCTCGCCCTTATAGTAAGGGTTTCCTTATATGTAGATTTCATAATGTTATTAATGATAAGTATTTTTAAGTGTGATGGAATCGATCTATCTTTATTAGGTAGATCTATGATTTAGAAATTGGCACGAAATAATGTGATCCACGGTGTAATACAGGTTTAATTTTTAGTTCAAATACATATCTTAAACAGCATGAAAACTTGGAGGGTATATTAGTTACAGATAACAAAATATTAGTCATATTGATTATAAATATTTGTGAAGTCTAAATAGTTGTGAAGTTTCTTAAAAACAACTAAATATGAATACAATGAACACGTTCTTAATTGCTATTTAAGTTTCTATTTTTAAGGGAGCTATTTCAATATAAATTTTAAAATAACTGTTTTAAATTATAAATAAAATTATAAATTTGAGGTACGTAAAAAGCTTGAAAATGTTTCTCTTGAAGGCAGTTTCTAGATGTTTATCCAAAAAGCTACCATTACGTCATTTCCTAAGCCTCTTTCAATTCATTTCTGAACCGACTGAACATCAAATTTTAAAGTAATGGTCATACAACTGTAAATTTTGAATTGTATTATAGCTTAGCTCAAAATCGATTATTCTAGTACAAAACGAGAAGTGGTCGTACGAGCTGTTTTTACAGTCATCTACTAAATTGCAATGTTTTTTTGAGCATTTTTTTGAGATATTTTTATTTTTTCAAACAACTGTTTTTCAAACAAAAGTTAAACTTTAACGAAACTTCGTTAAAGTTTAAATTTTTTTATACAGCTAAGCGACAGACTGCCCTTTATATAAGCGTATTTTTATCTCAGTTAGACCAACACTATGAATGATATGTCGTTTTTTGTACACGCACAAAGAAATTTTTAACCAAAATACAAAATGGCTCCCTCTTAGAGGGGGAGGGGGTTGGGCCCCACTTAGTAGTGTATTTGTGTATAAAAATAGTGGTATTAAACGTACCTAGAATATCGCCAGTTCATAACCGGACACATTGTATAATCTATTAAACCTAATTTTTACCCGTGGTAGTAATGATCGATGAATACCTGATGCTGGTACCTATACTAAATATGTTTATTCACCACATCCACTTTGTAACGAATAGTTTAGAAACTTTTTTTATCAGACAGAAACGAGTTTCTTTTTAGTACTTTATCTTGTTGATGAGCAATAAAATTTTACATCCAATTAAGAGATTTTGATATTTGTTAGAGCATGGAGAAACAGAAACCGCTCTTTATAGTCTGTAAAATATGTACCAGAGCAGTAATTTTAAAAACAGAGTATGGCGAAATTGGATCCATAGCTGGACCTAAAATTAACGAAATCAAATAACAAGATTTCTTGATTTTTGTACTTACCACCTGAATGTTATTTAAAGGTTTTCAGGCTTAAAATCAATATTTACAAATTAACCATCTTATCAACCAAACATTTAATGCAAGTCCCTTAAAGTAAATGGTTTCGTCTGTAGACATCATCTGTAGGTGGGACGTTTCCGTTTCCTTACGGTTTCCTTAATAGGTCTTATCTATTAAATAGCAAAAACGTTTTGTTTTAAGTTTTAGATAAAGTTTTGTATGTTTTTTTAAATGGAAAAATACATTAATAGTTTTAATTATTCTTAGTGACTTTTATTTATAACAAATTAAGTACGAGTAACATGTAGTCGAACAAACAAAAATTTATAACTTTAATTTGAAAAGAGTACAGTGGGTAACTTTGAACATTTGTACAGTATTTGAGATATTACATCTGATTTCTATTTATTACACCTTTATTTTATTGAATGAACAATGTCCTTTTGAATTGGTTTATTTTTATAACATGATGAATTTACGGAAAAAACAATAGAATTACCCAGAATTTTCCCCAAAAGTCGAATTCAAAGTTACCATGAGTTTTGGGTAACTTTGAATATATTTTTTATAAGGTGTAAAAATCTAATAATATTGGAATATTGTAAGGTTTGGGTATAATTAAATGATGTCTTATTATGAAGGAAAACGTAATCTATGAAAATTACATCTACACTGAAATCAAAGTAGACCAATTTAGTGGAAAAAATATCGTTATGAGAATTGAGCAACATTATGCACATATTTAAAGTTACGCAACATAGTATTTTTAGGATACAGGTAACTTTGAACCATTCAATATTATCCAAATAACTTCGATTTTGAACGTACTCAAAACTTAATCAGATTCATACAATATTTTACATCAAAAATGGATAACGATTTCACAATGATACTATATTAACTACATTTTACAGGAAAACAGTAACATACTTGTTTACAGTAAGTTTTATATTTTTAATCACGATTTCAAGCACTAAACTTCATTACGGAATGGTGGGTATTTTACAAAATTATGACATTGAGTTTATTTTTTACTTCGCATTTGCTACAAAACATTTTGGACATTCGATTACGCAGTCCCGATATTGAAACATCAAAATGTTTCCATGTAAAAAATTTATAAATCTTTTTCACAACTTTGTTCAAAGTTACACCTCAGTTCAAAGTTACCCAACATATACGTATATAAATGATATTCTAATATTTTATTTATATTATTTTTCATAAACTTTACTTTACTTAATCATATATTTTTAAAGGAAAGGGAAGACGATCAAAAAATGCAGGCCCTAATGCATACGAGAATACCATATAAAAGGTGATTTTTCATATCATTTATTTATTTGATAATTCATACATTCTTGTAGAAGTTCATTGTTAAAAGTGGTCTAACTTTTCAAAATTAAATCTAGTAATCATAATATGAACATAATTGGCAAATTGTGTGAGCCCTACGAGCAACAAGTTTTTTCTCCTCAAGATTAACAAATCGCATAAATCAAAGTTTTGTATTTTTACTTAACAAAGGGAAATAGCTGAAGCTAAACATATTTTCACTGCACTGATTGCACTTTTTGAAAAGTTTTCTCAAAAACAGAGTACTGAAATCGCATCACAATATCCCCACCACCCAAAGCGGGTTCCTATCCAGAGAGGCAGACAGACAGGCCATGCACAGCTGCAAAAACTCAAGAGCAAGGAGAAGATCCTGTTTCGGCGGTAATCCATCATATACAGAACAAGATGAAGCTCAATACTGTCACTACGAACAATATTAGTCATTATCGTCGTTTAGGAGTTGTGAGAAATTCAACGACCTTCATGTTCCGGAGCAGGTCTGGAATAAAGAAACTTCTGTTAAAGGCACAGGAGTCCCATTATCTGAGTTTCTGACCAGGCTACGTCACAAGTGTTCATGGCGGCACGAAAGCGGTTCGGTGTATACAGAAGCTGGATCCGCGGTGGATATTTACTGGCATTCGGTTTTAAACTCTTCACTGATGCAGCTTTATGACCAACGTGCCTCAGTGCGACCAGTAAAAAGCATCTTCTTGCTCTTCTTTTTTAAGAAATAAAGTCGCTTATGTCATATGCAATAATACAAGGTGTCGTCAAAAAAATAATCCCACTGATGATAATCGTGACAGATATGGCAATCTGCGCAATCACTGAATACTTTGTGTAGAGATGAACAACGTCGCCACATCCACTATCAATACAGAGATCCAGCTAGAATCTGGGAGTTTCTGAAAACCCTTGGTGTAGGTAAAAGTAATAATAGTACTGTCCCAAATAGTCTTAATATCGATCTGTTAAACAGTTACTTCACATCGTCCAGTCGTATGGAATGCCATGTAAAATCAATTAGCCTTAAATACTCTTCATCTTTGCCAACTTCGATTAAACTTCAAGCAATTTACTGAGTGTGATGTCAAGAAAGCTTTAATGCAACATGTTGCAATAGCATTGGTTACAAAATGAACTCCCACTACTCGATTTTTTTGTTCCCATTATTACTTGTATATTCAACAATCCTATTAGTTTCAACACACTTCCTAATACATGGGAAAATGCTCAGGTACTTCCACTCCTTAAAAAAACTACACATCAATATTTCTCAGATAACAGGCCGATTGTCATTTTAGCATTCCTGTCTCAAGTACTTGAGTGCCTTGTCTATCAACAACTCCTTATTTACCTTAACGCAAATTACATCCCCCACCAATCTGGCTTTAGATCTGGCCACAGTACTGTGACAGCCCCAGTCAAACTATCGGATGACGTTAGGAATGCAAACGAAAACAAACTGCTAGATTTCAGTAACGCTCTCAACACTGTTGTTTTTGATATTTTGCTATCACTCTTGTGTTCTGCGTTTGCATTCTTAACTGAACTTAACTCCACCAGTAATGACTGGTTTCAAAGTTACTTGCGTGAACGCTGGCAACGCATAATCACAGAAGACATATGCTCATCCTGGTTGGAGTTTGAATCTGTCGTACCGCAGGCTGGCAATTTATCTCTTTTTCCTTTTTAAGATTTTTATAAAATCTATTTCTCTTAAACTCTTAAAAACAAGGTATATCTTCCGTAATCATAAACCAGGGTTAACGGAGGGTTAATACATCTCAGTTTGTTATGAAAGGTTCGATTAATTTTCACTCAAATCACAAACATTCAAGAGGTAGTAGAGTTGCTTAGTACATTCTTAGTACGTAATACAGTCCCTTCTATTTTGACCATCATATTATCTACGTAAAATACAACCACTTAAGGTTCATTTTCGGATAAAGGAAAGGAAAAGCCAGCGTAATATCTGGTATAAAAGCAATTCAAACTCAACCCTACGGTTGGCAATGCATAATTTATCAATAATCAATAAAATTTGTTCATAGCAATAATTATTAACGTTTTCTAGGGGCACGGATGTCACTTGCCATCAGGTGGATTGCCTGCTTGTTTGCTGGCTGACAAAGTTTAGAAAGTCTGGGAGCCCAGTGGTAAATATTAATGAAATTATTGATTTTCGATAAAATAGGTGAGTAAAAGTAAATTGGATGGTTTGACAGTAGGCTTACTCTTAGAAACAACTACGATGGATTGGCAATATAATAATGACAATTCGTACTCTTGAATGCGATACTAGCATCATTGTTTTGTTATATGCGGGCATTT
This sequence comes from Marasmarcha lunaedactyla, assembly GCA_923062675.1. Taxonomy (NCBI): domain Eukaryota; kingdom Metazoa; phylum Arthropoda; class Insecta; order Lepidoptera; family Pterophoridae; genus Marasmarcha; species Marasmarcha lunaedactyla. The sequence continues at coordinate 20,222,896 of OV281341.1, forward strand.
ATTGAAGCTTACTGAACATAAAATTGGCACTGGTAACCCAGCTGTCAATCGTGGTACTATTTAGTGTATATTGTTTGTTGTTTGTTGAATCGCAATTTACTTCACTCGCAAGGATGCAATATAAACCAATCAAAACCAATCTTAATTTATATCCAGAGTGAATAAAATTTTTTTCAAGTGTTTTATATTAACTAGCTGTTGTAATTGCAATTAGTTTAAGAAAAGCAAGCAAGGTCGATTTTAAAAGATACTAAGCATACTGCTTCTATTAGCCTTGTTAATTCTTTTAATTATAATAGAATAAAGGTAATAAAATAACAATAAATGTATTTTTATTTATATATTTAAAATCAACAGCTCAATTAAACTTAATCCCAATACAATTTGAAGCAACTTTACTTATTCTACATTGTAAAATTAATTATGACATCAAGAACTATAACTTACTGTCTAACCTTTTTTGTTAAATATTTATTCTCAACATTTAAGTTTCCTTTTGAAAAAAGATTAAAATTTATTAGGAATATTAATACATAAGATAATATTGATTTATAACTTTTAATGATATTGCATTTTGGGTCTTAAAGAACATTCCAGGAGCCGAGTCCCAAATCAATATTCGTGACTGTTTCTACAATTAAATGTTACTTGTTGTTATCCCATGTCATAAACGATATAGTGACCAATTGGGATAATTATCAAAGTTAAACCGTAAATAGGTTTAACTATTCTACAAGTTGAACCGCATCGTATTGCGTCGTGTAGAGTTGACAGTCACCAGTCACGTTGGAAGCTAGATGTGATGAGAAGTTAAAAAGTAAATTTACAACGTAGTTTCGATTAAGCAATATTCAATTACATAGGTATAGAAAAGTATTGAGAACAAAACAAATTTTAGTTGGAGTGAAGTGGAGCGTTTAGAAGTCAAATATATCTAAAACTATAGGACATGAAATCCGGATCCATTAAAAAAAAAAAAATATATATATATATATATATGTATGTATGTATATATTATGGAGTAACAATAATAATTTCATTTTCATTAAGTACTAATTTTGAGGTTTAGATTTCAAATTGCCTACATTTACATAGGTAATTACTACTATCACAAAATGTCTTCTTATTATAATTCAATGTCTAAATCTGGTATTATTAATATTGATATTTTCTGTAACTCATTAAATCAGTTTAAGTCCTTGGTCCTTGGTCAAATGCACGAGTGACTGTTTATATTTGTACGATCTATCTAAGAATTAAGTAAGTAGGTATAAGTGTAAGTAATAAGAAAAGTCTCATCCATTTATTTTTAATTATCATTTAATTATCATTTTCACTTAGAGAAATAAAATAAAAAATATTCTTTCATAAAAATGAGTCCTTTCATTCTGAAGTGACTATAATTTCCTATATTTAAAATCTATATTACAAAATCAAATACTTGTGCTTGGTCACAATCAATCTTATGTATCGTAATAAAAAATGACAGGAGCTAATACAAACTGATCACGTCAAATCAAACTTTATAAATCAACTGTTTTTTTGGAGACTTCTACACATGAAGCTAATATTATAGAAATTCTCATTAAAAAAAAGAATAAACAAAAGTACTAGTTACTTTTATAAACGCGCACTGTTTACTTAAATAAGGATTCGCCAACATTCTTTACTAACCATCCAAAATCTTGATGCACGCGAATTAAATAATGTGCGTAACATTATATTTATGATCCCGGTGTCCCAACTTAAAACGTCAAAACATTTCACGAAAACGGTTACGCGTGTTACGGGATATCCGTAGTATGTTCCGCGATTTATAGTGTTCCATTGATGATATTTTGCAGAATTTTCGACCAGACCAACGTAATTTTTTTTGCCTATGTAGCCCCATTAAGTTCTACTTTTTTTAATATAACATAAGAAGAGAGCCTGGCGCATTTTCGGGGCCTTAACCCTTAACTTAGGAACTACGAAAACAGTTTATAATTTAAAGTAAAAAATTTAAGTCATAACTCAACTTTCACTTTAAACTAACACTTTCAAAGCTGCCTTTAAAGACGTGCATGTTGACTAAATTATGAAGCTGATTATTTTAAGCATAAAAATAGAACTCTTCAAGAAGTCTTTTATGAAAAGAAACGAAAAGAAAAAAGAAAGTCAACAATTCTCAAGAATGCCAAAAAAGTATAACTCAAAAACTATGAAAAGTTCAATAATTTAACTCATATTATTTATTTACTTAGGTTGTCGTACTTAAGATAGATAAGTTTTCAATGAATTGATGTCAACCTGATTCCCAGTTCATGAATGATAATAATATGAAAACAAGAAAAATACTGTGGATTTTAATAATGATAATCTAAAATAACTAACGTGCAGCCTTTAGTACAAACCTTGTTGAACCTAAATACGTCTTATTTTATGAACTACACTAGAAATCATAAATTATAATGCTAATGTGCTAATTGTGTGGCAACTATGTTAATTTTATGGTATGATAAATGTGGAAAAATATGAAAGACAAACGATGAAGGATAAGTCAAAGAGGCTGTTCTAAAATCAAAGTAAAGTTTTAAAAGTAAAAGCAAGCCTTTCGAGCAATTATTAGCTTTTAGCGCTAAGAAAATAACAATAGTAATCTAGTAATAATATAATAGAAATAATATTTGTATCTGAAATCTCCACTAACTTGATGATGTTATCAATTAATTCGATATGCCTTACACAGGACGGCACCTTTGTCTACGTAAATGTAGATGACGACACCACATTATTTTCTTAAAAAACATAGGTTTTATGTAGTTTTTTTACTCATATCTAAATATAATAAATACAATAAAACAAAAATTAACTCATCACTCAAATCCTAATATAAAAAGCATTGGGGATCTTTCGGTTAAATTTTTTTTATTAACAATTATTATTTTTATTGAAAGAAAAACAGTACCACAGTAAATCCCCACACAGAAGCACTAACTATATGGCCCCAAAGTAAGCAGAGCTTGTGTTATGGATGACCATACAGTGACCTGGGGGGAACCCAGAATAAACATACATATATAAATATCAACAACCATGACCCGAGAACTAACAGTTATGTTTATTACAAAGATGAAAGCCCCGGCCAGGACTTTCCAACCTGGGACCTCTGGCGTATGAGGCACGGCTACTTACCACGACGCTACTCGGTCGTCCAAAATATGTACATAACTGTAATCTTTAGATCCAGTATGTAACCAAATTCATAAGATTTTCTTATTTGTATAAGCAAAATATAAATAAATATTAATATCAACAAAAAAATTACGATTCTGTAATAATACAGAGGCCGCGTTAGAGGCTTAAGAAATTTCAAAAGATTATGCAAGTACTTTTCTACTCTTTAATAGAACAATACTTAGGTACTATTCAGCACGATGATTAAGATACATTTTGGTTTCGACCATGATACTGTAAATTACCAAATGTCACTGACATTTCGTTATAAGGTCATTTCTCATACACTTTTTAAAACGGCTGTAGTTAAAACTTAACGCCTTTTCCAGCTCTTAGTACTATAAATAATAGAAATCAAAAATGTAAAATCGTTTACAAAAAACCTTGTTCAAAAGAATCTGTTTGCACAGTATAAAAAAGTAAGTATGCGTAGCATAAAATAGTAAATTGGATTTTTCTAAATTACTAAACTGTGAATACTACTCACAAAGGTAATTAAACAGTTTCTTTGAAAACTCTTTAGAAAGATATTTTTCAGCGTAAACCGATTAGTAACGAGAATCCAAAGCGCTTTGTGAGGTTTTACTTTAAAAATAAGTTTTAAATTAAAACTTCACTAGCAATAAAATTATTGTCTACGACATACCAGTTATTTTTAATTTCAAAACTTCTTTAGTAGATAAAATCTTAAAAATTGCTGCTGAACGCTCCTGTTAACGACACAGACCTGTATTAAGGGCGAACAGTCTCGGTCTGCGTGCGTTCTCGAGCGCACGTCGATCGCAGACGCCTTCCCGCTCTTTTAGCCCCCGCGCTAATCGAGCACCCAAATTTCATAGTTGTACCGTATTAAGTTTCTAACGCCGTTTTCACGGCGGACAGTGGCTCGTTAACCGTACTTCTAATAAGTTTCTAACGCCGTTTTCACGGCGAATAGTGGCTTTTTAACCGTACTTCGTGGAACGTGAGCTTCGTCGACGGGGTTTCGTTGTTCCAGGACTTCAAGTGCCGTGTTCGAGTAAGTTATCCGCGTCGTTCTCAACCGCCCTACTGCGTGTAGGGTGGTTTTAGGAAGTTAGTCATCGTTGTTAGGTTCACATATTGTCCCTCCCCAACCCCTCCGCAATGGCTTCCCTAAGCTATGATGAGATTAGGAAGAAGTTAGCTGATAGTATCGGTGCTGAAGGCATTTATATAAATGCTGACAAGTTCCGTTTCCTTGATTCTCTTATCCCGCATATCATGGCGTTAACTCCACCAATGGCCCCTCAGGCCACCCCAGTCCCCCAGACCCCTCAGGTCTTAGGCCCTCCCGCGTCCCCTTCCTCCAGTGACATGGAGTGCGAAGAAATCGCCCCTTCGCGCCGCAAGCGCGCACCCGCGACCGAGTCATCCTCGGATGCCACCCCAACTGGCCCTGATGAGCCTCCCTCTTTCACCCTTGTTAAGAAGCGCTCTAAGAAGCGCTCGAAACAAGACCCGGCGCCCTCGGCGCCCGTCCCTACACCCCCTGCGGCGTCTTCAACGCCAGCTGCCCCGGTGTCTTCAACACCCGCTCCGGCCCCGACTTCTGTCAAGGCCAAGGTCCCACCACCCATTTTCCTTCGGGAAAAGGGTAAATGGACTGAGGTCTCGACATTGTGCAATGAGCACAAGATCCTTTACACCCGAGCGGTAAACTCGGGTGAATCTATTAAAATCACTGTCTCGTCGATAGACGGTTTCCGAGCTTTGACTAAGCTCCTCACCGATAAGCAATATGCTTATCACACTTATGCTCTGTCAGAAGAGCGTAAGATCAGAGCGGTACTCAGGGGAATCCCGTTCGAATTATCGAACGAGGCCATCCTGGAGGATCTGCAGTCCCAAGGCTTCCCGGCACTCGCGGTGCATAAAATGCACAGCAAGTACGGGAGGCAACACCCTCTCGCTTTGGTGATTCTCGCCAACGTCCCCAAGTCCAGAGAGATCCTGAAAGGGGTTAGCTCTATTTGCGGCCTCTCTGGGATCTCAATCGAGGCGCCTCATCGCCGCGGTCATCCCGGCCAGTGCCATCGGTGCCAGTTGTACGGGCACGCGGCAGCCAACTGCCGCGCACCGCCCAGGTGCGTCAAGTGCCTGGTCCCGCACTTCACTAAGGAGTGCAATCGCACTCCTGAAACTCCCTCTCCTCCCGATTGCGTGCTTTGTGGCCAGTCCGGTCACACCGCAAACTACAGGGGCTGCCCTCGTGCACCCCGTTGTATGCGCTCCAATTTCAAAAGGGCGGCTCCCAAACAGGCCCCGCGCCTTTCTCAAGAAAACTTTCCGCCGCTGCGTAGCCGGGTTCCTCCGGCTGCAAAGCCTACTCAGCCCAAGCCTGCTCCAGAAAACTGGAGGCAGCGTCCCGCATCGAATCCCATCCCGGCTCCTCGCCCATACAAACCCACTCCTCAATCCTCCGTAGCAGACGATATGCGTATCGTCTGCGACGCTATTAAAAATGTCGACGTTAGTGAAATCGCAGTCTTAGCCCGTAAACTTAGGGCTTCACGTACTCCGACAGAGCGTTTGCTAGCTCTGGCGGAGCATAGTTCCCTTCTCAATTCATTGTAGGTTCATTTAAATGAATTGATCCCTAAATCATGCTTCGGCCGACCTCTGCCCAGCCCCGGCTTCACCGGAGGCTGCCCAGAACGGCCACCAACTCATGTCCCTTTGAGCACCTTCAGTGCAACTTTCACTACAGGCGGAAGACCCGCTAGCGGGTCTCCGCCAGCGCGCCCAACTTCCCGACGGGTGTCGCTTCCGATGAAGGCTAAAGGTATACGCTTACCACAGCCAACAGGTGGTTTTTAGTGGGTAGGTGCCATTCTGGTGAGTCCCACATAACCCCCCCGCAGAGGAATTTACCTGCGGGCGGGTATGCATGACGCATCTTCCACCTCCCTCCCGTGAGGGTGCCTCGGCAGCAAAAAAAAAAAAAAAAAAAATTAAGGGCGAGCTCACTTACTTTTGGTTAATTATTGCAGTTTATTTTTCGCGAAATCTAGGTAGTGGACGATCTGTAGCATAAACTAGACGATGAATAGTTAATTAGACAATGATAATGGGGATGTCAAAAGCTGATTGCGTTTTTTTTTCTTTATGTTTATATTCTAATTTACATTATATTGAGGAATATAAAAATTACGATCCATTCAAAATTCACAGTTTTTATTAGACAACTTCTAACAAGTTTTCTGTTTTGTTGGTAATTTAACGATTTTAACCATTGTGTTAAAATTATAGTTTAGATTTAAAAGTTTTTATACAAATCAAGCGGATTGTGAATAAAATTGTTTTGCCTTTTAATCTATTGATTGCGGTAACAGAATATTGATTATGTTTTTCCCGAAAAAAATTTTAAATGTTTTTTTATTTATATATTTTTTGTATAAATTGAAGGATGTAAGCCTGTAAGGATGTATTATTGTTGTATTATGTAGTTATTATTAAACTTGATTGGGAACAACGAATACTTAAACTTTTCTTTTTATTACGGAAATAATAGTCTAATAATAGTAAATTTTAGTCAAAGGACTAAAATTACCATTGTTATTGTTATTATTTGCACAATGCTTAGTAAACACACCAAATGCAATTCCAAAGTAAGGACCATACTAAAAGCTCGCGTTTTGCAATCCTGTAGACTTCGCTATAATTCAGTTTTGCAGTTTTAGGTTGGGGCTATTTAGCACATAAGAATAACTACTAATAAAACCTGGGTTCCTTTTTATGGAGTTGAAATTACTTGGATATTTCTTCAGTAATCCATATTATATCAAACGTTTAAAGTCAAACTCATTAAATTCAATATAACTCAAATAATAATGAATTTCAACAACTTTCCTTCATTCCAATTCTCTGAAAAGAACATTATCTGCAAAAGCCTTTTGAAATTCTTCGTTTTAAGCTATAAAGATGTTCCTCTTTTAAAATGACTTTCCCATATAACCTTTTTGGTTTCGATAGTTGCAGTATTATTAAAATTGCGTTTTCAAAGAGGAAAGTTTTGGAAAGGTGTGTTAACCCGACCTGTGTCCAAAGTACGGGGGGTGGGGGTTATAGCACCTACGCGCCCAGCTTCAAACGACAGTTAAGCTTTTGATGTATAAACGTTATTTTCTCAAAATAACGTTTATACTCGTAAATGCATAGTTATGTCTATGAGTATCATGAATATCATAGTCTATGAGAATATAAATTGCCTTTTAATTGAAATCTGTTTTCCTATAGTTTTAAATTTTGGCAATATATCTTCTTTCTTATTACATATAAAATAAAAAGCCTGCTCCTGAAATAAATCATACAATATCAATAGGTCCCCATAGTAAAGTAACGTGCCACAGTGACAATAAATCGTTAAAGTATGTCCATTAGGGGCAAACGCTGTCCATTAATCTTGTTATAGAATTAATTTCATTTCGCATCTTAAATCTTTGGTTTCTGAAAGGAATTTTGAATTTAGAAGATAAACTAATTAATGAAGAATTCATAACCGATGATTTACTTAACCCTCAGTAAATCAACGTTTATTAATTTTTTATTCATAAGTATTAATCAGAATTATAAAAGTTATTTGCTGACTAAATTTATCTACGTAATAAAAATTTGTTTTTGCATTACATTGCCAAAAAAAATCTTAGTTTTTTAAAACAAGGCACTAGCAGAAGAAAGGAACGTTGAATCATTCTTTTGCAAGACGAATATTTTTGGACAATTTAAAGAAAATATTTAAAAATTAATCTTTATCATTTATGATTTTCACGCACATTTTAGTTGTTATTAGAAAAAAAATACGAAATATCACACGCAAAAGATGTTTTATTCGTTATTTGCAAAAATTGTGATTTTTTTTGGTAGTAAACTTTGTAAACTAAGTATATTATGTAGAAAAATTTAGGCAGGAAATAATTTAATAATTCTAAAGCTCTGCTTTTTAATTCAGTCTGCAAATACTACTAGCACAGTTATACTCGTAAGACCGCTATGTGAGCTTTTATTTAGTAGCGCAATATTCTTCTAGCTCACATTTCGTTGATTTGACTAAGTTAGTTGTAGTCTATGAGAAAATAAGTTGACTATTTCTTGAAATATTCAATTGAATTGAATAAAGAGTTCATAAACGATTATTTACAGAGGATTAAGTAAATCATCGTCTCTCATTAATGAAATCACTCCATTAAAAAAAACCAGTTAAAGAGGTCCCACAAAAGCGTCGTAATTAAAATTTGTAATTTTCATTAGTGTTCCACGTTATATGACACACACACATTAACGACCTGCTGATCCCAGGCATTATTGGTTACGCTGATGACAGCACCGTTGTAGAGAGATACATGTCCAATGCGCGAGCGAGTCCTCAAGAAATCCGGGCTTTGAGAGTGTCCATGATTAAGCGGGTGGATTTGGCCTTAAAGAAAGTGTCCGATTGGGACGAGTCCAACTTGGTCAAATTTAACCCGTCGAAAACACAGGAGTGTTTTTTCTCCGCGAAAAAGAGCAATTTCGACCTAACGCCCACTTTCCAAAATAGTTCTGTACCCTTAACCGACCACCTAGGGCTTCTGGGCGTAACTATATCGTCCCAACTAAACTTCGGGCAACAAATTGTGTCCATGGCTCAAACAGCTTCAAAGAAGTTGGGAATCATCTCGAAGGTCCGACGGTACTTCAGCCCTGAACAGCTACTTAATTTGTATACAGCTCAAGTTCGATCTTGTATGGAGTACTGTAGCCACCTTTGGGATGGTTCTGCAAAATACCAACTAGAAGCGATGGACGCAGTTGACCGAAGAGCCCGAAAAATTATAAACAACTTTGACCTCACCACCAAAAAACTGCAAAGCCTCGACCATTGTCGGAAAGTTGCCAGTTAAGCAGTCTTCTACAGATTACATTTTGGAGAGTGCGCGAATGCTCTTTTTGATCAGGTTGAACCCACACCCTTCTTGCATCGGACTACTAGACGCAGACAGACCTTCTATCCCTTCATGGTAGATATCCCAAGAAGCCGAACCAAACGCTTCGATAGTTCATTTTTGGTGCGGGTCGCCAAGGTGTGGAATGAACTGCCTGCGTTTGTTTTTCCAGAAAACTGTAGTCCTAGTTCTTTCAAGCGTCGAGTGAATAGGTATCTCGTGGATAGACGTGTAACACCTTCGTCTTCATCGTCACTTTTCATCAGGTGAGATAGAAGACAAACGTCTAATCCTTTTTCAATAAAATAAAAAAAAGCAATACAACTTATTAATATTTTGGACCAATCTTTTTTGGGAAAGCCTAACCAGAAACATGGCTGGACTTATAATTTTTATGCGTATGTAAAATGTATGTATAATAAAATATAATCTTTTCTTACTTATAATGTTTACTGTCTGTTTGCTTCAATTATATATCTTATACACGTTTATTTAAAAAAAAGTATATTTTTCTAAAGTGATTTCCCATGTTCTACAAAGAAAATGTAAAAGGAAGAAAGAAAATACATTTGTTTTTCACGCGACTTCGAGTACATCAGATTACTATACTACGATAAACGTGTCTAATGCGAAATAACTAATATGCTAGAAAATACAACTTAAGTAATATATATAAAATATATACGTGGCGCTATAATTTTTTTTTACGTACTTGTTTCGTAGCCGGCTGATGCGCACGCTACCCACGTGATGGCGAATAGGTCCGCTCACTTGGACATCGTTAGAAGTAGATATTGAATGTGACAATTATATCGACTAATGATAAACTCAATAAAGAGGGCAAGAAAAAGAAATTTTGCTCAAAGGTGTATCGAAGTACTATAATATAATTAATGGTGTAATTATAATTAACAGCCTTTAAGGTAATTTATTCACATATTAAAATTACGAATGACTATTTAGGAACAAAAATGTACTACGTGATAGTAAGATAAACTTCTTTTTAAACACAACACAACTATTTGAGACTTTAATAAATTTGACATGAAATATCACGTTATAAAAGATGGTACTCTGCTCCCCCAGAGCCTATGTTAGTAAACATTTCAATATCTCGATCGGTTCAAAGAAAATGAATTGACCTGTGAGATCACGCCGCTATAGATATAAGTGATGACTGATGATATTTGTAAAAAATCAAACATACTACAATTTTTTTATATTCAAATAATTGTTTTGAAATAATTTTGTGTTTCCTTTTTTATATAATATTTCGTATTATATACAGAGATTTGGTCCTTATAATTAACCTTATCGCTTTATGACATGAAACAATAGGTGTTCTATTTCGGATTGGTTTTGCTGCAGTTTCCGAGCGTGTTGTTGCGAGTAGCGAGTGAATGTTTTTTGGGGGTAAAACTTGCTAACTTCACTATTTAACGAACTTTTCTTCCCGGTTCCGTTACAAAAAATTCGATTATGTATATTCCCGGTATATTTTATGGCCAACTCAGCGCCAACTCTGTTTATAAAAAAAATTCTGAGTTATTATTGTCGTTTGTCATATTCCCAAGAAGTGGTGCATGTTTTACAAATAAACCCGAAATTATAATACAGACACAGTAAAATTTAATTGTCAAAATTGAATTTGTAAAATTTTCATCAGGCGACATAAGTTTATGCCATATTTTAGCATAAATTTAAATAATTTCTACTAACTAGGATAGAATCAACCATTTGTGCTTAATCCTTATATTTTATTATCAAAATCACGGGTTTATCTACAAATAATATTCTTAAAATATTAAAAATGAATGACATGTTTGGATAATCGATATTATTTGACTCCATAACCACTTTTAGCCGAATATGATTTTTTTTTTCATTTATTTCGTTACAGTGCAAAGAAATTACTTACAGAACCTTTGATTCTCACCCGACGATTAATTTCCTATTAAAACCAACTTAAAATTTAACTATGGCTGTGAGCATCTAATCTCCTTGTTTCTGTATGAGGCAGTAGCAACAAACTGTCAAAGGTCTGCGTGTGTCAAAGTTGAACAAGCCTCCTTGAAACCGTACAGGCTTGATAATAACGTGGCAACAGATTATGGCTAACATGTGAACAATAATGTAGTGGTCGTAGAGTTTCTTTTGTAAAAATCATTTCTGGGGCTGTACTTAAATCCTTTTTAAATTGACCGTCAGAATAACCACGTTCCGTATACGTGGTTGTGTTCCGGTCAAAGGGAAGTAACAGCCAATGTAATTACTGGAACAAAGACAATTCCAACACTCGGAAACACGTCACAATCCGATAAAATAATCACATTCGCTTTTAATAAATAAAACTTTTATTACAAGTTCGTAATAATTATACTTTACTGAATTCTTATCAATTCCAAAATACAATTAAAATAATCAATATTGATGTTAAAAAAATTGTTACCGTAGCTACTATAGCATCGTTACTTTCTCGCTGCAGAATCGGTCAAAGCCGTGCCGTGAGTGTTTCTCTCTCTTTCCCACTCACGGGCCATACGGGATGACGTAGACGCCGTGTAGTGATGTGTATTATTGCTGTCGATGAGTAATATCGATGTTGTATTTTTATAGGAGGCTGATAGCAATTAAAAACATGTGTAATTTAATAAGTTTATTAAGTTATTAATAATCCCCACACCACCATTAAAATTATAAAAATAATAATTTGTTTATAAATTGGAAAACAATAACTTAATACAATAAGCCTAGCATCAATATAAACTAACTTCAACAAATACATATCGAAGTATAGTGTATGGTTAGAACTAGTACTGTTTTATCGATAACGGCGTTGCGCACGCGCCGCTAGCACATAACCCTAGCGGACCGGACCCTCACGGATGATTTATGACCGAGTCTGCAGCAAGAAAATAACGATACTATAACAAGAGTAAATTATATTCTAGTCACTACCTCTTAAACTTATATGACAGTTTAATATTAATAAAAGTTTCTTTGCAATCTGCAACTGCATTCAATATTTATTTGATTTAATATTGTATATAAGATGTTTTTTTTTCTACTTTAAGCCCTTATTTTGTCGGTTTCATAGTGTAGCTCGTACCAATATAACTATATATAATTTACAATTTGAAAATCTTTTTATAAACTTGTATTTTGGGACCACAGACGAGTTGTAAAAATTTTCATGTTATTAATTTTTTTGTAGGTGTCTAGATTGGATATAAACATATGGTGCTTTGCATTTATTAAATCAGCCTCCCTCGACAGCGCCTACGCAGAGGCTAAATTTCATCGTAAAATATTTTAACATAACGTGCCAAAGCAAAATATTCTTTCTGACATTATGATATATTTGACATTTAATCACAAAATGTTAAAAATTGCTTTTATATTTTTATTTATTTTAGATTTTTTTAGTATCTGTTGTGTGAATGTCGGAACATAACTTTTTAATCTATTATGTTAGCAACCGTAAATTTTTTTGTTACCGATAATATATGTGTATTTAAGTCTAAAAATGTAATGGAATATAGATTTTATAGTTGTAAATACAATTTAGCATATTCAGTCCCCCGAGCACTTGTACGGGCAAGACGCGTGTTACTTTACTCTAGTACTCTAGAGGTAGTAAATATTTTTCTAACTTGTGAATTAATTTTTGATGAATCTTGTATCCGTAATTTTTTTTGGCATTTAATATGTTAAAGTGCGCTAAATGCAATGTTTCGTTCAACGAAGGTGTTCAGTGTGCGGGCTGCAACTGTGCCCTCGACTTTGGATGTGCTGGAATTACGGAACCTGGTTATAGAAAACTTTTTGCGGACAGAGGTGCCAACTAGCGATGCTCCATTTGAAAAACCATGGGTCCCTCATCACCTCAGCCACAGACCAGTGATGTAACTCTCGATTCTATAATGAACGAGCTAAGATCAATGAAAAAACATTTTTTTTATTTTTTTTTTATTAATAATTAGCAGGCGTTTGTCTTCCATCTCACCTGATGGAAAGTGACGATGAAGACGAGGATCGTACACGCCTGTACATTTGACATGTCTTCCTGATCTAGTTGAGGATATCCGGCTTATCAAGTCTGAGATTACTGACCTGAAGACTGCTCGCGATTATGCGGATCATCAAGTCAAGGAACTCGAGGTTAAACTGGATTCTGCACAGGGTAGGATTGCCTTACTTGAAAAACTTGATTCACTTCCTGCACTTAAAAATCAGTTCGCTGACCTTCTCACTGAAAGCGTTGCGGCTGAACGCAGGAACCGACTAAGTAACGTTGAAACCAAAGGTGTTCCTTTGATTTCAACGGAACACCTTTGAAAAAGGATGAAAATCTTTTTTCCATCGTTGATAAAGTTGGGACGGCTGTGCGCTACTCTTTTCCCAAGGACCAGATTAATTATATTGCCCGAGTGCCGCTGCGGAATTCTGCCGAAAAGTCCATCGTTGTTAGCTTCATCAATAAATATATCAAGGAATAATTTATTGCAGCTGCTCCTGCCAAGAAAGGTCTTACGAGCAGCGACATTGGATTTACCACTACGAGTCGTGTTTTTGTCAACGACCATCTCATACCCGAACACAAGAACCTTCTAACAAAGGTTAAATCACTAGCAAAATCCAAAAACTGTAACTACGTTTGGGTGAAACACGGTAAAAGACATGTACGGAAATCTAATAACGTATTTATTGTAAATATTGAAAAAGATTTAAACAAATTAGTTTAAACCAGCGGTTTCTCTACTTAACTTTACGTTTTATTTCTTTTGTATAACTAATTTTAATGCAACGTTTAAAATGTTTTCAACCTCTGCCTTACCTACTGCGCATACGCTTCGCCTTTGTTCGCTAATGACGGCCTTCTGTTTACTAACGAGCTCCTTTTGTATTGCTTATCGCAAAACCATTCAACTGTACGAGCAGCTTGAATGTTCTATGCCCATCTCGCTCGCACTGCCACGAGTTTCTATACACGCTATGTCACCTATCTCTTACTTGTTGGATATGCTGCAAGTTATTTTTGTATTCAATATTATGGTTTTAATAGTTATAAATCTACATTCCGTTGTTTCATTTTTTCTATATTTTGCTAATGTTATTTACTATATTATACACGAAGATTATACAATATTAATGCGCTTATTACGCTACAGGAATGCTTTGTATTTTTGTCTAATTATGATTTTTAAACCTTTAAAAAGTTATTATTCTACTTTGTTTATTTGGTTTAATGCAATGAACACTTTCCTCCAAAATCCTAATGATAAATATTTAGGGAAAATAGAAAAATCTGGGGAAAAACAATGGAAAACTGATTCTTGTATCTCCAATATTCCTGTCTCGGTCAATTCGAAGGATGAGGAAACTTTATTTGATGTTTTGAATGCTGTCGATCTTAAACAATTTAATTTCATTAGAAATAAAATGGGTAGAATTTTAGACTTGGTCCTGACCCATGAGGGAGTCTCCGTATCTCAGTGCTCGAATCCTTTAGTTCCCATTGATCCCTACCACGAAGCACTAATGATATCTGTAGATTACTTGGAGATTGACACTTTGGAACCTCAACCCCGAATCAAATGTCTTTACAACAAGGCAGACTATGATACAATTAATACCTAAATTTCTGAAGTGGATTGGGAAGCACAGCTACTTTCTCGATCTCTAGCCAAGTAGAAGATTTATTTAGACATATTATTTTACAAAGTTAAAAAGATATAACTTAGTTTTATATAATTTATGGCACTAAATGAATAATTTGGATTCGAGTAACAGTATAATTATTTCCCTAGTGCTTGACTCTAACTTAATCATGTTACATCTATAAGTGTGAACTTGTTCTACCTAGTTTTAAAACTTAGAAATGTTGTATACCTGTCGATTGTAGTGGAGATTCATACAGGAAATAATAAAAATGCGAACTACACAAAATGCAATGATGCATTTACTCACAACTTGTTAAATTTATATGACTCTGAAACTCTTAAAAATAACCAAGGTAAAGACAAGAAAACTGCATCTCTACCTTAATTAAACTTAGCCAGTGAAGGCTCGAGGTAATGGTTGGAATTTCACTCTTTTATTCTACTTACTTCAAATTATGGACAAACTTATCTTTGTAAAGTACATACACCAATACAAAAACTTTTCACTATAAGCAAGATTAATCAAAGCTAGTCTAGAAGTAGATGACCCTTCCGAACCAGTGGTAGTTTCAATATACCTCGTCCTAAGCAGAGGTCCGTGACCTCTCGGGTGCCCTAAGGCGTATCGTATGTCGCAGTAGTTTAAGTTCCGGCTAAGCACCCTCAGCGCTAGGCCACATAGTCCAGTGAAATTTAAAAGGCTAATAGGGCCATAAATAAACTATCCATTTCGAAAAAACAAAAAAAAAACTAGTCGATAAAGTTCTAAACGACAAAGTTCATATTGATTTAAAGTTCGCGAAGGCATGACATCTTTCGATTTCGCATAACTTGATTAAAGTAACTTATAACTTTTTATTCTGAATTTTATTTTTTTATTTATCATTCACAATAGAAATAACATTTAATTTAGCTTTCCTTCCTAAAACCATTGCTGGTTTGTCTGGAAGTTGCACTTCTTCTTAAAGGTTACTTAAGTCTAGGTTTATTAACTAGACGGTAAGTAAGGCAGTTTTACATATTCAAATTCATTTTCAATACATATAATCAAATACGAAATAAACAAATCATGATCTGATACTTACCTATTTTTTTTTTATTTAACCCTTAACCGCAGTAGCTAAATTGTTCCACATTACTGGAATCTTGGGTCCAAATGGACCCTTTAATTAAAATCCAAGTTAATTTCTAATATAGATGAATTTACCTCTTAGATGGGTAATAAGTGCATTAAAACAAGTTTTATGTAATTTATAAATCAAATTCAAATTCAAATCTTAATTGCGTTCCACAATGGTAAATTCAAATTTAATTCATTCACATTTTGAAATTATATACTTTATCATCATCATCATCATCATCATCATCAGCCCATATTCGTCCACTGCTGGACATAGGCCTCCCCAATTTCACGCCATCGAGGTCTATCCTCGGCTACTCGCATCCAGCTCCTGCCAGCCATCCCGCGCAAATCATCACTCCACCGTGTCTGAGGACGTCCTACACTACGTTTGCCGAGACGCGGTCTCCACTCAAGAACTCGTTTACCCCAACGGTTATCGGTTCTTCGGCTAATATGGCCAGCCCACTGCCACTTCAGTTTGCTAATCCGGTGCGCTATGTCGATGACCCTGGTTCTCTGCCGGATCACTTCATTTCTGATTTTGTCCCGCAGAGAAACACCGAGCATAGCTCTTTCCATAGCACGCTGAGCGACCTTCAGCTTGTGGACCAGCCGTGCCGTTAGTGTCCAAGTTTCGGCTCCGTATGTAATGACGGGTAGGACGCACTGATTGAAGACTTTCGTCTTTAGGCACTGTGGAATCGTGGATGTGAAGACTTGACGTAGTTTCCCAAACGCTGCCCAACCTAGCTGAATTCTTCTATTCACCTCGTTCTCAAAGTTGTTTCTACCTAACTGCAATGTCTGCCCGAGGTAAACATATTTTTGAACAACTTCGAGAACGGCTCCGTGCACTGCAATCGGTTCCGGTAGTACATGTTCGTTGAACATGACCTTGGTTTTATCCAAGTTCATCCGTAGGCCGATGCGTATAGAAGAGTCAGCCAGGTCATTCAGCATCTGTTGTAGGTCCTGCAGCGTTTCTGCTATGATAACGATGTCATCAGCAAATCGCAAGTGAGAGATATGCTCGCCATTGATATTTATGCCACGTCCTTTCCAGTTCAGCGTCTTAAACATATCCTCCATTGTATTTGTGAACAATTTGGGAGATATTACGTCTCCTTGTCTCACTCCTCGATGCAATGGTATGGGATTCGTCTGCTGATTCTGTATGTGGACGGACATGGTGGCGGCCTCGTAAATGCATCTCATCACTTGGATGTACCGCCAATCTACTTGGCATCGCTGCAGGGACTCCAGAATATACTTTATACCTTAATTATATTAATTAATTTTTTTTGGTCTTCTTCTTGGACCATATCAAACAATAATAAAAAACAGTGTTCTTTGAAATCTAACAATGCTACAGGGTTTTACGTTACTTCCCGTTTACAAAAAAATTTATTCTTTGTAAATTATATATTAAATTGTTTGTAAAAAATAAAGATTAAATGAAAATAAAAAAAATAACAACCTATTCTAAAAGCGTAAAATCTTAAAACCAAAATCATATAAAAAAAATACTGATTGCAACATTTTATTTCAAAATAATATTTTTACTTTGCTTCTTTTTTGCGCTACTTTTCATTTCTTTACCTTATGGATGTAGAAACTTTCTGAGTTATAAACTCCTACCGTTTTAGTGCACCAAGAAAATATTAGATTACATATAAAACTGGCGTTTTGTAAGGGAGGAACATAAAGTCAATTTAAAAAATATATAATATATTTATTTAATCAAATCAAGATTACGCGCTATTATTCCAAAGAAGTGTCTAAAATAATAATAAAAAAATATATTATCATTGAAAAAATAAAATGAACCTGGAATCGTGGGGCCAATTGGACCCAACGATGGCTCGTACTTACACTTCCAGTTATTTCAAAGTGCCACGCGTCCGGCACCCGCCTCACCTTGCGACGTAATGACATTAGGCACATTGGCGCGCAAAAGTGTTACTGCGCGCGTTTCGAAATTAAACGGTTTTTTTTGTCGTTGTCGGGTCAAAATGGACCCACGATTCCGGTTGAGGGTTAACATTTTTAGATGAATATACCTCGTATATGTGATTAACTAACACACTTGGTACTAATTATTAACTATTAAAACAGTATAATACCTAGGCAGAACCATATATTATACAAGCAAAATTGTATACTGTAATTTACATATTTGATATAAATGAGCGCACGAGCATAGTTATGTAGCATTCGGAACTATAGCGTAGGGTAACTTACATCCTCCTATAACTGGCTCAAGATTGAATGCAGCCGTGTCAGTGACTCTGAACCAAAAAAATGAATAAGTCGTACTGTGACTTATTCATTTTTACATTTACTATTATTACTATTATATACTATTATATTTTTAATTTTCAATAAGGTTGTCTATTTATTAATTTACTTTACAACCTTCAGTTTTTTATAACTATTATTACAAATTTCGTCGAAAAGTAATGCAAAGTAGGTAAATTTTAACAACTCCTGTTATTATTTTCACGCATAACAACTTACATATTAGGTGCAAAGTACTTTCGTTTAACGGATGATTAAAATCAACCTAATTAAAACACCACTTACAAGGCGGGAAAATGAATTCTCTGCGTAACCACTTTTCAAAGTAAATAAATATTTCCTCCAGACAACATAGACGCTAATGAAATGATTTAATTAAAAACACACCAAAAACTATAAAAACTTGATAAAACCTATAATAAGTCTTTTTAGAACTTGGATGTCCATGGTTATCGTTATTATATCACTGAATAATTTTTATTAAGTTAATTATCTTACTTGTTCCAAAAATTTTGTGGTATAGTGAGCATTTTTTACTATTCTTGAAAGGTACGATAAAGTAACACTATATTATATATGTACATAATATATACCTAATAAAAATCACTTAGAGCCTAGCACATCGAATAAGTATGTAAAACAAAATAGTTGCAAAGTTTTATTCTAAAGATATGTATTTCTAATTTTAATTCATCTTATCTTCATTCAAATTCTAAATAATAGTTAAAATAATTTTCCCTAACAGCAGTCACTTGAACGACACTACAACAAATGACTTACCATCAGGTGGGTCACGAGGTCGTTTGTTAGCTAAGAATTTATTAAAATAAAAATTTGAAAATATTAGAAAACTTGTGGAAAATACTGAGGAATAATTAATTTCTGCTTATTCCCACAACAAAAACAATGTGATAAAATTTAAGAACTGGGATGTTTTTTGTTTCCCTCCACGGAGAGGGCAGGAGGATAAAAAATGATCTGACGCATAACTCGCGCGCGCGATCCCGGTTATGTGGGACTCGCTCCGAGCCTACCAGAGCTCTACCCACTAAAAAACCCCCTGAATGACTCGTGCAATTGTTTGCCTCACAGCCTTCATCTGAGCGACGACCAATTGGAGAAAGAGGTGCTAGCGGGGCCCATAAGGGGTCACTCACTGGGAATGACATAGCGCTGAAGGTGCTCAAAGCACTAAAGGTGAATTCATAGCACTGAAGGTGCTCAAAACAAAAATAAAAATTGAATTAATTCGAATTTACATTAAAATTAGAAGTTGCGGCCTGAAGGGCTTCGAGAGCTAGTGTTAGTTACGTGGCTATGTTCGTGTGCGCGTTTCTCGGTCTAGCGACTT
Source organism: Marasmarcha lunaedactyla (assembly GCA_923062675.1). NCBI lineage: Eukaryota > Metazoa > Arthropoda > Insecta > Lepidoptera > Pterophoridae > Marasmarcha > Marasmarcha lunaedactyla. Next base: position 20,242,489 of record OV281341.1, read on the forward strand.
TGAACTTCGAATCTATGACAGGGGTAGTATACGAGACTGAATCTCGAACTAGAGGATTGGGGTGGAATTCGGAGCGTTTAAAGAACGCTTCAGAGAGTGTTTTGAGGTGCTGTTGCGTTACGCACGTACCAAGGTGCGTTTGTGGCCCTGTGGCAGAAGAGATTTTGAACTGCCTGCAGTTTGTGTAGGAGGGAGGGTTTGGCGTGGGCAAAGATTGGCGAGGCATATGTCATGACGGGTCTAACGCAGACCTTGTAAAGTGTACGTTTGTTTCTGAAAGACATTTTACTTTTTCTACCTAACATACTATTTAGGCGGCCTAAGTAGTGACGGGCGAGTTTCGAAACTTTTTCGACGTGTGGCTTGGAAGAAAGCGTTGGATCTAACGTGACGCCTAAGTATTTAGTACTGCGCTTCCAGGGGATGAGAATGCCTAACATTCGAACGTGGGGATCGCCAGCGGGACGACGGCGTTTGAGGTCGAAGCGCATCGCAGAACTCTTTTCAGGGTTCACATCGATACGCCATATTTAAAACCATACACCAAGGGCGTTTACGGCCTTTTCGAGTTAGGTAATACAGTGCGGAACACTGTGGCTTTTGGTATAGAGTGCGGAATGTCGTTAGTTTACACGGTGTACAACAGAGGGCCGAGGACTGAGCCTTGAGGGACTCCAGCCTTTATGGGACGAGGCGCGGAAAGCGTACCTTCATGTTTGAAACGAAACGTGCGATCTTTGAGAAACGACGCGATTATCCTGACTAGGTGATCCGGTAAGCCTATTTTATAAAGTTTATAAACGAGGCCGCTGTGCCAGACTTTAATAAAGCCTTGGCTACATCAAAGAATACTGCGACCGTTTTATAACGCCGCGGATAGAAGCCGTCGAGTATGTACTCGACGATTAGATGGACATGCTGAGGGCAGAAGTGCTTAGCGAGACAGACAAACTGATGGGGAATAATGAGGGGATCACCATCCGTTGGAAACAGATGGTTCCGCATTCGAGAGAGTATGACTCTTTCGAGAAATTTAGACATATTCTTGAGGAGGCTATGTGGATCTGTGATTAGCCGAGATATGCAGAGGCTTACCCGGCTTGGGAATGCCTATGACTGTCGCTTCTTTCCAAGCTTTTGGAAAGTAGCTATGGTCGAAGCATGCATTGAATATAACAGCTAACAAGGTAAGCACCTGTTAAGGCAGGTGCTTAAGTGCATGGTTGGAAATTCCATCCGCTCCCGGAGCCTTTTTGGACTTTTGACTTCTAATGAGAAGCAAGATTTCATCATTAGAGACCGATGGGGTCGGCGGTGATGGTGAGAGAGTCTCTGCGGAGGACTTCGTCCTCTACCGCCTGGATGTGGGAGGGATCCGCGGGTTGCGTGCTGAGCATTGTGAGGCAACGCTGTCAGCGAAGCATTCGGCTTTATCTTCGACTTCGAAGGCAGTAGTGCCATTGGGACGAGTGAGAGGAGGAACGTGAAAGGCGGTATCTACGCGTAAGGCTTGGTCCATACTATAATACGCTTGGTGGGACGGGGAGATGTTCTCCATGAGATCGTTCATTTGAGCGTCGCAAAGTTTCGCGAGGCAAGATCTAACTTAACGTTGTAGCTGATTCGCAGCTGTTCTATAGGTGGGCGTGGGATAGAGCTTGGCTCTCCGGATAGCCGCGTTCTTAGCTTTAATAAGATTGGTAACGGCTAGGGGAAGCGTGGGTTTGCATGCTGCTGGCTGGAACAACCACTGATGGCTGAGTTGATAGCATCAGTGAGGGAATTGACTAACGAATCTTTTTTATCCGGGCTATCTAATTCTGGCTAATCCGGGCTAATTGGTCGAGCGAGATCGCGAGCGGAGAGTTCGGAGCCTCTAAGGCTGAAACTAAAGTATTTTTAAAGACTTTCCAGTTGGTAAAGGTCTTAGGAGAGGTGACGTTATCGTTAGGCGGTCCTAACACGAGAAAGACGGGGCGGTGGTCAGAGCCTAGGCCATCGAGCGGTTCGATAGACCTGAGATCAAGGTTGATATGCTTTACTACCGCAAAGTCAAGGATGTCGGTAAAGTGGTTCGGGTTGTCGTGATAGTGAGTGGGAGTGACGGGAGAGATGACATCTAAGTCGAGTGACTCAGTGATGCCAAGGAGAGCGATGCCGCTGGTGTTGGTCGATTGGCACGTCCAGTCAGTATGTTTGGAGTTGAAGTCTCCAAACATAATGACCGAATGGCCGAGGGTGAGAATGGCCTCAAAGTCGGTGCGGATAGGTCTGGTGCCACTAGGTATGTAGATTGAAGCTATGATGATGTATGGATGACCAGTCATAGCCAATCTACACACAGTGGCTTCCATGTTGAGGAGAGGAGGGGCAGGGAGAGGAGCGTAATGGAAACCTCTTTTTTAGAAGATAGCTATGCCACCGAAACCGTTGCAGTTGGGCCTATCATTACGAGTAGACGCGTATTTGGGAATGGCGAATCCCCTGGTGCGGTTTGGAGTGAGCCACGTCTCTTGGAGAAGCAGTAAGTCTAGCTTATTGTTGTGATAGAATAATTTGAGCTCAGGAAGGTTAGAACTAACGCTACTAGCGTTAAATGAAACTAGGGATAAGCCCTTGGGTTTGATAAGACCGGACGCGGGGTTTGCAGGTCTAGACATTTTATTTACTATTTAAAGAATTTATACTAAATATAGAATTTATAAAGAACAGCGAGTGATGCTCGGCTAACGCGAATAGACGCTCTTGAGGATAGCGGGCGGCTCGCAGTTTGCGTGCGAGTACGGCGATTTCTCTAATGTCGACATATATACGACGACGTAATGTAGGGTTGCGGCGTTCGATAATGCATCAGACGCGGATTCGGAGTCGCTCCCGGGAGCGGAACGCTTACGCCGTGACGCGCGAGACGACGTGTCCGAGACACAGTCCATTTCGGATGGAACGGGGGATGCGGGAGAGCTGAGGGATCTGGGTTTGGGCGGCCTGAGGGGCCGGGTTTGGGTGGCCTGAGGGGCCGGGGTTGGGGCCTGAGGGGCCGGGGACGCGATTGTTGCCCGTAAGGCCTGCGTCAGAATATTGTCGGATATGGAGACGCCCGACGCAATGTGCGCCTGGGTGAAAGACCTAGCCAAGTTTACCAAGCTTTGCTGGTCCATTGGAGGGCTTGGGACTACAATATGTAATATATAAAAATGCCTAGGTTCCCTAACAATCCTAGCACCTAAACCTCCCTACCCGCGGTAGGTGAGCTGGGGACTACGCGAAGTGGTGCCCCAAATTCGGACAAGCACTGTACCGTCACCCTGGGAAAGGCCCAAGTGCAATAGATCGGGTCTGCCGGTTTCTCTTTAGCCTGAAGGGCCTTGGAAGCGCACCGGGGCAACGCTAGCAGGCTTAGTTGTCACCGGTAAGTATCCACCTGCTCAACGCGACTCTGCTACGGAGTGTGTTGTCAAATAAATTGACAACAAAAACCAGCCGTAGACCTGACGAGGTTGGGTTGCATTGGAAGTGCTGGATTGACTTCATTACGACCGGCCGAAGCCGGCCGCAGAGCGCGTCTCTAACTAACGCAACAACCAAGTACGTAGCCAGAAAATCAGCATGAGCCTTGCGAACGAACGTTGAATATAACCGACGTAAGTAAGCTCAACTCTGTTGTTGCTGCGAGATAGACTATGTTACGACCGGTCGAAACCGGCCGCAGTGTTAGTCACAAAGAGGCTTATCTCAAGTCATCGGGGACGAAGCGAGATATTGTACGAATCTCAGCGTATGAGTATTGCTACGAGTTGTCATCGTCAGACGACAATCGTGACTCAGCGGCTGGTGCGACCGCGAACTCGTCCGAATGGGGTCGAACGCAGAACGGGTCAGGGGCTACACTCGAGAGTGCGGCAGGAATGGCATTTGAAAATTGCTACGAGAGAAGTCGTGAGACAACAATTGTGACTCGGCAGCCGGGAGCGACCGTCAACACGTCTGAACTGGGCTGGACGCAGATCGAGTGTGCTGAACTAGGATTTTTTTTTTGTTCCCCGTTTGGGCAGGAGGCAAAAAATGCATTTCCGCATGCCTCTCGCGCGCGTTACATGGCATCCGGGACTAACTCCTAATGAGCATTACCCACTAAAAAACCCCCTGTCGGGTCGTGCAATTTTTTGCCACTCAGCCTTCATCAGAGCGACGGCCAATTGGAGAAAGAGGCCGCGCTAGCGGGGCCCAGAAGGGGTCACCCGCTGGGATTACATAGCACTGAAGGTGCTCAAAGCACTGAAGGTGAATACATAGCACTGAAGGTGCTCAAAGCACTGAAGGTGAATGCATAGCACTGAAGGTGAATGCACAGCACTGAAGGTGCTCAAAGCACTGAAGGTGAATGCATAGCCCTGAGATGCTCAAAGCACTGAAGGTGAATGCATAGCATTGAGGGTGCTCAAAATGAAAAGTAAACTGGGATATTTTTTCCCCATTAATATACGCCGTATTACTGCGGGTGACGAGGCGGGGCAGCTTGCAAGTAATTAAGAAGAACTCTCTTTGTAGTAGAATTAAAGCATAAAGGTAAACAAAATTATGCCTTTATTATTGTTTACTAAATTTAAGTAATAATAATAAAAACGTTTATTTTTCTCAACTTAGTCTAATACATAGGTTTACAGTTGTTGGGACTTCCATTTAAGCAATCATTGCTTAATGCCTAGTTGGAAGAACCGCTCTTCAAAAATTTTACAAGGCAAAATTACAAAGTACTTAACAACTATTACAATTTTTATTGATATCTGGTGTATGCGAGCTAGCGCGCGCGGCGACGGGCGCTTTTGTGTGTGTGTGTGTGTGAATGTGTGTGTATGTGTGTGTAAGCGTGAGTGGTGGGAGAGTGGGCGAAAATGTATTATCACAATGGAATTTCTCAGATCTTTTAAAAACACTAATATCGATTAGTATATAATCATTATTTATATTATTTGTAGATAATTTTTTTTAGCAGAAAACACTTTTGAAATTGAGGTAGGCCAAAAAGAAATAATATTTACCTATCGATTATCACTTCAGTTTCAGAGTAGGTTTTACTTTTAAGCCATTGTGTAACAGTTGCTTACAAATGTTTATTAACGTGATTGTAAAAAAAGAGTAAAACATAAGAAAAATAATTTGTTTAACTAGTATTTTCGAACGTGTGAGTGAAAAACAGCAAAACCAATATCCGCAAACATTAATGTTTGCAAACTAAGCACAAAACATAAATCTCGAACTAATAGGTACTTACTTTAAGCCACCTGCAGAACAACCCGGTTTATTTAGGAGCTTACGAATGTAAATTGGAAACAGTCGGGTACTCGACGGAAACTCAGACAAAGGCGAGAATCGCTTGCCCGTGGTTCGCATACTGAGGAAACTCGTTACCCACATCGTTAGGAAAATCCAACTTTGAATAATAATAATACACCCCCGGACAATCACGAAGACGATTGGTGGCTATGACGGTCCAAACCCAGCATGGCTTTAATCACACTGCGAAACGAAAGGTCTCCCCGATGACGAATACCAGATCATGGCGCCACTGACTCCAGGCTGGGTTCACGAACAGGCAGTGACCAAAAAGTGACCTGAAGGAAAGGGTATCCTTACTGCTCTGATTCAATCGTTCAGGCCCCGTAGACTGGGGCAGACGTGCGCTACCTTTTGGGTGCAGGGATGCTCTGCCACACCATGCCTCTCCACTCAGTACTGATGTACTGTACTGAGCACTTCGCTCAAGCTTGCTCGGAGAATCGCCCGCAAGAACGCAAGCGACTCCGCGGGAGACCGAGGCTGATGTGCCATCAATGAGATTACTAATAATTAATTATTCATCCAATCTACAAGCAAACCAATATCTACCTGAACTTTGTACTGTCTAAAAATCTTTATAAAATAACGAATATAGAACATAATTGGTAAGGTATATAGTTAGTTGGCAGCGAAAGCTTAAAGCCCTCCATATCCACTAAGTATGATTGACCACTAAGTATAAATGGAGTAAATCGGTCATTGAATATCAATAAAATCATGAAATAATAATATATCTACGTATTAATTTCGTACCCTTTATTACCATTATCAATGACATGTGAGATTAAGGCGAGATAATTAATTCCCTAATTAATCTTATCAACTAACAACTTTAAATTATCTACTTTAAATTTTAATTATGAATTTCTATCGCAAACTGCACTTAGCTCAAGGCAACCGTGGCAGTAACTGAAACAATGCTTTGATAAGTTAAATAAAATATATCTATTTTACTCTCGCTGAAAATACTTCTAAAACAAAACTCTTATTTTTGCTAGTGGAATTCTCAAACATATCAAATATTACAGTAGCTATTTTAGTAACAATAAACACCCACCTTCAACTAGCAGCTTTAATATTAAAGGAGGAAAGCAAAGAGATCGCTTAATCCCTGCTCCGTTTTCTTGTGTATAACTTCAAAGGCAATATTGCCTTTGTCCTAATCTTTACGGTTTTGAATAAAATTTTATTTACCTAGGAGCTCATAAATGTTGGTTTTTTGCTACTTAAAATAGGGAAGACTGGTTGTGTTGGGGAATCGACTGACAGTTTGCTTGAATCGTGGTGTTTTTGAGGGAAACTATTATTGAACCTGAATTGAATTTCACATAACGATTGAATTTAAGATAACGTAACATACTTAAATATGTTTGCATGCTTTCTCGATTTCAATTAGTCTTAGAGGGGTTTCTAATGTTAAGATCTTGTCTAGAGCGGTCCTATACTACACGTGGTTATATTCCAGATAAAGGGAAGGAACACCCAGTTTCATTTCTGGACAAAGGCAATTCCAACTTAATACTACGGTCGGCAACGCATCATTTATCAAAATTCAATAAATACAAATTTAATTAATCAAACATATTTACGATTAATGATGTCTATGGGCAAGGATGCCACTTAGTGATGGTCACCATGACTAAACTTATAAAAAAAGATATAATTTTTTTTACAGTATTCGTGCAGCATAAATTAAGCTTTTTTACAACGCAACGATCACATCTTAAAAATTATCTGTTATATTATTATAAAAAGGAAAGTTTAAAGTATTCCTTTGTCTATATACCAGTATAAGCGGTAAACTTCAAAACTATCGCTATATAACTACATAGCAGGTGTCGCGCAGGGTCCTTTTGTTTTAAACAATAACATGATTCACTCAAACACACATGAACGGATTCCGATATCCTTCTCAAATTATAAGGTTTTGAGTCGGTGACGTATGACAATTAGATAATCCATCTAGAAGACTTTGAGGTCTTTGACACCTCGCTTGGTCAAGTGTGTACCCTAATGAAGAAATTCAGGACAAGACGGCTTGAACGATGTGAATGATTGTAAGTGCTAATGCTTCACTTTTTGTACATTTTTGTGACTTGATTTGTTTGCTTGAGGGGCTTGGAAGTGCTGTGCTGTTTTAAGAGACAACAAATTTTAACTCTTTTTGTTTTTGAATGGAATTATTTGATTGAAATAAATTTTAAATCTTCATAACATGCTCCATATAGATTTCTTATGAGTCTTCAAGACAGTTTCATCTGTAATTCTTGTAACGGTGCTAAAGAGGACCTGTACCACAGACTCGTGGAATGTGTTCGGAATGAAACTGATAGGTTACAACTTTATCACAATACCAACTGTCCCAAAAGTAAACTATTCTTTTTATGTCATAATTTATTTGGATTTGGCTTTAAAATCAATAACAGTGATAGAGTTTATAGTTTATTGATTTGTTCCTTTACAAGACAAAATTATTTAAATTGTTAGCTTAGTTATATGATGATGTTTAGTTATTTATAGTAAATTTTTTTTCTGTTATTTATTTTACAGCCGATTTAAACAAATTGCTAATATTGCTTACTGAAAAAAAAAGCAAATTCATTTCCAAATACTTTCATACGTATACAGCGCAAGTTTTCATAATAAACCGTCATAAAATAAAGTGTGGCGTATATTTGGAGACAAAAATAATGAGCAGATATAAAAACGGATATTTTTGGTAAATACAACGGATTCTGGCACCATAAGCCGGGTTTTACGAGGTGGAAACTACCAGAAGGTAATACATCTCAGTTGGTTAGGAAAGGTTCTACTATACCTATCTTTCTCTAATTTCTCTTGGAATCCAGTTTAAAATAGAGATTCATTTATCAAGTTTAAAGTTTAGTCATTTATTTTGGAATGAAGGAAATAAATTAAGGTTTTTGTAACGTAGATTGGTTGGATGACTGGATTTCAATACTTCAAATAAATTTCAGTGATTAAAATTTTGAATTTTTTATGTTTTGTGATATTGATTTATTTTATGTAAGTTTTAATCCACAAGATCGGTGCTAATTACAATAAGTTTTCAGTAGAAATATCTATAATTCTTAATGTCCATGGCACATAACTTCTAAATGGCTTGCGAGCTGGTTCTAGGAATAACTTTTAGTAAAAAGTGCACTTTTAAAATGATCTCACTGATTTAAATTGATATCAAAATAATCGGAAACCACACCGATTCGATTACGATTTGTTCTGATTTTCATGGCATTAATTAATTATTAAAAACAAATTTTCATGGTTCTAATTCTCTGGGTATTCTGTAATATTAAAATTCAATTTCGGGTACCAAATTAGGACTATGGCACAAACACGGTACAACATCTTAAAAGTACTTCACTCAAAACGGCTCAATCTCCATATAGCCCAGGTTCGATCATGCATGGAGTATTGTTCTGCTAAATATACCATTTAATGTTTGAGGAAGTGGCAACCTCTAGTGTCAGAGCTGATCAAGCCGCCGTGAACTAACAATGAGTCATTTGACCAAAGAGTCCGTAAACTTAGCTTATGAGTATTAAACCGTCCCACAGTCGCTTGTCTATCGATATTTCAAAAGATTATGGGAAGTGTGCGAATGCTGTCTTCGAGCATATTGAACCTATCATTCCGACATTCGATTATGAGATGCACACAGCGATTCCAACCATTCATTGTTAATATCACAGAATTTCTCAGAATTCAAATATGGCAGCATGTGCCAAGTAAATGGCTTTAAAGCCTAATATTCGATTTGATCACGATTTTTTCTAACTACATTTTGATTTTCATTGCTTGTTGGACTTCAATACAAAGCAAGCATTTTTATTAAGAGACTGCAATGGACATTTTAGCAAGCCATATACCACGCAAAAGTATCGCAGGGCGGCCGAGGATGTGTGTACTGATTGGTATATGTGTGAGTATGTATCGTGATTGGCGGTTTTGAAGGCTATGCCGAGGTTATAGTTTTCATTATTTTTTGTTTGGATATGAGCGTGTTGTTGTATGGGTGATATAAAGTACGGTTTAAATTAATTTGAAAGTGTGAGTAAGTAAATTCAAACAAAGGCTTTTCTATATCTCTTATTAGATGCGGTTAATACATTAAAAAGTCGAACCAAACGTTACGACAACGGCTCTTGTTAGGTTCGCACCGCTAAAATGTGAAATGAGCGGCCCACGTCTTTAGAGCCTACCTTACAATACCGAAAGAGTCTATTTTGCATTCGTTACGACCCCTCTCTAGCATCGATTATCGCGCGACACACGCCGTAAAGCCGGCTCTACACTTGCGTGTGAAGTCGCGTCGTGAATTCATGCCGTGAATATACGCCGCTATCCACGCGTGAATTGTGTCCCTCCACACTCGCATTCTTTCACTCAAGCTTCCCAGTCTTGTTTGCGATATCTTGTACGCTACTGCGGAAAACTGCGAGTGTAGATGCGTTCACGTCACGTTCTCGTCCACGCGTCGCAAACCCTTTGTCGCGGAACAAAAAACCGACACTGATCGGGGAACGCCGCAAAGCGCGAATGCAAAGCGTGAACAACATCTACACTCATGTTTCGCGGTTTTCGCGGGCGTTCGCAGCCGTTCGCACCGCGAGTGTAGAGCCGGCTTGACACTGAAGAAACTTTTCATCTTAGAATACTTTTGGCTATAGAATACGAAATGCAACAGAGCCGCGTAGTTTATAATATACTAAATCCTTATTAAAAGTTATTAGTATTGCGTATAAATATTAAACACATTGCAGAAAGATAATATTTTTGCTTATGACGAAGTCTTTTCTTTAACTTGTTTCTATATTTGGTGTACGATTAAGTACCAATAGAAAATACTTCATAGTGAAAAGTTTAAGTATAAATAATAAATACTCAAAAAAAGTAGTTTATGTAAGTTTTAATGTATTAATGAAACTTTATAAAAATTATTGTTGTTTCGGCGAAATTAGGTGACTTACTTAGGCGAACAATAAAACGAAGGCTTATTGAAATAGTTATTATCATTGGATATTTATTTCTAACTCAAGAATTTACAAAGCCAGCAACCAAAGACGGGACCCGCCTGATGTAAAGTGGCAGCCGCACTGTTACATATGCTCACACTATGATAATGTATATTAAACTGCTGAGTTGCATTCCCACGATGAATCTCTTACAGTAAACAAAATGATCATATTTCAGTTTTGTTGTTTTAGATTTAATTAATATATTTTTCAGTCTCGGTTCATATCTCGAAGTAACTACACGGGTTGATATCTAAAGTCAATTTCTATTTCTATTTCTTTGTGAATTTTTCAATATCCTTTATTGTTATAAATAAAGTTTATTCTAGTGTCATTAAAATATATTTTTTTTAAAACACTTCTCCGACCCGCGCCGTAACAGCACCCATGAATATCATAAGTCATTGGTGTTTTATTTATCAATTTTGCATGTGATTACTTCATCAACAAATTATGTAATAATTGGACCATACGCTTCAGTTGAAGTAGCCTTTGTTTCAGTAACTGCACTGTCGGTTCCGTTCCTTTACCCGGGAAACAACCATGTAAACGTGATCATTATAGCGGTCGAACTAGGTAGGAGTTTAGTACCGCCCCAGGCGTGATCTGAACAAAATAAACTGTACTACCACTTAAAGTTAGTTTTAATTTTGTAATTTAAGGGATGATGTTATTGGAAAAATGCTGATTGTAATGTAAAAATAAACAAAATTGAAAAAAACCACATTTAATACAATAAAACGATTTTATATATTTTAATTATGGGAATACATGTTTTAAATACATATCATCAAAATAATAATGTTTTCTGTAGGAAAATTAGGTAGTAGCAAATTGGGAACTTTAACAGTGTTTGAATTAGCATCATGCGATCCATATTTCCTTTTTATATATCTTTCTTAAGATAAATTTTTTTTTCTTTTTTGTTGTTAATGTTTCTTGTATTGCGATCATCTTGCTCTATCTAAAAATTTTGTCAGCTTATTAATCAATATGTTTTTTCAAAGTTTTTTATCAACTCTTTTGTCTACCCAGCAAACAATAATCTTTCTTCCCCGTCCTATTTAACTGTCCCTGCATTTGGTTATACCAATAATAGTTTTTATGAACAAAAAAATTTATCGTTTAATGAATAAAATCTATTTTTTTTTTTTTTGTAAGATAGAGAACATATTAATAATATAGTATCTAAGCGCTTCTGAGTGATTTCCGAGTGACCTTTCTTTAGTACATTTAAAAAATAAGTTAAATCGATAATTCTTCTATCGTTCGAGCTTTCATCAGTTTCACGTAGTTGCTTTTGAGATATGGAATAAGAGAAATAAAGGCAATTGTGTAGTTTGCAGCGATTATTCATTGCATGTTAATTAATTAAATATTGAATTATATAAAATTTGTTTAAAACTACACACTTATTGGTCAGAGTTAGACAGTCATAACAGTACTTAAGTATGCAATAAAAAAATGAATTATTTTATATTCATTTTTTTTTATATTAATTCACCGTAAAATTTTTCTTTCGACACCTGATTTTAATTATCGCTTGGTCCACAATAGATTAAAGTATTTCTGTAACAAGAAAATGTGATTGAATTAAAATAATATTGCTCTATCGAAGGGATACTTAAAATGGAAAATTAATATTTAAATGTGTAAGTGTCAAATAAAATCTAAAAATGAAAGTATTATCTAGTTCGGTAAAGTGATAGGACTTGAAGACAGAACCGGTAAGAAAGGCTACGAAATATTTTCTTAAAAATAATTTTTTAGTTTTCCTGTATCCATATTACATTGAATATATAAAAAATAGATAGGACCCTAGTATCAAATATTAACATTGATTCCCTTTTTACTGCACAACCGATATCTTCAGCAATTGTCTTTTAGTTCATACGACATAATGTATTTCTGAAACCAAGTTAAAAAAAAGTTTATTTTTATATAATTTATAATCTATAATGAAAGGTATAAAACTATAATTTATTATATTAAATATTAGAATATAGAAAAACATTCCAAAATCTCTCTCAACATTCAAATTTTGTAGTACTAATGGAGACTTCATATAATTTTGTTCGGGTAATTGTGCAGTCGCCGCGGAAGAGCTGCCGGTCTTTGCTTGGTATATTAAAATTGTTTTTGTTGTATCAAAATTACTATTACTGCTATTAAAAGGGGGAAAAATTATCAATCAACGGTTGCAAAGTAACCTTTAAATATTAGCAAATGATTTATTAATAATTGTTAATGAAAATCCAACATTACTTTCTTACTTTTTTGTCTCATTTTACTTACTTGCTTGCTCTGTCACTCTCATTTTCTTCAAATAATCTCTTATAAACAAACTTTTTCATTTTGTCTGTACTATTTACCTTTACGCAAATTACGATATTTGGAAAAATAATTATTGTCACATTACGTAAACAATTGCGCAAAAAGGAGCGCAGATCTGTGCTCGAACAATTATGCGGGCAGACTGAAGAATCAAATAAAACATAGCTTTTAAGTGAGAGTAAAAAAGTCGCCATTCGTGTTAGAAAATACAATGTAAGCGCCGTATCAAATTTTCCCTAATAAAAAGAAAACTACTGAAACAATCAAAAAAATGTTACGAGGAACTATAGAACATTTAAATGGATATCTTTTAGTGTAAAAAATTAAACCTTAATGCAATCATGATTTTGATAAGAATGTTAAAACACCGATTAAACAAGGTCTTTTCGAGAATTTTTTCTAGAGTATTTTTTTTCTGATCGTGTTTTGGTCTTTGAAGATCCTGAGATAAAGAAACAAACTTAAACATATCCAAATATCAGCTTTCTAGCTTGCGTAGGGTAATACAACAAGGTCAATAGATCTATCACATTTGTATAATGGCCCTCTTAAGTGGCTTATGTCCTGGATTGTCGCCTATGAAAAAGTAAATAAAAATGCAGAATATAAAAGATGGATATGATAGGTTCTCCCAGGTCAATATATTATGTGTACAAGCAGACCACCCACTTCAATTTTGATTGGATAGCGTCTCTCAAGTGCTGGCTTTTCAATGGAATTTCTAAGGACATGAAATCAGCGTACTGTGAACTCTTGGAATCGATTGTTATTTTCTTTGTTATTAAATTTAAACGATCTATAAACTTGTACTTCTTCAAAGCGAGATTAAAATGTTACGTTGAGTACGATGCCCACTTAATTCACATTCTTATTTGGGATAGATTCATGGCCCCTTTTATCTGATAATACTTTGAAATTTTTATTAGGGGATGAAGCTGCTTTACATAAATATTCAAGAAACACATACGTAATATTTATTGATAAGTAGCTTCGTTAATTTTGCAAAACTTTTGGAAGTTCATTATTTAAAACTAACCGTAGTTATTATTTTCAGCTCTCAATAAAAAAAAAAATAATTCATTAATTACTTCAAATAGTTTTAAGTGACATATTTTTTAAACCTCTTGCTAATAGACTAATTAAAAAATAAATGATATAAAAACGTATATTAAAAAAGTATAACAAATATTTAATCTATTAGATGAAACATAAATTAAAATTGTAACGTTTCTCTCCATTGTACACTTTTTCAATGGACGCCATGTTCTTTAACCGGTGTTTTCTAATTAGTGGAGCACAAACCTGCCGTCAGCCATTTCATCCCATTTTACTCGTATTATTATATCTCTTTTAAATTTAAATATTATATTATATTATTATTATATTATATTATAAGATATTATATATCTTATAAATGTAAATGGAACTTATTATAAGTAAGAAACTAAGAAAGCTTACTAAGCTTTGTAATTATTTACAACTTGGTGTTTTCTGATACTCTATTCACACTTTCCCACTCTACTTTAAAACATGATGGTAATGAATATCACACAGTTTCAATAGAATATCAAAGGAGTTTCTTCGATTTATGTTGAGTACAATTCTTAAAAAAATCTTTATAAATTATTTAAGGACCCAAACCTTAATATCAGCTTTAATCGGCAAGCCCTGATTTATGTAGATCAATTTACATATTTTGTGGTTGGCTTGTTTGAAAGTTCAATAGATTTACTACAACCCTAAGATTTGTCACAGACTGATGAATGCAATCCGTTATGGTTAAAACACGAAATTGCCAAATTTCTACTAGAGAACTAGACAATTAATAGGAGCTTCAGAAAGTCAATATGAACTTTCATGTTTTGTTACTTGGTATAATGTTAAGAAGTTATCGTCGTAAACATTAGTTTTTGTGGCATGGGTGAAATTGTGAACATTATTAGGGTTCAAAATATAATTTCATATAAATCTCACATATACATAAAAAAAGAAACTCTAAGACTATATGTTTCAGAATTTTCGTAGAAATTTTCACTGACACGGGAAAGTTAGATCTCCCAAGAGATATAACAGGCCCAAAGTTTTTTAATAAGAATTACGTTCGACTTTAAATCCTGTAAAAAATTTGACAAAACAACAATATGTTTTTAATAAAAAAGGAAAAATAAGTGTCATAAATTTTGAATGGATATTTCCTAATCAATGGAGAAAAATACATATCGTAATCCGTCTTCGTGGGTTTTAACTGAAGTATTTTTAGGTTCCAAAATTTCCCATAATAGAAAGAGGAAATTCATATGAAATAAAAATACTTATTGCAATTGTTCATCAAATCATATTTCAATCATCAATCAAGTTTTATAACTAGTTATAAACGGGCGTATTGTAGTTAAAATCTTTTTTATTGAAGTAAAACATTCATACAAGTTCCACAATTCGTATTCATAATATTTATCCTTGATGTTTCAAAGATCTTCCAAATTAATAAATTCTAACAATTTTATGGGTAGGGCAGGTAATACCAATAACAGCAATGTTTTGCTTGCGTATCCTTCAGAAGCAGTACTTTTTCTGGATTAGTGATAACTTATATCCTTCTCTGTAGCTCTAACGACGCGTAAAAATTAAAAAT
The DNA here is from genome assembly GCA_923062675.1 of Marasmarcha lunaedactyla. Taxonomy (NCBI): domain Eukaryota; kingdom Metazoa; phylum Arthropoda; class Insecta; order Lepidoptera; family Pterophoridae; genus Marasmarcha; species Marasmarcha lunaedactyla. The sequence continues at coordinate 20,257,828 of OV281341.1, forward strand.
GTTAAGTGAGTCATTTTGATAAATTTTAAAACTACAGCTTTTACTCACGCGTTATTGTCGGAAAGGTCCAACTAGTTTCGGACTCGTATGAAGTCCATTATCAGGGCCGAGTACAGTTGCGGCTGCGCCTCGCCTCGCACTGCGGGCCACTGTTCTGCGCGCGCGCTCGGAGGGCACGGGGGCGGGCGAGGGTGGCAGGGGCTGCGCATGCGTGGCGGGTGGAGTAGGCACTGACGGTGGTGCGGACGATGCCGTTATGTAGCGGCATGCTGAGCTCACGGTGTCATTGGAGAGCGGTGTCCGGTTCTTCACGTGTCCGTGTTTGTGAAGTATAGGCTTCCATGCAGCGGGTACAGTCCAGCCTGTATCGCGATTGAAATTACGTCTATTTATTTCAATTGGTTCATGGACTCGATCGCATAATTTGGCCGTGAAGGCGTTTTAAAAAACAAACAATATAATCAGACTTTTGCATCCATCCACTCTCAGCTACATTCTTCAAGTCATCTGTCTGTCGCGCCAGTGGTAGTCCTAAAATACGTCGACCTTGACAAGGTCGCTCCAGAACCAGTTGACTCCATCGACTATCTGTCATTCGACACACAGTTATTATTTTCCATTACTTTAAATCCCTTACGGTTTTTAAATATGCTCTTTTTTTTTTGGCCGCCGAAGCAACACCCTCACGACAGGGAGGTCGAAGATGCGTCATGCATACCGCCGCAGGAAAATACCGTCCTCTGCGGGGGTTATGTGGGACTCACCAGAATGGCACCTACCCACTAAAAACCACTTCTTTGGCTGTGGCAAAATTTAACCGTTAGCCTTCATCGGAAGTGACACCCGTTGGGAAGTGGGCGCGCTGACGGAGACCCGCTAGCGGGTCTTCCGCAAGATGTGAAAGTTGCACTGAAGGTGCTCAAAGGGACATGAGTTGGTGGCCGTTCTGGGCAGCCTTCGGTGAAGCCGGGGCTGCGCAGAGGTCGGCCGAAGCTTGACTTAGGGATCAATTCATTTCAATGAACCTATAATGAACTGAGAAGGGAACTATGCTCCGCCAGCGCTAGCAGTCGCTCTGTCGGAGAACGTGAAGCCCTAAGTTTACGGGTTAAGACTGAAATTTCCTAAACATCAATATTTTTGATAGCGTCGCAGACGATACGCATGTCGTCTGCTACGGAGGGTTGAGGAGTGGTATTGAATGGGCGAGGAGCCGGGATGGGATTCGGGTGTGCAGCGGGGCGCTGCCTCCAGTTCTCTGGAGCAGGCTTGGGCTGAGTAGGCTTTGCAGCCGGAGAAACCCGGCTACGCAGCGGCGGAAAGTTTTCCTGAGAAAGGGGCGGGGCCTGTTTGGGTGCCGCCCTCTTAGAACGCATACAACGGGGTGCACGAGGGCAGCCCCTGTAATTTGCGGTGTGGCCGGACTGGCCACAAAGCACGCAATCGGGAGGAGAGGGAGTTTCAGGAGTTTGATTGCACTCCTTAGTGAAGTTGAAGTGAGGTACCAGGCACTTAACGCACCTGGGCGGGGCGGCGCAGTTGGCCGCCGCATGCCCGTACGATTGGCGCCGGTGGCACTGGCCGGGGTGACCTTGGCGATGAGGCGCCTCGATCGAGATCCCAGAGAGGCCGCATATAGTGCTAACCCCTTTGAGAATCTCCCTGGATTTGGGGACGTTGGAGAAAACCATCAAAGCGAGAGGGTGACGCCTTCCGTACTTGCTGTGCATTTAATGCACCGCGAGTGCCGGGAAGTCTTGGGACTGCAGATCCTCTAGAATAGCCTCGTTCGATCATTCGAACGGGACTCCCCTGAGTACCGCTCTGAACTTACGCTCTTCTGGGAGAGCGTAAGTGTGGTAAGCATATTGCTTACCAGTGAGGAGCTTAGTCAAAGCTCGGAAATCGTCTAACGACGAGACAGTGATTTTAATAGATTCACCTGAGTTCGTCGCTTGGGTGTAGAGGATCTTGTGCTCTTTGCACAATGTCGAAACCTTGGACCATTTGCCCTTTTCCCGGAGTAATACGGGTGGTGGGACCTTAGTCTTGACTGAAGCCGCGGTAGTGGGTGGGGTCACAGTGAGTGACATCAATGGGGCCGGGGCGGGTGTAGTAGGCACCGGGGTAGCTGGCGTTGTAGTCACCACGGAGGGTGTTGAAGACACCAGGGCGGGAGTTAAGGACGCCGGGGCTGGTTTCGAGCGCTTCTTAGAGCGCTGCTTAACGAGGGAGAATGAGGGTGGCTCAGAGCCAGTTGGGGTGGCGTCCGAGGATGACTCGGTCGCGGGTGCACGCTTGCGGCATGAAGGGGCGTCTACTTCGCACTCCATATCACTGGAGGAGGGAGACGCGGGAGGGCCTAGTACCAGAGGGGTCTGAGGGACGGAGTCGGCCCGAAAGATCAGTGGGGCCAGCATGGGGAAATGAGTGCCAAGTATTTGGAAAATTACTTGAGGATCAGTGGAGCCCGCGGCGGCGACGCCTGCGGTGAATTGTTGAAAGATTCTAAAAAATTTTTTAAATCCATTGCGGAGGGATTGGGGCGGGACAACAGTATATAAATATATATTCTATGAACCTACCCACGATGACTAACTTCCTAAAATCTCCCTACATGCGGTAGGGGGTTGGGGACGACGCAGATAACTTACTCGAACACGAAGACTCGAAGTCCTGGAACGCAGAGCTTGCCGGAGCATCGACGGCGACGCAGGTCGGCGACAACGGGCTGCAGGCAACGGTATTGAAGATGCGTCGTGAAAACGATGGTCCTATGAAACTTAGGAGGATACGATACGAAAACCTGAGTCGTGAAAACGACCCCTGAAATTTGGGGTGCTCAACTAGTGCGGGGACTAGAGAGCGGAAAAGCGTCTGCGATCGACGTGCGCTCGAGAACGCACGCAAACCGAGACTGTCGAAAATATGCTCTTTCAATAAAACAATAAAATATTACAAAGGTACCTCCCAACTTGAAGGAGATCTTCAAAGAGGCTCGCACAATCTGCGGACTCTCGAATATCTCTGTCGAGCGTCCCAATCCTCGCGGGCACCCCGGGCAATGCCACCGCTGCCAGCTGTATCGCCACGCAGCGGCCAATTGCTCAGCCCCTCCCAGGTGCGTTAAGTGCCTAGATCCCCATATAACGAAGGAGTGCACTCGCACTCCCGACTCCACTTCCCCCCCTGCATGTGTGCTGTGCGGCTAGTCTGGCCACACAGCTAACTACAGGGGTTGTCCGCGCGCTCCGCGCACCGCTTCAAAGAGGGTCGCGCCTAAACCGGCGCCGCCGCTCACTCCTGCCAACTTCCCGCCGCTGCGCAACCGGGGTCCCCCGGAAGCAAAGCCCGTGCAGCCGACACCTACTCCGGCTCTGTCCTGGAGACAGCGTCCGGCCGCTCCACCTGCACCTTCCCTTCCTATCCCAGCTCCCGTAGCTCCCGTAGGCCCGCGTCCCGCTCCGTCGTCTCCACCTCAGTCGTCGTTGGCTGAGGACTTGAAGACCATGTTTGACGTCATTCAAAACGTCGACATTAAGGAAATCTCCGTACTCGCACGCAAACTGCGAGCCGCCCGCTCTCCTCAAGAGCGTATATTTGCGTTAGCCGAGCATCACTCGCTACTAAGCTCTTTATAAATTCCATTTTTCGTATAAACTTAATAAATTATTATAATGTCTAGACCCGCAAATCCCGCGTCCTGTCGTATCAAACCCAAGGGCTTATCCCTAGTTTCCTTTAACGTTCGTAGCCTTAATATTAACCTTCCTGAGCTCAAACTGTTCCTTCAGAACAACGAGCCAGACTTATTGCTTCTTCAAGAGACGTGGCTAACTCCAAACCGCTCCAGGGGATTCGCTATTCCCAAATACGCGTTTACTCGCAACGATAGGCCCAACTCCGACTGTTTTTTTTTTTTTTTTTTTGTTCCCCTCCGCGGGAAGGGCAGGAGGATAAAAATGCTCTGACGCATACTCTGGCGCGATTCCAAAGTTATGTGGGACTCGTCCCGACGCCTACCAGAACCATACCCACTAAAAACCCCCTGTCGGCTCGTGCATTTTTGCCACTCAGCCTTCATCTGAGCGACGGCCAATTGGAGAAAGAGGCCGCGCTAGCGGGGCCCTTAAGGGGTCACCCGCTGGGTTTTACATAGCACTGAAGGTGCTCAAAAATTAAAAGTAAAATAAAAACATTAAAAATGAAAAGTAAATAATGAAACATTAAAAATTGAAAAATTAAATTTGAATTAATTCGAATTTACGTTAGAATTAGAATTGGCGGCCTGAAGGGCCTCGAGATCTACGGTTATCTTCGAACGTTCACTTGTGTGCGCGTTTCTCGGTCTAGCGATTTTGTATGCCGAATCTAGGACAGGAGCAGTATATGAGACTGATTTACGAACAAGAGGATTGGGATGGGATTCGGCGCGTTTGAAGAACGATTCTGAGAGTGTTTTTAGATACTGTTGTACTGTAGGCAGTTCAAGATCTCTGTGCAGGTCCGCGTTGCGCACGTACCAAGGTGCGTTTGTGGCCCTGCGGCAGAAGAGGTTTTGAACTACCTGCAGTTTATGCAGGACGGAGGGTTTGGCGTGAGCAAAGACTGGCGAAGCATATGACATGATTGGTCTAACGCAGACCTTATAAAGCGTACGTTTGTTTCTGAAGGACATTTTACTTTTTCTACCTAACATACTGTAAAGCCGGCCTAGGTAAAAACGTGCGAGTTTCGTTACTCTATCGACGTGAGGATTGAATGAAAGCGTTTGGTCTAATATGACGCCTAAATATTTAGTACTGCGCTTCCAGGGGATGGGAGTGCCTTGCATTCTCAATTGGAGATTGTTGGGGATACGACTGCGTCTGTAGTCGAAGTAAACCGCAGAGCTCTTCTCTGGGTTCACATCGATACGCCATTTTTTAAACCAAGCACCGAGGGTGTTAATAGCCTTTTGAAGTCTGGTGACGAGACCCGAGGCTCTGCGGCCTTTGGTGTAAAGGGCAGTGTCGTCGGCAAAGAGAGCGAGTTCGACGACTTTAGCTGGGATGGGAATGTCGTTAGTGTATACGGTATACAAAAGAGGGGCGAGGACTGAGCCTTGAGGGACTCCAGCCTTTATGGGACGAGGCGCGGAGAGCGCGTTTCGTTTCATGTTTGAAACGAAACGTGCGGTCTTTGAGGAACGACGCGATTATCCTAACTAGGCGAGCCGGTAAGCCTATTTTATAGAGTTTATAAACGAGACCGCTGTGCCAGACTTTGTCGAAAGCCTTGGCTACGTCAAAGAAAACTGCGATCGTTTTCTTTCGTTTCGGATAGAAGCCGTCGAGTATGTACTCGACGATTCGATGGACTTGCTGAGGGCAGGAGTGCTTAGCGCGAAAGCCGAACTGGTGGGGAATTATGAGAGGATCGCCGTCCGTTGGAAACAGATGGTTCCGCATTCGAGAGAGTATGACTCTCTCGAGAAGTTTAGACATTGCCTTGAGGAGGCTGATGGGTCTGTGATTAGCCGGGACATTAAGAGGTTTACCCGGCTTGGGTATGCCTATGACAGTCGCTTCTTTCCAAGCTTTTGGAAAGTAGCTAAGGTCGAAGCAGGCATTGAAAATGATAGCTAACAAGGTAAGCACCTGTTGAGGCAGGTGCTTAAGTGCGTGGTTGGAAATACCATCCGCACTGGACTTTTGACTTTTGATGTGAAGCGAGATTTCGTCATTAGAGACTGTGACGGGGTCGGCGGTGATGGGGAGAGAGTTTCTACGGAGGACTTCGGCCTCCACCGCTTTGATGTGATTGGGATTCGCGGGTTGCGTGCTGGGCGAGCATTGAGACGCAACGCTGTCAGCGAAGCATTCGGCTTTCTCTTCGTCTTCGAAGGCGATAGAGCCGTCGGGACGAGTGAGAGGAGGGACGTGAGGGCGTCTACGCGTAAGGCACGGGCCATTCGATAATACGCTTGGTGGGACGGGGAGATATTCGCCATGAGATCGTTCATCTGGGCGTCTCGGAGTTCCGCGAGGCGAGATCTAACTTTGCGTTGTAGCTGATTCGCAGCTGTTCTATAGGCGGGCGTGGGATATTTCTTGGCTCTCCGGAGAGCCGCGTTCTTAGCTTTAATAAGATTGCTAATGGCTAAGGGAAGCGTGGGTTTGCCTTTCTTAGCAACCTTTTCGTTTACACTGATGGCTGAGTTGATAGCATCAGTGAGAGAATTTACTAACGAATCTATTTTATCCGGGCTATCTAATTGATCGGGCGAGATCGCAAGCGGAGAGTTTGGGGCCTCTAAGGCAGAAACTATCGTATTTTTAAAACCTTTCCAGTCGGTAAAGGTCTTAGGAGAAGTGACGTTAACGTTAGGCGGTCCTAGCACGAGGGAGACGGGGCGGTGGTCAGAACCTAGGTCATCGAGCGGTTCGATAGACCTGAGGTCGAGGTTGATATGCTTGACGATTGCAAAATCGAGGATGTCAGGAGAGTGGTTCGGGTTGTCGGGATAGTGAGTGGGAGTGATAGGGGAGACGACGTCTAAGTCGAGTAAGTTGGTGATGTCGAGGAGAGCTATACCGCTTTGGTTGGTTGATAGGCACGTCCAGTCAGTATGTTTGGAGTTAAAGTCTCCGAACATAATGACTGAACGGCCGAGGGCGAGAATGGTGTCAAAGTCGCTGCGGATAGGTTTGGTGCCACAAGGTATGTAGACTGAGGCTATGATGATGGTCGGATGACCAGTCATAGCCAATCTACACACGGTGGCTTCCATGTTAAGGAGAGGAGGAGTAGGGAGTGGACAGCAATGGAATCCTCTTTTGTAGTAGATAGCAGTGCCGCCGAAACCGTCGCAGTTAGGCCTATCGTTACGTGTAAACGCGTACTTGGGAATCGCGAATCCCCTGGAGCGATTAGGAGTGAGCCATGTCTCCTGGAGAAGAAAAAGATCTGGTTCGTTGTTCTGAAGGAACAGTTTAATCTCGGGAAGGTTAGAGCTAAGGCTGCGAGCGTTAAAAGATACTAGGGATAAGCCCTTAGGTTTAATACGACTGGACGCGAGATTCGCGGGTCTAGACATTAAAATTTATTTATTTAAAATTTACAAAAATAAAAGAATTTACAATGAACTTAGGAGCGAGTGATGCTCGGCTAACGCGAATAAACGCTCTTGAGGAGAGCGGGCGGCTCGCAGTTTGCGTGCGAGTACGGAAATTTCGTTAATGTCGACGTTTTGGATGACGTCGAACACGGTCTTTATGTCCTCAGCCAACGACGACTGAGGGGAAGATGACAACGCGGGACGCGGCCCAACGGGAGCTACGGGAGCTGGGATGGGTCGGGAAGGTGCAGGCGGGACGGCCGGACGCTGCCTCCAAGACAGAGCCGGAGTAGGCGTCGGCTGAACGGGCTTTGCTTCCGGGGGACCCCGGTTGCGCAGCGGCGGGAAGTTAGCGGAGGTGAGCGGCGGCGCCGGTTTAGGCGCGACCCTCTTGGTGGTAGAGCTCGGAGCGCGCGGGCAACCCCTGTAGTTTGCTGTGTGGCCGGACTGGCCGCACAGCACACAGGCAGGGGGGGAAGTGGATTCGGGAGTGCGAGTGCACTCCTTAGTGAAGTGAGGATCCAGGCACTTTACGCACCTGGGGGGAGCTGAACAGTTAGCCGCTGCGTGGCCATATAGCTGGCAGCGGTGGCACTGCCCAGGGTGACCACGGGGGTTGGGACGCTCGACGGAGATGTTCGAGAGTCCGCAGATTGTGCGAGCCTCTTTGAAAATCTCCTTCGAGTCGGGAGTATTGGACAGGATTACTAGCGCTAACGGAAAACGCCTACCGCGGTTGGAGTGCATCTTGTGCACTGCTGTGACCGGGAAACCCTGAGACTTAAGGTCATCGAGAATGTCTTCGTTGCTGAGTTCGAACGGGACGCCCCGTAGTACTGCGCGGATCTTACGCTCCTCCGGGAGGGCGTAGGTGTGATACGCGATTTGGTTTAAACCGAGTAACCTGGTAAACGCGTGGAAGTCGTCGACGGTCGCTAATTGGATTTTGATTGTATCGCCAGCGTTGGCGGCTTTTAAATAATTAATTTTGTGCACTTTGCACAAGTTGGAAACCGCGGTCCAGCGCGCTTTTTCACGCAGGAATACGGGCGGAGGGAGCTGAGGCTTCGGCGGGACGGGAGCGCAGCGCGTCGCTGGCTTCGATGTGACCGACGGAGACGCGGTTACTACGAGCGATTTTAACGGCGCGGGGGCTGGTGTTGAAGACACCGGGGAGGGCTCGGGTATTGAAGATACCGAAGCTTTCTTAGAGCGCTTCTTGGAGCGCTTGGCAACGAGTTGAAACGCGGGCTCAGGAGAGCCGGTTAAGGTGACGGCATCTGATGACGTATCAGACGCGGGTTCGGAGTCGCTCCCGGGAGCGGTACGCTTACGACGCGACGCGTGAGAGGATGCGACCGATTCGCAGTCCATCTCGGACGAGGCGGGAGACGCGGGAGAGCTTAAGACCTGAGGGGTCTCGACGTCGGAGGCCTGAGGGGCCGGGGTTGAGGCCTGAGGGGCCGGGGACGCGATAGTTGCCTGTAAGGCCTGCGTTAGTACGTCATTCGATATGCTGGCGCCGGACGCAACGAGCGCCTGGGCGAACGACCTAGCAAAGTTTACCAAGCTTTGCTGGTCCATTGGGAGGGCTTGGTCCTACGATATATAAAATATATAAATATATAAGAATGCCTAGGTTCCCTAGCAAACCTAGCACCTAAACCTCCCTACCCGCGGTAGGGGGGCTGGGGACGACGCGAGGTGGTGCCCCTAGCTCGGACAGCACTGTACCGTCACCCTGGGAAAGGCCCAAGTGCAATGGGATCGGGTCTGCCGGTTTCTCCTTGGCCTGAAGGGCCTTGGAAGCGCACCGGGGCAACGCTATCAGGCTTAGTTGTCACCGTTAAGTATCCACCTGATCAAACGCGAGTCTACTACGGAGTGTGTCGTCAATAAATTGACAACAAAAACCGGCCGTAGACCTGACGGAGTTGGGTTGCACTAAAGTGCGGGATTGACTACGTTATGACCGGCCGGAGCCGGCCGCAGAGCGAGTCTCTGACTACGTACAGGCGCCAAGCGTCGAGTACGCAGCCAGAAAGACAGCCCGAGTCTTGCAAACCACTATCGAATTTAATCGACCGCGGTAAGCTCAACCCTGTTGTTGCTGCACTCACCGAAGTGAGGTTTTTACTTCGAGGGGTGCACAGAGTGCGGGATTGACTACGTTACGACCGGCCAGGGGCCGGCCGCAGAGCGAGTCTCTGACTACGTAGCAAGCGCCAAGCGTCAGGTACGCAGCCAGAAAAACAGCCCGAGCTTCGCGAACCACTATCGAATTTAATCGACCGCGGTAAGCTCAGCTCTGTTGTTGCTGTGCAAGAGACCGACTTACTTGCAGCCGATCGAAACCGACCGCAGAGTAAGCCCTAAAGAGGCTAACAGCGTATGAGTGTTGCTACGAGTTGACGTCGTGAGACGACAATCGTGACTCAACTGCTGGAGCGACCGCGAACACGTCCGAGCGGGGCCGGACGCAGAACGGATCTGAGAGTGGCGTTTGAGTATTGATACGAGTGGAGTCGTGAGACAACAATCGTGACTCGGCAGCCGGGAGCGACCGTCAAACATGTCCGAACGGGTCCGGACGCAGATGAGGTCTGTCCGACTGTTTCGGCGGCACCGCTATATATTACAAAAGAGGCTTCCATTGTTGTCCTCTCCCTACCCCTCCTCTCCTCAATATGGAAGCCACTGAGTGTAGATTGGCTATAACTGGTCATCCGACCATCATCATAGCTTCAATCTACATACCGAGTGGCACCAGACAAATCCGCAGTGACTTTGAGGCCATTCTCGCCCTCGGCCATTCAGTCATTATGTTCGGAGACTTTAACTCCAAACATACCGACTGGACGTGCCTATCGACCAAACCAGCGGTATCGCTCTCCTCGACATCACAAACTCACTCGACTTAGATGTCATCTCTCCCATCACTCCCACTCACTATCCCGACAACCCAAACCACTCTCCTGACAACCTCGATTTTGCAATTGTCAAGCGAATCAACTTCGACCTCAGGTCTATCGAACCGCTCGATGACCTAGGCTCTGACCACCGCCCCGTCTCCCTCGTGCTAGGACCGCCTAAAAATAACGTCACCTCTCCTAAGACCTTTACCGATTGGAAAGGCTTCAAAAATACGTTAGTTTCAGCCTTAGAGGCCCCAAACTCTCCGCTCGCGATCTCGCCCGATCAAATAGATAGTCCGGATAAAATAGATTCATTAGTCAATTCTCTCACTGATGCTATCAACTTAGCCGTCAGTGTAAACGAAAAGGTTGCTAAGCAAGGTAAACCCACGCTTCCCTTAGCCATTAGCCATCTTATTAAAGCTAAGAACCGGAGAGCCAAGAAATATCCCACGCCCGCCTTTAGATTAGCTGCAAATCAGCTACAACGTAAAGTTAGGTCTTGCCTCGCAGAATTCCGAGACGCTCAGATGAACGATCTCATGGCGAATATCACTCCGTCCCACCAAGCCTACTATATAATGGCCCGAGCCTTACGCGTAGACACCGCCTCTCACGTTCCTCCTCTCACTCGTCCCGATGGAACTACTGCCTTCGAAGTCGAAGAGAAAGCCGAATGCTTCGCTGACAGCATTGCCGCACAATGCTCGCCCAGCACGCAACCTGGTGATCCCTCACACATCCAGGTGGTGGAGGACGAAGTCCTTCGCAGAGACTCTCTCCCCATCACTGCCGACCCCGTCACAGTCTCTAATGATGAAATTTCGCTTCTCATTAGAACTCAAAAGTCCAAAAATGCTCCGGGTGCGGATGGAATTTCCAACCACGCACTTAAGCACCTGCCTCAACAGGTGCTTACCTTGTTAGCTATCATTTTCAATGCCTGCTTCGACCATAGCTACTTTCCAAAAGCTTGGAAAGAAGCAACAGTCATAGGCATTCCCAAGCCGGGTAAACCTCTGAATATTCCGGCTAATCACAGACCCATCAGCCTCCTCAAGGCAATGTCTAAACTTCTCGAGAGAGTCATACTCTCTCGAATGCGGAACCATCTGTTTCCAACAGATGACGATCCTCTCATTATTCCCCATCAGTTCGGCTTTCGTGCTAAGCACTCCTGCCCTCAGCAAATCCATCGAATCGTCGAGTACATACTTGACGGTTTCTATCCGCGTCGTTATTAAACAGTCGCGGTTTTCTTTGACGTAGCCAAGGCTTTTGACAAAGTCTGGCACAGCGGTCTCGTTTATAAACTCTACAAAATAGGCTTACCGGATCGCCTAGTCAGGTTAATAGCGTCGTTTCTCAAAGACCGTTCGTTTCGATTTAAACATGAAGACACGCTTTCCGCGCCTCGTCCCATAAAGGCTGGAGTCCCTCAAGGCTCAGTCCTCGCCCCTCTGTTGTACACCGAGTACACCAACGACATTCCCATCCCGCCGAAAGGCGTCAAACTCGCCCTCTTTGCCGACGACACCGCACTCTATACCAAAGGCCACAGTGTTCCGCACCTTGTAACCAGACTTCAAAAGGCCGTAAACGCCCTTGGTGTTTGGTTTGAAAAATGGCGCATCGATGTGAACCCTGAAAAGAGTTCTGCGATGCGTTTCGACCACAAACGCCGTCGTCCCGCTGGCGATCCCCACATTCGAATGTTAGGTATTCCCATCCCCTGGAAGCGCAGTATTAAATACTTAGGCGTCACCTTAGATCAGACGCTTTCTTTCAAGCCACACGTCGATAGAGTAACGAAACTCGCGCGTTTTTACTTAAGCCGCTTATATAGTATGATAGGAAGAAAAAGTAAAATGTATTTTAGAAATAAACGTACGCTTTATAAGGTCTGCGTTAGACCCGTCATGTCATATGCTTCGCCAGTCTTTGCCCACGCCAAATCCTCCGTCCTGTATAAACTGCAGGTGGTTCAAAATCTCTTCTGCCGCAGGGCCACAAACGCACCTTGGTAAGTGCGTAACGCGGACCTGCACAGAGATCTTGAACTACCTACAGTGCAACAGCACCTCAAAACACTCTCAGAATCGTTCTTCAAACACGCCGAATCCCATCCCAATCATCTTGTTCGAGATTCAGTCTCATATACTGCTCCTGTCTTAGATTCGAAATTCAAAGTAGCTAGACCGAGAAACGCGCACACTGGCGAACCCACGCAATAAACTTTAGATCTCGAGGCCCTTCAGGCCGCAAATTCTAATTCTAACGTAAATTCTAATTCTAACGTAAATCCGAATTAATGCAATTTTTTCAATTTTTAATGTTTTTTAATTATTTACTTTTCATTTTGAGCACCTTCAGTGCTATGTAAATCCCAGCGGGTGACCCCTTAAGGGCCCCGCTAGCGCGGCCTCTTTCTCCGATAGGCCGTCGCTCAGATGAAGGCTGAGTGGCAAAAATGCACGAGCCGACAGGGGGTTTTTTAGTGGGTATGGTTCTGGTAGGCGTCGGGACGAGTCCCACATAACTCCGATCGCGCGCGCGGAGTATGCGTCAGAGCATTTTTTATATCCTCCTGCCCTTCCCGTGGAGGGGAACCAAAAAAAAAAGGTACCTGCAAGAAGTAACAGCCACTGTTAAGCTTCTCAGAGTTTTAAATGAAAAAAATGGTAAAAAGGGATAGTTATTTTATTCTTTGCAGTAGTTGTTTGTTTATATTATATCACTTTTCACAAATTAAACGAACATCAATCAATAAGGTTGCTACGAAAGGCAGAACTTGGTATTGTAAAGTTCAATGATATTTACCGCACCTATTATTTTGCAAAGAGAGTGAGTTATTTTGTGAGAGAACCTGCGGGTAAAAGCCATTAGTAAATAAGTATTCTTGGTACAGTCCATTTCCTTAAATATTTTTTTCATAGTTTATGCTCAGATAAATTTTGAGGCGTCTTTTATTTTGTTACCGATTTCACACATGATTTAATCCGAATTTTAGGACAAAATGTAAGCTACATTATCTATTGATGGAACATTTTTTTTTATATTTTTCATAACAACCAACTATATGTTGAAATGAAATGTTCAAATTTTTTATTTGTAACAACTCTTACACTTATTGTATTTTATATTTATTTGAAATGTCTAAAAGAATATATTGAAAACGAAGTTTACATTTCACATTTTCAAGAAACACGTCTGAAACAAATACGCTTATAACAATGTTATAACACAAACAAGTTGCATTTCTTCGCGACACATGTGTTCTGTCATATTTCATTTTGCTTCAAAGTTAATCTGAAGTTTGCAACAATTCGCAATAATTTTGTTACTTGTGTATTTCCCAAGCACGTAACATAAAAAGTTTTTATATACGTTCAATTAAATTTTAACAATTGTACGCGAGAAATGAAACTTTCGTTTTAAATCATAAAGAGAAGGTTAACAAAACCCAGATTGTTTTTAAATAATGGGGTATTTCTTATTAAACATCAAAAAGTAGTTAGTCGGCATAATACCGAATATCTTATCAAATTTACAATAAGCCGATTCCCTTAAAACACAAAAAATTTCTGATGGCTTGTATGTCAGAAGAAACAGCGATCGTGATTTCACTTTTTTAGCTATTGAGATGACTTGTGGAACTTCCGCGAAGTCGACCTTCGTTTTATAAAGTATTTTACAAGTTAAAACGGGTTAAATTAAAGTATCGAGCTATTTAATAAAAAACATTTGATCATGGATTTTTGATGGTGTTCATTAATCAAACATGGAATTTTTTATTGTAAGTTATCCTATTTGTGCAAGATGAAAAACTTTCCCTTTTGGTACATGTTAAAGTTAAAAAATCAAGGATTATTTTCTAGAGTTCCGTCAGATTTTGGTTCTCATATTCAGCTATAGTATTTTTAGCTATATTTGGATTGCAATAAAGTAAAAATAATTTTTTATTATGAGGTATTTCATTTGTGCAAGGTGAAAAACTTTCACTTTTGGTACATGTTAAAGTTAATAACAATCAAGAATTATTTATCTACCGTATTTATTTTTAAGTAACTTTTTGTACTTAATTTTACTGGTACATGTGATTTTCTTTTCAAGTTATTATTACGATGCTAAGGAGAAAATTTTGTATGTTGTTTTGGTACAAAAGTGAGCAAATTATCTCAATAAGCAATAAGATAAGTACGGACACAATCAAATTCAAATAATTGCCCAACTTCACGCTGGCTGACTACAAGTAAGTTTGCCTTTTTCTTCGACTTTCCTAATTTTCCCTTGCGTTACCTCGAGTTTTGATACAAATTTGGGAATGAAAGTTTTTGGCTCATGTTGTGTAATTACTTTGTACATAAACAGTGTTTGGATTCAAGGAACACATTTATTCGCATCTCTCTTATTAGATGCTTAAGTATCTGTAAAACTGAAATACTTTAAATTTATGGTCAAAATTTTCCTGACGATTTCAAATATTTATTTCATAATAGGTAAAAAAAATACACGTGATGATTGCCTTCTTTATCTACATCTTCTACACATTTACTCGCCTCTCTCTTATTAGATACCTAAGTTTCGGTAAAACTGAAATACTTTAAATTTATGGTCAAAAATTTCCTGACAATTTCAAATATTTATTTCATAATAGGTAAAAAAACACGTGATGAATGCGTTCTTTTTCTACATCTTCGTCGTGATTGTGTAAATACACCTTAACTTCAACTTTTATAAGGTTTTATAGGTAGTCCGAGAGGAAAATTCCCGGTGGAAAAAAACTCTCGGCACTGTTTTGTCAAAATTGTAAAATACATACAGCTTGACTGTCACATTACTGAAACAACATGTAAAGGATGTTTCGATTCAAATTAACTTCAATTCGAAAGCCAACAACAAGGTATTTATTTCCTCGTAAATATTAATAGGTATGAACTTTATTACCATTAGCAGGTCTGTAAAGTATTGAGTACAATTTTTCTTTTACAGTATTTGTTTTGTTAATTAGTTTTAAATGATTGAATGGGAAAGCCTTATACCGCTTGTTCGCTAAGTTTGCTTGATCTAATATCTTATGTCTAGGTTTTTCTCTTGAAGAAATATCGAAGAATTCTGATGCTAGACCTACAGAAAGATCTTAGCGATAACCCATAACCTAATGGTGCCTTTTTCTGGATGAAAGGTGAGCCACATCCTTGTGATCCTCCACCCTCCACAACTTTTTTGCAAAATTTTGTGAAGAAGGTTCCGGTGAAAGCGACTATCAGACAATAATTATTATGAATGACAAACAAACTGTCTGATTCATAATATTATTAAGGAATATTTATTAAATTAACAACTTTTTACGATCAGGCGAATGACGCGCCCTTTACCGGTTACAGAGTTTTAAAAAATGGTGATGAATTCTGCAGGTTGCACAAAAAGTAGTTAAAATGTTAGTCTTGTATAATAACGCTGTGCGTTTCGTCTTATTTTAATTTTATCTTTTTTAATACTTATCTAATGACTTCTATCAGATTTTGGTTCTTATATTCAGCTTTAGTATTTTGTAATTTTAGCCATATTTGGATTGCAATAAATAATAATAAAAATATTCTGATATATATTTACAATTTTATTGACGCATATGCTCGGCATAGTTCTAATGTGGACGTGCCAAAGCTTACTACCCGGAGAAGCTCATCTCAATGAATGGTATTAATTAATCGGAAGAGTTCGACACCTGCCAGAGTTCGACAATTGATGTAAGTTAGCAAAAACAACTTATAGACTTACGCCCGCTGCATGCAAGATTGCTCGCGGCATTAACTATTATTATTTGCATGTATTTTTACTTTTAAATGCACGCCCTTGTCATGATCAATCAAATGTGTGAAAATAAGCGATAAGGGATTAGAGTTCGACGAGATGAGAACATCCCCTTACATACCAATTACGAACTTTCAATAATCCTACCTACTCATGTCGGAATAACTAACAAATTTCTTTAACAAGTAGGCATCAAATCTCAGTTAGGTTCATAGGTTAGCGTCAGCTAAAATTATTTTCGTATAGAATTTAGTTCTCTTTTCTACTACCTACCCTTCACAGAAAAGATAGTTGCTAATTTATTACAAATTGAGATGTCAGAGGTAAGGCCGAGCTGTAAAGTAACAAAACAAATCGTATAAAAAGAAGTATTTTTAAATATTTCTTGTAATCGTATTATTAAGAAAAAAACCAATCCGCAAAAATAAAAACTTCATTAAGACTCAATGATCTTTATTTTCCTTAAATCTGAGCATCCGTTTTAGTTTTGTTCAATATTAAGTCGCTATTATTTTATAATAAAACATACCAAACAGATTTAAAAATTAAATAAAACGACCGGATGGTAAATTACGTGAGAAAATTTGAATGTGAAACGTAGCATGATAAAAGCTACCGAAAATCCGTAACTTAATGGAATGATTACATTTTTAGATTTACGCAAGTTTGAATATGGACGTGACATACGACCTTCAGTCTCAGAGCGGAGTGATGTAGCGGTGACGCGCTACTCACAACCAACCAATCACAATGCGTGACCTACATGGCAATATCAACTTGTATTAAGCAATAAATTTTTATTCGACGATCCGACGTCTAATGTCGAGCCATGGGCCGCGGCCTGCTCACCCTTTTCCATCGCTGGGAACGCGTGGCCAAGCTATCTAAAGATAGATAAATTATATAAGGCTAAAAAAAAGAAAAGCTAGGATAACATTTCAATTTCGTATATTCTGCACATGGAGTATCACGGTTCAAAAGGAGTAGATTAGGTGTCTACATTAGTGGTTGGAGCATATAATTTTCAGCAAGAAAAGATGGAATCGGGGCGGGAATTTATTCTATTTTCATAGCCTGTAAACGAGCTCGCGACCCACCTGATGGTAAGTGACACCCGCGCCCATGGACATCATCAGTCGTAGGTGTTTTATTCATTAACTTAAATGTCTTGTAATGAGAATCCGCGGGGTCCAACGCTCATGATGCAAATTATTTTATCCTCATCCCTTTATTAATATAATCTTAAATACATCATTGCTGCTATTATTACTTTGATTTAACTTACTCATCGCAGAACATGTTAACTAAATAATTATTTTAAATATATGCAAGAAATACAGTTGCATCGAATTGTAATATTTTAAATGTATTTGCGATTGAAACATTTGGCATCACCGTATCTGTATGTGTAACGCTACCGAAAAAGAGATTCTTTAATTCCTATATGTAACGATTACCCTTTACACTTAGGTAAATAACACATATATTTAAAGTATAATTGACAAAATGACGTATGCAGGAGTTCAAATTAGTTCACAAAAAAAATACAAATACGATACTTAAGGACAACAATTTTGATGGAAACGTGCATTTTTTCTCGACTAAAGCTTCAATTCTATACCTATATATTCATAACTACTCAACTAAAACAGCATACCAAAGTTAACAATATAGGATGCTTAAGCAGCATACGTTTTAAAGCACAATGTGCTTTGTTTCAGTATCAATTCAATGCGCATACTGTTATTATCTCATTAAAATATTCATATGGTAAACATTTTTACACACTGCACTTGCAAGGGAGTGCGTTTTCCACTTTTAATTTGCAATGTGTTTCGATACAAAATAAAAGTTTTTTTTGTAACTGTACGTTTTGGATTTATTTTGTAGAGTAGATTTCTGGTTCTCTTTGAAGTATGAATTCAATTTGTCTTGATTAACTTCGATTTCTCACTAGCAATATATTAAACGGTGACCATAGTTCCAGGTTAAAAGGTATTTTTAAATTAGTTGTAGGAATACTGGCAGTGGCCTTACCTGCTTAGGGCGCATTAGATTTTTGATATATCGTGTCTGACCGATGCTGCACGATTACCCTGTTTACCCTGATTAAGATTAAATTGTAGGCGCCCTACTACTTAATGTCTTAGCAACTTATTTGTAAAGGTAATAAGCAGAAAGCCGTACAATATGCACCATGTTTCCCTGCAATTATGAGCTATGACACAGTAACTAAAAAGGACAAAAGATGAAAGGAAATTTTGTCACAACTACGTCTACAACTAGTTCTTTTTAAAACACAAATGTGTATTCAAAAGTTTATCCCACTGAAGTCCACTTTAGCATTCAGTTTTTTCAGTCAGGAGTAACTCGTTCAACTTGTGGTAAAAGCCGGTACGTCGAAAATTTTCCCCTTTTAGTAATTCCACACAGGCTGTATCCAAAATTATTATAAATAATCTAATAGTTTCACGTAAAATAAATCTTTCAATGTTGTTCTAGGATCTGTTTCCGCATACAGGTCGGAATATCCATATTTACTATATATGGATTTGCCTTTTAGTATTTTAGATAAGTTGAAGCTTTTTTTATATAATACTCTTAATTTATATTAATGAAGATTATTTGTTTATCAAAAATAAACATAAAACAATTACATTGAATTCGGTGTTCAATTTTGTTTTTGGTTTTACCAAGACAATTGTGTGCTGGAACTAATTTCCACACACAAAGTGCTTCTTTATTAATAACCATATTTTGCCATTGGATGCCATGAATGGATTTAATTTTC
This sequence comes from Marasmarcha lunaedactyla, assembly GCA_923062675.1. Classification (NCBI taxonomy): domain Eukaryota; kingdom Metazoa; phylum Arthropoda; class Insecta; order Lepidoptera; family Pterophoridae; genus Marasmarcha; species Marasmarcha lunaedactyla. Next base: position 20,276,447 of record OV281341.1, read on the forward strand.
AGAAAGTTTACATTTATAAAGTAGCACTTATTTATTTTTACCTTGTGGAACCGTTCTCCATCAGTGTTCTGTCCTCTTTTCCACTTTAGTATCATTTATAAATAGAAGGCAGGGCGTTGTCAAAGGAAAAGGTGCGGTGTGTTTACAGTCCAGAAATTATGGAAACGCAATATTTTAAATGACTCACCCAAAATTCGAGTAGATACTTTCTTGTTTCAATTATATATTTATGATATAGGACACATCTATTCTCTGATTATCAATGAATTTTGTAAAACAAAGTCCAAAGTGTTTGAAAAAAAAGATTTATGTGTTATACACCATACATGTGTTATGTCTTTAACGTATTCTGTAAATTGGTTGAAATATGATGATATTATTAAGATATTGAGAAAGCTTGGCCGACTGGGAACTTTCAAAGATAAAGCTGCTTAGTCCCTTTGAGATATGACAGAACAATTTATGGTGGAAATGTTCCTCTACAGAAATGTAAACAGTGGCATATGGCTATCTTTCCCGGATTGTTTAAATTAAATGTTAGATGTTTTAAAAAAATGGTCATATGTTATGTGGTTATTTGAAAGCTATGTAGACGGACACGAAATTAATAATTTTCAAATTAAATACGTAAGTTTCCTTAAGCGTTTCATGCTCATCATAAATGCCCTTTATGCCCGTATTTTTGAGTTTTAAATAGTTTGGTACTTAGGTTGTTACGATGCATTAAGGGCCCTCTGATTAACAATAATTAATATGAACCTAATAAAAAATAATAACCCTAGGCTAGCCGGTTAGTTAGTTAAAATGTAACTCCGTTATTTGCTATTTCTGCTGAACTTATAAACAGACGTAAAACGATATTAAGCCTAGAGCTAACTAATTCAGAGCTGTGCTTGTGGGCCTAAGGATTACTTGCCAGGAATGCTTCATTGGCCAAGTGAAAAGCTTACACAGAATATATGAGGATGTTACACCTCCACAGGATGTTTAGACAAATGTAATCATTATACAATTTAGTCTAATAATTAGAACAAAATACCGTTTAGTTGTTTAAAGGGGCCGGTGAGGCTTAGAAGCTATTATTGGTTGAAAATAAAAAATATGATATGAGCATTAGTACACATACGTATAAATAAAAAACTCTTCGGTCATATAGCAATTTCTTAAATTATTTCTCATATACAGGACAGAGGTCAAAACTAAATCTACAAACTTTAAAAACACGTTGTCTTCTTTAAAACTGAAAAAATTTTTAGATACTCATTACAAGATGACAAAGAGGAAATCAAGGTGACGAACGATCCTTAACTGCGCTAAGAACACAATCTTGAAGTTTGATCTAGGTAGATCGAGAGTCTAAGATTGTTCTCACAAAGTTCACATCCGAGAGATTGCTCTCACACAATTCTAGCCAATCAGAGCTAGCAACAATGCAACAGCATGAAACTATTTAGTACGAGTAAACACACGATGAATATGTTCTATCTTGAGCTAGATAAACTACCTTCAAACTTTATCAAAACATACTTTTAGAATATCGTATCTAATAAAAACACGATCCCAACAGGTTGTTATGTTGCATTAGTATCTACATTGTGAAGAAAAAATTTATTCTATTTCGTCTACCTTAGTCCTGTTTTTTCCATCTTGTAATTAAATATTTTTATCGTATTTTTCGAGTTTCTCCGGGCGCTAATGATACCAATAGGGGCAAACCAGGCAGTGGTGGTGAAATCACAAAAGTTTCAACCCCTTTCTGCTATTTGATTATCATCATTTTCAATATATACAATATTATTTAAAAATTTAAATTTTTTTAAATAAAGTAAATCATATTTCAAAAACAAAACAATACCTATATATAAAAAGTGGGGTGATTGCATTGAGCATAAGACGTACAAAAAGATGAATGCCTTTACTGTGCGAACCTTTACATTTTCCCGGGTTTTCTTATAAAAGCCATCAGCTGCTAACCTATACTTTTGTATGGAGGTAGTCTTTATCTATTCATTTTGAAGTAGGTAGCTTTTTCGTTTTTGTTAGGATTCGGGCGACCCTTTTTAATTCATTATTAGGGTTTGAGCATTCTTTTGGGTCCTTTTTTGTTGTAATATTCGAGATTATAATAAATTTTTGTAATGACGAGATGATTTCTATATTTTTTGTAAAGTTTTATTAGAACTGGTAGCGTGCTCATTGAGGGATATGCAGCCGGCAGACGCAATTATTCAAAAATATAAATATGAAAGCATTTGTTATGAAATTGTATGTAGCGTTGGTATCAAAATAAACATCATTTTGTGCTCTCTTTTTTAAATGATGCTGCTGGCACTGACTTAACCGGCATAAAAAAATATTTAGCGTATGTACTTTACCATACAGACACTGTTTTCGCATGAAAAGTTTTTATTTCTCTCTATTTAGTTAACTTATGTTTAAAGCAGATTTAATTTTTTTATAAAGTTAATTTATTTCACACCAGTAGCATACCTGGTCAGTCAAAATCTATTTATAAAATTCCATTTAATAATATGTTCTCAATATGTTTGTTAAATTAATAAATATATTTCAGTTAATACAACGAAACACGTACAGACATATCCCATGAAGAAGGAACGCTGTTAAATTACTCTTATCATTTATCTTGTCTTATTTACAAGCAAGTACCTACTATTTATCTTTGTCATAAAACTCAGCGTTCGGGGATAACGTTGATAAACATTTATTATCTAGTTTGTAAAATAAATATAACTCAATTAGATAATACCTTTTTAGATCTGTGTGAATGGGATATTCTACAACATTGTAGTTGTTTAAAAATTGAAACGATAAGCAGTACCTCTAAGAATAAAAACAGCAGCCTTTGCTTAGTAAATCAAATCAATGTCAACTTTTTTTAAGTAATCATATGTGTGTTGTTTATGAGAAGTTACGTAACGTTTATCGTGTTATATAACTTTTACGTATCAAGTTATAAAACAAAAGTATATTCCATATGGTAGTCTCGCTAAACTACAGAATGGCTAGGCCAATGTAGCTGATTTTTCTTGTATTTTCCGTTACTATCCGGAAAAGGTTTAAATGTAAGATATACTTTAAAAGTTTAAAATTCAATATTGCCTATAGTACAAGAAGCCTAAAGGCTGGCAGAACTGCCAGGTCGGTAATCTGACGTAATTAATTAATGTGACATCGTTGTTCACAGACAAACAAATGGAAAGATATAATTTAATTGAACACTGTCTTTTAAAGAAAATAGTTAAGAAATTGTTTTTTATTCAACATATCTGACTGTGAAATGACATAACAGGTAGGCGTAAAAACATATATCGATGTTTATCTTATCAGCTCTATTTTTCATGTCTGTTTGGTAATACTTTTGCGTTTATCTCGAGATAATAAAATGTCGATGTCACGATCCTGATAAGCCACATTAACTCGAGGGCCATGAGCCGTCACTGAGAATAAATTTCTACAAGGCCCCAAGACAGTGCCAAAATTTACAGCGTTGTTCGGTACAATTTAAAATGACATTTGGGATGAAATGTCGCTTCGAGCGTGGCGAGTTATTCGTCGGCGAACCAATAGAATGCGCCTCCATATTTCGATATGTTCTGCCGTGGCTTCGCTCGCTTATTCCTCGAGATACATTCCTAAATTATTATATTTTTTTTAAAAGAACTCTGCATCCTTTTTTATATTCATGACAACATATGGTTTTGCATTATTATTGCTTGTCGCTTGTATGCGAAATTTCTTGTTGAACAGTTGCGTAGTTTATACGTTAAATCTTAAAATAATCTCACTTTTACGTTCATAAAATTGGGATTTGAGTAATGTTAACGGTACATAATTATCAACATTTGAAGATATAACATTCCTCTGCAAAATAACCCTTCCTGACTAAAATACTTAATATACTGCGACGATAATTTTGTTCGGGCAAAATTAAAGAAATTTTAGTAAAAAATATTTTCATTTTCAGCTGCGTTATGTAAAACAGAACATGAGACCCTTTGATTGTGATGGAATTGTGATTAAGAAGATAAATATAACGACAGCTTAAAATAGATAAAGTCACATCAGTCAGACAAGAATGATTCGGAATATTATTCGGACTTTTTTTATTTACCGACAACACTTTATAGAAGCATGAAAGTAATATTCAAAGTAACAAAAGACCAACATACTCTGTTGTTCAGTTATGATTATGATGTTCAGTTCAGATAAACTGAAAGCTAAGGTAAATATTAAAGTTGAAATTACTACTATTCGTACTGAATTACTGTAAAAAATATAATAATGAAAACTTACAGTTTAAATTTTTTTTAAAACCTAACTTAAAAACTATCTTCGTAAAACCTGGTACAAAAGAATTCTTGGAAGCTTTAACGATACCTACATGAACCTATGTGAACATGAAAAAGGTTTTAGAAAGTTGTCGATCCATCAAAGATAAGAGAGAAACAACATTCCTGAATTATGTTCCACGGGAACATAATAAATGATTTTCGATGTAAGTAATTGAAAAGTTTTACGTGAAAAAAGTGTGAAAACTATACATTTTTAAAGTTTTCATATCTGGGTTATATGAAAGTTATACAAAATGGTTCAGAGATCTCATAGTTTATCTATAATAATAAAAGAAGACTAAAATTACAAATACCTACAACACCACACTGTATTAAAATTGAGAAATAATAGAGGAGTCTGTGTAATGACTGCACAGCGCCTAATGATTTAATATAAATCAATTATTATTTTATGGATGTATCTACTTAAGACGTTGAAAGACATAGTGCAGAGAAAATATGGTGCAAACAAACTAATTGAGTCTTCAGTAGATAATAGGCCGGGAAAAGTCTTTTCGTGTTTGTTTTGTATGTTATGTTTCGTAATTAGATCTTATTGGTTACATTTTTTTGTTTCTGGCTGATTTTGATTCTATGCAAAAAGGTCATATTCAAAATTATACATTTTGTAGCAAAATTTTAGAACTGCTCATTTGAAATGGTTAAGCATTTCATTAAATGGTCAGCAACACCTGGCTACATCGTTGAATTGCAATTTTTTTTTCTTACGACCTACTTGATATTGAGTTAACGTAGTAAGCATGGGGACGCACCATAATGAATATTAAGAGAAAGTATAACAGGCAAACAAAACGACACGTACCTAGTTTGATAATTTTCGCTCATTATCCACGTGCGACACTGAAATAAAAACGATCCAATATACTTGGCCATTTCATAAATAGCCGCACGTTTTTTAGCCATATTAAATTCAAATTCAAATATTTATTTCTCAACATTGACAATATATAAGTAATTTGTTTTTATTGACGTCAAATAAAGCATGACTCTACCACCTGTCTGAAAAAACCTTCGTGAAGAAGAACTGGCAAGAAACTTCAATCCAGAAACTAGTCTTATCATTGATCTGGCCAAGCCACATCGTTTTGGCTACAACCTTTGGCTAACTAATAAAAAAAATAGATATTTTTCTTACTTATTTAATAAGTTACATCTAAAATAAGCTCAATAGTTGGATGCCATTCAATATCGCTATAACCGCTGTGCTAACAGTGAAAAAGTAAAAGAAAAGAAGCGCTCCAGAGATGCTACACCATCCTCTTCGATTGAGGGTAGTTTCACGCTGCCGCAGACATATATCTTAAACCTTTAACGAGCTCGGCTTCGCCAATAGCACTTCGGAAGCAAGTTTATCCTTTAGCATCACGGCCTTTCTACAGTACGGCGCCAATAGCATATTTAGTTATCTGCATTGTCACAAATTTGTCAAACAAATATTAATCTTCAGGCAAAAGTATTACATTGAGGTTTTTCCTCGTAGGTGTATTATAAAGCACTTTGTATCACTCGAAAAAGAGTGCAACTCCCAACTCGTGTGTAATGAGGTCAAACTATACTCTAGTTGGTAATCGATCACTTTCCGCCCTCTGTGAGCAATTTACTTTTGTATCTTTATAAGTAGTTAATAAACTCCGACAACACTGGTACTGTTTTTCGAAATTCTTTCACGATTATTGTGCTATGTTATACATGAGTCAATATATGTTACCCCCAAACCCACATGGCACCCCACCCAGCATCCCCAAGTGGGTAAAACAGCGTGGAGACCTCTTATAATTAAATAAAAATAAAAAATGTTAAAAGTGCAAATCCGAAATTAAAATAGGGTTTTAAAATTTTAACGATGTTGACGTTGTTTATTTTAATTAAAGGTAGGGGAAACGCTAAAAGGCATTAATTGGGATATTATTTTACAAAAAATTTTATGGTTGTCTGCGTACATTGCAAAATGTAATGCTTGATAATATTCTTATAATAAAATCGTGATCACCATTTAAATATTTTTTAAATCATCTATGCTGTATTTTAGGGCGGAGGTACAAATTTTTATAAGTTACGAAGCTGCTTATTTTGTGCATAAAAGTACAACTCGTGAAAATTCTGTTGAGAAAAAACCTTTTTGAAAAAGATTTCGAAGAAGGTCGTCTTCGACCTTACGAAATTGAATGAATTGAATCATCGAAAATTCAGAGAAAAATTAATGACTCGAAAGCTATGAAAAGTCGCGGAACACTCATGCGGGTGATTTGGATATCCAAACAAACTGCATCATAAATACATCTTCGTTGTGCTGTGGTTGCTTACGAACACAAAATAAATGGTTATAAACTTATTGTATACAAATACACAACCAAAATGAAACTTAGTTGTTAATTAGATGACGTACAGTCCTGTTGTGTCTTAGCTTGGTCGTGGCCATACAAACCTTGATTACACAACTGCCTATTGTTACAGCTTAACAAAGCTGAGCTGTCATTGTTTCAAGTCCATCAATTAAAGAAGCTCATTTAATTAATTAATGTAAACAAAACTTTTGTGTATTGAAAATTAATTTCACCAATAACGTTTAGAATTCTCGTAAGTTTTAAATAAAGCATTATTAAATTAGTTAAAAAAAATATTTCATGTACTTGTTAGCAGGATCAATGGCCAGATCATAATGTGCTTCGGAATTATAGTCAATTTGACCTAATCATATAATGGCGATGAAATGCTATGTACCTTTTATCAATAATCTTACAAAAAGATCGTGTTGACTGCAAATATACTACTTTTTGTTCTTTACACTAGGTATTCAAACACAATTTACGCCTTAATAATAAGCGACAAAGGCACTAAACATTTAAGCCACAAATCCAATTATGAATTTACATTAATTGGGTTAAAGCTACGAACCTGCATGCAATTAAGGAGGTAGCGACGTGCGTATTAATGGATATTCATCTCATATACCACATCCTCGCCTTAATTACATTCATCTTGTTGTCACTTTTTGGAATAAAATCAGCCTATGTTTTATATGAAATGTAAATCAGTTAGGTACGCCTTTGTTTGCGTGACTGAACATCGAACACATGCCCTGAATTTGCGTTATCGATTTTTATTTCATATTGCACATCAGGTTCAGTAACATATAATTTGACAGAATAATAAATGAACATCGTAGAATCAACTTAAGTCATCAGCAAAACACCACGAAAGCCTTTAAAAGTCTATAAATGGCATATAATTATTACGTAACTACTTATTTTGGCACACTAGAGAGATCTGCTCGTATGCTAGAGAGTTCATTTCATGTTCTCAGGGCTGGTCATGTACAGTTATTGATTATTAATAACTTGATCCACTGGACAACTTCGTAAGTTAGGCTTGCTTCTTTATATAAATATATACTTAAATGCTTAAATAACATACAATAAAATTGGTATCGGTGAATCCTGCAGCTGGGAATATTTAATAATCTTAAAGCAAGTTAAAAGTTAAAACCATTAAAACCAAGGAACTCTATTACACGCAACATCTGATATATGTATGTTTGTACATTCTAATATCATGAAGTTAAAGACTTTATTTTTCTTGCTCCAAGAACTAAAAAAGTTTTCACTTAAAAAAGTAGTTTTGTTATATATAGCAATAATAAAGCAAACTGCTAGTAGTACAGTGGTATTTTAACCTTTAACCTTATTTGTTCTAATAGATTTAATATCACGACCTTCAAGGATAGCTCAAGCCTTTAGGGTCATAATGCTGAGGTAACGTGATTGCCAAAGTGGAAAACCAATGTGAACTCTTAATTAGATCTATGTACTATGTGTTTTCAAATAACACAAATCTTTATTGCTTGTTTTTCGCCTTGCCCACCATATACAAATATTTTGTTTTAAATTAACAAACAAAGGCTTGTCTTCATTTAGAATAATGTAAAAGCTGTCTTCATTATGGGGCTTAATAGTTTTGAATGCTGGAAATAAATGGAGTAGGTATATTGAGTTGGGGAATGTTTTCGACAAAGTTAAATACGAGGACCAACATTTCGCGATGCGTCAGAAGTCATCTGCACTCGTTCTAGCGGTGAATTTTAGTACTAAATTTAGATTTATGTTTCTAGTGTTTAGTGAGCTGTATATTCAGTTTTGCTTATTATAGTTTTGAACTTTCTAAATAAACACAGTTGTTTTTAATTTCCAATCGTAAAACTAAGGTATTACGGAAAAATATGATACCATTACATCTACATTCTAACCGAACATTAGCTATTGTCTTAACATGTCTATCGTTATTTCTTATTACTAAGATACAGCGGAAACAGAGACAGTGGTTAGATCCCCGTCGGGTGCTGTAGCTTTAATGGTATTGTTGGCTTTTTAAGATTTTATAGTTATATTATATAGTTCTGGTTTATAGTTGATTGATTAAAACATAAGCGAGATGGCATTGTTACAAAAAATATACTTAGTATGCACATTTCGTGGGCTAGAAAGAGTACCGAGTAAAGAAATGTGTACCTTGCCATAAAATCTTTGACTTAGGGTGTTACCTCATCAATCGACCGATCGTCAATCGACGCCATCGTTCGATGGTAGAATGGAACAGTCGACGTCGATCGACAGTTTTACCAGACCAATCTAAAGATTGGATAGAATCTAAAGACGTCAATCGACAGTATAATACAATAGCGAATGAAAATGGTAAAACTCTAGACCTTGTTTTAAGTACTATCTCCGACTTCACCGTTTCAAATTCCGATAATCCCTTATTAGATACTGTTCCTCATCACCCCCCTTTAGACTTAAACTTTTCAATATCAAAACGTAATTGTTTGCCTTCTACTTATATTAAAAAACGTAATTTCTATAAAGCTGATTACGATCAAATAAACCTTTCTATTTTTAACATAGACTGGGTCTCAGAATTACAACATTTAACACCCGATGAAGCAGTCCAAAAATTTTACGACCTTATCAACGGTATAATTGATACCAATGTACCTCTCATGAAATTAAAATCAAAGAGATTCCCAGCCTGGTTCTCAAAAAGTCTCATTTATACCATTAGGCGCAAATCAAAAATATGGTTACGATGGAAAACTTACAATTCGTTAATTATCAAGAGTTTTCTCTGCTTCGGAAACGTGCTAGAATACTTGTAAAGGAATGCTACGATGCATACATAGAAAACGTTGAAAATGCGTTAAAAGATAATATAAAATATTTCTGGAAATACACGTCAAATTTAAAAGAGACAAACTCGGGATATCCTCAGGAGATGCATTATCCAAATAATAAATCTGACGACCCAAAAAAAAAATAGCTGAAATGTTTTCCACTTACTTTAAGTCCGTTTTTGAACCTGTTACTCCTGGGGCTTATACAAATGAGCATGAGGCAGTTAATAGTGATGACAATGGGTTACTTAATTTAAATACTATTACAATCTCGAGGTCCGAAATTCTTGACAAACTAAAAAGTATTAATGCAAATAAGGGGTCCGGACCTGATAAGATAAGCCCTTTGTTCTTAAAGAGAACTTGCGAAAGCCTCTCAAATCCATTAGAAATTATTTTAACAAGTGTTGTCTACAGGAATCTTCCCTTCTCTATGGAAAATTGCTTATATAACGCCAATATTTAAGTCCGGTTCTAAAAACAGCGTAGAAAATTATCGGCCCATCTCCATCCTCTCAGCTATACCTAAAGTTTTTGAAAAACTAGTCCATAAACACATGTATTCTAACTTTAAACATCGAATATTAGAGGAACAGCATGGCTTTGTGAATGGAAAATCCACTCTGACTAATCTCTTATTATTATATATATTATATATAGATTATCTTTTTAATGGTATAGACCAGAAATGTCGAATTGAAGCTGTAAACACTGATTTTAAAAAGGCATTCGACAAGGTAGATCACTCTATGCTTTTAAAAAAAATATCATACAATGGTATAAAGGGCAATCTATTGCGTTGGTTTTCTTCTTATTTACAAAACCGTGTCCAGCCAGTCGTCATAAATGGACACATTTCTTCATCCGTGATTGTAACATCCGGCGTACCCCAGGGTCCCGTACTAGGGCCTCTTCTTTTCATTTTATTTATAAACGACATTTCATCGTGTTTTCACCACAGTAATTTTTTGTTATATGCAGACGACTTAAAAATATATTTGAAAATAAAAGAACCAAATGACATTACACTTATGCAAAACGATTTGAATAGATTAAGTAAATATTGCATATTAAATAAATTACACCCAGCTTATGACAAATGCAAGCATATAACTTTTACAAAAAATAAAAACATTATTCCTTGTAGATTTCGGTTGGGCGATCACATGTTGGATTCTGCAGCGAGCGTCCGTGATCTGGGCGTACATCTCGACACCAAACTTATACTTAACGTTCACATTGACTACATTTTAAATACGGCCTACCGTATGTTCGGATTTATCTTTCGAATCACAAAAGTGTTTAAACGCAAAAATACTATTATTTGTCTCTTTCAGAGTTTAGTAAGATCACATCTCGAATACGTATCACCTGTTTGGAATCCATTGTATGAGTGTTACAACATTAAAATAGAAATGATTCAAAAGAAATTTTTGCGTACTTTAAATTATCGAATGCGTTCACCGCGCTGCTCATATAATGTTTTACTGCAAAAATATAAAATGATGTCATTAAGAGATCGACGTTAACTAGCCGACGCTGTGGCGCTTAAAAAGATATGTAATGGCGACATTGACTCACCACGACTTCTAGCAAAACTGAACTTCCGAATTCCAGCCAAAACTACTCGTTGTAGGAACTTATTTCACTTGCCACCAGCCAGAACTAACATCGGTCTCCGTGCACCACAAAGTAGAATGTGTGATCTATATAATAAAAGGATAAATAACATAGACATTTTCTCGTGCTCCCTTACCACCTATAAAGTTTATGTAAGAAATGCTTTATAATTAGAATTCTTAGTTATAAAACCATCACTATCATTTACATTTAACTAAACTTATAATTTTTTTTTTCCAATTTCATTTTCTCATCTAATCTTACAAAAATGTAACAGCTCAATATAAAACCATGATATGTTCTCAGTGAGACCATCCAAGGGAACAATTGTAATTGTAAAACTATGTATCTGTCAAATTCTTACTTGTATCTTTTGTTTCTGTTGTGTCTCCTTTGTAATAAATAAATAAATAGATCGATTGGTGTGGTAACACCCTTAGATTGTGCAGATGTCCAAAAAAATTCTTGATAAAAACAATAATGGAAATGTAAATCATGCATTATTAAAAAAGGTAAAAAAATTAAACTAGCGCACCATTCTTGAGCGTGTCTTAAAATTAATTACCTGTTCTAAAAAAACATACTTTCCTTCAAAATTAATCAAAAATTATTATACTACTAAAAATAAAAGAAAAACAAAAAAATTCAAATACTGTTTGGTGAGTGTCCCATGCATGGCGGACGGTGATTTTTCTTTCAACTCAGGACACTTTTATAAATCGATAGTGTACATTAAACATAAGTATAGAATGACAAAATATCGTTTCCGATTTATGAGTTAAATCTGAGATGTACAGGTGGTGCTATACATATTTTTAATTTTTTTATATAATATAATTATGTTTATAAGAGATAATTTCTTAATATAATTACTTGAAAATTCCTTCTTAATATAGATCTACAAAACTGAAGATTTGTGACAAAACTCGTGTGTGATATGTTGTTATATTATTATAATAATATGTTATGCAATATGTTTCGAAAACATTTTATAAATGCAACCTACGTATAGTTTGCAACGGTTTCTAAAAGCTAGTTGATAAACATTTGATACACAAATGATAAACAATTTTATTTGCATTTTACATAGTAGTACTTCTGCTAGTGATGTTACTTTCTGCTCCCTGAGTTATACGGAAACCGATGACATTTCTCCGCTAATACTTAATAACTTCTTATCATTAGATAACATCAATATTTCTCGTTTGAACGCTCTAAGCATCCATCAACATTTTGCTGACCTAAGCTGAATCTTAGCTCAAACCTAATCTTAGTAATGATTTATGTAATATAACATATATTACATAAAAATACACTCTCATTCGTAATGGTAGGGGAAGGCCGGCGGTGGCGTAGCAATCTATCTCAAATCCAATATAAAACATAAAATTATTTCTATGTCATCTAGTCAATACGCACGCACCGCGGAATACATCTTTATTGAGTTGTGCTTAAAGGGTTTAACTTGCTGCGTTGGAGTAATATATTGTCCACCGTCTGCTGATTATTTCTGTGATAGTGTAGCCATTTAGTATTCATATTACGTTATCATGGGTGATTTGAATACGATTCACCCGTGATAATATTTGTTAATATTTGAATATAAACAAATTACGAGAACTTCGATGATAAAGTTTAACTAAAGCATTTAGCTTGGTAATCCTCCCACTTAATGCAACTCATCACAACTACGGCTCTCCAGATACCTGGCTAGGTGTGATAATAGCTTCTCCGTCTGATTTCATTCTCAATCACGGTCAGGTGCTAGCTCCAGGTTTTTCAAGACATGATCTTCTATGTACAACAATAAAATCAAAAATTCTCAAGCAACCACCCAAATTTGATAAAATTAGAAGTTATACACAAATCGATTACGAACTCTTTAACAAAGAATGCACTGAAGTTGATAGGTCTTTAGTGTTTGCAGCCGAGTCGATTAATAACAAACTTAGTATGGATCTTCTGTAAAATAGTAACATAGCAATTTAATTTTGCACCAATTCACAAAATTAAATTAAAAAGACCTCCTGCGCCTTGGCTCAACCGAGACCTACAGAAGGCGATGAAAATTCGTAAAAAAGCTTTTTTTTTTAATTTAAGTCGAATAACACAGAAGAAAACTGTTCCTGTTTTAGATCAGCAAGAAATCAATGTAATCAAAGAATTCTAAATGCCGCTACTTCCATGATAGTATCACAGATTCATCTCCAGCAAATGTGTGGAAATTTCTTGGGTCTATTGGGCTGGGTACACAATCTTCTAGTGTAAATTACTCAAAATAATTCTCCCCCAATCATTTGAACAAAAATTCCGCTTCCTCCTCGCCACTCAATAACTATATCAAATCCGAAACCTTGTCAACTATCTCTTCTCTTGGTAAACTTACAAATGATATATTTGAATTCCCACCGGTCACTTCTGATACAGTTCGTAATTTTTTTACTTCTTTGAAATCAAACGCAGTGGGTACAGATGGAATTGGTCGAGTAATGGTAATACTACTCCTGGAAAATATTTTTTCAATCTTCACACACATTATGAATATTTCACTGTTCTCTAGCAAGTTTTTTTTATTGTGGAGTAAATCCCTAATTATTCCTCTTCCTAAAATAAATAACTCTACACTTCAATGCCATTTTAGACGCCTACGTTGGAGGCTTTTACGTATTTTGCTCTTTGCAAATATTAGATACCACGGTCCATCGCGCCTTTTCGCGGAGGAAGATGGGCGAAGGGAGCTGAGGCTTAGGTGGGATGGGGGCGCAGCGCGTTGCTGGCTTGGACGGAGCCGACGTGGTCGCGGTCACTTGCTGTGATATTAGCGGCGCGAGGGCAGGTGTTGAAGACACCGGGGAGGGCTCGGATGTTGAGGATACCGAGGCTTTCTTCGAACCCTTCTTTGAGCGTTTGGCGACTAACTGAAACGTGGGCATAGGAGAGCCGGTTAATCTGACGCACTGGTGCATCTGACGATGCATCAGACGCGGGTTCGGAGTCGCTCCTGGGAGCCGTACGTTTGCGACGCGACGCGCGAGAATATGTGACCGATTCACAGTCCATCTCGGATGGTACGGGAGACGCGGAAGAGCTAAAGACCTGAGGGGTCTGAGCGTTGGTGGCCTGAGGGGCCGGGGACGCATTAAGTGCTAATAAGGCCTGCGTGAAGACCTCATCAGGAATTGAAATTCCCGACGCGGCGAGCGCCTGGGCGAACGCCTTCACAAAGTTTACCATGCTTTGCGAAGGATCCATGGTGGGGAGGGAAATACCGAAGTTCCTAACAAATCTAGCAAACCCTAGCGGTAACCTCCCTACCAGCGGTAGGGGGGTTGGGGACAAACGCGAAGTGTTGCCCCTATTGGACAAGCACTGTACCTTCACCCTGGGAAAAAAGCCCCTGTACCGGGATCTGGTCTGCCGGTTTCTCCAGAGCCTGAAGGGCTTTGGAAGTGCACCGGATCAAAGCTATCAGGCTTAGTTGTCACCGTTAAGTATCGACCTGATCAAACGCAGGGGTCTACTACGGAGTGTGTTGTCAATAAATTGGCAACAAAAACCGGCCGTACACCTGAAGGCTTCGTGACGTGAACCAGTCGCGAAGTGGGTTGCACTGAAAGTGCGGGTTAGACTACGTTACGACCGGCCGAAGCCGGCCGCAGAGCGAATCTCTGACTACGTAAGAAGCGCCAAGCGTCAAGTCTAAATTTAAGCTCACGAGTGGTAAAATCGGAATTAAGGAAAAGGATGCGAGTTTGTGTGAGAAACCAAGGTAGTCATTTTGAGAATGAGCTATGATATTTTTTTCTAAATTAATATTTACTTTCATTTTCAACATGACTACGTTGGTTTTTATTCAGGTTAAAAGGGAACTTACAAATGTTTTATTTTTTCTACCTGCTCCCTGCAGTGTGATATCTTTGGTGTTTGAACACTTGTGTAAAAATTGTAAACCTCATAAGAAAGCTTAGAAAATGTAGATTTTTTTTACAATATGCACAACAAATGTGATCATGACTTTTTATGCTAAAGGGGCAAATTTGCGTGTAATATTAATAAAACTTTTATTTTGTTCTTGAATTTGGGAGCATTGTGTTAAAAAAACGTCGTTATTGTACATTTTATGCTCTAGATATGTTATTAGATCGTCATAAATAATAAAATTAACATATTAATTAAATATCTTTAGAATTTTTATTCTTTTCTTTAGATTTTAAGTTACCACCTACCATTTTTTCAAAAAATCACTAATATTAAAATATCTCAATAACGTTTCACTTTCGCATATGAGTGTCCATACAAAAAAATGTTGCAAATGACCTTTTTTTTTGTTCCCCGTTTGGGCAGGAGGCACAAAATGCATTTCCGCATGCCTCTCGCGCGCGTTACAAGGCATTCGGGACTAGCTCCTGATGAGCACTACCCACTAAAAAAACCTCCTGTCGGCAGTTACGCGGCCATAATCCGACGTGTCAGCATATTCCCACGATGACTGACAAACAAAAGTTTCTTATTACTATTTCTATCAATAACATGTTTTTGTGTTTTATTATTTTATAATTTAGTCTTGTACAAGCCACTTAGTTGTTAACATTAAACTTTCATTTGTAATAAATAAATTTCTTTTTTAAAAGCCCTTCCCCGACGGCCTGAACATAACTGGCGCAGTCGGTAGGATCGTGGCATTTTCGGGTATCAGTCGAATAAAACTTTCCGTGTACTATCGAAAGTGAACGATATCTATCGTTTCTAACCGCGATCCGAACAAGAATCTACGCAGGTGTCGGAGAAGATACATTTCGGGAATCCAGAATAAAGGAGACCTGAGGCTGACGAGACCCGGCAGGAGAAGCAAAGGAATTTCCGGTAAGCACTTTCACTTCCGAGTTCCCGTGCCCTATTTCCTGTCGTTATTTAGTGTATTTAGTTCACAAGTGTGTGTTTTGGTCTATACGCTAATATCGCTATATAGTCTACGCAAAGTTATAGGTATATTTATAAAGTGTAATATAATAAAATCTTTAAAATGGCGTTATCCGATTGCGGATCTAATTTTAAGATAGTGGCGGATTTAATGCCTCGATACGATGGCAATCCGAAGACTTTGAACTATTTTATAAGAGAAGTAGATAGTATTATAGATTTAATGACCTCTCAGGAAGCGAAGCACCCAGCATTAGTGTGTTTGATTAAAAGTCGTTTAAGCGGACCTGCGATTGATAGCATCGCGTACGAAGAATGCCTCGATAATTGGGTATCAATTAAAACTGCTTTGCGTAGGAGGCTAGGTGAACCCCGCAACGAAATCCAGCTAATGCAGGAGCTAACGCGCATGCGTAAGAATAAAAACGAAGATGCGGAAGCGTTCGGTAAACGTATTCGAGAAATGTTAGACACGTTACACTCTGTTGGAGGTCACTTCGATAAGAACTATTATGAAAGCATGGCTATAGAGCAATACGTAAATCAGTTAGATTTTAATGTTTCCATCGGTGTTAGAATTGCAAACCCAGATACACTAGAAGTGGCTATAGTAGCGGCACGCCAGGAGGAAGCTAGGCTTGCATATAATCGCAACTTAATAAACAATAATATACCCGCTACGTCACATGTAAGACCGAAGGAATCACAGAAACCTTTTAATAACTTTAACCCTAATTTTAGACCAGCATTGCCCATGATGCAACAGCAACCTATGCAACTACCTTTACAGCAGCAAATGGTAAGTACTTCTTTCCAGAATAATTCGTTACCCGAACCAAGACATCCATGGGTCAACCCTTCACTACCTTGGCAGCAGAACCCGGGTAACTCCAGAAACTCAGGTAATTTCAGGAACAGTGGAAACTTCCGTGCACAACAAAATATTCCACGCCAGCATAATCCACCGCAGAAGGTGTCCGATGTCACGATGCGATCGGTAAACAAACCCGCAACGCAGCCGTTTGCATTCCAAGAACTATATTATACGCCAAATGAGCAGTTTTTACCAAATAATAATCAGTCATATTTTTACAGTGAACCGGAGTACTACAGTGCAGTGAATAGTAATAATTACGAGCAGTTTCCGTTGGACAATGCAGAGCAGAGCAGTAACGAGGTAAGTGATAGTAATAATCAGGATTTTTCATTGACCGAGAACAACGAAGGCCAAACCTAGTAAAGCTTAATACCCACGATAAGGATCACCTACCCTATGTCGAAATAAAAGAATTCAACGGTAAATTTCTAATTGATACGGGGGCCTCTCGCTCAATGATATCTCCCAAAGTAATTGAAAATTCTGTTTTTGAAAATTTTGTTGAATTTGAACCTTTTGAAGTCAAAACTGCACATGCCATTACTCGACACAACCACGTAGTAAATTTACCTTTACCACCTATTTTTAACACTAACATTATTCACAAATTTCTGATATTGGAGTTTGACCCTAAATATAAAGGTTTAATAGGTTTAGATTTATTAAAAACTTTGTCTAGTAACATTGACTTAAAACATAAAACCCTACACACATCTACGGCCAAAATACCTATTTGTTTCGATTATCCCGTCAGAAAAATTAGTGTTGACCCAAATTGTTCCAAAATAATTACTGTTAAAACAAACTTTACAGACGGACAATATTTACACGATGAATTTTATTGGAATAATGACTTAAAAACGCCTTCAGCGATAGTTTCAGTAAAAAATGGTTTATTTAAAACCTCTATTATTAACTATAGTGATAAAAAGAAAGTAATTTGTAACAAAGCCGAAATTAATTTAGAGCCCTATAACTTAGACTTAGAAATGTCGCAGTGTAAATTGAATTCAATAACTATGGATGTTGAGTCAGACTTAGAGCGAGAACTTGTTGATAACTTAAACAAAATAAGAACAAGTCATCTCAATGAAGAAGAGAAAAGAGAAATCACTAAGTTATGTTATCAATATAGAGACTTATTTTATTCTGACAATATTCCCCTCACTTTTACTCATGCGGTCAAACATGAACTTAGGCTTAGAGATGATACCCCAGTTTTTGTTAGGAGCTATAGGCAAGCACCTCAACAACGCAGAGAAATTAAAAATCAAGTAGATAAGTTACTCAAACAGGGAATAATAAGAGAAAGTATTTCACCATGGTCCTGCCCTGTACATATTGTCCCCAAAAAACTAGACGCCTCCGGACAAGTGAAATGGAGACTTGTTATTGATTATAGACGACTTAATGATAGGATAGTCGAAGACAAATATCCCTTACCCAACATTCACGACATTTTAGATAGACTAGGACGAGCGCAATATTTCACAACCCTTGATTTAGCCAGTGGGTACCACCAGGTCGAGATGCACCCTAATGATATCGAAAAAACGGCATTCACAACTGAAAGAGGTCATTATGAGTTCCTCAGAATGCCCTTTGGTTTAAAAAATGCGCCGAGTACGTTTCAAAGACTTATGGACCATATATTACGAGGCTTAAGTAACGTTTTTACGTATTTAGATGACGTTATAATAGTATCTACGTCACTACAAGATCACATCCAAAAAATTAAGAAAGTGTTTGATAGGTTCCGAACTCATAACCTAAAAATTCAATTAGACAAGTCTGAGTTTTTAGCAAAGCAAGTTAACTTTTTAGGACATGAATTGACTGATGAAGGACTCAAACCTAACAAAGACAAAATAAAAGCCGTACTTGACTTCCCTTTACCTAGTAGTCCAAAAGAAATAAAATCATTTTTGGGCCTAGTTGGCTATTACAGAAAGTTTATTAAAGACTTTGCAAAATTGACTAAACCTATGACGGCTTGTTTAAAGAAAAACGCCAAAATAATACACTCTCCTGATTTTATTGACGCATTCTGTAAATGTAAGGAAATCTTAACCAACGCACCTATACTACAGTTTCCAGACTTTGACCAACCTTTTATACTGACAACTGACGCATCAGACATCGCCGTAGGAGCCGTGTTATCTCAAGGTAACATCGGATCAGATAAACCTGTAGCGTACGCTTCACGAACTCTTTCTGAAACTGAAACAAGATATTCTACTATTGAGAAAGAGTTACTCGCGATCATTTGGGCCGTAAAATACTTTAGACCCTACTTGTATGGCCGGAAGTTCACTATTTACACCGACCACCGCCCACTTACCTGGTTAATGTCCTTAAAAGATCCAAACTCAAAGTTAACTCGATGGCGCTTAAAGCTAGCTGAGTATGACTATAAAATCATTTATAAAAAGGGGCGACAAAACACTAACGCCGACGCCCTGTCCCGAGCTAAAATCTTTCACAATAGTACAGAATCACTAGCAGTTAACGTTGACAATGAAAACCAAATTATGGAAGATATTCTTGACTTGATTGACGAACATGCCCAAAACGTCAACCAGCCTTCTGAAAACCCTATTAATATTAATTCACCAAATGTTAACAGTGACCTTACTAATCAACCCCCTTTAGTTACTGAAAACGAATCCGACTCAATGAGCATTGTTACAGACACTAACGAAATGGTTTCAACAATTCACACACAACCGGACAATGACAATAAAGGCATCCCCATTATCACTGACGCTATTGACAGACAGTTAATACAGTTTCACATCAGAACAACACCTGGGACAAAATACAGAGTAGAAAATAGGTCAACTAATTCTAGGACTGTAATAAAAGATGTCTTTATCCCCATTAATAACACGGAACAGGAGATTATCCTATTCCTCAAAGAACATACTATAGCTGATAGGGTATTCCATTGCTATTTTTATGACGAACAATTATATTATGCTTTCTCTAGAGTTTACACTACAATCTTTAATGATAGAGGTCCAAAATTAATAAAATGCTCATCGCGAGTAACCTTAGTTGAAAACAAATCAGAACAAGTGGAGCTCATAAAAAAATACCACGAAGGCAAAACAACTCATCGTGGTATTCAAGAGACATACAAACATTTGCATCGCAACTATCATTGGCCACATATGCTATTAACTATTCAAAAGTTCATTAACCAATGTGACACTTGTTTGAAATCGAAATATGAACGCAACCCTTTGAGACCTATGTTAGCAATTACGGAAACACCCACTAAACCATGGCAACATCTTTTCATGGACCTCTATTCAACAGGCGGGGCAACCTTTCTCACCATCATAGATTGTTTTTCCAAATATGCGCAAGCCATCCCACTCACGGCATGTAGTAGTGTTCACATAGCAGAAGGTCTCATACAAATATTCTCCGTATTAGGCCTGCCTCTCAAAATAACCACTGACTCTGACACAAAATTTGATAATGACGTTATTAAAGAACTGTGCGCCCTTCACAACATTCACGTTCATTTCACAACACCATACAACCCAAACTCTAACTCTCCCATTGAACGTTTCCACTCAACTATTGGTGAAATCATAAGAATTAAAAGAATGACGAACAAAGAAGATCCAATTCAAAATATTATGAAGTACTCAGTTATAGCTTACAATAATTCGATTCATTCAGCAACAAATTACACTCCACATGAATTACTTTTTGGCCACACTTCATCTAGAAATCCGCTTGAACTATATTATCCAAAAGAATTTTACCAAGACTATATCATTAAGCACAAACTAAATGCAGAAGCTGTACAAGAATGTATTTCAGCACATTTGTCAAAAGACAAAGATCAGGTGATTTCCAGGAGAAACCAGCAGGCTGAGGAAATAACCTTCAAGGTAGGTGAAATTGTTTACAAACAGGTAGCCAAAACCGCGCGCAATGACAAAACTAAACCAGTATTTAAAGGTCCATATACAATTATTCATTTACATCCCAACAGCGTCGCTGAAATAATCGGTACTCACCCCAACTCTAAATCGATTAGAGTACACTTCAAACTGCTACGGAGACCTCACCTTGTTCCAGACTTACCGTCGCAGCAGCCATCCTGTTCTGCACAAGGGCAATCCTGATCCTTGAACCCATAGACAACACAAACGGTATTGTACTTTTTAAGCAAGGTGAAATCCTTAAACATGTGGATTCCTTTAGTTTAGCATGCGTGTATAATGTAAGTTATCTTAAAGAGACAACTTTTAGTATAATTAGTTTATATGCAAGCACTACGAGAGCAGAAGCAAACACCCCTTCTAATGATATGCATAAAACTTACAGAGACCAAATCGAACATAACTTAAGTATTGTAAATAAGAAATTACTTTTTCTCGCGCCTCAAATTAGACATAAACGTGGTTTAATTAATGGCTTAGGATCAATAGTAAAATCTATAACAGGTAATTTAGATAATGATGACGCGATCAAAATTGAAAATGAAATTAATGCTTTAAAAAACAACTATAAACATTTAGAATCACCTTTGAAAAAAACAATTAGCTTGGCTCAAAACGCAATTAAGGAATTTAGTGTTCAGTTAGACAAAATTAACGAAAATCAAATCAAATTGTTTTCTTACCTAATAAACGCAACCAATACTTCCAATATGATTAGTAATCACTTACAGTTCTTAGATATTTACGTTCAGATAGATTTTAGTCTACAGATAATTTTAGATAAGCTATCATTATTAGAAGATGCTATTAGTTTTTCTCGTTTAGGCACGATGCACCCTAGTATTATAAGTCCGCAAACTTTAATTTTAGAAGTGTCTAATTTTAGTGATAGGTTTAGAAACAAACTAGTGGCAGAAGTAGTTATAGGAAACATTCATAAAATTGAACGTTCCATAGAGGTAAAAGCGTATAGTACTGAACATTCACTAACTTTTATTTTAGAAATCCCTTTAGTTACTCCCAATATTTATGATTTTATCCACCTTTACTCCATCCCCAATAAACGTAACACCGCTATAATCCCTAAATCCAAATACCTTGCACTCGGGAGCGAAGAGTACACTTACTTGGAAGAGAACTGCCGCAGTATCACCGACGACACGCATCTCTGCAAGCTGCCGAACCTGAGAAATAACCATCATACTGAAGATTGCATCGTCTCACTCGTACAACACAGGAAAACCAACTGCACCCATGCAAAAATAGACCTCCAAACCGGAAAGATACAAAAAATCAAAGACAATAGCTGGATGATAATTACAAAAGAAGAGGAAATCATGAGAAGACAATGTGGGCAGAAGGTTGAATACAAACGCCTGTCTGGCGTTTACCTTATGAAGATCACAGATGACTGCCAGATCACCGTCACGAACAGAACCCTACAATCACACATGAACACCATCTTTATGAATGATATCATACCTCTTCCGAAAACCAACTATATAAATCAAGAAATAACCAAATATGAAGTGAAAATTGAAGACACCCCACTCGACAGCATCCATGAACTAGTAAAACAAGCCAAAGAAATAGAAAAATATGAACAGTATCCCAGCATCCCAATGGCAGTCGCAATCCCAAGCCTTCCAACGATAACAATATACCTCGTGGCCGCCCTGGCCTTCATCTCATGGAAGCTGCGTGCTATCAAGAGGAGAAGTACATCGCCCGGACCAGATGTCAGCGAGGACGCTGCAGGAAGCTGCGGGACGCGCTTCGCTCTTAAGGACGGAGGAGTTACGCGGCCATAATCCGACGTGTCAGCATATTCCCACGATGACTGACAAACAAAAGTTTCTTATTACTATTTCTATCAATAACATGTTTTTGTGTTTTATTATTTTATAATTTAGTCTTGTACAAGCCACTTAGTTGTTAACATTAAACTTTCATTTGTAATAAATAAATTTCTTTTTTAAAAGCCCTTCCCCGACGGCCTGAACATAACTCGGCTCGTGCAATTTTTTGCCACTCAGCCTTCATCTGAGCGACGGTCAATTGGAGAAAGAGGCCGCGCTAGCGGGGCCCAGAAGGGGTCACCCGCTGGGATTACATAGCACTGAAGGTGCTCAAAGCACTGAAGGTGAATACATAGCACTGAAGGTGCTCAAAATGAAAAGTAAATAATTAAAAAAAAAATTAAAAATTGCAAAATAAAATTGAGTTCATTCGGATTTACGTCAGAATTAGGATTTACGTTAGAAATAGAATTTACGTTAGAATTAGAATTTGCGGCCAGAAGGGCTTCGAGATCGGCTGACATCTGGTGGAAGTGTACGCTTGCGCATTCCTAGGCCTAGCGACTTTGAACTTCGAATCTAAGACAGGAGTAGTATATGAGACTGAATCACGAATTAGAGGATTGGGATGGGTTTCGGAGGGTTTGAAAAACGCTTCAGAGAGTGTTTTGAGGTGTTGTTGTACTGTAGGCAGTTCAAGATCTCTGTGAAGTCCGCGTTACGCACGTACCACGGTGCGTTTGTGGCCCTGTGGCAGAAGAGATTTTGAACTACCTGCAGTTTGTGCAGGAGGGAGGGTTTGGCGTGGGCAAAGATTGCCGAGGCATATGTCATGACGGGTCTAACGCAGACCTTGTAAAGTGTACGTTTGTTTCTGAAAGACATTTTACTTTTTCTACCTAACATGCTATTTAGGCGGCCTAAGTAGTGAGGGGCGAGTTTCGAAACTCTTTCGACGTGTGGCTTGAAAGAAAGCGTCAGATCTAACGTGACGCCTAAGTATTTAGTACTGCGCTTCCAGGGGATGGGAATGCCTAACATTCGAACGTTGGGATCGCCAGCGGGACGACGGCGTTTGTGGTCGAAGCGCATCGCAGAACTCTTTTCAGGGTTCACATCGATGCGCCATTTTTGAAACCATACACCAAGGGCGTTTACGGCCTTTTGGAGTCTGGTTATACAGTGCGGAACACTGGGGCCTTTGGTATAGAGTGCGGTGTCTTCGGCAAAGAGGGCGAGTTCGATGCCTTTTGTCGGAATGAGAATGTCGTTGGTGTACACGGTGTACAACAGAGGGGCGAGGACTGAGCTTTGAGGGACTCCAGCCTTTATGGGACGAGGCGCAGAAAGCGTGCCTTCATATTTAAATCGAAACGTACGGTCTTTGAGAAACGACGCTATTAAACTGACTAGGCGATAGCCTATTTTGTAGAGTTTATAAACGAGACCGCTGTGCCAGACTATATCGAAAGCCTTGGCTACGTCAAAGAAAACCGCGACTGTTTTATAACGCCTTATAACTTGCTGAGGGCAGGAGTGCTTAGCGCGAAAGCCAAACTGATGGGGAATAATGAGGGGATCGCCATCCGTCGGAAACAGATGGTGTGTGGTGGAAACTGTAATTAGCCGGGATATTCAGAGATTTACCCGGCTTGGGAATGCCTGACTGTCACTTCTTTCCAAGCTTTTGGAAAGTAGCTATGGTCGAAGCAGGCATTGAATATAACAGCTAACAAGGTAAGGAGCTGTTGAGGCAGATGCTTAAGTGCGTGCATTTCTTGGCTCTCCGGAGAGCCGCGTTCTTAGCTTTAATAAGATTGCTAACGGCTAAGGGAAGCGTGGGTTTACCTTGCTTAGCAACCTTTTCGTTGTCACTGATGGCTGAGTTGATAGCATCAGTAAGAGAATTGACTAATGAATCTATTTTATCCGGACTATCAATTTGATCGGGCGTGATCGCGAGCGGAGAGTTCGGGGCCTCTAAGGCTAAAACTAACGTATTTTTAAAGCCTTAGGAGAGGTTACGTTATCAATAGGCGGTCCTAGCACGAGGGAGACGGGGCGGTGGTCAGAGCCTAGGTCATCGAGCGGTTCGATAGACCTGAGGTCGAGGGTGATTCGCTTGACAATTGCAAAATCGAGGATGTCAGGAAAGTGGTTTGGGTTGTCGGGATAGTGAGCGGGAGTGA
This sequence comes from Marasmarcha lunaedactyla, assembly GCA_923062675.1. NCBI lineage: Eukaryota > Metazoa > Arthropoda > Insecta > Lepidoptera > Pterophoridae > Marasmarcha > Marasmarcha lunaedactyla. The sequence continues at coordinate 20,301,351 of OV281341.1, forward strand.
TGGGAGAGATGACATCTAAGTCGAGTGAGTTTGTGATGTCGAGGAGAGCGATACCCCTGGTGTTGGTTGATAGGCACGTCCAGTCAGTATGTTTGGAGTTAAAATCTCCGAACATAATGACTGAATGGCCGAGGGCGAGAATGGCCTCAAAGTCGCTGCGGATTGGTCTGGTGCCACTAGGTATTTAGATTGAAGCTATGATGATGGTCGGATGACCAGTCATAGCCAATCTACACACAGTGGCTTCCATTTTGAGGAGAGGAGGGGTAGGGAGAGGACAGCAATGGAATCCTCTTTTGTAATAAATAGCAGTGTCGCCGAAACTGTCGGAGTTGGGCCTGTCGTTACGAATAAACGCGTACTTGGGAATAGTGAATCCCCTGGAGCGGTTTGGAGTTAGCCACGTCTCTTGAAGAAGCAATAAGTCTGGCTCGTTGTTCTGAAGGAACAGTTTGAGCTCAGGAAGGTTAGTATTAAGGCTACGAACGTTAAAGGAAACTAAGGATAAGCCCTTGGGTTTGATACGATAGGACGCGGAATTTGCGGGTCTAGACATTCTATTTATTTATTTAGTTTATTTCCTTAATGTCGACGTTTTGAATGACGTCGAACACGGTCTTCATGTCCTCAGCCAAAGATGACTGAGGTGGAGACGACGGAGCAGGACGCAGGCCTACGGGAGCTACGGGAGCTGGGACAGGATGAGAAGGTGCAGGTGGAGTGGCCGGACGCTGTCTCCAGGACAGAGCCGGAGTAGGTGTCGGCTGCACGGCCTTGCTTCCGGGGGACCCCGGTTGCGCAGCGGCGGGTAGTTGGCAGTAGTGAGCGGCGGCACCGGTTTAGGCGCGACCCTCTTTGAAGCGGAGCGCGGAGCGCGCGGACAACACCCGTAGTTAGCTGTGTGGCCAGACTGGCCGCACAGCACACATGCAGGGAGGGAAGTGGAGTCGGGAGTGCGAGTGCACTCCTTCGTAATATAGGTAACTAGGCACTTAACGCACCTTGGAGGGGCTGAGCAATTGGGTGCTGCGTGGCCATACAGCTGGCAGCGGTGGCATTGCCCGGGGTGCCCGCGAGGATTGGGATGCTCGACAGATATATTCGAGAGTCCGCAGATTGTGCGAGCCTCTCTGAAGATCTCCCTCGAGTTGGGAGTATTAGATAAAATAACTAATGCTAACGGAAAACGCCTACCGCGGTTGGAGTGCATCTTGTGCACTGCTTCAGCCGGGAAACCCTGGGACTAAAGTCCTCGAGGATTTCATAGTTTTCGAGCTCAAACGGGACGCCTCGTAATACTGCGCGGATCTTATCTCCTCCGGGAGGGCGTAAGTATGGTACGCGATTTGTTTAAGCGAGAGTAAACGAGTGAACGCGCGGAAGTCGTCTATAGTCGCGACTTGGATTTTAATAGTATCGCCTGCGTTATTCGCCTTGAGGTAATTGATTTTGTGCTCTTTGCACAAGTTAGAGACCGCGGTCCAGCGCGCTTTTTCGCGGAGGAAGACGGGCGGTGGGAGCTGAGGCTTCGGTGGGACCGGAGCACAGCCCGTCGCTGGCTTCGACGGGACCGACGGAGACGCGGTTACTTCGAGTGACATGAGCGGCGCGGGGGCGGGTGTAGAAGCCACCGTGGCTTTCTTCGACCGCTTTTTAGAGCGTTTGGCAACTACTTGAAATGGAGGCTCAGGAGCGCCTGGGTGAACGCTTTCGCGAAGTTATTAACGCTTAGCGAATCCATTAGGGAGGGTTGGGACAATTATATGTATAAAATTAGTATGTCACAGGATGCCTAGCTCCTAAAAACCTATCGAACCCTAGCGGCTAAGCTCCCTACCAGCGGTAGGGGGCTGGGGAGAACAACTAACCGTAGTACGCCGAAGGCCGCTACCTAGAAAGCTAAAAAAGGGTACGCAGTCAACCTTTACCGACAGAAAGGACAAATACACACAAAAACACACAGATATGATAAAAATAAATATGAAAAATAGAAGAAAAATAAATAAAACAGAGAAGAGAAATAAAATAAAAATAAGAGGACTGGTTCAGTACAAATTCGTTGTCACCGTTAAGTATCCTTTGTACTGAGACCAGACTACTTACGCTGGGCACTACACAGCACTCAGCACAAGCACAACACAACTTAGCACAGCACTTTGAAGACTAAGGGGCTTAGTCACAAAGAAAAATCACACTTCGATAGCACTCAGAGGGAGTAGAAAAACCTTGAAAACCATAGCACGGAACCAACACGCTTAACTGTGACGTGTGTAGACTGAGTGCCACGGAATATCGGGAAGGGACCGATCAACGGAGAACGAGGTCTTGCACGTCCGTACCGGGCGGCGATCGGAGCGAGAAATGAGTATAGTATGAATGAAACACGTTTAAATATTAGATGACAACAGTTTATTCATATAAAGAGGGTACACGTATAAAACATCTCAAATCTATCTACTACATGTTCCCCTTAAACATAGAACTCCTTAAATTCTAACGATTAACATAGGTACTGCATACATGTGCAATACACGGTTGATTACAAAATAAAACAAAACAAAGTTAAACATAAATTATGAACTCTAGTTCATAATAGTGTACCAAAATAAATGACCAATTCATCCCAGTAATAAAAAATTTTTTTAGTTTCCATTAATGTGAGTTAATTAGCTGGTATTTAATTTGTTACTATATATTTATTATTTATTTATTATAATAATTTAATGCGTGTTAACGGCGGAGAGTACTCTTTTGTCACTTCATTATCTCCTTCACTGGGTATGTATTCATTATCCGTACAGTATACACTATTATCAGTAGGATCTATAGACTTTAAACTCTGCTCATTGGATTGATCATAATGATTGTGTGTCGCCTGCTGTGCGTCAGGATCGTTGTAACATCGAGTTAGATGTCGGCGATTACGGCGGTACAATCAACCTGTTTTATTTTTTATTATATAAGATCGCGGCGTGTTTGCTTTAGCCACAACTTTGCCTCTCATTTTGTTATGTTTTTCTAACATGATCACGTCATCGCCCACATCTTACTCTGGTAACGGTTTAAAGTGCAAATCATAGTAAATTTTAGTCTTTTCTTGTTTCTCTAACATTTTTTTGTGCTGTAATTTATCATTAATACTTTTTCTACATAAAAGGTACGGGTAACTTACAGTTTAGTCTTCGACTCATTAAAAGTTGTGCAGGTGAACATAAATTCTTTCTAGGTGTATTTCTACAGTTTAATAAGTTTGAATAAAAATCAGAACTACTGTCTATTGACTTTTTTTAAATCTTTTTAATATTTTGTCCGGCTCTTTCACTTTTATCATTTGACTGAGCATAGTTAGGAGACGACGTTACGTGTTCGACCCACAATCAGAAGCAAACATTTTGAAAAAATGACCTGAAAACTGAGTGCCATTGTTACTTATGACTGTTTCCGGAATCCCATACCTAGCATAGTTTTCCTTCAGGCCTTTTTGACAGAATGACTATACGTATCTCTTAGATTTACAATCTCTGTAAAGTTAAAATAATAATCAACAATTAAAAGATAAAGATCTATTCCAATTTTATATCACGGTAAAGAATGTATACCAACAGGTATCATTGGTTCTTTACAGGGTTTATTTAGATATATTTGGCATGTTTTACTCCTATTTACATAATTTTTTATGTCAGCCCTATGCCCGGCCAAAATGACACCTCGCGCGCACGTCTTTTACACCTATTGACCCCTAAATGACCTTCATGTATTATTTGTAACATTTCTTAAAGAAGCCGGGATTAGAATCTGCTTGTCTTTAAATACAACTCCATCAATACTGTATAAGTTATTTCTTATTGACCAAAAATACCTCAAGTCATCTTTTATATTATTTATGTGTGTATGCTAACCCTTTTGTATATATTCTAAAAGTTTGATAAGAGTAAAATCCTTTCCAGTATCTTTTTTATTTTAGATAGATTTTTATTAGACATGGGAATGTTATTCACTAGCATGCTGACTTGGTATAGTAAACTTTTGCTTATTTTTTCAACACACAGATCCGGAAGTGGTGCGCGCGACAATGTATCTGAAATATTCATTAACTTTCCTGGCTTATACTTAATAACTAAATCGTAACATTGTAAACGCAGAATCATTCGATGAAAAGCGGGCTGGAATCGAGTCTAATGGATTTTTATAAATACTTTCTAAAGGTTTGTGGCACGATTTCATTTTTTATATATACTGATGAAACATACGAAAACGATTGCTAGCATTTTCTTCTCAATTTGTGCGTACCGTACCTGAGTGTCGGTGAGCGTGCGCGATGCGTACTCGGCGGGACGGCCGGCCTGCAGCGGCACTGCTGCTCGCGTCCGCTGACACCACTACGGGTTGCGATACGTCATACAGAGCTAGAACGGGGGTGGCACTAATTATTTCATTCAGTCATCATAAGCTTTTTGGAGACCTGACTGCCAACACCAAATCATATCTTTCTTTAATAGTCTGGTTAAAGGACTAATAATAATAATAATAGTAATATCGGAATAATTGGATATAAATTTTGATATGTAATTAATAACGCCTAAAAATCTCTCGAGTGTTTTTCTATCTGTAGGAGGAGCCATATGCTTAATAGCTCTTATCTTATCTAATCACCAGTCTCTTCGGAGGCGTGGGTTCGTATCCCACCGCTGCCTCCATGTAGTTTGAATGAAACAGGTTCAAATATAAGATGACAACCGTTTATTCATATAAAGAGGGTACACGTATAATATATCTGAAATCTACAAGGAGTTTCTTTATTAAATTTAATCGATGCATGTTAGACTTATTTCTATTGTAACCACCAACAAAAGCCTTACCAAACATTCAGCCCTCTAAGACGACTTAATCAACGTTGGACACAAAGGGTACAATCAAGGCATTGTCGAGTTACATCGATTGTCTGAAAATTCAAAGCTTGTCGGAGACAGGCTGTTCCGGACATGGTCGATAACTTACGCACCGCAGTATATGATATACGCATACAAAACATACGGGAAAATAAACATACTAATTTGTATGCACGTCAATGGAACTTGGTTTACGAAGCGACGGCTTACTAAAACATTTGGTTACGCCCCGTGTTTATTACTTGTGATTTCTCTGAAATTTACTCTTACTCTTGTTAAGAATATTTAAGGTGCATACGAGTAAATGTGCGAATTGCCTAAGCTTGCATTTAATAGTATTTTTTTATTAATATCTTATAATTTTGAATCGAATGGCTATCTTTCAGGACAATATGGAATTCTACGACGCTATTCAAAATGCGGAAATAAACTTATCATTTCCTGTAAGGGGTTATGCGTGTAACATCCCTCCACTATCAAGAATATTAGTAGCCTAGGTAGTCGACCATACTATGATCGTAAGGATGGAATGTCAAAAATAGTGTTGTGTAGTTTATATTATAGTTTAAAAAGCGTTACGTTAATTTTAACATTTTACGTGTGAGAAGCTGCGGGCACAACCTCATTATAATTAATCTAATTGAAAGTAATTATATATACATATATTGTCTGCAAATTGGCTGTAATTAAATCTTCAATTATAGTCGACAAAATACAAAATGTCAATTACCCAAGTAATTTTCTTGTTCAAATTAAATTTCTACTCAATTTACTAACGACTATAAATAAACAGCTCGAGTAAAAAAGGCTTTCAGATAGTTTTTTCTTGAAACTTCCTACACAATATAACCGAAATAATATATTTAATAAAATTAACCTTATTGATAGATATTCAACTTATTTATAGTAATTGACTATGAAAAGTGGATCGAAAAGGAAAAAAATATGGAAATATTAGTATCAATATATCCAAATAACCCAATTCTACAAATCTTAATGAATGTTCCGCTATTCATTATTGATTCTCATTATATGCATATATATATAAATATATCTTTTACTTATTTTACTTTTTTTACAATACCATAAAATTATATTTTTTGAAATCTGAATCCTTTCAAGTTGTCAGGAAGTCTGTTTAATAAAAAAACGAACCAGTTTTTACGACAAAGTCTGTTCATTTTATCTGGTTTAACGAACAGACTCTGTTCGTAAAAAGTTGATAAAAATAAAATAAACTCAAATTAACTTTAACATTGCTTAAATAACTTTGTTCTTAGTAAGTGATAAAAATAAAAATAAAGAATTAAAATAAAAAATACTTTTTAATTCCTTTTGTAATGTCCTTGCATTTAACATATAATGTCTTTCGCTAACTTATAAATTTCATCGTTAAATGCATTGTCCACTACGTGTACATTAAAGTATTAATTAAAATAAGTAATTACCACAAAAATCCGCGCAGTATTACGGGGCGTCCCGTTCGAGCTCGCGAACGAAGATATCCTCGAGGACCTTAAGTCCCAGGGTTTCCCGGCTGAAGCAGTGCACAAGATGCACTCAAACCGTGGTAGGCGTTTTCCGTTAGCTTTAGTTATCTTGTCTAATACTCCCAACTCGAGGGAGATCTTCAGAGAGGCTCGCACAATCTGCGGACTCTCGAATATCTCCGTCGAGCTTCCCAACCCCCGTGGTCACTCTGGGCAGTGCCACCGCTGCCAGCTCTACGGCCACGCAGCGGCTAACTGCTCAGCTCCTCCCAGGTGCGTCAAGTGCCTGGACCCTCACATAACAAAGGAGTGCACTCGCACTCCCTAATCCACTTCCCCCCTGCCTGTGCGCTGTGCGGCCAGTATGGCCACACAGCTAACTACAGGGGTTGCCCGCGCGCTCCGCGCTTCTCAGCCAAGAGGGCCGCGCCTAAACCGGCGCCGCCACTCACTCCCAATAACTTCCCGCCGCTGCGCAACCAGGGTCCCCCGGAAGCAAAGCCCGTTCAGCCAAAGCCCACTTCGGCTCTGTCTTGGAGGCAGCGTCCGGCCGTTCCACCTGCACCTTTCCGTCCTATCCCAGCTTCCGTAGCTCCCGTAGGGCCGCGACCTGTTCCGTCGTCTTCACCTCAGTCATCGTTAGCTGAGGACATGAAGACCGTGTTCGACGTCATCCAAAACGTCGACATTAACGAAATTTCCGTACTCGCACGCAAACTGCGAGCCGCCCGCTCTCCTCAAGAGCGTCTATTTGCGTTAGCTGAGCATTACTCGCTACTAAGCTCTTTATAAATTCCATTTTTCGTATAAACTTAATAAATAATTATAATGTCTAGACCCGCAAATCCCGCGTCCTGTCGTATCAAAACCAAGGGCTTATCCCTAGTTTCCTTTAACGTTCGTAGCCTTAATACTAACCTACCTGAGCTCAAACTGTTCCTTCAGAACAATGAGCCAGACTTATTGCTTCTTCAAGAGACGTGGCTCACTCCAAACCACACCAGGGGAATAGCTGTTCCCAATTACGTGTGTATTCGTAACGATAGGCCCAACGGTTACGGCGGCACAGCTATTTATCACAAAAGAGGTTTCCACTGCACTCCTCTTCCTACCCCTCCTCTCCTCAACATGGACGCCACTGTGTGTAGATTGGCTATGACTGGTCATCCAACCGTCATCATAACTTCAGTCTACACACCTAGTTACATCCATCATACCAGACCTATCCTTAGCGACTTCGAGGCCATTCTCGCCCTCGGCCATTCAGTCATTATGTTTGGAGATTTTAACTCCAAACATAGTGACTGGAAGTGCCTATCGACCAACCAAAGCGGTAGAGAACTCCTTAAAATCACTCAGCAACTCGACTTAGACGTCATCTCTCCCGTCACTCCCACTCACTATCCCGGCAACCCTAACTACTCTCCTGACATCCTCGATTTTGCGATCGTTAAACAAATCAACTAGTCTATCGAACCGCTCGATGACCTTGGCTCTGATCAACGCCCCGTCTCCCTCGTGCTAGGACCGCCTAACAATCACGTCACTCCTCCTAAGACCTTTACCAACTGGAAAGGTTTTAAAAATACGTTAGCTTCAGCCTAAGAGGCCCCAAATTCTCCGCTCGCGATCTCGCCCAAACAATTAGATAGCCCGGACAAAATAGATTCATTAGTCGACTCCCTCACTGATGCTATCAACTCAGCCATCAGTGTAAACGAAAAGATTGCTAAGCGAAGTATACCCAATCTACCCTTAGCCGTTAGCAATCTCATTAAAGCTAAGAACGCGGCTCTCCGGAGAGCCAAGTCCCACCAAGCGTACTATAGTATGGTCCAAGCCTTACGCGTAGACCCCGCCTCTCACATTCCTCCTCTCACTCGTCCCGACGGCACTATTGCCTGAAGCCGAAGAGAAAGCCGAATGCTTTGCCGACAGCATAGCGGCACAATTTTCGCCCAGCACGCAACCCGCGGATCCCTCCCACATCCAGGCGGTGGAGGACGAAGTTCTCTGCAAAGCATCTCTCCCCATCACTGACGACCCCGTCACAGTCTCTAATGATGAAATCTTGCTTCTCATTAGAATTCAAAAGTCCAAAAAGGCTCCGGGTGCGGATGGTATTTCTAACCACGCACTCAAACACCTGCCTCAACAGGTTCTTACCTTGTTAGTTGTTGTATTCAATGCCTGCTTCGACCTTAGCTACTTTCCAAATCTTGGAAAGAAGTGACAGTCATAGGCATTCCCAAGCCGGGTCAACTTCTGAATATCCCGGCTAATCACAGACCCATCAGCCTCTTGAAGGCCATGTCTAAACTTCTCGAAAGAGTCATACTCTCTCGAATGCGGAACCATCTGTTTCCAACTGATGGTGATCCCCTCATCATTCCCCACAAGTTCGGCTTCCGCGCTAAGCACTCCTGCCCTCAGCAAGTCCATCAAATCTTCTATCCGAAACGTAAGAAAACGATCGCAGTTTTCCTTGACGTAGCCAAGGCTTTCGACAAAGTCTGGCACAGCGGTCTCGTTTATAAACTCTACAAAATAGGCTTACCGGCTCGCCTAGTTAAGATAATCGCATCGTTTCTCAAAGACCGCACGTTTCGTTTCAAACATGAAGGCACGCTTTCCGCGCCTCGTACCATAAAGGCTGGAGTCCCTCAAGGCTCAGTCCTCGCCCCTCTGTTGTATACCGTGTACACTAACGACATTCCCATTCCGCGTCGACGTCGAACATAGACGTCAAACTCGCCCTCTTTGCTGACGACACAGCCCTTTACACCAAAGACGCCCTCGGTGCATGGTTTCAAAAATGGCGTATCGATGTGAACCCAGACAAGAGTTCTGCGGTTTACTTCGACTGCAAACAACGTCGTGTCGCTGACAATCTGCACGTTCGAATGTTAGGTACTCCCATCCCCTGGAAGCGCACTACCAAATACTTAGGCGTCACCTTAGACCAGACGCTTTCTTTCAAGCCACACGTCGATAGAGTAACGAAACTCGCCCGTTTTTACTTAGGCCGCTTATATAGTATGTTAGGTAGAAGAAGTAAAATGTCGTTCAGAAATAAACGTACGCTTTATAAGGTCTGCGTTAGACCAGTCATGACATATGCCTCGCCAGTCTTTGCCCAGGCCAAACCCTCCGTCCTGCAAAAACTGCAGGTAGTTCAAAATCTTTTCTGTCGCAGGGCCACAGACGCACCGTGGTACGTGCGTAACGCGGACCTGCACAGAGATCTTGAACTACCTACAGTGCAAAAGCACCTCAAAACACTCTCAGAATCGTTCTTCAAACGCGCCGAATCCCATCCCAATCCTCTAGTTCGAGATTCAGTCTCATATACTGCTCCTGTCTTAGATTCGAAATTCAAAGTCGCTAGACCGAGAAACGTGCACACGAACGTAGCGACGCAGCTGACGCTAGATCTCTTAGCCCTTCAGGCCGCAACTTCTAATTCTAACGTAAATTCTAATTCTAACGTAAATCCGAATTATTGCAATTTTATTTTTCAATGTTTAATGTTTTTAATAATTTACTTTTCATTTTGAGCACCTTCAGTGCTATGTATTCACCCTCAGTGCTTTGAGCACCTTCAGTGCTATGTAAATCCCAGCGGGTGACCCCTTCTGGGCCCCGCTAGCGCGGCCTCTTTCTCCAACTGGCCGTCGCTTAGATCAAGGCTGAGTAGCAAAAAATTGCACGAGCCGACAGGGGGTTTTTTTAGTGGGTATGGTTCTGGTAGGCGTCGGGACGAGTCCCACATAACTCCGTTTGCGCGCGCGGAGTATGCGTCAGAGCATTTTTTATCCTCCTGCCCTTCCGTGGAAGGGAACAAAAAAAAAATAAAAAACACTCTTGAAAAGATTGTTGCGCACACCAAAAACATATAAAAAAACTTAAACCTAGATGAAAAAAAACGTTGCTGGAGTTAGCTTACGCAACAGCTCGAGATTTTGCACCAGATTCGCCTACATAATTACCCTGGATTATACCAGTACCAAAAACTGGTGGGTTCCTTCTCTTAATACCAATTGCTGGTTAATCTGCTATTGGTACTTTGACAGGAGGTGCAGCTATAATAGCAAAAGCTGGTCATGATTTTAAAACTGCAAAAAAGAACTTACAAGAGTCCGAGCGACATAATAGATAGATGGAAGCGTTATTAATTGGAAAAGGTTTACATCTCAAGCTTTACAAAGATGGATTAGGCATTTATATTTCACCTACCTAATAGAGCTCTGACCAATATTGATATTATGAAGCATTCGAACATTATTCCATTCTTCCGTGGTGTGTTCATGAGGGATGCATTACCGAATGCTGTACTAACAATAGAATGTGAGGTAATTAATCTCAACTGCCCTAAAAACCCTGATACTCATTGGGTGGCCTATGGTAAAATAAATAGCTTCGTTGAATATTTTGACAGCTATGGAAAATTGAAGCCGCCACAAGAATTCATAAAATATATTGGAAACAACTATTCAGTATAACTATGATAATGTACAGCAAAATAATGTGTTTAACTGTGGTCACTTATGCTTGAAGTTTTGAAAGTCATTCTGGGAGAAAAATAAACTATTCATCTAAAATACAATTGATTTATGTTTCTATAAAATAAATAGTTATTTAATAAATAGCATAAACTTCCTAAACATAGGTGATAAGAGACGTTATTTTTTGTTAAATTTAAATTTCCAATATTTGACCAAAAAATATCTTGATAGTTTTCTATCAATTACCGACAATCAGAGTGAATTGTGATATTTCGCGTACTATATCCAAAGAAGTCAGACGCTCTAGTACGCGTAAATTTAAAAAAATTACTAAAGAAAATATAAAACTTCTTAGAGATATACGTTTGAAAATTTAAAAATGCTGCATATTACTAACTTGCCTGTACAAGATATTCCTATTCATCAACAAGACTTATATGTATTACCATCAGGTAGTTCAATTTTCATAGAAGGTATTGCTAATGTATTCACCAAAGATCCAGCAGGAAAGACGGTGAAAAAAGATGTACATTTTATAAACAACCCATTTTCACATTTATTTCAAGACATACGATATGAATTAAATGGTATTGAAATCGAACGAATTAAGAATGCTGGTATTACTACTATTTTAAAGTCTTTCATTTCTATGTGGAAGTAAAGCTGCTGCTGTTTGGGGCTGGAATTTAAATGGAACAAAATTAAAAAGTGGGCATTTTAGTGCTGTTTTACCATTAAATAAAATATTAGGATTTGCCGAAGATTATTTAATTATATTACAACGCTTTATTAGCGTTATACAATTATTTTAGCTTGAAAAATGAAAACATAGAAATGAACATAGATAAAATATAATGGCGAATGCCTCATATAAAAGTTAGTGATCGTAACAAATTTTTATTGCTTAAAAGTTTGGAAAAAGATCGGTCCATTCATTTAGCCTTTAGAAATTGGGATTCATATGAATATCTGTTATTACCAGAAACTACAAAACATTTGTGATCAGTCAAAACTGCTTCCCAGCTTGAGAAACCAAGGTTTGTTATATTCGGTATGCAAACTAATAACAAAAATAATAAACTTAAAAGCTTAACTTAACTTAAAAAACTTAACTTCGATATTTGATTATTGCAATATTACAAATACCAAATTATTTTTAAATTCTCAATACTATCCCTACGACTCACTTAATCTTAGGTTTGATGAAGGAAAATTCAGTATATTATATGAAATGTAGGCAAGTTTTCGGCAGTCGTATTACAACAGTGGCGTTGATCCATTGCTTGATTGAAATCAATGTAAAGAAAATGCTCCTATTTTTGTAATTGACTTCTCAAGACAAAACGATTCAATTAAAACAGGACCAGTTGATGTGCGTTTAGAAATTGAATGTTCTGAAGATATCCCAGAAAATACATCTGCATATTGTTTGATCATAAATGATGGACTTTTTTAATACAAACCTTTAAGCAATATTTTGAGAAAATTATCATGAATGTAATTGTTAATGTACAAGGATTTAAGAGTGAAGAAAATGAATTGATTCCAAAAAAATAGAAATGATGTGTAAAGATCGTATTGAACCACCCTACCCGTTTTATGATTTATCAAAGAAGGAACAGTTACAGGTTTGGTGGATAGAAAAAAATCGTGGTATTTACTGGAATGAAGGCTATGTTCCATATTTAAATTATGAAAAAAGTTTGGTTAATTTTTTAATAGATAAACGTGTGTTTACAAAAGCCAATGAAAAATTATTATGGTCAAAACACTTCTTAACGCTTTGCAATGAAATATATAATTTTGAAGATAAAAACTGTCCTAGTTTACTAAAACTGTGTGAAAATTATTCATCTTCACATAATATTTTAGTTGTTTTCATCATGATAATATATGTGCTTTAAAAAATGTATCTTGTTTGAATAAGTGGAGCTTAGAAAGTAAGATTTTTCTGTAAAAAAACTCTAATAAATATTTTCATACAAAAATATGATTTTTATTTTTTTTTAATCAACAATTTGAAATTACTTCAGAAATATCTTTCAGTTCAAGATACAGCTATCTACATTTTATAAATTTAACGAGTCATAGACATAATGGAATGAATTGAGAAACCGTTCATTAAAATTAGTTGAGTTGTAAGGCACTACATGTAAATCACAGGAATAACCTAAAATTAATAGTGAAACATTTTATTCAAATAAGTAGAATTGGGTCATCTGGGTCTGTTGACCCCCATTCTACCCTACTAACATTGAATAGGTATTAGAATTACAGAAATGGCGTATGTAGACAGTATTTTTGATTAATAAAATTAATATGGTTTTATGTATAATATCGCAATATTTTCATTATAGAATAAAAATGTCACTCTTGACGAAAATTGAAATATAAAGGAAACCTTTAACTATGGCTTTTGAAAGGCATTATAGACCGTAGACCCCGTTACCCGAAAGAAAAAAACCAGTGGATCAAACTCTTCGTCAAAATGTTTAATACATGGAATAGTAAGGTATAATTTTGAATAGGACAAGAAAAAAAAACAAACACAAGGCAACTAATCGTGTTTGCTAATGTTATGTTCCAGCCAAGCCAAGTGGCATTTATTTTTCAGCTCGTGGAAACCTCAATTTTGGTTTCATAGTAAAGTTTTGCAGATTACACTTGAGTCATTAACGTGTAATACTTCTAAAAACTTTGTATAACAAACAAATCAATAAATCTAAAGAAAAGTATTCTTAAATTCTTCAGAAATCTAATAAACGAACCTAAACCCCAGTCTCACTGCATTACAAAACGATTTCAGCAATTTATAAAGGAAAATAAAGATCATCAAAGCTGAATGCCAGCGAAAATTATAGGAAATTCAATAATACTAATGGTTTCCTAAGCATTGTGGTTGCCAGAGGGAATTGTTGCCAAAATAAAGGATCCAGAGATAAATCTAAAAGAAACTGAAAGTAATTTATTTCGTGTAACTGAGAATCAGAAACGGCCAAATCAGCAAAATGAACCCAATTACTAGGGTAAAATGCGGAGTGAAAGTGAAACAAAATGTGTTTACGACCCTTAACTTCTATTGGAGTCTGACCGAGCTTATTCTATTGTTTACTAATAATATGATGTGTAAGTTAGTTGAAATAATTTCAACAACGGAATAACTTATGAATATTTATTTTATTGGAATACCTAGACAAATATTGCGATACGTACTCGAAAACTTTTTCGTAACACTCGGTTTGATTTTAAGATTTTGATCGTTTAATATAATAGTGAATGGATTTGTTACAAAAAAAATAATGTTACTACTACTAAACTGCTGAGAGAATGGTAAACCCAGTGTCACAGTTGATCAAGTCGGCTCTAGAAACCCAACAGCTTCTACTAAAAAAAAAATTCGCTAATCAGAGAATCATTTGTCAACATTACAACTTATGTTGTTAATGGTCAAAAACTTTTTTTTATTAGTTATTTATTATTTTAAATCTCTTACTTTACTATCAATGGTTAATCAGTAAGAAAGTTCAGGTATAAAGAAACCACAGAACGACATAATATATTTTGCAGGGTTGTTGTGTACATGAGTTAACTTCTTTAAAAATCCTAAGCGCATGATAATTAATTAATTTCTAGAACTCATTTTGTTTATATTTTCTGCCTTTCTAATGTAAATTTTTCGTTTCTTCGATAATGGGAAACTTGGACATGTGTTATATAGGTACCTACTAGATAACATCTTGTAACTGCTTACCTTGCTATTGTTTGTGGTACATGTGGATTTTTTTATTAGCCCTCTTTTTCCTATTTACTTTATACATAATTAAACCAAGCAAAAAACTTAGTTTCCCTTAAACATGTAAATAAATAAGAAATAAAGGAATATGGAAAACATTCAACAAACAATACTCAATCAACAGGTTGCGTAGAATGGGAAAGACGAGCAAAAGGAAAGGAAGTTTATTTTGCAGTACGTGTCACAGTATTTAACAATGGTAATAAACGTTATGACGGTTTTTAAAGACCCTCAACATTCTGTTTTCAGAAATATTTTGTATTCAAACTTAACATACTATGAACTCTTTACATCAACATACTTTTACTCGTAATATACACATTCTTCTGCATAATCTTTTTATAGTTTGTGATTCAATCAAAATAAATGACTCAATATTTGGTTCTAGATGACACAACACCTTTGCAACACACACATAGACACACAAACTTAAAACACCCCTCTTTTTGGGTCTGGGTTTAAATGGTGCGATTTAGAACAAATGAATCCTTATGTTCCAAATCTACGAATTTGTTCGATTTTCCAAAAAAAGCGTCACATATTACTACAATGGGGCTACTAAAAGCAATTAATCTGAATCGAGTGAAAGTAATATAATTTGTAACTTATCCTGTACAATATATCTTAATGGTTTTAAAGCAGCCATATTTATTATACACTTTTTGTAGCTCCATTTTAGTAATATGTGACGCTTTTTTTGGAAAATCGAACAAATTCGTAGATGTGGAACATAAGGTTTCATTTGTTCTAAATCGCACCATTTACACCCTGACTCAAAAAAGAGGTGTTATAAGTTTGTGTGTCTGTCTGTGTTTTCCATACAAATGGGCCGATTTTAATGCTGTTTTTTCTGTTTCAAAGCGGAATAAATTGTGCGTATGTTGAAGGAAATTTGTTCGACGGGAATCGATTTTGTACGCGTGTTTCTGTCAGCCGGTTTTTTTTATTCACACAAAGAGCTTTGTATGTATTATTAATTAGCAAATGTAGAAAAATACAACTATTCTATGACTTATTTTACTCCCACAGATAAGTAATCACCGAACTTTAAACCATATTTTAATTTGAAATGATAACTTTACTACTCGTATTTAAAGCAAATAATCTCAAACAAAAACTAACCATCCACCATACTGTTTACAGTTACGTTTCAATCACAGCTGAGTTAAAAAATTATCGAAAATAGGAAAAGAGCTCGGGAACTTTAATTTTATGATTGAAAACGCTTTCTTCAGTTTATTCGTCTAATTGATGTCGTCCTCATGTATGGATTTCAATAGACTTTCGGTTTCAAATATTCCGATATCGTTGACCGGAAATATGATTACAAAATACCGCTTCACAATACAGAATCCAATTAACTTTATACGTATTAGCGAAAGAAAAAAAATATTTCATTAACTATCATTGAACTCTAATTAAGAAAATAAACATTACAACATTTAATAGAGACTTATACGGATTTGACTTAGAGTCGATAATTACTTTATCAAGTGTTGAATGCATGGTGGATAAATTTAACTGTTTTCTTTTACAATTACTGAATAAACATGCTCCACTTACTTCAGCTGAAGTAAAGAGCGCTCAAAATTTACCGTGGTTAACTGATTAGATTAATGTTAACTTTGAGAAACGAGGCGCATGATAGATTTAAACAGTTAAGATCTGAGGTACATAAGCAATATATAAAGAATTAAAAAGTTAGTTGAAGTTAGTATTAATAATGAAAAACATGCTTACTTTAATCATTATGTTAATTGGAACATTAATGACAGCAAAGTGTTTTGGAAAAATATTTAAAAAAAAAATCTTGCGAAGCACTATCAAAAGCGAGTGTCTCCCTAACTGCTTTGACGATCCTGACAAAATTAATGATCACTTTTTAACTTTGGCTGAACCGGAAAACGTAATGATATCAAATTTAACGTACTTTGAGTGCCATCGCTTTAATCCAATGCTCCCATCATTTAAATTACGTACGTAGAGTGAGTAGCCAATTATATCGATCAATGCTTGCAACAGCGACGGTATTAGTCGAGATATGATATTACTTACATTGCCACATACACGGACAATAATTACAGCGATGGTTAATAAATCTATAACCACTAGGGTGGTACCGTTGCAGTGGAAGATGGCGTTGATCACTCCATTGGCCAAAGTAGATTGTCCAAGCGAACTAAAAGATGTCCAGCCCATCAGTATCCTGCCATATTTGTCCAAAATTTTGGAAAGAGCGGTGTATGAACAGGTACTAAAGTATGTTGAATCAAATGGTTTGCTACCGGAGTTACAATCAGGATTTCGCAGGGGCCGTGGCACGGTGACTGCGCTACTTGACGTGACCAATAATATACTTAACGATCAAGATAGTGGTAGCGGCACTTTACTAGCACTTCTCGATTTTTCACGCGCTTTCGATAGTTTAAGTGTTCGTTGCTTTTATCGAAATTATAGTTTTACGGCTTTGACCAGCATTCGGTCACATGGTTCAATAGCTACTTGAGCGAAAGATACCAATCAGTTAGATTACGATAAGAAAATGGATCTTATTTGACATCAGAACCCAAATCGTTAACGCGGGGAGTTCCTCAGGGCTCAATATTGCGCCCTCTTCTTTTCATCATCTATACTGCCGATCTTTCTCAGGTTATCAGTCACTGCAAATATCAGTGTTACGCCGACGATATTCAACTTTATACACCTGTAAGTAAGTCTAGTGTAGTTAAAAAATGCACTAAACGAAGACTTGGATAGGATTGCTTCCTGGTCTACTGATAATTCTCCGTATCTTAATCCATCCAAGTCCAAGTTTATGGTACTAGGATCAAAAAAACAAATAGAAAAAATCACGAGTTGTAAGCCAATGGTGATGATTAAGGACGTTGCATTGGACTGTGTGGGCATTGCAAGAAACCTGGGTACCACATTCGATACGCACTTGCGTTTCGAGGAGCATGTTTTAGGTCTTGTCTGCTGCTTCTATTGATTAAAAATTTTATATAAAATAAAAATACCTCTCAGAAAAAGCACGTATAATGCTATGTGAATCGCTAGTTCTATCGCGTCTTAATTATGTTGATATAGTTTATGGACCTCGACTACTGTATAAAACAAAGCGAATGGTTCAGCGCATTCAAAACGCATGCTGTCGTTTCTGTTTTCCTGTACCCCCGTACCCCCTGTCTCTCCTTTCATCAATAATGCCTCCATGTCAAATATGGAATCACGACGACGACTGCACTTCATGATGTTATTCATTTAAAGCGCCCAGAATATCTGTTTAACAAATTAAGATTCCCCAAATCCCACAATATGTATGGGCCTGGCGTCCCGAGGGCGCTCCGTGCACCACTGGCATACCATGCTCACCGGGCTGTAGCTTTTACAGGATGTTTTAGGCACCAAGCAACTAAATTCTGGAACGACATACCGCCGCCCATCAGAAATGCCACCTCTAAACGTATATTTCAAAAAAGTCTCAAAACATTTCTTATGGAATCTCAATAGGCTGAAGCAATGTTGCTTGGTGAACTAAAACTTTTATATTATATCATGTTGATTTATATTTTGTTAATGTATATATTTCTAATGAATAATCTATCTATTATAAATATAATTATGTATGTATTCAATTAGCATTTTTATTTATCATTTTCCATTTTTTGTTTTCATTTTGTGCTGAAATGTTCGTCCTGACTCCTGATATTATTGTTTTGTTTGCATATGGTGGGAGGTTCAACTGTACGTACTCATTATTTGTTTTTTGTTTTGTTTGTTTTTACACGTCACGTATGTTACACTATATGTTGGCAAATATTGATACGTTCCTCAAGGTGGTGACTGAAAATCAGTGATTTGCGTATCAATGCAAATAGTACATACACCGAGGTACCACCTTTTTACATTTTGCACAATTTTGTTAGTTTTAGTTTTTTACTGTTTCCTATATATATAAATTTAATTTTTTGTCTTTTTCTTTTTCTTATGGTGTGAACTTTTAAGTGTGTATTATGTTAAAAATGTTTTTGTACCTATAGTATTGTGTGAAGTGTAAATAAATTAATGTCTATGTCTATTTGTGATGCATGTACCGAAGTGCACCTATTTCTGCACCTTAAGTTAGCATAAATATAAATAAAGGTTCTTTTATGATCTAAAGTATAATTAACTAGCGAAATAAATTCATCCAAGTTTAATAATAACAAAAATTTACGTACTTTAGTCGCTGCATCAAAAAGCGAGATTCCATATATGATCACAATATCTGCAAAGATCATTACTTCTACCAACTGTTAAAGTAAACGTGATATTATTCGGTAAATATACACAAATCAACAGAATCTAGGGATATTTAATATTTTATCAAATAACAAAATACTGTGAAGAATTTACTGATATTGTAAATGAAATAATTATAGATTATTTTAAGGTCTTTAATAATAAATAAAAACGTTTCGTGATTTTTTTTTTGTGTTTTAAATAATAAGTAATTTTTTATGCACCGTACAAAATTTGTCTGATAAAAAGACTTCATTTATTTTTAAAACTTTTAATCAGTTTTAATTAAAATTGCAAAAATCTTGGAACATAGAATTATTTGTAATCAGTGTTGCCACTTCTTACATTAATTACACATCGGCATCGAATGGAAGCCGGGTGACTGTGCAGGCCAATCCAAAACTTGAATATCGGAGAACGGCCGACACCAGCCGCGCCGTATGGGAGGGAGCATTATTGTGCATGAGAGTAAATTCCTGGCCCCTTTGTATTCTATGTGGGACAATAACAGACTCTACTACCTCCTCGAGGTATTTTTGTGCAGTCATTCTGCCTTGGATCCAAACGAGCTGGGTTAGTCCACCAAGCCAAATTCCTGTCCACACCATGATTATCCCGCCTTTGTATGAGTAGACCTCATATCAACGCGGGATACAAAGGCGAAAAAGGATTAGACGTTTGTCTTCTTTCCATCCACGAGATACCTATTCACTCGACGCTTAAAAGAACTAGGACTATAGTTTTCTGGAAAAATAGACGCAAGCAGTTCGTTCCACATCTTGGCGACCAGCACCAAAAAGGAACTATCGAAGCGCTTGGTTCGACTTCTTGGGATGTCTAATATAAAGGAATGGAAGGTCTGTCTGCGTCTAGTAGTCCGATGCAAGAAGGGTGTGGGTTCAACCTGATCAAAAAGAGCATTCGCGCACTCTCCAAAATGTAATCTGTAGAAGACTGCTAAACTAGCAACTTTCCGACGATGGTCGAGGCTTTGCAGTTTTCTGGTGGTGAGATCAACGTCATTAATAATTTTATGGGCTCTTCGGTCAACTGCGTCCATCGCTTCTAGTTGGTACTTTGCAGAACAATCCCAAAGGTGGCTACAGTACTCCATACAAGATCGAACTTGAGGTGTGTACAAATTGAGTACCTGTTCAGGGCTGAAGTACCGTCGGACCTTTGAGATGATTCCCAACTTCTCTGAAGGAGTTTGAGCCATGGACACAATTTGTTGCCCGATGTTTAGTTGGGACGATATAGTTACGCCCAGAAGCCCTAGGTGGTCGGTTAAGGGTACAGAAACATTTTGGAAAGTGGGCATTAGGTCGAAACTGCTCTTATCGGCGGAGAATAATAAGAATAAACATCTGTCAAAGGGTTTAATTTGACCAAGTTGGACTCGCCCCAACCGGACACGGGCTTAGAGTGAAATTCCATGAAACGAAGGCTGGTCTTGATAGATTAGCAAGAGACGATAGATACAACCCGAGTAGTTGTTTTTAATTATAAGGTACAGAAAATATATCCTATGATCTACGTTTTATGACATATCTTTATTGATTTTCACTTAAACATGTAAGTTTACAACATAACTGTCATCTTTTCCAAAATATTGGATCGAAGAAGATATTTACCAAATAATAAATAAATAAGAACTGCACAGCCGTGAGTCGGTTTTTAGTATTGTTAGCTGAAAAACAAGCAGCTAAAGTGTTTGGTGTTAAATATTTACATATACTTAATAGAAAGCTTTCAAACAATGAAGGCTTAGGTATGTCTGAATTTGAATGAGGCTTTAGCGAGAGTGGCATCTTAAGTGACTGGGAGATACCTCGATACAACATCTACATCCATTATGTAAAACGTGCAATCACGAGTTCGTAAAAATATATCACAGAGAGATATAACTACATTAACGTGATAAGATTTTTTTAGGATTGATTCTTGACGTAGATTGACAAAATTTTTACCAAAGAACTATCGACAAGTTTTAAAAATGTAAAGCAAGAAAATAAGGATAAAGTAAGTTCCAATAAGAGTCTTTCATTACCTACAACACTTTTACACAATACAATACGTTTCTTTCTTTATTTAAAAATCCAAATTTATATATTTTCCTTTTCACATTAATTTTTGCAGAACATGGTTAATAAAAAAATTTTACAGTCACATTATTTTAAAGTTGGTATCTAAGTATTATATTTCGTCGCTTCATTCTTCAGATAGTATTTAATTAACAAGGTAGTCCTTTTAAGGTACTAGATAACTTTGCACAGTTTTAAAGTATGTCATTTGACTTATTCAAAAAACTTCCCTTCTTTTTACTTGATCAACCCGGGATCAGTCCCGGCAAGTCTCTATTCTTTTTTCGTGCGTGGTAACAAGCACACATCTTACACCAACGAGTAACTTAGCAGTTTAATATTAAATATGGCAACAGTTTAATATAAAAATAAAAGTTGTACTATAAGTTCGAAAATTAGAACTAACAATAAAGAATATACGATAGCGACTCATTCTTCCCATGAGGTAAGCCATTTTTTTGTTTTTTTCACAAGCGATCGCGGGTATAAACTGTAATTTCATTTTATCGGAAACATGCAAAAAAAACGTGTTATGTATAATGGATATATCACGTAATCTGCCTAAATTCCTGTTAGTATTGTACCTGATGTCTTTTACTATAAACTAAAAATTTTGCTTTATCGAAAAGATGCAGAAAACACGTGTTATCTATAATAGATATATCACGTCGTCTGCATACATTCCTGGTAGTCTTCTACCTGATGATTATTATAATAAACTATAAATTCCTTTTGTCGACAATATGCAGAAAATACGTGTAATCTATAATGGATACCTATATCACCCTACCTGCAAAAATTCAAGGTAGTTACTACCTAATGTTTATTATTATGAACTATAATTTCGCTTTGTCGAAAAGATGCAGAAAATACGTGTAATCTATAATAGATATATCACGCTACCTGCAAAAATTCCTGGTAGTCTTCTACCTGATGTTTATTATTATAAACTATAGTTTCGCTTTGTCGAAAAGATGCAGAAAATACGTGTAATCTATAATAGATATATCACGCTACCTGCAAAAATTCCTGGTAGTCTTCTACCTGATGTTTATTATTATAAACTATAGTTTCGCTTTGTCGAAAAGATGCAGAAAATACGTGTAATCTATAATAGATATATCACGTTATCCGCATAAATTACTGGCGTTTCTTATTCCGATTAATGCTGTATAGTACTTGTATTGTTATTTTTGATTTTTTTTCATTAATGTTCACAAAGTTTAATACGAATACAGAAAATCTGAAAGGGATTTAACACGATATCTGTATTACGTAATATTCTATTATTTCTAATTTTTTTTTCAAATCTGAAAGTCGTCATTAAAATTATTTAAATATAATGATGAACCCAGTGGACGAATCTCCAGCTAGCCATTTTGGTTCGCAATACCTGAGCCCTCTATGTAGACGCTGCCAGTCCGGGCCGGGCCACCGGGCCAGTCAGGAGAATTATTTCCGACGTGGAGACAGAGATTCTTTCTAACCTCGGGGCGTAAGTGGCTTCAGTTATGGACTAACCGCTATAAAAATATAAATAAAGTAATAATAATAATAATAAAGTACACCGAAGCTATCTAAGTACTCCCCAAACATCGACAGGCAACCGGTCAACCCAGTCGGGAAACTGGATGGGACCTCCTCGTTATCCGTCAAACAGCGGGGGGCGACGTCAATGGAAAGTGCCAGTGCCTCCACTTCAGCTTCCACATTCGAATTCGGCGTTCAACGCAAAATTCAACCAGTCCAGGACTCGTGCACCGAATCAACCATAATTCAGGTACACGCAGGTCGAATCCATTACTTTTACGATTATTGGCCTATAACAAATAACGAACGATTTTAAAATTGATAAAATCATGTTTCTCAATTCCATTTCATGATAAAATTACACCAGTATTACTCCCAAACATATTTTTTCGCATAGTGAAAAATGAAATATGCTAATAGCAATTAATAAATTGTTACACTGAGGGGCTATAAAACCTTGTTACACCTCAATTGACCAGTTTATATCAAACACATATATTAAATATATATTTTTAGCCCCGAAACTCGACGGCAAAAAACGGTTCATACATACTAATAAAAAAAATTATTTATAAAATTATACATTTTTGTAGAAAAAGTACACTTCAAAATGGAAGCTCATAAAACAGCTTCTAAATTAATTCGTAATAGTGGTTGCTTAGCTAACATAGATAAGAAAGATTATACTTATACTCGTACCTATATTTGTTAATAAAAAAAAAACCTACGTTTTGAATATCAAGAAAACGATATGTTTGAGCCAATCACATACGAGCTTACGGCCATGCCGTATGGATTATCTGTAATGTTGCTCCGGGGGTATTTACAAAAATTATGTGTAAAGTTATGAAACACTTGTTGTGAATTTGGACCAAAATCGACTAGTACCGACAAAGTTAGTAACATTTTTAGGCTTTATGTTTAACATCGAACAGATGTCTATTTCTTTACCTGACGATAAGCGTTATAATAATAAATAAATTAAAGAAGCTTGAAATATGCTCGATACGAGATTTTGCCAAACATATAGGGGTACTGGTCGCAGCCTGTCTAGCTACAAAATAAGTACAACTATGAGGCAAAAATTAAACTCCCTAAATTACTGTTAGAAGATTTAATCTGGTAGAAAAGTATAAGTAAATATACCATTTCCTGTTCAATTACTTCACAAATTTATAAAATATATACAGATGCATCAGAACAGGCTGGGGCGCAGTATTCCTAAACAATAAATTTTATGATTTTTGGAAACATAGTGAAAAAGAATACCATATCAATTACCTAGAATTACTAGCCGTTTCCTTAGGCTTCAAAAGTTCAGCCAGAGAAGAAAGAAATTGTGCAATATTATTACGTATTGAAAATACCACCGCTATTAGTTACATCAATAGGGTGGGTGGTATTCAATTTCTATAATTGGTCTATGGCATTTGGCGAGGAACGTAATTTATGGATTTTTGCTTTAATGTTTGTTTGCAAATGTTTGCAAATTACGCATTTGTAACTAGGTATCCTGAACCGTATGCAGTCGCAATCGATGCGTTAACGATTAATTGGGCCTCTGCGTAATTTTAAAAATTTTTCTCCATTTTCCATTGTCTTAAAATGTGTAAGAAAAATGATTGATTTGAATTGAAACAAAAGATTTAATTAACTTCCATAACAGCACCAAAGCAAAGCACTCCAGCCTTACCCTGGGTGCCGCGAGACGTTCCGGGCGGCGTTCGCGCGGCGCGGCTGTCCGCCAGAGACCCTGACGTTGGTGCTCGCTTCTGTAGCATCCATGACTATTTGTCAATACAACATCACGTTGAGGTCATGGTGGGAATTTGTACGTTACGTAATAATGATATGTTCAAAATCCTGTTTTATTAGTTCTCTGTTTTTTAACGAGCAATTTAATAAGGTTTGTTCATTCGGTTCATTAAATTCACACCGTTCAGCCTTGTCTCTATTGCTAGGCGAAGATATGGGACTGTGATATAATGATGTGGCAAATTTTACAAGAAGCCTGTAAAATGAAACCAACTAAATCGAAGTACACATTTTCTTGGGATCCAAATTAGTTCTTAATCAGCTTTCTCTGTAGTATCCTTATATTACTTTAACTTTTGAAAAAATTACCAAAAAGTAACCGTTACATCTTTAGCCGTATGCACCGACATAGGGTCCAGATATTAAATTAGAAAATATAGTTTTTGCATCCGTACACATAATCATAATACACATCATTAAAACCACAGCCCCAAATCGTAAACAAACTATGTTATCCTTACCAATCTTTAAAAATAACATAATGATATGTCCTGTATCGACTCTAAAAGATTATATTTTTTGTGACGAAAAATATTAAAGCTTCGAACTCGGGGTTCTTGTTTGTAACATGAAAGGCCCCCTCACAGAGCTGCGTCGAGTCAGACGCTAAGTCTGTAGATAAAGCAGACGCTAGGTACGAGCGGCGTTGACATGAGTGTGTTCAGCGCACTCAGCATGCGGCATGTGCTCAGTGTAGGTTATCCGAGAAACGGCTGGGTGGACCTAAAACTCTCAGGCCTTTACAAAATTTTACCATAAACCTATATTAGACCCACTAAATGACTTTGCCTTGTCCGTACTCAATAAAGGTACAAACCACGCAATATCTTCCGATAAAGAGATTAACTAAAATTAAATTATTCTGTTTATTTATTTAATTAATTTGGCAATCACCAAGTGTATAATAAACACCTAAAGGTTACTGGATTCTTAAATTATGTACTAAAGTAAGAAATGTAATTAATAAACGTATTTAAATTAATTATAATTTGTAAAGACAAAAGAAAACAAAACTTAATTTCTAAAAAACTACCTTTTTTATTAAATACTATCTGAAGAATGAAGCGGCGAAATATAATAGATGATTAAACGAACTTCCAAGCGAAGTTCTATCGCTATTATATGAGTTTCTTCATTCGAAGATTATAAAGAACCTGTCCCTCCTGGAACCCATACAAAAGTTTTGTTTTGATCTCTAAAAAATGAAGACTTGCCGAGACCGCGGTTGATCAAGTAAAAAGACAGAAGTTTTTTGAATAAGTCAAATGACATACTCTAAAACTGTGCGAAGTTACCTAGTACCTTAAAAGGACTACCTTGTTAATTAAATACTATCTTCGAATGAAGCGACTTATATAATAGCGACAGAACTTCACTTGGAAGTTCGTTTAATCATCTATCATAGCTGTCATACAAGCATGCACACCACCGGATAGTTAGTGACCTCCGCGCCCCCATGGACATCATTAATCGTAGGTGTTTTGATTGGTCATCTTACTGTTTATCAATCGATAAATCAATCGATAAGTGATGTGTTGCCGAATGTAGATTTAAGGTGGGACTGTAAGTAAATTGCAATGGCTGTTCTTTCCCTTTAATCGGAACATAACCACGTAAATTTTTTGGTTATTATGGCCGTAGCAAAAATTCAATCGTATTGTATATAAAATTGTGATCATTATTTTTTTTGCTGTTTTTCTAAGCAAATAATAACTAAAAGAAACTGACTAAGCGATTATACAGTTAGTGGCAAATTGTAAATCAAAAATAGAGGAATAAATAATTATTATTTGAGCTCCCACATTATCAATGTAGGCTAATTGATGTGTCAATTATGTATGTGTGTGTGAAAGCATCAATAATAAAATACCAAATGTAGCAAAACATATTTTTTAGTTGCAAATAAACTATCTGCTTGTACGCACGTGTTTTAATCCGTATTAACTCCTGTAAGTTAAATCTAACCCTAACAACTAACAATACGTACATATGGTCCTTCGAGCAAGATACTAAGCTTATTTACGACGTTCTTACCACGGAAATAAAAACAAAAGAAAGGTCCAGCAAGATTTGTTCATGTCATTAGTGCACTCCAATACGACTTTGAGCAACGTGCAGAAACTTCACTATCTGAAAAGTAGCCTTACCGGAGAAGCTTTGTCGCTGCTGAAATACGTTCAAATAACAGACGCTAACTATGAGGACGCCTGGAAATCGCTCAAAGCGCGCTACGGAAATAGACGAGTAATCGTAAATTCACTTATTAAGAAATTATGTACACAGAAGAACATCACAGTGCGGAACGCAAATAACATAAGATCATTATTAGATACGACTGCGGAGTGCCTTAATGGATTAAAAAACTTAAGAATAGCATATGGTTCGTGGGATCCATTCCTAGTATTTCTAACGCTAATTTCTAATTACGCAAAAATTTGATCAAGAAACGCACAAGGACTTGGAATCATTAGTAAACAAAGACGATAATGAGGAACTACCTACCTGGGACTCTCTCCAGAAGTACTTACAGTCAACTTTCCGCACCCTAGAATCTGCGCCGCTGGCACCACAACTATATAAGGATAAAATTACAAAACCTAGAGAATACGCTGTTCACTTAACATCTACTGACCATAAATATATTATACGCCACCTACAAACAATCAAAAACAAAGATCCTGTGTTATGTGCAAGAAGAATTTGCCATTGTGAAGAGTTTATTAAGCTATTTATTTATTTATTTCACAATTTATGTACACACAGTAGTTAAAGAAAGTTAAACACAGTAGTTTAAAGTAAGTACAAAGGTACAGCTTATTTCTATAGAAATTTCTTAGAGCAGACCTATGAGTGGAGAGTTTAATATCAATGCAATAATAGTGTGTACTCTTAGGGTAAAATTACTTTAATGAGTAACATAAACATTATTTAAATATATATATATATATATATATATATATATATACATATACATATATTATAGTACAAGTATAAGTATAAACTTATATATAAATAAACCTACAAAAGTATTAAATATATCCAGTTAAACAGACATAATTCTATACATATATCCTATAATAAATATAGATAAAAATATACCTACATAATCAATAAGAAGATAAATAAATAAAGTACTTATTGTACATTACAAAAATTAAGAATCGATAAAAACAGGAGCTAACGACATTTATCTCTGTAAAGAAAAGAAGTGTTCTCGAACTCTCTTCTTAAAGACAGAGATTGATTTAGACTCCCGTATGACATAAGGGAGTGATTTCCACAATCTGACTGCATGGACAGAAAAGGAGTAGGAAAAGAAATCTGTTTTATGGGCTGGCATTCGCAGGAAAGTACGCTTATGTGCTCTGCATAGCGTATACGGAGGATGAGCAAAAGAAAATCTTTCACGCAAATAAGGAGGGGCAGATGGATTATGGAGGATGTTGAAAAGGAGACAAAGGATTCTGCTGTTTCTGCGGTAGCGAATCGGAAGCCAACGGAGTCGCTTTCGATAGCTAGACACATGATCGTACTTTTTAAGTGCAAACACGTAGCGTATGGAAAGATTTTGCAAGCGTTCAAGTTTATTGAGAAGCTCCTCCGTGGCATCCAAATAGCAAGCATCAGCATAATCCAGTATAGGCTGAACCAATGTGTGGACAAGGGAAATCTGGGTCTGGAAGGGCAGGAAGCTCTGGAGAGTTTTTAACGTGAAATGGACTTTCAGACTGATTTCACTGACATGCGCGTTCCATGATAAGTTAGAGTCCAAAATGACACCCAAGTTCTTAGCTGTATCAGTGAAGGCAATCGGAATATGGTTCATGGTGACAGGGGGTAGAAGGGAGAAGTCAAGGCCACCACGCATGTAGCGACTGCCAATAATCATGACTTGTGACTTTGTAGGATTAACAAGGATACCAAAGGATTTAGCCCAGTCACTAATTAGACCTAGATCCAGATTCATTGAAGCTATTGCAGATTCTACATCTGACACAATGAAATGACGGTAAACCTGTAAGTCGTCTGCGTACAAGTGAAATTTAGATGAAATTACTTTAGTGACTGAGTTAATGAAAATGGAGAATAAGAGAGGTGACAGGACGCCCCCTTGGGGCACACCCGCAATAAGATCACACCAATCAGTGCAGTTGTCGTCGAGGCGGACCCATTGCCTGCGGCCCTGGAGGTAGGAGTTGAACCAGGAGATTGCGAAAGGAGAAACGTTAATGGATTTGAGGAGGCCAATAAGGATGTCGAAATCAACGGCATTAAATGCATTACTGAAATCTAGGAGTACAAGTAAGGTAAGGGATTTGTTCTCCATAACCAGGCAAATGTCATCAGTCACATGTATAAGAGCTGATACGGTGCTGTGGCCCTGACGAAAACCGGACTGGTATGGGGTGATGATATTATTGGACCACAGGAATGCAGACAGTTGTTTATGCACTATATGTTCGAGAACTTTGGACAGAAAAGGTAAGATAGATATAGGTCGAACATGTTAAAATGAAGATAGATTGGAAATTTTAGGTAGAGGAATAACATTAGCTCGTTTCCAGAGCGTCGGAAAGATACAACATGATTGGGAAAAATTGAAGATATGGGACAGAATAGGTAAGAGGAGAGGTAATATCGTGATAATCATTCTTGAACACAAGTTATCGTCACCAACCGCCGCTGAGGAGATGGATAGCAGTGATTTCTTGACATCATCTGTCGAGACAGTGGTAAAGGTAAAAGGAGGATTTGTTACTGGAAGTTTCAACAGATAAGCCAAAGTATTAGCTTTGTCGGTAGGGGTTAAAGAAAGGGGCGGAAAGGAAAAGTGTCTATTAAGAGCACTCAAATCAAAATCTTTAATAGAAGAGTTGGAGGATTTGCCGATACCGACGGATTTAAGGAATCTCCATACTTCCGCAGAACCACGATTTACAAGGGAATCATAAAAGTAGCGTCTTTTCGCATCACGACACATACGGCTGCACTGATTCCGTAAGCTTTTGTATTGCTCGTGGTTGCGATCACTTGGACAACGTTTGTATTTCCGAAAAGCTTTGTCTCTGACTGCCATGGACTCTTTTATTGAATTTGAGAGCCAAGGTGCTGGATTGTGCTTCAGTTTAACACGTTTTATAGGAGCGTGACGATCGTATAGCTCAATAATTAATTTGTTAAGATGCGCAACTTTGTCGTTAATAGTTGAGCAAGCTAAAACAGAAGCCCAATCAGTAGCTTCAGCGTCATTCTGCAAAGCCCCTAAATTTATGTCCCTGTAGTTACGCAGGAGTAAATAACGGGGTCTACGTTTGGGGATACGGATGCGGTAGGACAGGAAAATAAGGTCATGGTAGGAAAATGATGCAGCAAGTTGCCCAAGTGCTGTAACATTGCTAGGGGTGGAAGTAATCATGAGGCCAAGCAAGGAAGGGACACAATTAGGAAAGTGATGAGTTGCGGAAAGAGGTAGAATATGGAGAAAGCCATCAAGCATATCGAAATAATCGATACTTAAGTTGGGGCTATAAAAGACTGCAAGCAGTAGTTTAGTGTGACGAGCAACTATTTCGATAGCCAGATGTTCTGCTGACTCGGAATATTGAAACGGGGAAGTTCTGATAACTTTGAATGGTATATCTGCACGGAGGTAGATTGCTACACCTCCACCACCTTTGCCAGTCCTGTCGTTATGGATCAGGACGTACCCAGGCAGTGAGTATTGTGTAGAAGGAAGTGAGGGTTTAAGAAAAGTTTCGAAGATAAGCAATGCATCAACATTTGTACTGCTAAAGGTTGCTAGGAAGTCAGAGTAGTGAGAAGGAATGCTTTGGGAATTTATGTGTACTATAGTTAAGTTGGAAGGATGAGCATCAGATAAGGAGGCTAATTGATCATGCAGAGTCAGAGGGGAAGAGAATGTACTATCTGCGCTTATAAAACTACTAGAAGAGGACGAGCAAGAGAAGAAATCATTGTCTAAATCATCTAAAACAGTGTTCATATATGTGATAAAAGAAAAAAATATATATATAATAATAATAAAATATATAAAGATATAAACCTACTTAGAAATAAAATACGTATATTAAAAAAAAATTATTATGATACTTATAATATAAAAAATAGCTTGGTCACATCAGCTACGTGAAAACTCACCAATCATCGGTATGCTGGAAAAAAACACATTATAATCTATCAATAATTTCAATGACCAGTATTATTGAAATTGATACTACAAAAAAAAAGAACATGGCAACCCTATTGATAAAGTCGCAAACCCAAAAAGTGATATTGGCAAGTTAGACTGTCAGTCGTGAAACGTCAAAAAAAAAACAACAACATATCTACGATTACCGGCAAAATCATAAATAATAAAATGAATGGAGAAAGAGACAAAAGAAAATTAAGTAAATTTTAAACCGAGCAAGTTAAGAAGGTTACACTATAAGCAATTCATACAAGGAAATATTAAATCTAATGACGTCGACGAGTTCTTTTTGGACTGATTGTGGTAGTTTTCTTGTCCGATGCTTCTGCTGTCACCGTATCCTCACAGCTGGCAGGAAACTGGGACATGAGGTCTTCAAGCGCTGTGTTAGTTTCAATCTTCCTATGGGATTTGTCAGGAAGACTTACAACTATTTTCCCATCAGCTGACCAGCAGTTTCTAATACCAAAGTGCTTCCGACACACAACAAAAATCTGTTGTCTTGTTTTAGTCAGAAACTCAGAGATAGTAATCCCGGAACCTTTTAAGGATGTTTTATTTACCCACACTTGATGCCGATTCTCTAAACTAAA
Source organism: Marasmarcha lunaedactyla (assembly GCA_923062675.1). Lineage (NCBI taxonomy): Eukaryota > Metazoa > Arthropoda > Insecta > Lepidoptera > Pterophoridae > Marasmarcha > Marasmarcha lunaedactyla. The sequence goes on from OV281341.1 coordinate 20,332,542, forward strand.
GAACCGCACAAGGATGGGTCTAGTTTTATTTGCTGAAGAACCCCCCAAACGGTGGCATACTTGTAAGTGGTCCGTGTTGATATCAGGCACCTTCAACTGGTCGGATAACACTCTGTGAACTACTGTATGGAGGTTTTCATTGTTTGTTTCAGGAACACCATGTATCAATAATATCTTCCTTTGCATTATTGTCTCATGCCTATCCAGGCCAAGAGAAAGGGCTTCAAACTCATGCTTCATGGAAGAGAAGATTTGCCAAACCAGTTTTTTAAAATCAGAGAAGTCTTGAGAAAGTGATTTCAGATCTGGATGAACAGGGGACACAGCAGTGGTTTTCTGTAGTTTGCTCTCATACTCTTGCATGCGGGTCTCAAACATCTTACCCATTGCTTCCAAGCTGCTCAGTACCATTTCTGAAGTGTAGTGGTTCAAAAACTGACTTTATTGATTTTAAATGTGTTGAGATAGGAAAGTTTTGTGTGTAAGTGATGGTAGGTAAGTTAACACACATAAAGTTTATGTAGAAAACTATTATTTATAATACTTAAGAAATAAAAACTATGAGAACACTAAAATTGCTTGTTTTCACAGAGACTACCGTCTTTATGATGTGAGTACGTTAAACAAAACAATATATGCTATAACTGTCTGGCCCCCGGACACTCAGCAAGAGTTTGCCGCCTGAAAATGACCTGTCGCAAATGTCATAAACGACACCATACTCTCACGCATCAATCAACGAACATGACATCCGCAAACCAACCAGACAGTAGGATTGGAGTTCATCACAGTGAAATTTAAAACCATGACTCTGCAAATTCAGCTGCCATTCAAGTTAACCTTTCTTCGCATATCGTTGGCACTGTATCTACAGCATTATTGGCAACAGCTTTTTTGCCAGTAAGAAACCAAGAAACAGGACACACTACAGTGCTACGTGCGTTGATTAATCACGGCTCCCAAGCAACGTTTATGAGTAAGAGAGCAGCTCAAATGCTACGAGTAAAACGAACGCCTATCAATGGCACTATTACTGGAGTTGGCTCTACACAAACAAATATCAAATACTCTGCAGAAATCGAACTTCTTTCAAGACACGATAAAGACTTCAAAATGGAAATTCGAACTTATATCATTTCGCACGACTCACAATGCAGCTACCAACGCAAACCATATCCACAAGTATCTGGCCACATCTGCAAGGACTAGTACTAGCCGATCCCAGCTTTTATCAACCCGGACGAATTGACCTATTACTTGGCGTTGATGTGTGCGTCCAGATACTAAAAAGCGAAACAATTAAAGGTCCCCCTGGAACGCCATGTGCGCCAAACACGTCTTTAGGGTGGATTCTGTTCGGAAGCATTGAAAACAAATTAGCCAAAGAAGAAATCATAGTAATGCACACGAATCTTGATCTAAATGATTTACTAAAACGAATGTGGGAATATGATACATATGGAAAAGTTAAAGCTACAGCTGCTGAAAGAAAATGCGTAGAAATTTACAAGCACACCACAACTAGAGACGAAACCGGACGATATATTGTAACGCTACCGAAATCTACAGATACGCTATTGTGCGCACAAGATATACCAGATCTATCGCTGTGAAAAGACTACATCAACTAGAACATAGATTAATGAAGAACGTAAAATTACAAAACGATTATGCTACAGTTATTTTTTTTTTCTAATTCTTGGAAAACTTACATCTAAGTACAATTGATTAAGTTAAAAAGATAATTATAAAGAAGGCCATTTACAAAGTTCTCACATGTAGTGTAAATCACGTTATAATATAAATAAGTCGCTAGTATAAGTAGATATATGCATAAATACAAACATAATATTTTATTTGATACAGACACAAGAAGAAGATTTAAATTGAATATAAATACTAACAATAAATGTTTTTAAGAAAATAATGCTTTGGCCATGGCTGACTTGACACTTGAAATGCTGGTACAAAATAGGTCAAAGTTCTCGAGCTCGTTGTTTAACTCATTTATTAAAGTTGTTGTTCTGCACATAAATGAGTTCTGTCTGTAATTGGTCATTGCGGTAGGTGCGTGCAGTAAACTAGGGTTGCGATATAACTTTGTGTGCGCGCAAATATTAATTCCAGACAGAAGCTCCGGCACATCTAATCTATTATTCGCAATTTTTATTAAATTAACGACGTCAGATATTTGCATTCGCTTACTCAGAGGTAATATATGGTGTCGTTTACACCTTGAAATGTAGTTGTTGTCGTAGGTTCTACACCTGTACTGAATTATTTTAAAAAAGCGTCTTTGTATGCTCTCAATTCGTTGAACGTAAACGTCATATTTAGGGTTCCATACAGACGAAACGTATTCGAGGTGACTTCGGACGTAAGTACAAAACAAAATTTTAAGTGTTTTTACATTGGTGAAGTCTGAGGATATGCATATTATGAATCCTAGAGATTTTGAAGCTTTGCTATCTTATTGACATGGGTGTCAAATAGAAGCTTGGAATCGAAAGAAACCCCCAAATCGACCACAGTAGTTACTCGCAGCAAATTTATATTATTTATAGCATAATCAAATGTTATTGGGGAGGCTTTCCGGGTAAACGAGCATACGCAACTTTTAGCAATATTTAGTTCAAGTTTGTTTGAGATACAATAGTTGTAGAGGCTATTTAAGTCAGATTGAAGTTTGATGCAGTCATTCATATTATTAATTGGATATAAGATCTTCATATCGTCCGCATACAATAAAATTTTTGATGTCTTAATATAGGAAACAATGCCATTAATAAAAATTATAAATAATAAAGGTCCGAGCAAAGATCCTTGAGGGATTCCCGAAGGAACTAGTTTCACTTGAGAATTGCAACCATTAAGTACAACTATTTGGTTCCTGTTGTTGATGTATGAGGCGTACCAACGAAATAGGTTTCCAAAAAAGTAGATGGTATCTTAAAAAAGGGAGGATTTACATTTAATAAATAGTGTTCCAACGACGTTAACTTCCTCAAGAAATTTGATGAAGCGGAGAGAAGTGCACATATACAACTTGACATAACCCTAGACGGAATAACAAGAGCACTACGACTACACTGGAACATGGGAAAGGATATATTTCAATACAGCTTTAACTTAACTCCCACAACAAATACGACTACGAAACGTACTATTCTAGCTGACCTGCAACGATTATTTGATCCACTGGGCTGGATATCACTGCTGTCTTACCTGCAAAACTTCTAATCCAGAAGCTGTGGTTGCAAGGAGCCACATGAGATGAAGAAGTAAACGAAACAATATGGAGTAACATGACAAAATCGTACAATCAATACTGACCAGAAATCACGATAGATAGATGGCTACATACAAATGAAGCTAACATGGAAAACGTCACCTTGCATGATTTCTGCGACGCTTCTATTTGCGCATTTGATGCAGCTGTATACATAGGAGTAAGAACAGACGACAATAACATCAAAATAGCAATCATCGCCACTAAATCAAGAGTAGCCCCCATAAAAACTCAATCCTTACCACGATTGGAACTAAATGGAGCAGTTATCCTAGCTGGACTCCTGAAACAAGTAAAAGAAGCAATAAACATAACTGCCAGTCAGATCTTTGCATGGACTGATTCAACCATTGTGCTTTCCTGGTTTTTTGGCGATCCCGCACAATGGCATACCTACGTAAGAAATAGAATAGTTGATATCATCGACAGCATCGGAAATCATAATTGGTATCACGTAAGATCGGCAGAAAACCCAGCTGATATCGCTTCACGAGGATTGCTTCTGGAGGACCTAAAAAACGATGAATTATGGTGGAAGGGCCCTAAGTGGCTCAGAGAAAGGCAAATTGATTATAGAAGACCAAAAGCAATGATGACAGACTTAGAGAAGAACGCGAGAATTCAAGTAAACTTAACGATAGCAACCGAAAAAAAGATCTCTGGAAAATTCGAAAATTTTGATACACTACCTAAACTGCTGAGAGTAATAGTATACTGCAAAAGATTTCTGAAAGGAAGAAAATTAGATAACAAAGACTTACCAGTAACTGCGAAAGAAAAGAATGATGCGCTGAAGACATGCATTAAGATAATTCAGAACGAATCCCTTCAATAAGAGATGAATGACCCGAAAAAAAAGAAAGTAATAAGAAGAAACAGTAGAATAAGAAGTTACTTACCTAGATGACAATGGAATCCTCAGGGTGGGCGGTCGCTTGCGACGTGCTGACCTAATTTTAGATCCTGAAGGCCAAGAATTTAGTCAAGAAAAATATTAAGAAATGTCTAATTTGTGCCAAACTAAATGCTACATCAAAATCGCAATTGATGGGCGACTTACCTCGAGTTCGAGTAACACCCAGTAAACCCTTCATAAACTCTGGCGTTGACTTCGCCGGACATTCCAGGTGTTGATGTCAAAGGGAAGAGGAGCACGTACCTATAAGGCATACATTTCGCTCTTTGTATGTATGTGTACCAAAGCTGTCCATATTGAACTCGTGGGCGACCTGACGTCTGAGGCCTTCACTGGTGCTTTCAGAAGATTCGTCGCCAGGCGAGAAAGATGCGCTCACATATGGAGCGATCAAGGCCGAAACTTTTGTGGACCATGTGACATACGGTAAAGACGTGTTGGTAAGTTAATAAATAAAACACGGCACAACCGGTCAACAAAAGAAATTTAATTTAAAAAAATTTAGGGTCGCAGGGTCGGATCCCGACTATTGTTTGCTTCCACAGTCCCGTACTTCCCTGAGGCGGCCGAGGATGGAAGGTGGCTCGTGGCAGCGGTCAGCAGCAGGACGCGGGTTGTGTGTCGAACCAAGACAGGGGCTTCAACTAGCTCCAACTTAGTCCCAGCTTAGTTCCAGCTTAGTTCCAGCTTAGTTCCAGCTTAGTTCCCTGGAATGACGTTCCACATAATTAGAACACAAAAAACTTTAGTTAAGTCCGCTGATTGCGATCGCAAACATGCCTAAGCCATGCCTAAGCAAGGAAGACGGGTAGGTAAAGAAAGTAGATGGTGAGGTGGCTAATAAGATCGCAATCGGTACGGAGTGCAAAAAACCTTTTAAAAGAAATAATTTATTTATTTAAAAGAACAAAGTAAGCATTTACTTATTTTCAATAAAATACAAAACTACGTTATAAAAAGCTTTAGTAAAGGAAAAGATGGTAAAAAAATCTATTTTATTTAATTTAGGTAGGTACTCTTGTAAAAAAAAAAATCATAGCCCTCCTTTGCGCTGCGCAGTCGGGTAGCAATATTGAGTCTGCAAAAGACTTGCAATTTAAACAACGCGCAAAAGGCGAAGCAAGAAGCTAATACAAGTACCTAGGTAGGTACACAAAATAAAATCTAGTTAAAACACCACACAACATATTTTGTAACAAGTACTTATAACTATGGTTCACTATTTAAAATAAAAGATCATCAACTTACCCTTTCGGGGAATAACGATTTCAAGATATAATTTCCTTTGTTCGGTAGGCGAACAAAGGCGCAAATACAATACGTGTATACTTGTTTTTTAAATCGTTTTTTAAATCAAAAAATATGCTGCGCACAAAAACGTTGTACGATAGCAATTATGAATCTAAAAAAAACTTTACTTTTCAACTCTGAAGTCTAGCTAGAATAGTACTAAAACGAGTACGCGCTCACTGCCCAACGCTCGGATGAGGTCTGCGTCACGTAGGCCAGCGAATGTTCTAGCAAAACCGGCGCTCACGCCATTTAGGCTCCGCCCACAAAATTCCTAAACAAGTTAGGGTTCGCGCGGCAAAGTAGGTAGTGAACCATTAGCATAGTTTTTTGTTTGCGCAGTTGAGTAACAATAATTGTATTAAGTATAATTATATGATAAAATAATACATCTTTTGGACTAATTATTATTTCTTTACTAAAATACTAATTAATTATTAGTAAAGGAACGTGTAACGTTACAATACCCCCTCGCGTCGCCAAGGATTTTGACAGATGTATTAACACTTTCATTCTTCTATTTCATACATCTCGCAAACATAAAAACAACAATAACCTTAAATAAGATATTGACGCGTCCTAACAATAAAAAGAGTTCCTGTTTCATTTAAACTGGTAACTCGTACAAATTATGATTACGAAAAAAATATGTTATTTAACGCTGACTAGGGTAATATCGTTCATTAAATAAAAAGAAATTGTCAATAAGTAAGTTCAAAATAATGAAATTGACCACCTGTTAATGTTAAAATAAAAAAATTATGTAATAAAGTACAAAATCCGACCCGTAAAAGTTATAATATAAGAATTTTTTTTAAATTTTTTTTTTAAATATTTATATTTATATTTATATTTAATTTTTTTTTTTTTTTTTTTTTGGAATAGAATAAACATAGTAAAACTTGATTTGTTAAGGCCAATTAATTTTAAATCTTTTATGTGCCATGTACCAATATTTTTTCCCGACATATCCTCTAACACGTAAACCAGAGGTGATTTTTTGGCAATTACACGACATTTTAAGAACTTAGGTGCTAGTTTTTTACTAAAGTATTTATCTTTATCGCTAAGAACGTAGGCGCGTTTCATACTACATCTCTGACCTTAAATTCTGCTGGTTTACGACGAAGATTATAGTGTGCGGTATTTTTTTTTATGCGCATGCCACAATTTAGTCTGAACATCGTTGAATATGTTAGAAAGACAGCCTAAATTTTCTGCATAGATGTCCCGTGGGAGAAATAACACCTCTTCGCCTAACTCATTATCAGTGTAATGAGTGCCACAGGTTACAAGTTCTCTGCCATAAACTAAAAAAGATGGCGTGAAACCAGTAGCCTCATTAACTGAGTTATTAATGGCAAATTGTACAGACGGAATAAAAAGATCCCAACATCTGTGATCAGACTCAACAAGGGTAGAAATACAGGTAATAATAGTCCTATTATACCTCTCCACGGTATTAATTTGCGGCGTGTACCTTGGTGTGAGATAAATATTCGGGACATTATATTTCCTAAAAAATTCGGATGTGTCACGACTAATGAATTGAGTTCCGTTGTCCATAAAAATGGTCTGAGGAACTCCATGGACTAAAAAGACAGAATCCTCTAAAATTTTAATAATGACATCTGACGTTGCTTTTTTGATAGGAAAAATCAAACAATATTTTGAAAAGCAGCACGTTATAACCAAAATATAGCCATTCTGCTTACGAGTAGTAGGTAATGGACCCATAAGATCTATTGAGATCACCTGCCAAGGACGTGAGCACTGCTTCGGACGACCCATAACACCTAAGATTTGATGATTTTGTGTCTTGTACTCTAGACATTTCTGACAAGAACTAACGAACTCAACTACGTCCTTGTACATACCTGGCCAATAGTACCTAAGCATGAGACGATGGTACGTTTTAAAGATGCCTAAGTGTGCAGAGGTAGGTTCAGAATGGTTTTCTATGATGACCTTTTCACGCAACTCAGAAGGAACTACAATTTTCCACGAAAATTCGTCATTTAAATAAAATTTGTTTTTAGAGAGTCTGTAAAGAATTTTGTCTTTAATTAAATAATTTGGAAAATCCTGAGGCCTATTGAGACAACCGTTGAAGGTTGTTTTGTACCATTCGTCTTTAGTGTCCGATATATCGGAAGATAAAATGGCACCAATTGGGACAGCTCGCGAAAGAGCATCTGGAATGACATTGTCGACACCTCGTCGGTGTTTAAGCTCGAAGTCAAATGAAGACAAGCGAACTCCCTATCGAGCCAATCGACCGGTTGGATTATTCAGAGAGAGGAACCACTTCAAAGCACTGTGATCTGTATAGACAGTGAAGGTTTTTCCATTCTCCAAATAACATCGCCAATACTCTAACGCGGTGATCACGGCTAAGGCTTCACGCTCTGTGATACTATAATTACGTTCGGAGGCGGTCAACGATCGACTCATGTAGGCGATAGGGTGTTCTTTCCCGTCTTTTATCTGATTGAGCATGGCGCCAATTCCATAGTTACTCGCGTCGGTGTGAACTTCAAAAGGTTTGTTGTAATCAGGGCAAACCAGAACAGGAGCAGAAACTAAACATTCTTTGAGCTTTTGAAAGGACACGTCAGCCTCAGAAGTCCATTGGAAAGGAGGCGTACCTATTTTCATGGAGGTCAATTTATTTAAAGGGGCCGCTACGGTGCTGAAGTTGGGGACAAAACGACGATACCAAGTAGCTGTCACGAGAAAACGTTTAATATCTTTCCGGCAAGTAGGCGTGGGATAGTTCAAGATGGCTTACACTTTTTCGGGATCGGTACGTAGTCCACAGCCGTCAACAACATACCCAAGGTACTTAAGTTGGCTTCGAAAGAACTTGCACTTATCCAAGTTTATCGTGAGATTTGCTTGTTTAAGTTTTTCTAATACCTTCAGCAATAAGGTCACGTGACTCTGGTAATCAGTGCTGATGATTACGACATCGTCAAGATAGGCAAACACATTAGGGCCAAACTCGCCAAACAACAAGTCTACAAGACGCTGTTGGGTCGCTGGTGCGTTAGTGAGACCAAAAGCGGTTCGTTTGAAACGAAACGTCCCTCTGCCTGGAACGTAAAAAGCGGTCTTGTCGCGGTCGGTAGGTAAAATATCAATTTGCCAGAACGATTTAGATAAATCCAGGCTGCTGAGATAACGAGCATCTCGCAGGTTGTCCAATATCTCCGAGATGTAAGGCAAATTGTAAGCGTCGCGTTTAGTCACCGAATTAAGCTTCCGGCTGTCGTTTTTAGTTTTCAGGCGACATGCGGTAATACCGTTGACGTATTGGTTGGGCATCTCCGGTATCGATGCGATGTGTGATCAGACCTGTTCTGCCAAGACCTTTACGCTCAAATGATATGTCCTTGTATTGTTCAATAATATTGTCGGCAATAAGCTTTTCAGAATCGCTAAGGTTTTCGTAGCTGTGAATAAGAGGTGCGGTAGGCTCACTAACGTCAGTATTATATGTACTGAGAGAAATGCTACCCAAATATTTCGGACAAATCTGAAACTTCCGCCAAAAGTCGACGCCTAATATAAGGGACGCTTCGATCTCAGGGACAATAACAGCTTCAATTAAGTGAAATTGATTTTCAAAACTTACTGGTATATTTATGAAACCTATACTTTTAAAAGATTGACCACCTGCAGCCGTGACAGTAATAAAACGATCGCTAACTAATTTAAAACCATGAGATTGCAACAACATGTGAGAATTATTTCCCAAAATAGTAACTGCCGAACCAGAGTCTAGAAGTCCGGTAAAAGGAATATTATTTATGTTAATTGTAATATAAGGCCTAACATCATCAATTGGTTTACTTAGAATTGTGGCAGTTTTATATGACTTAAAGAAAATGCTAAGTGTACGGAGCCAATTTTTCCAATCGTCTTTGTCAAAGTGACTAGATGATTTACCACAATTCTGCTTAACTAGTTTTTTGAATTTGAAACCATCGTTTTGTTACAATTGGGGCACTGTGGAGTCTTGACATCTTTACGGCCACACTTAAAACAATAAACAACATCCTTATTTTCAGTACATTGCCTTAAATTGTGGGTGTTAACACGACACCTGGGACAAAAACGAGCTTTAGGAGCGTCAATTGCATGTATATATTTTTCATTGAAATTTGTTTTATTAGGACTGTTATTTATTTTATTGTTGTAGTTATTAGAGTAGTGTTTATTTTGATGACTAAAATTTGTATCGTTATATTTTTTACATGTAGGATAATTTGTTTGATTAAAATGTTGTTTACTTGTATTTGATCTGTAATTAAAATTTTTATGACTTTTACTTCCGCTGTATGCAAATTCTGGGGCAAGAGTGTCAGAAGTTGCAGAGCGAGGTTCATGAAAACCTGAAAGAAGTGCCTGAATGTGTCTCAATTTTTCCGGCTGATGCCAAGGTGCTCGCGTAAACGGGTCTAATATTGTGCAAAATTATTTCTAGTTTTTCAAGTTCTGGTTTCGGATTAGACAAACGTGAAAACAATCCTGACATGATGGAAAGATAAATAGTGATATTTTCCGATTCACCTTGCGTTCTTGCACGAATTTCGTCAAGCAGTCTGTAGTCGAAGTCAGACTGGGTAAAATCTTTTTTTAATAATTCTATTAACTCGCTCCAAGTAGTCGCTCGATGCTTTACGTTACGGAACCAATGCAAAGCGTCACCCGTGAAAATCTCTGTAGCGAAGGATAGTGCTTTGGGGCCTGAAATGTTTCTCGCGTCGCAAAATTCTGTCAAACGCTGAATGAAAGACCGAACGCAAGTTTTGCCGTCGTACCTCAGCTTACCAAAACCACCTGGTCCTCCACGATCGCATGTAACTGAGATGTTCAAAGGTGTCGCAAAAGTCGCAGGTTCACTATTGCTGCTACTATCGTTGATGGGATTTAAATTGTCAACTGCCTTGTCTTTATAATTATTCAAAATAACAATATAATTCCTCAACTGCGCAACGTAGGCATCATATTGCATTTTAACCGTATCATTGCAAATAATTCGATTGATGCGGTGGTACAGATGGTTGACTATATTTTGAGCACGGAACAAAAAATTTTTATCTGTTTTAACGTCAGATTCTAAAATTAATTTTATTTTATTTAAGGCTTCACTTACACCCTTTAAGTCTTCAGCAGCATCATATGGACTATCAATAATGTCCTCTGAGGGGAACAAGGGTCCGAGCTTAGCTATCTGTTTGCGTAAGTCCTGAACAGTGAGTGCGGAAGTTGTACCCCTAATAGCAACCTCATATTCAAGCTCTGACTTTTGCAAAGACAAAAACTTAACACAAAAGGACATCTTAGAAGAAAAAAAAATTTTTGTATGGATCCCGAAAAATTAAAAAAAAATTTTTTTTTTTTTATGGTGAGAGTTGATGATCTAGTATTTCACGATACTAATTATAGCTAAGTAAACTCCGTCTGTTACAAAATAATGCTAAGCAGAACACACAAAAATTATACAAAGCAGCAAATAAAAATAAAAAATAAAACGAACACAAAACCAAAATTAAACTGTAACCAAAAAAAACGCTATATAAAAATAAGCACACAACACACATACTACTTACTGCGGAAGCAAACAAAAAGTCTTTTAAAAACCAGGTTGAGGCGCCAGTGTGACATACGGTAAAGACGTGTTGGTAAGTTAATAAATAAAACACGGCACAACCGGTCAACAAAAGAAATTTAATTTAAAAAAATTTAGGGTCGCAGGGTCGGATCCCGACTATTGTTTGCTTCCACAGTCCCGTACTTCCCTGAGGCGGCCGAGGATGGAAGGTGGCTCGTGGCAGCGGTCAGCAGCAGGACGCGGGTTGTGTGTCGAACCAAGACAGGGGCTTCAACTAGCTCCAACTTAGTCCCAGCTTAGTTCCAGCTTAGTTCCAGCTTAGTTCCAGCTTAGTTCCCTGGAATGACGTTCCACATAATTAGAACACAAAAAACTTTAGTTAAGTCCGCTGATTGCGATCGCAAACATGCCTAAGCCATGCCTAAGCAAGGAAGACGGGTAGGTAAAGAAAGTAGATGGTGAGGTGGCTAATAAGATCGCAATCGGTACGGAGTGCAAAAAACCTTTTAAAAGAAATAATTTATTTATTTAAAAGAACAAAGTAAGCATTTACTTATTTTCAATAAAATACAAAACTACGTTATAAAAAGCTTTAGTAAAGGAAAAGATGGTAAAAAAATCTATTTTATTTAATTTAGGTAGGTACTCTAGTAAAAAAAAAAATCATAGCCCTCCTTTGCGCTGCGCAGTCGGGTAGCAATATTGAGTCTGCAAAAGACTTGCAATTTAAACAACGCGCAAAAGGCGAAGCAAGAAGCTAATACAAGTACCTAGGTAGGTACACAAAATAAAATCTAGTTAAAACACCACACAACATATTTTGTAACAAGTACTTATAACTATGGTTCACTATTTAAAATAAAAGATCATCAACTTACCCTTTCGGGGAATAACGATTTCAAGATATAATTTCCTTTGTTCGGTAGGCGAACAAAGGCGCAAATACAATACGTGTATACTTGTTTTTTAAATCGTTTTTTAAATCAAAAAATATGCTGCGCACAAAAACGTTGTACGATAGCAATTATGAATCTAAAAAAAACTTTACTTTTCAACTCTGAAGTCTAGCTAGAATAGTACTAAAACGAGTACGCGCTCACTGCCCAACGCTCGGATGAGGTCTGCGTCACGTAGGCCAGCGAATGTTCTAGCAAAACCGGCGCTCACGCCATTTAGGCTCCGCCCACAAAATTCCTAAACAAGTTAGGGTTCGCGCGGCAAAGTAGGTAGTGAACCATTAGCATAGTTTTTTGTTTGCGCAGTTGAGTAACAATAATTGTATTAAGTATAATTATATGATAAAATAATACATCTTTTGGACTAATTATTATTTCTTTACTAAAATACTAATTAATTATTAGTAAAGGAACGTGTAACGTTACAACCAAACAAGATTCTAGATGCAGACCGGAGTGAAGCGAAACTTAATTTCCAAGGTACTATCGCTGAGACATTGGCCATGGATGGTACAGAATAGCATTTCATCCCTGCTTATAGCCCTCACATGGGTGGACTGTGGGAGGCCGGAATCAAATGAAGCACCACCTAAAGCGAGTCAAATTACCAATTTGACTCATGAAGAGATGAGTACTTTGCTGTATCAAATAGAGGCTTGTCTCAATTCACGGCCTCTAAACATAATAGATGAGACGAACACAGACAAGATTCAACCGCTAACACCCGGACACTTCCTCATTGGAGAAACACCTATCACAGTTCCCACACCAGATCTACAAGCCACACCAATGAGTCACCTCTCCAGATGGCAGCACCAGCAAAAACTATTAAGTGACTTCTGGCAGCATTGGCAACATGAGTATCTATCAAAAATACAGCAAAGACCAAAGCGGCGCAAAAAAATGCAAGAATTAGAAATAGGACACATTGTTTTGATCAATTCAGATAATTTACCTCCTAGAAAATGGATGATGGGGCGCATAGTAGCAAAACATATGTCGCTGATAATGTCTGTCGTGCTTACAGTATGAAAAGTGGTGATAGTGTAGTGCTAGGACCTATAACTACATTGTGTTATTTACCAATAGACATAAACTGAGTGTATATATTGAAGTAGAATGCGTGCAACTTAGCTATCTCTAACGTAACTTGACTATTAATCAAATTAAATTTGTAATAAATTTTGATAAATACAGAAGTTAACTTAAAATAATTCATAACTTAAATGTCACCATTTAAATTGCGTATCTATCATTCCTTTTGAAAGACTTTGTATTGAAATAGTATATTTAACTTGTAATAGAAGAAAATTCTTGAAGGCCATTATATGCCCTTTGGTGGGCGGTATGTTGTGTCAATTATGTATGTGTGTGTGAAAGCATCAATAATATAATAACAAATGTAGCGAAACATATTTTTTAGTTGCAAATAAACTATCTGCTTGTAAACACGTCTTTAAATCCATATAAACTCCTGCAAGTAAAATCGAACCCTAACAATACGTACACTAATTTAAGCAAACTCTCGTCTACAAGACGAGAAAAGTTATATATGAAAATATAGTTCGTTGGTTTGTTCGTTCAGCTGAAAGACGTCCGCTGCAGGACAAAGACCTCCACACGGCGCTGTCGTGTGCAGCCCGTATCCATTGCCTTACGGTAATTTTACTAGGGCGTTGGTTCATCTTGTATGAAAATATAGATTGATACAAATCAATTTGAGCCAAAATAAATGAAAGGAGGAAGAAAGTTGTGGGCTTGGCGGTTAACAAAACAAAACGTATTTTAAAAAATGCATAAAATTATTCTGTATTTTCATAAAAAAAGCTACAAGAATATTAGATCTGTGAAACAAAATAAATTGAAATGAATGTACTATGACTACGGCGTATTCACATTTTTATGATGATTGTTTTGGAAATATCAAGAATTTATCAAAAAAATATATATTTAATACTTTTTGGTTATTTCACACGAATATTGAAACATTTTTACACATTTAATGAAGTGATCGAAAAAACATTTCAAAAATATGTTGGATTTTTCATTTTTATTTTGGTATCACAGCAGTATGTTATATAGTGTATGTCGAATCTCCAACGGTCATTCGTTTTGTTTCTTTTCGTGCATCACGAGTGCTCTCGAATTGTTTCAATTGGGTCTCCACTATGCAATATTAATAAACAGGATGTGTACCAAGGTTATATTTTCTTGAGAATTATTTATTTTCCTTATTTAAAATAACAAATATATGTTATTGAACTATGTTAATTGGTTATAATTCTCACAATCTCTACTGGTTATTTTTCTTACCATATTTCAAGTATTTATAACTCTATTTTCTGGACGTGGAGTTAGTGTACGGTGCCTGAATGCTGGAGTCCAGTGACATCTAGTAAAATTATTATAATAGATATTAACAGAGGCAACTTTGTGCATAAAATGTGCCTCGGAACGTGAACGGATAAAATAAATTTTTTTAATAGGCGAGACTAAATTCTAGATAGATTGTTCTTATTTCTATTATTTTGTTGTGAAATATATTGTTACTTTTTTAAATGCTTACAGACCTTACTTAGTTAAGGGTAAAATTATCGTTCTCGTTAGAACTTTGTCTGCTTAAGTTTAAGCAAAAGTCTTTGCGTTTTAATATACTAAATTGATATCTGCAACGAAATACAATATTGAGCACTATCTGCTATTTTTATTGTTATGATATTGTTTTATGAACAATCTGATTTTTCCTTTGTTTTTAAAATAATGTTTAAAATCTTAAGGGAGTCTTTAAAGAAGTCTAATTATACACTTGAAAATGTAAATGGTGATAAACAACACAATTTCACATATTGTATTGATAATATATTACGTCAAAATTCGAAGTTTCCGACCAATAATGATCCCACATACTCGCACTGCTATTTGGTTAAGCAATCAACTATATAATTATATTGCTGCGAGCTGACTGAAGAGCTCACAGCCGGCTATTCTCATGAGCTTCACGATTAACGGTTTCATCGTTAGTTTAAGGGATGTCTACGTAATGTCTAGTAACGTTTATATACCTATAGTTATACTTGTTAGTCTTGCTAATTAACTAAGAAATTGTATTTAGAATGGTACACTTTTCTGGAGACTCGTAGTTTTGGATTTGCTATTTAACTTTGATAAGTGGTATTAGAGTTCCTTTTGTTAAAATCTGAAGTGTTAAATATAAAAATAACTTAGTGATATTAGGAGATTTTAATTTATTTTCATGCAGTAATAACATTTGTGTTTATTTTGAATATTTTATGAGTTTCTGTGAGCTGACTCAGTGTAACGCGGTTCCTAATTGTAAAGACAGGCAGTTGGATTTAGTATTGTGTGGTTGCGACCAGGGGTCGGTGTCGGTGAGCGGGGCTGGCGAGGCGCTGGAGCCCATCGACGTGTACCATCCGCCGCTTGCAGTGCGCTGCGGGCTCGGGGGCCGCACGTTGCCGCGGCCGTCACGCGCCCCGCCGCCGCTGCCGCCCGCCCCGCATACTGCTCCGACTGTGTCTGAGCGTACTCAGCGTTCTCAGACTCCGATGTTTGGTAAACGGTGGAATTTCAATAAAGCTAATTTTAATCTCTTATATAAACTATTATCTGAAATTGACTAGAGTGAAATATACAATTTAAATGATCTTGACGATATATTAAAATTTTTTTATAATCAAATTTTTGAAATTTTCGATGTATGTGTTCCGCTAAAAAAGACCTGTAAGACTGATAGTGGGTTATATCTGGTGTGGTACACTAAAGATATTATTAGGCATATAAAACATAAACACAATACTTCATAAGAAATATAAGTCTAGTAAATTACGCAGTGACTATGTAGAATTTGCTCGACTTAGGGCGATAGTAAAAGCCGATACGCAGCGGGCACACGACGCGTACCGCGACCGAGTGCAGGCACATCTGTCAACCGACCCGAAAGCGTTTTGGGATTACGTAAGATGTAGGAGAACTAGCGTCAATAATAAAACTATATTAAAGGACGGGCGTGTTTTATCCGAACAAGAATGTGCCGCGGAGTTCGCTCTGTTCTTTCAGTCTGTGTACAATCAAGAACCGGCGTTGCTGAATGTAGATATGGTGAGCGCCTCCGCGGTCGAGCATATGAGCGCCAGGACGCATCGCACACGGTTAGGGCTTGTCGATGTAACGAGTGCGCTCGCCCGATTACCAGCCAAACGATCAGCTGGCCCAGATGGCATTCCAACTTTTATTTTCAAAGATAGTAAGGAAATTTTAGTTAATTATTGTATCGAGTATATTTAAGTATATTTAATTATTGTATCGAGAGCGTAACATTTCCGGATCTTTGGAAGCTGACGCGAGTGGTTCCCGTACCTAAAGGCACCGGGGGTACTACTCCCAGTGATTACAGACCTGTAGCAGTACTTTGTACTCCTGCAAAGGTGTTTGAAGCGGCAATTAACAGTAGTATTTACCCACAAATAAATGCTCAGTTGTCGGATGCACAACATGGCTTCCGTCCTGAAAGGGGGACAACGGGTAACCTTTTAGATCTGACCGCCACAATAACCTTACGAGGTTGTGTTCAAAAAGAAGACTCAACCAGGGCAATTAAAGGAACAAAGGCAATCCCAACTGAAGTTTACAGATGGCAACGTACCATTAGTCGATTTAATAATTACAAGCAATATGAATAAGTAAAACACTTACGATTTATGATGTCCATGGGTGTGGTTGCTACTTACTATCAGATAGAGCACGTGCTCGTATTTTTGCTATGAAAAAGTTGCAAAAAGCTATTGGAAGTGTTATTTTTCTATAACACTATCAATAGCTTTTTGGTCTCTTTTAAACTATTAAAAAGTAATGGACTTTAAATAAATATTTATAATTTTGGTATTATAGCTATATCGACAGATCAAAAAGACACTATTTTAATATATTCCGATTATAATATATACCGATAGATACCGATTATAACATATTAATATATACCGATTTTCTCCTAAATTAGAAATTCAAAAATGAGTAATTCATTTGTTTAAGTCGTCTGGCACGTCGCCGAGGTTCAGCTTCGGTGGATACGCAGGCTTCGTATGAGAGGACTAAATTATGAAACTTGGTGTCATTGTGACGTGGTATACTTAAAAAATAAATACTGTATTAGAACTCATACAGATTCTAAAATCTTACCCAGGTTTTCAGCATTGGACATGTGTAATTGAAATACGCGTAGTATGTACCTGCTTGCGTCATAATATAAAAATCTTAGTTTGACCTAATAAAAAAAAACTAGTTTTTGTTAAGTAAAACATCAGGCCTGGACATTTTGGATTGGATATTCCAAGAGTCTTTGAGCTTTGTGATGCTGCATGTATGAATACTTTGTTGTTCATTTTATGTTGTGTCAGTTATTTTAACGTTATTTTAAATAAAAACACCACGAGAAGTTTAAAGAATCTTAAAGTTTTAAACAAACGTTATCTACAACGTATACTTAAAATGATTTTTTTTGGTATGACGATTGGTTACCCATAGCAATTTTTATTCAAATCTGTTATGCCCGATATGCCTGTTATGCCCGAAACAGATAATTATGATTAAAATAAACCAAATTGTGTTTGGTGCCGAAACCATATAAAAAACCCAAAATCATTTTGTAACCCAACCCCAAAATTAAAAAAAAAATGTTTTATTGGAACGATTGTAATTTTTTGTTGAATGTAAAGTATAAGTATAAGTATAAGTTTAAATTGTATACGTAAATTTTTTTTGGACACTGGTCAGAAATATTGTTTTTTTTTATTATTATTATTATTCATGCTGCACAAAGTAATTTCACCATAGTACAATAAAATTTTGTCCAGGAATATTAAATATATAAGTGGAGGGTTACTTATTACAAGAAGTCCCAAAAATTAATTAACCACTTAAAAGAAGGGCCTCTTTTGTCCATTCCGAGCGATGGAAGAGAGTGCATGCGCCCAGTGACAATAGTAAGATGTAATTAAACCACAAGGTCCAATTTCGGTAGTAATACTTAAAAAATGTTTTTTTTTTATCTATTTAGTTTTACAGAGCCAACATCACTTAAGTATAATAATAAAATTTAAAAAAGTGTAGGTATAGTCTGCCCATAACAGGTTCATTATTTTTTTATTTTAACATTATTGAGCAGACTTATTTTAATTATCCTTAATAACAAAATTCATAAATAATTTGACTGAGTTTTAGTAACTAAAAGGAAACAGCAAGCAATATGTTAGAAATTAAAATAACATTCATTAGAAGGAATAGAACTATCTTGTTCCTATATTTAAATGCTTAATGGCATATCAAATCATTTTGTCTGGACTAGTAATCGGACTTTAATAACAATATTGTACGAAATTTGTAACATTTCACGACGTCATTAATTTTCCAAATTTGATCTTGCCTGAAGAGTGAGACCCTGGAGCTACGAGCAGATGAACAAACTATTTATATTCAATATTGACTAGGTGTTTGCTTTCCATCTCATCTCTCCAAACTAGATGATCGGTTTGAGCTGTTATCTCCATTACAATATTATGACTAGAGTCTAGTTGTCAGAAAAAATACATTTGGGTACATGATCAGTCACACGTGACCACGGTATCTGGAAAAATATAATCAATCGCGATCAATTCCGTATAAAAAGTGTTTCATTTGATATCTTTGTAAATTGTGAAAACTTATGGAAATATTAAATTATCTAATCCAATTTCTGTGTATTTTATAATTAGTATTTTTTTTTACTTCTTTTGCCTGTTTGCCTTGATTTGCCTTTGTTCCTTTAAATTTAATAGCTACTACGTTTCAATAACAGAAATGCCATCACATTCTTGTTTGTAACTGTGGAAGTTAAAGATGCTACCAGAAGATATATTTATAAAATAACTCTAGTACCTACCACTACTTTTGTTCTTATAATCAATTATTTTTAACCTCTTTGTTGTTAAAGCTCTATGGCTCACGTGGATAACGATATTTTCAGCGTAATGGTGTTCGGAGCAGACAATTAGGACCCTTGAGGTATCGTGATATACAATCTACTTCATCACTTAGCAACTGTAACAAATTGTTCTACCTATTTTTTTCTATCTTGGGGAAAGTTGTTTTTTGTTTAGTAGTATTTAGTCGTTATTAGGTTAAAAAATACAGAGTAGTAATTAGTACGAGGAAAATATATCTTAGTCAATAATTTATTCTGTTTAAAAAGTGATTCCTTAGTTTAAAATTTTACCACTGCCGTTTTCCGAGAACCTCATAGGAGTGATATCTTTCACGATTGTTGTTGTAAATGAAATTTGAAGCATTAATTAATTTAGCTTATATTAGATCATAACATATGAAATTGGAGTTTTGTAAGGGAGGAACATAAGGTAATTTTTTTTTTCAATATACTTTATTTATTTAATCAATGTATGTACCATTGTCTATACACTTTTGCCATCTTATAGGTAGTTCATTGAGCCTTTTACTAAAAGAATCATTCGGACGGGAGTTAATAAAATATTGAAGGCGTATGGACTGCCCCATCGGACTTGAATTTTTCCCTTGCAAGAAGTTATCCAAACTTCGAAAAAATGGTAATCTGTTGGAGCAAGGTCCGGGGAGTACGGTGGATGTCTTAGACATTCCAATTGAATCTCGTCTTATTTGGTAGCCGTCTGTTGTGCAGTGTGTGGTCTAGGGTTGTCCTGAAGCAACAATGGCCTAGAGCGATTGATCAGCCTTGGTTGTTTAGCAGCTAGCTTTTCCATCATGGTTTGCAGTTGCTGACAATAGACATCTGCTGTAATCAAGATTTGGCCAGATTTAAGAAAGTAAACGACACCGGCACTAGTCCACCAAACGCTCACAAGTAACTAATTTTGAGTCAATTTTCGCTTGGGGCAAGATTTGGCTGGTCGCCAGGGTTCAACCGTTGCGATGAGCATTTCTGATTATCGTCCAGGATCCACTTTATATCACAGGTAATGATTCGATTTAAAAATCTTTCATTATTGTGCCGGTTGAGTAATGTAACGCAGCAGTCGACGCGCGTTTGTCGGTTGCTGCCTCTATTCATCAGGTACCCACCTCTCAAGCTTTTTAACCTTCCCAATTTGCTTCAAGTGGATTACAACAGTTTTGTCACTAACACCGCAGCCTACAGCTAACTCGGACGTGGTGCGCAAAGGATCCGTTTCCACAATAGCCTTCAATTCTTCATTATCAACTTTGGCCTCCGGCCGTCCACGGGGCTTGTTCTGCAGGTTGAAATTTCCAGAACGAAAACGTTGGAACAAAAACGCACTGTGTTTTCTTTTGCGACACGGCCGCCATACACAGCATTAATACTTCGAGCCATTTCTGCAGCACTGGTGCCACGGTGGAACTCGTACTCGTAAATAACGCGATCTTTCAAGTTTTCCATTTTGTAAATTAAGTAACGCAATGAAAAAAAACCAAAAGAGGAAAAAACAAATGAATTACGGTTTTCGAAACACAATGCGTGAGTAAATAGCAGTATAAATTTGAAATTGGAATTCGTAACTGAAGTGCAGATAATACAGATCAAAGTGGCCAGTACAACAAAACGTCGATTTTATATGTAAGGACCTAATACTTTCGCTTAACCCACAGAACCAAAAAAAAAAGGATAGAATGGCTATCAATAAAGTATTGTACGGGAACCGTTGTCGCCGGTATTCTCCCACTTTTCGTCACAATTACTATTGCTTATTATACGTACCATAAAAAGAGCCAGTCATAGCTCGTCGATATCACGTGATACAGTTCCGACGAACTATGCGCTCACGTTTACATACGCACATTGCATTTCTAATTTATATCAGTGATTGACTAATTATGGATCATTCTCGCTCCGATCGCCGCCCGGTACGGACGTGCAAGACCCCGTTCTCCGTTGATCGGTCCCTTCCCAATATTCCGTGGCGCTCAGTGTACTGACGTCACAGTTTAGCGTGTTGGTTCCATGCTACGGTTTTCAAGGTTTTTCTACTCCCTCTGAGTGCCATATCTGCGGACTTTCGAATATCTCCTTCGAGCGTCCAAACCCTCGCGGCCACCCTGGGCAGTGCCACCGCTGCTCATATCACCAAGGAGTGCACTCGCACTCCCGAATCCGCGGCCAGTCTGGCCACACAGCTAACTACAGGGGTTGCCCGCGCGCTCCACGCTCTACAGCTAAGACGGCTGCGCCTAAGCCGGCGCCGCCGCTCACTCCCGCTAACTTCCCGCCGCTGCGCAACCGGGGTCCCCTGGAAGCAAAGCCCGCGCAGCCGACGCCTACTCCGGCTCTGTCCTGGAGGCAGCGTCCGGCCGCTCCACCTGCACCTTCCCGTCCTATCCCAGCTCCCGTAGCTCCCGTAGGGCCGCGTCCTGCTCCGTCGTCTTCACCTCAGTCGTCGTTGGCTGAGGACATGAAGACCGTGTTCGACGTCATACAGAACGACGACATTAACGAAATTTCCGTACTCGCACGCAAACTGCGGGCCTCGTCTGCTGCATCACTCGCTTCTTAGTTCTTTATAATTGTTTTTTTGTATAAATTCGTATATAAGCAAATATAATGTCTAGACCCGCAAATCCCGCGTCCGGTCGTATCAAACCCAAGGGCTTATCCCTAGTTTCTTTTAACGCTCGTAATCTCAGCACTAACCTTCCTTAGCTCAAACTGTTCCTTCAGAATAACGAGCCAGACTTATTGCTTCTTCAAGAGACATGACTCACTCCAAACCGCACCAGGGGATTCGCTGTTCCCAATTATGTGTTCATTCGTAACGATAGGCCTGACGGTTACGGCGGCACAGCTATTTATCACAAAAGAGGTTTCCACTGCACTCCTCTCCCTACCCCTCCTCTCCTCAACATGGAAGCCACTGTGTGTAGATTGGCTATGACTGGTCATCCGACCGTCATCATAGCTTCAGTCTACATACCTAGTGACATCCATCATACAAGACCTATCCTTAGCGACTTCGAGGCCATTCTCGCCCTCGGCCATTCAGTCATTATGTTTGGAGATTTTAACTCCAAGCATACTGACTGGAAGTGCCTATCGACCAACCAAAGCGGTAGAGAACTCCTTAAAATCACTCAGCAACTCGATTTAGACGTCATCTCTCCCGTCACTCCCACTCACTATCCCGGCAACCCTAACTACTCTCCTGACATCCTCGATTTTGCGATCGTAGAACAAATCAACTAGTCTATCGGACCGCTCGATGACCTTGGCTCTGATCACCACCCCGTCTCCCTCGTGCTAGGACCGCCTAACAATCACGTCACTATTCCTAAGACCTTTACCAATTGAAAAGGTTTTAAAAATACGTTATCTTCAGCCTTAGAGGCCCCAAACTCTCCGCTCACGTTCTCGCCCGACCAATTAGATAGCCCGGACAAAATAGATTTATTAGTCGACTCCCTCACTGATGCTATCAACTCAGCCATCAGTGTAAACGAAAAGGTTGCTAAGCGAAGTATACCCAATCTACCCTTAGCCGTTAGCAATCTCATTAAAGCTAAGAACGCGGCTCTCCGGAGAGCCAAGAAATATCCCACGCCCGCCTATAGATCAGCTGCGAACAAACTACAACGTAAAGTTAGGTCTCGCCTCGCGGAACTCCGAGACGCTCAGTTTAACGATCTCATGGAGAATATCTCCCCGTCCTACCAAGCGTACTATAGTATGGCCCGAGCCTTACGCGTAGACGTCGCCTCTCAAATTCCTCCTCTCACTCGTTCCGACGGCACTATTGCCTTTGAAGCCGAAGAGAAAGCCGAATGCTTCGCCGACAGCATAGCGGCACAATGTTCGCCCAGCACGCAACACGCGGACCACATCCAGGTGGTGGAGGACGAATTTCTCCGCAGAGAATCCCTCCCCATCACTGATGACCCCGTCACAGTCTCTAATGATGAAATCTTGCTCTTCATTAGAAGTCAAAAGTCCGAAAAGGCTCCGGGTGCGGATGGTATTTCTAACCACGCACTCAAATACCTGCCTCAACAGGTTCTTACCTTGTTAGCCATTCAATGCCTGCTTCGACCACAGCTACTTTCCAAAAGCCTGGAAAGAAGCGACAGTCATAGGCATTCCCAAGCCGGGTAAACCTCTGAATATCCCGGCTAATCACAGACCTGTCAGCCTCCTCAAAGCCATGTCTAAACTTCTTGAAAGAGTCACACTCTATCGAATGCGGAACCATCTGTTTCCAACGGATGGCGATCCCCTCATCATTTCCCAACAGTTCGGCTTCCGCGCTAAGCACTCCTGCCCTGAGCAAGTTCATCGAATCGTCGAGTACATACTCGACGGCTTCTATCCGAAACGAAAGAAAACGATCGCAGTTTTCTTTGACGTAGCCAAGGCTTTCGACAAAGTCTGGCACAGCGGTCTCGTTTATAAACTCTACAAATTAGGCTTACCGGCTCGCCTAGTTAGGATAATCGCGTCGTTTCTCAAAAACCGCACGTTTTGTTTCAAACATGAAGGCACGCTTTCCGCGCCTCGTCCCATAAAGGCTGTAGTCCCTCAAGGCTCAGTCCTCGTCCCTCTGTAGTATACCGTGTATACTAACGACATTCCCATTCCGCCGAAAGACGTCGAACTCGCCCTCTTTGCCGACGACACAGCCCTTTACACCAAAGGCCAAAGTGTCCCGGGTCTCACCACCAGACTCCAAAAGGCTGTAGACGCCCTCGGTGCATGGTTTCAAAAATAGCGTATCGATGTGAACCCAGACAAGAGTTCTGCGGTTTACTTCGACTGCAAACAACGTCATGTCGCTGACAATCTGCACGTTCGAATGTAGGTACTCCCATCCCCTGGAAGCGCACTACCAAATACTTAGGCGTCACCTTAGACAAGACGCTTTCTTTCAAGCCACACGTCGATAGAGTAATGAAACTCGCGCGTTTTTACTTAAGCCGCCTTTATAGTATGATAGGAAGAAAAAGTAAAATGTCTTTTAGAAATAAACATACGCTTTATAAGGTCTGCGTTAGACCCGTCATGTCATATGCCTCGCCAGTCTTTGCCCACGCCAAACCCTCCGTCCTGCAAACTGCAGGTAGTTCAAAATCTCTTCTGCCGCAGGGCCACAGACGCACCGTGGTACGTGCGTAACGCGGACCTGCACAGAGATCTTGAACTACCTACAGTGCAACAGCACCTCAAAACACTCTCAGAATCGTTCTTCAAGCGCCGAATCCCATCCCAATCCTCTAGTTCGAGATTCAGTCTCATATACTGCTCCTGTCTTAAATTCGAAATTCAAAGTCGCTAGACCGAGAAACATGCACACGAACGTAGCAACGCAGCTGACGCTAGATCTCTTAGGCCTTCAGGCCGCAACTTCTAATTCTTACGTAAATTCGAATTAATTTAACTTCTTTAATATTTATTTAATGTAACTTTAAATTCAATTTTTTTATTTTTCATTTTTGAGCATCTTCAGTGCTATATAAAATTGCACTAGCCGACAGGGGGTTTTTTAGTAGGTATGGTTCTAGTAGGCGTCGGAACGAGTCCCACATAACTTCGATCGCGCGCGCGGAGTATGCGTCAGAGCATTTTTTATCCTCCTGCCTTTCCCGTAGAGAGGATTAAAAAGAAATTATGGATGGAACGAAATTGTTACTTTGGCCACACTTGATACTTAATTTCTTGCTCTGCAAGAAATAATTAGACAAGAAGGCTGTTTTTAATATTTTAGTAGCGTTGGAGTTCGTGAATTTTTGCGCCTAAGCAAGCACCCTCCTATAAAAAATGCGGCAATTTAGTGTTACCAACATTGTTTTTGATAAACTTTTTAATATCAGAAGATAAAACTACATCGTTGGAACTTCGCAAGGAGTAAGTAAATGCAATAAATTGATTTTAAAACATGAAAGTTCGTACATAAATCAGTTCCAGAATGTTGTACGTGCTTTGTTTTAATGGTTTTAACGATTAAACTTAGACTGGAATTTATTCGTTGGTATTCCAGATTATAGATGCGACTCAATATTCTATTTTTAATTAAATAAATATTGGATATACATTACATAACCATAATAAATAACCAATATACATACATATCATTAAATAATATAAATTAAATATATATTTTTAATGTATGAATGCATTGGGCACACCAAATAATGCTACTACTTGAACCCTTTTAGTTTATTTTAGTAATTTTTTTAGAAATTAGTTTCTTTCCGTTTCGTAATTATTCGTTTTCAAAAGCACCATGTGCCCAATTTTTGTCTGTATCCGGTAATTATGTTAACCTATATTCTGTTGGCTCGTTCTAGTAGGAATCTTGCAAGTTAATGTTTCAACCATAATGGATCTTCTAGGGTTGCAGTTGTCAGTGATGAATGGCTCCACTTACTTAAACTATTGTACAAACTTGACTAACTTTGTACAAGAACTTTCAAAACTATTTTACGATAGCCAAAAAGTTTTTAATAAGATTGGAGGCGGATTTGAGTGTTAAAGTATGAATCTTTAACTAATAGTAAATTCATGGACAGCGAAAGAAGAAAGTGCGTGAAGAAATATTATAGAACAGATCTAGAAACATTATTCCTTTTTCCCTCTTGCACAAAACATTAAACATTTATGTATTTCTTATTTACAGCTAGAAGTAGATGTAAATTTTATTTAAAACTGAGAATGTTCTGTTCAAAATAAAGGAGCATAGAGTGCAAGACCTATTCTATTTTTTTATATAATAATTCCATAACTTTCTTACATAACAAGCAAAATCTTTTGAAAAAAGTTTTGATCTTGAGCTGTTTCGGTACTATATATTTTCGTTAGTTTCTATAGTGCTTAAACAAAGCCATTTATTATGAAGCATAACCTGCAAACTTTGTGAGCACTGCTAAACTTAAAAGTGTAATTTGTGTTAAGAAAAAATTGTAAACCTCAGTACCATTGCTTCTAAGCGATGAAATGGTTGACCATACATTTATAAGCGCTAGTTAGAAAACTCCGGCCTAAGGAGCATGGCGTCAATTGAAAGAGTTTCGAGATATCGAATGGTTCAACTAAGCATTGGTAATATTTATATTGATTTTTTTAATTAATTGCATAAGGTTTACTTAATCCGGCAAGCCTATGTTTTAAACTTGAAATCAAAATTAACAGTTCAATTTGCTGGCAATAAAAGTTCTAGCTTGTTTTATTCCACCTAACGAAATAACTATGTATTTTAATTTTTAATTAAGATTTTGCCATATTATCGTTATAGAATTTTAGTGACAACGTAACGTTAGTAAGTAAAACCTCATTTACTTAAAAACGGTTACGTAATTTACTATTCTAGAGTCTTGGATTTTAACATCAACAAAAATGCTAAACTAGGTTTTTGACTGACTTCAATGACTAATGGAATTAATGATCATAACGATTCCCAATACTATGATACGATATCGACTTACATATTTAAGAAAGATTTTTAATCAAAGGATTCCAGTGCAAAAAACAACAATCAAAAGCTACTTAAATGAAATTAAATTCAAAGTCCCTTATTACAAAGCTGGTAAGTTCTTTCTGTAGTAGCAATGCTAAACTGGGTTTTATCCTTACAGGTTCAATTGAAAGGCCTGCACTCGACGCCGCTATCCAATCAAAGCTTGAAGCAATCGTTTGATCCGGCCGGTTCTCTATCTACGATCATACATATACTTGTACATGTAATGACCTCACACAGATAAATTCTGCGTCAGTGTGAGTGGGCTGTGCCTAATGATTAAAAGTTTTTGGGATTCAAAGCAAATTTTGTAATGTGTTTTTGAATCAAACGATGTTATCGCGTTTGGTAAAAGTGATTATGATATTTTTTGTCTTTGTAATGTTCAAACCACTTAACAAAATTCATAATAAAAAATTTATGAAAAGTCAAAATATTATGTCACTAACTACAAGATGGCAACCACTTATTGAACAAAAGGTTTATATATATAATAATGAAATTTAAATATACAATATTAAAACGACTTTATATTGTGTGTAAAACACGAAAATAGTTTTTCCCTGATTTTATATAATCTTTATTATTTATTTGAAAAATTTATAATATGCCACTAAAAAAAAGAATTAGCAAGACTAATTTCATTACCCTACAAAGTGTTGAAATCTTACCCGATCAGCCGCCCAATCTACATTCACAAACCCTTATTATTATTCTCTCAATTCCCAAACAAATTAGCAAACCTTAAAATTTACTGATAAATTCATCTTTACTTTTCACTGGATTTGAGTAAAAGTTATAAATTCGAACCTTTCCGAGCAAACTGAGATTTATTACCCCTCTGGTAATATCCACCTCGCAAACCCCGGTTTATGACGTCGGAATCTGTACCTATATAATATTTACCGAAAAGTTTTTGTATTTTTATCTGGTCAATATTTGTATGCTTCATTTTCAATGATGTTTCATTGTGAGAACTCGAAAAATAATTTGCGTTAGGGTTTATTGAGGATTATTTATATAGTACAAATTAGGTAACGTAGGTTTGTGATAATTTTATTAGTTAGGTGTACATATTGTTAAGATATTATGTTTCCAAATTGAGCTCCTAATATATCTAAAATGTCAAGTTAAATTTGCTTACTGAAACTTCAAGTACTAGGGCGGAGTGATAAGGCTGGTAAAAATCTATTTTAGAATAAAATTATCGCTAATTGCGTGAAACCTCATTGTTCACAACTTTTTTTCAAGATTGAATTAAAATTTTGAGCTAGTAACGCCGGTTACATTTTATTGACAACCATTAAAAAAAACAAAGTCTTGATAAATATTATGGGTACTCCGCATCGTCAATTAAAGTTATTTATAAATGATTCACTGATTTTCGGTGTGGTTGTACAAGCACAAATTAAACTAAACGTCCAGGACGCCATGTTGAGGTCAATACTCTAGAGACGACCGCTAAAATCCATGACATAGTGTTGAATGACCGAAGAGTAAAAATGAGCTTTAAAGTCGAGATTTTTAGAGAAGTTTTTACCTGCAACATTCCCGCTAAGTAATTTTTGGTAATTTTACTATTTTTGTGTCCGAAGTGGAAATCATGGCTCGATGTGCTGTAGCTCCAACGAAGAGATCATGCGTGAAACTAATGCCTATTTCGAAGGGTTGTTTAAGTCATATTTTATGTAAGAGATCACAAAACAAGAGAAGCCCTGGACGAAGGGCATCGAGTTAGAAGGAAACTACGTTGCGATATAAATAATTATCTTTGAATAAAATTCAGTTCTAAATTCGTCTTTGTTATAATTAAGGCACATGTTTCATTGCGTCAAAGCTTTTGGAGTCTTCTAGATAGTAATAACGTTTAAGATACCTCCAAATATAATGAGTTGGCTGGTGATAAAGTGTACACTTTAAGGCGAAAGTCCAGTGACTACGCTTGGCTATCAAAATCATGGGAGTATTTTTCCTTGTTATCTGCATATTTTTTCTCCTTTGTCCTATTTACTTTATAATGAGACAACCAACTCACTTATCCGGTAATCAGTCACAATCAAAAGGGTATTCGTAATAATTAGGAATAAAATTAAAACAAATTGTACTGGATTAATATAAAAAAGGCCTTTGTTTAAGGCCTGTCATCCTTATTGGTCATTTCGAAAAAAACATCAAAACTTATGTGCGTGCGACTATATCGATTAGAAATTTGAAAGAAAACAAAAAAAACTTTACCAGCACATAAAAAAACACACTTCAATAAGTATTCAGTATTCATTTTACAGCAGTCTCGATGAATATCATTTTGTTGAAAAAATTTAAATGTGGGTAGGTTGGTAAAGAAAATTTATTAACGCATTGATTGATTGATTATTGATTAAAAGTGAAAATATTCACAACAAAATTGATTGACAGTGAATTATTTCTATTACAGCAAATATGTGATTTATTTGGTAGAAAACTTGATAATGTATTTAAAATTTATCAATATAGTTCTATAAAATAAATATAGTTCTACTAATATCGTACCGCAAATAGGTATTTAATAATATGTCAATCAATTTCCTAAGACAATACGTATTTACTTTAAAATCTTTATTTTCAGTAACAAATAACGATCTTTTATTAATTCCCACGTAAATAGCAATTCATTCAAATTCAAATTATATTTATTTGCGTAAAAATGTGTACATAAGTCGGTTTAACATGTCATTCAGATCAACATTTTCTGCTGAGAGTCAGCGTGCAAATGTTTATTAAATTAAACAAAAAATATTTGTAAGTTAATGTCAAACAATTGTGAAGCTAAATTTCAAATTAGTTTCAAATAAATCCAGTACAATACAATGTCAAAATATAAATTATCACCCTAAGATTATGTAATGTCTTAAACTTATAATTCGGTGTCTTTAAAATATTCATTAATTGAATAATATCCTTTAATTTTAAACAAGTCAAGTAATTTCCGTCTGTATTCCATGAAATGTAAATTTTTATATTGCATAGGTAGGTGATTAAAAATGTCAATTGCCATACAGTATACATTATTCATAGATATACTTAATTTTCTAAGTGGCGTATACAGTTTCTTACCAAGAGTATCTTTATTTCTTGTCCTAAGATTCATATAATCACCTACTACTTCAAAATATTCCATATGTTCCTTAACGAATATTAGCATTTCAAACAAATAAATGCATGAAAGAGTGAGCATTTTGAACTCAGCAAATAGAACCCTACAAGAATCCCTAAAATTAGCTCCGCAAAGAGCCCTAACGCATTTCTTTTGGCATCTAAATAACTTCTGAATAGCGACAGAATTACCCTATAGAATTATGCCATAGCGTAAGTTAGATGCAACAAACCCATGACAGACAAGCAAAGCAGCTTGTTTGTTTACAGTTCTCGACAGTCTACCAATAACAAACACAAAACTAATAATTTTAGTACATAAATAATTTATATTTGATTCCCAATCACAATACTTATCTAATGTTAATCCTAAAAATTTTGTTTCACCAAGTTTGTCCATTTGTGTGCCCTGACAGTACAACTGGATCGCAGCAGGTGTTGTCCGATGGGTTTGGTATTGTATAAAACTAGTTTTCTTCAAATTAATTATTAAATTACATTTGTCAAGACATTGCGTGATTGAGTTGAGTGCTTCATTTGCTTCTGTTTCTAATGATTTAATATTATTTGCCGTTATTTATAAAGTGATGTCATCGGCAAAAAGTAGACAATCATATTTAGTTACATTAGGGAGATCATTAATAAATAATATAAACAAAAAAGGTCCCAACACACTGCCTTGAGGAATTCCAAAAGGATTTTGTATTTGAAATTGTGACTTGTACTCCTTTACCATATTACCACTCATTTGTGAAATTTCGACGCATTGATACCTACATTTTAAATAACTTTCTAATAAATTTAGTGCATTTCCGCGTACGCCATATGACTCTAGCTTATTTAGTAGAGTCGTATGGCAGACTAAATCGAATGCCTTGCTCATGTCAAGGAATATAGAGACAGTCGGTTAACCAGAGTTTAGTGACTCTGTGACTCGTTTTAATAAAGCATAGCAGGCAAGAGTGGTACTCTTGTTTTTCCTAAATCCAAATTGATTTTTATGCAACAGATTCATTGAAGAGAAAAACCTTTGAAATTTATCTAATATTACTTTTTCAATAATTTTTGATAGAACAGGTACTTTTGTTAAGGGCCGATAGTTATTAATGTCAGTGATAGAGCCTTTTTTATGTAGAGGCTTAACGATTGCTTTTTTTAAACGTTCTGGAAAAACACCTTCCTGTAATTATAAATTAATTAAATATGTCAACGGTTTTAGTAAAATAAGGGAACAAATTTTTATAATTTTAGTATTTATATTATCGTATTCCGCTGCGTGCGTAGTTTTTAAACTTTTAATAATCTTATGGACCTCCTTTGGTGCAACTGCAGTTAAAAATATACTCTGACTCACAGAAGGGTGAGCATTGCAACTACTTTGATAATCATTAGTTTTGCAACTAGTGTTAATAAATAAATTATTGAATGTCCTAGCAATATGAAACGCATTATTATAAGACTGTTGTTCAAAAATGATTGAATTTATAAATCGTTTACTAGGCTGTGGCCCTGTCTTAGAATTTAATAAATTCCATGCGGCTTTGCAAGTGTTTGGTGTATTTTTTATGTAGTTCGTATTTGATTTTGCTTGAGATTGGGACATACATTGATTCAAGATTTTCGTGTACTTTACATAGTGATTTTTATTCCTCATTATAATGCTATAAGATAACTTTAATTTAAAGTAAAGAACTCTTTTTTTTGTACAACTTTTTCTCAAACCCTTCGTTAGCCAGTTTATTCTACCTGGTTTATCAAATTTTTTTACCGTTATTTCTGGAAAACATAAATTGTAAAATAGTATTAAATAGTCGTGAAATATGTCAAAAGATTTATTTGTATTATTTTGAGTAAGGACATCGTCAAATGATAATGAGGATATCGCAGCATAAAATTTTCTAACATTATCCTTATAATGATCCGTACGTTTTTCAAACCACATTTTAGGAAGCCTAGGTGATTTAGACTTTTCCTCTAATTCAAATGTCACGGTTTGTGCCGTCTCATGATCTGATAATGCTAGATGTAAAGTTTTTACATTTACATTTTTATATGTTACTAACAATTAAGTCTATACAAGATAATTTTCGAGTAGGTGTGGTAATGTGGTTTAATAGATTATTATTAAGCAATATTGCCTTAAGTTCGTCAGTCATTGGGTTTCTTTTTAATAAATTAATGTTCCAATCTCCACAAATGATAAGGTATTGATTTCTTTTTTTATTAAATTTCGCTAGTATAACTTCCAAGCTTTTTGAAAAAGTAAACATTAACAAAAAACAAAAATGTAAACATTAACAAACACACAATATTGCCTCTGAAGTTATACACAATAATACGCAGCCAGAATTCTGGGAGCAATTTACTTCCGTCCTTTTTATTAAAGTTGCCAGTTCAAGGTGTGTGATAGATTATGATATCTATGATATATGATTAATATATGACGAATCTACGATATCATAATCCTAAATAAATTTCAACTTTATAGTTTAAATTCTTTAAAAGTTTCCATAAAAACTTTATATACAGATTGAAACCACTTTTATTATATTTTCAAAATTATAAATGTAAATCAAAATACAAAAGAAAAAACAAAACTGGCGGTAAAATTGTTAGTAATTCGTTTCATGAAAAAAAATTAAAATTGTTTTATTGATATTAATTAATAAAAAATTGATTAGATCGTTTTTCTTTTTAAATTTAACGTACCGTGTGAGATGTAACAGTAATTTCACGGCGTCATTTCAGTCGAGATGAAATATGATTAGCCGTGGGCATGTTAGAAAATGGTGCTAATCAACACGTCGACACCTCGACCATCGTCGGAAAGTTGCCAGTTTAGAATAGAATAGAATAGAATAAAATTTATTTCCGGAAAACTTACATCTAGGAATACACAATAAGAACTTACAAATTTATTACTACGATAAACTACATAAATATCAATTATAATATGTGTCTAAAAATTTACAATAGATACTATAATTATGATAAGTCATCATATCGGTTTATCATGATCTAGGGTAACAATAACTAGGCAAATACCTAAACTAAGTAATTATGAATTACCTGTTTTTTAGGTACAAATTATTAAATTAAGTACAGTATGCTGTATAAACATTAATTCTAAATCTAGTAAGTACATTAACAATTAAATGCGCAAAGGGAATTTTACATAAAATGTGTTTCATAATTCTCGTCCCACTATAAACATTAGAAAATAATAATAATACTAATACTACACGAAAAAATAAATAAAAATACAACAAAAAATTAATTAACATTTTGGAGACATTAATTATCTTATTTTAATACTATTAATAACTTCTCTGTATCTTCGTAGGACATACTCAAAAGTGATGCTCGGATTATTCGTTTAGTGTTGTTGTAGGTCAGAGGATATATGCCAAGATTGGTGTTTAATCTTTTATATAGAAGTGGTCCTAGGAAAATGTAAAATCTGGAAGAAAATGCCGTTTTTGTGCTTTGTGGACAAACAATGTCAAGCCGTCTTTTGTTAGCTGTTTGTGTGCTATAGTTAAGGGTGCTATGAAGTTTTAAAGTTGTGCTCATTATAAATAACTGCCTGACTGTCAGTACTTTACACTCTTTATAGAGAAGTTCAGTGGAGTAAAGGAAAGGTCGGAAATGGGAAACTTTCAAAATTGCTCTTTGGGCTCTTTCAACGTTAAGGAGAAGAGTTTTAGCTGCTCCGCCCCATGACGTAATACAGTAATTTAGTATCGACTGACACAATGCAAAGTATACCTGCCTCATAAGTTTAGAGTGTCCTATGCTGCGCAATTTTTTAAAAACAAATATTAACTTGCGTATTCTGTTGCTAACCGCATCTATGTGTAGTCTAAAAGACAGAGTTTCGTCTATAATGACACCTAGGTATTTTATTGTTTTAGAAGCAGTAATGTGAGGACATGAACACGAATGATTGATTTGATCAATACAATAGTGCGCGTATAGGTTAGGGTTTTCTGAAATTGATTTTCGCATAGAAAACTGGATGAAATAAGTTTTGTCTGAATTTAGAGTTAGTAAGTGTTGCTGTAGCCACTTGTTTACTACATTGAAGCCTCGTTGTGCAAGCTCATATAATTCTGTATCTGAGTTTGCAGAGAACAAAAGAGCTGTGTCATCAGCAAAAGATATGATTTTACCACCGTTTATTTTCAGGTTACAAAGTTCGTTAATGTATATTAAGAATAGTGTGGGACCCAAAACACTTCCTTGAGGAATTCCATATTCCGTGTTTACTAGGTCAGAACTTAGGATATTTCCTATTTTTACACATTGCGAACGATCGTGTAGGTAATCTGCAAAAAGTTTGTGTTGGGTTCCCCTTATACCTAAATTTTCAAGCTTATTTAATAGGATAGGAATAGAAACTGTATCAAAAGCTTTGGAGAGGTCTAAGAAAATTCCCATAGTCCGATTACCTTTGTCAAGTTCCTGGACTATGTGGTTAGTAAGATCAAGCACCGCGTCGGCAGTTGACAGCTTGTGCCTAAAACCGAATTGTGTATTTGACAGGATGGACTGTTTCTCCAAGTATTGAACAAGTCTGTTATTTATAATTTTTTCTAAAACCTTTGAAATGCCTGTTAATAGTGAAATTGGCCTGTAATTAGTAGTTTGATCTTTCTTGCCATTTTTGTGAATTGGAATAATGACAGCTTTCTTTAGACATTTTGGAAAAATGCCGTCTTTTAGGCACTTTTGAAAGATATAGGTTAGTGGGGTGCAAAGGATGTGATGAAAGAGTTTTAATATTTTGTTAGAAATATTGTCCCATCCTATTGCTGAATCGTCCTTCAGGCCTTTGATAATTCTAGATACCTCAGTTTCGTCAATATCTAATAAAACAAATGAATTTAAAAAGGAGCATTTAGATAATTGATTGTGGGACGTGAAGAACGGCGAATGCGATTTATGAAGCATTTTTTCAGCCAATGATTTCCCAAAGTTAGTAAAAAAATTATTTACTAGGTTAGCAGATTCAAAATGCGATTCAGATGATCCACCGCGCAATAACTCTGTAGCGGATTTATGCTGCTTCGACAAAAACGTAACATTTTTAATAAACTTCCAGACCCTTTTAATGTTTGTTCCCGCCTTTTCTAATTCATTTTTATCGTAAGTATTTTTTACTTTCTTAAGAAGAGCGTTACAAAAATTTCGGTATCTTTTGTACGATATTTGTAATATTAAGTTATCAGGCTGAGCTTTGGCCTTCATATGTAACTTATCCCTATGTCTCATGCAGCGAATAAGCCCCGGGGTGATCCAAGGCTTAATGTTGGTAAATTTTTTACTTAGACGAGAGTACGTAGTATTTTGCAATATGGCTTTTTGTACCTGTGATATAAAGTATGTCATACAATAATTCGCGTCATCAGAATTGTAAACAGTAGTAAAGTCGATTTTGCTTAAATCCGCTTCAAGGTTATGTAAATTAATTTTCGAACTATTTAGTGAGCAATTTGTTAGTTTAGGCATTTTACGAATTAAGGTTAGTAAGGCGGCCTTGTGATCAGTAATTGTCGAGTTAGTTACAAAGGTTAGTGACGGAAAAGTAGTTTTAAGCATAATATGATCTAAACAAGAGCCACTTTGATGTGTAGGTAAAGAATGGGCGGGAAGTAGTCCATGAAATGAGCATAGGTTAAGATATTCCTGTCCACAGGAATCCAAATTCTCTGGTATGATATTGATGTTTATGTCGCCTATTAAAATTATATTTTTAAATGATTTTAAACTTTGTAGTACGTTTTGCAAAGAATGAATAAAATTACTTATATTTTTAAATGAAGGAGATCTGTATATGGCTAGAATTGCGGTGTCTGAACCTACTTTGATAAGTAAGCGATTGCATTCTAACATGTTTGGTTCCTCGACTGATATGTTTAGATCATTTCTGGCGTAAACTACTATCCCGTCGTTTTGGTTGTAATTTTCCTTGCTGCTGTACAAAACGTACCCTGGCATGGATGGTAAATGACAATTTTTAGCTAACCAGCACTCGGTCAGGATAATTATATCGTTGCTAACATTAAGTCTATGTTGGAAAGTACTGAAATTATCAAAATTCTTAACAATACAGCGTATATTTTGTGTAATTATTGTAAATCGGTTATTGTAACGGGAAATGTACTGACCACAACTTTCAACCTCACACAGTTTTGACTCAGATACAGAGAAATTATCTAAGTCATTATTTAAGTTTTCAGCCATTATTTCTATTAACTAATAAAAGATCTAGATAAATATTTACAGATGGCGCTCTTAGGCGCCCTCATAGTCAATTAAATTTATGTACCTTTTTTCTGCAATATTTTTCGCAGGACAGTCTCCATCGCCCGTTTTGTGGTTGGACGGCTTTTTAAAATGCAGACATGTGGCGCATTTTGGTGGATCTCCTCGTTTTTTACACTCCTTCATTGTGTGACCTTTTTCTCCGCAATGACCGCAAGTGTCTTTTTCTTCACGACAAAACTTAGCTGCATGTCCATACTGCTGACATTTAAAACAACGTGTTACTAGGGTATAGTCTCGGACTGGGCACGATGACCAATTTACAAACAATCGGTCTTTACATATCAGGGCTTTACGAATATTGGCTGAAACTTCTATAACGTAATTACAGGTCTCGGTGTTCTTTTTCCCTGACTTATGACTTAACTTGATTGATTTTAAAAAAGTTTCAATGGTCATGCTCTCAGATTTTTCAGCCAAGTTTTGGTGGTAAATGCAGCTAAAAACTTCAGATTCTTTCAAGGCCGACGGTACTCCGATGACTACAATTCTAGGCCTGCGCTTGTTGGGTTCATCAACGGTAAAACCAGAAGATGTCAGTAGTGCCGATTGCTTAAGCTTTTCTATATCCTCTTTACTCTCTGTGCTTATTATAACTCCACCGTTTCTGGTCTTGCGTAATCCCCTCACTTGTAGTTTCATGTCTTCAGGGCAGATGATTTTTTGGACAAGCGATTTTGTTTCATCGCTCGATTTCTTTCCGTCACTTGGATAGATAGCTACCGAGCTAACATTCCTGGGCAGGATGAGGTCCTTAGAGCTTTTCTTTAACATGTCTGCGAACGATATTGTTCCCGTCACTGGTTTTGGACACTGTTCGAGCGACTGCTTGAGGGCACAAATTTGTTTTGAGAGGTCTCTTTCTTCATGAAGGGCTTGCAGGTTGTTATGGGCTAAAATTGTTTTTTGTTTTAATGACTGGTATCTCACAGCCATCTGAGATGTTCCATGCCCAACTTTTCGGCAAAGATTACTGACTCTCATTTTTTGCTCGGAATTCAATTTACCGCCTTCAGCGATGACGCACACTTCGTTCAGGCATTGCTCGATAGTTGTCATCCAGTTTTGGATCTCAGGCGTGGACAACAACTCGTGGACTTGTTCCTCTTCCGGGGCGCCCCGCGGGACAGGCCGCGGCGGGGCGACGGGCGCTGCGGCGACGCAGGGAGGCACGGGCGCCGGGGAGCGCGTCGGGCTGCGGCGCGTCAGCAGGCTTCTATTGAAGGGACTACCTTCCATTATTCCTTTTTATTTTTTAACGTTATAAATACATTATAAATTATAACACAAAAACTTATATCATTCAATCAGACACAAAAGGCTTGCTTCCGCCTAATACTAGGTCAAGAAATTTTTCAGTTAATTGTTTATTGTACTCATTAATCAGCACGTCCGATCACTTCAGATCACAATATTAATAGTTTAGCAGTCTTCTATTGATTACATTTTGGAGAGTGCGGGAATGCTCTTTTTGATCAGGTCGAACCCACACACTTCTTATATCGGACTACTAGACGCAGACAGACTTTCCATCCCTTTATAGTAGACATCCCAAGAAGTCGAACCAAACGCTTCGATAGTTCCTTTTTTGTGCGGATCGGCAAGGTGTGGAATGAACTGCCTGCGCCTTTTTTCCCATAAAACTATAGTCCTAGTTCTTTCAAGCGTCGAGTGAATAGGTATCTCGTGGATAGACGTGTAACACCTTCGTCTTCATTGTCAATTTCCATCTGGTGGGATAGAAGACAAACGTTTAATCGTTTTTCAATAAAAAAAACCGTGCTCATTCTCAGACCCTTTGTAATTTACGTTTATAGTATTTTTATAATAAACATTTTATCTTTGTTTGTAATTTCCAATATTTTACTTAATATTTTTTTATTGTAACCTCCGTTCTGATTGTGACAAACGCACATCACTTTATAGTACTTTCGGCGTGCTTACATTGCTGCCGCGGTCACAATCAGAGGAGGCCTTTGGGAGCTTTCTAATAAGATGCTTTACTCCAATTCCAAATGTCCTAAGTTCCGGCCCTGAGTTTCGGCTTAGCCATCTTTGCCAAGTCACACACCACCTGCCACTTGCCACTGAAGCCCACCTATCCAAAACCAGCCAGCGCTGACCGTGGCTGCCGACCCCAGCAAATTATAACAGGATCTCACAGAATCTCGACTACCCAGGACAGTACACCTGCATACTTGAACAGAAAGAGTGAAAAATACAACTAATTGAGAACTTTCTCCTTTTTGAAGTCGGTTAAAAGTTGTAACCGTCTCGTGACCCGTGATGATCATTTATATGTACTACACATATACACACGAAGATTATGCGCAATTCAAGAGAATTGTTTCGCCTTTACTTTAGTACCCAACCAACGCTTTATAAATCCTCAACATTTTCCACAGAACTTTTCGCGAAATTACCTTTTTAAATGGCTTCAATCGGATAATTGCAACTCATATGCTTTGAACGTGATGTAGTGTTTACTAAACAGCATATTTTACAGTGTATCATAAAATAAATAATGACAAGAGAGATACGTTTGCAGTTCCTGAACTACGAAAGGACTACCTTATGCCCAAAGTGGTTCCTGTTCAATACAGATTAATTGTGTGTTGAAAATAGACTTTTACTATCTATAGCTATGTTTCTGATTGTATATATGTGATTATTCTGTTTTTTTTTTTACAATTATTAGGTCATTGTCTAGGTGTTTGTCTGGCATTAATACATTCATACGCATAGCTCCCAAACTTGTTAGAATTTCTGATTAATATATTATTTTATGTTACTTCTGTTATAATGTAGCTTTCTAATATTAGGTATATATTTGTAATTATAACTTTCTCTTCTTGGTAGTCTCTGAGTGTATCGATTGTGATTTTTTTGTCTTTTATTCCTCATTACAATAATAGTAAAGATACCGTAAACCCCTCAGGTGGTGCTTATATTGTATTGCGTATATTTATAAATAGTTTTGTAAATATCTAATAATGTTTTAACGTGACGTTTATAAGTACGATAAGCAATAACTCAATTCTAAATAGGAATAACTCATGTCTTGTAAACCATAACGTACCTTGAGACAACAAATAGTACTTATTAAACATAACATACACATAGAAAACTGAGTTATAAACTGAGTATCAAAATTCATATTTTTATTGTTATGTAGCTGAATAATCTAGATTAATTGCAGAAACACGTGGCAGTACCTCCGCAGCACGTTTCCATTAGCGATATTAAATTTTCTAGAACTAATAAATTATGACAAACCCGAAACTTAGAACCGCTCTGGGAGAGTTTCACTTTATGTTTAAAGCTGAGAGTTAACTATGACCTCTAATTAAAAATAGGACGTAAGGTAAACGTAGCTATCAACGACCTATTAAAAATCTGCAGGTATTACCGACCTAACAAAGTATTCACAATATTTGCGTTTCTAGAACTGTTTAGTTATAGGCAGGTAAAGATGCAAATGCGTTGGTTCCTTGAGCACCGTGTACTTTAACATTGGCGTGAGTGGTAGTACGAAAAATAGATAATATACATGGATTACTTACTGCAGCGGCAGCGTGGACACATGACATGTCTTACTGGCCGTTGTTATTTCATGAAATTACGTGAAAATTCTTAGAACTTTATTCAAACAAGTGACGTCTATACTTTACCGTGTACTGTAAAATGTATTCGTTTATGTCTCGGTTATTGGTATTGTACCACAATTCTTTAAAAAGTTATTTGAAACGATATAAAATTAAATTAAAATAGGACGGTAATAGCTTCATCAGTTTTTATTGTGGCAGCTATCAACGACCCGTAAGTCGGCAATGACCACAAAGTTATGTTTCGTTTTTCTTTATTTTACGTTGTTATATCACAATTACACAAAAAAATTTATGGATTAGTTTAAATCCAAAGATCAGTCTTTATGACATCTATTACCAACATATACATTGTTGTCCAATTTTCTTCTTTTGGCGTTGTCAATTTAACCAAAGTTATAATATGATTGGCAATTCGATGTTGTATAGTAACATTTATAAAGCATTATTTATTGTTTCAAACTGTGAGAATGTATTAAATAGTTTGTGATATATTACCTAATAACAAGCAATTTTGTAGTCATAAAATCAATTGAATAAAAATAACCAATTTTTATGAGTCTTAAACTTAAATCGCCCAAATCCTTTTAAAAATGGAGTGCCTGGCGGATACTGGTTTCAGAATTTTATAAAAAGTTAGCCAACAATATCCAAACGACCGAGTTTGGTAGATTGCACAATATCTGCCAACAAGCCGAATTCAAGTGACTGAACCAGCTATACGTGCATAGTTTTGATAGAGCGAACAATTATTTTATGATTTAACCTGCTTCATGTTTTCGAAGACCCGTGTTCGACGGTCACAGCTCTGACGAAACTGATTTCTTTTTGTTCCCAAAGAGAGTTCTCATTTGCAAATGATAGTTGCCTATCAACAAAGAATCTTCTCTTGTGGCAGGACCTAGTAAATATTGTTCAGATGGCGAATTAGATTTTAATTGAAGTGCAAAGAAACTAAACGTCGTGGACTCTGTAACACAGAGATCAAAAATCAGTTTAAAAAGGGGCATGAACATTCTAATACTACATTATTTGATAATGATTATTTTCGAGCAGAAACTCTGCAGGTCAGTCATTGTCAAATTCTGCAAGACAGATTAAACGTTAATTTTTTTGTGAGACTGATGATAATTATAATTTAGGTAACTTAGTTTTTTTGCCTGTAAGCAAAAACCATACTAAATTATGAAACCAATTAGTTGCAATTAGTAGCTTATTTATAACAAGAGCATGCGATGTTTGAAATTGTAGTAAGTCAGCAAATATTATTTCCACTCTCAACATCATAAATTATTATGATCTCAATAAAATAAAAAGTTATAATAGATTTAACGTTCCTTAAATTCGAATATTTAAGTCATATGATATTTAGTTGATTATTTTTAACGATTATAATTATCTAGTTCATATAATGAAGAAATACCAATTTGTTATTTCAATTAAAATAACAAAAAATTTTGAGTAATCTTTTTTAAAAAGCATTTTTTTTTATATAACGATCGGTGGTCACCATTGTTGTCACCAGCCTATACACTAGCCTCTGCTACAGACCTCTCCTCGTACAAGAGGTAATAGATGCTTAAAAATCGTTGCTAGCTTCGCCGCCATTGTTATGGGTCGGTAAAGTAACTATCGACTTAATCACTTGTTAGCGCATTCATCTAATTAACATAAGTTTTAATAACTCCAGGTAAATACAGGTGAAGTTTTAAGTATGTTTTAAACAAAACCTAGAGCTAAGGAAATGCTGCAAGTCACCCTTGAACATAGATATCTCGAAATGTTATCTCCCATTAATTCTGAACTGCCATTTGTTTAATTCAGATACACTTTGATAGCTATAA
This sequence comes from Marasmarcha lunaedactyla, assembly GCA_923062675.1. Taxonomy (NCBI): domain Eukaryota; kingdom Metazoa; phylum Arthropoda; class Insecta; order Lepidoptera; family Pterophoridae; genus Marasmarcha; species Marasmarcha lunaedactyla. The sequence goes on from OV281341.1 coordinate 20,374,019, forward strand.
AATTGTATTTTTATTTATTACGAATAGAATGTCGAGTTCTCATAAAACTCTACTGTAATTTTCGATATTGCAGTATCCCGCTTAAAAGGGCTGTAGTTTCTCTTGTTTTGTTATTAACGGGAGATAAGAAATATACGTAGTATTAGGTCCTTACATATGAAATTGGCGTTTTGTCTTACTGACCACTTTGATCTGTATTATCTCCTTTTAGGTTAAGAATTCCAATTTCAAACTTATACAGCTATTTACTCATGCATTAATGTTTCGAAACCAGTAATTCATTTGTTTTTTCCTCTTTTAGATTTTCTTTGCGTCACTTAGTTTATAAAATGAAAAATTTGTAAACCAGTGCTGCAGAAATGGCTTGAAATATTAATAATGTGTATGGCGGCGGTTTCGCAAAAGAAAACACAGTGCGTTTTTGGTTTCATTTTCAGTTTTTCGTTCTGAAATTTCGCCCTGCAGAACAAGCCCCGTGGACGGCCGGAGACCAGAGAAGAATTGAAGGCTATTGTGGAAGTGGATCCATTGCAAACCACGTCCCAGTTAGCTGTAGGCTGCGGTGTTAGTGACAAAACTGTTTTAATCCACTTGAAGCAAATTGGGAAGGTGGAAAAGTTTGAGAGTTGGGTACCTCATGAATTGAGGCAGCAAACCGACAAACGCGCGTCGACTGCTGGGTTACATTACTCAACCGGCACAATAATAAAAAGGATTTTAACTCGGATCATTACTTGTGATGAAAAGTGGATCCTGTACGACAATCGGAAACGCTCATCGAATGGTTAAACCCTGGCGAACCAGCCAAATCCTGCCCCAAGCGAAGATTGTCCTAAAAAAAGTTACTCGTGAGCATTTGTTGGACTAGTGCCGGTGCCGCTCACTATAGTTTTCTTAAATCTGGCCAGACGATTACGGCAGATGTCTGTTGTCAGCAACTGCAAACCATGAGCTAGCTTTTAATTACTTACTTTTTTATATCATAATCTAAAACTTACACTAAACCGAATATTTGAATATCGCACTTTCACCGTAATAGTACCATAATTAGAATATAAACACTGATTGCTCGATACACTGCCGCACAACACTTAGCACTCACACTTTGCTTTCTTCGAAACGGGAATTATCAGTAGGAATCTGACGTCTCCGAAAAAGGGATCCTCCACTAGCACTACGCACGAACTCCTCTTGAATCCACCGCAAATGCCATTTTCTATATATTTTAAATGTCATGAACAGAATAATAAGTGCTACACTTAGCAAAATGAAGATCATCCAAATTTTGGTAGTTGACAAGTGCTCCTTTAATTGCTCTAGTTGGGCATCATTTGAAACCCCAGCCGCGTTTTGGGCAATTATAACTGTGTCGTTCGATTGTCCTTTTCCCATCTTGAATAATTATTCTTCACTTTACGTGTATCGTCACAAAAAATCAGCACGAATATATCCATGACTAATTGATAATTTATTAGTTATTAGTTAATTTATAAGGTTGGTTGTTTGAGGTGCGTAATTAAACAAACGAATGCTGAATAAAGACTGTTTATTTGATCTAATTGATCAAGATTATATAGGTGTCTATCAATACTTCTCAGTATGGTAAAATCAATCAGCTTACCTCAAATTAAAAGCAAATTCTTAGAATGTACAGATTGATTGAATAAAAATAATTTTCCACATTTACAAGCAAATCACTGAAAACACAAGTACAAAACTAAACCAATTCTGATTTATTTATGAACACCTTCAACATCCATAGTTTTAAATCAAAAAGATAATCAGCCCAACTTCAACTAAGGAATACTACAATATATATTCAGAAATAGCAATAGTTCTTCCAAATAATGGATACAATTAATATACCTACCTAATGCAGTCGAGCACTCAGAATATAGATAGTAATAAGTTTCATGCTACACAATTCCCACAATAATAACATTCATATTGCAATTATATCCAAAATATGGTTACAGCCTCATAAAAAATTCAATTTAAAAGGTTACAATAATGAAAGAAAAGACATTCTCAATAAACAATATGGTATTGCTATTTTAATTCATAATGTAATAAAATATTATAAGATTAACACCTATTACGACAGCTGTTTACAAAATATATGTGCTAATATTACTGTCAATAGCAAAAAAAATACCATTAATTCAAACAACCAAATAACCTTGACAATGCATCTGAAAATTACCGTGATAGCAACTAAAAGAAATAAAGAGCATTTAGCCACCAAAAGAGCATTTAACCACGAAAAAAGTACGGTAAAGGTACTATAACACAATACCCATTCTTTTAATGCTATGAGACAAGAGCCACAAAAGAGCCTACAAACCACAAAAGAGCCCACAAGCCACAAAAGAGCCTACAAGTCTCAAAAGCTTATAGGGATAAGCCATAAAAGAGCCTACAAGCCACAAAAGAGCCTACAAGCCACAAAAGAGCCTATAAGCCACAAAAGAGCCTACAAACCACAAAAGAGCCTACAAGCCACAAAACTTAAATCTGTTGAAAACTCATATTATTGTATTTAAATTTTCCACTTATTATAACGTCTCCTTTCATAAAAATATAAAAAAGACATCCGTGGAGTTTCTTGCCAGTTCTTCTCCACAAGGGTATTTTCCGAACTGGTGGTAGTATTTTTAAAGCAATTAAAATAGAAATATCTTTAACTCAAATAAAATAAAAAATAAAAATGTTTTTTAAAGATACACAAGTGCTCATTAAGCTCCCTTTGCGAGTGAAACTCACAGATTTTTAAATAATAATATTATAAGAAAAAAAATAAACATCTGTACAAAGTATAGAAATTAAGGATATTACATTATATTATATAAGGTACGTGCATGTCACTCTCCAATTGTACTATTCACAATGCAGCGTCACTAGAAAGTTTTGTGCGATGCCCGCTTTGACCTCAGCCTCACTTTTTTAGAGGCCAAAGGGGCTTAAAAATCCATACCGGTAAAAAACATAAATCCCAATCAGTTCCAGCCTCTCTCCCTTGTCGTCAAAGTTTGAATGCGTCTCCCGATACTAATGATAACCCAAATTCTTTATTTTGGAAACACCTAAGCTGTTTAAAAAATTCTCTTCCCTTAGTTAAAAGAATACCGAGAGGGGCTAGAATAACCGTTGCTGAAAAACTTACTGAGGTTATCCATGATGTGGTATCAAACAATTCTGCACAATCTTGGGAACAACTTTTTACATTTTCTTACACATATTTGCATGTTAAATCAAAATCTACTTCCTTAACTAAGTCTATTAAACAAAATTGCAGTCGACCCCTTTTTACAACTATTGGCAAACCTTCTTGGAATCAAAATTTTAATCTACGTAAGAAAATAGAATCAAACATCTCAGACGGTGACCTCAGTGGGGCTTCTCGAATCCTTTTTTCTAGTGATGCTGTAGCGCCTCGTAATCAAGAGACACTGGACTGTTTGATTAGTAAACATCCATCTTTGACGGCAAAATTTGATCCTTTGGATCTTACTTCCACGGAAGAGGATTCCTTACAAGCGTCTGCTGTAGATGTCCTCGGGGCTGTTAGTTCTTTTAAATGTGGCTCTGCTGGAGGCCTCGACGGTCTTACGCCCCAGCACTTTAAAGATCTTCTTTCTAGTGCTAATGGTGATACCGGTCAAAAACTTTTACAAGAATTAACAGCTCTAATAAATCTTCTCATTTCAGGAAAAGTCCTCAATAAAATAAGGCCAATATTACACGGGGCCCACCTGATTGCCCATAAGAAAAAAGATGGTGGAATCAGGCCAATTGCAGTTGGAAGTACTTTGCGCCGCCTTGCCGCTAAAGTCACTTGTCGATTTGCCTATGGTGACTTGGCGAGGTATTTTCAACCCAAACAATTAGGTTTTGGAACCAGAGGTGGCTGTGAAGCGGCCGTACATTCTTTGAGGACTTTTCTCGATTGTCAAGGAGGTGAGGTTGTTTTGAAGGTGGATGTTAAAAACGCTTTTAATTCTTTACAGCGAGGAACTCTGTTGACAGAAGTAAGAAAGCACTTGCCCAAAGCATTTAATTTCCTTCATCAATGTTATGACGAGCCATCTCTTCTGGTGTACGTAGACCATCACATATCATCAGAGGTGGGCTGTCAACAAGGTGACCCGTTAGGCCCTGCTATTTTTAGTTTAGGTATTCATCCTATTATTGAACAACTAATTTCGAAATTTAACGTTTGGTATCTTGACGACGGAACATTAGGGGGAGATTCAAGTGTCGTTCTCGATGACCTGAAGCTTTTGATTGATAAGTTCGCCAAAATTGGCCTCACTTTAAACTTTGGTAAATGTGAGCTATTTATTACCGACTTTTGTAAGAATAAAGAAAGCATTATTCAAGCCTTTCAATCAATTGCCCCCGGCATCACTGTAATAGAGAAATCTTCCCTTCGGCTCCTAGGTTCACTAATTTTCGATGACTCCTTTCATAACTTTATAATTGACAAAATTTCAAAATTTTCAGAAAGTTATTCCCGGCTTTCACAAATTAATACACATATGGCCTTTTACATTTTACGTCATTGCTTATTCGTGCCAAAATTAATTTATTATCTTCGCTGCTCACAATTTTGGAAACACCCAAATATACTTTCGGTTCTCGATGAAAAAATGAAATCAACTCTTTTGAATATTCTGAACATAAATTTTGATAATAATTCCTGGGATCAAGCCAGTTTACCAGTGCGCTTCGGTGGTTTAGGATCTCGAAAAATTTCTTCTCTAGCTTTGCCAGCCTTTTTATCTTCGATTTACGGTAATAAAGATATTATCAATAACATTCTTTCCTCTTCTTTTACGGGCGAGATTTCTCATCTTTCGGATGCCGAAATGCACTGGAATATCGTATCAAACAGTTCAGCAGTTCCACAAAATCCCGCATCACAGCGTCAGTGGGACGACGTGCTTTGTATTTTAGAGCGGAACAAACAATTAAATACGCCTAATTTAACAGAGCGCTCTCGTCTGCTAGCGGTGGGTTCGTGGGAGTCAGGGCTATGGTTGCAGGCGCTTCCGTCATCTAACTTGGGAACCCTTTTTGACAACCATAGCTTTAGGCTTGCCTGTAGTTTACGTTTAGGGATAAAATTATGTGCTCGACACCGCTGCCGCTGTGGCGTTTTGGTCGATGAGCTCGGTCGCCATGGTCTTTCATGTTCTCGCAGCGGTGGCAGAATATCTCGCCATGCCAGTTTAAATGACATCATCCATCGGGCTCTTGTTACCTCCAACACTCCCTCGGTTCTTGAACCGTCAGGATTGTTGCGTGATGATGGCAAGCGACCTGATGGTATGACTCTGGTCCCGTGGAGGATGGGTAGGCCGCTGGTGTGGGATGCAACCTGCGTAGACACTCTCGCGGCTTCCCATCTTTCCACAACTAGTATACAATCTGGTTCTGCTGCTAATAACGCTGAAAGCCTTAAACGTAGAAAATATAAGAATTTGGGTAGCGGGTATATTTTTGAGGCTTTTGGCGTTGAAACCATGGGGTCCTGGGGACAAGGTGCTCATCGTCTTTTTTCGGACCTAGCGAGGCGATTGGTGAGTGAAACTCGTGACCCGAAGGCTGGCACCTACCTCGCACAACGAATTTCTATAGCGATCCAGCGTGGTAATTCAGCCAGCCTTTTGGTTACGTTGGCCTCAATGCATTCAAGTTTAGATTTAGTGTTTTATTTGTAGTATAATTTTAACGTATAATTATTCAAATAATAGATAGTTATTATAAAATATAGTATTTACTTAAATAATTAATGACTTACGGCGGTTAAATTCAAAATTGAAAATATTTTATTTCTTAATAGGTAAGAAAAATTAGTTTTCTAAAACTACTACTACAAACAACTATCCATCAGAGTCTCCCTTAAGCTCAATATCCCAATAAAACTTAGAATTTCGACCCGCGTGTTCATGACGCTCAATTAATCTTCAAGTAAGCAAGGCAAGATCTTTACCAATAACTAGATAGCAGACAAAGATGGCAGCAGTCTTTTGACAGTATTACCTGCAATGCAATCTCTAGGGTATCGTGTTTAGAATTTTAATAAACAGAATATATAAGTTGTAATGTTTAATGTATTTCAATTATTTGGTTTAACTCTACAATATACTGTTTTGGTTTCTCAGCTCATATATTTCAAAATTGTCTTCAGCATCTAATCTTCCTCTTATTGTATAAGGGAGTGGCGACCGTAGTGGCAGTTTTGGCTTCATTAATTGAAATGGGTGTCTCTTTCGGCCATTATGACAACATCTCTCATTAGCACAATGTTTCTGAATAAAAATTCATAATGATGGATCAAAATTAAATTATCGTTTTTTAACTTCAAACGGTTGTGGTTTTGATTGAAAAAGTATGCTTCAGATTTGCTTATAGGTAAACTACAAATTCACCGTACTTATCAACCACTTAGACATTATAAAAACATTTTCCTATTGAAACTAAAATATCAGCTTTGGAACGCTACGTCGTCGTCGTGTTACAATCGTAGCGCAACGCGCATTATTCTACGATCTTAATATTGCTGCTTTTCATATCCAAAATAAATGACGTAACTTATGATAATCGTCGCGTTGGTTTGAAAGTGTAGTGTACGTGTTATACTTACTGCTGAAAATATTGAACTTATTTGTTAAAAGGTCTGCCAACAAGACTTACATCATTACATTATAAGGACGATTAATCAATTAAAAGATACAATTTAAATGAAGCCTCTTTTACAGGCAAACACAGCATGCACATTGTTGTATTGGTTTACAATACCGGTTACCTAAAATTATATAAATTAAAAATATAGAACTAAATTAGAAGATAGGTATCAATAAGATTTATTAAAAATAAACAAATTAAAATTAAATACAACAAACCAAAAGTAAAAAGTGTCAAATTAAATTTAATTTTATGTACAATACAGTTACAATTAAGGTCAAAAAAATTCATTGTCAATAAAACATGTCCATTGAGTAAAATAATCATAATTAAAGAAAATAAAAAACTATATGTAGAATTAGATTCAACGGAATTGGATTACATCGTTTAATTTGAACAAATAATAATGAATAGAAAGCATTAGGTCTTAAACAATCATAACGGTGTATTAGCAAAACAGTATCTGACGTAATGTAAACTTAAATTAAGTAACTTTATCGCTACATATACCAGTAGCATTTTGGTTTCGATGACTGAGCTCGTTATATGTTCGACAAATTCTAACAAGTGGAGCAAAACGTCCTAGGTTAGTCCTGCGTGTCATAGTAAAAAAAAATTGTTACATTTTGTGAGTTTCTGGGGACCTTTGGGAGACATCTAGAGCAATTTTTTGCAATAAACTGGGGCAGACTATGAAACCGTTAATTAGCTTGTACAAGAATAAGCAATCGTGTAATTTTACCGAGCTGATAAGCGTTGTATTTTAAAATAAGACAAGCGTTTTTCATACGACGTTAACTGTTTTTCTAATTTCATTTTAAAACATAGATGCCACAAAAATAATTTCTGAACTCTTTCGAGCCTTTTGATGTATACATATACACGATGTCATTAATAAAAATATTAAATAGAAGAGGTCCCGAATGTGAACCCTGTGGAACTCCAAAGAGTATTGGGTATGTATCAGATTCGTATCCGTTCACTACGACTTTCGAAAGACCGCCACTTAGGTATGAACGGAACCACTGCAGTAAAGCTCCTGAGATCCCAATGCTTTTTAATTTGTCTATTAGAAGGTGGTAGTTTACTTTATCAAAAGCCTTCCTAAAGTCTGTGTATGTCACGTCAACAGGGTAGCGTTTGTCTAAACATTTTGACACAGTATCCACAAAGTCTACCAAATTTGAGCAAGTGGGTCTTAGTCGAATGTACATGAAAATAAGAATGCATGATGAAGCATAAATTTGATGCAACTGTTGATCACAATATTACACGACAGAAACTAACTAAACTTATATTACTTAGGTTAAGTTTATTCAAAAACAATTTTTATTTTAAACACTTATTTTAATTTTATTGCTTTACTATTTGTCCGCGGCTTCGCTTGCATTTAATTCTGTTAACTTTACAAATTGAATTATATCATAATCTTTATTAACTAAATCGATTCTCTTTCAGCCTCTATTTCGACGTCATCGAGTAGCATCAACTTCTAATTACTCTTGGGTTAAACTATCTAGTCAATGCATCCAATAAATATCTATCACAAGAATCCATAGAAAATTGTAGAGTTTTTCATTCCAGGTATAATAAATACTGTATAAATATAATAAATATTTAAAATTGAATACTGCACAGAAATCAGATATATTCAAAAAGCTTATTCAAAATACCTCATTCTTTCGGAAAACAATTATAAAGAAAGATATTTCAAAATTACTTATCATACCGAATTGCTGAGATGAAACACTAATGAGTTAAGCTATTTTTTTTTTTGGCTAATATTTAAATATTTTCTAGACTTGTTATACTTTTGAGGCAACAAATTTTTGTAGGTATTCTAGAATAGTAGAGCACTTCCTTCAAAATAGTGTAATCAGTTACCGGATTAGAACTGCACCATAAGCGACGATAAACGTTCGTATACGTTGTGTAACTTTATATGTACGAAATCTAAGTTTATATTTGTTAAGCAAAATTTATAATTACAAACCATTACAAGACATTAGGGAATGTCTTTTAATGTCGATGAGTGCGGTTGAGTGCGTAAGATTTTTATATTATCTTAGGCTTTTAGTCTCATTTCTAATTTTGAAGTTCACTAATTTTGTTTTGTTTACGGAATTCTAAAATTTTTCTGGTCTAGATTCGTCTTGCAATCTATTATAAAAATTTGATGCCATAAAAATTGTATTTCTCTTTTAAACGAATTGTTTTAGAATGCTTATGACCAATTAGGTATGATAAATTTTACGTACAGACATCGTATTAAAATATGTAAAAAGTCCACCAACCGCAATTGAAATGTTCCCAGTGCTTATGAGCAAAGTTGCTAATCTCTTATAGACATGATGTTTTTGCAAGTTGTCGTGAACCAAAGCGTAGATTGTCCCCGACTGGTTTCTCAAATACATATCCGAATTCTGACACAATTCACACTTAATTTATGAAAAATTTCGCACAAGATGTTTACAAAATTCTGTCAGTGTCCATCATCAATGTCAATTGATCATGTAGACTCTTTGCCAATGATAATCCACGTTTTATCCTTACAGGTTCAATTGAAAGGCCTGCACTCGACGCCGCTATCCAATCAAAGCTTGAAGCAATCGTTTGATCCGGCCGGTTCTCTATCTACGATCATACATATACTTGTACATGTAATGACCTCACACAGATAAATTCTGCGTCAGTGTGAGTGGGCTGTGCCTAATGATTAAAAGTTTTTGGGATTCAAAGCAAATTTTGTAATGTGTTTTTGAATCAAACGATGTTATCGCGTTTGGTAAAAGTGATTATGATATTTTTTATCTTTGTAATGTTCAAACCACTTAACAAAATTCATAATAAAAAATTTATGAAAAGTCAAAATATTATGTCACTAACTACAAGATGGCAACCACTTATTGAACAAAAGGTTTATATATATAATAATGAAATTTAAATATACAATATTAAAACGACTTTATATTGTGTGTAAAACACGAAAATAGTTTTTCCCTGATTTTATATAATCTTTATTATTTATTTGAAAAATTTATAATATGCCACTAAAAAAAAGAATTAGCAAGACTAATTTCATTACCCTACAAAGTGTTGAAATCTTACCCGATCAGCCGCCCAATCTACATTCACAAACCCTTATTATTATTCTCTCAATTCCCAAACAAATTAGCAAACCTTAAAATTTACTGATAAATTCATCTTTACTTTTCACTGGATTTGAGTAAAAGTTATAAATTCGAACCTTTCCGAGCAAACTGAGATTTATTACCCCTCTGGTAATATCCACCTCGCAAACCCCGGTTTATGACGTCGGAATCTGTACCTATATAATATTTACCGAAAAGTTTTTGTATTTTTATCTGGTCAATATTTGTATGCTTCATTTTCAATGATGTTTCATTGTGAGAACTCGAAAAATAATTTGCGTTAGGGTTTATTGAGGATTATTTATATAGTACAAATTAGGTAACGTAGGTTTGTGATAATTTTATTAGTTAGGTGTACATATTGTTAAGATATTATGTTTCCAAATTGAGCTCCTAATATATCTAAAATGTCAAGTTAAATTTGCTTACTGAAACTTCAAGTACTAGGGCGGAGTGATAAGGCTGGTAAAAATCTATTTTAGAATAAAATTATCGCTAATTGCGTGAAACCTCATTGTTCACAACTTTTTTTCAAGATTGAATTAAAATTTTGAGCTAGTAACGCCGGTTACATTTTATTGACAACCATTAAAAAAAACAAAGTCTTGATAAATATTATGGGTACTCCGCATCGTCAATTAAAGTTATTTATAAATGATTCACTGATTTTCGGTGTGGTTGTACAAGCACAAATTAAACTAAACGTCCAGGACGCCATGTTGAGGTCAATACTCTAGAGACGACCGCTAAAATCCATGACATAGTGTTGAATGACCGAAGAGTAAAAATGAGCTTTAAAGTCGAGATTTTTAGAGAAGTTTTTACCTGCAACATTCCCGCTAAGTAATTTTTGGTAATTTTACTATTTTTGTGTCCGAAGTGGAAATCATGGCTCGATGTGCTGTAGCTCCAACGAAGAGATCATGCGTGAAACTAATGCCTATTTCGAAGGGTTGTTTAAGTCATATTTTATGTAAGAGATCACAAAACAAGAGAAGCCCTGGACGAAGGGCATCGAGTTAGAAGGAAACTACGTTGCGATATAAATAATTATCTTTGAATAAAATTCAGTTCTAAATTCGTCTTTGTTATAATTAAGGCACATGTTTCATTGCGTCAAAGCTTTTGGAGTCTTCTAGATAGTAATAACGTTTAAGATACCTCCAAATATAATGAGTTGGCTGGTGATAAAGTGTACACTTTAAGGCGAAAGTCCAGTGACTACGCTTGGCTATCAAAATCATGGGAGTATTTTTCCTTGTTATCTGCATATTTTTTCTCCTTTGTCCTATTTACTTTATAATGAGACAACCAACTCACTTATCCGGTAATCAGTCACAATCAAAAGGGTATTCGTAATAATTAGGAATAAAATTAAAACAAATTGTACTGGATTAATATAAAAAAGGCCTTTGTTTAAGGCCTGTCATCCTTATTGGTCATTTCGAAAAAAACATCAAAACTTATGTGCGTGCGACTATATCGATTAGAAATTTGAAAGAAAACAAAAAAAACTTTACCAGCACATAAAAAAACACACTTCAATAAGTATTCAGTATTCATTTTACAGCAGTCTCGATGAATATCATTTTGTTGAAAAAATTTAAATGTGGGTAGGTTGGTAAAGAAAATTTATTAACGCATTGATTGATTGATTATTGATTAAAAGTGAAAATATTCACAACAAAATTGATTGACAGTGAATTATTTCTATTACAGCAAATATGTGATTTATTTGGTAGAAAACTTGATAATGTATTTAAAATTTATCAATATAGTTCTATAAAATAAATATAGTTCTACTAATATCGTACCGCAAATAGGTATTTAATAATATGTCAATCAATTTCCTAAGACAATACGTATTTACTTTAAAATCTTTATTTTCAGTAACAAATAACGATCTTTTATTAATTCCCACGTAAATAGCAATTCATTCAAATTCAAATTATATTTATTTGCGTAAAAATGTGTACATAAGTCGGTTTAACATGTCATTCAGATCAACATTTTCTGCTGAGAGTCAGCGTGCAAATGTTTATTAAATTAAACAAAAAATATTTGTAAGTTAATGTCAAACAATTGTGAAGCTAAATTTCAAATTAGTTTCAAATAAATCCAGTACAATACAATGTCAAAATATAAATTATCACCCTAAGATTATGTAATGTCTTAAACTTATAATTCGGTGTCTTTAAAATATTCATTAATTGAATAATATCCTTTAATTTTAAACAAGTCAAGTAATTTCCGTCTGTATTCCATGAAATGTAAATTTTTATATTGCATAGGTAGGTGATTAAAAATGTCAATTGCCATACAGTATACATTATTCATAGATATACTTAATTTTCTAAGTGGCGTATACAGTTTCTTACCAAGAGTATCTTTATTTCTTGTCCTAAGATTCATATAATCACCTACTACTTCAAAATATTCCATATGTTCCTTAACGAATATTAGCATTTCAAACAAATAAATGCATGAAAGAGTGAGCATTTTGAACTCAGCAAATAGAACCCTACAAGAATCCCTAAAATTAGCTCCGCAAAGAGCCCTAACGCATTTCTTTTGGCATCTAAATAACTTCTGAATAGCGACAGAATTACCCTATAGAATTATGCCATAGCGTAAGTTAGATGCAACAAACCCATGACAGACAAGCAAAGCAGCTTGTTTGTTTACAGTTCTCGACAGTCTACCAATAACAAACACAAAACTAATAATTTTAGTACATAAATAATTTATATTTGATTCCCAATCACAATACTTATCTAATGTTAATCCTAAAAATTTTGTTTCACCAAGTTTGTCCATTTGTGTGCCCTGACAGTACAACTGGATCGCAGCAGGTGTTGTCCGATGGGTTTGGTATTGTATAAAACTAGTTTTCTTCAAATTAATTATTAAATTACATTTGTCAAGACATTGCGTGATTGAGTTGAGTGCTTCATTTGCTTCTGTTTCTAATGATTTAATATTATTTGCCGTTATTTATAAAGTGATGTCATCGGCAAAAAGTAGACAATCATATTTAGTTACATTAGGGAGATCATTAATAAATAATATAAACAAAAAAGGTCCCAACACACTGCCTTGAGGAATTCCAAAAGGATTTTGTATTTGAAATTGTGACTTGTACTCCTTTACCATATTACCACTCATTTGTGAAATTTCGACGCATTGATACCTACATTTTAAATAACTTTCTAATAAATTTAGTGCATTTCCGCGTACGCCATATGACTCTAGCTTATTTAGTAGAGTCGTATGGCAGACTAAATCGAATGCCTTGCTCATGTCAAGGAATATAGAGACAGTCGGTTAACCAGAGTTTAGTGACTCTGTGACTCGTTTTAATAAAGCATAGCAGGCAAGAGTGGTACTCTTGTTTTTCCTAAATCCAAATTGATTTTTATGCAACAGATTCATTGAAGAGAAAAACCTTTGAAATTTATCTAATATTACTTTTTCAATAATTTTTGATAGAACAGGTACTTTTGTTAAGGGCCGATAGTTATTAATGTCAGTGATAGAGCCTTTTTTATGTAGAGGCTTAACGATTGCTTTTTTTAAACGTTCTGGAAAAACACCTTCCTGTAATTATAAATTAATTAAATATGTCAACGGTTTTAGTAAAATAAGGGAACAAATTTTTATAATTTTAGTATTTATATTATCGTATTCCGCTGCGTGCGTAGTTTTTAAACTTTTAATAATCTTATGGACCTCCTTTGGTGCAACTGCAGTTAAAAATATACTCTGACTCACAGAAGGGTGAGCATTGCAACTACTTTGATAATCATTAGTTTTGCAACTAGTGTTAATAAATAAATTATTGAATGTCCTAGCAATATGAAACGCATTATTATAAGACTGTTGTTCAAAAATGATTGAATTTATAAATCGTTTACTAGGCTGTGGCCCTGTCTTAGAATTTAATAAATTCCATGCGGCTTTGCAAGTGTTTGGTGTATTTTTTATGTAGTTCGTATTTGATTTTGCTTGAGATTGGGACATACATTGATTCAAGATTTTCGTGTACTTTACATAGTGATTTTTATTCCTCATTATAATGCTATAAGATAACTTTAATTTAAAGTAAAGAACTCTTTTTTTTGTACAACTTTTTCTCAAACCCTTCGTTAGCCAGTTTATTCTACCTGGTTTATCAAATTTTTTTACCGTTATTTCTGGAAAACATAAATTGTAAAATAGTATTAAATAGTCGTGAAATATGTCAAAAGATTTATTTGTATTATTTTGAGTAAGGACATCGTCAAATGATAATGAGGATATCGCAGCATAAAATTTTCTAACATTATCCTTATAATGATCCGTACGTTTTTCAAACCACATTTTAGGAAGCCTAGGTGATTTAGACTTTTCCTCTAATTCAAATGTCACGGTTTGTGCCGTCTCATGATCTGATAATGCTAGATGTAAAGTTTTTACATTTACATTTTTATATGTTACTAACAATTAAGTCTATACAAGATAATTTTCGAGTAGGTGTGGTAATGTGGTTTAATAGATTATTATTAAGCAATATTGCCTTAAGTTCGTCAGTCATTGGGTTTCTTTTTAATAAATTAATGTTCCAATCTCCACAAATGATAAGGTATTGATTTCTTTTTTTATTAAATTTCGCTAGTATAACTTCCAAGCTTTTTGAAAAAGTAAACATTAACAAAAAACAAAAATGTAAACATTAACAAACACACAATATTGCCTCTGAAGTTATACACAATAATACGCAGCCAGAATTCTGGGAGCAATTTACTTCCGTCCTTTTTATTAAAGTTGCCAGTTCAAGGTGTGTGATAGATTATGATATCTATGATATATGATTAATATATGACGAATCTACGATATCATAATCCTAAATAAATTTCAACTTTATAGTTTAAATTCTTTAAAAGTTTCCATAAAAACTTTATATACAGATTGAAACCACTTTTATTATATTTTCAAAATTATAAATGTAAATCAAAATACAAAAGAAAAAACAAAACTGGCGGTAAAATTGTTAGTAATTCGTTTCATGAAAAAAAATTAAAATTGTTTTATTGATATTAATTAATAAAAAATTGATTAGATCGTTTTTCTTTTTAAATTTAACGTACCGTGTGAGATGTAACAGTAATTTCACGGCGTCATTTCAGTCGAGATGAAATATGATTAGCCGTGGGCATGTTAGAAAATGGTGCTAATCAACACGTCGACACCTCGACCATCGTCGGAAAGTTGCCAGTTTAGAATAGAATAGAATAGAATAAAATTTATTTCCGGAAAACTTACATCTAGGAATACACAATAAGAACTTACAAATTTATTACTACGATAAACTACATAAATATCAATTATAATATGTGTCTAAAAATTTACAATAGATACTATAATTATGATAAGTCATCATATCGGTTTATCATGATCTAGGGTAACAATAACTAGGCAAATACCTAAACTAAGTAATTATGAATTACCTGTTTTTTAGGTACAAATTATTAAATTAAGTACAGTATGCTGTATAAACATTAATTCTAAATCTAGTAAGTACATTAACAATTAAATGCGCAAAGGGAATTTTACATAAAATGTGTTTCATAATTCTCGTCCCACTATAAACATTAGAAAATAATAATAATACTAATACTACACGAAAAAATAAATAAAAATACAACAAAAAATTAATTAACATTTTGGAGACATTAATTATCTTATTTTAATACTATTAATAACTTCTCTGTATCTTCGTAGGACATACTCAAAAGTGATGCTCGGATTATTCGTTTAGTGTTGTTGTAGGTCAGAGGATATATGCCAAGATTGGTGTTTAATCTTTTATATAGAAGTGGTCCTAGGAAAATGTAAAATCTGGAAGAAAATGCCGTTTTTGTGCTTTGTGGACAAACAATGTCAAGCCGTCTTTTGTTAGCTGTTTGTGTGCTATAGTTAAGGGTGCTATGAAGTTTTAAAGTTGTGCTCATTATAAATAACTGCCTGACTGTCAGTACTTTACACTCTTTATAGAGAAGTTCAGTGGAGTAAAGGAAAGGTCGGAAATGGGAAACTTTCAAAATTGCTCTTTGGGCTCTTTCAACGTTAAGGAGAAGAGTTTTAGCTGCTCCGCCCCATGACGTAATACAGTAATTTAGTATCGACTGACACAATGCAAAGTATACCTGCCTCATAAGTTTAGAGTGTCCTATGCTGCGCAATTTTTTAAAAACAAATATTAACTTGCGTATTCTGTTGCTAACCGCATCTATGTGTAGTCTAAAAGACAGAGTTTCGTCTATAATGACACCTAGGTATTTTATTGTTTTAGAAGCAGTAATGTGAGGACATGAACACGAATGATTGATTTGATCAATACAATAGTGCGCGTATAGGTTAGGGTTTTCTGAAATTGATTTTCGCATAGAAAACTGGATGAAATAAGTTTTGTCTGAATTTAGAGTTAGTAAGTGTTGCTGTAGCCACTTGTTTACTACATTGAAGCCTCGTTGTGCAAGCTCATATAATTCTGTATCTGAGTTTGCAGAGAACAAAAGAGCTGTGTCATCAGCAAAAGATATGATTTTACCACCGTTTATTTTCAGGTTACAAAGTTCGTTAATGTATATTAAGAATAGTGTGGGACCCAAAACACTTCCTTGAGGAATTCCATATTCCGTGTTTACTAGGTCAGAACTTAGGATATTTCCTATTTTTACACATTGCGAACGATCGTGTAGGTAATCTGCAAAAAGTTTGTGTTGGGTTCCCCTTATACCTAAATTTTCAAGCTTATTTAATAGGATAGGAATAGAAACTGTATCAAAAGCTTTGGAGAGGTCTAAGAAAATTCCCATAGTCCGATTACCTTTGTCAAGTTCCTGGACTATGTGGTTAGTAAGATCAAGCACCGCGTCGGCAGTTGACAGCTTGTGCCTAAAACCGAATTGTGTATTTGACAGGATGGACTGTTTCTCCAAGTATTGAACAAGTCTGTTATTTATAATTTTTTCTAAAACCTTTGAAATGCCTGTTAATAGTGAAATTGGCCTGTAATTAGTAGTTTGATCTTTCTTGCCATTTTTGTGAATTGGAATAATGACAGCTTTCTTTAGACATTTTGGAAAAATGCCGTCTTTTAGGCACTTTTGAAAGATATAGGTTAGTGGGGTGCAAAGGATGTGATGAAAGAGTTTTAATATTTTGTTAGAAATATTGTCCCATCCTATTGCTGAATCGTCCTTCAGGCCTTTGATAATTCTAGATACCTCAGTTTCGTCAATATCTAATAAAACAAATGAATTTAAAAAGGAGCATTTAGATAATTGATTGTGGGACGTGAAGAACGGCGAATGCGATTTATGAAGCATTTTTTCAGCCAATGATTTCCCAAAGTTAGTAAAAAAATTATTTACTAGGTTAGCAGATTCAAAATGCGATTCAGATGATCCACCGCGCAATAACTCTGTAGCGGATTTATGCTGCTTCGACAAAAACGTAACATTTTTAATAAACTTCCAGACCCTTTTAATGTTTGTTCCCGCCTTTTCTAATTCATTTTTATCGTAAGTATTTTTTACTTTCTTAAGAAGAGCGTTACAAAAATTTCGGTATCTTTTGTACGATATTTGTAATATTAAGTTATCAGGCTGAGCTTTGGCCTTCATATGTAACTTATCCCTATGTCTCATGCAGCGAATAAGCCCCGGGGTGATCCAAGGCTTAATGTTGGTAAATTTTTTACTTAGACGAGAGTACGTAGTATTTTGCAATATGGCTTTTTGTACCTGTGATATAAAGTATGTCATACAATAATTCGCGTCATCAGAATTGTAAACAGTAGTAAAGTCGATTTTGCTTAAATCCGCTTCAAGGTTATGTAAATTAATTTTCGAACTATTTAGTGAGCAATTTGTTAGTTTAGGCATTTTACGAATTAAGGTTAGTAAGGCGGCCTTGTGATCAGTAATTGTCGAGTTAGTTACAAAGGTTAGTGACGGAAAAGTAGTTTTAAGCATAATATGATCTAAACAAGAGCCACTTTGATGTGTAGGTAAAGAATGGGCGGGAAGTAGTCCATGAAATGAGCATAGGTTAAGATATTCCTGTCCACAGGAATCCAAATTCTCTGGTATGATATTGATGTTTATGTCGCCTATTAAAATTATATTTTTAAATGATTTTAAACTTTGTAGTACGTTTTGCAAAGAATGAATAAAATTACTTATATTTTTAAATGAAGGAGATCTGTATATGGCTAGAATTGCGGTGTCTGAACCTACTTTGATAAGTAAGCGATTGCATTCTAACATGTTTGGTTCCTCGACTGATATGTTTAGATCATTTCTGGCGTAAACTACTATCCCGTCGTTTTGGTTGTAATTTTCCTTGCTGCTGTACAAAACGTACCCTGGCATGGATGGTAAATGACAATTTTTAGCTAACCAGCACTCGGTCAGGATAATTATATCGTTGCTAACATTAAGTCTATGTTGGAAAGTACTGAAATTATCAAAATTCTTAACAATACAGCGTATATTTTGTGTAATTATTGTAAATCGGTTATTGTAACGGGAAATGTACTGACCACAACTTTCAACCTCACACAGTTTTGACTCAGATACAGAGAAATTATCTAAGTCATTATTTAAGTTTTCAGCCATTATTTCTATTAACTAATAAAAGATCTAGATAAATATTTACAGATGGCGCTCTTAGGCGCCCTCATAGTCAATTAAATTTATGTACCTTTTTTCTGCAATATTTTTCGCAGGACAGTCTCCATCGCCCGTTTTGTGGTTGGACGGCTTTTTAAAATGCAGACATGTGGCGCATTTTGGTGGATCTCCTCGTTTTTTACACTCCTTCATTGTGTGACCTTTTTCTCCGCAATGACCGCAAGTGTCTTTTTCTTCACGACAAAACTTAGCTGCATGTCCATACTGCTGACATTTAAAACAACGTGTTACTAGGGTATAGTCTCGGACTGGGCACGATGACCAATTTACAAACAATCGGTCTTTACATATCAGGGCTTTACGAATATTGGCTGAAACTTCTATAACGTAATTACAGGTCTCGGTGTTCTTTTTCCCTGACTTATGACTTAACTTGATTGATTTTAAAAAAGTTTCAATGGTCATGCTCTCAGATTTTTCAGCCAAGTTTTGGTGGTAAATGCAGCTAAAAACTTCAGATTCTTTCAAGGCCGACGGTACTCCGATGACTACAATTCTAGGCCTGCGCTTGTTGGGTTCATCAACGGTAAAACCAGAAGATGTCAGTAGTGCCGATTGCTTAAGCTTTTCTATATCCTCTTTACTCTCTGTGCTTATTATAACTCCACCGTTTCTGGTCTTGCGTAATCCCCTCACTTGTAGTTTCATGTCTTCAGGGCAGATGATTTTTTGGACAAGCGATTTTGTTTCATCGCTCGATTTCTTTCCGTCACTTGGATAGATAGCTACCGAGCTAACATTCCTGGGCAGGATGAGGTCCTTAGAGCTTTTCTTTAACATGTCTGCGAACGATATTGTTCCCGTCACTGGTTTTGGACACTGTTCGAGCGACTGCTTGAGGGCACAAATTTGTTTTGAGAGGTCTCTTTCTTCATGAAGGGCTTGCAGGTTGTTATGGGCTAAAATTGTTTTTTGTTTTAATGACTGGTATCTCACAGCCATCTGAGATGTTCCATGCCCAACTTTTCGGCAAAGATTACTGACTCTCATTTTTTGCTCGGAATTCAATTTACCGCCTTCAGCGATGACGCACACTTCGTTCAGGCATTGCTCGATAGTTGTCATCCAGTTTTGGATCTCAGGCGTGGACAACAACTCGTGGACTTGTTCCTCTTCCGGGGCGCCCCGCGGGACAGGCCGCGGCGGGGCGACGGGCGCTGCGGCGACGCAGGGAGGCACGGGCGCCGGGGAGCGCGTCGGGCTGCGGCGCGTCAGCAGGCTTCTATTGAAGGGACTACCTTCCATTATTCCTTTTTATTTTTTAACGTTATAAATACATTATAAATTATAACACAAAAACTTATATCATTCAATCAGACACAAAAGGCTTGCTTCCGCCTAATACTAGGTCAAGAAATTTTTCAGTTAATTGTTTATTGTACTCATTAATCAGCACGTCCGATCACTTCAGATCACAATATTAATAGTTTAGCAGTCTTCTATTGATTACATTTTGGAGAGTGCGGGAATGCTCTTTTTGATCAGGTCGAACCCACACACTTCTTATATCGGACTACTAGACGCAGACAGACTTTCCATCCCTTTATAGTAGACATCCCAAGAAGTCGAACCAAACGCTTCGATAGTTCCTTTTTTGTGCGGATCGGCAAGGTGTGGAATGAACTGCCTGCGCCTTTTTTCCCATAAAACTATAGTCCTAGTTCTTTCAAGCGTCGAGTGAATAGGTATCTCGTGGATAGACGTGTAACACCTTCGTCTTCATTGTCAATTTCCATCTGGTGGGATAGAAGACAAACGTTTAATCGTTTTTCAATAAAAAAAACCGTGCTCATTCTCAGACCCTTTGTAATTTACGTTTATAGTATTTTTATAATAAACATTTTATCTTTGTTTGTAATTTCCAATATTTTACTTAATATTTTTTTATTGTAACCTCCGTTCTGATTGTGACAAACGCACATCACTTTATAGTACTTTCGGCGTGCTTACATTGCTGCCGCGGTCACAATCAGAGGAGGCCTTTGGGAGCTTTCTAATAAGATGCTTTACTCCAATTCCAAATGTCCTAAGTTCCGGCCCTGAGTTTCGGCTTAGCCATCTTTGCCAAGTCACACACCACCTGCCACTTGCCACTGAAGCCCACCTATCCAAAACCAGCCAGCGCTGACCGTGGCTGCCGACCCCAGCAAATTATAACAGGATCTCACAGAATCTCGACTACCCAGGACAGTACACCTGCATACTTGAACAGAAAGAGTGAAAAATACAACTAATTGAGAACTTTCTCCTTTTTGAAGTCGGTTAAAAGTTGTAACCGTCTCGTGACCCGTGATGATCATTTATATGTACTACACATATACACACGAAGATTATGCGCAATTCAAGAGAATTGTTTCGCCTTTACTTTAGTACCCAACCAACGCTTTATAAATCCTCAACATTTTCCACAGAACTTTTCGCGAAATTACCTTTTTAAATGGCTTCAATCGGATAATTGCAACTCATATGCTTTGAACGTGATGTAGTGTTTACTAAACAGCATATTTTACAGTGTATCATAAAATAAATAATGACAAGAGAGATACGTTTGCAGTTCCTGAACTACGAAAGGACTACCTTATGCCCAAAGTGGTTCCTGTTCAATACAGATTAATTGTGTGTTGAAAATAGACTTTTACTATCTATAGCTATGTTTCTGATTGTATATATGTGATTATTCTGTTTTTTTTTTTACAATTATTAGGTCATTGTCTAGGTGTTTGTCTGGCATTAATACATTCATACGCATAGCTCCCAAACTTGTTAGAATTTCTGATTAATATATTATTTTATGTTACTTCTGTTATAATGTAGCTTTCTAATATTAGGTATATATTTGTAATTATAACTTTCTCTTCTTGGTAGTCTCTGAGTGTATCGATTGTGATTTTTTTGTCTTTTATTCCTCATTACAATAATAGTAAAGATACCGTAAACCCCTCAGGTGGTGCTTATATTGTATTGCGTATATTTATAAATAGTTTTGTAAATATCTAATAATGTTTTAACGTGACGTTTATAAGTACGATAAGCAATAACTCAATTCTAAATAGGAATAACTCATGTCTTGTAAACCATAACGTACCTTGAGACAACAAATAGTACTTATTAAACATAACATACACATAGAAAACTGAGTTATAAACTGAGTATCAAAATTCATATTTTTATTGTTATGTAGCTGAATAATCTAGATTAATTGCAGAAACACGTGGCAGTACCTCCGCAGCACGTTTCCATTAGCGATATTAAATTTTCTAGAACTAATAAATTATGACAAACCCGAAACTTAGAACCGCTCTGGGAGAGTTTCACTTTATGTTTAAAGCTGAGAGTTAACTATGACCTCTAATTAAAAATAGGACGTAAGGTAAACGTAGCTATCAACGACCTATTAAAAATCTGCAGGTATTACCGACCTAACAAAGTATTCACAATATTTGCGTTTCTAGAACTGTTTAGTTATAGGCAGGTAAAGATGCAAATGCGTTGGTTCCTTGAGCACCGTGTACTTTAACATTGGCGTGAGTGGTAGTACGAAAAATAGATAATATACATGGATTACTTACTGCAGCGGCAGCGTGGACACATGACATGTCTTACTGGCCGTTGTTATTTCATGAAATTACGTGAAAATTCTTAGAACTTTATTCAAACAAGTGACGTCTATACTTTACCGTGTACTGTAAAATGTATTCGTTTATGTCTCGGTTATTGGTATTGTACCACAATTCTTTAAAAAGTTATTTGAAACGATATAAAATTAAATTAAAATAGGACGGTAATAGCTTCATCAGTTTTTATTGTGGCAGCTATCAACGACCCGTAAGTCGGCAATGACCACAAAGTTATGTTTCGTTTTTCTTTATTTTACGTTGTTATATCACAATTACACAAAAAAATTTATGGATTAGTTTAAATCCAAAGATCAGTCTTTATGACATCTATTACCAACATATACATTGTTGTCCAATTTTCTTCTTTTGGCGTTGTCAATTTAACCAAAGTTATAATATGATTGGCAATTCGATGTTGTATAGTAACATTTATAAAGCATTATTTATTGTTTCAAACTGTGAGAATGTATTAAATAGTTTGTGATATATTACCTAATAACAAGCAATTTTGTAGTCATAAAATCAATTGAATAAAAATAACCAATTTTTATGAGTCTTAAACTTAAATCGCCCAAATCCTTTTAAAAATGGAGTGCCTGGCGGATACTGGTTTCAGAATTTTATAAAAAGTTAGCCAACAATATCCAAACGACCGAGTTTGGTAGATTGCACAATATCTGCCAACAAGCCGAATTCAAGTGACTGAACCAGCTATACGTGCATAGTTTTGATAGAGCGAACAATTATTTTATGATTTAACCTGCTTCATGTTTTCGAAGACCCGTGTTCGACGGTCACAGCTCTGACGAAACTGATTTCTTTTTGTTCCCAAAGAGAGTTCTCATTTGCAAATGATAGTTGCCTATCAACAAAGAATCTTCTCTTGTGGCAGGACCTAGTAAATATTGTTCAGATGGCGAATTAGATTTTAATTGAAGTGCAAAGAAACTAAACGTCGTGGACTCTGTAACACAGAGATCAAAAATCAGTTTAAAAAGGGGCATGAACATTCTAATACTACATTATTTGATAATGATTATTTTCGAGCAGAAACTCTGCAGGTCAGTCATTGTCAAATTCTGCAAGACAGATTAAACGTTAATTTTTTTGTGAGACTGATGATAATTATAATTTAGGTAACTTAGTTTTTTTGCCTGTAAGCAAAAACCATACTAAATTATGAAACCAATTAGTTGCAATTAGTAGCTTATTTATAACAAGAGCATGCGATGTTTGAAATTGTAGTAAGTCAGCAAATATTATTTCCACTCTCAACATCATAAATTATTATGATCTCAATAAAATAAAAAGTTATAATAGATTTAACGTTCCTTAAATTCGAATATTTAAGTCATATGATATTTAGTTGATTATTTTTAACGATTATAATTATCTAGTTCATATAATGAAGAAATACCAATTTGTTATTTCAATTAAAATAACAAAAAATTTTGAGTAATCTTTTTTAAAAAGCATTTTTTTTTATATAACGATCGGTGGTCACCATTGTTGTCACCAGCCTATACACTAGCCTCTGCTACAGACCTCTCCTCGTACAAGAGGTAATAGATGCTTAAAAATCGTTGCTAGCTTCGCCGCCATTGTTATGGGTCGGTAAAGTAACTATCGACTTAATCACTTGTTAGCGCATTCATCTAATTAACATAAGTTTTAATAACTCCAGGTAAATACAGGTGAAGTTTTAAGTATGTTTTAAACAAAACCTAGAGCTAAGGAAATGCTGCAAGTCACCCTTGAACATAGATATCTCGAAATGTTATCTCCCATTAATTCTGAACTGCCATTTGTTTAATTCAGATACACTTTGATAGCTATAAAATTGTATTTTTATTTATTACGAATAGAATGTCGAGTTCTCATAAAACTCTACTGTAATTTTCGATATTGCAGTATCCCGCTTAAAAGGGCTGTAGTTTCTCTTGTTTTGTTATTAACGGGAGATAAGAAATATACGTAGTATTAGGTCCTTACATATGAAATTGGCGTTTTGTCTTACTGACCACTTTGATCTGTATTATCTCCTTTTAGGTTAAGAATTCCAATTTCAAACTTATACAGCTATTTACTCATGCATTAATGTTTCGAAACCAGTAATTCATTTGTTTTTTCCTCTTTTAGATTTTCTTTGCGTCACTTAGTTTATAAAATGAAAAATTTGTAAACCAGTGCTGCAGAAATGGCTTGAAATATTAATAATGTGTATGGCGGCGGTTTCGCAAAAGAAAACACAGTGCGTTTTTGGTTTCATTTTCAGTTTTTCGTTCTGAAATTTCGCCCTGCAGAACAAGCCCCGTGGACGGCCGGAGACCAGAGAAGAATTGAAGGCTATTGTGGAAGTGGATCCATTGCAAACCACGTCCCAGTTAGCTGTAGGCTGCGGTGTTAGTGACAAAACTGTTTTAATCCACTTGAAGCAAATTGGGAAGGTGGAAAAGTTTGAGAGTTGGGTACCTCATGAATTGAGGCAGCAAACCGACAAACGCGCGTCGACTGCTGGGTTACATTACTCAACCGGCACAATAATAAAAAGGATTTTAACTCGGATCATTACTTGTGATGAAAAGTGGATCCTGTACGACAATCGGAAACGCTCATCGAATGGTTAAACCCTGGCGAACCAGCCAAATCCTGCCCCAAGCGAAGATTGTCCTAAAAAAAGTTACTCGTGAGCATTTGTTGGACTAGTGCCGGTGCCGCTCACTATAGTTTTCTTAAATCTGGCCAGACGATTACGGCAGATGTCTGTTGTCAGCAACTGCAAACCATGAGCTAGCTTTTAATTACTTACTTTTTTATATCATAATCTAAAACTTACACTAAACCGAATATTTGAATATCGCACTTTCACCGTAATAGTACCATAATTAGAATATAAACACTGATTGCTCGATACACTGCCGCACAACACTTAGCACTCACACTTTGCTTTCTTCGAAACGGGAATTATCAGTAGGAATCTGACGTCTCCGAAAAAGGGATCCTCCACTAGCACTACGCACGAACTCCTCTTGAATCCACCGCAAATGCCATTTTCTATATATTTTAAATGTCATGAACAGAATAATAAGTGCTACACTTAGCAAAATGAAGATCATCCAAATTTTGGTAGTTGACAAGTGCTCCTTTAATTGCTCTAGTTGGGCATCATTTGAAACCCCAGCCGCGTTTTGGGCAATTATAACTGTGTCGTTCGATTGTCCTTTTCCCATCTTGAATAATTATTCTTCACTTTACGTGTATCGTCACAAAAAATCAGCACGAATATATCCATGACTAATTGATAATTTATTAGTTATTAGTTAATTTATAAGGTTGGTTGTTTGAGGTGCGTAATTAAACAAACGAATGCTGAATAAAGACTGTTTATTTGATCTAATTGATCAAGATTATATAGGTGTCTATCAATACTTCTCAGTATGGTAAAATCAATCAGCTTACCTCAAATTAAAAGCAAATTCTTAGAATGTACAGATTGATTGAATAAAAATAATTTTCCACATTTACAAGCAAATCACTGAAAACACAAGTACAAAACTAAACCAATTCTGATTTATTTATGAACACCTTCAACATCCATAGTTTTAAATCAAAAAGATAATCAGCCCAACTTCAACTAAGGAATACTACAATATATATTCAGAAATAGCAATAGTTCTTCCAAATAATGGATACAATTAATATACCTACCTAATGCAGTCGAGCACTCAGAATATAGATAGTAATAAGTTTCATGCTACACAATTCCCACAATAATAACATTCATATTGCAATTATATCCAAAATATGGTTACAGCCTCATAAAAAATTCAATTTAAAAGGTTACAATAATGAAAGAAAAGACATTCTCAATAAACAATATGGTATTGCTATTTTAATTCATAATGTAATAAAATATTATAAGATTAACACCTATTACGACAGCTGTTTACAAAATATATGTGCTAATATTACTGTCAATAGCAAAAAAAATACCATTAATTCAAACAACCAAATAACCTTGACAATGCATCTGAAAATTACCGTGATAGCAACTAAAAGAAATAAAGAGCATTTAGCCACCAAAAGAGCATTTAACCACGAAAAAAGTACGGTAAAGGTACTATAACACAATACCCATTCTTTTAATGCTATGAGACAAGAGCCACAAAAGAGCCTACAAACCACAAAAGAGCCCACAAGCCACAAAAGAGCCTACAAGTCTCAAAAGCTTATAGGGATAAGCCATAAAAGAGCCTACAAGCCACAAAAGAGCCTACAAGCCACAAAAGAGCCTATAAGCCACAAAAGAGCCTACAAACCACAAAAGAGCCTACAAGCCACAAAACTTAAATCTGTTGAAAACTCATATTATTGTATTTAAATTTTCCACTTATTATAACGTCTCCTTTCATAAAAATATAAAAAAGACATCCGTGGAGTTTCTTGCCAGTTCTTCTCCACAAGGGTATTTTCCGAACTGGTGGTAGTATTTTTAAAGCAATTAAAATAGAAATATCTTTAACTCAAATAAAATAAAAAATAAAAATGTTTTTTAAAGATACACAAGTGCTCATTAAGCTCCCTTTGCGAGTGAAACTCACAGATTTTTAAATAATAATATTATAAGAAAAAAAATAAACATCTGTACAAAGTATAGAAATTAAGGATATTACATTATATTATATAAGGTACGTGCATGTCACTCTCCAATTGTACTATTCACAATGCAGCGTCACTAGAAAGTTTTGTGCGATGCCCGCTTTGACCTCAGCCTCACTTTTTTAGAGGCCAAAGGGGCTTAAAAATCCATACCGGTAAAAAACATAAATCCCAATCAGTTCCAGCCTCTCTCCCTTGTCGTCAAAGTTTGAATGCGTCTCCCGATACTAATGATAACCCAAATTCTTTATTTTGGAAACACCTAAGCTGTTTAAAAAATTCTCTTCCCTTAGTTAAAAGAATACCGAGAGGGGCTAGAATAACCGTTGCTGAAAAACTTACTGAGGTTATCCATGATGTGGTATCAAACAATTCTGCACAATCTTGGGAACAACTTTTTACATTTTCTTACACATATTTGCATGTTAAATCAAAATCTACTTCCTTAACTAAGTCTATTAAACAAAATTGCAGTCGACCCCTTTTTACAACTATTGGCAAACCTTCTTGGAATCAAAATTTTAATCTACGTAAGAAAATAGAATCAAACATCTCAGACGGTGACCTCAGTGGGGCTTCTCGAATCCTTTTTTCTAGTGATGCTGTAGCGCCTCGTAATCAAGAGACACTGGACTGTTTGATTAGTAAACATCCATCTTTGACGGCAAAATTTGATCCTTTGGATCTTACTTCCACGGAAGAGGATTCCTTACAAGCGTCTGCTGTAGATGTCCTCGGGGCTGTTAGTTCTTTTAAATGTGGCTCTGCTGGAGGCCTCGACGGTCTTACGCCCCAGCACTTTAAAGATCTTCTTTCTAGTGCTAATGGTGATACCGGTCAAAAACTTTTACAAGAATTAACAGCTCTAATAAATCTTCTCATTTCAGGAAAAGTCCTCAATAAAATAAGGCCAATATTACACGGGGCCCACCTGATTGCCCATAAGAAAAAAGATGGTGGAATCAGGCCAATTGCAGTTGGAAGTACTTTGCGCCGCCTTGCCGCTAAAGTCACTTGTCGATTTGCCTATGGTGACTTGGCGAGGTATTTTCAACCCAAACAATTAGGTTTTGGAACCAGAGGTGGCTGTGAAGCGGCCGTACATTCTTTGAGGACTTTTCTCGATTGTCAAGGAGGTGAGGTTGTTTTGAAGGTGGATGTTAAAAACGCTTTTAATTCTTTACAGCGAGGAACTCTGTTGACAGAAGTAAGAAAGCACTTGCCCAAAGCATTTAATTTCCTTCATCAATGTTATGACGAGCCATCTCTTCTGGTGTACGTAGACCATCACATATCATCAGAGGTGGGCTGTCAACAAGGTGACCCGTTAGGCCCTGCTATTTTTAGTTTAGGTATTCATCCTATTATTGAACAACTAATTTCGAAATTTAACGTTTGGTATCTTGACGACGGAACATTAGGGGGAGATTCAAGTGTCGTTCTCGATGACCTGAAGCTTTTGATTGATAAGTTCGCCAAAATTGGCCTCACTTTAAACTTTGGTAAATGTGAGCTATTTATTACCGACTTTTGTAAGAATAAAGAAAGCATTATTCAAGCCTTTCAATCAATTGCCCCCGGCATCACTGTAATAGAGAAATCTTCCCTTCGGCTCCTAGGTTCACTAATTTTCGATGACTCCTTTCATAACTTTATAATTGACAAAATTTCAAAATTTTCAGAAAGTTATTCCCGGCTTTCACAAATTAATACACATATGGCCTTTTACATTTTACGTCATTGCTTATTCGTGCCAAAATTAATTTATTATCTTCGCTGCTCACAATTTTGGAAACACCCAAATATACTTTCGGTTCTCGATGAAAAAATGAAATCAACTCTTTTGAATATTCTGAACATAAATTTTGATAATAATTCCT
Organism: Marasmarcha lunaedactyla; assembly: GCA_923062675.1. Classification (NCBI taxonomy): domain Eukaryota; kingdom Metazoa; phylum Arthropoda; class Insecta; order Lepidoptera; family Pterophoridae; genus Marasmarcha; species Marasmarcha lunaedactyla. Next base: position 20,402,755 of record OV281341.1, read on the forward strand.
GGGATCAAGCCAGTTTACCAGTGCGCTTCGGTGGTTTAGGATCTCGAAAAATTTCTTCTCTAGCTTTGCCAGCCTTTTTATCTTCGATTTACGGTAATAAAGATATTATCAATAACATTCTTTCCTCTTCTTTTACGGGCGAGATTTCTCATCTTTCGGATGCCGAAATGCACTGGAATATCGTATCAAACAGTTCAGCAGTTCCACAAAATCCCGCATCACAGCGTCAGTGGGACGACGTGCTTTGTATTTTAGAGCGGAACAAACAATTAAATACGCCTAATTTAACAGAGCGCTCTCGTCTGCTAGCGGTGGGTTCGTGGGAGTCAGGGCTATGGTTGCAGGCGCTTCCGTCATCTAACTTGGGAACCCTTTTTGACAACCATAGCTTTAGGCTTGCCTGTAGTTTACGTTTAGGGATAAAATTATGTGCTCGACACCGCTGCCGCTGTGGCGTTTTGGTCGATGAGCTCGGTCGCCATGGTCTTTCATGTTCTCGCAGCGGTGGCAGAATATCTCGCCATGCCAGTTTAAATGACATCATCCATCGGGCTCTTGTTACCTCCAACACTCCCTCGGTTCTTGAACCGTCAGGATTGTTGCGTGATGATGGCAAGCGACCTGATGGTATGACTCTGGTCCCGTGGAGGATGGGTAGGCCGCTGGTGTGGGATGCAACCTGCGTAGACACTCTCGCGGCTTCCCATCTTTCCACAACTAGTATACAATCTGGTTCTGCTGCTAATAACGCTGAAAGCCTTAAACGTAGAAAATATAAGAATTTGGGTAGCGGGTATATTTTTGAGGCTTTTGGCGTTGAAACCATGGGGTCCTGGGGACAAGGTGCTCATCGTCTTTTTTCGGACCTAGCGAGGCGATTGGTGAGTGAAACTCGTGACCCGAAGGCTGGCACCTACCTCGCACAACGAATTTCTATAGCGATCCAGCGTGGTAATTCAGCCAGCCTTTTGGTTACGTTGGCCTCAATGCATTCAAGTTTAGATTTAGTGTTTTATTTGTAGTATAATTTTAACGTATAATTATTCAAATAATAGATAGTTATTATAAAATATAGTATTTACTTAAATAATTAATGACTTACGGCGGTTAAATTCAAAATTGAAAATATTTTATTTCTTAATAGGTAAGAAAAATTAGTTTTCTAAAACTACTACTACAAACAACTATCCATCAGAGTCTCCCTTAAGCTCAATATCCCAATAAAACTTAGAATTTCGACCCGCGTGTTCATGACGCTCAATTAATCTTCAAGTAAGCAAGGCAAGATCTTTACCAATAACTAGATAGCAGACAAAGATGGCAGCAGTCTTTTGACAGTATTACCTGCAATGCAATCTCTAGGGTATCGTGTTTAGAATTTTAATAAACAGAATATATAAGTTGTAATGTTTAATGTATTTCAATTATTTGGTTTAACTCTACAATATACTGTTTTGGTTTCTCAGCTCATATATTTCAAAATTGTCTTCAGCATCTAATCTTCCTCTTATTGTATAAGGGAGTGGCGACCGTAGTGGCAGTTTTGGCTTCATTAATTGAAATGGGTGTCTCTTTCGGCCATTATGACAACATCTCTCATTAGCACAATGTTTCTGAATAAAAATTCATAATGATGGATCAAAATTAAATTATCGTTTTTTAACTTCAAACGGTTGTGGTTTTGATTGAAAAAGTATGCTTCAGATTTGCTTATAGGTAAACTACAAATTCACCGTACTTATCAACCACTTAGACATTATAAAAACATTTTCCTATTGAAACTAAAATATCAGCTTTGGAACGCTACGTCGTCGTCGTGTTACAATCGTAGCGCAACGCGCATTATTCTACGATCTTAATATTGCTGCTTTTCATATCCAAAATAAATGACGTAACTTATGATAATCGTCGCGTTGGTTTGAAAGTGTAGTGTACGTGTTATACTTACTGCTGAAAATATTGAACTTATTTGTTAAAAGGTCTGCCAACAAGACTTACATCATTACATTATAAGGACGATTAATCAATTAAAAGATACAATTTAAATGAAGCCTCTTTTACAGGCAAACACAGCATGCACATTGTTGTATTGGTTTACAATACCGGTTACCTAAAATTATATAAATTAAAAATATAGAACTAAATTAGAAGATAGGTATCAATAAGATTTATTAAAAATAAACAAATTAAAATTAAATACAACAAACCAAAAGTAAAAAGTGTCAAATTAAATTTAATTTAATGTACAATACAGTTACAATTAAGGTCAAAAAAATTCATTGTCAATAAAACATGTCCATTGAGTAAAATAATCATAATTAAAGAAAATAAAAAACTATATGTAGAATTAGATTCAACGGAATTGGATTACATCGTTTAATTTGAACAAATAATAATGAATAGAAAGCATTAGGTCTTAAACAATCATAACGGTGTATTAGCAAAACAGTATCTGACGTAATGTAAACTTAAATTAAGTAACTTTATCGCTACATATACCAGTAGCATTTTGGTTTCGATGACTGAGCTCGTTATATGTTCGACAAATTCTAACAAGTGGAGCAAAACGTCCTAGGTTAGTCCTGCGTGTCATAGTAAAAAAAAATTGTTACATTTTGTGAGTTTCTGGGGACCTTTGGGAGACATCTAGAGCAATTTTTTGCAATAAACTGGGGCAGACTATGAAACCGTTAATTAGCTTGTACAAGAATAAGCAATCGTGTAATTTTACCGAGCTGATAAGCGTTGTATTTTAAAATAAGACAAGCGTTTTTCATACGACGTTAACTGTTTTTCTAATTTCATTTTAAAACATAGATGCCACAAAAATAATTTCTGAACTCTTTCGAGCCTTTTGATGTATACATATACACGATGTCATTAATAAAAATATTAAATAGAAGAGGTCCCGAATGTGAACCCTGTGGAACTCCAAAGAGTATTGGGTATGTATCAGATTCGTATCCGTTCACTACGACTTTCGAAAGACCGCCACTTAGGTATGAACGGAACCACTGCAGTAAAGCTCCTGAGATCCCAATGCTTTTTAATTTGTCTATTAGAAGGTGGTAGTTTACTTTATCAAAAGCCTTCCTAAAGTCTGTGTATGTCACGTCAACAGGGTAGCGTTTGTCTAAACATTTTGACACAGTATCCACAAAGTCTACCAAATTTGAGCAAGTGGGTCTTAGTCGAATGTACATGAAAATAAGAATGCATGATGAAGCATAAATTTGATGCAACTGTTGATCACAATATTACACGACAGAAACTAACTAAACTTATATTACTTAGGTTAAGTTTATTCAAAAACAATTTTTATTTTAAACACTTATTTTAATTTTATTGCTTTACTATTTGTCCGCGGCTTCGCTTGCATTTAATTCTGTTAACTTTACAAATTGAATTATATCATAATCTTTATTAACTAAATCGATTCTCTTTCAGCCTCTATTTCGACGTCATCGAGTAGCATCAACTTCTAATTACTCTTGGGTTAAACTATCTAGTCAATGCATCCAATAAATATCTATCACAAGAATCCATAGAAAATTGTAGAGTTTTTCATTCCAGGTATAATAAATACTGTATAAATATAATAAATATTTAAAATTGAATACTGCACAGAAATCAGATATATTCAAAAAGCTTATTCAAAATACCTCATTCTTTCGGAAAACAATTATAAAGAAAGATATTTCAAAATTACTTATCATACCGAATTGCTGAGATGAAACACTAATGAGTTAAGCTATTTTTTTTTTTGGCTAATATTTAAATATTTTCTAGACTTGTTATACTTTTGAGGCAACAAATTTTTGTAGGTATTCTAGAATAGTAGAGCACTTCCTTCAAAATAGTGTAATCAGTTACCGGATTAGAACTGCACCATAAGCGACGATAAACGTTCGTATACGTTGTGTAACTTTATATGTACGAAATCTAAGTTTATATTTGTTAAGCAAAATTTATAATTACAAACCATTACAAGACATTAGGGAATGTCTTTTAATGTCGATGAGTGCGGTTGAGTGCGTAAGATTTTTATATTATCTTAGGCTTTTAGTCTCATTTCTAATTTTGAAGTTCACTAATTTTGTTTTGTTTACGGAATTCTAAAATTTTTCTGGTCTAGATTCGTCTTGCAATCTATTATAAAAATTTGATGCCATAAAAATTGTATTTCTCTTTTAAACGAATTGTTTTAGAATGCTTATGACCAATTAGGTATGATAAATTTTACGTACAGACATCGTATTAAAATATGTAAAAAGTCCACCAACCGCAATTGAAATGTTCCCAGTGCTTATGAGCAAAGTTGCTAATCTCTTATAGACATGATGTTTTTGCAAGTTGTCGTGAACCAAAGCGTAGATTGTCCCCGACTGGTTTCTCAAATACATATCCGAATTCTGACACAATTCACACTTAATTTATGAAAAATTTCGCACAAGATGTTTACAAAATTCTGTCAGTGTCCATCATCAATGTCAATTGATCATGTAGACTCTTTGCCAATGATAATCCACGTTTTATCCTTACAGGTTCAATTGAAAGGCCTGCACTCGACGCCGCTATCCAATCAAAGCTTGAAGCAATCGTTTGATCCGGCCGGTTCTCTATCTACGATCATACATATACTTGTACATGTAATGACCTCACACAGATAAATTCTGCGTCAGTGTGAGTGGGCTGTGCCTAATGATTAAAAGTTTTTGGGATTCAAAGCAAATTTTGTAATGTGTTTTTGAATCAAACGATGTTATCGCGTTTGGTAAAAGTGATTATGATATTTTTTATCTTTGTAATGTTCAAACCACTTAACAAAATTCATAATAAAAAATTTATGAAAAGTCAAAATATTATGTCACTAACTACAAGATGGCAACCACTTATTGAACAAAAGGTTTATATATATAATAATGAAATTTAAATATACAATATTAAAACGACTTTATATTGTGTGTAAAACACGAAAATAGTTTTTCCCTGATTTTATATAATCTTTATTATTTATTTGAAAAATTTATAATATGCCACTAAAAAAAAGAATTAGCAAGACTAATTTCATTACCCTACAAAGTGTTGAAATCTTACCCGATCAGCCGCCCAATCTACATTCACAAACCCTTATTATTATTCTCTCAATTCCCAAACAAATTAGCAAACCTTAAAATTTACTGATAAATTCATCTTTACTTTTCACTGGATTTGAGTAAAAGTTATAAATTCGAACCTTTCCGAGCAAACTGAGATTTATTACCCCTCTGGTAATATCCACCTCGCAAACCCCGGTTTATGACGTCGGAATCTGTACCTATATAATATTTACCGAAAAGTTTTTGTATTTTTATCTGGTCAATATTTGTATGCTTCATTTTCAATGATGTTTCATTGTGAGAACTCGAAAAATAATTTGCGTTAGGGTTTATTGAGGATTATTTATATAGTACAAATTAGGTAACGTAGGTTTGTGATAATTTTATTAGTTAGGTGTACATATTGTTAAGATATTATGTTTCCAAATTGAGCTCCTAATATATCTAAAATGTCAAGTTAAATTTGCTTACTGAAACTTCAAGTACTAGGGCGGAGTGATAAGGCTGGTAAAAATCTATTTTAGAATAAAATTATCGCTAATTGCGTGAAACCTCATTGTTCACAACTTTTTTTCAAGATTGAATTAAAATTTTGAGCTAGTAACGCCGGTTACATTTTATTGACAACCATTAAAAAAAACAAAGTCTTGATAAATATTATGGGTACTCCGCATCGTCAATTAAAGTTATTTATAAATGATTCACTGATTTTCGGTGTGGTTGTACAAGCACAAATTAAACTAAACGTCCAGGACGCCATGTTGAGGTCAATACTCTAGAGACGACCGCTAAAATCCATGACATAGTGTTGAATGACCGAAGAGTAAAAATGAGCTTTAAAGTCGAGATTTTTAGAGAAGTTTTTACCTGCAACATTCCCGCTAAGTAATTTTTGGTAATTTTACTATTTTTGTGTCCGAAGTGGAAATCATGGCTCGATGTGCTGTAGCTCCAACGAAGAGATCATGCGTGAAACTAATGCCTATTTCGAAGGGTTGTTTAAGTCATATTTTATGTAAGAGATCACAAAACAAGAGAAGCCCTGGACGAAGGGCATCGAGTTAGAAGGAAACTACGTTGCGATATAAATAATTATCTTTGAATAAAATTCAGTTCTAAATTCGTCTTTGTTATAATTAAGGCACATGTTTCATTGCGTCAAAGCTTTTGGAGTCTTCTAGATAGTAATAACGTTTAAGATACCTCCAAATATAATGAGTTGGCTGGTGATAAAGTGTACACTTTAAGGCGAAAGTCCAGTGACTACGCTTGGCTATCAAAATCATGGGAGTATTTTTCCTTGTTATCTGCATATTTTTTCTCCTTTGTCCTATTTACTTTATAATGAGACAACCAACTCACTTATCCGGTAATCAGTCACAATCAAAAGGGTATTCGTAATAATTAGGAATAAAATTAAAACAAATTGTACTGGATTAATATAAAAAAGGCCTTTGTTTAAGGCCTGTCATCCTTATTGGTCATTTCGAAAAAAACATCAAAACTTATGTGCGTGCGACTATATCGATTAGAAATTTGAAAGAAAACAAAAAAAACTTTACCAGCACATAAAAAAACACACTTCAATAAGTATTCAGTATTCATTTTACAGCAGTCTCGATGAATATCATTTTGTTGAAAAAATTTAAATGTGGGTAGGTTGGTAAAGAAAATTTATTAACGCATTGATTGATTGATTATTGATTAAAAGTGAAAATATTCACAACAAAATTGATTGACAGTGAATTATTTCTATTACAGCAAATATGTGATTTATTTGGTAGAAAACTTGATAATGTATTTAAAATTTATCAATATAGTTCTATAAAATAAATATAGTTCTACTAATATCGTACCGCAAATAGGTATTTAATAATATGTCAATCAATTTCCTAAGACAATACGTATTTACTTTAAAATCTTTATTTTCAGTAACAAATAACGATCTTTTATTAATTCCCACGTAAATAGCAATTCATTCAAATTCAAATTATATTTATTTGCGTAAAAATGTGTACATAAGTCGGTTTAACATGTCATTCAGATCAACATTTTCTGCTGAGAGTCAGCGTGCAAATGTTTATTAAATTAAACAAAAAATATTTGTAAGTTAATGTCAAACAATTGTGAAGCTAAATTTCAAATTAGTTTCAAATAAATCCAGTACAATACAATGTCAAAATATAAATTATCACCCTAAGATTATGTAATGTCTTAAACTTATAATTCGGTGTCTTTAAAATATTCATTAATTGAATAATATCCTTTAATTTTAAACAAGTCAAGTAATTTCCGTCTGTATTCCATGAAATGTAAATTTTTATATTGCATAGGTAGGTGATTAAAAATGTCAATTGCCATACAGTATACATTATTCATAGATATACTTAATTTTCTAAGTGGCGTATACAGTTTCTTACCAAGAGTATCTTTATTTCTTGTCCTAAGATTCATATAATCACCTACTACTTCAAAATATTCCATATGTTCCTTAACGAATATTAGCATTTCAAACAAATAAATGCATGAAAGAGTGAGCATTTTGAACTCAGCAAATAGAACCCTACAAGAATCCCTAAAATTAGCTCCGCAAAGAGCCCTAACGCATTTCTTTTGGCATCTAAATAACTTCTGAATAGCGACAGAATTACCCTATAGAATTATGCCATAGCGTAAGTTAGATGCAACAAACCCATGACAGACAAGCAAAGCAGCTTGTTTGTTTACAGTTCTCGACAGTCTACCAATAACAAACACAAAACTAATAATTTTAGTACATAAATAATTTATATTTGATTCCCAATCACAATACTTATCTAATGTTAATCCTAAAAATTTTGTTTCACCAAGTTTGTCCATTTGTGTGCCCTGACAGTACAACTGGATCGCAGCAGGTGTTGTCCGATGGGTTTGGTATTGTATAAAACTAGTTTTCTTCAAATTAATTATTAAATTACATTTGTCAAGACATTGCGTGATTGAGTTGAGTGCTTCATTTGCTTCTGTTTCTAATGATTTAATATTATTTGCCGTTATTTATAAAGTGATGTCATCGGCAAAAAGTAGACAATCATATTTAGTTACATTAGGGAGATCATTAATAAATAATATAAACAAAAAAGGTCCCAACACACTGCCTTGAGGAATTCCAAAAGGATTTTGTATTTGAAATTGTGACTTGTACTCCTTTACCATATTACCACTCATTTGTGAAATTTCGACGCATTGATACCTACATTTTAAATAACTTTCTAATAAATTTAGTGCATTTCCGCGTACGCCATATGACTCTAGCTTATTTAGTAGAGTCGTATGGCAGACTAAATCGAATGCCTTGCTCATGTCAAGGAATATAGAGACAGTCGGTTAACCAGAGTTTAGTGACTCTGTGACTCGTTTTAATAAAGCATAGCAGGCAAGAGTGGTACTCTTGTTTTTCCTAAATCCAAATTGATTTTTATGCAACAGATTCATTGAAGAGAAAAACCTTTGAAATTTATCTAATATTACTTTTTCAATAATTTTTGATAGAACAGGTACTTTTGTTAAGGGCCGATAGTTATTAATGTCAGTGATAGAGCCTTTTTTATGTAGAGGCTTAACGATTGCTTTTTTTAAACGTTCTGGAAAAACACCTTCCTGTAATTATAAATTAATTAAATATGTCAACGGTTTTAGTAAAATAAGGGAACAAATTTTTATAATTTTAGTATTTATATTATCGTATTCCGCTGCGTGCGTAGTTTTTAAACTTTTAATAATCTTATGGACCTCCTTTGGTGCAACTGCAGTTAAAAATATACTCTGACTCACAGAAGGGTGAGCATTGCAACTACTTTGATAATCATTAGTTTTGCAACTAGTGTTAATAAATAAATTATTGAATGTCCTAGCAATATGAAACGCATTATTATAAGACTGTTGTTCAAAAATGATTGAATTTATAAATCGTTTACTAGGCTGTGGCCCTGTCTTAGAATTTAATAAATTCCATGCGGCTTTGCAAGTGTTTGGTGTATTTTTTATGTAGTTCGTATTTGATTTTGCTTGAGATTGGGACATACATTGATTCAAGATTTTCGTGTACTTTACATAGTGATTTTTATTCCTCATTATAATGCTATAAGATAACTTTAATTTAAAGTAAAGAACTCTTTTTTTTGTACAACTTTTTCTCAAACCCTTCGTTAGCCAGTTTATTCTACCTGGTTTATCAAATTTTTTTACCGTTATTTCTGGAAAACATAAATTGTAAAATAGTATTAAATAGTCGTGAAATATGTCAAAAGATTTATTTGTATTATTTTGAGTAAGGACATCGTCAAATGATAATGAGGATATCGCAGCATAAAATTTTCTAACATTATCCTTATAATGATCCGTACGTTTTTCAAACCACATTTTAGGAAGCCTAGGTGATTTAGACTTTTCCTCTAATTCAAATGTCACGGTTTGTGCCGTCTCATGATCTGATAATGCTAGATGTAAAGTTTTTACATTTACATTTTTATATGTTACTAACAATTAAGTCTATACAAGATAATTTTCGAGTAGGTGTGGTAATGTGGTTTAATAGATTATTATTAAGCAATATTGCCTTAAGTTCGTCAGTCATTGGGTTTCTTTTTAATAAATTAATGTTCCAATCTCCACAAATGATAAGGTATTGATTTCTTTTTTTATTAAATTTCGCTAGTATAACTTCCAAGCTTTTTGAAAAAGTAAACATTAACAAAAAACAAAAATGTAAACATTAACAAACACACAATATTGCCTCTGAAGTTATACACAATAATACGCAGCCAGAATTCTGGGAGCAATTTACTTCCGTCCTTTTTATTAAAGTTGCCAGTTCAAGGTGTGTGATAGATTATGATATCTATGATATATGATTAATATATGACGAATCTACGATATCATAATCCTAAATAAATTTCAACTTTATAGTTTAAATTCTTTAAAAGTTTCCATAAAAACTTTATATACAGATTGAAACCACTTTTATTATATTTTCAAAATTATAAATGTAAATCAAAATACAAAAGAAAAAACAAAACTGGCGGTAAAATTGTTAGTAATTCGTTTCATGAAAAAAAATTAAAATTGTTTTATTGATATTAATTAATAAAAAATTGATTAGATCGTTTTTCTTTTTAAATTTAACGTACCGTGTGAGATGTAACAGTAATTTCACGGCGTCATTTCAGTCGAGATGAAATATGATTAGCCGTGGGCATGTTAGAAAATGGTGCTAATCAACACGTCGACACCTCGACCATCGTCGGAAAGTTGCCAGTTTAGAATAGAATAGAATAGAATAAAATTTATTTCCGGAAAACTTACATCTAGGAATACACAATAAGAACTTACAAATTTATTACTACGATAAACTACATAAATATCAATTATAATATGTGTCTAAAAATTTACAATAGATACTATAATTATGATAAGTCATCATATCGGTTTATCATGATCTAGGGTAACAATAACTAGGCAAATACCTAAACTAAGTAATTATGAATTACCTGTTTTTTAGGTACAAATTATTAAATTAAGTACAGTATGCTGTATAAACATTAATTCTAAATCTAGTAAGTACATTAACAATTAAATGCGCAAAGGGAATTTTACATAAAATGTGTTTCATAATTCTCGTCCCACTATAAACATTAGAAAATAATAATAATACTAATACTACACGAAAAAATAAATAAAAATACAACAAAAAATTAATTAACATTTTGGAGACATTAATTATCTTATTTTAATACTATTAATAACTTCTCTGTATCTTCGTAGGACATACTCAAAAGTGATGCTCGGATTATTCGTTTAGTGTTGTTGTAGGTCAGAGGATATATGCCAAGATTGGTGTTTAATCTTTTATATAGAAGTGGTCCTAGGAAAATGTAAAATCTGGAAGAAAATGCCGTTTTTGTGCTTTGTGGACAAACAATGTCAAGCCGTCTTTTGTTAGCTGTTTGTGTGCTATAGTTAAGGGTGCTATGAAGTTTTAAAGTTGTGCTCATTATAAATAACTGCCTGACTGTCAGTACTTTACACTCTTTATAGAGAAGTTCAGTGGAGTAAAGGAAAGGTCGGAAATGGGAAACTTTCAAAATTGCTCTTTGGGCTCTTTCAACGTTAAGGAGAAGAGTTTTAGCTGCTCCGCCCCATGACGTAATACAGTAATTTAGTATCGACTGACACAATGCAAAGTATACCTGCCTCATAAGTTTAGAGTGTCCTATGCTGCGCAATTTTTTAAAAACAAATATTAACTTGCGTATTCTGTTGCTAACCGCATCTATGTGTAGTCTAAAAGACAGAGTTTCGTCTATAATGACACCTAGGTATTTTATTGTTTTAGAAGCAGTAATGTGAGGACATGAACACGAATGATTGATTTGATCAATACAATAGTGCGCGTATAGGTTAGGGTTTTCTGAAATTGATTTTCGCATAGAAAACTGGATGAAATAAGTTTTGTCTGAATTTAGAGTTAGTAAGTGTTGCTGTAGCCACTTGTTTACTACATTGAAGCCTCGTTGTGCAAGCTCATATAATTCTGTATCTGAGTTTGCAGAGAACAAAAGAGCTGTGTCATCAGCAAAAGATATGATTTTACCACCGTTTATTTTCAGGTTACAAAGTTCGTTAATGTATATTAAGAATAGTGTGGGACCCAAAACACTTCCTTGAGGAATTCCATATTCCGTGTTTACTAGGTCAGAACTTAGGATATTTCCTATTTTTACACATTGCGAACGATCGTGTAGGTAATCTGCAAAAAGTTTGTGTTGGGTTCCCCTTATACCTAAATTTTCAAGCTTATTTAATAGGATAGGAATAGAAACTGTATCAAAAGCTTTGGAGAGGTCTAAGAAAATTCCCATAGTCCGATTACCTTTGTCAAGTTCCTGGACTATGTGGTTAGTAAGATCAAGCACCGCGTCGGCAGTTGACAGCTTGTGCCTAAAACCGAATTGTGTATTTGACAGGATGGACTGTTTCTCCAAGTATTGAACAAGTCTGTTATTTATAATTTTTTCTAAAACCTTTGAAATGCCTGTTAATAGTGAAATTGGCCTGTAATTAGTAGTTTGATCTTTCTTGCCATTTTTGTGAATTGGAATAATGACAGCTTTCTTTAGACATTTTGGAAAAATGCCGTCTTTTAGGCACTTTTGAAAGATATAGGTTAGTGGGGTGCAAAGGATGTGATGAAAGAGTTTTAATATTTTGTTAGAAATATTGTCCCATCCTATTGCTGAATCGTCCTTCAGGCCTTTGATAATTCTAGATACCTCAGTTTCGTCAATATCTAATAAAACAAATGAATTTAAAAAGGAGCATTTAGATAATTGATTGTGGGACGTGAAGAACGGCGAATGCGATTTATGAAGCATTTTTTCAGCCAATGATTTCCCAAAGTTAGTAAAAAAATTATTTACTAGGTTAGCAGATTCAAAATGCGATTCAGATGATCCACCGCGCAATAACTCTGTAGCGGATTTATGCTGCTTCGACAAAAACGTAACATTTTTAATAAACTTCCAGACCCTTTTAATGTTTGTTCCCGCCTTTTCTAATTCATTTTTATCGTAAGTATTTTTTACTTTCTTAAGAAGAGCGTTACAAAAATTTCGGTATCTTTTGTACGATATTTGTAATATTAAGTTATCAGGCTGAGCTTTGGCCTTCATATGTAACTTATCCCTATGTCTCATGCAGCGAATAAGCCCCGGGGTGATCCAAGGCTTAATGTTGGTAAATTTTTTACTTAGACGAGAGTACGTAGTATTTTGCAATATGGCTTTTTGTACCTGTGATATAAAGTATGTCATACAATAATTCGCGTCATCAGAATTGTAAACAGTAGTAAAGTCGATTTTGCTTAAATCCGCTTCAAGGTTATGTAAATTAATTTTCGAACTATTTAGTGAGCAATTTGTTAGTTTAGGCATTTTACGAATTAAGGTTAGTAAGGCGGCCTTGTGATCAGTAATTGTCGAGTTAGTTACAAAGGTTAGTGACGGAAAAGTAGTTTTAAGCATAATATGATCTAAACAAGAGCCACTTTGATGTGTAGGTAAAGAATGGGCGGGAAGTAGTCCATGAAATGAGCATAGGTTAAGATATTCCTGTCCACAGGAATCCAAATTCTCTGGTATGATATTGATGTTTATGTCGCCTATTAAAATTATATTTTTAAATGATTTTAAACTTTGTAGTACGTTTTGCAAAGAATGAATAAAATTACTTATATTTTTAAATGAAGGAGATCTGTATATGGCTAGAATTGCGGTGTCTGAACCTACTTTGATAAGTAAGCGATTGCATTCTAACATGTTTGGTTCCTCGACTGATATGTTTAGATCATTTCTGGCGTAAACTACTATCCCGTCGTTTTGGTTGTAATTTTCCTTGCTGCTGTACAAAACGTACCCTGGCATGGATGGTAAATGACAATTTTTAGCTAACCAGCACTCGGTCAGGATAATTATATCGTTGCTAACATTAAGTCTATGTTGGAAAGTACTGAAATTATCAAAATTCTTAACAATACAGCGTATATTTTGTGTAATTATTGTAAATCGGTTATTGTAACGGGAAATGTACTGACCACAACTTTCAACCTCACACAGTTTTGACTCAGATACAGAGAAATTATCTAAGTCATTATTTAAGTTTTCAGCCATTATTTCTATTAACTAATAAAAGATCTAGATAAATATTTACAGATGGCGCTCTTAGGCGCCCTCATAGTCAATTAAATTTATGTACCTTTTTTCTGCAATATTTTTCGCAGGACAGTCTCCATCGCCCGTTTTGTGGTTGGACGGCTTTTTAAAATGCAGACATGTGGCGCATTTTGGTGGATCTCCTCGTTTTTTACACTCCTTCATTGTGTGACCTTTTTCTCCGCAATGACCGCAAGTGTCTTTTTCTTCACGACAAAACTTAGCTGCATGTCCATACTGCTGACATTTAAAACAACGTGTTACTAGGGTATAGTCTCGGACTGGGCACGATGACCAATTTACAAACAATCGGTCTTTACATATCAGGGCTTTACGAATATTGGCTGAAACTTCTATAACGTAATTACAGGTCTCGGTGTTCTTTTTCCCTGACTTATGACTTAACTTGATTGATTTTAAAAAAGTTTCAATGGTCATGCTCTCAGATTTTTCAGCCAAGTTTTGGTGGTAAATGCAGCTAAAAACTTCAGATTCTTTCAAGGCCGACGGTACTCCGATGACTACAATTCTAGGCCTGCGCTTGTTGGGTTCATCAACGGTAAAACCAGAAGATGTCAGTAGTGCCGATTGCTTAAGCTTTTCTATATCCTCTTTACTCTCTGTGCTTATTATAACTCCACCGTTTCTGGTCTTGCGTAATCCCCTCACTTGTAGTTTCATGTCTTCAGGGCAGATGATTTTTTGGACAAGCGATTTTGTTTCATCGCTCGATTTCTTTCCGTCACTTGGATAGATAGCTACCGAGCTAACATTCCTGGGCAGGATGAGGTCCTTAGAGCTTTTCTTTAACATGTCTGCGAACGATATTGTTCCCGTCACTGGTTTTGGACACTGTTCGAGCGACTGCTTGAGGGCACAAATTTGTTTTGAGAGGTCTCTTTCTTCATGAAGGGCTTGCAGGTTGTTATGGGCTAAAATTGTTTTTTGTTTTAATGACTGGTATCTCACAGCCATCTGAGATGTTCCATGCCCAACTTTTCGGCAAAGATTACTGACTCTCATTTTTTGCTCGGAATTCAATTTACCGCCTTCAGCGATGACGCACACTTCGTTCAGGCATTGCTCGATAGTTGTCATCCAGTTTTGGATCTCAGGCGTGGACAACAACTCGTGGACTTGTTCCTCTTCCGGGGCGCCCCGCGGGACAGGCCGCGGCGGGGCGACGGGCGCTGCGGCGACGCAGGGAGGCACGGGCGCCGGGGAGCGCGTCGGGCTGCGGCGCGTCAGCAGGCTTCTATTGAAGGGACTACCTTCCATTATTCCTTTTTATTTTTTAACGTTATAAATACATTATAAATTATAACACAAAAACTTATATCATTCAATCAGACACAAAAGGCTTGCTTCCGCCTAATACTAGGTCAAGAAATTTTTCAGTTAATTGTTTATTGTACTCATTAATCAGCACGTCCGATCACTTCAGATCACAATATTAATAGTTTAGCAGTCTTCTATTGATTACATTTTGGAGAGTGCGGGAATGCTCTTTTTGATCAGGTCGAACCCACACACTTCTTATATCGGACTACTAGACGCAGACAGACTTTCCATCCCTTTATAGTAGACATCCCAAGAAGTCGAACCAAACGCTTCGATAGTTCCTTTTTTGTGCGGATCGGCAAGGTGTGGAATGAACTGCCTGCGCCTTTTTTCCCATAAAACTATAGTCCTAGTTCTTTCAAGCGTCGAGTGAATAGGTATCTCGTGGATAGACGTGTAACACCTTCGTCTTCATTGTCAATTTCCATCTGGTGGGATAGAAGACAAACGTTTAATCGTTTTTCAATAAAAAAAACCGTGCTCATTCTCAGACCCTTTGTAATTTACGTTTATAGTATTTTTATAATAAACATTTTATCTTTGTTTGTAATTTCCAATATTTTACTTAATATTTTTTTATTGTAACCTCCGTTCTGATTGTGACAAACGCACATCACTTTATAGTACTTTCGGCGTGCTTACATTGCTGCCGCGGTCACAATCAGAGGAGGCCTTTGGGAGCTTTCTAATAAGATGCTTTACTCCAATTCCAAATGTCCTAAGTTCCGGCCCTGAGTTTCGGCTTAGCCATCTTTGCCAAGTCACACACCACCTGCCACTTGCCACTGAAGCCCACCTATCCAAAACCAGCCAGCGCTGACCGTGGCTGCCGACCCCAGCAAATTATAACAGGATCTCACAGAATCTCGACTACCCAGGACAGTACACCTGCATACTTGAACAGAAAGAGTGAAAAATACAACTAATTGAGAACTTTCTCCTTTTTGAAGTCGGTTAAAAGTTGTAACCGTCTCGTGACCCGTGATGATCATTTATATGTACTACACATATACACACGAAGATTATGCGCAATTCAAGAGAATTGTTTCGCCTTTACTTTAGTACCCAACCAACGCTTTATAAATCCTCAACATTTTCCACAGAACTTTTCGCGAAATTACCTTTTTAAATGGCTTCAATCGGATAATTGCAACTCATATGCTTTGAACGTGATGTAGTGTTTACTAAACAGCATATTTTACAGTGTATCATAAAATAAATAATGACAAGAGAGATACGTTTGCAGTTCCTGAACTACGAAAGGACTACCTTATGCCCAAAGTGGTTCCTGTTCAATACAGATTAATTGTGTGTTGAAAATAGACTTTTACTATCTATAGCTATGTTTCTGATTGTATATATGTGATTATTCTGTTTTTTTTTTTACAATTATTAGGTCATTGTCTAGGTGTTTGTCTGGCATTAATACATTCATACGCATAGCTCCCAAACTTGTTAGAATTTCTGATTAATATATTATTTTATGTTACTTCTGTTATAATGTAGCTTTCTAATATTAGGTATATATTTGTAATTATAACTTTCTCTTCTTGGTAGTCTCTGAGTGTATCGATTGTGATTTTTTTGTCTTTTATTCCTCATTACAATAATAGTAAAGATACCGTAAACCCCTCAGGTGGTGCTTATATTGTATTGCGTATATTTATAAATAGTTTTGTAAATATCTAATAATGTTTTAACGTGACGTTTATAAGTACGATAAGCAATAACTCAATTCTAAATAGGAATAACTCATGTCTTGTAAACCATAACGTACCTTGAGACAACAAATAGTACTTATTAAACATAACATACACATAGAAAACTGAGTTATAAACTGAGTATCAAAATTCATATTTTTATTGTTATGTAGCTGAATAATCTAGATTAATTGCAGAAACACGTGGCAGTACCTCCGCAGCACGTTTCCATTAGCGATATTAAATTTTCTAGAACTAATAAATTATGACAAACCCGAAACTTAGAACCGCTCTGGGAGAGTTTCACTTTATGTTTAAAGCTGAGAGTTAACTATGACCTCTAATTAAAAATAGGACGTAAGGTAAACGTAGCTATCAACGACCTATTAAAAATCTGCAGGTATTACCGACCTAACAAAGTATTCACAATATTTGCGTTTCTAGAACTGTTTAGTTATAGGCAGGTAAAGATGCAAATGCGTTGGTTCCTTGAGCACCGTGTACTTTAACATTGGCGTGAGTGGTAGTACGAAAAATAGATAATATACATGGATTACTTACTGCAGCGGCAGCGTGGACACATGACATGTCTTACTGGCCGTTGTTATTTCATGAAATTACGTGAAAATTCTTAGAACTTTATTCAAACAAGTGACGTCTATACTTTACCGTGTACTGTAAAATGTATTCGTTTATGTCTCGGTTATTGGTATTGTACCACAATTCTTTAAAAAGTTATTTGAAACGATATAAAATTAAATTAAAATAGGACGGTAATAGCTTCATCAGTTTTTATTGTGGCAGCTATCAACGACCCGTAAGTCGGCAATGACCACAAAGTTATGTTTCGTTTTTCTTTATTTTACGTTGTTATATCACAATTACACAAAAAAATTTATGGATTAGTTTAAATCCAAAGATCAGTCTTTATGACATCTATTACCAACATATACATTGTTGTCCAATTTTCTTCTTTTGGCGTTGTCAATTTAACCAAAGTTATAATATGATTGGCAATTCGATGTTGTATAGTAACATTTATAAAGCATTATTTATTGTTTCAAACTGTGAGAATGTATTAAATAGTTTGTGATATATTACCTAATAACAAGCAATTTTGTAGTCATAAAATCAATTGAATAAAAATAACCAATTTTTATGAGTCTTAAACTTAAATCGCCCAAATCCTTTTAAAAATGGAGTGCCTGGCGGATACTGGTTTCAGAATTTTATAAAAAGTTAGCCAACAATATCCAAACGACCGAGTTTGGTAGATTGCACAATATCTGCCAACAAGCCGAATTCAAGTGACTGAACCAGCTATACGTGCATAGTTTTGATAGAGCGAACAATTATTTTATGATTTAACCTGCTTCATGTTTTCGAAGACCCGTGTTCGACGGTCACAGCTCTGACGAAACTGATTTCTTTTTGTTCCCAAAGAGAGTTCTCATTTGCAAATGATAGTTGCCTATCAACAAAGAATCTTCTCTTGTGGCAGGACCTAGTAAATATTGTTCAGATGGCGAATTAGATTTTAATTGAAGTGCAAAGAAACTAAACGTCGTGGACTCTGTAACACAGAGATCAAAAATCAGTTTAAAAAGGGGCATGAACATTCTAATACTACATTATTTGATAATGATTATTTTCGAGCAGAAACTCTGCAGGTCAGTCATTGTCAAATTCTGCAAGACAGATTAAACGTTAATTTTTTTGTGAGACTGATGATAATTATAATTTAGGTAACTTAGTTTTTTTGCCTGTAAGCAAAAACCATACTAAATTATGAAACCAATTAGTTGCAATTAGTAGCTTATTTATAACAAGAGCATGCGATGTTTGAAATTGTAGTAAGTCAGCAAATATTATTTCCACTCTCAACATCATAAATTATTATGATCTCAATAAAATAAAAAGTTATAATAGATTTAACGTTCCTTAAATTCGAATATTTAAGTCATATGATATTTAGTTGATTATTTTTAACGATTATAATTATCTAGTTCATATAATGAAGAAATACCAATTTGTTATTTCAATTAAAATAACAAAAAATTTTGAGTAATCTTTTTTAAAAAGCATTTTTTTTTATATAACGATCGGTGGTCACCATTGTTGTCACCAGCCTATACACTAGCCTCTGCTACAGACCTCTCCTCGTACAAGAGGTAATAGATGCTTAAAAATCGTTGCTAGCTTCGCCGCCATTGTTATGGGTCGGTAAAGTAACTATCGACTTAATCACTTGTTAGCGCATTCATCTAATTAACATAAGTTTTAATAACTCCAGGTAAATACAGGTGAAGTTTTAAGTATGTTTTAAACAAAACCTAGAGCTAAGGAAATGCTGCAAGTCACCCTTGAACATAGATATCTCGAAATGTTATCTCCCATTAATTCTGAACTGCCATTTGTTTAATTCAGATACACTTTGATAGCTATAAAATTGTATTTTTATTTATTACGAATAGAATGTCGAGTTCTCATAAAACTCTACTGTAATTTTCGATATTGCAGTATCCCGCTTAAAAGGGCTGTAGTTTCTCTTGTTTTGTTATTAACGGGAGATAAGAAATATACGTAGTATTAGGTCCTTACATATGAAATTGGCGTTTTGTCTTACTGACCACTTTGATCTGTATTATCTCCTTTTAGGTTAAGAATTCCAATTTCAAACTTATACAGCTATTTACTCATGCATTAATGTTTCGAAACCAGTAATTCATTTGTTTTTTCCTCTTTTAGATTTTCTTTGCGTCACTTAGTTTATAAAATGAAAAATTTGTAAACCAGTGCTGCAGAAATGGCTTGAAATATTAATAATGTGTATGGCGGCGGTTTCGCAAAAGAAAACACAGTGCGTTTTTGGTTTCATTTTCAGTTTTTCGTTCTGAAATTTCGCCCTGCAGAACAAGCCCCGTGGACGGCCGGAGACCAGAGAAGAATTGAAGGCTATTGTGGAAGTGGATCCATTGCAAACCACGTCCCAGTTAGCTGTAGGCTGCGGTGTTAGTGACAAAACTGTTTTAATCCACTTGAAGCAAATTGGGAAGGTGGAAAAGTTTGAGAGTTGGGTACCTCATGAATTGAGGCAGCAAACCGACAAACGCGCGTCGACTGCTGGGTTACATTACTCAACCGGCACAATAATAAAAAGGATTTTAACTCGGATCATTACTTGTGATGAAAAGTGGATCCTGTACGACAATCGGAAACGCTCATCGAATGGTTAAACCCTGGCGAACCAGCCAAATCCTGCCCCAAGCGAAGATTGTCCTAAAAAAAGTTACTCGTGAGCATTTGTTGGACTAGTGCCGGTGCCGCTCACTATAGTTTTCTTAAATCTGGCCAGACGATTACGGCAGATGTCTGTTGTCAGCAACTGCAAACCATGAGCTAGCTTTTAATTACTTACTTTTTTATATCATAATCTAAAACTTACACTAAACCGAATATTTGAATATCGCACTTTCACCGTAATAGTACCATAATTAGAATATAAACACTGATTGCTCGATACACTGCCGCACAACACTTAGCACTCACACTTTGCTTTCTTCGAAACGGGAATTATCAGTAGGAATCTGACGTCTCCGAAAAAGGGATCCTCCACTAGCACTACGCACGAACTCCTCTTGAATCCACCGCAAATGCCATTTTCTATATATTTTAAATGTCATGAACAGAATAATAAGTGCTACACTTAGCAAAATGAAGATCATCCAAATTTTGGTAGTTGACAAGTGCTCCTTTAATTGCTCTAGTTGGGCATCATTTGAAACCCCAGCCGCGTTTTGGGCAATTATAACTGTGTCGTTCGATTGTCCTTTTCCCATCTTGAATAATTATTCTTCACTTTACGTGTATCGTCACAAAAAATCAGCACGAATATATCCATGACTAATTGATAATTTATTAGTTATTAGTTAATTTATAAGGTTGGTTGTTTGAGGTGCGTAATTAAACAAACGAATGCTGAATAAAGACTGTTTATTTGATCTAATTGATCAAGATTATATAGGTGTCTATCAATACTTCTCAGTATGGTAAAATCAATCAGCTTACCTCAAATTAAAAGCAAATTCTTAGAATGTACAGATTGATTGAATAAAAATAATTTTCCACATTTACAAGCAAATCACTGAAAACACAAGTACAAAACTAAACCAATTCTGATTTATTTATGAACACCTTCAACATCCATAGTTTTAAATCAAAAAGATAATCAGCCCAACTTCAACTAAGGAATACTACAATATATATTCAGAAATAGCAATAGTTCTTCCAAATAATGGATACAATTAATATACCTACCTAATGCAGTCGAGCACTCAGAATATAGATAGTAATAAGTTTCATGCTACACAATTCCCACAATAATAACATTCATATTGCAATTATATCCAAAATATGGTTACAGCCTCATAAAAAATTCAATTTAAAAGGTTACAATAATGAAAGAAAAGACATTCTCAATAAACAATATGGTATTGCTATTTTAATTCATAATGTAATAAAATATTATAAGATTAACACCTATTACGACAGCTGTTTACAAAATATATGTGCTAATATTACTGTCAATAGCAAAAAAAATACCATTAATTCAAACAACCAAATAACCTTGACAATGCATCTGAAAATTACCGTGATAGCAACTAAAAGAAATAAAGAGCATTTAGCCACCAAAAGAGCATTTAACCACGAAAAAAGTACGGTAAAGGTACTATAACACAATACCCATTCTTTTAATGCTATGAGACAAGAGCCACAAAAGAGCCTACAAACCACAAAAGAGCCCACAAGCCACAAAAGAGCCTACAAGTCTCAAAAGCTTATAGGGATAAGCCATAAAAGAGCCTACAAGCCACAAAAGAGCCTACAAGCCACAAAAGAGCCTATAAGCCACAAAAGAGCCTACAAACCACAAAAGAGCCTACAAGCCACAAAACTTAAATCTGTTGAAAACTCATATTATTGTATTTAAATTTTCCACTTATTATAACGTCTCCTTTCATAAAAATATAAAAAAGACATCCGTGGAGTTTCTTGCCAGTTCTTCTCCACAAGGGTATTTTCCGAACTGGTGGTAGTATTTTTAAAGCAATTAAAATAGAAATATCTTTAACTCAAATAAAATAAAAAATAAAAATGTTTTTTAAAGATACACAAGTGCTCATTAAGCTCCCTTTGCGAGTGAAACTCACAGATTTTTAAATAATAATATTATAAGAAAAAAAATAAACATCTGTACAAAGTATAGAAATTAAGGATATTACATTATATTATATAAGGTACGTGCATGTCACTCTCCAATTGTACTATTCACAATGCAGCGTCACTAGAAAGTTTTGTGCGATGCCCGCTTTGACCTCAGCCTCACTTTTTTAGAGGCCAAAGGGGCTTAAAAATCCATACCGGTAAAAAACATAAATCCCAATCAGTTCCAGCCTCTCTCCCTTGTCGTCAAAGTTTGAATGCGTCTCCCGATACTAATGATAACCCAAATTCTTTATTTTGGAAACACCTAAGCTGTTTAAAAAATTCTCTTCCCTTAGTTAAAAGAATACCGAGAGGGGCTAGAATAACCGTTGCTGAAAAACTTACTGAGGTTATCCATGATGTGGTATCAAACAATTCTGCACAATCTTGGGAACAACTTTTTACATTTTCTTACACATATTTGCATGTTAAATCAAAATCTACTTCCTTAACTAAGTCTATTAAACAAAATTGCAGTCGACCCCTTTTTACAACTATTGGCAAACCTTCTTGGAATCAAAATTTTAATCTACGTAAGAAAATAGAATCAAACATCTCAGACGGTGACCTCAGTGGGGCTTCTCGAATCCTTTTTTCTAGTGATGCTGTAGCGCCTCGTAATCAAGAGACACTGGACTGTTTGATTAGTAAACATCCATCTTTGACGGCAAAATTTGATCCTTTGGATCTTACTTCCACGGAAGAGGATTCCTTACAAGCGTCTGCTGTAGATGTCCTCGGGGCTGTTAGTTCTTTTAAATGTGGCTCTGCTGGAGGCCTCGACGGTCTTACGCCCCAGCACTTTAAAGATCTTCTTTCTAGTGCTAATGGTGATACCGGTCAAAAACTTTTACAAGAATTAACAGCTCTAATAAATCTTCTCATTTCAGGAAAAGTCCTCAATAAAATAAGGCCAATATTACACGGGGCCCACCTGATTGCCCATAAGAAAAAAGATGGTGGAATCAGGCCAATTGCAGTTGGAAGTACTTTGCGCCGCCTTGCCGCTAAAGTCACTTGTCGATTTGCCTATGGTGACTTGGCGAGGTATTTTCAACCCAAACAATTAGGTTTTGGAACCAGAGGTGGCTGTGAAGCGGCCGTACATTCTTTGAGGACTTTTCTCGATTGTCAAGGAGGTGAGGTTGTTTTGAAGGTGGATGTTAAAAACGCTTTTAATTCTTTACAGCGAGGAACTCTGTTGACAGAAGTAAGAAAGCACTTGCCCAAAGCATTTAATTTCCTTCATCAATGTTATGACGAGCCATCTCTTCTGGTGTACGGAGACCATCACATATCATCAGAGGTGGGCTGTCAACAAGGTGACCCGTTAGGCCCTGCTATTTTTAGTTTAGGTATTCATCCTATTATTGAACAACTAATTTCGAAATTTAACGTTTGGTATCTTGACGACGGAACATTAGGGGGAGATTCAAGTGTCGTTCTCGATGACCTGAAGCTTTTGATTGATAAGTTCGCCAAAATTGGCCTCACTTTAAACTTTGGTAAATGTGAGCTATTTATTACCGACTTTTGTAAGAATAAAGAAAGCATTATTCAAGCCTTTCAATCAATTGCCCCCGGCATCACTGTAATAGAGAAATCTTCCCTTCGGCTCCTAGGTTCACTAATTTTCGATGACTCCTTTCATAACTTTATAATTGACAAAATTTCAAAATTTTCAGAAAGTTATTCCCGGCTTTCACAAATTAATACACATATGGCCTTTTACATTTTACGTCATTGCTTATTCGTGCCAAAATTAATTTATTATCTTCGCTGCTCACAATTTTGGAAACACCCAAATATACTTTCGGTTCTCGATGAAAAAATGAAATCAACTCTTTTGAATATTCTGAACATAAATTTTGATAATAATTCCTGGGATCAAGCCAGTTTACCAGTGCGCTTCGGTGGTTTAGGATCTCGAAAAATTTCTTCTCTAGCTTTGCCAGC
Organism: Marasmarcha lunaedactyla; assembly: GCA_923062675.1. Taxonomy (NCBI): domain Eukaryota; kingdom Metazoa; phylum Arthropoda; class Insecta; order Lepidoptera; family Pterophoridae; genus Marasmarcha; species Marasmarcha lunaedactyla. The sequence continues at coordinate 20,426,863 of OV281341.1, forward strand.
CTTTTTATCTTCGATTTACGGTAATAAAGATATTATCAATAACATTCTTTCCTCTTCTTTTACGGGCGAGATTTCTCATCTTTCGGATGCCGAAATGCACTGGAATATCGTATCAAACAGTTCAGCAGTTCCACAAAATCCCGCATCACAGCGTCAGTGGGACGACGTGCTTTGTATTTTAGAGCGGAACAAACAATTAAATACGCCTAATTTAACAGAGCGCTCTCGTCTGCTAGCGGTGGGTTCGTGGGAGTCAGGGCTATGGTTGCAGGCGCTTCCGTCATCTAACTTGGGAACCCTTTTTGACAACCATAGCTTTAGGCTTGCCTGTAGTTTACGTTTAGGGATAAAATTATGTGCTCGACACCGCTGCCGCTGTGGCGTTTTGGTCGATGAGCTCGGTCGCCATGGTCTTTCATGTTCTCGCAGCGGTGGCAGAATATCTCGCCATGCCAGTTTAAATGACATCATCCATCGGGCTCTTGTTACCTCCAACACTCCCTCGGTTCTTGAACCGTCAGGATTGTTGCGTGATGATGGCAAGCGACCTGATGGTATGACTCTGGTCCCGTGGAGGATGGGTAGGCCGCTGGTGTGGGATGCAACCTGCGTAGACACTCTCGCGGCTTCCCATCTTTCCACAACTAGTATACAATCTGGTTCTGCTGCTAATAACGCTGAAAGCCTTAAACGTAGAAAATATAAGAATTTGGGTAGCGGGTATATTTTTGAGGCTTTTGGCGTTGAAACCATGGGGTCCTGGGGACAAGGTGCTCATCGTCTTTTTTCGGACCTAGCGAGGCGATTGGTGAGTGAAACTCGTGACCCGAAGGCTGGCACCTACCTCGCACAACGAATTTCTATAGCGATCCAGCGTGGTAATTCAGCCAGCCTTTTGGTTACGTTGGCCTCAATGCATTCAAGTTTAGATTTAGTGTTTTATTTGTAGTATAATTTTAACGTATAATTATTCAAATAATAGATAGTTATTATAAAATATAGTATTTACTTAAATAATTAATGACTTACGGCGGTTAAATTCAAAATTGAAAATATTTTATTTCTTAATAGGTAAGAAAAATTAGTTTTCTAAAACTACTACTACAAACAACTATCCATCAGAGTCTCCCTTAAGCTCAATATCCCAATAAAACTTAGAATTTCGACCCGCGTGTTCATGACGCTCAATTAATCTTCAAGTAAGCAAGGCAAGATCTTTACCAATAACTAGATAGCAGACAAAGATGGCAGCAGTCTTTTGACAGTATTACCTGCAATGCAATCTCTAGGGTATCGTGTTTAGAATTTTAATAAACAGAATATATAAGTTGTAATGTTTAATGTATTTCAATTATTTGGTTTAACTCTACAATATACTGTTTTGGTTTCTCAGCTCATATATTTCAAAATTGTCTTCAGCATCTAATCTTCCTCTTATTGTATAAGGGAGTGGCGACCGTAGTGGCAGTTTTGGCTTCATTAATTGAAATGGGTGTCTCTTTCGGCCATTATGACAACATCTCTCATTAGCACAATGTTTCTGAATAAAAATTCATAATGATGGATCAAAATTAAATTATCGTTTTTTAACTTCAAACGGTTGTGGTTTTGATTGAAAAAGTATGCTTCAGATTTGCTTATAGGTAAACTACAAATTCACCGTACTTATCAACCACTTAGACATTATAAAAACATTTTCCTATTGAAACTAAAATATCAGCTTTGGAACGCTACGTCGTCGTCGTGTTACAATCGTAGCGCAACGCGCATTATTCTACGATCTTAATATTGCTGCTTTTCATATCCAAAATAAATGACGTAACTTATGATAATCGTCGCGTTGGTTTGAAAGTGTAGTGTACGTGTTATACTTACTGCTGAAAATATTGAACTTATTTGTTAAAAGGTCTGCCAACAAGACTTACATCATTACATTATAAGGACGATTAATCAATTAAAAGATACAATTTAAATGAAGCCTCTTTTACAGGCAAACACAGCATGCACATTGTTGTATTGGTTTACAATACCGGTTACCTAAAATTATATAAATTAAAAATATAGAACTAAATTAGAAGATAGGTATCAATAAGATTTATTAAAAATAAACAAATTAAAATTAAATACAACAAACCAAAAGTAAAAAGTGTCAAATTAAATTTAATTTAATGTACAATACAGTTACAATTAAGGTCAAAAAAATTCATTGTCAATAAAACATGTCCATTGAGTAAAATAATCATAATTAAAGAAAATAAAAAACTATATGTAGAATTAGATTCAACGGAATTGGATTACATCGTTTAATTTGAACAAATAATAATGAATAGAAAGCATTAGGTCTTAAACAATCATAACGGTGTATTAGCAAAACAGTATCTGACGTAATGTAAACTTAAATTAAGTAACTTTATCGCTACATATACCAGTAGCATTTTGGTTTCGATGACTGAGCTCGTTATATGTTCGACAAATTCTAACAAGTGGAGCAAAACGTCCTAGGTTAGTCCTGCGTGTCATAGTAAAAAAAAATTGTTACATTTTGTGAGTTTCTGGGGACCTTTGGGAGACATCTAGAGCAATTTTTTGCAATAAACTGGGGCAGACTATGAAACCGTTAATTAGCTTGTACAAGAATAAGCAATCGTGTAATTTTACCGAGCTGATAAGCGTTGTATTTTAAAATAAGACAAGCGTTTTTCATACGACGTTAACTGTTTTTCTAATTTCATTTTAAAACATAGATGCCACAAAAATAATTTCTGAACTCTTTCGAGCCTTTTGATGTATACATATACACGATGTCATTAATAAAAATATTAAATAGAAGAGGTCCCGAATGTGAACCCTGTGGAACTCCAAAGAGTATTGGGTATGTATCAGATTCGTATCCGTTCACTACGACTTTCGAAAGACCGCCACTTAGGTATGAACGGAACCACTGCAGTAAAGCTCCTGAGATCCCAATGCTTTTTAATTTGTCTATTAGAAGGTGGTAGTTTACTTTATCAAAAGCCTTCCTAAAGTCTGTGTATGTCACGTCAACAGGGTAGCGTTTGTCTAAACATTTTGACACAGTATCCACAAAGTCTACCAAATTTGAGCAAGTGGGTCTTAGTCGAATGTACATGAAAATAAGAATGCATGATGAAGCATAAATTTGATGCAACTGTTGATCACAATATTACACGACAGAAACTAACTAAACTTATATTACTTAGGTTAAGTTTATTCAAAAACAATTTTTATTTTAAACACTTATTTTAATTTTATTGCTTTACTATTTGTCCGCGGCTTCGCTTGCATTTAATTCTGTTAACTTTACAAATTGAATTATATCATAATCTTTATTAACTAAATCGATTCTCTTTCAGCCTCTATTTCGACGTCATCGAGTAGCATCAACTTCTAATTACTCTTGGGTTAAACTATCTAGTCAATGCATCCAATAAATATCTATCACAAGAATCCATAGAAAATTGTAGAGTTTTTCATTCCAGGTATAATAAATACTGTATAAATATAATAAATATTTAAAATTGAATACTGCACAGAAATCAGATATATTCAAAAAGCTTATTCAAAATACCTCATTCTTTCGGAAAACAATTATAAAGAAAGATATTTCAAAATTACTTATCATACCGAATTGCTGAGATGAAACACTAATGAGTTAAGCTATTTTTTTTTTTGGCTAATATTTAAATATTTTCTAGACTTGTTATACTTTTGAGGCAACAAATTTTTGTAGGTATTCTAGAATAGTAGAGCACTTCCTTCAAAATAGTGTAATCAGTTACCGGATTAGAACTGCACCATAAGCGACGATAAACGTTCGTATACGTTGTGTAACTTTATATGTACGAAATCTAAGTTTATATTTGTTAAGCAAAATTTATAATTACAAACCATTACAAGACATTAGGGAATGTCTTTTAATGTCGATGAGTGCGGTTGAGTGCGTAAGATTTTTATATTATCTTAGGCTTTTAGTCTCATTTCTAATTTTGAAGTTCACTAATTTTGTTTTGTTTACGGAATTCTAAAATTTTTCTGGTCTAGATTCGTCTTGCAATCTATTATAAAAATTTGATGCCATAAAAATTGTATTTCTCTTTTAAACGAATTGTTTTAGAATGCTTATGACCAATTAGGTATGATAAATTTTACGTACAGACATCGTATTAAAATATGTAAAAAGTCCACCAACCGCAATTGAAATGTTCCCAGTGCTTATGAGCAAAGTTGCTAATCTCTTATAGACATGATGTTTTTGCAAGTTGTCGTGAACCAAAGCGTAGATTGTCCCCGACTGGTTTCTCAAATACATATCCGAATTCTGACACAATTCACACTTAATTTATGAAAAATTTCGCACAAGATGTTTACAAAATTCTGTCAGTGTCCATCATCAATGTCAATTGATCATGTAGACTCTTTGCCAATGATAATCCACGGTTGAAGCAGCTTATAAACGCTACTTCAAAAACCACCTTTTTTTAATTGAATAACACGTTTGTCTTCCGTCTCACTAGATGGAAAGTGACGATGAAGACGAAGGTGTTACACGTCTATCCACGAGATACCTATTCACTCGACGCTTGAAAGAACTAGGACTATAGTTTTCTGGAAAAACAGACGCAGGCAGTTCATTCCACACCTTGGCGACTAAGTACTTAGTATTTACATCACATTTCATTAAATTAGATTTTGTAACAACATTTTATACATGAAAGTATTTATTTTAATTTATAAAAAAAATTTAAGAAGTATAATAATAGATGTAAATAATTCACACACTAGAAATACTATAACTTTTTGATTTGGTTGTAATTTTGTCTTTTACTTAACTTTAACAACCAGACCAGACAGTAGCGCGTTGAGAGCATAAACTGTCTAGTGTGAGGGTACTGATGTCAAAGGTTTCAAATTGGATCCTTTTTTTCGTATTGACGACTAAAAATTAGTTTGTGCAGATAAAACTCGTGAAATAACGCAGAGTTGCCTTAATATGAAATTAAAGAACATTACACAATCTTTCAACACGACGTCGACAAAATTTACCTTTGTGCATAATGTGAATAAAGTTTACTAAAAGAAGACTTAGTGCCGAATGCACTCAGTTGAATTAAGTCGACAGAATCTATAATATTCGTACTTTCTCAAAAAACTTATAAAACAAACGTATGTAAAAACAAAACAATAATAAGAAAAAAATAATGTGATTTGGCTCAGTTTTTATCATAGAACAGTTATAATGCCATTTCATTCCAGAAGTAAATAATATTAGAGCAAATATTTGCATGATTCACTGTGTTGTACCATGTAAAAAACCTACAGATATCATATTAATTTAAGGTATTAATAAATTTTCTCTGCACACATTCGCAAAGGTATTCAGCGATTTTGAAGTGTGTTTCATCGTGGCTTTGGGAAGTAAATAGCAGCGTGGGTGTGTAAATACAGCGGGTGCGGATATTAAGGCGGATCTGAAAATTAATATGTGTGTCATGGTGTTCACGTAGTTTTTCTTCAAGGAATATCCGTTGTAATTTTTTCAAAATTTTTTAAGTACTTGATTTATTAAGTAAGCTAATCCTGACACGGGCTTCCTAATTTTGTATTATTATTAATAATTTGTCGTATCTAAAGCATTACTCAGGAAAACATTTCTGCTTCTTAACGATGACATAAAAAATTTCGAAATAACTTTTCGAATAACGAAACTTCAAACAACTCGCTGGCCGGTCAGAGAAACGTCGATCGAGGTTTCATTGCTATTGACCTCCTTATTTATATATTGCAATGACTAGAAGAACTTTCACAAAGTTGAACAGCGTGCTGAAGTATTTAACAAGTTTTAATGAGCGGGGGAAAAATTTTATCGCAGTACATTTTCCTAAAAATTTTGATCGTTGATTTTGTAGTCTTTTTGGTTTTAGTGTATAGAAATAACAATATTCGTTTTCGGGAGAAATTTACTTCGTTGCCAAGGCTAGAAGTAACTGGAATATCCTATCCAGTAGATCAGATTTTCTTGAAAATCTTACGTCACAGTCACAGTAGGGTTCATGTACTTTAGAACGGAACAAACTTTAATATACGTCTGACTCTATATAGCGTATTGGTCTTCTTGCCATAGGAACTTGGTAATCCGGTCTCTGGTTGCAGACCCTTCCATCTTTTAACGCTGCATCTCTTTTCGACAACCTTATAAGACAAAATTATGTGCTAAGAACCATTGCCGTTAAGGCGCATTGGTTGGTGAACACGAATATTAATGAGTATTTGTATGAGTATGCATTTCATGGACTTTAGTTATAACAATAATGATATAATTCAGTAATAATAAAAATATTTTTATACATAATTACAAAAACAGATATTGTCAGTCCATCGACATACTCCTACTATAAGTGTGTTTCGTAGGAGTTTGTGACGATCCTTCAAAATTAGTACAAAATAAAACAAAATGAACGTGTAAGGTACCAAACGCAATGTAAGGTACGTTCAAAATGGTAAGATATGACTTCTAGTATCGTGGAAAATGGGTAAGCCGCTAGTTTGGGATGCAAACTACCTTTCCATTAAGGTACACTCAAAAAAAATTTTGGCGTTTCATTCGATCATTAGTTGTTTTTATTTCTCTTAATGTTCATTTGTAAATATTCTTTACCCCTAAAAATGTGTTTAGGTATTTATATATATAAATAAATTATTTGCTTAGTATAAGTTTTGTCGTATCGTTCCTTCCCGAAGACAAACACTTCAAATTACAAGAAATTTATACAAGTAGGAGAAGTTTAAAAAAGTAACAGTTTTTTCTTACAAAAGAAATCAAGCTACCTCAATAAGAGCATTTCGAAAATTGCCTAACTTCACGCTGGCTGACTCCGAGGAATTTCGCCTTTTTTCGACATTCTCAGTTTTTTTAGCTTTACTTCCAATTTTCATAAAACTTTTGGGACCAAATTTAAGTTGCTTGTGTTGTGAAGTTTTTTTCGTAAGTAAGTACTTGTTCAGTTTTATGATTAAACCATTTCTGCCCTTAAGAAAGTTTTTACGGTACTTTTCTATTCATATGTTGTTTACATCCGCGAATCTCGTGAAGTTTTTAATAAGTTTAGCCGCTTTTTTACCAGAAGTTTTTATGCAAAACTTTTTTACCATTGAGACTTTGACGGTTATCCAACAGAAAACCTTTTTTTTTCTTAAGTTTTTTATTTAATAATAGCAAAACTCAAACATAAACCTAAAAATGTTATCTAAATAGTTTCATATTTTAAAGATGCTTATAAAATTAATAAAAAATACCAAGACAATCAGACCACTGCAATAATCCCAAACTAAGTGTAAAGAAAAATTTAAATATATTCACTACAATCCTTCCCTGGTTTTACTGCCACCTGCTATCTAAGTTTGTTAAAACAAATAGTAAATAGTAGTAAATAGGTACTTTCCTACCACTCTTTACTTAATTTGAGCATTACGCTAATAGGGCTTCTTAAATCTGATCAGCCCAGATGAAACAATCCAATGTGTCATTGTGCTATTAAAGTCTATTCCGACGGAACAAGAAAGTACTATGCCCTTTAACGAATGTTATTTATAAGCCTAGTTATCACGTATAATAAATAATCCCTGGAGTAGAACAAGTAAAATTGGACCTTGCGGCTTAATTAAAATCTTACTGTTGTCTCTGGGGAGATTTGCTATCTTTTATTACTCGGGGTAGGCGGAATGGGCTCTTCTTTTTAATGTAAATTAATCTTTCAAGCAAAGAATTTCATTAAATGATAATAATAAAGATAAAATTATTACTTTGCGAAGCTTTCGGGGTGTTTGATTTGCGAGGTTTCGACAGCAAATGCAATCTATAGTATTTTAATCGTAAGCCCATTAATCGATAAAAAATTGGTTATTATATATTTTACATAATTATATAACAAAATAACTGGATGTGATATTTAAAACTTTGAAATGCTAAAAAAATACATAAAGCAGCATCTTAGCGCAAATATATTACTTTTATCAAAAACTTTGCCGCCACCCTAAAAATTAACTAGAATTTTGAAATTTAAACGTAAGTAACACTTTTCTAATTAAGTGACTATACAAGGGTTATATAATAACATTATTTGATGCAAGCGAGTACTAACCCTGAATCCCGCACTCCAATAATACCGAAGGTCGCACGAGTATGCTTTCTGAAAAGGATGATGCCAGGCATCGTATGAACTCTACTCCCCTCCAGTAGTTCGTTTGATTGGAATAACGTTAACTTTAGTTCTTCCAAACTTAGTCAGTCCTGGGCCCGTACTTACTTAGGCTGCATGCCTACTAAGCTTAGCGCGCTATGTAGAATATTGATCAATTACCTCATGAAAAACAGGTTTTTACATTACAGGTATTTTTTGTGAAGTGGATGCATCTATGATGAAAATTCAAGATTTATCGTCAAAGATAATATTGATCGACATTAACGATAGTGTACGTACCGTTATAATTAGTACTTCGGAGAATAGAAAATACATACCCAAATTGTTTTACGGGATAACAAATATTTTGTTCAAAAAATAGTTTGATTCTTAGTGATTATTAATTAGTTTATAAAGAAAGATTTGATCCTTTATGAGTCGTCGGCTTTCCAGTGATGATAATTTATCAGGACTTGGTCGGCTTCCACAGTTTGAATGAAAGAGTAAGTGCTTATAGAATTTATTTTGTATTTTTTCTAACTGTTCGTTATATATTTTATAGTATGGATTCCAACAAGTTGACGCATATTCCAAAATGGAGCGAACAAAGGAATTATATAGAAGTAACATCGTTGATGTATTTTTGAAATCTTTTCCCACTCTTAGAATAAAACCCAACATTCTATAAGCCTTATTAAGTGTTTCTCTTATATGCACGTCAAATATTAACTTTGTATGAATAAACGAAATAAAACATAAAAAAAAGGTAAACAATATTTTTTATTCCATGTATTCTACTAATAATTAAAGACGTAAGTGGATGAAGGTGATAAGTCGCATAACTGTAATTTGGAGTAAATCAAGGTTTTACTTACAATTTTTAAAATCAGTAGCTTTTAAATTAATATGTCAACAAGCTTATGTTTTAAATTTATTTATATAACCTGTAGTAACAAGAATATCATTGAAATTAAACAATTTGTTTGTTTTTTTATTTGATTTGAAAAAAACAGTATATAACTCCTTCTTCCATTGACAGTTTTATGTAATCCGAGTTACAAATATACTGGGTGTTAACATTGATATTTGTATTAGTAAAATCAATAATAACGCAAATTGTATTTTTAAAATTAATAATATGCATAATTAAGACCAGAATATCGATATTTTTATGAACCGATTAAAGTTCAGTTTAAAATCGATTAATAAAAATATCGATATTCTCAAATAAACAAACCACAGTACGTATGCATAAATTCGAAAGCGCGCGAGAAATTGACGCAGTGTAAATCAAAACAATTGAAAGTATTGAGTGAATGAAGGTGATATGCTCGTTCACTGAAAAGTTATATAGTTTCATTCGAGCGTCATTGTTTAGGTGATAAGTACAAACATAACACCTTAATCCACTACAAAAAAGCTAAAGTTTTACTTTATGTTATGTTCGAAAAAGAGTTATGGTTCCACATCACTTTCATCAGCTATTATTTATAAAATTTTGTGTACTTAACACCTTTATAAAAATGTTATTCCTAGAATGTACCTTACAACCATGACTTTAAGGTTTGTGGTAGTTTATATCGACATATAACCTTCATTTACGCAAAAAAACATCAAAGTCCAAAAATGCGACTTATCGCCTTCATCCACTCACCTCTTCAATTATATTTGACCCATCACAGATAACAAATATTCAGAAGCTTTCGTCGACAAAATGAGGATGCAGTTACACGTACCTAGCTTGTTATACAACTACGTGAATAGGTATTGTTTAAAAGTAAAATAGCTGTTTTATTTATTTAACTTGATTCACAATACTGATTACAATTCGTATTGATAAAAATAATCTATATTGATATTATAAAGATGGTATTTTTTGTATATAGTCCACAAAAACTTCTTAAATGATTTAAAAAATTATTTCACCTAAAAATCTTTATTATCGACCAGTAAAGTATGCAGCATTTTATTTTTAAAAAATGAGATCCATAAGAACATTACAATATTATAATCCAAGGTATCAAAATATGCGCTGCGAAAACGATTCATGGTACATAAAATAATGTACTACATATTTATAGTTCTCATCATTACACACAAAAAATTTCATGAGGTTATTCATCTAACTAATATTAATATAGTTTAGTCACAATAACTGCTTTTTTTTTTAATTAGCCGCCGTTGAGGTAATTGCTACAAAATAAAATTTGTGTATCATCTGAAAACAAACAATGAATATAAAATGCATTAGAAAAAAATAGTGTCCCGACCCGGGGAACTTCCGAGTCAACTCACACATGTGTATAACTATGAGTAAATTTTAATATTTTAATTTAAATATGTGTCATTGCATTAACGCTGATTGTTGCTTGCAGCAATGTATTATCTTATGTAGCTGCAATTAGGAGGTACTAGGGAGGTACCGACACTATAAAATCGCTTTGTGAAGTTTAGACTGCTTCGAGCATTTTAATTTTGAAAAGTCAATAAAAACAAAAGTAATGGAGTAGTCTTTATTTTCAAAAAATTGAATCACTTGTTTTATTTTTAAATTTAAAGGTTTATTTTTAAATATAAAGTGTATCATCTAAATAAAACTTCTTCTTTTTCTTCTGAATAACCAAAAAAAAAGCCAGAACATATAATTTTTACAAGTAAGAGTACGCAAAACAGACACAAGAATGACAAAATGACACAAAGATGACAAAATATTTTTTTTCATAGTTGTGTTCAAGACAGCCTTAATTATCTCACTGCAGGGTTATCAGCCTCAACCACCCTATGGGTGGTTTCAGGCAGTTAAAAGTCCATAACGCTTCCCTTCTGCGGGTTGGCAGACTTTACACATACCTTCGAAATAATTTCTAAAGTATGTGGCTTTCCTCACGATGTTTTCTGTGGCGTCCCTAGACGTGACTTACAGAGAATCAGTTTATCTATTTAGGAACATACGTGGTAAAAGTAAGATCATGAGATGATTAAATATTACTGTATTTCACACGTTTATTATAGCTCATAATTTTAACAAATATATTGTCATTCAACATGTAATCGTGTCTTGATTTACAAGCCTTTTCCTGGTCGTAATAACTGGTGACCCGACGCTAGTCATATACCCGACGCTAGTCATGCATCCGACGCAAGAAGTTGAGGACCCGACCGAAATACAGGAAAATGGCTCTACGTGCTTCAGTCAAAGCTGTTACATCGGAACCTTAAAACGAAAACCACCACAGGCATATCGGAACGTATACCACGCTTCTGGCAAGACCTACCAAAATTATGTTTTACCCAGTTTGAAGCTATAGTCGCCGCCCAGAAAAATGGATATGACTGCAAATATAATTTTGTAATCGCAAATTTATCGAAGGTTGAAATACGCTAAGTCAGTGACATCATTGTTAACCCTCCGGAAGAGAACAAATGTAAGACGAATTCTGCAAGTTATTAAGTTAACGAGGTCACTAGCCTTATAAACCAACTGACACAGATGACGATTGAAATTGCTTTGACAAAAACGAAAAGTATCGACGCAGTAAATTGTGTTCAAGATCAAGGTCAAGAAGTGCATCACGGTATCATACTTAATCAAGATCTTTGTCAGTATCATAGGCAATTCAAAAAAAAGCATATAAAGGCAACCACCATGTGCCTGCGAAAACCAGATCAAGCAACGGAATCATCAGGGAAACTACAAATTAGCACGAACCATGCGGGACTTTGTGCTATTCACCCCTACGACTGCCTTATCTTAGCCGATCGACAAAGTGGCAAAAGGTTTTTAGTCGACACCGGGGCAAATATATCAGTTTTGAGAAGAAACTCATTCAAGCACAAGTATGTTACAAGTTATAGAGTACACGCCGCGAACGGCAGCCTCATTAGAACATACGGTGAAATACCGAAAACCTTAATATAGTACTAAGTCGCCAATTTAGATGGAATTTTGGTAATGCTGACGTCAACACGTCCATACTTGGTGCAAATTTTTACGGTACCACAAATTACTCGTTGATTTAGACGGAAGAAAGCTAACTGAGAAAGTTACTGAGCTGACAACGCCTGCAACAATTATCAGAGCAAATCAACCTAGCGTTGAAACTATTTCACAAGAAATTAGCATAACATAATTACTGGCAAAATATGAAGATATAACTAAGCCAGCTACCAATATACCCAACTTCAAGTGTCAAGTGCAACATCATATTGAAACAAAAGGTATCAACGTGCGCGAGGCCGTTACCGCCAGGCAAATATAAGAGCGCAAAAGAAGAACATCTGCAACACCTGAAAATAATTTTAAAACGCCTGCATGAGCATGGGATTAACTTAGAAAAATGCGAATTTCTCAAGACCGGACTCGATTTCTTAGGTTATCATATAACGAGCCAAGGAATCACTCCAACTGATGAGAAAGCAATCGTATATTTGCATTGACCGTGCTAAACCAGCATTTTTTGCAGATACTGACGATAGCTCAAATAATTTTAAAGCAAGCAGCGCGAGAAAATATGACTTATCACGATCACGTAGACTACGTAAACAACCAGTCAGATTTGCCTGCGCTAGCATAATATGGCCTTAATTGTTATTTAGTATTTAATTTTAGAGTGAGAATGTTGAACTGTAATTTTTATGTTAACATTTTTTTAGTGGGGGAGTATCTGTAGCGTCCCCAGACGTGAGTTACAGAGAATCAGTTTATTTATTTAGGAACATACGTGGTAAAAGTAAGATCATGAGATGATTAAATATTACTGTAGTTCACACGTTTACTAAAGTATATAAGCTCATTATTTTAACAAATATATTGTCACTCAACACGTAATCGTGTCTTGATTTACAAGCTTTTTCCTGGTCGTAATATTTTCCTTCACCATTAGAGATGTCGGCTTAATGTACTTAAAACTCATTGGTATACATGGCAGTCACCGGGGATCGGACTCAGGACCTTAATATTGAGATGCCAGCACCTTAACCACTGCACCACCGACGCTGTTGGGCATATGGTGGCATATTTGTGTAGTATAGTAAAGTTGCCCAAAGAGCTATAGGTCTACAATTAATAGTTAACAAGCATTTGCAAATGCCCTGAAAACGCTTAATCGAAACTGGTATTTAGTTGTGACAACACAACTCAGTAACATAGGCCCTGGATGCACGTGAATACATCAAAGATTAAGCGTGATCAACATATCGTCAAAGTAAATGTTATTTTTTATGTTCCTGATGTGTTAGTATTTATTTTAATAGTAAAATTTTGGTTTTTTACAAATTTCTAATACATTTTTGCTGATTTTCTGCTTTTTTCTCAGCCACTTATGATTTTATTTCATCACCACTGTTCTATTTTTCAAGCACTGTTTCAAAAATATCTGCTTAATTCCAATTCATTGTTCCTTTTTTTTTGACTCATCAACTGTCAAACAAACCACAAAAAAATATCTGACCGTTTCAAATTTTTTTCAAAAACAGATTTAAATATGAAAATCTGAGATAAGAAATGCAAATTTAACGATATCTTCAAAAATACTGATTGTTGGACAGGGTACCATATGACTGAATCTTCTTCAAATTAGGTCGACTTTAACTCCTTAGAAGGAAAGTACCTAATTTCCTTTCATCCTGTATAAACATTTTATTGACAATTTTATTTCTATAAAACATATTAAGTCAAGTTAAGTCAAAACGAAATATACTTTGTGTTGAATGGCCACGGTTAGCTAATCGTTATTTACGGCTCGGGTATTTCAAGTATTGATCTGCTGATTTGTCACTCTGCAGAAGACACGGCATGAAAAAAACTACAAAAAGCTTTTGGTAAAAAAGGGATATGTATTCAACTAGAATAAATAAATATGGTAGAATATTTGGTAATAATTTTCTTTCGGATAAAAATATTTCTCATGTCGCGATTTAGTTAAAGTTTAATAAATAATAAACACAGTGCCATTTTTACCAAAAAATAAAACATAAATGACGAATGAAAACTTTTATACGTATACGCGACTGCATTACAATCATTGTTCTGTTTGTAACCATGTTGGAAAAGTTATTTACGTTCTTTTAAAAAATCTAACCAGATGTCATTGACGGGTATAGATCTCTTTTTTATGTACGGTAAGTATCGTGTAGGAAAGTTTTTTTGTATATTGTGAAGAGTCATGATGTGCTTTCAAGTTTATTTAAATTTGTATGGAATTATGTGTTTCGATGCAACATCTTCTAAAGTAACAAAAATTGTTTTTTCACTGTAAATATGAGACAACATTGTCTTTTCGCACACTATTTAAGTAGTTTTTGTGAGTTTTCACTAATCTATATGTTATTTTAGATGTTTTGTCGGGTGGTCGGCAGAATGAAGTCCATACAGTTTTTTTCATTTTCATACCATTCTGGTTTGGACGCTTTGAAATACGAACCCGAAGTCCATTTGTTTCTACGACAATGGACTTCGTAGATCAAATTCGTAGATCAATTTATTACACAAATGCCCTTACACTTTGTTCGGTGAATCATCAAATTCAATCTGTAAATTAAGTAAAGTGTAAGTACCTAATACTCGCTTATGTAAGCTATATGTACTCTAGGTTTTATTCAAATTGTGGAAGTTTTAGCAATATTGTACAATCGACTCAGAACTACTCAGAAACTTCGGTCTGTTCGTCATGAGATAAGTTATCGAACCCACAAAAGAGATGCAAATAGCATTATGAAACTTACGGGTGAGTGCTAGCATGTGGGACTCTCGGCTCGCTCAACTTTGCCTCGATGGTTAGTCTGGGAGCTAATAGACTTATGATTTTGTTTTTAAGTTCAAATTTATCACTTACTGGGTACTTCAAATACTTAGTTTATTGTAGTTATTATTTATTAAGACGAACAGCAAAACAATCGATGGTCAAAATGTTATATACAATCCAAAATGAAAAGCAAACGCTTTTAAAAGTTATGATGAAAGAAGAAATAATGTTTACAGACAAAGGGTAGACGTAGAGAATATAAAGTAAATTAGAATAAAATTATTTACGCAAAAGACCAAGGCAATTAATTATTTAATTTATGATCTACTCATGTATATTTTGGATGTTCTACTTATCACAGGTAAAAACTATTTAGTTTGGTAGCATATACACGGTGGTTAATTGAGATAGATCAGTATGGTAAAGTCTGAAACTATAAGAGATTTATTCTGAGGAACCATGTCGTCGAGTTAACAGTTGAGAAAAACTACATTCTAATATTTAAAAAAAATCTTGTAATCAAAGTGGTATACGAGTTTTTTGAACACGTTTGAATGCGGTTTTTCTTCACTCTTAAATCAATGACATGGTTCCTTAGAAAAAATATCTCTATCTTTTTACGCGATAACGTGGTTTATCACCCTGTATAACAGAAATTTATATTCAGATATACTAAGCACTATGATATATTGAAACTAAGTTTTTCATATACCAATTTCTGTTAAATAATAAGCAGTCAGCTCTTATCCTAGACAGCATAACTAGGTGCACGAAGAAAACTTGGTGAAGTGGTTTCACGACATGTGGGACACTTCACGCAAAAAGCAATACTCGGTATGCACATGCCAATTTATGAAGAGCTTAAACCAAACTTAAGATGAAACTTAAATTTAGAGGAAGCCGTTGGACGTCAGATTATGTAGAAACATTTTTAAGAGAATGCGTTCGTAAAATTTTTGTCGCAACAGGATTCCTTTACAATTTATATACTGTCCAGATGTTTTATTTATATTTACAACAAACATGTGGATTTTTAAATAATTATCAAAATTACGTACGTAAAAATCTAAGTCTAGCTTACTTTACTCAAATGTATACATACTCGTAAGTTATACATTTTTATAAATTTGTAGATAATGTGCGGGTAAAAAATGTATCGCTTATCTTTAGTATCTATTGACACAAAGGAAACTAAATAAAACTCTTTCAAATTATATTTTTAATTTGGAAGTTAAGTATTTAAAAGTTTGTAGAATCATTTCATTAATTTGTATACGTTTAAGTTTAAAATAACGTAATTACTATGATAAATTGTCAAAGATTACCGAATCAATGGTTTAAAGCAGCATTGCATAGTGTAAAGCGCAGGTGTGCCAAGTGGCAAGAAAATTAAATAGACGTAGCCACTCAAGATGCCACTTTCGCCAAAGCCTCATTCACCTTACAGGCATACCTACGCCTTTATTGTTTGAAAGCTTTCTCTTTTATGCAAAATATTTTACATCAAGTACTTTAGCTGCTTGCTGTTGCTATGCATCCTTTCTAATTTCTCATTTTATTCAATATTTGGAAAATGCTTTTCTTCCATAAACTATTTTGGAAAAATACTATAAAAACGATAATGTTATACGCCAAATCAAGAGGTTATTTTTTCACAACTTTTAGAAGATCTGGAATGTATCTTCTTATACCCACCAACATCAAATTAATTCTTAATGTTTTCCATGTGAACTTTCCCGAAACGACGGATATAATCGCTACAATCAATCAAACGTGGCACGACGTTGCTAAATAGCACATTTTAAAGTATAAATAAATATGCATAAATATCATATATTTTATGCATATCAGTCAATTCGTTGACTACAACCGCTGCTTCTATTGAGTAGTCACTTTATACTTTTGACCCGTTGGAATGTAATATTCCAAAACATAGTATTAGAAATAATTTAAACATAAGTTAGTGACAATAGATAATACATCTAGCACCAGTATTCTAAGTAGTAATTTAAGCAATAAAAATGTAAAAAATAATTTTCTGAACATAGTCCATCAAAATATGCAGGGCATTGATGGTAAGGAATTACAGATTGAACTGTTCATAAACTGTGAAAATATTCATATACTATGTATCACAGAGCACTGGCTCACACAGTGTCAAATTATGTCTTCTTATATGAATCATGTAATTGCTAGTTCATTCAACAGAGAACAAACAACTTGCGGCGGCTCAATGATCATCACTCATAAGAGCCTAACATTTAAAGAACGCACTGATATTGTAAGTCTGTCTGTTGAGCGGTCAGTTGAAATAGCCTGTATTGAGATAGGGAATATTGTTATAATAAGTGTATACAGACCCCCATCCTCACCATATGAAGTCTTTGAGAGCACTATGGATGAGGTATTACATAGAGTAAATAACAAAAACAAAGAAATAATTATTTGTGGCGATTTTAATATTGATTTATTAGTAGAGACGTCACAAAGTAAACGATTCTTGAATCTTTTTAATTGTTACAACCTAAAAAATCTCTTCTTAGAGCCTACGCGAATCAAAGCGACCTCAGCCACATGTCTTGATAACATTTTTACAAATTTAATGCCTTGTACAAAGTCAGCAATTAATAAACTACAATCAGATCATAGTGGGCAGTTGGCCACTTTTGATATTGGGCTAAAAAAGACTCTAAAAAGAGAAATTACCTGCATACCCATGAATGAGAGACGGCTTGAAACATTTAGGAAAAATGTATTTGAAAAAACATTTAAATTAGATTACTGTGGAGATCCTATTACTCAATATAACTCTATTCATAATATAATTAGAAATGAATATGACTCTGTTTTAAAAAAAAAGAAAATATGTATAAATAATAATTTATTTAGGTTTAGTGACTGGGCAACAGTGGGAATATGCAGAAGTAGAAATAGATTATATGAATTGTACAGTGAAAGAACTTATAATCATAATAAGACATTTTATGAATATGTTAAAAAGTATTCAAAATTATTTAAACGAGTTTGCAGTGTAGCTGAATCTAATTACATTAATAATAAAATTAAATATAGTACTAACATTTCAAAAACTGCATGGAATATAATTAATCAGGAAACTGGGAAAGCAAAAGAACCACACACCAAATATAATTTAAAAATTAATGATAAAGTGTTGTCAACTGACAAAGAAGTTGCTGAAGCATTTGAAATTTTTTTTACTGCCATCCCTGTGTCAACTACTTCGAGTATTAATTCATGTTCCACTCTTGCACAGTCACTGCTAACGGAAAATGTAAATTCATGCGATATTGATTTTATTTTTAAACATGTTACTGTTCCACAAGTTTTAAATGCATTTAAAAGCATTAAAGTAAAAAATACTGCCGATTTAGATGGGATTTCTGTTAAAATTATTGAATCTGTCATTGATGGTATAGCCCCGTACTTAGCCAGTATATTTAATGACTGTGTTGATAATGGTGTTTTTCCTGATTTAATGAAATTGAGTAAGGTCATTCCAATATTCAAAGCAGGTAGTATGTCTGACCCTAATAATTTTAGACCTATATCTATAATACCAACGCTCAGTAAGATTTTTGAAAAATTAATTTTAAATCAATTACTCTCTCATTTTTACGGTAATAGTTTAATGAATTTTAAGCAGTTTGGTTTCACGCGGGGTCGCTCAACAACCGATGCCGGTGTTAAGCTCATAAAACACGTATTCAGCGCCTGGGAGGAGTCGTGTGATGCTATTGGTGTCTTTTGTGACTTGTCCAAGGCGTTCGACTGTGTGAATCATACTACTCTACTCATGAAACTGCACCATTACGGCATTAAAAACCGAGCGCTTGCCTTGATTAAATCATATATTTCTAATAGAAAACAGAAAGTTGCAATAAATGGAGAAAAATCATCAGGATCGGCAGTGACAATGGGTGTGCCCCAGGGCTCAGTTCTTGGTCCTTTCCTATTTTTAGATTATATTAATGATCTGCCATCGGCCGTTAAGAATCAATGCGAGGTCATATTGTTTACTGACGATACTTCCTTCTTTTTTAAAATCAAAAGACAAGAAATTGACTATCGAGCGGTGAACAAATGCATCTCCAACACAGAGCAGTGGTTCTCAGCTAATGATTTGCTCCTCAATGAAAAAAAACTAAATGTGTTAAATTTACATTGCCAAATGTCAAACAGGTAAACACAAACATTGTAGTTAAGAGCCAGGAACTGACTCCTGTAAACTCAACTGTATTTCTGGGCATAACCTTAGACGCCAAACTCCAGTGGGGACCGCATGTTGATGGTTTAGCGAAAAGGCTTGGCTCTGCCGCATATGCTGTTAAAAAAATTAGATAAATTTCAAATGAAACAACTGCTCGATTAGTCTATTTTGGTTACTTCCACAGCTTCTGTTGTGGGGGAGTGCTGCCGACATCGATGCTATATTTATTCTGCAGAAAAGGGCTGTTCGCGCAATCTATCAGCTCGGTCCAAGGGTGTCACTTAGAAGTAAATTTAAGGAAATAAATATTCTTACCTTCCATTCACAATATATTTTAGAAAATTTAATGTATGTTAAAAATAACATAACCTTGTTCAAAAGAAAAAAAGATCTGCACAATGTTAACACAAGAGGAAGAAATATGCTGGCAGCTCATAATAGTAGGCTTCATAAAGTCACTAACTCATTCATGGGTCAATGTATACGCTTTTATAATAAGGTTCCTGAGGATATCCAAGGTAGTATATCCTATTGACAAATTCAAAGAAACTATAAAGGAGAAGTTGTGTGCTAGAGCATATTATAAACTATCCGATTATTTGGATGTTAAAAGCCCTTGGGTATAATCCCCTCATTAACAGGATTGTACTAGTATTTGTAACAAAGCATGTGTAATGTGTCTGTATGTGCGATGAGTTCTTCGTCCCGATGAATATCTAAAGCGTCATTGTCACTAAAGTACGTCTTCTTATGGTAGTAGCGTCGGGTGACGGGTCGCTCACTTCCCTCTAATATGGTTGAGGAGGGTGATGGCTGGATCCCGCGTTAACTCGTGAACGGGTGCCGTTTGAGGGTGTTCGTCGTTTGGATACTTGGGGGGAGGGAGACTTGCCGAGCTAACAGATGCAGAAAAGAATAATTTTGTATAGACAAAAAGAGACTCTGTAAATTTATTTTGAAAAAAAATATACCCGTGAAGTTTCTTGCCAGTTCTTCTTCACGAAGGTTTTTTTCGAACTGGTGGTAGAATCATGTTTTATTTGACGTCAATAAGAACAAGTAATTGTCAATGTTGAGAAAAAAAAAGAAAGAAAGATTGTACTCCACTTGCATAATTAATAGACTTTTCTTACAAAACTACATGGGTCGAATCCTGTTTGGGTCAGGTTTTTCTTATCATGTACCATAGGTATGTCATTCTGTTAACAGTATCTATACAGTTTTATGAGCATCTAATGACCTGATAAAATCTAGAAAAGTTCATGACAAAAAACGCCTCTGAACTGTCAATATGACCGACTTGAAAGGGCCAACACTTTTGTACCGGACTAGAACCTCTGACCGAGAAGTTTCTGCCTAGTTTTACGAAATATTATACAATCGTAAGGGTTTAAGTCAGGGCTGTATGGACAATGGTCAAGAATTTCTATGTTTTGCTTCAAACAATGAATCGTTTGACGAGTGCTGTTTCATGTTGCGTTATTATGAGGATTTGCGTTAATATATATATAGAGTTAGAGTTAAACTAGTTAGTTAACTAGAGTTAGTTGTAGGCTCTTTTGTGACTTGTAAATCACGGTAATTTCCAGATACAATGTTATTTGATTTTTGGAATCAATGGTATTTTTTTTCTTTTTTTTTATTGCTATTGACAGTAATATTAGCACATATATTTTGTAAACAGCTATCGTAATAGGTGTTAATCTTATAATATTCTATTATATTATGAATTAAAATAGCAATACCATATTGTTTATTGACAATGTCTTTTCTTTCAATATTGTAACCTTTTAAATTGAATTTTTTATCAAACTGTAACCATATTTCGGATATAATTGCAATATAAATGTTATTATTGTGGGAATTGTGAAGCATGAAACTTATTACTATTTATACGCTCGACTCCATTAGGTAGATATATTAATTGTATCCATTATTTGGAAAAAACTGTTGCTATTTCTGAATTTATTTGTAGTATTCCTTAGTTGAAGTTCAATTATGGGCTGATTATCTTTTTGATTTAGAACTATGGCTCGTTGGAGGTGTTCATAAATGAGTCAGAATTGTTTAAGTTTTGTACTTGTGTTTCCAGTGATTTGCTTGTAAATGTGGAAAATTAGTTTTATTAAATCAATCTGTACATTCTAAGAATTTGCTGCATACTAAAATTAAAAATTTTAGGTAGTCTGTGTAATTTTAGGTAAGCTGATTGATTTTACCATATTTTCAAGTAATGAACAACAAAAAACAACAAAACACCAAAAAGTAACAACAAAAAGAAATCATAATTATAGTAGTATTTTCAAATTGTTATTCTTTAAATTTTATTTTATACCTACAATATCAAATTTACAAATAAAAAACCTTTTTACTTTTTCTTTTTTTTTAATCAAATAATGCTGTTTACAACTATGCATATATGTATTTTAGAATATTGGTGAGAGGTTTCTTTTAAGGTTTGTATAAGTGGGCATGTTTCCTCACAAATTGCACATTTCCATTATGTAAATACCAGTCAAAGTTAGGATTCGAAATTTTTGGAAATATGGCTTACAGCTTTCAGTTTGATTTATATTAGTCAGAATTCTGATAGATTGTTTTTTTGAAGTACAAAAAGCTTTTGTGCATCTGTGCTGTTTGAAGTTGACATGGGTATCAATATTTATTCCAAGTACAGTCAATTTGACTAATTTTGAACATTCGTTACGAGAACTGAGCAACATTATGCACGTATTTAAAGTTACGCAATTTACGCAAATATTTGTATGATACGTGTAACTTCGAAGAATATAACTTCGATTCAAACTTCGATCAAAACTTTATCAGTTTCACACAATATTTAACATCAAAAAACGGATAACCATTTCACAATGATAATGTATAAACTATATTTTACAGAAAAACACAAAAACATACCTGTTTACTTGCACTAAACACCTCCAAGAACTTCACTACGGAAAGGCGGGTATTTTACAAAATTATGATATTGAGAGTATATTTTTTTCTTTATTTTTTTACTTCGCATTTGCTTCAAAACATTTTGGCGAGTCGTTTTACACAGTCCCGATATTGAAACATCAAAACATTTCCATGTAAAAAATAATTATAAACTTTTTCACAACTTGGTTCAAAGTTAAACTTCAATTCAAAGTTTCCTAACATATACGCAGTTTAAAGATTTGAACACATTCTAACGGTACTTTATTGAAAATTGGCTGTAAAGCTTGTTCTTGATGGGGTTGGAATTGCATGATTTTAGCTTTTTCTAAATTTAATTCTAGGTTATGATTTGACATTCAATTGGTAACTTGTGATAAAGATTTTGTTTCGTTGTAGCTTGCTCGGCTATTCTGTAAGTTGCGTCATGTCGAATGTCATTTCTGGTAATTTAGTTAATGTGAGCTGCTGAATTGTGGGGGGACAGCGTTTCATACCAATAAGGAGAAAGATATGGCTTTAGATTTTGTGCTGTTGATACAGAGTTGCAGCTCTTCTAGTTTGACAGCCCAAGTTCCATTTTGACTTTGAACTATGACGCCAAGGTGATCACGTATAGTACGCCTTAGTTTCTACCTGTCCATTGGCTCTTGGCACACCGCTTACTATAGTATTGTTTCTTTATAAAATATTAAGTAATTGCATTTATTCAGAATATTTATTGAATAAAATATATTTTAACTGTCCTAGAAAAAATAGTACACCAAAATTATTGTTTCATGTCCCGTTCAGTTTTAACTAATTACGCTTAAAAATGTTTTTTGAAGAGATCCTGCGATTATTACAGTAAAAATCTGTTAGAATTAGATTACAGCCTTGATTTATCAAGGTTTAAAAAAGAGTTAAATAAAATTTGCAATTACGATAATAGTTATGAATATAGTTTTTGATTTTGGAAATATTAATTTGCTTCTTTTGTTGAAATTTACAATGATTCTTAAGTTTAGGTATAAAACACTATTTTCTTCTCGATGTTCAAAGTCGTTATTTAGATAATGTATTTGAAACTGTGAAATAGAAATAAGTGTTATTTGTAACTGTTTGTTTCCCAAATAAAGTTAAATAAAATAAAATACCTTGCAATTTGGACGGTCACTCAATTGGGGCAGAGTTTCTGTAGGATATTGATTTTAGATTGGTTTGATTTTCCAGTGTGGACGTTCGCTGTGTGATGTTTAGGACTAGCAATTATTCTATGTATGCCCAACCTTCTTACAAGTGTTAGAGCCTCTACAGTCTTGATGCTTGTGTGCGTTTCTGCCGCACACTCTTTTATAAACTTGGCACAAGATTCCTGAAATGTTTGCGGTTGTCCAAAACGCGCACGCTTATTCTCAAAGGGACCGTTTGCCTCAAATCGGGGCATTTCTTCAGAAAATGGTCTCTTAAGATCACTTAGCGTTGAAATTAGTTCGTGTGGCGATTTTGGCGTAGCACTTAATAATTCAGCTTTGTAAAATTTTGGTCTTATTCCTTGATTCGGTTGATCATTTCTGCCTTGTAGTATTGGAGAGGCCCTGGATGGACTGGTGTGGTGATCATTTGCTTGAATTGGTTGGAAATATTCAGCTGGGGCGATATTTTGGGTAATCCCACTTTTGATGTTAGAGTGTCGATAGGATTGGGTTTTAATAAAACAACTATTATATTTGATGTGCACTCAGTGAAATTTCAACACAGACTGACTCTTTCCGTCAACAAAACTTATTACGAAAAGTGGATCACGGACAATATGACGTCAGTCTAATTTGCAAATACTTTGTGCCTTTTAATAATCCAATAACTGTTAACATAAATTCATAACACCTGCTTTTACGTAAGAAGTGAGTCAGCCTTAAACCTCGGTTCACACTTTCAGGAGTTTTCTCACACTACGGGCCGCCCTTTGATCGTCGGAAAGCAAGTGTGGTATCCACTGTAAACTAGCTTGCTCACACATCAAGTTAAATATTCTGTGGTTTTCTCTGAGATGCCTAATAACGCCTCTATCTCTCTATATGAAATGAAATATTTATTTATTCAGCACATACGGTACACAAATAATACACAATCAACTCATAAATGGTATAGATAACAATGTTAACAATATTTAGAGATGGCATTAATTCAGCAGTACGCTGGACTCCACACTTGGGTTCCCTGTGTTGTGGAGACCAGTGTCTTCCCATTAAGGTTCGTTTTCCTGTTTATAACTTTGAGTGCGTAGCGTATTTAACTGTGCGTGTACGTGTGTGTTTATATGTGTGTATGTGTTTGGGTGTGAATGTGTGAGTGTGAGAGAGATTATGATGATTTGTGTGTTCTCGTGTGATGTACTGTGTTCCCTACCGTAAGTTATAAAGTTTGTATAATATATTGGAAAATAAGTGTGTTTTTCTGTCTAAGTAGGTCCTCTGTCTCATTGTAATTTTTATCTTGCAACCATTCCTGAACAATTTTTCTACACTTTACTCTAGATTAATTTATGATGTCATAATTAATTTTGTACACTTGTTTGTAAAGGTAAGGACCCATGTAACAGCTAGATCTTCTTGCATAAAAAGTTTTAAAAGCGGGACAATCCCATCTTAGTGATCTGTGTGAAAAACGAGCCTGTTGTTTAGCATGTTTGTGAAAGTAGAGGATTGCTGCAGATATATCGCTGGTACCGTTGATGAAGCGATTGTCAAATTCTACGATACCTTATACTCTTGTGTAGATAAATACGTGCCGTTGCTTAATTTAAATTCTAGCCGTTCTTACCCTAAGTGTTACAGTCCTTCTTTAATAAAAATAATTAAAGAAAAAGCCAAAGCGCACCGGAGATGGAAGAAATACGGTAACCTAATTGACTACGATGAATTTAAACTCCTATGCTCTAGGGAACACCGCGTACAAAAACTTTGTTTCAAAAGTTTCACGTCCAACTGTGAGAACAATATTGAATCGAATCCTAAATAATTTTGGACATAGGATAAAGCACTTCGAGGGGGTTCTAGGCATCCAGTCTTTGAGCTTAGGAAATGATACGTTTGTTGAAGGGAAAGATATATGCGATGGGTTTAACATGTTTTTTAAAAATGCCTTCGGTACCCGTAGTTCTGCTTGTGAGCCTAAAAGTGGGTAGATAAAAGCTGCATTTGGTTGGATGCTTGTTCTGGCGTACGCACTGAGTCTAATACTGTTAACAACTTGCTTAAAAAACTCAAACCGAACAAACCAGCTGGGTGTGATGGTATTCCCCCCTTTTTTGGTGCACATGCGCAAAACCTCTTATGCACCCTTTAACAATTATTTTCAACCACTCCTTAAGTGAAGGTATTTTCCCACAAGAGTGGAAAAAGCTTTTATCATACCTATACATAAAAAGGGAAGCAGTTCTAAGATAGAAAACTATAGGGGTATTCAATGTTGTGCACGGTAACAAAGATACTTGAACTTATCGTATACAGCGAAATCTACCACGTGATTGCTAAATCCATTCCTCTGGAACAACATGGCTTTCTTGACGCCGATCAACCTCAACGAATTTGGCATGCTTTTCTAATTATGTATCTAACATGGAACGTGGTGGCCAAGTTGACGTGATCTACACAGATTTCGAAAAAGCTTTCGATCGTGTATGTCACGCCCACTCTTGTGCAAACAACAAAATCTAGGTATACACGGTGACTTACTTCGTTGGATTCAGTCATATCTTTCACATCGATCTCAAGCGGTTGTGATTGGTGGCTATAGGTCCGATTTCATTGACACTGCCCGCGGAATGCCCCAGGGCTCCCATTTGGGGCCATTATTCCACAATGCGTATCTTTATGCCATCGGCACCTGCTTCAATAACTCTAAATACCTTATGTACGCTAACGATAAAAAAATATTTTGTAGGGTGGACTCTGTAAAACAATGTGAACTGATTCAAAATGATCTCTATCGTCTCTTTCTTTACCAAACTTAAAAATAATATAACCATAAACATGCGCAAGTGGGAGCAGATCAGCTTTACGCGTAAAACCATTGAGCTACACGTTAAACGGCATATCAGTATACAAAACCAAAACCATTCGTGACTTGGGTGTGTATTTTGATGACAAGATGCTGCTTACCGACCATATTGATTATGTAACCAAAAAGAGTATAAGAAACTGGGGCTTTGTTTTACGTACGTGCAAAGCACTTTGGGACACTAATGTGGTTAAACTTATTTACTATGTGTATGTCAGGAGTATTCTGGAATACGCCTGTCCCATTTGGTATCCACAATACGTAACATACAAGAAACGCTTGGAACGTACCCAGAATAAGTTCCTTAAATATCTTAATTACCGCAAGAAGATATACCCCGGATCCTATGAGGACAGTTGTAAAACTCATGGTCTTCTATCTTTTGAACAGAGGCACATGATACTGGACATGAGCTACTTTACGACATAATCCACAGCCACGTCGACTGCCCCAAACTAATCTTGACAGTTTCTTACTGCATGCCGTCCAACCGCACAAGGCACGCATCTCTTCTAAACGAACAGATACACTACACAAACTACTCCAAAAACACTTTCATTTCACGCATAGCACACACCTTATAATATTTTTTTTGTCATATAGACCCTTTCAACACTAGTAAATCTCTATTTAGACACGCGCTCTTGGACACCTACACATTAAACACGAAACAAACATTATTGGCACACATATTATTTGTATATTAGATAAAATTATGCATTTTAATTTACATGTATACTGTTAATAAGATAGGCAGTTTGATGTTATTAGCACAGTATTTACATATCAATAATATTTAGTATACACAATATTTATATACAGTATTTTATCAATATACAATATTTATTTTATATACACTCTATATATTTAAGTTTTCTTTTTATTTGTAGCATGCTTTTATTGTCTTCTATAACTTTTTCTCTTCATTGAATATGTAATTTATAGGGAAACCTGTTATTGGCATTAGTTTTTGGCTAAAACTTTTGTTATTACTTTTTTTTGTAATATGCTGTTGGTTTTCTCATAAAGTAAATAAATAAATATATAGTTGGCAAACCGTGAGAAGCTGGCATTCGTAGTAGAGTTTATGGGTTGGGTATCTTCTCGGTTGGCGGCAAGCTACTTTTAGAACCGCTCGCTGGGTTTTTTCTAGTTCGGGTAGGTATTTCTTATATGTTGCGCCCCATACTATCAAGCAATAGTTTATGACCGATTGGCACAAACAGAGATATACGGTTTTAATAAGGTCTAGGTCCGCAACGTTTCTTAGTTTTATAAAAATATATAAGTATAAGTTTTTTAAGCCGTTATGAAACCGCCTTTGTAACCTACCTGTGATGACCATGAGATGTTGTGGTCAATAATTACCCCTAAGTACTTAGTAGGAAAAAAGGAAAATATTTAAAAGTATAAGTATACTTTTAGTTGTAGCAAAAATTCTGAATTCATTCAAGTTTGAATATTAAACAGTTCTAAATTCAAAATTGCCGGTTATTACCTAAACGACAGAACTTAAAAGGAATGCCTGTACTTGTACAAGGAAATGCCTTTTCAGGTGTATCTTGATGAGCTGCAGTTGATTTACCCTTGGTACCGGCATGTCACCAACCTGTAAAAGGCCAAGACGACATTGCAGAAGGGTCACTCCGCCGCACGTTTCTATACTGATAGGGCAGTCAGCTTTATACAATATAATATAGTATAAGCTTTGAAAATTCATAACAGCTGAAAGGAAAATAAACAAAACCTAAACTAACTAAGGAAACTAAGGTAACGGTGCAAGTCACCTGGAAATGGACTTCGAATTAGATCCGCTTCATTCTGAACTTTTCTTCGTTTATTTCAGTTTTCATATTTAGTATTCCTAGTTTTAATATGAAGTTCTCATAATATTTTACCGTCACTATGAAAAATATTCGTTTTATACGCACTTGAGAATTGTTATTGGTTTAATTCACTTCATAATATTGAATTTATTTCTATACTGAATATATCGATCACAGGATACCTCCCTGACACAAACTGATATTTAATTAACAGCCCTAACAACCGTTTTATACCATTAAAACAATAAATTTCTTAGATTGGTAGCTTTCATTAAAACTTATATTGTTTATTTTATTCGTACCTATAAATCTTTAAAAGTTTTGCTTAATTAAGCTTGTCTCCAAGAATTGGCAATCGATGAAAGATTCTCGTCGCTTTACGGGCTTTCACATAAAGCAAGGCAATTAAAGAGTCTTTACATTAAGCCAGGTGATAAAAGGGGCAGTGTGATAAAATATGGTGATTTCCGACCTTTTAGTAAAATGCCTTTTAATTTATAACAGTTCTCGTTAAGGATAATTAAACGTGAAAAAAAGAAAATTGAGGTTTTGTTTCATTATCGCCCTGCTTTATGATCTATGAAAAAGAGCTTGCTTATGACCTATTCATAATTATAATATATTTTTTCAATTTATTACAAAACTTATACTAAAACAAAATTACATAACAATAAATAAATAACACCTTGGAGTTCCAAAACAAACTTAGGCTCATTCTCTCCCCTAAACAGAATGTCTTCTTATAATAATTCAATGTCTAAATCTGGTATTATTAATATTGATATTTTCTGTAACTCAATAAATCAGTTTAAGTCCTTGGTCCTTGGTCAAATGCACTAGTGAATGTTTATATTTGTACGATCTGTCTAGGAATTGTATAAGTAGGTATAAGTATAAGTAATAAGAAAAGTCTCAATCATTTATTTTTTTAACATAATGTAATTAACTGCCAAAAAAAACTATTTCTTATTTCTTACTTTATATACTTAAATATGTTGATTGTTGTCATAACATTGCATGCTGTTGTCACCTATAATTGAGTCTACGACTTGCAATACCTTGTTAAAACTATGGTCCAAATGTGCATTATTTGTTGAAAACTTGTTGGTGATCTAATAAATAAATAAATAAATAAAGTTACTTCCAACTTATAATATAACCGCGAAAATTGGGTTGTTTTATACTTCCACGCCTTTACGTCCAGCAAGGTACTGTTTCCGTTGACAAACTTACGAGCGCGATTAAGTCACTGAAACTATAAATTTGGTTTACTTGGATTCAATTGTTTATTTCAATACTATTTATTATTCTCGTGATTTGATTTGGTAGATAAAACTTAGGTATGTGTATTATTTAACTCCGATTGTAACTATTTTGTAGACATCAGTTTGGCGACCGATATTTTTGATTTATTGATGTAACAGCTATTTTATAACCCTATATCAAAAATACGTGTAACATTATTTTACCCACTTACTAATAAACCATATGGTACCAATAAACCAATAAACGTATGATTATTCCAACTTGTATTCTGCTTTTCACCTGCTATAAAACAAAACTTAATTATAACTGAATAAGCTGTTTAACACGTGTGACAACATGTGAATTATATTTTTTTTAACCCTTATTGTGGTTGTTCAAACTAAAAAATTACAAGACAAATAAATTTTCTATTGAATTTACACAAGTAAGGTGCAATATCGATTTTTTTTTAATACAATTAGGTACTAATTGGTTTTATAGATTATTTTGTCGTTAAACTTAAACGGGCTGCTAAATCAAGGGATAATTTTTAAACAAAGAGACTTTTTGCATATCTTCTCCTTTAACACCTTATAAAAAACGTTGGATACAAGTTACTTGAAATAAATGGCTAAGATAAATGGAGTTTGTAAGTTCAGCGTTTCTCGAAGGAAACTTCCCCTATATGGGTCTTATTTATGAAATGGTAAGATTTAGATGCCGAAATTTCAATTGAATGAAAAGTTTATTTTTAATTTTGGTACAGAATATATTTACTCTCTTTGATGTGTAATGTTATTCAACAAAATTTGTTAAACTAACTTTATCACATATGTTTTTTATGAATAGAGTATAAAATTATCTCTTTATTATTACATAATTGAAATCATTAGTAGTCTTATCAAAAATATCCTAAAGAATGGTACATAATAGGTATTTAAAATTGTTATATAAACTATATATAGTTATGAACCATCTGTGTTCAAGTTTAATTATTTCAAATGTGAAGATTTTTGGAAATATTTAAAAAAAAAATTTATATTAATAATTAGCAGACGTTCGTCTCACCTGATGGAAAGTGACGATGAGGACGAGGATCATACACGCCTGTCCAAGAGGTACCTATTCACTCTACACTTGAAAGCTCCAGGGTTATATTTGTCTGGAAAAACAGAAGCAGGCAAATCGTTCTAAAGGCAAATCGTATACAGTTAACAATTTTAAATATTTCCAAAACTCCTCACATTTGAAATAATAAAACTTGAACACCGAAGCAAGATCAAATATTAAGTCAGTTGAGGTTGAGGTTTTCATGCAAAACAAAAAAAAACTTCTGAAAAGCGTTTTAAAACTTCACGTAAATCACGAGTTCGAGCAGACAAAACATGACGAACGCCCCGCTTGCAACCAGCCTTGTTTGCGTTTGTTTGCCTTTCATTTTCATTTTCGTTTATTTTTAACACCGTGCAGGAATTTCACTAAAATACTTGTTTATTTTCGGCATCTTTTATTTGGGATATAAGACTAATGAGAACAAATTATACGAAAACACACAAAAAATTCACAAATATTGTGCGCAGTTGTATAGTGCAGAAACGTGTAATAAGTTTCTTCACTACTATCAAAATATACGGACTGTATAACTCAAATTAGAAAATATAATTTATTTCATCATAATCATGCATACGAAACTTATCAACTTATAGGTATAGAAAAAGCTTTATTAAAAATATGAGTAAAATAGTATTATTGCTATTCAAAATAACCTTTATTAAACATATATCATTTCGATATTTCAAAAAATTATGTTGTTTACACGTCGCTGATGTTAACTGGACAGTTAACTATTAAGCTATGTAGCCGTCAAATGTTCGTAAATTTTCAGTCCTTATGTCGCTGCTTAACCACAAAATGCATATATATGACCCTACAGAATATAATATTCCATTATAATTTCAGCCCACTTTCTGTTAGAGGTCTGTCAGTTGATTTATGTGTACTCGTTTTCGGAGCTAGTGGTTAAAATAACTTTTGTGCCAACCCTCGTTGGCGAAACACGCAACAGTAGAATTAAGGAGGGTCTAAACGTTAGCCTTGGTGATATATGTAGGTAAAAAATTTATGATTTACTGACGTACATGTTTTTGTTATTAACAGATTTTTATCAGTCGAATAAAGCGTAATATTACTGAATGCAAAATATACTCGTACGTTTTTATTATTATATTAAATCATTATCATTAAACAAATTGACCTTTTAAAATCAGAAGTTCAAATTGTATGGAATAAAATACTATGATTTGGATTTAATTCCAAATAATACTATGATGTATGCCAGACATTTTATCTTTTGTGTGATGTGCGATATCATTTTAAATTTATTTAAAAAAGACTCTTTATTTGCCAAAGTATTTGCCATAAAATGACTCCCGTGAAGATTTTTTCTAGTTCTTTTTCACGGAGCTCTTCCGGACTGGTGGTAGATCTCAACAAAAACAAGACCAAATAAAAAATGGAATTTGTTCTCTTTGTGATTGTGATTTCATTTTGTTTCTTATTAATTATGATTCTCTATTAAGGCTTCCAAACAAATAAACAAAATATAATACAGGTGATTTTTTTTTGAATGGTTAGGATCTTATTTTATGCTTTTATTAGGATCCTGGTTCAATTTAAGACATAACGGAGCAATATTTCTAACAACACAAATATCTAAGTCAGGTTAAAAGTCTTCAATTGCAATATGTTGACTATTTTATATTTATAAACATAAGAATAATACTGAAACACTTAAACACGTGGACAAATGTAGATAATCTTCACTGCAAAATCAAACACACCACAAACCTCGTAAACAATACGAACAACTGATATACACGAATAGTACGCGGTCATTACTGTTATTAGGTGGTCATAACGTCAGTGACGATGTCATTACATGTACGCATCGCAGAAAAGCGTTAGTATTGTAAGGAAATATATTTTTTAAATAAATTACTGTTAGAAACACTTTAAAACAAAAGACCCTTACTCTCTTAAAAAGTACGTTGGCCATTATAGTAGCATCCTGTAAATACATTTTAAACAAACTTTGAAACCTAAATCATAATTTTAATAATACTCTATTTATTGAATTGTCCAGGGTTTGCACAAAGCTTTTCACTAGCTTTTTAAGAAATGCCCGTATCAATTGCGATCGTAATTTTAAATTACACTATTTTATTTTATATGAATTAAAATTTAAAAAAAAATTATATTAATTAAAATTAAATTACACTTTGCTACAATGTCAGTTATTCCCCAAACAGCCTGATAATGTGTTTCTAAGAAACCAACTTGAGCGTAAATGTAAGAAGCGAAGTTACTCTCACCTGGTGATTTTTCACGCGTAATTGTATTCAACAAATTTAATCCTGCCTAAAGAGTGTGACCCTAGAGTTACGAGCGGAAGAACAAACTTTTTTTATTTTTAATATTTACTGTTTGTTTTCTCTTTCATTCTAGAACCGTCTCGTTGAGATATCTCAGGTGTCTTACGCCCATCCAATAAGAGCAATTTGACTCTACCTTTAGAGTATCTGGACTAATGGAAAAATACTGATTGTGATGTTGGAATATTTATTTATGACTTACTGCCCGTAAGTGTATCCCTTTTGTTTCCTCTAGCTTCTCTTAGTCTACCTCCGCTTTAACGTCATGATGGCCGTTTAAACAAGAAGGAATTACCAAAATAAATCTTAACACAGTAACACTACTTCCACTTCTTTGTTCTCATTGTTCTCATTTGATGGTGTTTACTCTATCTCTTTGTTGCTGAAGCTCTACAGCTCGAGTGAGTAAATATATTTTCAGCGTAATGGAACTCGGAGCTGACAATTAGGACCCTTGAGGTAGCCGTGATGTACAGCCTATTTTAACGACTGCAACTAACAAGTATTAATGTTGTAGATGACTGTTTTGTTTTACGAATGTAAAAAAGGTCCTCAAGAGGACAGTCGTTAAAACATTTTACCGACATTTGTCTTTTATAAGGTCTTTAAAACTACAATTATGAGACCTAATTAGGTAGAAAAAAATATCTGCGTAGTTATTTTGACAAACGTGATTCTAGATAAAAACCCATGCCATCGCCAGTAGCGTATGTGCACGATGTGTTTCAAAATCCGTCAAAGAATAAAATTTGAAGCATTCATTCATTTAAGATCAAAGGTTTACGTATCAAATACTGCCTGTACCCGATATATTAACTTGAGATTAGTTGTCTCAACCATAATGGTTCTTCAAGGGTTACAGATGTCAGTGATGAACGGCTCCACTTACTTAAGCCACAGTATAAACTTATCTTACTTTGTGCAAAAGGTTTTAAAACTACGGGAGGAGGTTAAAAGAGCGCGGGGTGGGGAACATGGGCAAAATAAAATATATTAATTGTGTTTCTTTTTCAATATATTCTTCCTTAACCCTAAAACATTTCTCACGTTGTTCAAAACGCTTGTTGACACACTCTTAAAAAATTTTTGGTCCACACTACCGAATGTCAACCTGTGCAACGCGGCATGTGGGCACCGTAGCATTCACTCCATATTTTTTGTTTGATATCAGATTGTAAGCGTAGTATTCTCCGCTTATTTTCATGTTTTTGTAATCCACGTCTCTTCAAATCTCTTCCCTTCCCTTCATGATATAATCTTTGCACCTAACAAAATATAGATTTAGAGTCATTGTAAGTTAAGAGTAATTAAACTCTTCAATACAAAAATCTTCACTTTCATTTCTCAAGAAATATTCAGCGCTAAACTTTTTTGTCGCTCATTAAAACTTGTTGACTTAAGCTCACGGGTAAACTCGATAAAAGTTCCTTGAGTTATCTCAATAAATAAATTAGGAGAAAAGCAATAAAACCAAGATTCTCGGTTGATTTCTAAACTGTTTATTTCAATGACACCGTTAGGGACGAGAAACGATGTAATGATGCTTTAATGCAACTTTAAGAGTTGTCAGCCTTGTGATGGTGGTTATAACATGTCGGGCTACTATAGTAGCCAGGCCTATTCCCTGGTAGTCCTTGGCTCATTACTTTTAGTATCCAAGATCAGGGTGCTCTTCAAAAGCTTTTCAGCAGGGCTAACATGCTAGCGAGTTAAGTATAAGTAATATCTGTTTCTCTACTTTTATAAAAGTAATGCCCTAGTATTGTGCGCTAGTATAGTAACCGCTGCGACACAGTTTTCATTAATGTAGCTATTTTCGAATCATGTTGATTGTTACTTTTTATAAATTATTTTTATGAAATAAACATAATAATAAACATTCAAATCTTGAAATAGACATTAGTATTGCCAATGGCAACTGTAAAATTTGTGAAACACTGAGCGGGCGCTCTTGCGGCTTCCAAGTGTTTGTTCGTAAAAAGGAAAATATTGTCATTTTAGTTACTATTTCACTAAAACCATAATGAGGTATAGTTTATTTTTGTGCAGATTGAATACAACTTTTGTTTGAAAAATAAGAAAATTGAGGAAAATAATACTTTCTGATTGTACAATATTAAGTAAGTGGAGAATAATTATAACATATTTTTTTACGTAAGATTAGAATTTGACGGCCGAGAGGAGGTGTGTTGTA
The DNA here is from genome assembly GCA_923062675.1 of Marasmarcha lunaedactyla. Taxonomy (NCBI): domain Eukaryota; kingdom Metazoa; phylum Arthropoda; class Insecta; order Lepidoptera; family Pterophoridae; genus Marasmarcha; species Marasmarcha lunaedactyla. The sequence goes on from OV281341.1 coordinate 20,461,706, forward strand.
CACACAGAATATACGCGATGTCTTGTGATTTAAGAAATAGATAGCGAAAAAGAAGTATTTAAAGTTGTTTAGTACAACTTTTATTTAATTATTGCGATGGCAGGGCTTCAGTCTAACTATTACAGGCGATCCCCTGTAATATGTCATTGTCAATTCCATTCCGCAATCCGTAACTAAAACAAGTTACAAGAAAGTACTATTCTCTTTTAAAGAATGTCTGCAGAAAACACTATAATTATTCCCGGGGTAGTTCCAGCGGAATTTGACCTTAAGGCTTATATAAAATCTCTCTCGGAATGGACGGAACGGGCTTTTCTTTTTAGTGGTTAATTAATTTCTGGGGCTGTTCGTGTAATAATGGACTATTGCACTCGTTTACCTACTATGAAAATAGTCATACAAAATATTTGTTATTCCTGCACTGAATTTTATTAAATAACAGTGATAAGGGCAGCATTTTAATAAAATTTGGAAATACCTAATTTCTTTGCCTAGTATTTCGCATTAATAAATCGTTACAAATCTTGGTTAATTTAGAGCAGGTCTATAATATACACTCTGCGTCACAAAAATCGCACCTTTCGAAAAAGCAACTTTAAAATACTTTTACTCAAACTTTGTCCATAGTAAGGGTATGATTGTAGGATATCATTGGAAAGGTTATTTAATTGCCTATTAGAAATTACGAACATGTGTATATGTTTTAAAGCTTTTAATAAAAAAATCTTAAAAAGGATAAAAGTTACAAAAACTAAATTTAAAAAAAACATAAAAAAATCTCAAATCAGTCCTTAAAATCTAGTGTTTCCTCCCCTTGCTTTGATGACAGCTTCCATCCGATCCTTCATGGACCTCACGAGGGTCACCACTCTCTCTTGGGGTATGTTCTCCCATTCTTCCTTCACGGCATCCTGAAGCTCTTGGAGAGTGGTGGGAGCAGGATCACGTGCTCGTACGTGTCTCTTTACATCGTCCCAGAGAGGCTCGATCGGGTTTAGGTCTGGGCTTCGTGCTGGCCACTGCATAACAGGAATCTCAACCTCGACGGATTCCTCTATACACGCTTGGGTAAAACGTTCCCCTCTTCTTCGGTAAACCATTCTGCGTCTATCGTTGCAGAAAAGGCATACTCGTGTCTCATCGGTAAAGAGAACGGCCCTCCACTGGTCAAGCGTCCAGTTGACATGCTCCTGAGCAAATTGTAACCGCTCTCTCCGATGTCGCACGGTCAATTTTGGGCCTCTAGCAGGTCTGTGAGCTCTTAATTCCTTTTCTTTCAATCTTCTTCTAATCGTAGAGACACTCACAGACGTTCTACGAGCTGACCGAAGCTCTTGTTGCACCTCAACAGCATTGCTGAAGCGGTGGCGCAACGACGTAGACACAATGAAATGGTCGTCTCTTTCTGATGTACAACGTTTTCTTCCGGATCCACGTCTTCGGGTATAGCCACTAGTCTCACGGAACCGTTGGTATACTCGTCGTACTGCAAATCGGCTAAGGTTCAACTGTCGAGCAACGTCAACCTGTCGCAGTCCTGTTTGCAATGGAGCAACGATTTGAGCGGCTTCTTCAGGGGTTGTATCCATCTTCAGGTACAGTTCTTTTGCGTATGTTGTTCCAGTGTGTTCACTCTAAAGTCTGAGTAGCGACTGACCCATTTCTTACCTGGACATAACATTTTATACCCTTTTAAGGTAGCCCAACTAGCGCTCCTTAAGTGAGCATTTTTTCCAATATCTTATTGATTGGTCCCTGGTTAGAAATGGTAATTGATTTTTTAATGATACAGGTAATGAATGTAAAGGTATTGAAGTGCACTTTACAATGATATTTCTTTTTCACGCGTGGTATTTATGGGCAAGATTCTAGGAGCAATTTACTGAAAAAAACATAAAGGTGCGATTTTTGTGACGCCGAGTGTATATAAGATATTATTCTCATTCTCATACAAAATGAAGACAATTTTTTTTGTATTATACTTTAATTATAATATTAGGTGGCGTATGAAATTGGTGTTTTGTAAGGGAGGAACATAAAGTCAATTTTTTTTAAATATATTTATTTAATCAAAGTATGTACCATTGCTGTCTATGCACTTTTGCCATCTAATAGGTAGTTTCATTGATCCTTTTACTAAAAAAACCATTCGGACGGGAGTCAACAAAATGTTTGAAGGCGCTTTGGACTGCCCCATCGGAGTTGAATTTTTTCCCTTGCAAGAAGATATCCAAACTTCGAAAAAAATGGTAATCTGTTGGAGCAAGGTCCGGGGAGTACGGTGGATGTCTTAGACATTCCAATTGAAGCTCCTCTAATTTAGTAGACGTCTGTTGTGCAGTAAGTATCGTTGTCCTTAAGCAACAGTGCCCCAGAGCGATTACCCAGCCTCGGTTGTTTAGAAGCTAGCTTTTCCATCATGGTTTGCAGATCCTGACAATAGACATCTGCCGTAATCATCAAACCAGATTTAAGAAAGCTGTAGTGAACGACACCGGCACTAGTCCACCAAACGCTCACAAGTAACTTTTTGTGAGTCAATTTTCGCTTGGAGCAGGATTTGGCTGGTTCGCCAAGATTCAACCACTGCAAAGAGCGTTTCCGACTGTCGTACAAGAATCCAGTTTAAAATCCTTTCATTATTGTGCCGGTTGTGTCAGGGTGTTCGATCGACGACGATCGACGTTGCCTGTTCTATGCTACCATCGATCGACGTCAATCGATTGGTGTGGTAACACCCTTATGTAACGCAGCAGTCGACGCACGTTTGTCGGTTTGCTGCACTCAATTCATGAGGTACTCACCTCTCTAGCTTTTTCACCTTCCCAATTTGCTTCAAGTGGATTAAAATAGTTATATTACTAACACCCCAGCCTACAGCTAACTCGGACGTGGTTTGCGATGGATCCGCTTCCACAATAGCCTTCAATTCTTCATTATCCACTTTGGTCTCCGGCCGTCCACGGGACTCGTTCTGCAGGTCGAAATTTCCAAAGCGAAAACGTTGGAACCAAAATTCATTTCATTTCATTTCACGCACTGTGTTTTTGCGACACCGCCGCCATACACAGCATTAATACTTCGAGCCGTTTCTGCAGCACTGGTGCCACGGTGGAACTCGTAAACTAAGTGACGCAAATAAAAAACCAAAAGAGGAAAAAACAAATGAATTACGGGTTTCGAAACACAAATGCGTGAGTAAATAGCTGTATCAATTTGAAATTGGAATCCTTGACCAAAGAGGAGATAATACAGATCAAAGTGGCCAGTACGACAAAACGCCAGTTTCATATGTAAGGACCTAATAATAGGTCTTTACCTATGAAACTGCCGTTTTGCCGTACTGGCCATTTCAAATGAAAATATTTTTTTTTTTGACTGATAATTCTAATTTAAAATTAATTTTATTTGACAAACATGGAATTCTTTTTCTAAAATCGTCATTTCTTTAATAGTTAGTGTTTTGTTTTCAACGCATTCGAACATTTTTCGTCATCATGGATAAGTTAAAAATTCGAGTAATTATGGAGTATGAGTACCGTCGTGGCAGCAAAGCGGCACAAGCGGCACGCAACATCAACGACGTTTACGGAGCGAACACTACAAACGAACGCACCACCCGTTATTGGTTTACCCGCTTCCGTTCTGGAAATGTTGACCTGAAAAATGAACCCCGTGGTCGTCCGAAAACTTTGGTCGACAATGACGAATTAAAGGCAATTGTGGAAGCTGATGAAACTCAATCCACGGCTGAATTAGCAGCAGCTTTCGACGTTAGCATCAAAACAATATTGGTCCATTTGCGTCAAATTGGCAAGGTAAAAAAGGTTGACAAATGGGTACCCCACGAACTCAATGACCGCCAGCGCGAAGTACGCGTGGACACGTGCCTTGCACTGTTCAGCAGGCATACAAATGAAGGAATTCCGAACCGCATTGTTACTTGTGACGAGAAATGGATCCTGTTTGACAATCGTAAGCGCTCAGCAAGTTGGTTGGACCCTGGTTCAGCACCCAAACAATGCCCTAAACGAAAACTTACCCCTAGAAAAGTGATGGTCACTGTTTGGTGGTCTAACGCGGGTGTAATCATAGCTTCTTGCCAAACGGGACAAGCATTACTGCAGATGTGTACTGTGAAGAACTGAACACAATGATGGAGAAGCTCGCACGTCTCCAACCAGCTTTGGTCAATCGTTCGGCTCCACTGCTCCTGCACGACAACGCGCGACCTCATACTGCACAGCAGACGGTCTCCAAGCTACAAGAGTTGGGGTTGGAAGTTCTCCGTCATCGGCCGTACTCACCAGACCTTGCGCCTACAGACTTCTACTTTTTCCAGAATTTGGATAACTTCTTGGCGGGAAAAAATTCAATACCCGAGAGGCAGTACAAAATGCCTTTGAAGAATTTGTTGCCTCCCGTCCAGCTGATTTCTTCAAGAAAGGCATCAATAAGCTACCAATGCGTTGGCAAAGATGCATTGATTGCATGGGTGATTATTTTGATTTATAGAAATAAAAAATATATAAAAAAATTACGCTTCATTTATTTCGTGAAAAACGGCAATTTCATAGGTAAAGACCTAATATATATTAGCCATATTGTTCATTACAATCTTGCCAGCTTAAGTTTGTAGGGACATAATGCCATAATTTTGAGACTTCTAATAAAAAACTGCGATAAATAGTTTGGCCGGTCCTCTCTTAAAGTCAACTTTTCAATGCCTTAAGAATTTTGAAGACACTGATACAAGTGGAAATCTAAAGGTCTCTGTGGTCGATGCATTAATACTTCAACGGAATTTAATCGAATTCGAAACGCCTGAGCTGTATAATAAACGATACCTCTCCGATATCACCAAACACACAACATCACCATATTGCAGTTTAATGCCACAGACTTTGTTTCTTTGCCCTCTCTGACCATGACCTTTTCGCACGTTCTTGTCTTAAATGATCCACGTTTCATCAACATTGACCATTCTCTTCAAGCATAGTTCAGTTTCATTACGTTTTAGTCATTACTCCGATATCACCAAACACACAACATCACCATATTGCAGTTTAATGCCACAGACTTTGTTTCTTTGCCCTCTTTGACCATGACCTTTTCGCACGTTCTTGTCGTAAATGATCCACGTTTCATCAACATTGACCATTCTCTTCAAGCATAGTTCAGTTTCATTACGTTTTAGTGGAGAATCATAGCTCATTGTGCCATCAAAATAGCACTCGTTTGTATAGTCAACAAAAGGTTGATGAATAAGAAATGTTGGATCTGTTTCAATTAAATTTCGGACGACCTAGTAGCGTAGTGGTTAGTATAGCCCTTCCTCATACGCTGGAGGTCCCAGGATCGAATCCTGGCCGTGTCCTGGCTATCACACATTTGTGCGCTGAACACAGATGTTTGTTCCTGGGTCATGGTTGTCGATATTTATTTATGTATGTTCATTCTGGGTTCCTCCCCAGTTCGCCGTATAGTCATCCATAACACAAGCTCTGCTGACTTTGGTGCCGGTATACAGTAGAGGTGTTTGTCTAAGATTAAAAAAAAAATAAAAAAATTATGACGATCTGTCAACTGAACCAAGACGTAAAATTCGACCCCTTATTGCCCTAGACGAGTTGGACGTAAACAAACAAAGGAATTTAGCGATGAGACCGCCCAATATATATTCTATCCGTGTAAAATAATGTTTATGTATAGCTAAATGGTATGCAATAAAGAAAAGATAGATCAATAGTATGAAATTTACGGCTAATGTCGAAATATGTATGAAGCTACTTAAACATTTTCATATGTTACAAGCTACACCAACTTGGGGGTTCTAATATAAATCAGGCAGTTCTAATACAAACTTCGGCCTGCTCGTCATGGGATAAGTTGTCGAACCCACAAGCAGATGCAAAGTGCTGACATACTCCGTAGCATTATGAAAGTTCAAGTGAGTGCTAGCATGTGAGACGTCTGCGCGGCTCGCTCAACTTTGCCGGGATTGTTAGTGTAGGAGCTAATAGAATTATATTCGTAATTTTAGATTAGAGTCCAAAGCTACTAATTTGGAAAATATAATCACTTACAATTTTACGTGTAGGCTATTTAGGGTATTTCATAATAAACAAATAATAACTTTGTTTATTATGAAATAAAAAAAATAAATCAATTACCATTATCACTACATATAATCAAACAAAGCCCCCGCCGCGTTTGTCTATCTGTCTGACCGCGTTAAACTCAAAAACTACCGAACGCATTTTCATACGGTTTTAAATCATCGACAAAGTAATTCTTGAAGAAAGTATAATCCATTAATGTTTTTGTAAATTGCTTGAAATATGCTCAAACTGTTGAAAATGTCGGAAAACTTAGGCTGACTTTTAAAATTTAGCTTTATTCGAAAACGCTGCTTAATCCTTTTAAGATACAAAAAAAAATGCATGCCCTTGCCCCTTAAGCAGCCAGCTCCTAGCCTACAAAGCATACAAACTTCTTGGCGTAGTGGTTGCACTACAGGCGGGACATTTTTCTACGTAAAGGGCAATGTTCACAATGCACGAGCCAATTTATGAAGAACTTAAACCAAACTTAAGAAGAAACTTAGACGTAGGATTAGACATGACTGTAAACCGATTATAAGAAAGTAACATTTTAAAAGAATGGGCGACTCAATTTTTTTTAAAGAATTAATTTGAAATTTGTACGCCAGTTGTCCTTGTTTTCCAGAAACGAATGTGACAAGGCATTACATTTTTCTATTTTTAATAACTTAAAAATGCGTACAAAAGACATTGCACCCTTATTTCTTTGTCAGACATTTCTAAAATTTGCGGGTTCAAAATGTCTGGCCAATCTTCAAAAACCATTGTCGAGAAGGAAACGTGAACGAGCTGCGCATTTTGACAAATTAAAAAACCCAACTGCTCAAGTTATTTTTCCGTGTAATTCCTGTTCCAATGGAAATTCCGGGAATTTGTAAGTTCTTTAAAAACCCTACCTTATCTCCAACCTACATAAGGCATATAACGAATAAAGAACTTGAACTAAAATTAGAACATTTCATTTATGAGTAGCGATTAGAGCTAATGAATCACTCAACTCTAAATTCTAATTAGCAAAAATTGTATTTACTTATGAAAGACAACATTTGAGACATCGAATTACACTCAGTTAACATAACATACGTTAAAAAACCGATCAGATAACATGATGTTGCTCAGCTTATTAATATGAGTAAGATATATCACAAACAAGCGGGAGTAACTCCGCCGCGCGGTTCCGTTAGCGATATTAAATTCTCTGAAACCAATAAGTTATGACAAATCCGAAATTTAGAGGCTCAGGGGTGCTCTGAGAGCATTTCTCTTTATATTAATTCAGCGTTAAGAGTAAAGTTATGTTTTCTACTTAAAAATAGGACGTAAACTTTTGATGTCTTACGAGTTACGAGCGGACAATATTATTATCTTCTTATACTTTCTTCATTGAAAAGTTTGCGCCAATGTCTAGACCAAATTCGGTTTCATTAAGTACTGGTGTTTTAGAAACGACTGACCCTAGATGTTACGAGTAGCTAGACTTTATTACATTTATATATACTCACAGGCTCTATACTTGCCTGCCGTTTGGCAAGCTGTAGAACCACTACTTCCCTTTTTACTTCACTCTTAGAGCAGACAGCTTAATATAAGTTTGAAAAAACTCATAACTAGAACGCGGGGAGCGTAAACACAACGAAAACATAACGAACTTCAGTAAGATACAGTTCATGAAATTTAAAAATGTAAAATAGAATTTTTAGCTGATACGATATTTGAAAAAATTTATAGGTTAACCATATATATAGGTAATTACATTATCCGGAGCTGGCAGTTAGGTAAGTATTGTCTCTAATATTATAGAGTGATATGATTTATTACTACCACTGTCGAATAGTTTGGCTTTCTATGCGGCTAAAGACCTACTTTTTATATTAATCGCGTTTAAAATTTGTATTAAGTACCTATCGCTCTAACCCCGCTCTACTGCATGACCCTCCCTAGCCAGACAACCGGTTAGTAGGTACTCAGAGACATTATAGATTTAAAAAAGCTACCTAAAATGTAGTTCTCTAGATTCGTATCTAAAATGTGTAGATGTGTAAAACCTATATAGATTTCAAATTGTGTAAAAATTAAAGTTTTCCGGCCGGAAAACTCTCCTGCCGCGCCACCTAGCATTTCTAACAGTATAATATGGTTTTAAAAGACAAACAAAGATGAGAAAAATAAAACTCAATAGGGCCCGAGAATACTCTACAACAAGAAGACCTTGTGATGTTACAAATGTTCACTGGATATATTACATAAAATATGTATCTTTTTTCTACTTTTTGCCAATATATTTTTACTCTCGTAAAGCTCTTGTATTTTTAAAAGCACAAAGTAGTTGGCGCGGCCAGGGAGCATTACTTTTTAGTTAATGAAATACAGTATACAGTTATCAACAGTTCTGCTATTATAAATGGTACTTTTTATAAATGGCAACTTTGTTAAATTTGGTTTTATCCCATTTCTGAAGAAACTCGTAAAAATGTTGTAATGACAGAAACAAGACTCGTCTGTCATTTCTTAAATGTCATGTTTGGGTGTAATCCAAAATCAGTTGAGCTTTTATCTTAACTACCTACCTGAGCGAGGATATATCTATACGACGGCCTCGGGAGATATTACATAACTTTTGTAACAAATTTATACACCCAACCTTGTTTGTGTGAATAAATTTCATGCGGGCGGCCGATCGTCACGGCTAGGCCTTACGAGCACGTCAGAATACCGCGATATTTTAGTAATAAGGTCGATATAAATTAAGAAGAAAATTATTTAAATTTGAATATATCAAATGACATAAAAGAATTGCGGAGTCAATAGATTCTGACTTGCTCCATCGTCGGAGTAAGATGTAATATATCTAGTGAATGAATATAAAATAAATAAGTATTATAAATGATAAAGTAATAAGTACCGACATAGAACTTTATGAACTCGTTAAGTACCATTTTTTGGAACATAGAGCTTTTAAAACCAGGTTGCGTGGTGGGAGAACTATACTTTCGGGCTGGAGGACTTTAATTTTTAAGTAATTCAGAATCTACCTAAGTACAAAAATTTTTTGTACAAATTTTAAGTATCTTCTTTTACGCTATAATATGTGAGTACTAAATACTGGTCTGACCAGGGAGACTTCTCATACTGAACGACTATAGTCGGGAATAAAGGGTCAGGAGGGGAAAGCCTTCCTTGCCTCTTAGTTCCTACTTTCGATTTAGTTCACAATCGAGAAAACCCAATAATAAGGTACCTATACGTGTTAGTATAGAAATAATCACCATCTTTAACTATGACAAACCATTTATAACGTATTCCAGCCAGAACTTCATTAGTTTATTAGATCGAGTAATAACTTCTTACAAACTTAACGTTTGCTATCTACTCATAAAGCTACTTATCCACCAGAGATAGGCTACGAAACTGTAAAACTTTGTGATGTTTCCACCAAAGTTGTACAAGGAACTAAGCTACGCGAGATAGCTGACCTTTGCGAGGAAGTTGAGCTGTGAAAGAATGCTGATATGCTTGCTTATCAAGTTCTAAATCGCTACACGGGCACACACATCCTCAGCAAGAACTTGGTAATTTAATAAAAAACTGTTTGTACCAGGTTTTAAAAATGTAATGATTCGCGTTTAAAATGTAAGAATATAAAAAAAGAAACGCGATAAAATCCAGTAAAAAAGAGTTTTATTTAATATAATGATAAGGGAATATTAAGAATCTGAAATGTAATTAAAGTTATGTCGTATCGTAGCTAAACGAGGTGACCGCACGGAAGGTAAATATTAATGAACTAAATTTCTGTTAGTATATTATATGGCTTCATATCCACTACCACTATATCCATAACACTCCATCATCGACGATAATAATATTGTTGTATTTTATGCATCACTTCAAAGCAGATAATAGAATGAATCAAACCAAGCCCATAATTAAACATATTCTTAGAATATAAAAAACGCATTCTAATGGCATATGAATCTTGAAAAAAAAATTTATGAATCTTTTTTTGACGCGGGTTACAATGCTATATACGTAGTTAGGAACAAAATAGGTATTTGTGGTATTTTTCTTTTTTAACTTAATTTTTAAACATTTTTTATATGTATAGGTACAATGTACCTTTTTAGTCTTTTCCAAAGAAACAAGGATCGACATACGAAACATCTTTTCGTAATTTGAACCGATTTTTTTTTAATCGTTCAGTTTCACGAATAGATCGTTTACACCAAATTTGGCAAGTGACTAAAAAATTACCCTGTGTATATGTTTTGTGATAATTCTAATGTAGATAGACAAGATTTTTTCTAATTTCACCTCTCTTGACTGTGTTTGTGGTACAATAGTAAGGATCAATAATATCAAAATATATTGTCACAATAGACGACAAATTACATTTCCTAGAACATAATACAATCACTACTGCTCGAACTAGAAAATTAATATACACGATGAAATTACTGCGAGAAGTTACTGAAGGGAAAATTTAAAAATCTGTTTATTTTGCACTTTGCCAGTGAATTATACATTTATTGCATTCTAGTATAACTCTTGAAAGAGCTCAAAGAGCCGTCTTCAAAGTCTCTTTAAAACGGCCAAGACGCTATTCCCCTACATCACAATACAAAGAAGATCAGGTACTAAGTTTTCGTAGGCTTTTTATGTCACGCTTGGTGATTTCCATGCAAAGATATGTTTTGAACTTACCTACATAAAATGATATCATTAAAAAACGAAGACCTAATTCCAAAGCACACGTTGAAGACGTAATTTGCATTTGGCTTAAGAAACATTTTGGCACCCCATATTTATAATAAAATACTGAAGCAATGCCCTTTTCTTTTATATGCAACTGCAAGAGAAGTCAAAAAATTCATTTATAACATACTGCTACCCCAAAACTACAATAAATCGAAAGCTCTGTTAAGAATATTATTATTATTTTGTGTATAATTACATATTTATAGTTTGATATTTAACAAATGGATAAATCTTCCAAGAACCTTAAAGATAAGAGGATTTTGAGAGGAGAGCAGAGTTTTTATACTTGTAGGTTTAGGGAACTGGAGTGGGAGATGGTCATATAAGGAAGCTGGTGAGAGAGGGCAATTAAAGAGGAGATGGTCAGTGGTTCCATCCCCCAAACCACAATCACAGACTGAAGTCCTTCTTATGCCAAGTTTATGAAGAAATACTGGAGTACAACAATGACCCAATCTGAGCCTGCAGATGACAGATGCTGTTTTCTTATCCATATATTTAAATTTACAGAACCAAGGTTTAGTTGGGATGGATGGTTGGATGTCTCCATAGTACTTTCCTGTTGTTAGCCTTGAATTGCACCATATAGAGGCCCATGCCATACTTAGGCGTGTCTGCGCCAGAAGCTTCAAATCTTGGCTAAAACACATAAAGTGTTCTAGCGTACCCATATTGATAGATGCTTTAGCAAAACTATCTACTGTACAATTATCTGCAATACCAGAATGCCCCGGAATCCAAGCTAGTGTAATGTTTAGGGATTTAAGATAGCACGAGAATAGAATATTTCTAATATGTAAGATAACTGGGAATTTAGAGCCTAATTTGAAAGGGTTACCCTTTAAGGCCTGTAAGGAGCTAAGGCAATCTGTCAAAATAAGGGAGTTAGACAAATTATTATCCGAAACGTATTTTATGGCCTCAAGGATGGCTATGGCTTCACCAGTAAATACAGTTGTTTGCGGTGGACATTTGTAGGATAGCAAGATGGAGAACTTAGGGATCCATACTGCCACCCCGACACACCCCGAGGGAGAAATTTTTGAGGCATCAGTGAAGCTTAATCTTCACTGATGCCTCAATCCCTCCATTTTTCATTGACAATCCTTAGAAATTCAGTATTAGCATTTGGCATGTTTTTAGCTAAACCTAGGCTCAATATAACATTGGGGGAATATACAAGGGCTTCATAAGGAATAGTATAGAGAATTTGACGATCCATCCTGAACATAGGAATAGGGGAAGAGTCTAAATTAGAGAGACTGTTAACCAAACAAGGAATATCCTTATTGGACCAGAATGTAGAGGAAGAAGTAAAAGTTTGCGCCAATGTCTAGACCAAATTCGGTTTCATTAAGTACTGGTGTTTTAGAAACGACTGACCCTAGATGTTACGAGTAGCTAGACTTTATTACATTTATATATACTCACAGGCTCTATACTTGCCTGCCGTTTGGCAAGCTGTAGAACCACTACTTCCCTTTTTACTTCACTCTTAGAGCAGACAGCTTAATATAAGTTTGAAAAAACTCATAACTAGAACGCGGGGAGCGTAAACACAACGAAAACATAACGAACTTCAGTAAGATACAGTTCATGAAATTTAAAAATGTAAAATAGAATTTTTAGCTGATACGATATTTGAAAAAATTTATAGGTTAACCATATATATAGGTAATTACATTATCCGGAGCTGGCAGTTAGGTAAGTATTGTCTCTAATATTATAGAGTGATATGATTTATTACTACCACTGTCGAATAGTTTGGCTTTCTATGCGGCTAAAGACCTACTTTTTATATTAATCGCGTTTAAAATTTGTATTAAGTACCTATCGCTCTAACCCCGCTCTACTGCATGACCCTCCCTAGCCAGACAACCGGTTAGTAGGTACTCAGAGACATTATAGATTTAAAAAAGCTACCTAAAATGTAGTTCTCTAGATTCGTATCTAAAATGTGTAGATGTGTAAAACCTATATAGATTTCAAATTGTGTAAAAATTAAAGTTTTCCGGCCGGAAAACTCTCCTGCCGCGCCACCTAGCATTTCTAACAGTATAATATGGTTTTAAAAGACAAACAAAGATGAGAAAAATAAAACTCAATAGGGCCCGAGAATACTCTACAACAAGAAGACCTTGTGATGTTACAAATGTTCACTGGATATATTACATAAAATATGTATCTTTTTTCTACTTTTTGCCAATATATTTTTACTCTCGTAAAGCTCTTGTATTTTTAAAAGCACAAAGTAGTTGGCGCGGCCAGGGAGCATTACTTTTTAGTTAATGAAATACAGTATACAGTTATCAACAGTTCTGCTATTATAAATGGTACTTTTTATAAATGGCAACTTTGTTAAATTTGGTTTTATCCCATTTCTGAAGAAACTCGTAAAAATGTTGTAATGACAGAAACAAGACTCGTCTGTCATTTCTTAAATGTCATGTTTGGGTGTAATCCAAAATCAGTTGAGCTTTTATCTTAACTACCTACCTGAGCGAGGATATATCTATACGACGGCCTCGGGAGATATTACATAACTTTTGTAACAAATTTATACACCCAACCTTGTTTGTGTGAATAAATTTCATGCGGGCGGCCGATCGTCACGGCTAGGCCTTACGAGCACGTCAGAATACCGCGATATTTTAGTAATAAGGTCGATATAAATTAAGAAGAAAATTATTTAAATTTGAATATATCAAATGACATAAAAGAATTGCGGAGTCAATAGATTCTGACTTGCTCCATCGTCGGAGTAAGATGTAATATATCTAGTGAATGAATATAAAATAAATAAGTATTATAAATGATAAAGTAATAAGTACCGACATAGAACTTTATGAACTCGTTAAGTACCATTTTTTGGAACATAGAGCTTTTAAAACCAGGTTGCGTGGTGGGAGAACTATACTTTCGGGCTGGAGGACTTTAATTTTTAAGTAATTCAGAATCTACCTAAGTACAAAAATTTTTTGTACAAATTTTAAGTATCTTCTTTTACGCTATAATATGTGAGTACTAAATACTGGTCTGACCAGGGAGACTTCTCATACTGAACGACTATAGTCGGGAATAAAGGGTCAGGAGGGGAAAGCCTTCCTTGCCTCTTAGTTCCTACTTTCGATTTAGTTCACAATCGAGAAAACCCAATAATAAGGTACCTATACGTGTTAGTATAGAAATAATCACCATCTTTAACTATGACAAACCATTTATAACGTATTCCAGCCAGAACTTCATTAGTTTATTAGATCGAGTAATAACTTCTTACAAACTTAACGTTTGCTATCTACTCATAAAGCTACTTATCCACCAGAGATAGGCTACGAAACTGTAAAACTTTGTGATGTTTCCACCAAAGTTGTACAAGGAACTAAGCTACGCGAGATAGCTGACCTTTGCGAGGAAGTTGAGCTGTGAAAGAATGCTGATATGCTTGCTTATCAAGTTCTAAATCGCTACACGGGCACACACATCCTCAGCAAGAACTTGGTAATTTAATAAAAAACTGTTTGTACCAGGTTTTAAAAATGTAATGATTCGCGTTTAAAATGTAAGAATATAAAAAAAGAAACGCGATAAAATCCAGTAAAAAAGAGTTTTATTTAATATAATGATAAGGGAATATTAAGAATCTGAAATGTAATTAAAGTTATGTCGTATCGTAGCTAAACGAGGTGACCGCACGGAAGGTAAATATTAATGAACTAAATTTCTGTTAGTATATTATATGGCTTCATATCCACTACCACTATATCCATAACACTCCATCATCGACGATAATAATATTGTTGTATTTTATGCATCACTTCAAAGCAAATAATAGAATGAATCAAACCAAGCCCATAATTAAACATATTCTTAGAATATAAAAAACGCATTCTAATGGCATATGAATCTTGAAAAAAAAATTTATGAATCTTTTTTTGACGCGGGTTACAATGCTATATACGTAGTTAGGAACAAAATAGGTATTTGTGGTATTTATCTTTTTTAACTTAATTTTTAAACATTTTTTATATGTATAGGTACAATGTACCTTTTTAGTCTTGTCCAAAGAAACAAGGGTCGACATACGAAACATCTTTTCGTAATTTTAACCGATTTTTTTTAAATCGTTCAGTTTCACGAATAGATCGTTTACACCAAATTTGGCAAGTGACAAAAAAATTACCCTGTGTATATGTTTTGCGATAATTCTAATGTAGATAGACAAGATTTTTTCTAATTTCACCTCTCTTGACTGTGTTTGTGGTACAATAGTAAGGATCAATAATATCAAAATATATTGTCACAATAGACGACAAATTACATTTCCTAGAACATATTACAATCAGTACTGCTCGAACTAGAAAATTAATATACACGATAAAATTACTGCGAGAAGTTACTGAAGGGAAAATTTAAAAATCTGTTTATTTTGCACTTTGCCAGTGAATTATACATTTATTGCATTCTAGTATAACTCTTGAAAGAGCTCAAAGAGCCGTCTTCAAAGTCTCTTTAAAACGGCCAAGACGCTATTCCCCTACATCACAATACAAAGAAGATCAGGTACTAAGTTTTCGTAGGCTTTTTATGTCACGCTTGGTGATTTCCATGCAAAGATATGTTTTGAACTTACCTACATAAAATGATATCATTAAAAAACGAAGACCTAATTCCAAAGCACACGTTGAAGACGTAATTTGCATTTGGCTTAAGAAACATTTTGGCACCCCATATTTATAATAAAATACTGAAGCAATGCCCTTTTCTTTTATATGCAACTGCAAGAGAAGTCAAAAAATTCATTTATAACAAACTGCTACCCCAAAACTACAATGAATCGAAAGCTCTGTTAAGAATAGTAACTTAGCAAAGAACCAATGTCATGCACGCACACACACACCACACATCACTATTCCCACTTTATCCTCGTGCAATTGATACATTTTCTTTTTTAATTATTAATATTTGTAACCACTGTCTGTTTAGAATTGAAATTCAAATTTAACTTAAAATTCTTCAATGATTTTCCTCCTTCCTGTATTACTATGTATAATCCTCGCGATTCAGGCTCTGCCTTGTGCGATGATCATAGGAAATTTCGTAGTGAAATGAAATGAAATGAAATATTTATTTCTCAACATTGACAATTACTTGTTCTTATTGACGTCAAAAGCACATGATTCTACCACCAGTTCGAAGACCTTCGTGAAGAAAAACTGGCAAGAAACTTCACGGGTAAATTTTTTTCAAAATAAATTTACAGTCTCTTTATGTCTATACAAAATTATTCTTATCTGCATCTGTTAGCTCGGCAAGTCTCCCTCCCCACATATCCAAACGACGAACACCCTCAAACGGCACCCGTTCACGAGTTAACGCGGGATCCAGCCATCGCCCTCCTCAACCATATTAGAGGGAAGTGAGCGACCCGTCACCCGACGCTACTTTAAGAAGACGGACCATAATTACCGCTACCATAAGAAGACCATATTCATCGGAACGAAGAACTCAACGAACATACAGACACATTACACATGTTTTGTTACAAATACTATTTTACATTTTGCACAATTTTGTTAGTTTTAGTTTTAGTTTTTTGTTTTTTACTGTTTCTAACTATTAAAAAAAAGTTACCGAGAAGTATACGAAAAAGCGTTTTTCAAAGAACTTAAATAGCTTAATAAAGTTAAAATGTAAACATCCTTTGTTGAGTAGCCTGCCGCCACCTGCGTAACAAATTGACAACGTAGCATTTGAGTAGCATAGCGCGTGCGGCGGCGGGCTCACCGGCTCGCACACCTACCTACACAGCGGAGCGCCCGGGTTTGATGTGGATGATAACGTAAACATGTGTTGTAGGTAACGTTGGAAGGTATGATTAATGAAAATAATAAACAAAAATAATTAATTGTAACATTTACACATTAAATCTTTAATTGTTCGAAATGTCCGCCGTTTGCAATGGTACACAAATTATAACGGCGTATAATATTGTTATTTAACCGTGCAATAAGGTCACTGTTTGTTGTTAAACTTTTTAATTTATTAATCGCTAAAATATTCCGGTTTTTAAGTTCCTCTACGGTATTCGCGTCTGTCGCGTACACTTCACTTTTCACAAACCACCAGATAAAAAAAACCATTGGAGTGTGATCCGGGGACCGTGGTGGCCATCGTACTGGTCCAAATCGACCAATCCACTGCTGTCCAAACATTTCGGTGAGTAGCTCTCTGAAAGACATCACTGAAGGTGGAGGAGCTCCGTCCAATTGGTACCATAAATGCCGATAATCGGCTTAGGGTAGTTCTTCGGTATATTCAGCAACGGGCTGGATAATATCTCCAAAAATTTTGGCGCGTTAAGGGTGCCGTCAATAAAAACTGGGCCAATAATCTGGTCCCTGTGTATACCAGCCCACACATTAACAGAGAATCGGTACTGATGCTCTGACTCCCGAATCATGCATGGATTTTCAATACTCCAGTATCTGAGATTTTGTTGTTTCCATATGCCATTGCGTGCTCTCGTCGGTCCACATGACATTTAATAAAAAATTCGGGTCGTCAGTAACTTTGTTAAGTATCCACTGGCAGTGAGTACGCCTGACTGGCAAATCCCTTCTTAAAAGGGCTTGAACTTTTTTAAATTTGTACGGTTTGCGTTTATTCCTTTTTAAAATGTTATGCACGGTTCTATGGCAAACTCTAAATATAATATGTTTATTAAAACAAATTATTGTGTCCTAATGTATATTAACATTGTGTACCTTTAAATCATATTACGCAAATATTGAAATAACATAACTTCGCCACGAATTGTAAACATAAAAAATTATTGTATTCTTTTTACAATTAAAAAATGTCGACACGAGATTTTTATCTACCTCGAGGTGCCGTCAGTAGCGTCATTGAGAATACAGGAATTTAATTAATATTGAGGCAAACTTGATGCTTGAGGTGCTTGTGATGGAGAAGTTTGTTTTCAGTATCAAATAATAAAATCTAAAATGGAGGTATTTTTACACTGTGGTCTTTCCTACACACCTTCTGCGATACAAAATGTGTATTACATATCAGTGCAGCGTTGTCTCAAAGCAAGGGTTTTATAAGCCGAAGAGCGTAAGAATCAACATACATCGATACGCATGGATATTGATTTATAAAGCGTTTCTAACCTTAGTAGACTGAGATCATATGGTGTTATTCCTGTAATTTCATTGACGATTCTTGCCCAAATCGGAACACAACCACTTACAACCAGTACCTAGTCACGGTGCTTAAAATAAGGGCTGTTGTGAGGCGCCCCAGACGAGATCTTAAACAAAATTGCTTAACCCGTTCAATGCGAAGCATTAGAAACTCAATACGCTCTCACATACTGGCTCATCGAAACAAAATCTACATTCATGTACTGCTGTCGAGATAAATCGTCAAAAAAAATCTTACCCTACAAACTGCCGACGAGTTAATTCGTTGGACAAAATCGCTCTTATGAAGCTACTGTCGAGTTAACTCGTCATAAAAATGTATAGTTAATATTAAATACTTGAGGATAGTATTGCCATAATCGAAATGGTCAACTGTACATCGTAAATAACATGCGGGTTCCGTCTATGCTGGAAGCTAATCTTATTTGGATTTAATTCTAATTATTCATCAATAATATACCTATACAATGTTCATTTTTGGAATCTTCCTGGTATGCCGGAAATAAACAAATCACAAGATAGAGCTAGGATGAAGTTTGCTGAAAGCGAACACGTAATGCACGAAACATGTTAAAATCTTGGTACAATCGTGTCGAACGATAGGCAAAACTAATTTACTTTACTAATTTACTAAAAGATTTACTCAAAACTAATAAACAGTATTTGCAATGATTTAGTTCACACTCAGATTTAATAATACAATTAGATTTTTAATATTTTGAAAGACACACTACATGTAAATGAATAAGTCTCGGAATAATAAAATAACTTAAGATAAAAACATATTATAACCTAATTATATTAACTAGCTCGATACGAAATACTAATCGTTTGCCATCTCTAATTTCATATAGCAAAGTAGTGTAATATTTTCCAGGCCCAGCGCTAAAAAAAATTTAACTCAAATAATATGTAAAATGGTATAGTAATAGGTGGCGGACTGTGTGAATAAGCTATTTGAAAACTTTGAAGGCCTTAAGTATACATCAAATTGCCCCATTGAAAGGTTTTTGAAAATTTTTCTCAGTTTGACTGACTTAAAAAAGGAGGTTCTTAATTTGACTTGTTTCTTTGTATGTATAATTATCTTGAAGAATCTTGCGTTTGCTTGACCCGATTTGGCTGTGGTTTTTGCTATTCTATTGCACATTTTTATAGGAAGGTTCTTAGCTATGTTTTATGAAGAACCTACTCAGTCATTTTAATATCATCGGCGGATCCGAGTAACATGTCTGATTTATACGAAATTTAGTATTTCGAATTACAAAATAAATTTAATTGGGTTTAGTACATCACAACTTATAACAACAAAGTCTTTCCGTATATTAAACGAAGAGGAGCCTCGATTTCATCGCAGTCCGCTTTTTCTTTTTATTGAAACAGTTGAAATTAAGTTATTACTTGTTTGGCCCGAGCCTAGGTTTTTTTAAACTGTAGCTTTGGCTGGACCCTAAAAGTTTTGGTCGAAATGAGGGTAGACAGAAAATATTCATTTAATACCATTATTTAAGTGAGAGCAAAAACATCTTTAGCGCAAAATATATTTGAGAACATCAGTGTTCCATCTCATTATTTTGGTGTTTATTATAATTTTGTTTATAAATATGGTATAATTTATGGTGATCGATGAAATACTAAACCAACCAAGTTCATTCAGTGCTAATATGAGACAGGAGTCAGATCCCTTTTACACAGACTTAGAGTTGCTCAATATTTTATTAGACTATGACTCGGAGGGCGAAGAAGACTGAGGTGAAATTTTAGAACATTTTGAAAGTGACAACAATTTCCGATGGGAAAGTGGCAACTGGCAAAACCCAAAAGTGCACTCCTTTACCGAAGAACATGGTTTTTCAAGATGTCTTTGTCCTTGTTCGAAGAACCAGTGGAATTTTTTGAAAATTTCTTAGATTCGGAGATGGTGAGCAATATCGCAACACAAACAAATTCCCATGCCGAACAATGTAAACTACAAAATGATCATTCAAGACCATATTGGCGTCTCCTTAATTGGTTACCTACTGCTTCTGCTGAAATGTATTCTTTCAAAGCATTGACTATGTTAATGGCCCGTTGCAAAAAACTTTCAAAAGCCGAATATTGGTCTTTAGACCCAATTAATGAAATTCCTATGTTTAAAAAAATAATTTCACGAGACCGCTATTTCTCAATTTTGTCGATGTTTCACTGTGAAGGATCTGGTGATCAATCTGACCGCTTGAAAAAAGTACGAGGAATGTATGACAAAGTGAAATCCAAGTTCAAAAATGCACTTGCACTTAACAAGAGTTTGTGTATTGGTGGAAGCCTTATGCTCTTTAAGGGATGGCTCTTTTTTAAACAGGACATTCCATCAAAACGAAGCAGATTTGGTATTAAATTTTACGTAATTTGTGACGTCGAAACTGGTTATATATTAGTTAGACTTAATAATTTACACCGGAAGTTGAAGCATTATTTACTTTAGGGCCTAAACAGATTGTGCGTTTTTCAAGATATTATTTATTCTTAGTAAAATACTTCACCACTCTTTTATAAAAAAATATGACTTACGCCCAATATGAGTATTACTCTTGAGATCTGAACTTAGAATAAACAGCTTAATATCTATAGATATCGCCGATAAATGAATACGTTAAAAACACATCAATTACATAGATTTGGTCACTTTTGGTGCTGCACTAGCTATGATAATATCAACATTTTATTCGTATTCTGCCTTCCTTTGATAACAATCTAAAAGCAAGGAGAAAAATACTAGCGATCTAGAATGTAATTAGTAGTAAAACTTCAAATAGTTTGTAAGAAAATAATTTATTGAATCTATGAACTCATATAAAAATGTACATAACAAATTTACCCAGTTAAGTGATAACAGATTTGCGTGTAACAACAACTAAACAATTAACAGCACCTGTGGCAAACAGTACATTGGTAAATAACTTAAAGAACTTGCATCGTTTGTATTTTGCGTCAGCATCATATTTTTTTCAAACTGGCCTTTTCATCTTAATATTTTTATTGCACCGATAATTTATAATAATAAAGTATTTTAAATTTTTAATCCTAAAAATACATGCAATCGGGATACATAAACCAAGAAACTAAACGACTTAGGTAAGAACTTAACAATGTAAGAATAAATTACGAGCATTATTACACTTAATAATCATTAATGAAAGTTAATTATCACATTTGAAATTATTATCCAATATTTGTTAACATATGACTCAAAATCATAGGTATTTGCAGACTATAATTATATTTTATACATGTTTTTAGTAATATATATGCTTCATTTACAAGTAAACGTTTATATAGGTATATGTTTGATTTAATTAATAAATTGATAGTTTTGATGTGCATATTAAAATAAACATTTTTAAGACACATGAAAAGAGTTCATCTTCGCAACATTTATGCAGAATCAAATGCAGCTTAACGAACGAATACCAAAAACAATCATATAGGATTTCCTTCACAACCCACTTTTATGACCAATTTCATTAAAATGTTTATGTTACCGTAATTATATCGTGTATGAAATCACCGCTAGAGGCGTGAGCATAGCGTGATTCACGAAATGTAAATGTTTTGCTGTTTGCGAGTGGGGCTACGCGGGTTTATTTCAAATCACTTTCCATCAGGTGAGATGGAAAACAAACGCCTGCTAATTATTTATAAAAAAAATTAATAATGTTGCAAATATTTTGTAATATGTGAGATTAATTACGATAAATATGAGACACGGGTTAATGAATATCACTGCTTTGAAACAGTTTTATCTTTCAGGAACTTATGTTCTCCTTTTTTCCGAACAAAATGGAACCGCGCCATACTGTGGTACGGTTGTAAGGTTTTAAATATGATTTTAATGTAAACTTTGTTTAAACGCCCGTAATAACAAACTTTCACAGGAATTAAGACTCAACAGTGGCGCCAACTGGTGAGCACAAATACGGTGGCTACAACGCAGATGTGAACTGACAGTATCGTTAAAAATACTGCCATTTTATTAAAATAACGTAAAAGCCGTAAATACCAACGCTTGTTGAATATGAAAATGATTTGATTATGATGTCAATGTTACGGTGACATAATAATTATTTTTGATAACATGATTTCTTTTAGAAATACAATAATTTCAATCAATTTAAATTACTGATGTAAAAGCCTATATACATTAAGCAAATGCCAAAATGTAACCTTTTTACAATTTCAACCTTTGATCAATTATGTTTACATAATATTGTCTAAGACTGATATATCAAAATCATAATATTAATCTTCAAAAAGATACATTTTTGTACTTTACGGCATGAGAGCTCTATTTAAAAGTTTATATTTTAAAGCATATTTTTTAAAAGACACATATTAACACTTTTGTAGGTATAATGTTTTAGCTTGATTTATAAACTCTATAAAGTTACTACAGCTTCGAAATTTGAACAATTACGCTCGCAAGAAATTTTGAGTTTATTATACAACAAAGGTGTATAATAAGGTGATTATTTGACAATGCAACTAACACTAAAATTTAGACATTTGAACTTACAGCATTTCAAATGGATACGTTATAACTATCTATAGCTTATACCGTATCTAGTAGCTACTCTTGGAGTATGAGTTGTTGCGACGGCCATCAACAAAGGTACATCGTTAATGTCGATATTTAGTGTTCTAGTTAATGTTGCTATATCACAGAAGTCCGTTGACATCAGCATATCGGCTAGAGTTTTCGATAAAACACAGACTTCTCGAAGTTTTCCTTCTATGAATGAAAGACACTGAAACAAATAGATAAATATTTATTGTAAATTTGTTTTTGTGAATAGTCTTAATGTTTTTATTATTATTTAAACTGCCCCACAAAAAAATATAAAATTTACGAAAAATAAATAATATTTTCAGAACTTATTACGATCTTAAATATTATTGTATACACACCTGATGCGCTGGCACATTAGCTCGCCTCATGGCTGGTAACATATCAAGAATGCCGCCAACTAAGGTTGACATTCCGCCCGTTACGCAACCTCGGCCTACCATACGGACCTCCCTGTAAAGATAATATAATATTTTGTATTAACACTTATGTATATTATTTTATATCATAATGAAAAAGGCAAATAAAATACTTGCTTATAAATACGGCTTTCCACGCAGCGGTGTTAGCATCTTTTTACTGAACGTCAAACGTTCAGCAAAATGAGTATTAAGTCATAGCCACGTTTTAAATAAAAAAATTAAGTTCA
Source organism: Marasmarcha lunaedactyla (assembly GCA_923062675.1). Classification (NCBI taxonomy): domain Eukaryota; kingdom Metazoa; phylum Arthropoda; class Insecta; order Lepidoptera; family Pterophoridae; genus Marasmarcha; species Marasmarcha lunaedactyla. Next base: position 20,485,025 of record OV281341.1, read on the forward strand.
TTAAAATGTGTGTAACCAAAAGCCTTGTGGCCAACTTTTATTATTATAACTGATTCTTACAATTCGGCAGGAAATGAAAAAAAAATCATTCCAATTTCAAATTCAAATTTAACTATTTTCGAGATATCCCTTTTTATAATATACTTTGTTCGTAAAAAAGTCACAGGTAAAAGCGCTTTAGCTTGTTTTAATAATTTTACTTACAATCAATCTCTATTTGACGTGATAAAATAGCGCCATTTTCTCACTTGTTTTTAGTTAATAAATATCTGTCATCAAGAATCTATACAGAAATGTAGATTTGCTCATTCCAGGTAACTTTGCAATGCGATTTTAAAAAGATAAGTACTCCGTGACGGCACGGTAATTTATTTAAAATAAAATAATGCACAGTAATCTGAAATATTCAAATAGTTTTTCCAAAATACCTTATTCTTTCAGAAATAAATAAAAATATATAAACCTCAAACTAACTTTACATACTGAATTATAATTGTTTTTGAATTTCGTAACAAGATTTTTACCAATATACATGGGATTCCGAAGTTAATGTCAGTTCGCATTTCAAATCCTTTCGTAAATATCATTTTTAATTTTCAGTATGGCCCAAAATAAAAATATCAATCAACAATTTCGATATACAGCTTAAGCAAATGTTACTGTCATACATTTTGGAAATGGTATTTACATTGCTGAGACAAAATATTGTCCGAATTCGGAGCATTTGGTAAAGAATGCAATTCACTATCAAAATATATTTCAAAGGAGATGAAACATATAAACCTGGAGACCGGAAAGCGCCACATTTAGATACTTTTAATCTTACCAATTATTAGCATCGGCGACAATCGCCACAGCTTGTACTGGCGATTCCATAGTTTTGTTCATGTAAGTTGCGAGGTCCAAGTCTCTACGCAAATCTATTTCCCATACTTTTGGACTAGCTACCGTTCCTGGAATTAAAATAGAACCTTTCAAAAGCCTTAAAAACAGGATATAGTATAATATATATATATAGTATATAGTATATATTTATAGAGGCATTTGTTTAATCTAATTTTAACTAATCATTGATAAGCGTTTTTTATCTACATTGAAAAAAAAAGTTTAAGGATAGGCACATAACACACAGACATTACAGAGATATGTAAATATTATGTAGCATATTTTAGAATAAGGCTTTAATTATTTTATATCACTATTTTTCATCCACAAGATCAACTTCGCCCGAATGGACATCAATTCAGAATAAAGTTTGAAGTATGAAGCTAAAAATTATAGGAAATGGCTCACCTTGTAAAACTAAATCAGGTACATAGTGATCGGTGATTCCGCCAAATAGAGACATTTGCACGTCCAAATCAGGCCCATCTTTCTCAACAGACATTTTTGGCAGTGGCAGCTCTATAACTTGCTTAACTTCAAATAATTTAGATTCCTGTCTATCCTTCTCTGCTCTACGCATTTCTAAGCGAGTTAAAATAGGCAAATCATGCGTTTTAATTTCTGGAATGCACTTTTCTACGCTTGAGTCTTTACTTTTACTTATATTTTCGTCTGGTTCTTGGATTGCAGGACATTCTTTCTCTATCTTACTATCAGCGACTATATTTAGCTTTGGGTTTTCATTGTCACAATACGGCAAGAAGGGTTTAATTTGAGCGTCATCTAAATCACATTTGAAATCTAAGTCATCTTTCTTGATATCCTCAGTTTTCTCAGTCACTACAGATGCATCAACAGATTTATTTATGTTTACAACCACAGTGTTCGGTTTGCGTTTTCTTACAAAAGTTTTTGGTGATATTTCCCGCGTTTCGTCTCTTTCTTCCACGATAGTTGCTTTAGCGTACTGCGGTTCTGATTGCCGAGGTATATCATTCATATACTCCATTTCAGAAGCATTTGTGGGTGTTTGTAGCAGGGATTCCATTAACTGACATTTATAGCAAGTCTCGTAACTCTCCTCTTGAATTGACAGAACTATTGTCGGATCAAACTGGAAGGTGTCAAACTTCAAATTCCCCGGTTTACCTATGTAATGCCTATCTAATATCTCTAAGTTTTTACTCTTCATGTAATTCGTAACTATCTGCGGGTACTTATCAAACTCGAACTTAAACCCGGAATGTTTCATTGGTTTGGAATGTTGAAGTGTTTGTCCGCAGCATTTTGATTTGCTGTCGGGATTATCTTCACACGTTTGTCTGGCACATTTCGATATTGCCGTAGGCGGAGCTTCACTTAGTTCTAAGGTTCCTTTAGAAGATTTCTTCACTCGCTGTCCACCGCTCGATTTGTTTTTCAATCCGACTAGTTTCTCATTGTCTCCTAAAACGAAGACGACTTGTTGATCTGGCTCCGATTCCTCTGTAACTGATGACAAACTACTTGAGTCTGAAGACGCTTGCATGTTGACTAACGTAGTAGGATTTCTACGAAGATTATTAGGAGCAGTAGAACAGGACGAGCTGGTCGCTAAACCTTGCCCTACGTCACTAGAGAGCCTATCGTCTAAATTGGCAAGTGTAGATGATCGCTTCATGCCAGTCTCGCTAGAAACTACTTTATCAACACTACCACTACTTTGAGTATTCACTGATGGCACTCTCAAGCACTGAGTTTCAATGTCTGTTAACCGCGCAGATTTTGTCGCGATTCGTTTTAAAGTTCCTGTATTGTTCACGGATATGGTTTTACACTTTTTAAGGTCACTTTGTTGGAACTTGAATTTGTTTTTCTTGACGTCACCGCAGCGGAGGAAGTAGGTGATGACTCTAAGGAGTCTGTTCACAAACTGCACATTATTACTTCCGCTGATGATGGTTCTAGAAGCACGCGGTGGGTACCCGATGGCCCCGCAAAGGTCCGTCAATTGGGCCCACAGAGCGTTGTATGAGTTTTTCGCAGTAGGTGAACACTCTATAGGCCTTTTGCAGACTTCAGCAGTTTCGTAGGGACTGACCGTAGTCACCCAACCCAGGTGGTAGGTGAGTATATGTGTCATCAACGTACTGATGAAACTGAAATACAAAAAATAAATAATATTTAATCTCAAAATACTTTATAAACGTAGTTGATTTATAAACTGCATTTGGCATTTAACTCAGTTTATAGTAATTTAAAGTCAATATTGAATGCTGTTTTGTAACTAACTATATTGTAACTATAAATTAGTCCCATGAGTTGAGTGACTATTTCATATATTTAAACAACTAAAATTCTTTATTTATACGGCTTTCATGAAATAATTCTACATTTTTACACCAAGAAATTTCGACATATCTATCATCTCAATTTGAAATAGAGCCAAACAAGACAAGAAAACTTCGTAACAAATTATTAAAAAAATAAATTAGAATGAAACTTAAAGAAGATTGTTACTGACATCCTATCATTTAAGCCCACCCACGTTTCTTGCACAACCCTTTAAAACAATCTGTTTACGTCAATCTACAGAAAAAACAACGAAATCACGAGGTATTCTGCGTAAACGTTTACGTACGAGTATTATTCGAAAGCGGAAACTATAAATATCTAAGAAACAGAGTTTTCATTCATATTGTTGAGATTTAAATAAATATAATGGGAGTTAAAATAGTTTTGAGATATGTGAGATGCCTTGTAAATCTGTATTATAAAATTTGTGATTCAGGACATATTTGAAACGGCTACAAATGACTGGGTTTAATTAATCTGGTTGCGCAATCTAATAAATGTCACAACTCGTTATTACCAACATTATTTCATCATCATGGAGAACATAAAGTAAATTAACCTCCGCTTATTATAACCGCCGTGTGCACCACAATTTGCAAAATATGCATAATAGATCTTATTTACTTAAATTATGAAATTCTGGAAATGTTCCCATATGTGTTAAGAGATACCGTCCTAACTGAAGAGTAAAACTCGAAAGCACATCAAATACAACAAATCTTAGACATTTTTTTTCTTATGAAATCTAATAGAACACTAAAGTTGTGAATGTAATGAATTGTAAATGCATAAAATGAACGGCTGCATAAAATGAGCCAGAAAGCATAAAAACGGAACAGAGTCGTAACGTATAATACGACTCGAGTCCAATCAAAACAGATTATTATCAGCAGAAAATGTTTCATTAAGATTGTTTCACGTCTCAATAAGTTTCAATGGCTTTGGATGATGTCCAAACTAATTAACTATCATAAAATCGTGTTAACTTCGGAAATGTTTTAATTTGTGACTAAATCATCAATAATGTGATCACGTGGTTTCTGTTCTTCGAATAATAGAGCCAAATTTGTAACATAATTTTAATGGCTTTTATGTTATTATTTAATTTTTGTATTATTTTAGTATTATTTTGTATATAGGACGCATTTTAGGTACTCAAAAATGCTTGTAGCATCTAATAACGGCTTACCGCTTCATGTCCTTAAGTAACACAATTTTGGTAACAACCTACAATATCATCAATATACCTTAAAAACGTTATAAAGCTCTAATTTTCATTTATACAAAATATAACGTCCTGTAAAAAATCATAATGTATCTAACCTATTACTGTGATAAGCAACAACGTTCTTATAGAGTTCGTAAAAATACATCGCACTATACAGAATCACGTGCTTTTGTGTTGTCTTCAGTTATTTTAATTTTAGAATGGTTGACATAAAACTGATCCCTTGTGATTTTCGTTATATATTTCAGTAATGGTAAACAAGAACATAAATATAGGTTAACGGTAACCTAGCAAAAGTGCAGTTATTATTTGTATGAATGTATGAAATTACTGTCTGCTATGATGCAAATTCACCTGTTTAAATTTATTAGTTATATTTAACTGGTTGACTATGTAATTTTGAGCTGTCTTTTGCAATTTCATGTCGTATTAAGGACTAGCACACAGTATTTACATTCGCAATAACATAAGATCTTTATGAATAGTTGAGATTTCGATTCGTTACCAAGTAATATAAGAATTAAAAACTAACACGATTTTACAGAATTCCAAGACACACTTTTTCTAATGCATAATTTATTTCAAATATGGCGTCATTTTTTGTTTCATTGTCGTTGGTTCCCTTCAATTCGCTGTATCGTTCTCAATAATTCAAACTTGGTTCTCCCTTGTTTGACATAAAAAAAATTCATTTGTAATCATTTCGCCTAAAATCAATTGATATAATTGATCCATACACCTAAGAGTTGTTTACTATATTTTTATTTGACATATTTATTCACTTAATATAATTTCATTTCAGCTAAATCGCATTTAACCTAATTTTGTTTGAATGAATATTCATTTCACTTCAAATACGATTAATTTCATTTCAGACAAGCGTATCAGTACAATTTTACAGCATCAGACGGAATATTCCCAAACCAATTGGTAAAATCACTGGCCAAAAATTCAAAAGTGTACTTGCTAAAGTAATTTTTTTCTCATAATAAAACAGTGCAATGAGTAATGACTTTTAATGTAAAAAATAATATAATGATACGTTGAACAGTCCCTTTTTGGTTAACTTTTACATGTACATTAAATCAAATGAACATTATGTTTAATTAATAATATACCTATAGAATATTAGGACTATTGTTGTTATTTCAAATGAATGTTATATAAAATAAAAAATTATGAAAACTAAAATTATGATTAACGTATATTATACAGATTTTTGGTAGAATGAATTTATATGAATTTTTTTTTTATGTCGAACAAGGGAGATCCTATAAACCTTGCTTGGTCAGGAACCATGGAGTTAATGTACATTTCCAATATTATTGTATAAATTGTTTCCATATTCAAATAAACTTACAAATTAGTATCCTTCGTATCACCAACCGCCAAAACGGAGCACAAATCCGAAACGAGGGTATCTGCAAGTTTGCCTGCTTTCCTTCCATCGGCCGCGACTAGATTCAACCACATCGGTTGCAAACGCGGCCCATATAGGAGATCTGACACGCTGCCGACAGAAAAATATTTACGTTGATGTTTGCGTGATTAAAGGTTTTTGTTTTTATATGTTTAAAGGGATTTTTGAAATATGTTTTCACCGTTAAAGTAAAAAGTTGACAAAATACATTAATAGATAGTTACTTTCTTCAATTTGAAATCATGTAGTCTGTAATTATTTAGTAGGTTAAGAAAATTTGATGTTATCTCTTATAAAAATTGCAGAAAATAATACTTTTTGATTTATGAATAAATCATTGTCAATAAGGCATTATAACAATAAAAATAATTAAAAATTTTACTTGATCTGCACGTCAGTAATGTTTTAAATAGCTTTAAGAAAATAAAAATTTTCTAAGCGTACCTATTTTAAGTGAATTTTTGCATTATTTAATATACAAAATCTCATCCATCCAGCCATTACATGATTTATCCCCGCATTGAAGCTATTTTCGCAGCAGACACAATTTTAAAATAGCCTCTTCAACAAAGTTATCATTTCTGAATTCCTCACCATTTAGCAGCAACATTGGGGGCTTTATACAGGCTTTAACTGTTGCATTTACTTTACTACATACAGTACGTTTCATATGTTACTTATAGTTGTTTCTTTTTTTCTTATTACTTGTATTCACATTAACTTTCTCATGGTACTGAACTCTTACTGTTGTTCTCCTGAACAACAACTATTTATTATAGTATCTAAATAACTAACCATCTAACAGCATCATTTGCGGCTTTATAAAGAGTGGCCACGAAGCCACAGGCGCCCGCCGCCACCGTGGCTAGACGCAGCCGACATACCAACGCTTGCAGTTGCGGTGAATGCTCGAGACAAACTCGAATTGTGTCCCTGTGAGAAAATATGGATTATTTTTTAAAGGAAATCTTTTTCTCTTGATTTATGAATATAATCATTTTGGATTAGCTTCCGTATTCTGCCAGAAATACGAGATGTGGTAAAAAAACCGCGGCAAAATGTTGTGGACTCTCACCCCGAAAGACAACCTAACCCTTCTATGCATGAAAGCAGAAAGTTTAAATTGTGCATTTTATTCTTAAGAAGGTTTCTTATGCTGTATTTTCCCTAGTTTTCTGATAAAATAGAGACAAGATGATGTGTTGAGACGCGAAACCCAAAAAGGGTAACATAAATATCCACTTTGAAAGACATGTTCACACAGCTAGCTCTTCTGCTCTAAACGCAGTTTATTTTGTGAGTGCGTGACAAGTTTTATGGCTATTTTAGACGGACATAAGCATGTATAGTCGGTCATCGTAACTTCTTATCGATCAAAATTAAATAGGGTTATATTAATAAAATAACATCTTTAACTATAATTGACAATGGGTTGTGATCCTTTTGTGTCTATTAGTAACTCAGACCGAATAATATTAGACTTTCAATGGTAATTATTTACATTTAACTCCTAAAAAAGTGCACAGGAAGGTCTTGATTATAACTAGCAGTTTAAGGTTTTTAGCTTTGACGATGAAGATGATGTGACCAGATGAATTAGTCTAGAAATTGTATGTAGTAACCAATTGTCACCATTTTCTTAACTTTAGAATTGAGAAACAGCACTTTTTGTGTTTATTTGAGATGTGATGTGATTTTGACATCACCAAGTGATGACAACGAATTAATGAAGCTTTTGGTAAACAAGGTATTTCTATTGACTCACAACTGTACTGACTCCGGTACTGTAATGAGCAGCGCCAAACCAAGTTTCTTCTTCTGCAAAACTGACGAAGAGGTACTCGAAACACTATCTGATGTCCCACTTGCTGAACTGTTGCTGTACATCTGGAGAAAAATGGTGCAAACATTGTCCCATTTAGAAGCTCGTAACAGGCTTTTACAGTACCTACCACACTATGGGTGGAGGGACTTAACTATTTTTATTTTCACTCATAAACTACGTTACGTGTATGTTTAATAATAGAGTAATTTAAGTTGTCATATTTTTTTTAATAAACTGATTTTCATATGAGGCGTACGGTCGGGAACGCATAATTAGATTTGACCCTTCCGAGCCAGTGTTAGTTTCAATATACGACGTCCTAAATTTAAAATGCCAATAGTGGGCAAGAAATAAACAGTCCATTTCAAAAAAAAACGAACGCATAATTAGTCGATATAATAATCACAATCAAAAATCACCTAGGATTTGTTATCCATAAGTGCGGATGCCAGTTAGATGCTTATTGCTTAGATGTTTCATACGAAGTGAGGTGGGACACTAAGAGGTTGTTATTTATGCAAAATAAAATTATTTTTATGAATCGTTCTTGTTGTTTGTTAAGTCAAAAATAGATAGTTCAGTTTGTCATGTTTTAGAAACATCTATAAAGAAGATACCACCTAATTTCAATACAGACCACCTCGCTTTATTCTTAAACCCACAGTGGACAAAACGAATTATCTTCCAGCGTGTTCCAAGTATGTGTTAATTGATATCAATTTGTTTAACATAAATTACGATTTATTGGCATATTTTATGTAAATATAAGTCATGTGCCATATTTAAATATATGCCTTTGTTCAGTTGTTATCGTTCAAAGTGTCAATAACCAGCTTATAATCATAAATTATTTGTTATCTGTCAATGTTATCATTGTTGTTTTCAAAATCACGTGATATTTCATGAAATTGTGATAAGATATAACAAAGTACGCTATATTAGGTAATCATAATGAACGCTAGGAAATATCGATATTTTTTCCATGTAGTGCGACATTCTTATGTCACTGACGGCCCAACTCAGAGAGGTCAAACGGTGACTTAGGCCACTCTTCATAACAGATGTTGCTTAGCATTTATAGACTTGTTGATGTACACATGTAATATAAATTCGCTTAATTCTAATTCAAATATTTATTTCTCAAGATTGACAATTAGGTACTTGTTAAATTACTTGTTCTATTACTTGTTTAGTTCAATTATTGACTTCAAATAAAGCATGACTCTACCACCAGTTCGGAAAAACCTTCGTCAAGAAGAACTGGCAAGAAACTTAACGGGTATATTTTTCAAAATGAATTTTACAATGTCTCTTCATGTCTATACAAAATTATTATTATCTGCATCTGCTGGCTCGGGAAGTCTCCCTCCCCCCCAAACTATCCAAACGACAAACACCCTTAATCGGCACCCGTTCTTGAGTCAACGCGGGCTCCAGCCATCTCCCTCCTCAACCATATGAGAGGGAAGTGAGCGACCTCCATAAGCAACATCTATATTTAGAAGCGCCCTTAGTAATAAATAAAGAAATCCCTACACAAACACACGAAACATACATGGCCCCAACGAAAGCAGAGCTTGTGCTATGGATGACCCAGAATTAAAATACATATATAAATACAAGCAATCATGACCCAAAAACAAACAAACGTGTTCATCATACAAATGAATGCCGCAACCAGGACCCGAACCTGAGACCTCCGGCTACCCACTACGCCAGTCGACCAGCATTCCACGTCTCTGTGTGAGGTTGTAAGTTTATTTGCTACGGTCGCTTTTTTTCTTTCATGACATAATAGATTTGCTTGTATCAACGGTTTATTACATAAGAACATTTAGTAACCAATTAATAACCGAAAAAAAAATCAAAATCGGTCAACATTTATAGATTTAGCATACTAATTACTGCTATAAGGAGTAATTTTCACTTATTTTAGAAATCATCCTGTATCTACTAAACTAATCCACATAGATTTTCTTTATATTTTTTTGTTACTATTTGGACCATGGTGCGTGAACCCCTTCTATTTGGACGTTGACCTTCTGGACACCCTGTATATTTAACAAATAATTCATATATTTATCATTTTCTTTACTTAAGAATTTAGAAACGTCTCTTTTTGCATATGCGCACTACCCAACCATGAAATAAAGTTTATTTATTTATTTATTCAACAGTTTTTGTACACACTTATGAAAACCATATAAAATACCTTAAAGACTAAATATGTACAAAGGTACGGCTTATTTCTAAAACAAATCTCTTCCAGCCGAGCTGTGAGAGGAGAGATTAGTTTATAACAAAATAGTGTGTACCTACTTTAAACATACCGGTCAACTATTTTCTACAACTTTCTTTCAACAACCGGACAAACATTTTCGAAAGAGTGATTTACAATGCCCTTAATGATTTTTTTGAAAAGAATGCGTTATTATCAGATGAACAGGTAGGCTTTTGAAAAAATAAAGGGATTAACTTGGCCTTGTACAATTTCTTAAAAAATGTAACATCTAATGTTGACAAAAAAATACTAACATGTGCTTTATTTATGGACCTCACGAAAGCATTCGATTACGTTAATCATGACATTTTAATTAAAAAACTCAATGCATATGGAGTTAGAGGAGTAACATTGGAACTCTTAAAATCTTATCTCGAGAACAGAAGGCAAGCCACTCAAATAAACAGTGTATGCTTGAAATCTCTTACAGAAATAAGTTACGTCTCAAAATATAAGAAGGTTAAACAGGGTGTCCCACAGGGCAGTATATTGGGGCCGTTGTTATTTATAATATATATAAATGACTTCCCAAAAATTTCTTCACATCCGACGGTATTATTTGCAGATGACAGTACTTTGATATGTAGTAATAAAGACATAGATTCACTAAAACATGACATTGAAAGCAATTTACAAAATATTATGGAATGGTTAGAAACTAATAATTTAAAAATTAATTTAAGTAAGACAAATATTATAAGTTTAAAAATAGAAATAACAACTTCACATATTTTGACTTCGAATATAACGGACATAAAATTAAGGAGGTAAAGTTCGCTAGGTTTTTGGGGATAAGCGTGGATTCCAGCTTGAACTGGGAAGAGCCATTTAGAGGGTGTGTGCAATAGATTAAATACATTTTCATACGCTTTACGGAAATTGGCAGGAATATTCAATGAATCGGCAGTTTTATCGGCTTATTATGCATACGTCGAGTCGTTACTTCGATATAGCATAGTTTTTTGGGGAACTCGGCTGATAAGGAAAATATATTTAAAGCGCAAAAGCGGTGTATCAGATCAATTAATAATCTAAAAGCTGTAGATTCCTGCAAACCCTATTTCAAAAAGTTAAGAATTTTGAGTTTTCCATGCCTCTATATACTCGAAACTGCCTTGTTCGTTAGAAAAAAATTACAATATGTTTGAAAAATTACAAAGCAACCGGAAGGATATTCTTAAAGCTCAACCGCATGGAACCACTTTGTTTTCAGAAAGCTTCTTTGGGATGGCCCCTAGAATATATAATAAATTACCTATAACTATTAAAAATGTAACTAATTATGATGAGTTCAAATATAATTTAAAATCATTTCTATTAAATAAATGCTATTATAGGACATATGAATACTTAAATGACAAATGTATAAATTGAATAAATTGTAATTTTAAACGTAAACCTTGTACACGCCGCAATGGTAGAATATGGCTGTGCTATTACTTGTATGACATCTTTTTTTACCTATATTCGTGCTATAAATGATTTGATTTGATTGATTTGCTTTGAACTGTGGCAACTTTACCTTCAGCGAACAAATTTACCCGTAGGTACCCCGAGTTACATTTCACTAAATTATTTTTTATCTATGGCACGTAGAACATTTTTGCATTTATTCGTAGATTTCTTATAAAATGCTTGCATCCCAAAAAATGTTTTACGCAGGCAGCTTTAACAAATGTCAAAATACGACGCATTGTGTTTACGTGTGGTCATTCGTGTTTTTGATTATACTGGATAAAACTTGTGTTTAAATGAAAGGAACATAGTGCACCTAAGATTCTTTTTGAGTCAATGGTAAGTACCATATTCTAAAATGTTTTAATACATTACATACAACTACAATTTTTTGAGTTATGGACGAAGGTAATGTCAGCTAACGTTAGGTAAAATTAACAAACTTAGCGTAGTGGCATCTTTACCTATTGCTAGGGTTGTCACGTCATGCACGCTTAAAAATAAAGTTTTTTTCGAGTTGATACTTATATGATAAAATATGATTTTATTTTCATTTTTTGTTTTTAATATAAAGTCTGTTATATTTTTCGAAAATTAATGGAAAGAACTTATAGAAGTAATAAGTTTGTTTTAAGTAAGTTTCAGAAATATTTGTATGACGTAAACTTGATTTTATGCGATTGTTATTGTTTATGTTTCATTGTTATTGTTATTGTTATCATTTAGGCCAAAGTTATGTGCCAAAGCTTTAGATGGTAAGTTATAAATAAAAGTAGTAGGTTATAAAATAAAATATATGCCTTTAGTTAAATGTTTTTTTTCTTTGTAAAGTTTTTGGCAACCCTGGCAAAATACGTTGATTTGTATGAAAATTCAAAAAAATGTGTATTATCTTTACCTATCATCTAATACCTGAGGATAATGTCCCTTTAATGCTAACCTTAAATACTTAACACAATACCGTACGTATTATAAAAATAAACTTTACATCTGATGTCTCTAGGGATCAATATTTCACTATTTTACATAGTAATGTAGCCAAATCTGTGTCAACTTTACCTGGCTTATATTTTTGAGCATTTTTACGTATTTATTTAACTTTTTGTAGATATAAAGCATTGAGCATGTAGACACAGGTCTTTGCTTCAGAGTATATCAAAAAAATCTTTAAAAAGTATCATAGTTATTGAAAAACCTAATAAAATGTCAAAAAATATGGTATTGTTACCACAGTTGACGGTACATAAATTATATACTTAACACCGTAAATAAACTTACATATACTGATATACATACATAAATAAAATAAAATACAATAAAATATATACAATCTAAAGTTGTTTAAAAGGAAAACTTATAAATGTCAAAATAATAAAAAACTTACTTAATAAATGAAAAGTAGTGGTCTTTAACTCTTTTTTTAAAGATAAGTAGTGTTTCATCCCCATTCCAGTATTTCATCAAACTGCATTAAATTGTTGTAAGGGACCTCCGGTTGTAATCAATGTTACATCACACAATTTCGTACAAGAAAGACCACTTTTTAATTTTTTTTAAAGTATATTGGTGAATCCTCATTTAAGTAAACAGTAAGCGTTTAGAAAAGCGAACTTCCATTATATTAGCTTCATGTGTAGAAGTCTCCATAAAATAGTTGGTTTATAAAGCTTGATTTGACTTGATCAATTTGTATTACCTCCTGTCATTTGTTTTACGATACATAGGATTGACTGTGACTTCGCGCAAATATTTTGTAATATAATTTTTAAATATAGGAAATTATAATCACTTCAGAATGTAAGGACTAATTTTTATGTAAGGATATTTTTTTAATATTCCTAGTGAAAATGTGAAAAAGTGAAAATTCATAGTGAAAATAATTTTTTCCTCACTGGAGTCCTTGTCCTTGGCTGTATAGCTTTTGCCTTTGCGGCGAGTTTGAGATAAAAACGTAACTTGAAAACGAAACCATTTCGTTAACTTTTGGACTTGTCACTTGTGTTTGTGTGAGTACCTTGGTTTTGTTCTGATGATTTGCTATTCTTTTAGATATTTTATACCTGGACTGTTTATTAGACTCAGATAATTCATAACGTGACTATATAAGCCTTTGTGCCTAAGGATTCTGATAGATTGCGCTTACGACGCCTCATTGCTGTTATTTTTTAGACTATGATGCATAAATTGTAGGTACGCATTTAGTTAAAGATATTGATGCACATTTACGTATCATTATTATCATGGTTAGTAGTTATTACCTATGTAAATGTAGGTAATTTGAAATCATAACCTCAAAATAAGTACTTATTGGTGTTTTTGTTGTTTCTTTTCGCTCGTTAAATCAGGCAAGGGTCTAAGCCATACAGCCTCGTACTTATTGAAAATGCAATTAATATTGTTCCTAGACTTACTCCATAATATATATTTTTTAAAGTGGATCCGGAATTTATATCCTATAGTTTTAGATATTTTTGACTTCTAAACGCTCCACTTTAACTCTAACTAAAACCATGTATGGCGATCTGCCAATGTTCTTTAATATTCCTTACCTGTGAATCGGAACTGACATTAGTAGTCTTCGTGGGCACATTCAGCACGTTAAAATTCCCTGCCAGATCGAAACGGGTAAGCATGTTCTGGAAAGTTCTTCGTTGCCAGCTGCCATTGCTTGATGTACTCAACTTGCGACCCGATGGAGCTAAGATAAAAAAAAATTAAAATTATTATATCCACTTCAAAAACATTTCGAAATCATAAGAGATAATAATATCTTTTCATTTTTGTAAAGTAAGAGTGGATAGCTGACAAAATCCTGACGGGCGGCCTCATACATTTCGTCATTGAGACTGTCAACTAATTGAAAACAACCGACCGACTATAATCCGTATTTCTCGCGCGCCAGTCTCTTTGCAAATTTAATTTATTTAAAATTTCAACGATGTTATATACTAGAATATATCTGAGGTGCTATATTTCACGTTTTTTTATTCAAGCAAAGTTTTACATGCAAAATAGGTGTCTACCTGAATAGAAACATACGCCAACTAATTGTTCTTCTTGAATAACACCACACAAAAGGTACCTTTTCACTTTATTCTTTAATGTGACAAGTTAAATAGGTTCAAACTCTTTAGAATGCAATCCTTAAAAAACGCCGGCCATACCGTGATTTCAATGTTGTAGTTTTATGGGCGCAAACTTACAATGGAAAGAATAGTTGTCCTCCTGAATCGGGCTTCCTCCCCAAAGATCCAACATAGACACGTAGTCATTCGACATGCAAACACTGCTGCGAGCTGATTGTTCACCGTAGAAGCCTGAAAGAAAATTTGCATTTTAAACCCTTGTTCTTATTCGCTTTATACACAAGTGAGTCAGCAACATTCGTTTGTTGAAGGATCTAAGGTTTTCTGCGTAGTAAATGCTGAATATAATATACGATTTGAAGCAGTAAATTGGTACTTTCTAAGAATTTTCTGTCCATTGTATATTTTTAAACTTAAAACAAAACCATGCGTCTAAGGGGCGCAACCAACAAATTCGGGCCGGCAATAATCGGCACTGCTTGGGCGGTAGGTACCTTAGGCTTAGGTACATTATATATTTATATATTTAAAAAAAATGAAGCATTGAAAAACTAAACCTTAGAATTTTGAGTGTCAATTTTTTCATACAGTGTTTGGTACAAGCATGATAATATGCTCATTTTGAATAAATTAGATGATAAATGGAATACTTGTTCAAATAACTGATCGATGTTTGAAGCAAGCGGTGCAGAGGCGCGCATGTACGACGCGTTGGTTCGACACGGAGCCGTCGCGAATAGCCGCCACGTGCGCGCTCTGCGCCGGTAACATGTGCGTGGTACAACAATACAGATCTCATTGGTTAGGGTTCTACAGTCTATTTTCGATCGACATAGATTGTATAACATGGTTGCTCCTAGTAATATATGGCGCTTTTGTAGAGTAAGCAGTTTATATTTTGACATTAGTTGTGAATAGGACAATTCATTTTTGAAACATCGATACGCTCGCAAATACTTAACCTGTACTGTTTCCAACATATCACTGTATTTATTGTAATAAGGGTTCCAAATTTGGGTTTCGTACTCAACCTGAGGTCTTACGAGAGAGCAATAAAGGGCACGATATACAGATGGTTTATGAAAATCTTTGGAATTTCTCATTATACGACTTTGACAAACACGACTTTTACGTATCAAATTCAAATTTAAACATTTATTACTCAACGTTTCAACAATTTACTTTCTCTTATTGACGTCAAATAAAGCATCATAACTCTACCACCAGTTTGGAAAAACCTTCGTGAAGAAGAACTTGCAAAAACTTCACGGGTATAATTTTTTCAAAATAAATGTACAAATGTCTTTTTATGTCGATACAAAATTATTCTTTTCTGCATATATTAGGTCGGCAAGTCTCTCCCCAAATATCCAAACGACGAGCATCCTCAAACTGCACCCGTTCACGAGTTAACGCGGGATCCAGCTATCGTCCTTCTCAACCATATTTATTTTTATTCCAATATGTTCTAGAAGGAAATTCTGGCAAATTTAGCTGTTTTATTAAATTTTTAATATAGCATTTAAATAAAATTACCGCACATAATTATTAAAGGAAGAATAAAATTAAAATGACCGCGTGACTGTTCCATGACCTCGACAATGACTTTTGTGTAAACTTACTCTTAAGCTTCACTAATCTTCCTTATTACTATGATAACAAGTACGATATTCCAATGACAAGAAAAATCTACGAGCCCTGCCAAACTATCACAGTATTTGTAGGATAATGTGCTTTTGGGAAACTATTTTTGACATTTCAATTTTATAGTCACGAGGTCTCGGGCGTGTCGTTGAATTACGTAAATAATGATACCAATTGAAACCAATTTGTGAAAATATAGGTTATACTATAATGCAAAATTTGTAGTTTCCCTATTGTTTAGAGTGAGAAGTGTAAAAAAGAAGTAATTTAATTTAAGATAATGGCCGTTTTCTTAACGATAATACTAAATACTATTCATATTTGATACAAACAGAAGATATAAGTGTGATGGACATTGGATGGTCTTCTAGAGAAATGGAAGTTTTTCTATTTTTAAGTATTTAATTTACTCTGCGATCAACCATACAATAATTATTTATTATTATTTCCTACAATTTGGAATAGTTGTCCTTTTTTATTGATTTTATCATAATTTATAAACAACAATTTAGGCAAAATTCCCTAATGACAACGTAATGCAATCAATATAAAAATGTTAGATCTCTTCCAATTGGATTTATTAAATAGTTATAAGAACTTAATGCCTATAAATCAAAGACGTACGATTTCCTTATCCCAAGAACACTTAATTTTTTAATCACTTATAGCGGATTAAATAATGTCTTTGATTTTTAATATAAATGTACAAGCGACCCCAATAGCAACTTCTTAACAGCGACTTACCCGAGTCCCCTCTTTCGATGGAGAAGCTCAAAGACATGCCCTCATCTTTGGACAGCGTTCTAAGTGGATTGGACTCGTTCCGTCTTGTGTCCGTTGGCACAGTACACTCGCTTGACTTTCTTGAAACATGGCGCGCCGTCGGTATGCAGAAAACTTTGGTACACATCAACCTGAAGGCATAGGCTATATCAACAAAGTTTAGAGTGTCAGACGTGGTAGTTGGAGACGGTGGTAGTTAGTAGCCCCAGCGCGTTATCCTGAATGCAAACACTAGCATCGAAAGACATTTGTGTGCCTAACACAGAAGTTTGTTTTCGTATTCATGGAGGCTTTTAATTTGTACATGAATATGTATAATGTCAAATTCCTAGTTCGCCGTATGGCTGATACGGGCTACAGCAAAAGCCTAATCTTAGGACCGCTGATATGGTTAAAAACGAGTGGTTTTGAGGCTCGTGAAGTGTTCTCTTTTATAAGTTGCGCTTAACCGATGTGACTAGACGTAGACTAGACACAGTAACTACAAAATAGATTCGCGTCAACTTTTCCAAGGGCTATGTTGAGGGCCTCATAATAGCGATCACGAGGAGTTTTTTGGTTCCAGCGGGGGGCAGACGTAGGGCACGTCTATAAATATCATAAGATATTCGAGTTTATATAGAAAATTCAAAAATCTAAATTACATTAGTGGACTCTCATGAGTAAGTGATACCTTCGCAAGGACAAAAGAGTTAAGTTGTTCAAATAAATATCGCTTAATGCTTAATATTACTATAATTAAATACATAAAAATAATTATCCTAACCAGGATTCGGAACCTACGTAGATTCCCACTAGGCCATCGAACAATATCTACTTCCAGGTTAAAATTTTGCATTAAGTTCTGATAATTGCATAAAATATTGCATTACTAAACCCAGAAAACAAATTAAATTAAAACCTCGGACGCAGAAACAACCCTCTGTTTCCGTTAATACTTTGTGGAGCAGTGGTTAAGGCGCTTCTTAATCGAAAGGTGCTGTTTCGATACCTTTAACTGCCAAATTTTTTAAAGAGTTTTTACAACTTAAGCACGTAAGCCGATTGCTCTGAAGGGGGAGAAAAGCATCCTGAGGAAACCCAGATACCTAACTATTTCGAAGGTCGGAATGTAAGGTCTGTCAACCCGAGCCTTATTTTTCTTGAGATTACATTACTGAGGCCGACTATTGAATTAAAAATATAAACCTAAACATAAGTACTGACCATTTATAAGAAATAAGAACTAATACATTTAAGACACAATACAAGTAATTATTGCACACGATGACAAAAAAGTAATGTTTATTCGATTCCTAATAAGTTACTAATATCGTGGGAATACGTGAAAAGAGTATGCATTGACCAACATTTGTACCAATTCGTCAGTCATTAAAATTTAATTTAATGTGTAAAGAATAAAATGTGGATATTACCTTCTGGGTTCATCCATGATGTGTATCTTATAAGAGACGTTTTTGCAGTTCATTGCCACAGCGCCGAACATCATCTCACCGAGGAGACTTGCGTCCTCGGCGGGGCCCTTGTACTGCAACAAACACAAAAATTGATAAGTAAACATACGAAAAATAAATAAAACATAAGGTAGACCGAAAAGCGAAGAGAAATTGAAGCACAGCATTAACTTTTCGTGGTCGTTAAAACAATCTCGAGAAATATTGCTGATATATGTTTTGTGTTTTTCGAGGGCTTATTTTTGTATATTATCATATTAAATTTTTTATTTTTTATTTTGACTTACCAAAATACCTCGACAAGAGTAATAAGACGATTATTTTTATTTTGTAATACGAACCGATTTTCATTCCAGCATGATAAAGATGATATGCAAATTATGAGAGAAATTGTTATTGAATATCATTTGCATATCAGTATATTTTTGGAGTCACATGAAAAAAAAATATAAAATATGATTACCACCAAGTCGTGGTCTATTTGTCGATATAATTCGCATGATCTTATGTCAAAATATACCTACTAATCAAATGTTATTGTAAATATGTTTTACCGTAAATTTTATATTAAGAAATTACATGTTTTAAAAGAATTAAACCAAGACATTCATATCTTAATTTTGTTAGAAAAAAGGTGTTGTGTATTTTATTTTCGCAAAACAAATACTTCGTTATTTACACTGAGATACATTCACTTAAAAATGTTGGGGAAAATCAGACCGTTTGAACAATTCATTGACAAAATGCCATCGAGATAATGAATACATTCAATGATGATAAACTAGAAAGAGCCTTTACGTGATGATGCGAAATGGACGAAGTATATTGGCACTTTATAATGTAAAATTTCTAATGAGTAAAGAAACGATGTGGTTTTAGGAGTAATAAAAGACAGTAAGTATCCAATAGGCCAATAAAATATAATTTATTTCCAATTATTTTGAGTCACCTTAACATTGTTGTACCGTAACTACTTAAGTGAATGTGTTGTCTCTTTAGTTTAATATTTATAGGCTTAAACGGCTTAAACGAGTAGTACAAGAAAAAATCACTAAATACAAAGAAAAAAAAATACATAATTATTTCATTACAATTTTACGTGCACAAAAATGTATAAGATAAAGGAATTCGCTACTATCCGTCCTATACTGCGTGAATTCAACAGTGACACGAGGCCTGCATTTAAGTTATGTCGTTTGAAGTTAAAAACGCGACTAGATCCTTGTAGTACAATTATAGTTTATAGTATTCACCGCGTAATCTACTACCTACACTTTTCCAATCGCTCGAACCAGTCATAAAACAATTATTCAAATCATTTATTCATAGTAGGGGAGTTCAATATGACTGATTGAAAGCGTCGAATAGATCCAAGATTCGTCACCACTGGTAATAACGTAGACGTAATTTGACCCTCCTCGGTTGAACCTTTGAAGAGTTTCCTTACACCATCTGACGCGGATACCTTAAGATCGGAAAGCAAATGTGGTATCCCACATTGAACTGGGTTTCTCACACGATGTGCAAGATTTTCTGAATGGTTGTCCCGAGATGCCTAGTAACGCATCTATCTCTCGATGTTTCATATGTAATCCATTGAAATGTTACAATTTATAGGCCTTAATTTTGGATTTTTGGGACATGTAGGGTTGTCAGTAGAATCTTAACCCCAAGTTTGTGGGGTTGCCACAAAACCACGGTTTAATTTTTCGGTAAAAAATTATATAAACAAAATTGAAGACAAAGCAATTTACTACAAATTATGTTTTTACAATTTTTTTGAACGATTAATACTTTAGCAAATATAGCGAAAAAAGCGTTCTCACCCCCTTTTCCACGATGGCGGCCGCGGGACAAGGGTGGCAACCCCAAAAACTTGGGGTTAAGCTTCTACTGACCACCCTACATTCCCAAAAATAAAATTGCGTCCTCAAAGAAATGTAAATTTAATGTAACATTTCAATGGACTAATGTCGGTCTACGAGAACTTGAAGTTGTAGAGCTGCAAAGGGGGGTTTTCTTCAGTGATGGCGGATTTTGGACATCTTTCACAAAATTTGTCACAAAGACAGATATGTCCAATTCTACATACCAGCGATCGACAGTCCGCAGGGATGGGGCTTCACCGTGGAACACAGATGTTACCTATTCGAAAAAGTAAGGCCGTGTAAGGCCACTTCGACGGTTATAGAAAATTAATGCGCGGCCATTTTCCCAGGTAGGTACATAGTTTTTTTACATAGCTTGACAGATTCTAAACAACACTGTGTGTGACTAAACAAAAGCAATAATACATTAAATCGTTTTGAGATTCTGAATTCAACTAAATATTGAATATTGAGCAGTTCCAAGTTCAAAGTTGTCGGTAAATATGTAAACGATAGAACTTGCATGCTGATACATAAATAAGCATGAGATTAAATTATTCAATAATGAAAATGAAACCAAATCTAGCATCGTGAAGTTATATAAAACAATTTATAGTAAAAAGCTTGTGTTAAAGAAAACCTAGCTCGTCTAGCGACCTGTAGGTCACATTAGTAGATGGAGACCTGTTCTTAACTTCTGCAGCCTTGATTTCGCCAGACAATGGGCAGGCAGAGGGCTAATACCGGTAGTTATGTTCCTTGTTACACGAATCGTTCGTACAAATGTTATCTTCAGGTTTTCGTTACGAGATACCTACTTTTCTTTTCTTTGTACGTGATTTTGAGAACAGTCGCGGATTGAGTAATATTGAATCACTTCGTAATACGAAATCAGAAAGAATATAGGCAAACGTGGTATCCATTAAAATGGGACATGTAGGATGTTGACTTTTTTATATTTTGTGCTTAATACTTGGCTACATCTTTTCTACATATGTATCATTTTCTACAACTTTTATGAGTAAAGAAATATCAATATTTCATTTCCCGTGAAATACTGATAACAAAACGCATAAGTAACTGATTTTCAGTAACCAAACGCAACAGGCAGTACTGTTTAGTGCTGACTGTAGCTTAAAACAAACAATGTAATGGCAGATCGAGCTGAATGATTGAAAATTAAATTAAATTTTGCGTTTTATGGCAATTAGCTGTAGTTACTACACAATTACTATTTCTGCCAATTTCAAGTATTAATATAATAAAAGTAGTTTTAACATAATTAATACATTGAAAGATAACCGAAAACCGTACATCATTGATTGAACATTGTGTTATCATTCAACATTCACATTGAAGTGACATATGACTAATTATTGTTCGCTCGAAAAGTAGCAACGGAGCTGTCAGCATCAAAAAGTTCTAACCATAGCAATAATTCCTAGCTTTTTTGTATGAAGACTACCGGCTATGATTCTACTCTTTGTTATTACATGAGAAAAACAAAAGCAATTCGTGACGTGACAATGACATTCACTGACTGTGAGTGAGTGAGGTTAGGTATGTCAATCAAAAATGACAATCGACGTTCCTTACGTTTTGTTATCCTCCATTTTTGCGTATAGTAATCTCTTTATCCCTTGCTCCATACTAACTTCAAACACATATATCTTTTTACTGAAAAGTTGTAGAAATGTGATATATTTAATATTTTTTTAATAATTCATTACAAATAAATTGATAATACTTTCATGATCCTACACTTCGTCCTTAGTGTATAAAAGACGATACCAGAGATACATAGATGTTTGCCATTCTTCTTTCAATCTGTCAACCTAAAAATCTTAAAACATAGTTCTTATGTCACGAGTTGGATGTTTTATAGTTTCACTAGTTCGAACCGAATATGGTTTTACTGTAACGGGAGCTAAGTTTCTATCCAAGCAGAGAGAGTTGCAGTGGAGAGGTCCGCATCTCTGTTTTACTTCAGGCGCGTTTCTTTAAACTATAATGGTAACTCCCTAAATCCAGTAATTGATTGACCCACCGGAGGTGCCAACAGACTGATGACCCAACATCGAACTGATAAGAGAACCATTTTTGACATACATATAGTGACAAAACATTTATCTTCAACACAAAAGTGCTTTTCCATGAGTCTTCCACTCGATCCTGTGATAGTTTCAATCATATTTTAACGCTACTATTTCATCTGCTTCATTGGAGACTAGGCCTTAATTTACAACAATTGACCAATACAGGCACATGTCACAATTAATGAAGCTAAAACAACTGTCCGCAGATATACACTGGGAACGGGAGTAATTATGTTTAAGGCGGTCTAAATATAGCAAGCGTTAATGGGTATGAATTAAGCGTAGCTCAGCTAATGGTTCTATGACTCTTTGTGACATGTTATTTTTATCAGTCATAAGTTAAGTAAAAACATCTACCAGGTTTTGCACGTGTTCAGGAAAAAGAACGAATCTTGCTCACATCTTTGTCCGTATAAAGCGTGATTTGATTTTCAATGAGTGAGTCAGGAGATTTACTTTCATAATAGATCAGAATCTTCAAAAAAAAAACAATTGCTGATATCAGATACAATTAATAATCATAATATAATAATAATATTAATAATTTATTTCTAAATGCCTTTTTATTCTGTACACTAAAATTCAAATACAGAAATACATATCTTGCTGAAGAAAAGTCGAATGTACAGTGTAAGCTATGAAGATTTCGTGATAAAAGAATTTCACGACAATCGTTTTCAGACCTATAATTTAAAACTTAGACTCATAAAACGGTAAAAACAATACAGAATTGAGTACAAAAGCTACCAAATAACCAAGGTTAATCGAGACAATCGGCCAAGCAAGGAACGCGATTGTGTCGTGGTCAAATCGGCGAGATCGTTGTATTGCGTGAACAGGTAATTGACCTGGTGCATGTCATAAGGAAACTTTCAATGGCGTTGGCTCGAAACATATATGGAGATTTTCATATTCTTTGATTTTGAAGTGTTTTTAACAAATGATGGAGTTTAGGTAGATGGCAAGAACGGTCCTTAACGCAAGGACAGTTATGTTCAATTGTATGAGTAAAATCATCTTGTACAATTTAAGTTTTAGAAGCAAAATTATTTTAGTTTCTATGTACCATAGATACAACTTAGGCCTCCAGGCCTCATGACATGATTAATTGTTTACCTTTTGTTTAATACAAAGTTCGACAAAAGCGCAAGCGCAAGAATGTCAAACTTTTGTAGCATATGAGAAGGGAAAGTCGCGGTCACATGACCTAACATGCGACGTGTTGGTAAACTGTTAGGATAATACCGAGTGATTCATCGAGGTTAGCAGTCTATTAATAAATAGTAAACTAGCGGCCGGCTGTTGATGCGGACGTATTTAGAATCCACTTTTAATCATTTTCCGTAATTCGTAGATTAATTATATTTTTTATATACGATACGATAACACAAAATGGCCTTTTTCGTTTAAAAGAGCTGTCACTAACACAGAAGATTTCCTCACATATAGGTAAATAAAAGATTGGACTAGACAAAGAAAACAAAAGTTTTATTAGCTGAACAGTCTCACACTACACTTAAATGTCTTCATAAATCAATGTTTGTAAGTGGATATTCATTAAAGATATGCGGAACAAACTTGTAGCAAGAGATAGTTAAATTAAATATACATTAGTCAAAGATGGCAGCATCTCAATGACAATATTTTTTATATGGTACAAATTTGAAAATTTGGAAAAAGAAATAAATCATTTGAGATTTATTTTAAAATATTTATACCATTCAAAGGGTAACACTGTAATGCTTGGCCATTCGTTCATAAGCACAATGTTATTTTTAACAAAATAATATGACACTCAATTTTTACACTTTAAATTTATGCATGCATTGAATATTTAATATAATGTTGGAGAAATAAAGAATTTTACTACTTGCGCCTCTTTCAGTAATTTTAAAGTACTTATTTATATTAGTAGGAAATATAGGAACAATATGAAAGCACTGTAGTCAGCATATACTAATCTAACTACAGCTTTTATTGCAAGAATTTCACATAAAAACATGGAATTTTTTTTTACTGTACAAAATTTCTTTAACTTCAGACAACAAATGAATTTTTCTAATTGTCTTATTCATATTGAGAAATATAACACATGCTTGTTTTTAGTCTGTTTTTTACATTACAACCAATCAACATACTATGCAAATTCTGTTGACAGTAAACAGAGATCAGAGAGACTTACCTTATAAGTGTATCCATTGGTGACTTCCAGGATATATGGAATCCCATTAAACTTTCCAACACTAGGCTTGTCATCTTTCTTAGAGGGTACTCTCTCAACTGTTATTGAATCAAAAAGTACTTTCCGGCCTCTCCAATCACACTCTTTGAATAGCAGCAACCGCACTTGCTCAGGTGCTAACTCGTGGGATCTAACAGAGAAGCACACTTTTGTAATAAGTCTATTATAAGAAAATTATTCATAACGGACAATATGGATTTATTATGTAGTAGTTATAAATTAATAATACTAAATCAAACAATAGCTATCAACTATTCGGCGGGTTCAAGAATTTATAAACTATGAACTTATAACAATTTAATGGAACAAAACAAATAAGTAAGCATCTACTAGACAATCAAATCACCTTATTTTCATTTTACTTCATAGCCGCTATATATTTCACTCACTGCTCTTGATTAACACAACTAGCAAATGCTACATCTAAAATAATTTGTTATATCAAACAAAGAGCATAAGTATTAATGGTGCTGTTTCATTTATGCTTTAAATGCACGGTAGCAATCGCGCGAGTAGTGGCAAGCCGAGAAACGAGCGTGCTCGCTGGAATGTGCAAAGATACTACTGTACTTAGAAATATAGTGAGTAAACAATGCCCCCAGCAACGCCCCTCTTTCTGTGTTAGTCTAGAGGTGCTTTACGTAGGCGATAAAGCCCGCGCTCACAGTCGTTAGTCGTTCCATACTAGCCGGACTGACTGCCAGCGACTAGTGCGTCAATTTAACATCAGCCCGTAGGCACAAAGTTGCAACTAGATCCGGCCACCGCAAGACCGGGCACGTTTCTGATAGATCAATGTACGTCAACCCTTGAAAGGAATGCCATACCATTCCAAAATAAGACAAGCATTTATGAACAACAACTGTAATGACGTACCTCCTACTTCTTGATCGATTTACATCATCGAGTGTGCGCTTCACAAAAAGCTTTTCGAACATAACCATCTCATCTTTTTAAGGTGTCGGAATTACGTCATTTTGCATGCTCCCCCAATTCAACTAGTAAAAGATAGTTTCCAAATCCACTTTTTCCATGTGCGTCACTTTATTATTGTGTTTCATTTTGTAATTTTGAATGTTTATTTCTCAAATTGATTGATCACGTGACCAAGTCATATGATTGCTTTTCATAGACAATATTGGATAGTTTTAATAATATCGGGCTTGAATTTCTAAGCAAATATTCTTTTTTAGGAATCTATATACGAAAAATATCCGCACAGTATAAAATACAATTTTATAGCACGCGGAAATCTTCAACAAAACATGACTTGAACATGCACTGATGAACTTGACAGGCGTCTTGACAGTTATGAATAGAGGTGATCGTTTAAACGAAAAGCACTTAAAAAACATTGAGTTACTATGTACTACGTACTAGAGAAGCTATTCAAAACAAATTTTGTGTCACATTCCATTTTTACCTATTCAATCATTTATTATTAGATGCAGCGCTACAAAAATTTAAGTTGTCTAGTCAAATGATTCAAGCATGCAGCGCTTGGATTGCTACAATAATGTTTAATATCTCTCGACCAATCAACGAATTGCAATTTGTCATACCAATAGATTATACGAGTGGTACAGAATGGACAAAATATTAAAATTTTACCTAACTGCATGGAAAATGAATATATATTTTGTAATATACGTAAATGAACATTAAAGTGAATATATATACGATAGCTTAGGCGTAACTAATTAAAAATATTATTTTAACTTAAATAAAGTTAAAATAATATCATTTATATATAAATTGGTATTATATAAAATTAGCTTTTGCCCATACATTAGATTTTCTCTTTGTACTATTGTTACCCGACTGCAAAGAGGGCTTTTCACGCCTATCTATGTATGTAATATTCTTTCTTACCTCGTATTGGAGACTCGGCTGGGTGAATTTTGATGATCAAGGCATCGTTAGATTTGCTGAGGCAAATGTTCTTACTGTTTTTGTTGAGCGTTAACCTACATGAGAATTTTATTTCTTTTGTGTACTACTAATATGGTATAAATGAAGTGCATTTTAGGGCCAGCGGTTGTTACGATGATGTCACGGTAATAATATTCATTATCTCTGGTTATAAAATGAGCTTGTAAACGTACGGGGCCGGTGATGTAGAGAACAATTCTAGTTATTTGCGTGTGAGCATTACTTGCAAGTGTCAGTGGTACTGCTAGTGAATTGAAACAAAGCTATTTCTATACTATACTATACTGTTATAGGTTCTGTGACTGTAACTCATGAACTACTTTTTTTGGTTCACATACATACATACAAACGCTCGAATTACATAACCCTCCTTCTGAAGCAGTGGGGTAATGATCAGTTACATCTAAGTCATCCCTATATTATAGTTCACCACCACTACGTGTCCATTCTGTGCAGTTAACTTTTCTTAATCTATGACCGTTGATCTATGATTTTCATACAAAATGCCCGGTTCAATAGAAAATAATGTACAAAAATGGTTTTTATTGGTTTTAACTAAAAATTTTATTTACTTTCCGATAATAACTTACTCCACTATCTTTTTTATTCACAGTAGATTGGTTTTTACAAGTTTTTAACACGCAGATCGGCAATTTAAATATTTGTTTTGACATTAAGTCGGCACCCGGTCGCTAAGAGCGGTAGCGAGTGACTGAATGAGTTGTTGCCGGTCGGCAACAAAACCCTGGGACAAAAAGCTGGTTCGCGGTGTCCGTTCTATACGCTAGTAATAGTAGTTCAATGTTAAAAAAGCATGCTTTTCAACATAAGCGCTCAAACACGCTATTTTTTTTAATAACTTTTAATTGTACCAATAGTTTTATTGACAACTCATGCTATCTATTTGAAATTTATAGTACCATCGCAACAATTCGTGGCAATATGCAGTCGGCACGTGCTCCAACTCGTTACGTTACATAGGTCTCGTAGGCTCATTCGATATTAGACCTTATTACAATACCAGTAAGTTCGATAGACACTTTCGTTTGAAAACAATTTTCGTTTAAACAAAAAGCAGGCTTTTTTGCTTTGCGCTTTTTACGTTCAGTACGCTTTTTATTGTGAAAGGGCACGCGTGTGTGACTAGTTTGCGCTTACGCTTATTTGTTGATATCGAATGTAATTTACATAGTCCGATGATTTCCATTATTACAGATAGTCCTAAGCCTAAAGTCTAGTACAAAGGGAATTTCATTGATTATCAAAAAAATTCTTGGAAACACAAGTAGAAAACATCTGTAAGTACCTACAAGCTGTTTACTCTTTCTTTCGTTACGTTTATATGTTTGAACGAATTTCTAAACGATTGTGGAAAAGTTATGTTGTGTTATGACAAAAAAGCGTTTTAAGTCAAAAGCACTTTTTTAAGCATGCTTTTTTTAAAAAGCACAACGTTTAAACGTTTAATAATTTTAAGGCGTTTTTCCCATCGCTAGTTATAAAAGTATTGAATGAATTCATAACTGTCGACGATACGCTTTTTGGATGTGTCTTGTCATGGACAAGACTTGGACATGTTTTGAAAGCAAAGTTTTAATTTTATTAATACTTTTATTATACTAATACTCACTGTGTATAATTACAGCTGATTGCCATAAAATCCAAAATAATAATATTAATATTAATTCACAACTGTCAACACAATCGTCATCTTAGTCACTTTAGTTACTTAGTGACTCATGACCATGCAATCTGTAGATACCGAAATGTCTTCAAATTAAATATAGTTAAAAAGTGTTTTGTATTACACGCTAATAATTAATCGTAAAAACTTAAGGAAAATGTACGGAAATCTTAATCAAAAGTATATTCATAATAGGTCTTTACCTATGAAACTGCCGTTTTGCCGTACTGGCCATTTCAAATGAAAATATTTTTTTTTATAATTCTAATTTCAAATTAATTTTATTTGACAAACATGGAATTCTTTTTCTAAAATCGTAATTTGTTTAATAGTTAGTGTTTTGTTTTCAACGCATTCGAACATTTTTCGTCATCATGGATAAGTTAAAAATTCGAGTAATTATGGAGTATGAGTACCGTCGTGGCAGCAAAGCGGCACAAGCGGCACGCAACATCAACGACGTTTACGGAGCGAACACTACAAACGAACGCACCACCCGTTATTTGTTTACCCGCTTCCGTTCTGGAAATTTTGACCTGAAAAATGAACCCCGTGGTCGTTCGAAAACTTTGGTCGACAATGACGAATTAAAGGCAATTGTGGAAGCTGATGAAACTCAATCCATGGCTGAATTAGCAGCAGCTTTCGACGTTAGCATCAAAACAATATTCGTCCGTTTGCGTCAAATTGGCAAGGTAAAAAAGCTTGACAAATGGGTACCCCACGAACTCAATGACCGCCAGCGCGAAGTACGCGTGGAGACGTGCCTTGCACTGCTCAGCAGGCATACAAATGAAGGAATTCTGAACCGCATTGTTACTTGTGACGAGAAATGGATCCTGTTTGACAATCGTAAGCGCTCAGCAAGTTGGTTGGACCCTGGTTCAGCACCCAAACAATGCCCTAAACGAAAACTTACCCCTAGAAAAGTGATGGTCACTGTTTGGTGGTCTAACGCGGGTGTAATTCATCACAGCTTCTTGCCAAACGGGACAAGCATTACTTCAGATGTGTACTGTGATGAACTGAACACAATGATGGAGAAGCTTGCACGTCTCCAACCAGCTTTGGTCAATCGTTCGGCTCCACTGCTCCTGCACGACAACGCGCGACCTCATACTGCACAGCAGACGGTCTCCAAGCTACAAGAGTTGGGGTTGGAAGTTCTCCGTCATCCGCCGTACTCACTAGACCTTGCGCCTACAGACTTCTACTTTTTCCAGAATTTGGATAACTTCTTGGCGGGAAAAAAATTCAATACCCGAGAGGCAGTACAAAATGCCTTTGAAGAATTTGTTGCCTCCCGTCCAGCTGATTTCTTCAAGAAAGGCATCAATAAGCTACCAATGCGTTGGCAAAGATGCATTGATTGCATGGGTGATTATTTTCATTAATAGAAATAAAAAATATATAAAAAAATTACGCTTCATTTATTTCGTGAAAAACAGCAATTTCATAGGTAAAGACCTAATATCACTTATTAATCACATACATCAAGTACTCAATTATCATGCCGTCCAATTATTATCAAATTGATTTAATGAGCTATTGCTAGAGAGCAAGGATTAACTGGTTAAATACTATTCTGAAGATTTGTATTATATTCTGTGACATTTAAAAAAAAACATTAATGAAAAGACAAGTATACGCTATACCTTAGACTTTAAATGGTTATCAATTATAGATATAGAAAAAACAAATTTTTTAATATGACTAGGACGCCTGTGTAGTTATTTGTCCGCAGGTTCGTTTGCGTATGATAACTACTTACATGTTTTTATTTTGTTTGATCATTTGTGAGTATATTTTATTGGATCGTTAAAAAAAGTTCCGAAAATTATATGAATTATGATATAAACCATGAACAATGTCAAGTGCACAGAAATACAAATTACCAAAAGAAATTTTCGATGGCTTCAATGTAAGCATTTGTCTAACAAAATAATATATAGATAAAAAAGATAGCGTATAGAAAAGATAGATATAGTCAAATATATAAAATACAAAATGATTACTTTTAAACCAATTACTACTACACCAATCGATTGACGTCGACCGGTCGATGGCAGAATAGAACAGTCGACGTAGACCGGTCGACGTAGACCGGTCGACGTCGCAGTAGGCGTGACGGCCTATAATTGTCGGACGCCACCCCTGAGTTGGTAATAGTAGTAAAATAATCCCATGCACCTATACATTTATATGAAGGTATGTGTATGCTGCCAACCCGCAGTAGGCGTGATGGCCTACAACTGTCTGACGCCACCCCTGAGTTGGTAATAGTAGTCAA
This sequence comes from Marasmarcha lunaedactyla, assembly GCA_923062675.1. Classification (NCBI taxonomy): domain Eukaryota; kingdom Metazoa; phylum Arthropoda; class Insecta; order Lepidoptera; family Pterophoridae; genus Marasmarcha; species Marasmarcha lunaedactyla. Next base: position 20,515,532 of record OV281341.1, read on the forward strand.
ATAATCCCATACACCTATACATTTATATGAAGGTATGTGTAGTCTGCCAACCCGCAATAGGCGTGATGGCCTACAATAGTCTGACACCACCCCTGAGTTGGTAGAGGCTAATATCCCTCCAGTGATTATTAAGGGTATTACCACACCATCGAGGGTTGATCGATGGCAGAATAGAACAGTCGACGTCGATCGACGGTATCTACCACACCAATCGATTGACGGTTTCTACCACACCAATCGATCCACGTCGATCAACGCCGACCCGTCGCCTGACCCCCTTACAGGCCTAAATTTACACACAACAGGCGTGAGAACGCTTTTTTCGCTACATCTGCTTAAGTATTAATCGTACAAAAAATTTGTAAAAACATAATTTGTAGCAAATTGCTTTGTAGACAATTTCGTTTATATTTTTTTACCGTAAAAAAAAAGGATTTATAAGCAAAAAAAATTTCAAAATTTCAAATTTTCTCAAAAGATTTTCTTTTTTTTTTTTATAACTTTTTTTTACATTTTACAAGAAAATTACTTCAGACCAATCTTGTAGATGGTCTTTTGGCAAATACCTATTTTTATCTAATATATTTTAAATTTTATTCGTTTATAACGCTTTTACAGCGTTCCAAAGTTGACCGGGTTCGTCAATACTCATGAGAACCAGGTCAAAACGAAATGTATACTTTCATTTTATGTAATTTTTTTTAAACCTACTTTCAAAAATTTTTTGTTACGTCCCTGTAATTTAACTTATTTATTATTGACTCTTCTCCTATTAAAAAATTATTGTTTGGTACAATAATTTCTTGGAGTGTACATTTTCGAGAATTTCATAGCAGAGAATTTGCTGTTTCTGCATGCTTTTTCAGGACGTGACACAACTTCAGCCGCGTATAACTTGGGTTAACTAAAATTCATTAAAATTATGGAGAAACATCCTAAGTTAGCTAGTGGTACAGCGCTATTCCTGAATGAGAAAGTCGATCCATCTTTGCTCAGTCTTGTTGGCGAAAGTTTTTCGTTGCTTTATACGGTGGTGACAAAGACGATTCTCTAGACAGTATGAGATACAAACAGTTCTCCAAGACAGTATCAAAGAATACATTCAGTTTATTATCGCTTCCATGCGCACACAGGATGCAGCCCATTTTCACAGTTTCCGAGTGTATCACCAGTTCCAATCATGGCATGGCTTGGAAAATACTATAATCCTGAAGGTTGGGGCTGGAAAAAGCATATAAACATTTGGATGCCAATCCAAACTTCGAAGCCTCCATCCCCCCCCCCCTTCTTATGAAATTAATTTTCTGCAGATGCAGACAAAATTATGCAAGCGTGTGCGGTTGCAGAAAAGCAGGCCTCAAATGCTCCGCAGTATGCCTCCATTGTTCTCATTGTTGCAATACAACACAGGGCTTTCTTTTGGCGGAAATATGCATTTGTGTCTGTATTTGAGCATAGTAATTTTTGCCTAATTTTCCTTTGTACAAACTAAAGGTATTTTCCTTGTACGGACACTTGACTTCTACAACGCAGTCGTTAGTAAGCCCATCAGGCGAGGCACCGATCATTGGCCAATGATCAGATCCCATTATTTTTAAACCTTTTATTTGAGACACCACACTTATAACATCTTTTTCTAATATTTTTCATCGCTTGATAGCAGCAGTTTCTTAAGATTTTAGGGCACCAAATATTTCTTCAACTAAATAGCCACCCTTTGTGGTACATTGCGCAGATTCATGCATTTTTGAAGCCTTTATTTGCCCATAGCGCATCTCAAACCACAAATTCGAATTGGATTGCGACATTGTATCCTTTTTTATTTTGTAAACATCTTGATTCTGTCATTTCGTTCTTACAATATGTAATAAAACTATTGACATCAAGTTCCACACAAGATTTTTTTGAAATTACTAATTAGTTCGTGAATAGAAATCTTTTCAACATTTTTTTTCACATACATAATGTGAGGACGAACATCTTATTTAAAGTTCTCTGAGATTAAGTGCCACTTTGTCGAAAAAGTAACCTTTATTCTGCTCTAATTAATTATATGTTGTGGGTGGAATGTTGTGTAGCCTAAACCATTTTGAGTGTAGTCTCGAACCCCGAGAGCTTCGATTTTTTCTAATAACACCTTATAGCAGTTTTTGAAGGCTCCTTGCTTCGGCGATGCAGCCACATTAAAAAGGCTGCGGCGTATTTACAACCACCACTACTAGCAGCATAACCATCGCACATTATGTTTACAATTTCATTGTCTTTTTCATCGCATTCTAAACTGCAATGATATTGTGTTGCATTTACGCGATGTTCCAGTGTAATCCTACATTTGACTGTACAAATATTACCTACTCTTTTGACTTGAACGTAACCAATAGCATCATCACCGTAGTTGTCTCTTGCCGATCTGAAATAAAAAACAAACAACAAATCTAAATGTATGTATAAAAACACATTGGCACATATAGAAATACGTTTTCACCACAACGAAGGGCCAGGCGCGCTGTATTTTGCAAGATCTGTACATACTTACCTACATCAATTTATTTAGTTATAGGTCAAAGCCGATTTTCATCGATTTTCAAATAGGTAGGTAGGTTTATTAGAAAGAAGATAGAAAAATCAACTCTTACCTCTGCATTTTTACTCCTCGCATTTCAGCGGCAACGAAATCACTATTCTTCGTGAAATACCTTGTAAGCAACTATAAGTCAATCTATTCTAGGTAGGTTATCCGATTGTCCTTTTTCAAATCCGTCATCCATTATACCATACATACACTACTAATATACACTAATTAAAGTTAATATTATATAATGTACGGAGACTACGGAGGAAGCAATATAAAGCACAGCAATAATAGCGCAAGCAAGATACCTAGTAGGTAACTTGGCACGCGTGGATTGCCAGCGAGTGGCGACGCGTTGTGTCGTGACGTCACACTCTCCACGCTCGCTTGCTACGGACCGCGAAATTTACGAGTATTTGAAATGTCTGTAAATTCATTAATACTTGGCTTCTTTTCAATTAAACAAAAACAAGTGTATTTGTATAGATACAAGCTCTACGGGGACAATAGTTTTAAGCGATTTTGTACACCTATTAACATTCTTCATTGGTGCATTCCGATTGCTCAGATCGCTTATATACCCGTTCCAAATGCCCAGGATGTGAGCGCGTGATATCAATTTGTCATCAATGACGTCATAAACACTGACTGACTTCCCGCTCACAGTACTCAAGCTGCGAAGCATGGTCGCTCGGAACGGTTTATTTGTTGATGTTTTTATTAGGTGAATAAAGATTTTGGAATCAATACTTCTTAATTTTCTTTTGGAATAATAAAAATAAATTTTTCTTTTTTTTTAAATCAGAGTCAAATATCTTAGTGAAGAGAATCGAATTTTGAGCGCACTATTTACCGTTCCGATTGAAATAGAAAAAATATCGGACCGTTTGAGCTGTTTTACTGGTGCTGTGAGCGACATTCGGAACGCACGCAATGTTTATTTTAAAATGATATGCACGATAACAATCATTACTACTTATTTATTTGCGTTCGTTGAAAAAAGGTTTTTTTTAACATTTTAAACATAATTGGAGTCTTCCAATATAAAAACTAGATTATATAGAAAGGTATTCTATTTTTATAAGGCGACATGTCAATGTAAAATACCTGTAAAAATGTTACGCTCGGCCACGCGCCTTAAAGGATTGAACGCTTCAGAAATATTTCACAGTGTTGTTAGCAGTTTAGCACCGGCACCATAGGGTCTGTCCATTAATCACGTAAGGCTCGAAAGGGGGGGGGGGGGAGGGGTCCATAAAAAATCACGAAATATCACAAGGGGGGAGGAACGTGTAGTAATATATCACGTGTATTTATTTTTTTGGCAAACGTGCGATAGTAAACCGAAAAGCGTCGTTACGTGTATTTATTTTTTCGTCAAACGCGTACAAAATCGAAAGCGACTTGTAGTGTGAAAATAAAATTAGATGATACTTATACCTGTATTTAATAAATATTAAAAAGAAAATAGATTCTTTGTAGGTACTAAAAAATACACGTGATGTGGGGGTGGGTGGAGGGGTAGTCTTAAACCTCACCATGTATTACCAAGGGGGAAGGGGGTTAAAAAATGCCAGAAAAACATCACGTTATTATTGGATGGCCCCATAGCTGTTTCACAATTTTTCATAGCGGTTGGAATCGCTGATTATAAGCGAAGCGATTATTTATTAGACAAAGAAAATACAATCTAATGTACGTGGTTGACCAGTTTGATTGTAATGACTAATTATTTTAATGCATACCTGCATTATACAGCAGCTGTGAGACTTCGATTGTGGCAGACGTGATTGGCAATCATTTCCTGAATTCTGAACCTTTACATGTCAATTATGTCATGGATTTCGAAATGAACCTACATCCAGTCTACAAATTATACTATATATAATTTATTATTATTGAATTTTATTTATTAAATACTAAATTATTTCTGGCAGTGGACTTTTTGGCTGGAAATGGGCGAAGAAAGTCATGCCCTTCACTACGTAACATTCCTTTCTTGTGTTTATTATAGTGATTACTTACAGTCATGTCCATAAATAGGAAACCCGATGAGGACGGTAGACAGTTATTTTCGTTTCATACCAATAAGTCCATTTATGGAAAGTAAAGCTGTGAGTAAAGCCACGCTATACTGTTTCACTGTAAACTTTACTGCTGACGTCTACCTTCATAGTCTACATTATCACTCAAAATATCATCATCTAAATAATAAAAGAATAGAAATACAGTCCGACCATAAGCTCTTGAAAATAATGTTTGAGGAACTAAAATAAATCTGATTATGGCCACTATCTCAATTGACATGTCATTGACGTCACTGTTATGATATCTTTAACTGAATGGTGCACAAAACTCTATTTTTGTATTGTTTTTCTAATTTTTTTGATTAATAGTCGTTCATTGTCATCAGTGTCATCATGAATAAGAAGAAATCCAATAAACCGATACGCAGTGGAGCTAGGGAAATGATTTATAACGTGTTTTAAACGTGTGTTGCGGAATACCAAGCTGGACGCTTATTATCAGATTTTGAGGATGTTTATGCCCGTACAGCATTAATTAAAGGTATGTAACAGGGATATGGTGAATATTTAAAACGAAAAGGTTTATATTACATGGTAGGACTACTTTTTTTTCAATTTCTTGATTATTGTTTACATTGCTCTATTTCGAGGTTATGTAAGAATTGACAAGGAGTTATTTGTAGATCGGCCGACACAATTTGATACTTTTCCGTTTCATATTAATTTAGTTGAGTAGTTATTTTTAGTCAAATATATTGTTGTTAGTTTAGATACCTATTTTTTATTAATAAAGGTACATTATTTTGTTACTAAAGGTATTAATGTTATTTTCAGGAAAATCAGAAAGTACCATCAGACGAATTGTAGATGAAGGCTCTCAAAATAATGGAGTATTTAGAAGTCCTGGTAAACATAGAAGTGGACGTCGGAAAAAACCAAGTCTTCTCAAAGTAGTTGAAAATAATAAACCAGATCCAATATGATAAATATAATAATTGACGAGCTTCTTGTAGAACGTGGACATATTGTAGCCAGGCTTCCACTCTATCACTGCGATCTGAATCTTATTGAGCTCATTTGGGCTCTCGCCATAAAAGGTCTTTGAACATAATGTGGTTTCTCGCGATGTTAAAAGTTTGACAGAAGAAGCTTTAAACAGTATCACAGCTGAGAATTGGAAGAATTGCTGTGAACATGTCATTAAAATAGAAAAAGAATATTTTGAGAGAGGAAGAACATTATATAATGATATTGATGATTTAGTTATTCAAGTGGAAAGTGATAGTAGCAGTAATAGCGACTTGTCGGGTGTTGAATATAATGTGATGAATAAATATGTAAAAAATACTTTAGTTGTTTTGTTCAAAATTATTCTATTGCACTCTGGCTGAATTAAAATGGTCTTTGCATGAGTGTTGTATGTACGATGATCCTGTTGTAGAGTCGTTTTTTGCAACTAGATATTGTTAACGGAAACAAGTTTTATAGAGAAGTTCATTGTACAGGTACTATATTTTAGTTTCGGCTATACATACTGTGTAATATTACAGAGGTTACTTTTTATCCATTCATACTTCCCGCAGGATATAACTTAATTATATAAGATGTTCTTGATAACATTTGTCAGTTCTTTGATAAATTAAGTAAGCAGTACGTGTTTAATCACATTTGCTATTTTAATAACATGCGTACTCTTAACTCTTACGGGCTAAAGATTTCCGCGGGCAAAAGCTAGTACTAAATACAATCGCGTGCCATTTTGACAAACGAATATCATTCGATTAAGCTGTTGGAGTATCAAATACACATTCATTCAGTTAGTTTAATTTAAAGCGATTTAAAAAAAATGATTTTGAGAAAAATATATTTAGAATCATGATAATATCAGAAAGATCTTCCACAAATTAAAAATATTTAAGCTCTCAGACAATTTTTTTAAAATTTAACTTTCTAAATAATGACGTAAATATCAAAACATATACTAAACGGTGTTACCATATTCCGTACATGTGTTTTAAGTGGCTCCCTCAATGTTTGTTAAGACTTTTTAGTCGCACTATATACGACAGACCAGGCTGTATGGTTTATTACTCTATCTTATATGATAAAACTCACAAAAAATATTATGAATTGTCACCGGTACTGTCACTATTTTGTCAGTCATACATAATGCATACAAATCAGATCAATCGGCCGGTTTAATAAACAAAGTTTCTGCTTAATTGATTGATTACAGGAAAAATTTCAATGAAAAGTTGGAAATTCAGGTGAAGCAAAAGAAGATTTTAGTTATATATTTATTTGCTGCCTAGAAGTAACCCTTTATCATCCATCGAAATATAATGTACATTAAAGAAAAATGGTATCAAACTTCATATATTTCGAAATCGATTTTGTCTAATTTGACTTGAAGTTTTATTAATACTCTCGACCATGATTTACCCTGAGATCCACGAAAAACTTATAGAATTTAACAACAATGTGTCTTCATCACTAGAGGAAATTGCAGAACTCGATGGAGCAAGCAAATCCTTGTTGAGAAGTTATTTGTATAATCAGGGAAGTTTTAATGACGCCTCTATTACCAAACTTCAAGCAGTTATTGATTATATGTACGAACAGGTGAATATCGGAAATTGGAAAGAAGTAAAGATATACCTCAGGAAAACTATAACTGTGGCTTCTTATTTGAAACTCTTATCGCTTTTTATTTGTTCTAATGAAAGTTCTGAAAGTATAATAAAGAACATGTTTAAAACTATTGATTTCGGCATCTTATTTGGTACTCCTTTGGATGCTGAGCCTCAACTGTTACAAAAGTGTGCAGATGTGCTTCAATCATTATCTACCAAATACATCCATGTATTTGATGAGATTTCCACCCATGAGGAAAATTTGGATCACATCAAAGGGGATTACAATGGCATATCAATAGAAATACTAGACTGCCCTAGCATGGAATATTTTCTTAAGAATCATATCTTGGCTGAAAAACCAGCTGTTCTTGAAAACTGTATCAACCATTGGCCAGCACTTTCAAAGTGGAAGGACCGCAACTATTTTATTCAACTTGCTGGACTTCGAACTGTTTCTGTGGAGCTTGGAAGAGATTATACAGATTCAGACTGGACTCAAAAGTTAATGACGGTTGAAGAATTTGTGAAGAGCCACATTTATCAGGTGGATGGAACTATTGGATATTTAGCACAGTACCAATTGTTTGAGCAAATACCTGAGCTAAAGGGTGACATTGAGGAACCTGAGTACTGTTGCTTTACAGACACTGAGGATCCAGTGGATGTAATGGCTTGGTATGGCCCAAAAGGTACAGTTTCCCCATTACACCATGACCCTAAAAGAAATTTACTTGCACAAGTTGTTGGCAAGAAGCAATTGTTCCTGTTTTCTCCAAAGGATTCAGAGTTTTTATATCCTCATGAACATGAATTGCTAAACAATACAGCAAGAATAGATCCTAGAAAACCAAACTTCGATAAGTTTCCGAAATATAAGGATGCCAAGCCATATTACTGTGTTCTTAGTCCTGGACAGATGTTATACATTCCACCAAAATGGTGGCATTTTGTTGAGTCACTATCAGTAAGCTTTTCTGTAAGTTTTTGGTGGGATTAAGAAAACTTATACACTGAATGAAATGTGTGATTCAGCATCAACAAATTATCAAATTGTATTTAATTAGTTCCAAAGAGACTGTGTTATAGTAATTAATTTATATTCCATCAAAATTTCCTAATATTGAATGAGCAGATATATCAACAGCCTAAAAATATCAATCTGTCTTGTGTGAATGTGCTTAGTAAATGTGAAATGTCAGTAAAATTAGAACCTCACTCAAATCATGCATCATCTCAAGAAGCGTGATAGATATTATTTTTATATGAAATAGTAGCCCTGCTTTCCTGCTATTGAGATGGGGTGTGATTTTTAATAAGATTGAATTAATAATACAGGCCTAAATTATGTATACCTATCAATATTGTTACAGTATTGTGATATTCAAATTTACAAAATTATACATGTATATAAAAGCAATTTACTAAGATTTCAGCTTAATGATTTTAACCTTTTCAACTATTGCATAACAAATTTAAAATACCATTGTGGGTAAATGTCCCTATCTTTACCTGTAGGTATTGATTATAAATGTATAATTTAAAGCTATAAAATAAGTAAAAAAATAATATATAAGTCATAATTTAAGCATATTTATTTGTATTCATTATTAATAGATCTTCCAATAAGCATTCTTCTGACTTCTGATGTGCCAGCCCCAATTTCATATAATTTAGCGTCTCGTAATATTCTGCCAGTAGGATAGTCATTTATGTAGCCATTCCCACCTGAAAAAGTATGTATATTAGTTTTTTATGTGATTTTATCATAAAAGTTATTATATAACAGTTATGTGGTTTTTATTATCTATCCCATTTAATATCTATAACTATCTAAGTTTAGTGTCATGTTTTTGATTATTTTAAAAGCCCATTATTTTCACTTTCTATAAATATCTAAGATTTCCTGAAACAGTGCATAGGTCTATTTAAACATGGCTTGAAAATTAAAATATTTGCAAATAATCTTATGACAAGAATATTAATTTGAAATCGAGCTCATGTCTCATTTAATCTGGAAACATATTTTCACATAATTTTCCGTTTTATCTATTTCATACCTACGAAAACCAAAACTTACCAAGAATTTGTATAGCATCTAAAGCTATTTGAGTAGCTTTTTCTGCGCAGTACAAGATGACTCCGGCGCAGTCTTTACTGTTCACGTGACCTTCATCGCAAGCCTTAGCAACATTGTAGAGATAGCTCCTACAAGCGCTGAGAGTTGTGTACATGTCTGCCATTTTACCCTGGAATCGCCAGAAGAGCTTAAGTCTAATATTGATTGTTCACTATGGTACCGTTCTCAGTCATGGAATTCGGAATCTGTAAACTCCACAATACATGCCTTCACTCAGTGGTCTCTTTATAAACCGCATCACTACAGGCGGACACTAAGGTAACCAACACAAGAGTAAAATCTATTTATTTATAAAAAGACCGATTAAGATGCAGCAGGTGTATCTATCATCTACGGTAGGCAGGTCATTATTAAAACCGCCTCTTTCACCATAATGCTTACGTAAAATGAGCATACATATTACCATAAAGTAAGTAGGTACTTAAAAGGAAAATACTTAAGAGTGGGTATCGTATACGTAGAATTAAATGGAACATGAGTCAATACAGTTTGGGAAGAATTTCTGACGTTCTGATTTAGTAAAATTGCGTAGAACGTACTTGCAATAACTGAAATTCTCCTATTCTAGTGCCAAATTGTTTCCTCGTATGAGCGTAGTCAAAAGCTGCATCAATGGCTGCTTGCATCAGACCCACAGGCCCTGATGCTAAGACCAGTCGCTCTAGATCTAAACCCGACATTAGAACGTAGACCCCTTTGTTCTCTGCTCCAAGGAGATTTGCTGCTGGTACCTGGTGATGATAGGTCATTTGTATTGAATTTTACCTAGGTATATAGTGTGCGTTAAGTTACATGCGGTAGTAAAGATTTGGCTCGACTTTCTATTGGTGGATGGGGGTTGAAGGTTGACATTGGTGGGTACGTATGGAGAGACAAAGTCCAACAAAACGGGATGCTAAAGACCGGTGTGGTGTTAATAACATTTAATTTCTCAACATCGAATCCTAAAATAGGGCTTTTGTACCCACTCAGGTAGCTACTTACTTTTTTATCGTAAGATCAATTGATTAGATTCGTATCTTAAAAATAGGTAAATTATTTGTCCATAGCACAAATCCAGGCTAGATTTAATTCATACTACTTAGGTAGTTTTTGCCTACAACTGTTGCTGTTATAATTTTTTTTCTTTTTTGGTAATCGACGCTACTATTTTATTAATGAATTTTTAAATAACCGAGAAAACCATGTAAATAATTTTGATAATGTCAGTTCAGTTAGTTTTATGTGAAACAAGCATCCACTTTTATAACAAATTTAAAAGTACAAAATATTTACATAACCACCTTGCAATCTTCAAAAACTAGCTCTCCTGTGTTGGATCCTCTCATGCCAAGCTTGTCAAGTTTCTGTGCGGTGGAGAAACCAGGAAAATCCTTTTCAATGAGGAAAGCTGAGATACCATGTTGTGCTTTCGAATTGTTGGGATCTGTTTTTGCATACACCTGAAAAGAAACGTAGTAAATAAGCACTGGCAAATAAGAACTGTCTAGGTTGGTAGGTACGAGGGTGGATTCGCGGCCTAAATAAGAAAACTAGTAATAGTCAGGTGAATAAGGGGGATGAGGAAGCAATTCGAAACCACAATCACTATTTGAGCACTGTCCTGACGAAAAAAAACTCTCTAGGTCAACAATCCTGGTCTTTTAGACTTTATTTCCTCGCGAAAACGACGTAACAGTGTGTAGTAGTATGCAGAATTTATATTTTGACCTCTTTCTAAGTAATCAACCAAGATGACACCCTTAGAATCTCAGAAAACCGATGCCATTACTTTGTTTACTGAAAAACACACCTTGAATTTCTTGGGGGTCGGAGATCCGGGTCTCTTCCATTGTTTGAATTGTTGTTTGAATTCAGGAGTATAGTGATGAACCCATGTTTCGTCCATAGTAACAATCCTTGCCAAAAATTCGTTTGGATCAGCTTGAAAAAGCTCTAAACAGTCTCTAGAAATCGTGAGCCGAGTTCGTTTCTGTTCAACTGAAAAGAACCGCGGAACCCATCTTGCAGACGCCTTGTGGAACCCTAATTCGTTAACGATCATGTTTTGTGTACGTTCATATGAAATCCTTAGAGCTTCAGCTATCTCAGATACCTTCAATGTTCTGTCTCCCATGGTGAGATCACATATTTTTTCGATGTTTTCCGAAGACCGTCCAGAGCAGGCCTTTGATGCTCTCTCGTCCACGTTTAAATTCAGCTGTCCACTTTTTTATCATTATATACGACGGAGCAGATGCTCTTAAAGTAGCCACCATATCTTCATGAATCTGTTTTGGAGTTAAGTGTTTCTTGTGGAGGTATTTGATCACAGCACGGTGCTCTAAACTATCCATTTTTAAAATTAATGTAACTTACTCTCACTTAATGTTCAATAAAATAAATAATTACGCATGTATCTCATAGAAAAATTGCACATAGACTGACAAATAGTCTAGGTTTCGTATGAGAGTAGTTTTATAATAATATGACAACGCTATCTATGTTAGGCCGCGAACTTTTCAATCCACCCTCGTATATCTAAAGCTAGCTTGTTTTTTTATTGTAGATTGGTAGGCTTTTTTCTTGCATATAACCTAGTGAAAAGTATGTAGATGAAAATGTAAAAGACGTATGTATTCATTCTACGCTAAAAAGCTTTCTTTTGAAAAATAGACACACGCACACAGACAGATATTTCCGTTTTTGGCGACACGACGCAAAAACAAGCTGTCGAAACACGTTGTGCTTTCCGATACGTCCAACATAAGCCGGGGAGAACGGTGAAAGGTTCGATTAGCTCAATATGAACATTCTCACATTCTGTCAAAGTAAAATCTGTAAAGAAGACTAGCGACTTTGCAACTCGAAGATATTTTATTTTTTTATTGTTTCGAAATTTACGGGCTTTTCGGTCGATAGAGTCCAACGCTTCAAGTTGGTACATTGCACAATCATACCAAAGGAAAGTCATTACTGTGCAGCAAGAATAATGTTGCAAATACCTGAGGTACACTGGCGTTGATCGCCATTAAGTCAGATGAGAAGCCATCAACGGCAACTCGAATTGAGTGTTCCGTCAGAAAGTCTGATATCCAGTCGCATAGTCCAGACGGTCAGCCATATCCTGGAAGTTTGCTTAAAAGTGCTTCGTGCTAGACCCGGTCAAAGGGTATGGATATTTCTAAAGATACAGCTATATCTCCGTGCCTATAAGCCCATCCGCCATAGGTGCGTGACGTAAGCTAGAAGATATCGGTTGGCGATGGTTGTCGCTTTGGAGCTCATTACTCTCCAGGTACGTCAAACGACGATTGTGCAATACACGTTTCATAACTGTGCAAATTATGGAAAATCTGTAATTGGCGGGGTCTGCACGGCAGCTCTTTTTTGGTGCCCTTCCTTCCAGGATCTTAATACTTTTCCAGTTCTTAATGAGAGTCGGTACAGGCATGTCCAAACTGGTGACAACTCGGCTGCACGTGCTAAAAATTCCACTTCAGGGAACCATCAGAATCGCTGGCTTTACTCACGTTTAGTTTTTGCAAGAAAATATTTTCCACAAATCTACCTTTGTTCTTAAATAATAATTAAGTACCTAGTAACGATTATAAGAAGCAAAAACTTTCCATAATAGTTCTAATACTATCATTGGATATCAAAATAAGTAGGTACTTACGACTAATACATCGGCGTCTGGCCCATTGGTGATCCAGAATTTGTTTCCGTTCAACACGTAAAAGTCTCCTTTCTTCTCTGCTCGAAGTTTCATCGAGACTACGTCACTTCCTGATCCTGGTTCTGACATTGCCAATGCTCCTATGTGTTCTCCGGAACATAGCTGTGTGAAAAGCAGAATAGATACTAATTAACTAGAATTAAGAAACAAATAAAATTGTGTTAAATTGGTAAAATTAGAAATTTTTTTTTATTAGATTGATGAAGTTCAAGTTCTACAGTTAGTTTCTCAACGCAACCCCTCATCGCTTTTCTTCTATCCATGTATGAGTAGAATCTTGGCTTGTTAATTTATTTTAATATAAGCTAGATGATACTAAGTTCATTTGAAATTAAAAATAGATTAAAATTACTTATGTTAAGTTTAATTGACAACCCTCTCTTTTAGATGTTATAATTTTTATGTTAACTATTAGTTGCGTATATTCATTGAAAAGTATTTTGAATTGAAGTCGCCAAGTCGTTGTAGGCAGAGGTTATGTTTGTTTATAGAGTTTTTTATGTCATTTAAACCACTCAACTGAGATTGATGTGATTTTCATGTCATCATTATGGCAAAATTATTCAGAAAGGTTTAATTTTTAGCTTTTACTGCGGAAAAATCTAATAATACAGGTTAAGCCTTGGGGCGGAAGGATAGTTTTCAATATTGCTTTTTTTTTGAAATTGTCATTTTATTTATGGCCCTATGGGCCTTTTAAATTTCGCCGAACTTTGTAGCTTAGCGCTGACGGCGCTTAGCTGGAACTTGAAACTACTCCTACATACGATATGCCTAAGGGCACCCGAGAGGGTACAGACCTCGGCTAGGACGTCGTATATTGAAACTACCACTGGTTCGGATGGATCATCTACTGCCAAAGAACCAGCAAGAAACTCCGTAGGAATGCGTACGTCGCGTTAGCCTGGCCCACCGGTGGGTTAGGCGATTCGAATGCCGTGTTGCCCTATTTCTAACTGGAACAATGTTCCTTGTTGTAATATCATCGTCGGTATCTGTTAAGACTATACGCGGACGCCTATAACGAACCGCCGCGTCTGGGTTGGCTGGGTATTCAGATGACTTATTGACCAGCGGGTTGGGATGGTGGGGAACATTATCAAAGTAGCGTCTAGACGCCAACTTCATGAATGCGGCAATGGTGGACAGCTCGAGATCCTTGGGCAGATCTAAGTTGCGGGCATAGGGCGGGACCCCGACGCATTTGCGTAAGAACCTTTTGAATAACCTGCAAGTGATTGAGGTTCGACTTGCTGGCGTGAGCGAAAGCCACACTGGCATATGTCATGATGGGGCGGATGCAAGTTTTGTAAAGTGTAAGCTTATTTCTAAGCGACATTTTACTCTTCTTGCAAATTAGAGGGTGCTGCCTACCCATGACGAAGGCGGCTCGGTCCCGGACGCGTTTTATGTGATCCGCGAATTTTAGTCTACTATCTAAAGTGACTCCTAAATATTTGACTTTTTTAGCCCATGGAATCGGAGTACCAAACGGGGTGATCTGACCTAATCTTTTGAAGGGTTTCCTAGAGGTTGTCCTAGAGCAGGTTGAGAGAGAGAAGTACACTGCTGCTCTTTTTTCTGGGTTGACTTCTATTCTCCATTTCCTAAACCAAGCGCATAATGCGTTGGTTGCGGATTGAAGTATTCTCGTTAACCTACGTAGATTCCTATCAGATGTGTATAATGCGGTGTCGTCTGCAAAGAGTGCTAGGTCTACTTTCTCCGTCCTTGGTATGTCATTAGTGTATAGTGAAAACAAAGTTGGAGAAAGCACCGAGCTTTGTGGGACACCGGCTAATACAGGACGGGGATTGGAGAGTGCACCTTCCAATCTGTAGCGAAAGGTTCGACAGTGGAGAAAGTCCCGTATGATGTGCACGAGGCTGTCTGGCACTCCTAGTTCAAAGAGCTTATATAATAAGCCGTTGTGCCAGACCCTGTCGAAGGCTTTAGCCACGTCAAAGAAAAGCGCACCCGTGCCTATCGGTTTTCGACCTACGTTCCTTTGCTCCAAGATGTGCTCCGTGATGCGGTGCACCTGTTGGACGCAGGAGTGACGGGACCTAAAGCCGAACTGTTCATCCGGTAACAGGTGCTTCGAATGGATGACCTCTCGGAGCCTGTTCAAAATGATCCTTTCGTATAATATAACTATCGCGCTAAGCAAGCTAATAGGACGGTAGCTTATAGGTAGATAAGCCGGTTTTCCGGGTTTCCCAATACCTATTGCAATCGCTTCCTTCCACGTTTGCGGAAAGGAGCAGTTTGTTAGTAAGTTATTGAAAATAACTACTAACAGTTGTTTGAGTGCGAGTGGGAGAGCTTTCAGAACCCTGTTTGGTATTTTGTCTGAACCTGGAGCTTTCCGCGGTTTTAAGGTTTTAATTATTGTCTGTACGTCTTCCACCGTTACCGGTTGGAGGGTGTCTGTCGGTGGGTTGCCGCATGTAGTTTCGACTGTGCAATTCACAGTTCCTATTTGGAGGGCGTTGATTATTTCTGTACTCGGTGTACATTGATTGGGCCAAACTAACGGAAGCCCTTAAGGCAACCGACAGCTCCGACCTGAACGGGGTCACTTGGGATACCTAGCTGCATGATTACCGGTCGGTGATCCGAAGTAAGTTGGTGGATGACTTCTATTGAGTGTACCGTTAAGTTAACACAATGTCGGATTGCTATATCGAGGATATCGGGGCGATGATTTGTGTGAGGGATAGTTGGTTCCCGAGGACCCACTACATCACAGCTTAGCGAAGACGACCACCGTTTGGGTTGGTAACTACAGAGTACCGACCTGAATGTTTCGAGTTAAAATCACCAGCTAGTATTACGGACGGACTCATATCGAGTAGCGACCGGAGGTCGCTTTGAAGTATAGTTTTATCTGGTGGTTGGTAGATGGATGCCAGCGTGATTGGCTGATGGCCGCTCATCGCTATTCTACAACAAGAAACTTCGATATTCTCGAGCTGTGGGGGATCGACAGGTAAACAGCTATGGCTACCGCGGGCTGAAAATAACTTAAAAACTAACGGTGTTCGCCGAAGTCCGCTACCTGAAATCCTAGAAAGGGCACGCAGGTAAAGAGTCGACCGCGTTAGGGCCGATCTTTACCGACAAAAGAGCACGAATTGTACACGAAAAGACACAAATATGATAAAGATAAATATAAAAATAGAAGAGTAAATAAATAAATAGTAGAAATAAATAATATATAAAATAAAGGACTGGATCAGTACACATTGGTTGTCACCGTAAGATATCCTCTGTACTAAAACCAGAATACTTTACGCTGGGCACACACAGCACTCAGCACAAGCACAACACAGCACTTTGAAAACTAAGAAACTTTGTCGCAAAGAAAAAAATCACATTGAGAGCGCTCGGAGGGAGTAAAAAACCCAGAAAAACCGTATCACGGAGCCAACACGCTAGTCTGTGACGTCAGTAAACTGAGCGCGGAAGGGACCGATCAATCGGAGTGGTCTTAGAACGTCTGTACCGGGCGGCGGTCGCAGCGAGAATCGATTTCAATAGAGCGAAGTTGAATCATTTGCTGTAAAAGTATTTAGTTATAGTGGCAAATGAGTAGGTACTAAGTAGATAGCCTACTACTAAGTAAGTAGCCCATTTTCATTAGAAAATATTAAAGGAACACGATTGTGTAACATCTAAAATTTAATGCCAAGTAGGTAAATTGTAGAAAATAATTGCCTAAGAATAAAATAATTTAAGTAACTACTTAGTGCTATATTCAACCTTATTTCTTGGGGCGTAAGTGAACTTGCCTTTGGTAGATACTTGCTTTTCTGCTCATGAGTACCATTTCTATTTATTTGGTTGACACACAAATTGGAATGAGCACCGTAGGATAGCGCAATACCACCGCTGGCTCTGTAATAAAATTATGAGCAAAGGCACATTAAGCAAACTTGAAAAAACTACTCTCCTACGCAGGCCATAAAGCTGCTTTTTTAATACGTTAAAGTTATAATAAGGTATAAGATGTTAAAAGAATACAGGTTTAGCTATACCACGTAATTTGATTTCTAAATAGTCATCTTTGAGTTGGCACTTGTTAATTCAATATTTATAATAATATGTAATAATAGGTCTTTACCTATGAAACTGCCGTTTTGCCGTACTGGCCATTTCAAATGAAAATATTTTTTTTTTGACTGATAATTCTAATTTCAAATTAATTTTATTTGACAAACATGGAATTCTTTTTCTAAAATCGTCATTTGTTTAATAGTTAGTGTTTTGTTTTCAACGCATTCGAACATTTTTCGTCATCATGGATAAGTTAAAAATTCGAGTAATTATGGAGTATGAGTACCGTTGTGGCAGCAAAGCGGCACAAGCGGCACGCAACATCAACGACGTTTACACTACAAACGAACGCACCACCCGTTATTGGTTTACCCGCTTCCGTTCTGGAAATTTTGACCTGAAAAATGAACCCCGTGGTCGTCCGAAAACTTTGGTCGACAATGACAAATTAAAGGCAATTGTGGAAGCTGATGAAACTCAATCCACGGCTGAATTAGCAGCAGCTTTCGACGTTAGCATCAAAACAATATTGGTCCGTTTGCGTCAAATTGGCAAGGTAAAAAAGCTTGACAAATGGGTACCCCACGAACTCAATGACCGCCAGCGCGAAGTACGCGTGGAGACGTGCCTTGCACTGCTCAGCAGGCATACAAATGAAGGAATTCTGAACCGCATTGTTACTTGTGACGAGAAATGGATCCTGTTTGACAATCGTAAGTGCTCAGCAAGTTGGTTAGACCCTGGTTCAGCACCCAAACAATGCCCTAAACGAAAACTTACCCCTAGAAAAGTGATGGTCACTGTTTGGTGGTCTAACGCGGGTGTAATTCATCACAGCTTCTTGCCAAACGGGACAAGCATTACTTCAGATGTGTACTGTGAAGAACTGAACACAATGATGGAGAAGCTTGCACGTCTCCAACCAG
This sequence comes from Marasmarcha lunaedactyla, assembly GCA_923062675.1. Lineage (NCBI taxonomy): Eukaryota > Metazoa > Arthropoda > Insecta > Lepidoptera > Pterophoridae > Marasmarcha > Marasmarcha lunaedactyla. The sequence goes on from OV281341.1 coordinate 20,533,607, forward strand.
CTTTGGTCAATCGTTCGGCTCCACTGCTCCTGCACGACAACGCGCGACCTCATACTGCACAGCAGACTGTCTCCAAGCTACAAGAGTTGGGGTTGGAAGTTCTCCGTCATCCGCCGTACTCACCAGACCTTGCGCCTACAGACTTCTACTTTTTCCAGAATTTGGATAACTTCTTGGCGGGAAAAAAATTCAATCAAATTCGAGAGGCAGTACAAAATGCCTTTGAAGAATTTGTTGCCTCCCGTCCGGCTGATTTCTTCAAGAAAGGCATCAATAAGCTACCAATGCGTTGGCAAAGATGCATTGATTGCATGGGTGATTATTTTGATTAATAGAAATAAAAAATATATAAAAAATTACGCTTCATTTATTTCGTGAAAAACGGCAATTTCATAGGTAAAGACCTAATATTATAATATATAAAAGTTTAGTTTAGTACAATGCCGTTTTTTTATACTAAGTTAATTTTGTACTCATTAATATTTAAGTACTATTGCGTAATTTACCTTGACAGCTCTTCCATGATAACACAGTGGTCTGAGTATTTACCTCCTGTTCCTCCATATTCAGGATTTGCTGTTATACCTAAAACGATAGAAATAAATCTTCAGCAACAACGACTGATACCTCAATCCAAAGATATTGCAATAGACGTAGGTCCCATCTTTAACAACCCTCTTCAACACTCTTGACGGAGGTAGGTATTCTTTCATGAATTGAAAAAAGATAGCACAAAAAATATTCAAAACATATCGTTTGATAATTGACGACCGAGTAGCTTAGTGGTTAGTAGCCTTGCCTCATACGCCGGAGGTCCCAGGTTCGATTCCAGGCCGGGGCATTCATTTCTATGATTAATACAGATGTTTGTTCTCGGGTCATGGTTGTTGTTATTTATATATGTATGTTTATTCTGGGTTCCCCCTAGTTCGCTGTATGGTCATCCATAACACAAGCTCTACTTACTTTGGGGCCTTACAGTTCATCTGTTTTTCTGGGGATTTATTATTATTATTAATTGTTGAAGAAGTATTATTATTATTATTTTGTGTTTTATGGAAATCAGCTGTTGTTACCTGACAATAACTATTTCTGCCAATTTCAAGTATTAGTATATTAAAAGTAATAATAAAATTAAAACATTGCTTTCAAGACATGTGTCCAAAAAACGATCTAATGTTTATAAGTTTTAAGAAGTCAAGTAACACACAGCAACAAAAAAGTGTAGATATGGATTTGACAACGTATTTTTTTTTCGAAGACAGTGTATCAAGAACTAGCCGTTGTCAACTGATAAACGGTAATATTTACCTAAAGCTCCAAGTTCACCAAGTTTTTTCCAAAAACTTCTAAGTTCTTTAAAGTTATTTTCCTTGTCAATTTCAGCAGCTTTCGGGGCTAGTTCTTTTTGAGCAAAGTCGAATATGGTTTTCCTTAGCTGAAAGAAAATGAAAACAATATAATGAAGCGAGTTATTAATCAGGATAAATTAATTAATATATTGAAAGTGATATTTACTAAGCTATTTATAGTTACGTATTAATGTATGTTCGATGGAATATTTCCTCGTATAATAACTAATTCTCTAATGACACCAAGGACCAATTATAGACAGATATTGTTTGTTACTGCAACAAATCACTGCACATCAAGTAAACTAATTATCAATGAAACCAATCTGATAAATTGTTTATAGTAATTATTACCAAAGTGGATTACAACTATGCTTGTCTCTTCCCACATAGAAGGGATTTTGTCTTAGTTGAGTGATTTCATGACAATCTTATTTGCCACAGATTCCAGGGTGCCATGCTGACTATCCATAGCTTGAAAAGCAACGTACAAGTATTTTTAATTCATTTGATAAACCTAATTTACTTACTTTACATAGAAGCAAGTTAGTATATAAAATTTAGGTAAGTATTTGGAAGTCTGTATCAAAGAAGAAACTCGAAAATTTTGTGAAATTTCCGGATTTACATGAAAAAATAAATACCTAGAAGTATTTATAAACTAAACTACACACCATGTACTTTACACAGCTTTGGTGGTACGAACATACATATTCAAATTAGAGATAGCTATATCAAATTATCTTCTATGAAGATCGCAGTAAAAAACATGCAATTTTTTAGATTAAACTACTTTATTCCTACCAAATGCTTTCTGTACTCACCTGCTGTTGCTCATCAGACAAACCAAACACCTTTTCATCTATAGGGTAATAGGACAACCATCTCACACTAGTTTTATTGAACTGTTTACTTAAAACTCGATTTAACACAGTAAGTTTGCCAGCCATAATGACCTCTCCCTATACTAACTACACACTGAACATAATACAAGTCAAAAACAAGTTCGTATTAATGTAAAAACTTCGACTTTAAGTTCAAGGCCTTAGCGATAAAGTCTAATTTAGATTGTAGCGAATAATCTTACTTAATTTGTTATTGAAATGAATACATTGATAACAGGCCAACAAAAGCCACTATCATTCTTATCAATTAATACGTAATATAACAAGATATTTGGATAAGTAAATAGTTTGTGAGAATACGGAGCGTGAGATTTAACACTAAACCCTAGAATGTACCAAAAATATAATTATGTATGACCCCCAAGTAACCAGAGCTTGTGTAATGGATGACCATACAGCGAACGGGAGGGGGACCCAGAGTTGACATACATATATAAATATCAAAGACCATGACCCGAGAATAAACATCTGTGTTCATCACACAGGAATGCCCCGACCAGGACTCGAACCTGGGACCTCCTTACCACTACACCACTAGGCTGTCAAATTTTCCCGAGTCAATCCTGTTCTAATGGAAATTGCGTGAAAAAATATATCCTATGCCACCTCATATGTTGATATCCATCAAACGCATCAAACGACATTCTGCAAATTAGATCGGGAGGTGTTTGGTGGTTTTAGTATCGTTCTCATATTTATTTTTGTTACGAGTGCAATAAGCTCATTGCTTGCAACAAAATTTACATTCATTTATTCCTTGTAATCTGCCCTTTAAAACAATATATAGTACTTGGTGTTAAGTGAAGTGTACAGTTACTTATTATAACAAAACATCAGAATTTAAAGCGTTAAAAACAAATACGCTAGTGCAAAGTGAGTGAACCGTTACGTGCCAACGAACTAGCGCTCGGTCACTCTCGGTTAATTTCGCGCGTCGTCGTATTGCTCTGGTGGTGTATGCGCTATCGCGTTAAGAATGCGACATTGACTTAAGTTGTGAGTTCAATCCTCTTGAGTGATATAAACTAACTTTTTTTTTAAATATATATATTTGTTTTTTCCTTTGTTTTAAATAAGTGCTAAGCATAAATCATGAGTTCTATCAATTGCTCCGGTTGTTTAACTCCTATTAAGGACGAACTTTATTTAAACTGTAAAATGTGTAAAAGCAATTACGACTTGGTGTGCGCCAATGTTCCTGAAAAACGGTTCTTCAATACAATGACTAAATTACATAAAGACAACTGGAAATGTATTCAGTGTATCAGTAAGCAACCAAAAACGGACAATAGTAACACGCCCGTGCGCGCCGCAGCAGCTGGCAGTGTATCCCGTAAGCGGGGGGCCGCAGTGGACAGTCCCCCAGAATCACATGTGTTAGGCATGGATGCAACCTGCATGCTTTCTGACGCTGGCGGTGCTCGGCCAGTTGCTGGCGCTGAACATTTTAAAACGTTAATATTTGAGATGCGCCAATTCTCCGACGAAATGAGAGCAACCCGTCTTGAAATTAAGGCGCTCAATGATACCCTTGCGAAACTAACATCGAGAATTGATGTCTGCGAATCTCGCGTAGACGGCTTAGAGGAGCGTTTGACTCGCTTGGAATCTCAGACGTTAGATAAGTCTGAAATAATGCGAGAGAATGGTTTGCTTTCCTCCATAGCTGAGCTGAAATCGCAACTCAATGAACGCGATCAGGAGACATTGTTGAATGATATTGAGATATCATGTATCCCCGAACAACATGGTGAAGGTCTGCCGCACGTCGTCATGACGTTGGCCACCAAGCTAGGCGTCCCCGTGACCGAGCACGACATCGTCAGCTGCGCGCGCGTGGGGCGCGCGCCGGCAGCGGCGCAGGGCGCAGGTAACGCGGACGGCACTGGAGGCGCGGGCAGCGGGCCACAGCCGCGTGCCATCGTGGTGCGGCTGGCGCGCCGCGCTGTGAGTGACGACCTGCTGCGCGCGGCCCGCGTGCGCCGCGGAGCCACCACCGAGGGCACCGGCTTGCCGCAGCCACCGCGGAGGTTCTACGTTAACGAACGGTTAACGCGAACCAACCGAATACTGTTCCGGCAGGCGCGTGAAGTCGCGGGACGTCTCAACTGGCGGTTTGTCTGGACCCGAGGAGGTAACGTTTACGTCCGCCGTCACCAGGGCCCAGACGCTCCGCGTCATCGTTTGCGATCGGAATCCGACTTACATCGGGTTTTTGGGGAGGCCGCGGTTAGCGCTTCGGAACACAGCATTCAACCAGCGACACACTAACATGTTTTGTATATATTATTGTCTTCATATTTTTATGTACAGCTTAACTTTATTTTTACCACTATTGTTTGCATTTTTTGCCCGTCGTCGGCTTCTAATATTCGTACGATTAACAAAAATAGTTGTTTTAAATCGTCTTTTGTATTCCATTTTATTTATCTTTAAATGTTTTTTGTTGTCGCTTGTTCAAGTTATTTGTAAGCCAGTATCTTTGAACTTAATATTTACAAAGTTATCGAATGCTTATTTTTGTTACGGTGCTACTGTAGAGTTTACAATTTTTTTTTTGTGTATATGCAATATTGTAAGTATCAGGTCAGTGGCTCATTGGTTTAGCTATGCTTCTTTTTACGCCTTGAAATTAATTCATAACGGGCTTATTCATTTATTATTTATATATTATATATAGCTTCATTATTCATCATTCGATAAATATATCTTATCTAAAATTATTGTATTAATGTGTTACTACAACTTAGATTTTATTCAAGTACTTGAATGTATTTATTTTTATAATGCTAGACTGTCCTTGTACATATTTGGTTTATATTATGCAATTTATATTATTATGTATTTAATTTGTTATTATTTTTTGCTTTGTTTTTATGACTTATCGATGTTGCTCTACTATTTAAGCTGGCTTGCCTTCGTATTATGTTTGATTGCCTGCATTAATGGCTTCTAAAACAAAATTTCTTAAGTTAGGGCTTTACAATGCAGGGTCGCTGAACACCGGTCACGACGACTTTCTGATAGCCATGAACCAACTGAATCCGGATATAATTGCCATCAACGAGACATGGATACCGGCGGGCCAGGAGGCGAGAGCTCCCGCAGTCCCCGGTTACCGGCTGCGCAACACACCTCGCCTGGAGAGCGTGCGCCACGGTCGCGGCGGCGGCGTCGCCTTCTATGTGAAGCGCGATGTTCATGTAAGGTATGAGAAATACCTGGATTCTAATATCGAACAAATGTGGTTGTCGATGAAAACAAACGGACATTGTATTGCAATTGGCACGGCTTATAAACCCCCTTGGATGAACGCGGAATTGTTTATTGATGAGCTAACGAAATGTGTCGCACATTTTTCAAAATTTGATTATATAGTTGTTTTGGGTGATTTCAATATTAACATGTTAAACAGTTTTAATCGAAGTACAGTTATATTTAATAATTTTCTTCAATGCATGGACTTGCGCCAAGTTGTTATGGAACCTACACACTTTACATCAGATTCGGAAAGTCTGATAGACCTTGTGTGTACCAACTGTACAGTGCGGGAGGTGTCTGTTAACAATATCACAGGACAAACAGGGCACAGATTGGTTATAACTACTCTCTCTTTAAAGAAAAAAAAGTTCCATCTAAAATAATTCATATTCGTTCTATCAAGAATATAAATATGGAAATTTTTAATCATGAACTTGAGTTAACAGACTGGGAGTCGATTTCTGAGGAACATGATCTTAATCTTATGGTGGAAAAATTTAACAGAATGATATTGTCGCTTTATGACAAGCATGCACCTGTCAAAACGGTGACTACAAAAGCAAATTATTCTCTCCCTTGGATTACTGGTACCATTAAGCACATGATCAACTTGCGTAATCAGGCCTACGAGACCTTTCGTAAAAGTAAATCTGAGTCGCATAAAAAATATTACAAAGATCTCAAGCAATTGGTGAAACGTAGTATTTATTATGAAAAGAAGGCATACTTTGATCAGCATCTTAACAAGAAAAACCAAACCAGCAAAGATTTTTGGAAAAATCTTAAAGAAAAAGTTCTGGTCGATCCTGGAAAAAATGAATGCCTACCAGATTATTTTAATGACCCCAATGATATTAACAGACATTTCCTTATTGTACCTGGATCCTGCACAGTACCTACCTCAGAGCTCACTAATTTTGAACTGAACAGATTTTGCTCCGCTGAGTTTAAGCTTCGCCCTGTATCCGAAACTGAAGTTTTTAAGTTTATAATTTCAATTGAATCTAATGCTGCCGGCAGTGATGGGATTAGCAAAGAGATGATATTACTGACTTTACCTCGTACTCTAAAGATTATCACGGATATTATAAATAGATCGATCATGACTAGTACTGTACCTAAGCAGTGGAAAGTAGCCTTAGTTACTCCGTTGCCAAAAGTCGAAAATCCCAGTGAGTTAAAAGATGTAAGGCCAATTAGTATACTGCCCTTCAACTCTAAGCTGCTTGAAAAAGCAATCTACTGTCAACTTATGAGCTATATAGAAGAAAACAATATATTGCCGAAACATCAGTCAGGTTTTCGTACTGGACGTGGTACTGTAACCACACTCTTAGATGTCACAATGTTGTCATTTTAACCGAACAAGATGTTGGAAAGGGGACCATATTGACTCTACTGGACTACACACGAGCCTTTGACTGTCTCAATATTCCACTTTTGGTATCCAAGCTTAAATATTATGGAGTGAATAGCGAATGTGCGGAGTGGTTTAAGAGTTACTTGACTGGAAGGTTTCAAGCTGTTAAGCTGTCACGGAGTGATGGCACGCATTTAATCTCAGAACTGAAACCAATTGAACGTGGCGTACCTCAGGGATCTATCCTTGGTCCGCTTATTTTTATTATTTATAGTGCAGACCTTGTGAAAGAAATTACGTACTGTAAATATCACTGTTATGCGGATGACGTTCAACTTTACATTTCAGAAACACCTGATATAATTGCGATCGCCGCGGCAAGGATGAACGAAGATTTAAAAAGAATAGCTGATTGGTCTTCGAGAAATGCTTTAGTCTGAACCCAGCAAAATCTAAATTCATGGTCTTCGGATCAAAATCGCATATCAACAAAATTATGCAAAATAAACCGGATGTGCGTATATCGGGCAATAGCATTGAACATGTAAGGAAAGCGAGAAATTTAGGCATTATAATGGACGATCAGTTGCGATTTCACTCGCATATAATTAGCAACGTTAGAAACTGTTTTTATAGATTAAAAATCCTATATAAGATACGCAGATTTCTAAGTGAACAAACACGCATAACGCTCTGCGAGTCTTTATAGTGCTATCTAGGTTGAACTATGGGGACCTTATCTACGGAGGCCGTTTTCTATCTATTCAGCAGCGCATGGTGCAACGCGTGCAAAATGCCTGCTGTAGATTTAGCTTTGCAATACCTCCTCGTAGCCATATCACACCGTACCTAAATAAGGCGTCAATGTTGAATATGAAATCTCGAAGGCAGTTGCACCTAGCATGTTTAATGTTCGACATCGTACATCTCAAAAAGCCCGAGTATCTACACGAGAAACTGACTTTTTTAAAGTCTCGTGGCATGCATGGCATTAGGACTGCACGTATGCCGCTAGAGAGCCAAAAGCACAGAACAGTGGCATTTGAAGGCAGTTTCCGCCACAAAGCAACAAGATGTTGGAACGATATTCCCCCTCCACTGAGGCAGCTCTCATCTAAGTTGACATTTAAAAACTTATGAAACTTAATATAATTAACCAGCAGAAACTTTTATCGTAAAAAAATATATTTACGTAACTTCTGAGTGTCAAGATTTTCAATTTCATTATTTATTTCTTTAATTATTATTTATCTGCTAATGTTGCCTTCTGTTGTTTTTGGCTCTCAAGTGCTATTTATTGTTTATTATGTATGTATATTTATAGTACTATGTGTAATGTTGAATATTATTATTATTTTATTACATTTTATTCAAACTTACTGTAATTTAAAATCAATTCAATTTAATTTCATTCTCCCGGCCACTTCATTTTCTTCATAACTATTTTTATCTCAGATTATATCTTATATAACACCTGAAGCTATGTTGCACTCGTCGCGTAGCCTTAAGGTGATAGCTGAAAATCAGTGATTTGCTCAACGGAGCGAATATAACCACTGAGCTATGGTCTTTTGCAATATTGCACACACTTACAACTTATCATTACGCACTTACTTGTTTATTCTGTGATCTCTCTTTTTTAATTTTACTTAATATTCTTGTTTTTTTTTTCTCTCTGTGTCATATTTTATGATAATTTGTTGTGTGTCTTATTGCAAATAAACCGATATTCTATTCTATTCTATTCTAAACGTTTAAAACATGCAATGCAAGTTTCCATTCTGGTTGTTTTCTTTAACTTCATGTGATGCCTCGTCACAAATAGTTGAACAATGGATTGTTCTTTTTAGTACTTGTGACCACTCAGCTTGTCTTTTGTTTGTTGAAACAAAGGAATATTCCTATTAACACCACTGATTGTACCCAAGTGCTAAACTAATATGTGCTTCAAAATATAGACATATTCCGATTAACTTGTCTTATTTGGCAAACTACTTTTCTTATTCTTTTAACAAGTTAATAAAAAGGACCATGGATCGTCTTTTTTATAAGTTTCTAAAAAAAAGACAGAAAGAGAGAGACAGAGCTACACTTAGTTCATGTCGTTTTATCACGACAACAACGCCAAATAGTTTGCTGAGTTTGAACTCGCATTCACGGAGTTTTTATTGCGATGAAAACGGCGAAACTTTGCGGTAGCGTAAACTCAGCAGGGTGTCACTCTCTCGGGCTAGGGTTTTTTGCATCAAACTACATTTTCAAGTCGTCGAAACAAAAACCTTAAGATTGTGCAATACTTTGCATAAAATGTAGTCGTGAACTAATTTTAGTTTATTAGATACTATTTCTTATTAGAAAAACTGAACTTATGCCAAAAAATAAAAAGATTAGTAAATTCGGTGATAATAGGAATAACCCAACAACTCTGCGTGTCGAATGGAACGTAGGTAAACGCATTTCTATGAATACTGTGTTCACGGCACCTTGTGATAGTCAATGTGAACCAGCATAAGTGTCAAATGCACTGTAATTGTAATTTTTTTGATCAACTATCGTGTGTTATTATTTTATTTTATATTACAACGGGGGCAAGTGAATAGATTTCGTCATTTGTAAAGGATGCCTTGTAAAGGAGGAGAAGTCAGAAACTATGAGAGATAGCGAAATCTGTTCTTAGGAACCATGGCGTCAATTCAGTATTTTATTACCTACATATTTTATTTATACAACGTTGATAAAAGCGAGAGGCATTAAATGAAACCACATATTTTGTATCATTATCAGGCGACACAACAAAAATCAGATCAATGTAAGCAACAGTTTAGTCAACAGTGTAGTAACATTTAAACACTCTGTATCTTCCCGATCACCTGATCGTAAGTTTGTACTATAGGCATACGTAGTTATCTAAACGACAAAATTCACGCGAGCGATGCGACGTTGCCAGTTCGTATCGTAAGTTTGCAGTATAAACAAGGAAGTACACTGTTACTAAATCTTTCCTTAAAAGAAAGTACAGATCACGGTTATCTCACTCTAATGTAATAAGCGCAAAGGAAATAGAAATAGATTTTTAGGTCAAGGGCACAATTTTTACTTTGTTTAGTGCGAAGACGCGTTGCATCCGGGGGCACGTTGCGCAATTCAGCACAGATTATTGTCGCTCACGCATCCCATTTACTAATGTTAAGTTTTTATTGTGATAGGACACATAGGGGAAGCCCGGGCAAAGCGAATAACCCAGGTAAAGCGGATAAGCGATGTTTCTAGAAAACAATAAGAGATGGCGTTACAAATTGCGGGTGCGTAGGCGAGTGCACCCTCTGACTACGCCTTGCCAGTTGATTCAGAGCAACTGACGCCGTTCTTTTTTTTTGTGACAAAAAAATTGTTTTGAGCCTTTTTCTTACGATTTTCGACCAGGTTTGTTTTCATTTCATTTGTTTTTACTGTTAGCTAACCCAGGAACGATTTCGTTTTGCAGATTAACAATGTTGTCTAGTGTTATTTGTGATATTAATATTATATTGAGCCGGTGTTAAATTTTAAGAAAAGTAGGTATGTTTAGAAATACATATTTTGGGCAAAGTGAATAGGGTAAATAGTGCTTCTGTGCAAAATGCAATTCAAGGCTTTCGGAAACCCGGAATTTGGCCGCTCAGATTTAGATGCCAAGAAAAAGTGGAAAAGGAAAGGGAAAAATGACAGAGAGAGGAAAAACAGAACAAGCCAAGGCTAAGAAAACAATACCCAATATCACCAAAAAAGTAAAAGGAAAGTATGCATGCCTGGTCTGCACCGAAGAGTATGTGGATGGACCTATAGAAGATTGGATCCAATGCTCAGAGTGCCACCGTTGGGCACATGAAATATGTACGTCGTACAGTGGATTTAGCAGCTATTTCTGCGATGACTGTCAGGAATAACCACCTAATCCGCTTTACTCCACGTAGCTTATCCACTTTACCCGACATGGTTGGGTAAAGCGGATAATGGAAGAGGTTTAAAAAAATATTTTTTTCAATATGAAGATATTATATTTTGTTAATTTTGATGTTACATTTGCAAAGGTGATTATATGTGCCATAAATGAAAAATAAACGATGTCCCTAAGTTGATTAATCCTGTGTTATTTTTTTGCTTTTCCTTAACTTATCCGCGCTGCCCGGGCTTCCCCTAACTGAGTATTTTAGGTTTAGTTTTGTGAGTAGTTTTTAATTATTTTGTAAGTACGTAAGACATCCACAATGCCTCGTGCCACATACACGGCGTTAGAATACACTGACATGATTTTAATCTATGGGGAATCCCACGGAAACGCAGCTCTAGCTCTGCGAACTTACCGAGAAAGGTATGGAGACAGCCGCGCGTGCCCTAGGAACGCTCGCACCATAGTATTGGCTATACAACGGGCACGGGAAAACAGACCATTAGCAGCGCATCAGGAGGGAGTCCCACCGCAGCAGATACCTACTGCGCGCGAGCAACAGGTTCTTGACTATTTTGACCGCAACCCCACATCGAGTCTGCGTAGAGCCGCACGCCAGTTTAGAGTTTGCCATAGAACCGTGCATAACATTTTAAAAGGAATAAACGCAAACCGTACAAATTTAAAAAAGTTCAAGCCCTTTTAAGAAGGGATTTGCCAGTCAGGCGTACTCACTGCCAGTGGATACTTGACAAAGTTACTGACGAATTTTTTATTAAATGTCATGTGGACTGACGAGAGCACATTTACACGCAATGGCATATGGAACCAACAAAATCTCAGATACTAGAGTATTGAAAATCCACGCATGATTCGGGAGTCAGAGCATCAGTACCGCTTCTCTGTTAATGTGTGGGCTGGTATACACAGGGACCAGATTATTGGCCCTGTTTTTATTGACGGCGCCCTTAACGCGGCAAAATTTTTGAAGATATTATCCGGACCCGTTGCTGAATATACCAAAGAACTACCCTTAGCCAATTATCGGCATTTATGGTACCAATTGGACGGAGCTCCTCCACATTCAGTGATGTCTTCCAGAGAGCTACTCTTTTCACATGACACCCATGCACCCATATTCACCCCGGATACATGTTTTTAGACAGACTTAGGGTGCTTCATCAAAAAAATACTGCTATACCCGGGGTTAAATTCAGGAAGGAAGTATGATTAAGAAAATGAATTTTACCGAAAAGAGTTACAAAAACAGTTTTTAAACATTGATAATAATATAATCAGGTAGATAATATAAAAGAATACTCAACAAAGATTTGTTAATAACTAAAGTCGCATATTAAAGTATTAAGTGAAGATAGTCCAGTGGACTTATAATAATAATAAAAGGTTTTTAATAAAAAAAATGCATTGGCTCAGTTACATTTTTATTAATATAAATATACCTAGAAACTAACTAGCTTCAAAAGCACCATTATGATTAAATACAACAGTTTATTTAAATCTCTAAATAACATAACAATAGAAATAAAAAAATACGTTTTAAATCATTACAGTAGATTTAATCCTTAAGATACCTTGGTTATAAAGGGACCATTTCTTGGTAAAAAAAAATTGATACTATAAAGAAATATTTCAAATGATAAAAATTATTAAAATACAAAAAAAATATATTTGAAATAAATTGTATTGATTAAGGGCTGATTTTTCAATGCTCAGATAACTTTTAGTAGAGTAATTTTGAGAGTTAGACATCATGGAAAATCTTGTCAAGTGTCAAAATTATTCTCCAGATAAAAAAATATCTGTGCATTGAAAAATCAGCCTTAAGTAAAATAATAATAATCATTCCAGATTAACAAAGTCAAACTTATTTTTTGGTATTTGCTTTGTCACTTTTACATTTGACTTATATTTGTATAAGAAATGTATACTTATGCAAATTGCTATACTGAAAGTAATGTAGAAGTTAAATAATTTTTTTTTTAAATTATTGGTTGAATGTCTTAATAATTTTCCGAGGGTTTTATGTCTAGGATACTGAAAAATATTTGAACGTACAGAAACAATGAAAATGTAAACAGTATTTTTGTTGCGCGAATACTAATCAAAATAAGGCGTAAAATTTGGGCAATGGCATTTTAAACAATAACAATTATAGCCTCATTGGAGTCATCAGTAACTTTTAAACAAAATAAGCCAAAATATCTTTCTTAATACGCACATAACCGTAAATAGTGATATATATTTATTTTGGAGAGAAATAGAAGTTGTGGCGCGTGGTAACTATTGGCAAGAAGTAGGGAGCAGTGTGGCATCAGTGGCACTGCAAGTAAATTCAAACAAAGGCATGTTTATTTCTCTCTTTTATAAGTGCTGTGAAAATACCCTTCGATGAATATAATTAGAATAAGGGATATTAATAATATAAATAAGACGGAGTTCAATAACTATTAATAAAATATTGATTTCTAACTATACAAAATTAATAACACTACCAATCACCTAGTAAATCATAAAAATTATAAGAATAATTTATTATATTTCATATATTATGCTCAACATTACAAAAACCGTCCATTTACAAATGTGTCTTATAGAATAATGATAAAGTTTAACGTAAAATAAAAACATAATAAATATATGTAAATTTAAAAAATCCGATGTACCAAAATACAATTGAAATAACAAGTAAAGGGCTGCACAAAAATATTTTACAAAACATAAATGTCAAATTCAGGAATGTAAAATTCCATTTAAAAACATCATTTTTAATTGCATATGCAAAATAATTATAACTATTAAAATAATATGATAAAGAACAATCTGTTTGATATTTTTGTTTTTACAATAATCTTAATTTTTTACAATTTACAAGTAAACGCGTTACTAAGTCAATCTTTTTTACAAGTTGATTAAATATATTGTGTAAAGTATTTTGAATACTTTTAATTTCGCAGGCAGTAAAGGCAAATTTTATTCAAACGTGGAAAGTAAATTTTATTTCAACTTCCCAAATATTACTTATTCAAAGCTCTTGCGTTAACTAATTTGTGTCCATTTTAGATTTGAGCGATTGATAATACTCTGACAAAACTTTCCAAGCTGTCGGGGCCATGAATCCCTTTGGTGGTTCTTTGCCTGCTTTGGCTAGTCCTGAAAATATCACGGTAAAAATGATGTTAAGGTTTGTCTATTATAATAATATTAGAACTAAACATAAAAATAGAATAATAGATCTTATACAGAATTTAGGCTGGAAGCTTTACTCATATTTATCTGATTTATCGATGCTAAATGGTCAAATAAAAGTTAATAAAACACTTCAGTTTATACTAAATAATTAAGTAAATCTCGGTTAATGATTTTGCCAAGATTGGTGTCACCTGTTTTCTGAATATGAACAGGAGAACACAAAGATGCTTTTATTTGTCCCTACGTATAGCTAAACAGCTCTTAATGCGCTTTATAGATTTCCGCCTTAGTGTCCCTATTAGCATTGAACATCATGATCACTTTTAACATCTAGACAAATTCATGAAATGTAAACAAACTGTTGATCAAACAATGCCTGTTTTAAATCCCCTACGCAAAAGGGGGTATTATATGGTTAACGTATTTGTCTGTGGCATCGAATCTCTTTAAAAGCAGAACAAATCAAGTTTTCTTTGACACGTTGGATGAAAATCGCTTCGGCGGTTCAAAAGCTATGTATACATATTCCTGTCGGTCTGGGACTTAATTTGTGTTATCAAGCAACTTGTTACTAGTGTTCGAACAAAGACCGCTGATATATGAGGCTCTAGTGTCATCTATTTACTTTGTTTTAGCTAATTTAGTCTTAGCCTTAGAAAAAGGATATGTTTACTACATAATTTATCTCGTTTTAGAAGCTCCAAGGCAGTCTTACCTCTCATTCTAGTTCCGGATATAAAATCGAAGTCCTCCTTTCTAGTGGGGTCAAAGAAAGCCATTTTTCCGATCGAAGTATCGTAAGCGGCTACACGGAAAGGTATGATCTGTTATAAACAAAAGTTATTATTGTCAATAGTCGAGACAATTTTATTTCTTCTATATTCTATATGCAACTAGAGTATAGTATAGGATTAAGCGGAACTGTCGTTTCACAATAGTTATTAAGCCATTTTAATAAAACCATTTGTACAAAAAGAATCATTGCCGTGACACAATTACTGTGTTGTAGAATAATAATTATCAAGTGATTATTTGAAACAGATTCTTTTATAATTAACAATGAACTTATTATCAGTTTGTAAATAACTTTTCAGTGAAAATAACAATAAAGACTATGTACATCATACTCTATTGAAGTTTTCCATGGGTTTGTTATTCCTTTCCTTTATCTGGAACGTAACGAAACACTGGACATGTATACTTAAAGACATATATATTGTTTAACTTACCTCTAAACCCTTCAACCCAGGAGCAGTTTTCAGCACCATAGCGCCGTGTCTGGGGTCGTAAAGGTCCCCACCGTTTGGGTGTGGCATCCCAGCTGGGTCGCGACCCACTATGTAATGTTGGGCGCCACAATTCATACGGCATTTTGCGTGCCATTGGACCTGGTTTGGAACCGGGAGGTGTTATCATTTGAAATTGTGTAAATAGAACTGTAATAAATTTCACTCGATGAATGAAGAGGCATTACCATTGTATGAAATTAAAATGTATCATTTACATGATTTTATCTGTTTGAAAGCCAAATATACAGAAAGTATTTATGTTCCACTTCAAAGTAAAGCAAGGTACGGGTGACAGCTGTCAGCATCACATACAAAATGTATATAATAAATTTATGGCGCTCCGATACATGCAAACATTTCGCGGTAAATTATTATTTTCACAGTTACGGATGTTTACCGCTGTGATGTTTAAGGCGTAGCTAACACTATTAAGCCGTGATTGTAAAACACTGAACACTGAATGGAACGAATCGTCTTTTTTGTCGCTGGCTCTTTTTGCTCTCGGTCTAGCGGAGCCTTTAAAAAGCCGAACTACGCTTGATGCTTGAGTTTCTCTTATAAATAAATCATTTAAAAAAAATATTTTGATTCATTGTTTGTGTCAGACGCACCATACTAGATATTAGTTAGAATCCTGAGCGACGCGAGTGATTCATGGCCCTCGATATAAATTCGTACTTTATTCAGGAGTTGCATACTGTACTTTATACCATGACTACGAGAAAAAGACATAATTTAAGCGAAAATAGAAATTTAATCAAGAAATAATAAATGTTACATTAATTGAAATGGACATTAAAATTAGAGCAATGACTGAAATTAAGCGTAATTTTCTTATTATTATCATTAGGGTGGTCAACTTGTGAAACAATATTTATTATATGACGAACCTCAGTGGGCCCAGCGTACATCATTGGCGAGGGGAATATAGCAAGGACTGTGGACTGCGGATCCAAAACGCCTTCACTCAGAACTGCCTTATGTTGATTTATCCTGACGTCCAAAGGTACATCATCATCTTTGGTCCACCCCCCTGGGAATTTAAAAATAAATTATTTCAGAATCAACACCAGCGTGTTTTCAACCACGTAACTCATCTAAAGAACTTCGGGGTGTTCTTGTCGTTCAATACGCCAGGTGATTTTTTTACGTTCGGAAAAATAAAGTTAACCTTAATGTTCGTCGTTTGGACAGTTTGGAGGACTGGCCTAGCTAACAGTTGCAAATAAGAACAATTTTGTATAGACACAAAGAGACGCTGTGAACTTATTTTGTAAAAATATACCCGAAAAGTTTCCAGTAAGTCTGCTTTACGAAGGTTTTCTCGAACTGGTGGTAGAGTCATGCTTTATTTAACGTCAATAAGAACAAGTCATTGTCATATTGAGAAATAAATATTTTAATTTGAATTTTAAAGCCATACACAAAGTATTAGCTGATTATTCTTTAAATATAACCGTTCGAATAACTTGCAAGGTTCTTGCAAATTAATTACCCTACGACACGCGAGTACCGCAGCCAGCAGCGTACAACGAAATCTAGTAATGGTATATATATATTACTTGTTTCTGTAGCCCAATTCTCGTGAAAACAGACAATTGAAAGATCGTTGTAGTGCAGAAGTCGTTCGATCGAAGTTCTATCCAAAATCGGTATTCACGTATTGCTCAGACGCGCTTCGATAGGACTTCAACTCAATAGGATCGAAACTGAACGACTTTTGAATCGAATGACATAAGATGTTGCCAATTCAAGTGATTACTGAACTACCAAGAAATTAAAACATATTTTAAATTCTGAATACGGTGTATTTGTAATTGGTTAAATAAATTTAAATAATAACTATTACAAATAACTTCAACTAGCCAAAGAGAAATAAATGCTGAAAAAAGCGAGTTTTCCCTTGAATTGATCGAATGATTCGCATCTTGATAAAAGTCATTGTCTTGCCATCAAACTGTTTGTCAATATACATTGTTGTCAAAATGGCGATAGTTTATTATTTGTTTTTATTCAAAAGCACGAAACTTGTGTAGAAATTTCTTGTTCAAACATTTTTATTTATTTAAATATCAAACGCAAGTTTCTATACGACAGTTGGAACTGTTTGTTGATTGCATAAATTAATAAGAAGCATCAGAACTTAGCCTTAGGTCCCGTCCGATCTAAGGAGGGACGAGACTGGAGTTCAAGATTGTCAGGATAAATAATAATAATAAAAACACTTTATTGCTCACAAAAAACAGAGTACAAATTTACAATAGGAAACTTAAACTAAAGTGGGCAAAGGCGGCCTTATCGCTAGCAGCGATCTCTTCCAGACAACCTTTGTGTGGACGGAAAACTACAAAAAGAAAGAGAGGTAGTGCATTATAAGGAGAAAAAAAAATACAGTGCAATAAATAAATAAATATATAAGGAAAAAATGCTGTATACACAAATATGATAACATAACACTGCTATATAATTGATAGTAAACTTATAATAAATAATTGTAATTGTAGATCAGTAATTGTAGCTCATAACTTTCCCAAAAGATGTTTATGGAGTTTGGATTTAAAAGTGGTTATGGACTTCGAGTGCCATACAACAGCCGGTAGCTTGTTCCACAGATGAGCGGACCTAACTGTGAAGGATTCGTGAAAATATCCTGATCGAGTAAGTGGTGCCTTAATGAGGTTATCAGCATCAGATTGTAGGTCGCGGTTGTGTCGTACACCAAGAAACCTGAAGCGCTCTTTAAGGTAACAGGGCGTGCGGGGGTCATAAAATACTTTGTATAACAACGTTAAAACATGCTCCTCCTGCCGCAGCCTGACTGGCAACCATCCAAGCTTGCGTTCGTGTTCTGAGACATGATCGAACTTGCGCAATCCATATATGAATCTGATGCACAGGTTCTGCAGACGCTGAAGTCTGTCAAGTAAGTCTTCGTTGAGATCGATGAGGCAGACATCAGAATAGTACAGAATCGGCAGCAGCAACGATAGGATATTACTCTTTCTCAAACCATCGACGGACGCGAAATATTGGCACAAAGTGTAGGTTGCAGCTTTACAACCATTTAAAATGTCGGGTCTCAAATACGGTCCGAAGAATTCACGAAGCTCGCAGAGTGGTGGTGGCCCAAAGATGTTCCGATATTAGGTCCCTTAGAAGAACGCCTTTGTGAAATTATAGGGCTTGACAAGTTTTAGGGATTTAAGAGCAAATTTCACTAAGCTAGTAGTTGCTTTAACAAGCTATTGCGAAGTAAATGTAATTTTAATTGGTTTGTTGATATTATAATATTTCAGTGATAACAATTTTTAAGATCAAACTGTAGTTAAAATTTAGACCAAATAGTATGTTTTACAATTGTGTTTTAATTTTTTATTACACTTACACTTAGCTATCAAGCTCCATACACATGGTAATTATTTCTTCAAATATTAACCTACCATAACAAAGTAGTTGACACATCATAACTAAAGAATTACAACATAACACCTTATAATTATGCAGTAATTTGACATGAAAACCTCTAACCACATAATGTTGACTATTGGACACATCTTAGGTACTAGCACTTTCATAAGAGATAAGCACAACATGATATCATAAAGTCATCCTTAAGATCTTTACTCAACACATAATTATTCAAATTAGATTTCATTAAAAAAAACATATATTTTTACTAAATTATTGTACTTATTATGATTATTCAACATCATTTATAGTCTGTCTATAGTGTCTTGTCTAAGTGCTTGTTGGGCTTGCTTTAGATAAACATTAACTCTATGCAGTCCTTGAAAAGTCTCCATGTTAGCTGCTTCATTTGTGAAGCTCTCCTTTGCCACAATATATTGTGATTGATTTTCCCTCTGACGAAGTACTGGAACCGCAACCTAGGCTCTGTTTGCAACGTGAGCCAAAGCTGTACAAGCATTGACCATTTGGCCATAAACTTCTTACAGGCAGTCAGTCAAAATCTGAAAGTAATATAAGACCATCAGTGTATGTTTAACATTACCACCGTATTCCAATAAAAATGAAGTTGTCTTAATGCATTTTGGTTGTTTGGTTATTTTTATTTGAGTAACCCAAATTAAAACAGTTTGTAAATAAAGGTTTAAAAACTGTTCTATTCAATAAGTTATACCTACCTTATTATCCAATATGTAAACCTTAGTAGATATCATCATAAACTAATATATTTACGTTTTAATTTGGTATTCAAATAATGTGGGCTAGCAGAATAGAAACCTACTAACCTTATCTTTTACTGACAAAGAATCCCGTTTTCTTTCTTTTCATCAATGAGATTCTGCACCAACACTTTTGTGAGACATGTTTTAATAAAGTCTTTCTCTGGCATTGTGAATGCGTCCCATCTTGTGAACCTCAATACACTTCTTCTTTTTCGCTTTTCGCGTCAATTTTGCTATTCTGGCATATCTAGCAACAAATAAGCTAACTCAGCTCGTTTTTAGTCTCTTCAAAACACAAAAACAGCGGTTCTCTCTTTGTAAAAGTCCCGTAGAATAAACTTTTGTTCAACGACTTTTGGATCGGTTATTTTGACGTTAAGTCGTTGACTTCCGATCGAAGTAACCGTCATTTGTAGGAGTAGAATACCATCGTGATATCGTTTTGAAACGATTGAAACTCGATTTAGGATGTGAATACGGTTCAGCAACATTCCGATAGAGCGACTTCAGAACGACTTTAGAATCGGTCAAATCGACGGATGAGAATACGAAAGTGACTTCAACGACTGAGTCGCTACGACCTCGCTGCGGTTTTTTATTACGAGAATTGGCCTACTGGACTATGTACCGTTAATAGTGAGAGAATATTCAAATCGGTACAGTAGTTTCACAGTTTGTCGACAACACATAAACCAACAAAGAAATATTTCCTCTTCTTAACAACAAGCATACTCATAGAAAAATGTTATCGCCTAGGAAACAAGTTGTTTATTTGTATTAAAAAAATATATATTTCATTGATAAATTATATATATGTTACAGTTAAAACCAATTTCAGTAATAACGCGTATTTCTTATTTAAAACCAGTTTTAACTAAACACCTTTGTTAAAACTAGAATTTCCTAGTTATAACTACATTTTACTAATTTATACATGGGTGCTAATTAAACAGATTTTTTTTATAGCATACAGAACTTATTCACCTCTAAAAATCTACATTACCTTCTAAATTACTAAGTCAGCCACAATTTACGAGTTTCTGAACTATTATTGCTATAAAATTTTGAATTATCATCCAATTTCGATTATGGCAGCCTGATATTAAGATATCATAGATAATTGCAGCTTAATATTAACCTAACCCAAATTTAACTACTACGCTTTCTATAGAAAAAGCGTCTTGTCTAGTTAGAACGAGAATTCACTGATATTCATTTTTGAACAAAAGTTAATTCTAGTTATAACAAAGGCATGTAGTAAAAACGAGTTTTTACTAGGGGAAACGCGTTGTAACTAAGAACGGGTTTTCACTGTAACATACATATCTATATATTTTTTATTTTAGTATGTAAAATAATTCAAAATTTATATTTATTTTACTTTAATCTGAAATAAGGTGTTTTGGGAACACCATTTAAATATTTGATTTCTGTTCCGTGTTTCATTTTAAACAAATTTATTTATAATAAGTTGGTACGGCGACTTCGGGAGTAGTTATGTTTTTAAAATCGCATTGCGAAGTTATTATATAACCGGGAATGAGCAACTACAATTTTCTATGTAATATCTGTCATCTTCTCGAGTTACAAAATGATGCTAAAAATTACACACCCAGTAAATACACATCGAGAGCTCAAACATAATAATTACTATATTACAATAAGTTGACATAATTTAGGTACTTATTAGGTATAAAACACTTCATTTTGTCCTTAATCGTAGTCAAAAGAGATATAAGGGATCAGCTTCAAATACATTGATAACGTTTTGATTTACAACTGATAAAGATATCGATCGGGACCGATAAAAATATTTTATCAGACGGATCAAACAAAATAAATATTCGCTAATATGGTAGATAAAAATGTGGATAACATTGTTTTATCATTACCTATACCCTTTTTTCAATGTTTTACATATCATATGATTGAAAAATTATGGACTGAATCAAAATAGCTCGAAACAAATCAACGTTTTCGCCTTTGTGATTTTAAAGATTGGCAGCTAATACTCTTTAGATGTCATCAACGTATTTTTTTGTCACTAACAGCACCTAGATACTTTAAATTTAAGACAGTTATGAGGTTCTATAAATTATTCGTATTCTCACCTAATGGGTGTAGCAATAAGACTGGTTTTTTAAATCCTCTTTCCAGTAACTGGCGATGGGTGTCTTGCATCAGTAGGGCGTGACCGTTGTGGATTGGATTTCTCAGCTGGAATTTAGAAAATAAATAACTTATATGAAGTTACTTTGAAAAAGTATATACAGGGTGTTCAAAAGATTATTTTACATAAAAATATTCCAGATTGAGTTAGTCTTGACCATTCGACAACAAAAAACCGTTTTTTATTTGGACTTATGGTTTTCCAGAAAAAATTGTAAAATTTAGAGTTAAAGCGCGCCGCCACACACCTACCCAGATAACGCGCGGACCATGCGATCAGTTGGGAGGTCATTACACAATAGAAAAAACGTAAACGTAGATAAATAGATACCTTGTGCCTTACTTGCGTAAACAGCTTTCTTACATTTCCAGTCCAGTAAGACTTCTAACAAGAATCGAATAAAAAGGGTATCGAAGTAAGTACTTACCAGTCTTTGTTATTATCTATTGTATTGTATGTGTAATACGCGACTGTCGGTGTTGATCGCACAGTGCTTGATTGCAAATTGGGTGGAAAAACTGTGTATGCAAGTAAGTAGGAAGGTGTCTAATTATCTACGTTTACGTTTTTCTATTGTGAGACGACCTCCCAGCTGATCGCAAGGTTATCTAGATGGGGCTTTAAGACTAAATGTTTAGAATTTTTTAATGGATAGACCATGAGTCCGAATGAAAAACGGGTTTTTTGTAGTCGAATGGTGGAGACTTACTCAATCTGGATTATTTTTTTGTAAAATACTTTCTTGAGCACCCTGTATATCTACGATCATGGTTGCTATTGTAACTAGCCATCGGCCCAAGCTAGCTGGTATGCATACACTTACTACTAGCATTTCTTAATCCCACATATTTTATATCCGAGAACACAAGTTATGTGTTCTGGAATCTCTGGAACTCCAGTGACTGGTATCGTAGGGATTAGTGTATAATAAAATTCAGCAAACGATTAGCAACCGAATATTAGATAATACGATATTTTTGTTGACGTTCAGCTTGGTATCGCGAGGCAATTTTATGAAGATTCAATATCTGTATATATAGATAAAAACACGAAGAACCGCCACCCATATAAGCATAAAGAGCTTAAATGGCTAAACAATGACAATGTTATTCTCTTAATCACAGAAGTGAAGTCAATTCGGAACTTTTATGGTAACCGACATTTAAATATAATTAAATAGTAAACAAACAACCCTCATAACCAAAAAATGCTTTTCTTAAAAGGCAACTCACTTGAAAAGCAAAGATAGCATCCGCCTTCAATTCCTTGAACTTAGCCCTCAACTCATTCGGTGTGAGTCTGTAGGAGTCCAAGCCGTCGTTCCAACGAATCCTTTCGAAAACTTCAAGATTGCCCCCGACTAGCCAGTCGCCAGAGTCTTTTATCATCTGGAATATTGGGAATATTATTATTTTAGCAACATGGACTTTGAATAATATATTTTGGAAATGGATATTTTAAACTAATAAGTTACAATATTAATTCACTTTGTAGGTTCACCAAGCCGAGCTCGGCACGCAAATATCTATTTGGCGGTAGATTTGTTTCTTTTATTTTTTGTTACTTGACGTGATAAAATATGGCAGTATATTAATATATGGAAAAAATAACCGTGGGTTTGGCTAAATGTGTAATGTGAGAAGGTCCTCGGCTATCTCTCGGTTTCTTAATGCCGGTATGTGTCTATTGTTTTACTTATTATCATATGTTCTCGAGTAATATATTTGTACTATAGTTGGCCTTTAATTTAAAAGCATCTTAATATAAACTGATTTTGATTTGAGAATTAAATAACTAAATACATTAAATAAAACATACTGAAAGGTGAAAATATATAACAAAATATACATGTTTCAATCCTTTTACTACGCTTTTTCAATAAGCAACTCTATAAGAAATAAATTCGATTGATGACTTTTATATCTAAAGTGAGCACAAAATAACAATCATATCCTCAAAAAACATGTTTAATTTGGATTCACATCCTACTCACCTTTATATAAGGATGTCCCGTATGATATATACCAAATTGTCGACTGCATCTTTCCTCTTTCCTATGAGGGTAGAATTCAGGAGACCGTAATACCGCCACATATCTTCCTTGGTGGACCAAAGCAATGGCATTTGACCCTGCTAAACGGTCCTTAAGTCCAGTTTCTACGGGTAGAACTATTGGCACTGACTGATTGATTAAAGACCCGTCTGGCAGGGTTATGCAGTTTGAGTGTAGCGTCTGGAAAAGAGGGGATAAGAATGGTTTGAAAATGGTGATTTTATCATGCTTTTGTGTGAATAAGAGTGAAAAAAACAATAATTATGAAAATTCTCAAGATTACAAATACGGAATCTAACCAATGAATGGAATTCAAGTACAAATAAAAGTACGCGTCTTTCGATTCATCTAAGATGAATTACCGCCTGAGAAAACGTCTAACATTGCATATGTTTTAAGAAACTTAGTAGATCCCGTGTCATTAAATATGAATAGTCGATCTGTGATGAATTCACACTGTCGAGGAGGACTCTGGCTCACAAGAGCTATGAAAGATAGAATTCGCTGAGCGATGCTTGCCTGGCAGTCATAACACTCGCCGAGAGATCAACCATTCTACTCTACGAACGATTGGTGCGAGTAATCGTACGTCGCACTCGCGCAGTGCCCAGCGGATAGCTGCCGGAACTACTCACATGCTCCTGGCTGCTCACCTGTATCTAGTTCTTAGCCCTACTCGCTACTCGTCAGCGTTGGCCGTTTTTTTGTTTCTGTTGTATTTGTTGAACGACAAGGCCGACCAGAACATGTTACTACACATATTGTATCTTAGTCGGCTGGTACCGATCGGGCAGTTTATTTATACATATATTCAATTTTGCTGAATGGCTGGCTGTGCCAACTAATGCTGGCCCGGATAAGTGGATATCGCCCGTGATACCTAACTTGCGTGACGTCGTAACGACGAGGTATTTCAACTATACCAGTAGGTTAATATGTAACCAACATTTTACAATTCTGAATAGATAAGATATCATTAACCTACAGTATTTGTTTTTTGTAACTGCAGATCTTTGACCTTATTGAGTTTTCTGCTCGGCCGACTTTTTATACCGATAGCTGACTAAAACTTCTTGTTATTCTTTAAAGTATGTCATTCATGACAGCACTTCTACTCCTACTTCTTATAGATTTTCTACTGCTCTTCCAAAATATATATGGTTAGTAAAGACAAAAATATAACATGACTTACAAATGACATTTTTACATCGTATCGAAAAATAAAAAGGAAATCACAGATTTTTATCAGTTAGTTGCATTCATCAATTATGTCATTTCTTATCACAAACCAACTTGACAACTTGCATTATAAATACCTATGCGATTCTTTACGTGGGTGGTTTTTAAGTAATAATCAAGTGTTGTCCTTGTGCGAACTATGCTAATCTGATAACTGCGAGCAAAACGTTTTTGTAGTTAGCTATCAATCTCATCTTTGGTAGACGATTTAAATAAATCGAATTCCTATGCTAAAAGTACTCGAGAAGATATCGGTAACCAAATAAAATGAAATATTTTAATAATGTACGTTTCGTTAATTTTATATTAACTAATTATTTAATGTTATGGAAAAATTCATTTCTTGTTGGTGCATAATGATATGTTTATTATTATACAGAAACATTTATTAATTAAAAATGATTCAAGATATGAATGAAGTATTTTAGTACAGACTCCAGTTAACAGTTGTGTGTATTTAAAATATTTTAAGGACATAGTTCAAGAGGTTTCGTTTGAGACTATAATACAGGAATTCAATTTTTAATAGTCACGTAATAAACGCGTTAACGTAAGTTTCTATGTAATCACGAGCCAACTAAGGGTTGGCGTCAGCCTACTGCGGGTCAGACGTAACATATACAGCAAAATCCTGTTTACAACTGACTCAAAGAACAATTGTAAACCTTACTTTTTAACTTACTTGTAAATATTCTGTCTCCCTCATGAAGCCTTTGAGCGGGTAAGCCCAGCCCTCTGATAATACCTGCAAGTAAATATAATTAAAATGAGGGTTTAGATTACTTAATTGCATAATTACATCTTTACGAATAAACAAGATGAGAGGCTTCCAGAGTATTAGATTTTCTACATTTCTTTTTTTCTTTCAAACCGAAATACATCTGCACTGGAGTGCAGAAGGATCTCCATATACACGGCCTTATGCGATTTGACTCATGTTTTTATTTAACATGCAATTATTTATTATTAAGAAACCTTATGGGCAAATAGACGTATTATATATATTTTAACTGATTATTTGTTCTGATATGGAATGTAACATCAAAAGGGTATTAATTTAATTATAAGAAGCTTATATATAAACAAATAAATAATGTGGTTAAAGGATTATCAATATCTATGTAATAATAAAATAATGATTGTTAGTAAAATCACATAATGTTGCACAAAAAACTTATCATCATTTTTATAAATATCTTTGATTAAAGTAAAATAGAGGTAGATCAACTTTTTGACACACGGACCTCATAAATCCTGCGCCCGTCGCCTGATCTAATTTTGTCGCAACCCGACAATTGCTACGCGAACAGAACGGGTCCTTATTGGGATGCACAAATTTAATTGGCATATTATAAGGCTGCATAACGTTTTTTAGAATACTGTTTGTTACGCATAACGTTCATACAGAATAAATCATAAGGCATACTTTGTTTCCCCATAACTTCATTTATAATAATAATATATTAGCATAAAATGTTCATGCATAAATGGTTTTACAATAACGATTACTTATCATAACATTTATTGGCATCTCACGCTATGGCATAAAGTTGACAAGTCATACATATAGAATACCATAATTTGACAAAAATAAATGGACTGTAAAATGAATAACCTAAAAATGTTTACACTTCTTTGGTTGTTACAGACAATATAGCAACGTGGTTTAGTCAGTATTACGTATGGGTAAATGCAACATCGCCACCTATTTTCACACCTAAAGTTTTAAGTACATTCGAATTAGATGAAAAAAACCCTCTCATCTCATAATGCCAACTTCGCAAAATGCCAACCGCTCGCAAAATGACAACTCCTCGAAATGCCAACTTCTCAGAAAGCCAATTTCTCACAATGCCAACTTCGCATAATGCCAACTTCTCACAATGACAACTTCTGAAGGAACAGACGTGATGTTTGTTTGAACCAAATTGAACCGAAGTGAAATTCCAGCTTTTCGTGAACGCACCAAGCTCGCTTCGCTCGCTCGGCTCGCGCGTGTATTAACTACATATACAAACCTAACCTAACCCAATTGAATGGGTGCGTCTCATTTCGTAGTTTCCCTCCCTCCACGCCTCCGGGTTTATAAAAACACTCTAGGACGGGACAGAAAAGTTGCGTGGTTCCAATTAGGTTCTGTATTATTGTGTTATATATTTTGATTATGGTGAGATGATTATTTACAATTCATCATCATCATTTATTCACGTGCAGGTCACTTTTTGGCATGACCTACATACTGACTAACCTGCTCCTCCTCGCTGCGCTCGACGTCACACCTAGTATTATTTATTTTTACTTTCAAGACTCAAGATATGATCTACACATGATAAATTAGGCGCCAAAAGTATATTTCTTACTTTACGTTTATGACTTTAGAGGTTATGGATACTTCTATTTTGCGTTTTGTATTTTATGATAATTTATCTTTTGACGTATACATTTATGCTGTATAAAATTATGATAAAGAAAATTAAATTATAATTAGAGTAAGTGAAACTTATGGCAATGAAACCATTCTGCGTATATAATATTCTGCTTATCTCAATTTATACGAAAAAACTTTATGCTGAAACTGTTATTCCAAACTACATTATGATAAAAAAAATATACGTCCGAAAGGGCTCCCGAACAGAACCAAGGCGATAAGACAAGATATGTCCGTCTTGCTCGCCCGCCATGTCATTGCATCATTTTGTCTCTTTCTCAGTTTGCTTTATGTAAAGTTTCATAACTTGAGTTTTTGCATCAGATCCATTAATCAAGTACGTCATCTTCCACTTTTTATATTTAATCAAAGCTACATCCATATGTAAAATAAATAGATTTATTTTTCGACTTACCTGAACCCACTGTAAGTCCAATGTACTGAGTTCTATTTTGGGCAGCCGCACAGCTTCTTCCAGCGCGCTGGTCAGTCGGTTGCCGTAGATGAACAACTCGTCGACGCCAGAAATGGTGTGCTCGCATTTTGGAATAATACCCTGCGAATTTATTTAATTACATGCTACATGGGATATGTTAGATCGCAGAACTATATAAATTTACACATTTTAAAATAAAACTAAAATGAATGGATAACAGTCGTAGATATCTTGTATTTATTTATTTTATGTCAAGTTTTATGAATCAACTGGATTGATAGGAAAATTTCTCAGGTAACAGTGTAATTAAAAAAAAATTCTAACCCAATTCACTGATCCAAATAACTCATACTGTTCAGGCTACATTTAATTCCAAAAAATCTTACTACGTCAATCGTGAATCCGACATTATAATTTATTGAGTTAATTTAATTTTCTTATTTTACTTTTAATTGTAGTACATATTATAATCCCACAAACCTGTGACTCGAGCAGCTGGATCACTTCCATAGTGGACTCCTCCACAGACCGACCGACGGTTCGAACGAAAAGTTCGGGCTGCTCCGGTCGCTCATATTCCTGTGTTATTCCGGTGAAGCCCTGGAAATATATTGCTTTATGACTAAGAAATACTATTCAAGTACAATTATTTTGATGACATGGTCTAAATGCTAACAATTCGCTCATGCTATAGATGTTTCCACTGATATGTGTCCGCGGCCATGTGACGAGTCCTTTTACTATTTCTAACTTTACATTTCGACTAATTTTACTTATTTTAATTTTGCAGTACAATATTTTAAGTGGTAGTAAACAAATGTTTCTAATTTAAATCAAATGTGTAGTATACAATAGAACCGGGAAGTTTCTAATTGCAAGAAATGTTTTTATCTTATTCTACATTGTAGCTATAAAATTACACCTATATTAATATGTATTGGCCACCATAATTGATAGGAATGAATTGTAATGACGCAATATAAACAATATTTTGCTAGTATGCACTGTAGTGCGGGGAACGCAAAGCAATAATTAAAGCTATTATCTTTTATTACTCACTGGTTTAATGTACATTTGCTGTCATGTAAAAGAGCAATGGAAAAGCAAATCAATTTTTTAAAGAAAACTCAAAGTTTGGTAACTTACAATTATAAACTTTGGCTTTAAAAGGCATTTATTGCCTACAGTTAGTCAGATAGGGAAGAAAGGATTCTAGTTTTACAATTGATTACATTTACTAATGTAAAATACATAATCATTATTTAGGTGGATTTATTTTCACCAATAATATGATTTCCGACCATAACTATTCCAGATTTATATCATAAAGTCATTTGTCAAATGACTTTAGTCAGACTTAAAAATTTATTTATAAAAAAAGCTTGAAGGTATTAGTAATAGTCTTGGTTTAGAACTCTGACGTTGACATGCTGAACAAATTATTTTAATATCAATAAACCTTATTAGTTGTGAATTACATGAAAATTTTAATTTTCTTAAATATCACACAATTGGGATCTGACAATGCCGCGCCATTTGCCATTTAAGAATGAGAAGTTAGTTTTTCCTTAGCAACAACTCATTACAACATCAAACTAATATTTTTAACCCATTAAAAATGTAATGTAACTATAAGATTTTATAATACAAGATCGACTGCTCCGATTGAGAACAAAAACATTGAGAAGAAAGTCACACACTTTCAAAGGGATATTAGCTGCTAACCCGCAATAGGCAAAAGTGGTAAACTATAAATTAAAAAGAAATCGCCAGACAAACACACCACTGCATGGCCCTAAAGTAAGCAGAGCTTGTGTTATGGATGACCATACAGCGAACTAAGAGAAACCCAGAATAATCATATACATATATAAATATGAACAACCAATGACCCGAGAACGGCCAGGACTCAAACCTGGGACCTCCAACGTATGAGGCAAGGTTCACCACCACCGACGCTACTCGGCCTGAAGTCTAAGTAGGTTGAGGCTATTTGCGATCATAAATTTATTTTTATTTTTTTTTTACTGAAAAAGGATTAGACGTTTGTCTTCTATCTCACCTGATGGAAAGTGACGATGAAGACGAAGTTGTTACACGTCTATCCACGAGATACCTATTCACTCGACGCTTGAAAGAACTAGGACTATAGTTAATTAAACTAAAGCGCTTACCTTAATTTGGCCGTCTCTCGCTTTCTTATAAAGGCCCTTAGTATCTCGCTGTTCACAGACCTCCAATGGAGTATCAATAAATACTTCGAAAAATGGAAGATCGGAATCTGTGTGGATGCGGCGTGCGACTTCTCGGTCCTAAAATAATGTTAATTTGATTAACGAATAGGAAATTGAATAATATGAAAACGAATGAGAAAGTAAATGTTGATAACTTAGATTCACGTTTTATTTTTCTTTTTCAATATGGCTCTTTGTAGATGTTTACCCCTAGTTTGTTTAGGGTGTTAAAATAAATAATTACCCTTTCGATTCCAGCTAGACGTTCAAGCATAACTAAAACTACTTTTAACGGATTTATTGCATGTCGATTATCGATTGATTTCAAATATAACACTTAAATACACCGAAACGTACAAGTCGTTCCGGTTATTTTTCGAACTGTTGTTTACGATTAAATTTTGTATTAATTTAGTGTTTATTTTGGCGAAGAAAAACTTGCACTTTGTGTTCATATAAATATCGTCAAACCTCAGCAAACGGCGAAACAAAACTGCAGAGGCACACAACTCCGCTGTCAGCGAACAACTTGGCAACTTCTGCCACTCTCCTGATGTTCTCTTCTCTGTCTTCCTTTGTGAAACCCAAGTTCTTATTCAGGCCAGTTCGGATGTTATCCCCATCGAGACCGTAGGCTGGGATACCTGTTGCAACAAATAAATTAATAAAACATTTTGACACACTAACTTAGGGAGCCTTAGGTAAGCAAGTTTTTCCTATAGATGATATTTGATATGACGAATTGCGAACTGAATGCGCTGATCCAAATTTGAATAGGAAACTTCCATAACATGTTACTGTGTCATAAATAAATGAATAAACTAATTTATAAAGATCTATCTTCTTCATACAAATGTTATTTCTGCGTATCCATAAATCTTTATGATGCCGTTAAAACTGAATAGAAAGTTCAAGAAATAATTCTAACCAGTTTCATTTATATTTTAATAAAAAGCAGCAAGATGCCGTTGGCTACATGAAAGCCTTTCAAAAATAAGGTTTTTCAATCCGGCATCGTTTAAAGGTAACTTTAATTAACTACCTTATTTAAAAGGTAACTTCATCAGTACGAATTAGGGTATTTTTTTCCTATTTTATAGCGGGCAAACGAGCACGCTCCCCACCTAATGTAAGTGGCATCCGCACCGATATACGTAACTAATCGTAGGTGTTTTATTTGTTAGAAGTAATTCTGAATATCGAATAACGATGCGTTGCCTACTGTCGGCTTTAGTTGAAATAACCTATGTTCCAGTAATTTCACTGGCTGTCCCTTCTCCTTAACCGGAACACAGCCACGTAAACGTGATTATGGCGGTCAAAATGGAAAGACTGCAGTACCGCCCCAGACAAGATCTTTACAAGGAAATTCTCCTAGCACTTAACAGTAACACTTTTGTGTAACCATAGCGTAAATGCGAATGCTTATCATTTTCAGTAATGTATCGAATATGTTTTTGTATAGTGACTACCAATCGATATCGCTATAAAGCTTATCATAATGTGTTATTCGTAATTTTTACGTAGCGAGAATGAAACAATTTTAGAACATTATGTTCGCCAAAATCAATCAGATACAGTACAAGAACTCTTAAATTTAATTAATTAAACTAGGCTAGAACTTTGGGTGAAGAAATTTGAAGGGGCTTCAAAACCATGAACGTAGATTATTTCATATTTTTTTTGTCCCTAACGGGAGGGAGTCGGAAGGTGCGTCATGCATACCACCGCAGGCATACCGGCTCTGCGGGGTGCTGTGGGACTCACCAGAGTGGCACCTACCCACTAAAAATCACCTTGCCGGCTGTACCATGGGAATGCTGTGCAGCCTTCATCTGAGCGACACCCGGGTTAGGGGGTGGGTGCGCGAGCAGGGACCCGCTGAGAAAAATAACCGCTTAAGGTGCTAGTGACAGTTTGGATGATGATTATTCGGCCTGGGCAGCCTTAAGCTGGTCCAGATTAGCCAAGAGCTGATCGGGGTGATCCGAGAGTGCATTTTTCGGTCTACGGACTTTGTACCTCGACGGCATGGACGGAGCAGTATAAGCTACTGACTCGCGTATGAGGGGGTTAGGATGCTCTTCGAATCGCTTGAAAAAAGCGGTGGAGAGCGTCTTAAGGTGTTGTTGTACTGTAGGTAAGTCGAGATCCCTGTGCAGGTCTGCGTTACGCACGTACCACGGAGCATCTGTGGCCCTGCGGCAGAAGAGATTCTGGACTACCTGCAGAAAATACAGAACGGAGGGTTTGGCATGGACAAAGATTGGGGCGGCGTACGTCATGACATGCGTTCGCTTGTTCTGCCTAACATACTGTTTAGGCAGGCCATGTACATAAGAGCGAGTTTGGTAACTCTAAGTATATGAGGTCGGAATGAAAGCGTACGGTCGAGCGTTACGCCTAGGTACTTGGTGGTTTGAGCCCACGGGATGGGCGTACCTAGCATTCGGATATGGGGGTCGCAGGGGCGACAGTGTTTATGTTCGAAGCGCATCTTTTCTCTGGATTTACATCGATTCGCCATTTTTTAAACCAGGCTCCGAGCTCGTTTACGGCCTTCTGGAGTTTGGTGATGAGGGTGTCGACATACACGCCCTTGACGTATAGAGCTGTATCATCGGCAAAGAGGGAGAGTATGGACACCTTTTGACGGGATAGGTATGTCATTGCTGTAAATGGTGTATAATAGAGGGGCGAGTACCGAGCCCTAAGGGTCTCCCACCCTGAGGGGGCGGGGGGTGGAGAGCGTACCTTCGTGTTTAAAACGAAAGGTGCGATCTTTAAGATAGCAGC
Organism: Marasmarcha lunaedactyla; assembly: GCA_923062675.1. Taxonomy (NCBI): domain Eukaryota; kingdom Metazoa; phylum Arthropoda; class Insecta; order Lepidoptera; family Pterophoridae; genus Marasmarcha; species Marasmarcha lunaedactyla. The sequence continues at coordinate 20,566,458 of OV281341.1, forward strand.
CGGCTAGTTTGACTAGTCGGTCGGGTAAGCCTGTGTTGTATAGCTTATAAATAAGACCGGCGTGCCAGATTTTATCAAAAGCCTTGGCTACGTCAAAGAATACCGCTACTGTTTTAAGTCGCCTAGGGTATAAGCCGTCGAGTATGTACCCGACAATACGGTGGACTTGCTGAGGGCAACAGTGCCTTGCACCTAAGCCAAATTGATGGGGGATAATGAGGGGGTCACCGTCCGCTGGGAACAGGTGGTCCTTCATTCGAGCGAGTATGACTCTCCCGAGAAGTTTAGTCATAGCCTTGAGTAGGCTGATGGGTCTGTGATTAGCCGGAATATTCAAAGGTTTAACGGGCTTGGGAATGCCTATGACTGTAGCTTCTTTCCAAGCTTTTGGAAAGTAGCTAAGATCGAAGCAGGCATTGAAGATAATCGCAAGCAAGGTAAGCACTTGCCTCGTTTAGGGCATTGTTTGGGTGCTGAACCAGGGTCCAACCAACTTGCTGAGCGCTTACGATTGTCAAAAAGGATCCATTTCTCGTCACAAGTAACAATGCGGTTCAGAATTCCTTCATTTGTTTGCCTGCTGAGCAGTGAAAGGCACGTCTCCACGCGTACTTCCCGTTGGCGGTCATTGAGTTCGTGGGGTAACCATTTGTCAAGCTTTTTTTACCTTGCCAATTTGACGCAAATGGACCAATATTGTTTTGATGCTAACGTCGAAAGCTGCTGCTAATTCAGCCGTGGATTGAGTTTCATCAGCTTCCACAATTACCTTTAATTCGTCATTGTCGACCAAAGTTTTCGGACGACCACGGGGTTCATTTTTTAGGTCAAAATTTCCAGAACGGAAGCGGGTAAACCAATAACGGGTGGTGCGTTCGTTTGTAGTGTTCGCTCCGTAAACGTCGTTGATGTTGCGTGCCGCTTGTGCCGCTTTGCTGCCACGACGGTACTCATACTCCATAATTACTCGAATTTTTAACTTATCCATGATGACGAAAAATGTTCGAATGCGTTGAAAACAAAACACTAACTATTAAACAAATGACGATTTTAGAAAAAGAATTCCATGTTTGTCAAATAAAATTAATTTGAAATTAGAATTATCAGTCAAAAAAAAAATATTTTCATTTGAAATGGCCAGTACGGCAAAACGGCAGTTTCATAGGCTAGGCCAAGCACAGATTTACGTTATGCATGGTTCGAAACTGCTGTAAGAAATGCTTTTTGGTTTGAAAAGTCTACAAAAATACACAGTTCCCAAATATCTTACCTTTTGAAACCAGATAAGCTTCAAGAGCAAAGGCAATACTGGTCTTCCCAGCGCCACTCAATCCTGTGAACCAGACGGTGCTTCCCCTGAACGCTCGACTGCCCAGGGCTTTGCTCCTCTTAGCTCTGGACACTTGATGTTTCTGCTCCACGACATTTGTGGCTACTTGGGCACACTGGAACAATGGGAGGATACTCGTTACAACGACGTTTTGTAAGATATATAAATTTAAAAAAAACTCAGTTGGTTTTACATCAATGATGTGCTCGTGTAAAGTAAACGACCTTTTCATGAGCACGACATTCACGACATACATTTTTAGATATAATAACTTAGGAAATAACTACGAAAATAATGGTTGAACCGGAACATCTAGGTCAAGTGTTGTATACTGCAAAACATTCTGAATAAAGTACAATAACTGGCTTCGCATAAAAAAAGTGTTTTAGGCAATGTTGACTGAAAAAGTTATTCAACCTCAAAGTATGCCAAATCAACCTTGAAATTTTAAAAGCGATGCGATTCTGGTTTCGTAGGAAAATGCCTCGAGCCTTTAAATTTATCTTTTCCGTCAAAAACCACGATTACTTGTATTAACAATATTTCAAGTTAATTTCAAGATTTTCTTTCCATAAAAAAATATGACAAAAACAAGTCGTTTATTGCAGATATCTAACCCATTCAAATATTATGACAAACTAAATAAATCCAAAGCTAAGATTGTAACGGGCACTTGTTGAAATTGCTTTTTTTGCAAAAAATCGAAGACATTTATCTCTCAATTCGTTTAGGAATAATTGATATTCTGTTTTTCTTGACAAACTAGTCTATTAAACACGAAAAATTTTTTTATGGTATGGCTGTTTATGGTATGACAGACTTACAAAAACTACAAAATGTTGCCATTGTGCCTCACAATAATAAATTACATGTTTGCTTGATTGGCAAATTAAGATATAACATTGATGTAGGTATTACGCTTATCATTCATCAAAAAGAGAAATGGCAAAATACAGTCTGTGTATGAACCTGCGTAACTTAAAGGTTACGAGCGGCTAAAATGTGCTAAGCGAGCATTATGTCCATTTTAGTTTAATAACATGTCTTTGGTCCGAGGGCAGGAGAAATCGAATGGGGTCATGAATGCCCCCTTTAAAACGTTGAAACCCAACAGCACCAAATCGTTCTTTCAATAATATACGAAACTTATTTTGTACAACTTATTCCTAAGGTAATTAACTCATTAGACAATTACAAGGCTAATGGCTGGTTTACACGCGTTAAGTAGTAAAGTTGGTAATTAAATTTTAAGTTACTTCATTGCACTTGCGCCAAACGCGTTAAGTAGTTAAGCTCTTAAAATTTAGTTACCAACTTTTACTTAATACGTGTAAACCGCGCATTAGAGACAGTTTCTGCAGCAACACATAAAAATACAAAACGCATCTAATGATACAGCTATAATGTTTATTCAGAACAATTTTCAAGCAAATGCAAATTATGTCGGTAAATTTAAGATTTGCTATGGTTAAAAAGGAACTTTACGGCGGCCACGGTAGTTTTGTATTATTCATGACCGTGTACAAAAGGTTGTTTATATTAACTGGATCACAATAGCCTCAATTTGAGAATGATAACCCTTTAAACTATAAATAAGGTCCGCAGGACATAACTAATTTAAATGCAAAAACCACACACCTACAAATTCAAATATACAATTCTTTCTTTGTAAACATTTTTCATATTAACGTAGATAAAACAGACCAATATCGACTGTTATTTAATTTGAATAACTCTGTTTGTAAAATTTCACAATAAAAAAAATAGAGAATAATCATTTTTATTTGTTGGATCGGCGGCAACCCTTTCTTATACACCAGAAGTGAATGGAATCCTGAAAGGGACAAACATTTGTGAAAATGGAGGTTTTTTAATCGAAGTCAATGCCCCTAATTCTCGTTAAAGTTACTGTCGCAGGCAGATGCTATTACTGACTATTTAACTAAGTAGGGAGCCAGTTTCTGAACGTTTATTGATTATTATATAAGCTTCAATTTTCATTCCGACATTTTAAATCGCAAAAAAACAACATGTTTGTATGAAATTAATGAACGAATCGCAGATTGCTTGCTTTTTAAGAAGCCAAACTGCATAGGAGTTAGCCTATTAGACGAACTTAAGCAATACGAGAAGCAGTTTAGTTAAACTGCTAATTATACTGTCATCCATCATACAAGCTTTACTTAATTTGGTGATATACAGTAGATGTGTTATTTTGTAACTTTATAATCAGGAAAATCAAGAGCATTCCTGTATATCAACGGCCATTCGTTTAGAACGACGATTATAGAGTATTCTTCATTGGTATTGTAGTCGTGACTACACGAAACATAACAAATAATGTGCTCTGTTCGGACTGTTAAAACTGCTCGGATAAAATAAAGGTTATAAAATATCCCCCAAACCGTGCTGATGGTGTTTTGGTTTCAAATGGCATGCGGCAGGCGCTAACTTATCGTTACACACAGCCATGGCCTATGATTTTTTTAAATGAAGTCAACATTCATTTAATAAAATCACAACTTGCAAAAATCCGGTTAGAAGACAAATCTAATAATAATACATTCCGTATGCCCTGAGTTAGCTGTACACAGTACTGACTGTAACTGCCCACAGTAAGCTGAGCTTGTGTTATAGATGACCATACAGCGAACTGGGAAGAAACCCTGGGAGGAAATTTGCGTAATGAACGGGTCATGGTTGTTTATATTTACATATGTATGTTTATTCTGGGGGGTGGGGGTGGACCCCAGTAGAGATTTTATTATTTGTTATTATTACATCGATTAAAATTAATACTACATCCTAAAAGACTAACGAGGTCACAGAAGTGCAGCCAAGTTCCGATAGAGTAAAACTCAAATCTACCAGTGAGGTGAGTTAAAGGGACGACCTCATAAGACGTCGAACAAGATATCAACCGATGGCCACTTATCCTTGCAGATTCAATGACTTTCTAAACTTATGCTACAGTAAAGATTGGTATTGTAAATAAAACGTGACTCGAGTTTCATTAACCATGCAACATAGGCCATGGCTGTTTGTAACGATTAGTTAGCGCCTGCCACATGCCATTTGAAACCAAAACACCATCAGCACGGCACTAAAATAGGCGACGGAGTTAAATAAATACTACATGAAAACTTTAATCTTTCTTTATCTAGTAGAAGTCTAGTAGTCAAATACGCCACTTAAATCAAATAATAAATAATGTGACTGAACGATTATAAAAAGACTTTGTAAAAAAAAAAGAAAACATAACAGCTACTATGATTTGCTTACTTAGTAGCAAAGACAAAACAATCATCTAATTTTAAACATATTGGCGGATTATTAACTGCCATCAATTTATTTTTGCAATACAGCACCATATACAGCAACGCTAAGGCTCTAAAGCTAAAAGAAGGAAGTTTTGTTACGTGAAAACACTTCAAGGTCGAGGCCGTGTTGAAAAACGAATGGAAAATTATTTTAATAAAAGCTTATAAGTCCTTTATAGCATCAGGGTCGCGAGCAAATGCCTTATTGATCAATGATTCGTTTCAAATCAACAAACGATCCGAGACTAATGCTGCATTTACCAGGATTCAATTTGTTATTTCCTACTAATAAAACTATACGGAAACTGTAATCGATATTGCAATATAATTGCATTTTTTACGATTGTTATAATAATAATAACATATCTTAATTAAATTTGCCTTTTATATGTAAATGAAAAAATTGCTTCCTCGTATATTTTTGATGTAGGGGCGGCTGATAAGTTCGCGGCTTAGGGTACTTAATGAAACAAAATCATAATTTTTTTATTGTTATTTTTCAATGTAATCCCCTAAAGTGAAATAAACTTTTCACATCGTACATACAAGGCCTTTAAACCACTTAAAAAATATTCTAAAGGTTGCTCTTTAAAGTGGCTCTGTACGGCCGACTTCATTTCATTATCATCCGAAAATCATAGCCCCCGCAACTCCTTTTTCAGTTTTGAAAAAAGGAAATAGTCAATAACCAGGTCCGGACTGTAGGATAGATCATCAATTTTTGCAAACCCAGTGGCTTCTAAGGCATCCCTCGCAACGCGAGCGGTCTGAACGTTCGTTCTCAAATCGTACTTGCTGATTCTATATAAAAATATATGTATAAAAATTACAAATGACTTTACCATCAGATTGGAGGATTCGTCCGTTATTTACGGAGAATTCGCAAGAAATTTAATGTTTAGGTACCAAATTCTAGAGACCTATACTTACAGGTAAAGCAATTAGGTACCCAAAATTAAGAACTTACAAGTTTTATTTCAGTGCTACCTATTTTAAGATGCTTTAATTGTTTCTTTAGATCTAATATATCAACCTGAATTTGAACTATTTCAAACTTGGGAATTGAAATTATACGTACGGGTTCAGAAAAGAGCTGATTCTCAAACCAGATCGAAATTCCTCAACAGCCAAAAGCATATTTCAAAATTTATTTTCTATATGTAAGTACCATTATAAAGAAAACCATTTAGCCATCATAAGATATTACGCATTATACAGATGTAGCTTTATATTTTACCCCGACCTCCCCATAGAATCAGAAGTCACAAAGACTTCCGCGAAGGGACCCTTTGTAAGGGAGGGATAAATTGTAACTTTCTCATACACGGAGTTTATCTAACTCACACAAAGTTCTAATATAATACTATATACATATTTTCCAAACACTGCCGCATGAATGAATATCGGTTTATTGTCGACTGACACCAGTACCCGGTCTCCATTGTTTCTCTTTCATAAATAACAAACAAATAACAATAGTGTTGTTATGAACTAAGCCTAACCTGCATTGTAACTGTTTTAAATTGTATCATGCTGTCGAAAACCTTGATTAAATACAAGCCGTGTCTACTAGATTTAACTATACAGGGTGTGAATATGTCTATCTTTCACGAGTAGCTTACTATACCCACATTGATGTTTAATACATGGTCACATATAGTGTTGTAAGAGACTCGAGTCTTGGAGTCTTATTTGATAAAACTTGAGCTATTTTTGAAGACTCGTGTCTTAAAAATAAAACTTAGAGCTCAAGTCCTTCAGAATTTGGAGTCTTTTGTAAAAAGACTTGAGTCTTGCCAAAAAGAACTCAAAGACTGAATCGTTTTAAAAGAACTCATGACTGAGTCCTCTAAATCCACGGCTGTATTTAGTTTAGCAATAAAACAGCAATGAACAAATTATTGATTTATTATTATATGATTATACATACTTATATGAGGTACGTAACAATTATATATTTGTATATTATATTATTTTGGTACATTGAAACACGAAGACAGGCACATTGAAGCCCTTATAGTTTTATTACCCAATCGGTGAATGACACGTCGTTTCAACATAACTTTCACTCGCGAGAGGTAAATTTAATTTAATTAACCGGACTAAATTGAGTAGATAGTTTTCGCCGGTTACGTACCGACGGGATGACGTTAGTTAGCTGTTCTTCAGTGCAAACACCATACAACATTGGATAATATAATACACCAACTCAAGTTCATGACTCAGTCTAGCTCAAAAAAAAGACTCGAAAGGATTTGGAAGACTCATAAGACTCAAAGGACTCGCACTCAATGTGAATGAAGACTAAAAGACTCGAGTTTCTTACAACTCTAGTCACATACAATGTGGTAGTTAAAGAGCTTTCTATACGGTTACGATATTAATCTTTATCCAAATAAATACGATAGTTAACTTAAGAATTTCAAACTCATCATAATAGGCTATTTGACTAGTTTTCGAAAATCATCTCACATTATTTTGTGATGTATAAGGACCGTAGAAATAAGTTTGACTTTTATTTATTTAGAGCATTTCACTCAAAACAACTTATTACAAAGTAAACTGATTATTTAAGCTTTCAAAACACTTGCTCCAGCAATGTGGCGTGGAGACTTACCTGTGACGTCACAGACGTCCGTCTGACATCATTTAAACCTTAGGCAATCAAAAACGTTTCATGCGTTGATGTTCTATTTCAAAATAATAGAATATTTTAAAATATGCGGATGGCATACATTCCAAAAAATTAAAAAAAAATGGAGAAATTCTGCTTTTTCTGATGATGGTACCGTCCGGTTTCGGCTTGACGTTGAATTTTGGGACAACCTGTATATTAGCCGAGCGGTTACCTGCCGTAAGGGCTTTAGAAGATTTTAATAAATGTATTTATTATATTTTTTAATGTTACCTATGGCGATTGGTGCCTGATTAGATACTTAGGTCTTTGTAAAAACGGGATGTGTGATCGAAGACTGAGGTAGCCAAAAATAAAAATGTTTTGAAAAGTTTTATTTTGAGCGTTTTCATAGAAGGTTGGAATTGCGTTGGTCTTGTTTTACGTTGTGAATCATTTTAAGCTGGTCGCATTTTTTTGCGTTTTGTCTTACTTATTTTAATGGTTATTTTAAAGTTCAAATTGATAGTTGTGAACGTACCTTTGACTGAGTAAGTTTCATCAAAGGTAATTTTTATCAAATTTGTTATTTTTTAAAATATATAGGGATTATTTACGTTTCAAAATATTACTCTGTCACTTAAAGAAAGGGATTTGGGGAATGGCCTGTGACAGCGGTAAGGTTGGCATATAAATTAGTTTTTACATAACTAAGTATGCATTTTTTAAAAGTTTAGAATAACATTTTAGATTTTTTTACTAACGTATATTTAAACTAGAGACGCATAGATAGCAATGCCGATAGTAGTAATTTTTTATGAAAATTTCTAGCGTAAAATGCATTTTTAGTATGCATTGTAAATGCATAACGAAAAACGATCAAGCATTATCATTTTGAAACGACACTATTAGGGAATACAAATCGGTACATCCATTCTGAGGCTTAAACATTAAGATTAATTTTAGAATATTTATACTACCAGCTTAAACACTTAAATATATGAAACTTTCACAATTCCAGACTATACGTACCTATATTATAAGAATAAAAATAAGAAGGACAACAATTCAAAAACTACCTCTAAACTAAAATCAACTGACGGCAACGAAGCCAAAAGAAACCCATAAATTAATTGATTTTGTTTTGTTATTTTGTTATTGACCTTGCAGCCTTATGTGCGTGTAGACGGCAGTAGCACAGTGAGTGTGTGTCAGCAGGAGAAAAGTAGGTGAGCCTGTCCATCTAATCCCTTTCTTTAAATGACAGAGTTAGACGTGCAGGATAGGAAATAGGAAACTGTAAAAATATAACAAGTAGATTAATTAAACGTTACATATCAACTAACTTCAATCTCGACGCATCAATCCGATGCGACACTACAATAGAAAATAAATTTAGGCAAACCTAAATGCACTAATACCTACGCGAAGCCGGGCCGGGTTGCTAGCTTTAAGATAAATTATAGCATATGGCGAAAGAGTTTTTCAAAATCGGTACAGTTGTTTCAGAGTTAATCGATTTGATATAAAACAAACAAATTTTATTCTTTATAACAATAAATATGCATAGATAATTGCAATAGCAGTGTAGTACCGATGAAGACTAGATCTTAACAAAAGAAACTGTACTACCACTAAAAATGATATAGATTTTATCTATCTTCTTTAATAAAGGTGTAAATAAAATAGGAACATGGCGTTATTTTACTCATTTGTCTGACGGAATGAGAACCAAAAGTTACGCGAGCGCCATGTCTCGATGATAAAAATTTTAATAAGTGATAACATATTAATGGTGTTCTGTTAACTACTCTGTTTTATACTTTGTTAATTAAATCACTGTTTATCATTCTAAGAATAAAAAATAAATAAATAAAGTAAAAGTCTGAACTGGATAGGTATACCTGGGTGATTCTACGATAAGAGGTAAAGTGAGCGGCAAGTATTGTAAAATAGGTATTTCATTCTATGTATTGTCATTTTATGCAATAAATCACGGCATCCTAGTGTATTTTATGCATTATTTATGATTTACAGTCTAATTAGACGTATTTTCCTAGAAATTCGTTATATTTAAGTATGTAAAAATCTCTACCCTGGCCTGTCTCTTTGACGTTTTTAGTTAAACATACACGCAAAACATAATTTATTTGTGGCAGTTGCCGAATTAAACTATAGTTACCACACACTAAAACATATTATTTAAGTATTCTAAAGGTAGCATAACACAATATTTGTTTAGTGTCAATAATTTCCGAACTTTTTTTTTCCAGCTTTTTTTGCGTATCTACCCTGTCAATTTCGGTTCGTAAATATAAACGAAAATATTAGACGCACAAACTCCCAACACGGCTCCAGGTCGTGCATCAACGTGAAGTTAGCAACGCTAAACACGCGAGCCGTTAGATTTCTGTTATTGGTCAGTTGCCGCGACGCGACCGTATGTTGCAGTGCTTTCGCAAGGTGATTGAGTCTCTCCACTGGTAAGTCGTAAAATGAAAATTAAGTGACTTAGCGTACTTGGGTTTACTGCATTAATTAAACAATACTGTTATAGTTGATGAGTGATAAATTATTAACCTATTATGAATGTATGTCAACTAGTAATCTTAAATTTGTCACGAAAACATCTCTACCCTGGATCCTTTCCCCTGGCGCTATGACTGCCACGGTAGATACTTACTGACCAGGGAAGACAATGTGGATCATGAGATGTTTGTGCAAACTAAATCAGATATAGCTAACTTCTATAAAAGTTCTCGGACACGTTTTAATAATTACGGTAAAAAAAAATATGTTAAAGAAGGGTGTATTATATGTATGATTCGTATGTATAAAATTTCCAGAAAAGTGGTGTAAGTATGAATATCCGTTGTCTACTCCCTACATGTGCTATTATAAGCTTGCTTTAGGGCTAACTGGCGCTGTGTGAATATACGACCCACATTATTTGTAAAGTTCATCCGTCATATGCGTTTATGGATTATGTCTTTGTTGTATGATTAGGTTTCATTAACAAAAAATTTATTATTGCACTGAATAGGCATCCTAGTGAGTCTGTTTTTTTTATGGCATAGATTTAATATTATTACAGATCATGGACCCACGAAAATAGGTAACACGTGAATAACGATTGAAAAAGAAGCGTCAAGCAGAGAGATTACGCTATCAAAAGATTAAAAATGATCCAGAAAAGTATGGAGTCCAAAAACAAAAAGATAAGGAAAAATACTTAAAAAAGGAGAAGGGAATTATAAAAACTTCAAAGATGGCGACATGGTGTACTCATTTCAAAACGAATCTGGTTTCCTTGTTGAGGATGTATACGGACCAGATTCAGAGGCCGAGAATGTGAATACGAAACAACTTGAAAGTGGTGCCAAAAGCCACACAGAAGAGGAACAACAGCCTTCAACATCCAAAGAAACATTGAAGAACGGCGAATTTATTTTGGTCAAAATTATTTTCGAAACAAACAGAGTACCGTTATGTGGCTATGTGTATGGGTTTAGAAGAAGATGGCGAGGTCCAGGTAGTCTTCTGCAAAATAGGGGACAACACTAGGAAGTTATTTAAAGTTGATGACGAAGATATTTCCTTTGCCTCAAAGGGCCAAATTGTCGAGACACTTCCTACTCCAAATCTTATATTAAAAGGACAGAGGATGTTCTACTCCTTTAAAAAGTCCGTGGATGTGTTTGAGAAAGTATAAGCAAATTATTTTTTTGTTTTATGTAGGTAGGACTCTGAATCTGGTACGTGTACATCCTCAACACGGAAACGAGATTCTTTTTGAAATGAGTACACCATGTCGCCATCTTTGAAGTTTTTATAATTCCCTTTTCTTTCTTTTTAAAATATTTTTCCTTATCTTTTTGTTTTTGGAGTTCATACTTTTCTGGATCATTTTTAATCATTTGATAGCGTAATCTCTCTGCTTGACCTTCTTTTCCAATTGTTCTTCACGTGTTATCTTTTTTCGTGGTGCCATGATCTGAAATAATATTAAATCTATGACATAAAAAAAACAGATTTACTAGGATGCCTATTCAGTGCATTACTTAAACCAATTTTTTTATGTAGGTAGGAGAATGCCATTTTTCTTGTTATTGTTTTTATTTTAGTTTATGTATTGAAAAATTTTTTTGATTTATTTAAAGATATAGTAAGAGTAAGATAGAATAAAAATGTCTTATCACAAGTTTGATTACCACTTAAAGACTCTAGTACCTGTTCATGTTAATTTTATCATAATATTACCCTAAACATGCTCTAGATTTAGATTTATGATGATACTGTAATTATAATTAAGGTTACTTCAGTGTTTAATAAAAGTTGATTTTATTCGTTGTTTTACTACTACAAAGTCTCTCCCCTGGCCAAAAAATTTCTATACTGATTTTGATGTCTCTACCCTGCCCGAATTATTTACCCTGGCCTTCTAAAAAGTAGCTAAATATGTATAAAGTGACTTGCCCTTGAGTGAATGTGTTCGTAAAAGGGACTAGCATCGTAATATACGCGTTTCAAAAAAATCTCCAAATTTTTTGCTTAGCCGTAGCCTCTATGGACTCAAAACCTCTTATCGTAGAATGACCCACCTAATGGAAAACCGCTTACTTTAACTGAAACTGCATTTTATGCGTTTCCACAAAAAGTATTTTATTTCCCTCCACAACGGCATTAATATGGAAATTCATTAAATAATAATGATCATGTCACTAACAAAGCACACTAAACAACAGATATAAAAAGTAATATAATAAAAAGAATCCACCGTAATTAGTTAGAATAATTTAATTTTAATAAAATGACCAATTTATTTCTAAAAACTAACTGACAACTGTTACTATTCGATTAAGATTTGCTGGGTTTTATCAAGTTTATCGATAAACAAGACACAACTATTCTTCAATTCGTTGAAAAATTGCCTCCGTTTCCAAACCGCGGCGTGAACAAAACTGGAAACTGGGGCTTCCTTATCCAGTTAACTAATAATCTTCAGTGCAGCAAGATAAACTGAGATACTTTTACAATTCTAGCGCCACAAACTAAGCCAGGACTAAACAGCGACTGGTTTTGTTTTGGCTTTTATCAGACTAACACAAAACTGAAAGAGAAGCGAACATGATACCTCAACTTCATCTATAGGTTCAAATAATAGGCATTTAAGTCCCACTTGTGCAGATATGAGCTAACAGGTTAGTCAGTTAAAATGTCCCTCCATCAATTTCTATTTCTATTGAACTTATAGAGACATAAAGCAATTTTTCGCCAAATACTAGCTAATTCAGAGTAGCGTAAGTGGGCCTAAGATATACACACAACAATACAGACACCGACGTCGTTGAACTGACAAGCTTTAGATTTAGTTTATTAATCATATCATCATCATCAATCACGGTCCTTCTTTTTCGTATACTATATATTATTGTATACATAGATTAATAAATAAATAACTGCATAACTAACAACGATTTAACCCTGACCTCACGAAGATTAATTGTAGATTGAAATCCAATTATGGTGATTAGATAGATAAATCTGTATCTTGTATAAAAATTCAACAATTTTCAAGGTAAGAACGTAACTCACATGCTAAGTTTTATGTTTAATGATGTATGTTTAATGATGTATCGCTTCGCTTCATCGCTTACGTATGTTATTGTAGCACTAGATGAACGAAGTTTATGGTGCGATCGACTTTCCCGACTACCTACATTGTGGTGAAACACGTGTTTTATTACATACATGAATTCTTAGAAGTATTAACTCTTTTGAACTCGACCTAGTATTTTTACGAGTTCATACGTTTGAACACATAATGCGAAGCCTATGTTCGCATAATGAAGATTATACTAAATAAATAATAATACTATCAGCCACTAGGTTCAGAGTTTCTCCATTGAAATAAATAAAATGAAATAACTAATGGTAATCTCATTCTTTCTATCAACATAGCTAACTCGTATAGAAAATGTCAGCGGAATTTTCACAATAGTTTCAAATAATAGTGAAAACAACCGGAATACTTGGCGAAGGCTCAAGCTAAGAGCGAGAATCATTTGCGCGTTGTTTCGGTCTTATATATCTGCCTAAATAACAATATAACGTTGTATAAACGTTGAAAAATTTTTTTTTTCCTATTGATGGTTTAGGATTGGTCGAATAGATAGTAGGTTTCAATACGTGATCCATAATTACAAGTTTTTGTTTTAAGTGACTACTGTTTATTTTATCGGCTTTAGTAGTAAACCTTTCGAATGAATTGCAAATTTGTAAATTCCTCTTTTTTTATCTGACAATTAAATTGGCTAAGTTGTGTACACTACGTGCTAGTATTATAATCTCCACCAAAATATTTACTAATTGAACACTTCAAACTAAAAAGCATATACAGAACCTTGTTGTGAACCAGAAAACACAATTAAAAGCCGGTTTTATACTTTATACATTAAAGATTGGCTGTCATTAACCTTTTATACAACTTAAACGTTTTCGCTACCGAAGCCTTGTCTAATAAACGTTATTCTTGCCACCATGATACGAGGTCATATAAATCAGCCGTACGGATTTTACTTAACTTAATAACGCGACATTTTGGTCTCGAGAGAAACGTTTTTACAACACGACTTTCATCTGAATACGACTGCTACGAAACTGAAAGGGATACAAGTCTGAAATTATACGACGTTATTGCTAGTTGGGAATGCACCCCGCATTCTAGGGGACGACGACACTATACGGGATCTGACCTGACGGGTGGAATCTGAGCTTCCACTAGCCCACTCGACCGTACATCCACGAAGGAACACCCCACTACTTTTTTGGTCTATCCAGCGTAGTGTGCGACTTTGACCAGAAAAATAGTGGGGACTCTTCGTCTTCGTGGACGGCACTCACTCAAACGTACCTACAATGCCTGTGCCTCAGAATGCCTTTAATCAAACTAGGTAGTACACATAAAGTTGGAGGAGATACCTTTTGGTGGAATGCGGTAAAATATATTCCAATCGATACAGCATAAAAATACAAACAGAAATATTTAGTTTTATGAAATGTTCTCTTGATGACCCTCAATCGATGGTCAATTTTATGTCTATAACATATATTAATTTATACCACTTATACAATTTTTATAAGTGGTAAGTTTTCGGAGATAAATACTGCGACATATCTATCAATAAAACAAATTGAATAAGTAATACTGAATTTGATTTTTTTGATATCTTAAAAAAATAGGGGCATCCGCATGCATAATGGATAATTAATAAATCCTTCATTCATTTTGTTCAATCTGCTATGTACCTATGTGGTACAAGGGACACTTGAAGAGTAAACAGTAGTTTCCTCCCTTCCAAAGTTTGTCAGTTACAAAGTTTTTTTTGTAGTTGTTGTATTATTACTAATCGATCGACTCTACTATTTCCCCTCTCACAAACGCACACATCATACGTCCTCATTACGGGAGCAACCTGACAAAATTTACTTCAACAAATTCGTCTCCCAAAACAGGTAGGTACAATAAAGCAGTGAATAATTTATTTATCATAATAAACCAATCGCGGAATCACCAGACTGGTACAGATATGTAGAGAAAGCTGTTTACGTAAACGTGCATAATCCGTGAGGTAATATTATGATATTAGGTTTCGTAGCGAGCGCAGTTAACAGACCATGCCGTTTGAAACAATATTTACAAACAAGGACGGACATATTGCAATACGGTGACATCAATAAAGGTAAGAAGAAATCGAATAACTGCTTGTTGGCAAGTAGATATATATTCAATCAATACCGAAAAAAGTCAATTTATCAAATAATATTTTGAATACAAAAAAATAGAGCATTAACCATTTAATATAGAGATTCGATTTTTATTTGTTTTTATAACTTATTTAAATACGAAAGTTTGTGGGTACTTCTATCTCTCTTTCACGATAAAATGACTGACAGGGTTCAGATGAAAGAGACCTAACCTGAAATAACACAAGGCTACTTTTATCATTGGAAATAATATTTTATTATTGCACAAAGACAGTTCGCAATATAAATTTAACTTTCTCAGTGGCTCTTATAATTTCACTTTCATTATTTAAAGCTGACGAAGCCTGGGACGGACTCGACGCACAAACTTTTACCATATAAAAAGAATATACTACTATTTTGTCAATAAAATCTTTATGTAACCAAAATTCATTGAAAGATTTATGTAAATGAAATTTGTCCCGAAATATTTCGCTAGATTATGTTAAATAACAAAGCATTAATTAATGAAGTAGTCATGTGTGCATTCCAACTACATGTAACAACATATAAATACTCGGATGAATAATAGAATAACTAACATAGTTCAGTGGCCGTTTTCATGATTTCAAAATAATCTGTTGACATTACAGAAATTTTAAAACATTTAAAAACAAACTAACAATTTAGACATCGCACACTCCTACGCAGACGTTTTCTTCGATTAAAATCATAATAGATATAATGCAAAACAATAACAACAACAATATGAAAAAAAAGATTTAAATAACAAAAATTATCATAATACTAACCTCTCTACCACCACCGTTGACATGGCCATTTAATTTCCCCCATTCGCTGATATTAAATTTCTCAAAAGTTTCGGCAACCTTTTTGTTTCGGTCTTCCAGGCTCATGTTTGGGGTTGCTATTTAAAAAAGCAATTTAGTCAAAACCCAAGTCACTTTCTCGTCGATCGACAACAGCGTTTTGTCGGACGATAACCAACCGATTACGAAATGCGGCTGCGCGCGCGCTCGCGACGTTCACGACTGACTTAAATAACAAACCAACTTACCAGGCTCACCCACCTATCGCTTAGGGGCGATTCCATCATCGCGGGTGCACTATTTAGATGCAGATAAAGTTTCTTTTAAATACTAACGTTTTTAGACAAACAAATATTGTCTTTTCATATTTTTATCCGGTAAAATCTAACCATCTAATACAATATTGACGTAAAAAGTGTCCCGAGTTAACTCACAAATTAACAGAATATCAATAAATTAAATCCCTGGCAATAACTTTTGGCGTACCACAGGGCTCTCACCTGGGTCCTCTTTTTTTTAACATTTTCGTAAATGACGTGTTGCATTGTCTCAATACTTCGAAATTATTACTTTATGCAGATGTCACCAAAATATTTACTTTTGTTAAATCTATCGCACATTGTCAACTTTTTCAAAACGACTTAAATAATTTTTACACTTTTTGCACATTAAATGGTCTTCAATTAAATATTTCTAAATGTCATACTATAACCTTTTCCAGAAATAAACAACAGCTTAATTACAATTATAAGTTTAATAACTTCCAGATTAACAGAGTATCCCAGGTGAGAGACTTAGGAGTATGTCTTGACAGTGAACTGGATTTCACTTCTCATATAGATTTTGTAACAGCAAAAGCATATAAAATGTTGGGCTTTGTTTTTCGGCAATGTAAAGACTTCAAAAATGTGAACACTTACGTTACTTTATATAATTTTTTTGTAAGAAGCCATTTGGAATACGCTTCTACAGTATGGAACCCTCTTTACGTTGATCAAATCGAACAAATTCAAAATAAGTTTTTAAATAGATTGGGTTATAAGTTTAAGAATATAATCCCGCAACTGCAAAAATTTGAGTTACGGCAAGAATATACGGATCAAATGTTTTTGTTTAAGCTAATTAATAATTATATAGATTCTCCTGCCCTTCTCGGTGATATCTCATTTAGATGTCCTAGCTCTATTAGTAGTCGCTCCAATGCAGTATTTTCTGTCCCCAAATGTAGAATAAATTATTCAAAAAATTGTTTTCTTGTTAGAGCTTGCAACAAACATAATGATTGTTATCGTCACATTGACATATTTAACTGTAAACTAAATGCTTTTAGTTCATCTATGAAAGAAGAAAAGAGATCTTAACACCCATAACTTGCTAACATTTTTTATTACAATTTTTGCCATTGAAACTGGAATTTTTCTTTTTATTTATTTAAATTTATATTTTTTTTGTATGTTTATATGCTCTGTTATAATTTTAAGTAGTAATTTCTTTCAATATTGTCATACTTTCACTATGTAAGTAGTATATTAATAAGTATTTGTAATGTAATACTTAACGTTGGAAACTGTTTTGGCAAATGTACTATTCATCGTAAACATGTCTATGTGAAATATCGATGCTGTATGTTTCTTTCAATAAATAAGTAAATAACTTTTAATCCTGTATCATTACATTAAAGCTGAATATTGCTTACCATAAATTTTCACCTTATGTTGCTGCAACTAAGAAGTTGACAATAAAATCAACTTTCGCTTTGACTACTTCGCGCGTTAAAATTTTGACAGTTTTTACCAAGCAATATGGCATTTTAGACGTGTTGTCGGGCGGCTGATCAAATCAAGACTATTATAATCATACTTCTGCACAACATTTTTGCATTTTCGTTCCATACTGCCCGGACGCTTTTGAGCGCAGACCCGAAGTCCAATTTCCATTCGCACCAAAATTAAAAACTTAAAGTAAAATCGAAAAGTAAAAATTTTTATATTACATTTTCGATTTAACACTTTCTTATTTGTACTGTTATGAAAAAGTAAGTAATAATGTAATTTAAAAATTAATTTCGAAAATGGTTCATGGTGGAATCGCCCTTAAACAAAAATGCAAATACATCAGTATCGAATTATGGTATAATAGAATGGTTCAAAAAACTTACAAGGATTTTTAATTATCTCGCGTGATTATTTATCATGATAAATAAGTATCACTAGATAAACTCTATTATTCTTGCAATAATAACTATAGCGGACGTGGAAAAGAACTAACTATGTATTAGGATGCTAACAGAATATGGGGTTTTTTTAGATCGCCCCAGCCACTCCTGTTTTGAGCTGATCTCATTCATCCATCACATTTTTTCGAGTCTTTAGTTCATCGTCCTAAAGGGTCCTATATTGCGCCCTTATCACAGTACGTCTTGACGTCCTTACGTCCTAGAACTTGTTTCTCTCCTTTCTTCGTCCAGTCTGCAGACAAGACGATACAAATCATAAATCTATTTTATGAACAAAATCAGCTGTTTACTAATAGTCTAAGCCAGAGCAATTAGCGGTTCAAATATATAGTTACCTTCATTGGCTCTCGAGGTGTATAATTCTTTAAAACGTGGATGGAAGTACACTACCGTGGCAGAGGGTTATATCGAAGATGGTATTGAAAATAAATCGAAACGCAGCCTTCAGATAGCAAGCAGCATAAACCTAAAGAAACCTGAAGACCCATGGACTCCACGCCCATCAACGTTCAAAGATGCCCCAGAGTTTCCTCCAGCAGAAAGTTCTGACCATCGACAAGAAATAAATATTGTTTCACAAGTTGACCACCCTAATGATAATAATAAGAAAATTACGCTTAATTTCAATCATTGCTCTAATTTTAATGTCCATTTCAATTAATGTAACATTTATTATTTCTTGATTAAATTTATATTTTCGCTTAAATTATGTCTTTTTCTCGTAGTCATGGTATAAAGTACAGTATGCAACTCCTGAATAAAGTACGAATTTATATCGAGGGCCATGAATCACTCGCGTCGCTCAGGATTCGTGATTCAATCGTTAGAATCCTTCACTTGCTCGTGACTCATCTACGGCCCTCGCTTTAAATCCGTACTTTATTCACTAGTTGCATAATATACTATTAGTAATAAAAAAAGACAAAACATCTATCGTAGTGGTTTAACCAAGAAAAAGTTTAACTCCTGAGTTACGTTCGTTTACTTTGTTGTTGATATTGATATAAGTCGTACTTTGTATATATTTTTTCGCTTGCTTGATTTACAGGAGTTAATACTTTCTTTGCAATCTGAATGTATTAATTTCTTTTTGTTTGTTTCTTTAATACTACGAGAAATATGGTAAGTTCATGATCATTCGTTTAGTTTATCGAAGAATTTAGATTAATTTTCCATAATAATGTTAACTTTTAATTGATTTAAGTTCTAAATGAGATTAGTTTACAACAATAAGCGACAACAATTTACAAACATATTCTTTGCTCACGGTGTTTGCTTGGTTAACTGAAATTACGATCATTTTTCTTTGTTCTTTTAAAGATTAATACGATTAATCATGGTATTTACATTTAGTTTTCTTTGGGTTGTTTTCAATGTAATTTTTAGTTTGTGATTAGTTTTTGTTCACTAGCAAATTCGAATTATTTTTATTTTCTTTGCAGTAATACATATTATTATCTCGTTGCTGTTTGTATGTTTAATTTGGTTTTATTTTTTTTTACAATAATATTATGTTATTTACGATTTTGGCTAGCATTTAGATGTACCTTTATTTTTGACAGTCTTTATTGAATATTTATAACCGCAGAATTAGGAAGTATCGTAAAAGGCACTAATCTTACCGCAGGGCCTTAGGCAAATGGCATACGACGATGGAATCGAAAAGTGAATAGAATGGCAATTGTATGAATTTGGCACTGAACGTTTCGTTCACTTATGTCAATTTCGTTTTATATTCTATTCCATCCATATTTAGTATTCCATTCCATCGTCGAATGGCACTTGTCTAGGACGGCGGAACAGCTAAATAATTTGCCATTGGTGAAAGTCATAGGAATTTATTAAGGTACTTTATGCTTCTCAGATAGTCAGCTTTGTGTTGGTTGCTCTAGAGCACCGAAAACTTATACCTACATACTAGCAGGAAATAGTTAATTATCAAATGCCTAATAATAATATTTTTGTCTAATAACAATATTGAGGTTAGTGATATAGTTATGTATTTCATAACGCGGCTTACTCACGAAACAGGGTCGGATAGGTCTGACTTGTTTCGGGCTCGTCTGGCGTTATTAAACATCTAATCAAAATGTCTCACGTAAGTTTTATGAAATTGATATAGTTATGGTTAATGGTATTGTTCTTCATTATTTGTCCTAATATAAAATTTTATAAAAATATATACATAATATAACAAAATATATTCATAGATTCTTTTTACAACAGAAAACGTATTGACCACAAGAAATACGCGAGCGAAGCTGTGGGCAAAATCTAGTAACATTACAGAGAAAGAAGTTTCAAGAAAAGCAATATAAGTTTGTAAAATTTTTTTATTATTTATTATGTATGTGCCGATAACCTGCAAGTGAATGGTAAACGACTTGCTGGCGTGAGCGAAAACCACACTGGCATATGTCATGATGGGGCGGATGCAAGTTTTGTAAAGTGTAAACTTATTTCTAAGCGACATTTTTTCTTGCAGATTAGGGGGTGCAGCCATGACGAAGGCGGCTTGGTCCCGGACTCGTTTTACGTGATCTGCGAATGTAATTCCACTATCTAAAGTGACGGAGTACGCGCAGGGAATCGGAGTACGCGCAGGGAATCGGAGTACGCCCAGGGAATCGGAGTACATCCAGGGGATCGGAGTACACCCAGGGGATCGGAGTACTACAAAATGCTTCCATGTCAGCTTTAGCTGTATTTTTTCCAATTTTTAACATTTAACTAACTGTAGGAGTAGGTTTACCATGGCATTGATTACTTTTGTTTTATTATTACCAAAGTGGTTGAACTCGAAAAACTGTTTAATTTAACTTAATTTAATTAATTTAATTTTTATTTTTATTTTTTTTTTAACCCCTCAACATACATATTATGCATGCGTGCACCCAATTTTGGACTCATAACTTTTGATTTAATGCACGCACTCTTAGTGCGATTGACTAAATGATTAGAAGGCTAAACAAGGATCGCATTTCTAATGTCAGGAGATGTCGCTTCAAATAATTTTTCGTCAAAAAAATAATTAGAAAACAGGCGTCCATCCGTGGTTTGGCGCGCATGCTTTCTAAGGAGCGTTGTGTAAAAAAATGTTCTGAGAGGCCTATTTTTTGATGGAGTAAGTTAAAGTAATGTTAATTGTTATAAATAAAACAAAAACTGTTGTACTATAGTGTTTTATTTCTTCATTCTTTGAATCTAGATACAAGAAACTGGGAAAAATTGTTAGTTCTACATTGACCTTGAACTAGAAACAAAATCACACACTTAACTGTTGAAATAATTCAACAAACAGTTAGCTTAATTCATGATGAATACACTGGTATAAGTTACAAGCATGGTATTGTTTATATTGCTGAGAAAATATTAATAATATAACCCGAGCTGGCGCGCAGCCAACACCTCAAAATAAGCCTGCCAGTTTCGTGAAAATGACATTTATTGCTCTACCAGTTGAGAGTTTATGTTAGTTTGAACTATGGGCCAAGTACCATGCATATTGCATGAATTGATTGCAAAAGTTTGCTTAACTATACATGTTCCTAATTTTGTTACCATCTTAGTACAAGGTTAATATTATCATCAAATTTGTATTTCACAGAGATGTTCTCATAAACTAATGTTTAAAATTAAAACTTTTAACTTTTTTCAGTAAACACATTGAATGCTGTCGGGCACAGATACAATGGTACTGTTTGTGGACATTCAATGCCATAAATAACCATTTACATAATCCATAAGTAATACTTCAGATTTCATTTTGATCTAAAGTAAAAAAAAAATATATCAGAAAGTAAGTATATAAAAATTAAACTGACACTTCAAAAATATGTACAATCTTTGTGTTTATTTAATATGATACTAAACAATGGATGACCTCAGCTTGTTATACAATAACAGTAACTTAAATTTTACTGTTATTAAAAATCAGCAATTCATGATTTGTTATAATCCTACTACTAAGAAAAGTACCTAAAAGTACTCTTATCTACTGAGTACTTTATAGCATTTTAATTATTAGGTGGTTAATAATGAGAACAAAAATGTACAATTCTTTTAGCTGGCAGGTTCCTAAAATTATAGGTTATTAAGTAGTCATAGTTTTTATTTGAGATAAACATATGATATTAATTTTTAAAAATAAGTTTTATTACAATTAGACCTTTAGTATGACGGTTACTTAATAGTCAGGATCTAATAGGAATTCATAAATGTTAGAATATAAATGATAATCAAACATTCTTAGCAATAACTGCAATAGTGCTAAGGTGTGATAAAATTATAATTCGTTTTTGCCGCATCTTTCCAGTAAGATGAAGCCTCGCTAGAAATAGGTCATACCTACTGTATCTTATCGTTGTGGTCGATTGTTGTTTGAATTGTTAATTCATAGATAAAATAACTAGTTGAATGAACAAAATTACTCACAGTTTTAAGCTTCTTTTTAGCTCCTGAAGGCCCATCCATTTCAAATTAGTAGATATATTCTTTATTGATAATTTTGTCTCAATCTCTTTGCTAACTAGCAAATTAGTATACTGGTTCCTATACCACAACCACTATGTATGTAGAATTCAACTTGACTAAAACAAAATAATTGTGTCGATCATAAGCACACGTTTGTATACAGCAAAACGGAACCGCAGATAACTATCTATCAACTAGTCAAAGTCAACTAGTGAAAGTGGAACAACGGAACTAACCTGACACTTGTGATACTGTCAATCAATGACTGACTTATAGACGCTTTTGTAATTTCAGAACGATCACTGACCGGTTGAATGGTTAAAAAGTGGATGGATTGTGCCTAGAATTTCCGTTTGATACCTAGATTTTTTTTCACTTTTATAACGAGTCTTCTTTACATTATGCCCTGTTTTAACAATAAACCAAAATATGTATTTCCTTTATTAAAAATTGATAAGAATATTTTTGAATATTTGATGGTTTCAATACTTTTCTAAATACTTCTACTTTTTAACCCCTTTTATGTAAAATGTATCATGGATAGCTGCCTGGATCATAAACAAAAAGTATAATATTTTAGCCAATTTATAATACGAGTGATATAATCTAGTAAAAGTTTTATTAAACAAGATTTAAAAGTTTTGTATTTTAGTTTCTCTATGTGTATAGATAACAACGATTTTAAAGTAACATTTTTGGTAAACGAAAATATTGCTATTCAAAAATCCAAAAAGACCAAATAGCATATAGATGGCATATATATGCTGCGTTCCGTTTGCCGATTACAGCGCTCATATACTCGTTCCGATTGCCCGTGACCATGCTCACAGTGATATCGATACGTCATCAGTGACGTCATAAACGCCGCCATCTACCCGCTCACAGTGCCCAAGCTACGGAGCATGGTCGCTGTGAGCGGCCTGTCAAAACTGACACATGACGTTACTTTGTTGATGTTTTTATTAGTCGATTAAAGATTTTAAAAGCTTGCTTATTAATTTTCTTTTGTAATAATATAAAAAAATGGCTCCTGCTTCATTCAGGGTCAAAAATCTTAATGAAATTGTAACTTTATACTTACGTGACGAACATTCAGAATGTTAGCGAGATATTTACCGTTACGATTGCAATAGCACTAATAACACTTTTAGCGCGCTCAAACGAATCGGAACGGTTTTGAGCACTTTTAGCGCTGTGAGCGCTGTGAGCGGCAAACGGAACGCACTATAGATAACACATGCATGACAGACATTTACGTTTTTTGACTGATTGAT
The DNA here is from genome assembly GCA_923062675.1 of Marasmarcha lunaedactyla. Taxonomy (NCBI): domain Eukaryota; kingdom Metazoa; phylum Arthropoda; class Insecta; order Lepidoptera; family Pterophoridae; genus Marasmarcha; species Marasmarcha lunaedactyla. Next base: position 20,590,281 of record OV281341.1, read on the forward strand.
TGATGTTCTTTCCATTACATTCTGACAAAATAAATAATACGGAATTTAACGGAATTAAGTATTATCTGATCAGTGATCACCCAAAATCAAGTGACTATTTTACTTTCACAATTTATTAAGATGTATTTGAAACCATTGTGCAATAGTGTACAGTAAATTAGAAATCATCCTATCTGTTGAACTATTTTATGTGCTTACTTGGTTAGCGCACGTACGAGTGGTATTTTTCACTTGTAATAGTTTTTTTCACGTGTTACTATATTTTTACAATATGCCTGTTGTATCGTCGACGACCGATGAGCAAAATGATGCGGATCAAAAAATGTGGAATGCCCTGAAACGTCATATTATACGGGATAGGCAACGGAAAAAAGAAGGCAAGCATTGACATGAATTAATAATAACTACGAAATAACTTCTGGAGAAAAATGTAGAATGAATATATCTAATCCAATGTTGTAATGCAATATTATCTGCTTGTAATTTGTTGTCGTATTTGTATAATGTCTGGTTTAATTGTTTTTAGAATATGAAGCAGAAGTTGAGGAAGAGAGGCTTCGAAAGGAACGAGAAGCCAGGGAGCGACAAGATGTTATGACTTTAGGTAAGTTTTATACCTAAACTTTAAATTACATATATCAAATTTATATTTATTTAAAATAAGAAATGAGAAATGAACATATTTCAAGGAGACACAGCTGTATAGTTGATAGAGAACACCACAAGCTGTCTACATAAACATCAATAACAGGAAACCATACTTTACTCAGGGTCCACAATTTCCACAAAAACGCTATTTCTTTTCTCCTTTGCTTTTTCAGCAGCTGCTGCTTCGTAAGTGCTTGTAATATTTTCCACCTTTGAAAAATGTATGCATAAAATACAAAACTGATCAAAATGTTAAAGTAGCTGTTACCAGATAAAAGAGTTTTATGGTTTTAATCAAAACTATTGCATCAATTCGTATAGAGCTATGATTTGTACTGACCTTTGGTACCTTATTAAATACAAAAAGTCCCCGTTGAACATTTCCATCCAAAGGTTAAGTATCAAAAATATATGTTTTTTCATTTTCATAAAATATTTGCAAAAAATGTAAAATTGTATACAACAATACTAAACAATTTTATGATCAACAACTTTGTTTAACTCATTATACTATTTGCGCTGTAGCATGGTGCAGGTGACAGTTGCCTGTATGACATTGACATATGTCAGTACCACATGACTAGGGATGTGACGTTATGCAATTCATTTTTATCGCTAACAATACTCAGAGCATAAATCTAGTTCTCTTTAATATTGTTATGAAAATTTGAGTGTCATTTAATTGAGTATAACTAATGTGTGTAACTATGTGTATAAACTTATCAATATAAATAATTTATGGCTACATATCTTTGTACTTATATAAAATAATCAAATAATAGTACTATAGAATAGAGGAGTACGGTTTACTATAGAATAGAGGAATTTAGAGGTGGGGAGGGAGGGGGGGTTGGGAGGGAGAGGGGGCTATCACCTAAAATTAACCTCCCCCGCGCGGAGATGCGTGGTTCCGGAGATATTCATGAATAAAGTTTTGAGGTTAGGTTTTTATTTTCAAGGGAGTTTTAAGGTGGATTTGGCTTAAATAGGTGTAGAAAATGGTAAAGTAGGTTGCGGCTTAACCACCCCTTTCCCTCATCATCTCCCGATACAAGATTAGATTGGTGTAAGATGTTTACTTGATACATGAAAAACCTAACATTGAAATTTATTTTGTGTCTCATTAGATCTTTTCTGGTTATTAAAATTAGTATTTCATTGGTTAATAACTCCATTAATACTAATCTACACTCCATTAAGGCTATTTCATTTTAACTCAATGAGCATGTGTGTGCAAGTCGCTTTTTGCATGACCTACATACTGACTAACCTGCTCCTCCTCGCTGCGCTCGTTGTCGCACCTAATTTTATTTATTGTTACTTTCTAGACTCAAAGTAGGTACATAAGATCTACACTTCAAAAATTAGGCAACAAAAGTTTCATTTAGAATAAGAAGTTATATTCCTGGAATTCTTAAATTTATCATTAGTTATTTACATGGATTTTGAAATGGAAAAAAGGACAACTTATTTTTTCTACATTTAGTTAAAAAAAATCAGGAATGAAATGAGCAAGCGTTAGTGATATATTGATTTTGTTTTAATTGATATATTTTTGACAACCTAACCTTTGAGTGATGTAAATAAAACAACAAATAAATTTAATAATATATTTATTGAATTTTATACACATATTGTATAGCCTTTATTAATTCACTAGAGAGATCTTTTTTATATTTATATATATCCCTACCCCACAAATGCTCCACAACAAGTTTCCAAAATTATGACTATAATTATTTTTATAAAAACATTGTTTAATTACACGCCATTGAGACTCAATCCTTTGAGTGTTTGTGCCATCCTCGGCAACAAAGGGATCATCTGGTTTGCTATGGTTAACTTTTTTATGTATGTAACCATGCTCACCCAGACAATCATTAGCCTGCCAAAAATCAGTATGTATTGTGGTGTCCACGAGAACATGTTTTTGAATGAGGGGCACCAAAACCTCAGCCGTACGAATGTTGTCGGGACACACGTCCAGACGAAGGTCTTCACTCCCATCTTCTATTATACCCAGCAACCAGTGCCCATCCACACATCGGCCTGGAACAAAAGATAATTTCATTATAGATTTTAAATTCCCTTCTGCCCACAGTTGTTCCGGGTGCTCATAAAAAAATTTACTTGAATGGGTTACATTCAAGTAAATCTGCCCTCAAAGCGTAAAAGAAAAACCCCTTCCTATCTATTAACAAAATAACACAAAACAACAATTACCTTTGTTATATTTCCTCTTTTTAATTCTATTTTTACATTTTCAAACCACATCCCTGTCGATCTAAATATGCGGGGCCTTGTTCGGCAAGTGCCTCTGTTGCAAACAAATGCTCCCAGTTTTATTTACAGACATATCCAGTCTCATCGCTGTTCTGTGTACTCTGCATAATTTCGAAGCGGGTGTAAAAATTTTTTCTACCGCAAAAGCCACACATTGCTCGCGGGTGCCCAACTCCCGTATTATTTTTGAAAGGTTCCACATATTTAAAACTTCGCTGCAGTATAAATGTCTTTTTAAATATGGCTCGTCCACAGCAAAAATGTCCTGCAGATTATCGTCAACACCGCCACTTGTAGATGGAAGCGCATTTTCGACGACGCCATGACTTGTAGAAGGTACAGCCAAGTCATCGCCATCGTAAACACAGTTCAAACGAAGAGCAAAACAAAGTCCAGTATTCACAGTAAGGGTCAAACGGTAGGCAAGAAACTCAAAAGTCCAATATGTACGCAAGGGTCAAAAAGAGAGCAAGAAACACCGGAGTCCAAATTCACAGCAATAATGACCAGAAAACCAAACACAGCACATGAGCACATTCACGAAACAGTGAAGGAATCGGAATGTCATGTCTGATATCATGCATGACACTTCACAACAAGAAAACAAAATGGCGGTCGCGTTCCGATTGACGTAAAAATAATTTCGTCAAAATATATATTTATAATTATAATGTTATAAATATGTATTGAAAGACATATTATAAGTATGTAACAACATTTTTTAATAAATATCTTTTCAATATATCAATTTATAACGAATAAAAATGTAAACACAATGTCGCAGGTGTTCAATTTCACAGATATAAAAAAAATAATTAAAAAAAAACTATGCGTCTCCAAGCGGGGGGAGTGGTACCGAGGGGTTCGTGGGACCACCCCCTAACCCCCCCAAACCCCTTTACTCCCAAAATCCTGCGGCTCTATTCTATACTCCACCCCCAAAAAAACTTCGATAACACGCAGCGGAAGCTGTGGCTGCGTTTCTGAGAACTTTCAGTTTGACCCTCGTATTACCTGATTCTGAATATATAGTCTGATTTCAACGTATACGCTGGTGGATGTGGTACTATTACACTGTGAATAAAATATTACTTAATATGTTATTGCAAGCGGTCATATTTTTATGTGTCTATACTCGTATTATATAATAATAATAATAATAAATCCCCAGACAAACACACCAACTGTATGGCCCCAAAGTAAGCGGAGCTTGTGTTATGGATGACCATACAGCGAACTGGGGGGGAACCCAGAATATACATACATATATAAATATCAACAACCATGACCCGAGAACAAACATCTGTGTTCATCACACAAATGAATGCCCCGGCCAGGACTCGAACCTGGGACCTTCGGCGGATGAGGCAAGGCTACTTACCACTACGCCACTCGGTCGTCTGACTCGGTAGGTTCAAGTTGCGCTAAAAACAACCCAAGTGCTAACTTGTCATCTCTTTCTATCAATATTTAATTTAAAATAATACGTTTTTAGCCACAGGGTGTCCCAAAAGTTGACGAAAGCCCAAACCGGGTAATAGGCTAGGTCATAATAGTTATCAGAAAAATATGAAAAACAAATTAACTATGACCTGGTCTATCACCCGGCTTCGGCTTGACGTCGACCTTTGGGACACCCTGTATACATATAATACACATAATATTGATGTAATATCAGCTATAAATGCTCACATTAATTCAAAGACTGATGTAAAGCTCTCAAACTCGACATTATGTAAAAAGTAATGAGTATTTCAGAAAACAATTCTAAATTATTTGTTTATTTGGATTTTCATTTAAATACAACACAAAGGTACCAATCCCATATACTCTCACCAATTACCTATAACATTTTCAGAAGAAACAAAGGAACAAATAGAGCAGCTGGAGCAAAAGTTGAAACAACTTGAAAAAGAGAAACAACAGTTGTTTATGCAATTGAAAAAAGTGCTTAATGAGGATGAGATAAGAAAACGCCAGCAACAGTCGAAAGAAACTAAGTGAGTATGGGAGGTGCTTTCATATTAATAAGTAATAAACGAAAAGGTTTAATTGATGTTTCAATATAGATTTGTCCCATGATCTGGGTACTTTTATATTATTATTACTGGTGTTCTTGTGGGAGACAGTAAAACTTAGTCAATGCTGTAAGCTGATGGATAATATAGTGAAGTTATTAACAGCTTTTGAGTTTAAGGTTTTGATCTATGTTGCAAGAATATTCAATGTCTTTATGTGAAGATTGGTCAACATTGAAGGGGTGGCACATTTAACCCCCGTTATGGGCCTCTGCCAAGTGAGCCGAGTGTACCTATTCAGAAGTAGCTAGCAATATAATATGTTTTAATATTTTATCCATTTTAGGAAACTCATTTCGCATAAATATATTATTATTAATATATTACCTTCAAATACTATAAAACTTACTGCATTGCTTATCTAAGTCATGACTACAACATTTTACCAATCTAATAATTACTTGACAATAGACATAATAAACTAGAGTAGGTTGTGATGTGTTTATCTATAGCCTTGAAATTGCTGTATACAAGTTCTTATTTTCCTGTGCAGTATTTAAGAAGCAACATTTTTATATCTCTGATTACTTCTTATTAAGGACACTCGAAGCTCTATAAATACTGTATGATATCCTTAGATAATGTCTGTCATTATACATAATGCTCAAGTGCACGGTTAATTTATGTGGTTAGGAAAAAGAACCACAGCTTAGGCTCAATTAGTTTCTTATAATGAGTCCCTGATTAAAGTACTGTATAGGTGACTAGTAAGTGCCGTTCATGAAGTTCGCGTCCTACTACTTTTTTTAGTAGCACACACTATGTCTAGACAAGTAATGAGATATGGGGGGTACTTCGTGGATGACATTCACTATAATATTGGTAACCATATTAGCAGATATTTAGTCAACCTAGATAAAGTACAATTATAAGAAATACATTGCCCAATGGGTTTGTTATAGAATATTACCTGTGTATATTAGGGTCAAAATGAACATTACATTTTAATAAAAAAATTTAAATTTAACTCTTCTCCTCTGTATACAAGATCAAGTTTTGTGTAAGTGTTGCCTTGCAGTTGACTGGTTTAGTGTCACTGTTCAAACGTAATATACCATCAACCTATTATGAACTAATCAAATTTAATTTCCAGTGAAGCACCACAGTCAAAAATGCAACACAACATGCAAATGCCCATGTATTCAATGCCACCATCACAAGGTGAACCACCTCCATCACAGGGCAGACCTCCACCACTTACTTCACACCTCTTGAACAAGGTAACTGGTTTTAAAACATGAATATTGGAAAAATGGTCTTAACCCCTTACCGCATAGCGTCCCAAATTTGCACACTTAAGTTTTTTGTGAAAAATTTAAATTCTTTTCAAGTTTGACAATTGGCAAAATTATAAACCATAGACTAAATATATACCCAGCAGTTCCGAGACAGTGAAATATTGTCAGTCTTGATAAAACAACAGTAAATTTAGTTTGAAAGTAAAAGTGCTCAACAGGTGAGTTGCTCTGTATTCAAACTCAAATATATTGGAATTGTGTGAATATTTCGGCTTGTATAAATTTCTTCGAATAAAACCATCCTTTGTGAAGCTATAACAGAAAGATATACTCAATAACTCCATGGATTTAAAATTTGTTCGACAATATACTTGTGTGCATATCTGGGACCTCATGCAGTGTGTACATAATTGTAATGTTCATATGTGGGACCTTATGAAGTAAGCACTCAATTTTTAATTTTCATATATGGGACGGTATGCAGTAACACGAGTGTAAATTTAATGTCATAGAGATGTATAGTAAACTTCATACATTACTGATATTTTGTTTTTTACATATGAAATTCATCAATAGAAGGTAGGTACAGAGTAAGAATTGATTCACCTTTGCACCCCAAGTAAAAGACCTGGCCTTTTGCCGAACCCAGCTTGTGCACATATTCTGTCTACCCATGTCATAAACTTTCCATTGGATGCATGTCGTACCATATTTGACACAAACTATTTTATTCACTGCAATGCATACCATACCATATATGGTACCATAAATAAAATAGTAAATAATAATGCTAGATTTTTTTTGGTATTTTTTATGAGTTCCTTATACTCGAAAACACAACATAATTTTTTTCCGCAAGGATATAAAATTCCATGCAGTAAGGGGTTAAATTATGTTCTCAAATCGCAATTATTGGTATCACATTTATCAGGATTCATTTTCCAGATGGGATACTTACATAAAATTTTGGATTTTGTATTGCCTTCTTTCAACCTTAGCTTGATGTTTTATAGTTGATCATTTCGGATATATTATGTAAAATGAAGGATATCCAATCTAATGTATTATAATCTGAACTTAGTATAACAAAACATTTGGTTAATAATAACAATTTAAAAGTAATTTGATTTGAGGTTAATTATTTGTACCTCCTTTGACTTTCATTATTATTTAGTTATTATTTTTAAGTGCAATCCTTTTATCTGTTTTTTATCACTTATACCACAATATATTTTTTGTCCAAAAATGTATATTTTCTTCAAATGTGACTAGCTCTTCCAGAGATAAGTGTTCCTAGGAACAAAAAAAACTTTTTAGTTGCATTAATAATACTTACAGACTTTAGCTAATTTATTTCTAAGATTATCACTTACTAATTGTGCGTCATACCATTGTCTCATCTCATTTTAATTTACAAACACGCTACAAGTCTCAACTTATATAAGTCCGGTACAACTTTGAATATTTGATTGTCATAAAATCTCATTTAAAATAAAAATGTATCCAAAGCTTCAGAGATAAAATAAAAATTCACTTGATTTATTATTGGTCTTTACCCTTGTACATTAATTTAAAATACTGAATGCATGGTGTAATATAACCATTTTAATTGGTAAATCAAAAAATATCTGCAAACTAAATACTTCTACTTTTTTTAAATGTCTTCATTTTATTTAAGAATTCAACCTTTCATTTCACCCATAATCACCTCCAGCCAATCAACAACACAGTTTTAACCAGATATGTTTCAGAACCACAAGACTTGAATCCAATGCACATTCTACAATATTTCTCTCTATTTGTTCAAGAGCAAACACTCAAACTACATGATATTCCCACAACAGACCAATATAGTGCGAGGTGTAATGCAGTCAGGGGTAAAAAGGCAACGATCGCCATCACCTACTTATGCTTTATATCATCGGATACACCAACCTTCTATGAAGCATCAGCAGGTTTATCAGGATCACAGTGAGTCTAAACTTTTTTTAACTGCATTTGCGATTTTTATTAATAGTTAATATTAATAGTTAGATAGCACTGGCAGGACTTGAATACCTGAATAGTTTTTGGTACAATGAATCATCTCAATTAAAGTCTTCTTCTTAGCAAGTCAATGAACCCAAAGGATTTAACTTTAAATTAGATTTTGTGTCACTCACTCAGCTACGCGCAATGCATTTAGTATGGCTTTGAGTAGATTTTTTAAAGGTTGACATAGCTGGGTACACCGGGCAGGACAAAATGTGAGCCTTAGTTTGTGGGCCTACTTCACGGTCACATATCGCTCGCGTGTAGCTAAATTGACTCAGTTTACAAAATGGAAAAAAAATGTGTGTTTATTTTATAATTACTTTTTAAATATTTTTTTGAGTCTATTTCATAAGATTTAAAATGATACCCTAATTATAGGAATCTGCTATACAATTTCAGAATTAATGAATATTGAATGATAGTGCAACAAAAATGTAATCGATGAAAATAGTCATAGCCATAATTGAAATTTAATAAAAAGAAAATGTTACGAAAAACAAACAAATTTATTTAATCAACTCAATCAACTCGTCGGTAAACAGAACCGACCGCCATTGCTCAGCGCTCCAACTGATGTGTTCGCGGGCAAATGCAAGACCAGTTTGTCAGTGAGCTGTGGTAAGTTTGGGACCTCTGGCAGGTCGTTTCGGAGTCAGGTTAGCATCTCTTAGGCGTCTTCTACCCGTCCATTGACTAACAGCTACTTCTCGAACCTCTGCTGGACTGCAACACCAGTGAGGTGGCGATTTCTGAGACTTGTAGAGGCGATAAAATGATCGTCTGTCAGAAGTATGCTGGCGCCGACTGGTGTCTGGCATCCTGGAGTATAAACTGGTCTCTTGGAATCTTCTGTATACCCTGGATACAGCAGATTGGCTCATATTTAAGTGATAAGCGATTTCTCGCTGGCTATAGCCCTGTTACAACAGTACAACTTACGCTGCTTCTTCTGATCTAGTGTCCATAGTAGATGTAAATTGGCGATCGTAGCTTGCAGAGATGTTTAGAGGTCAACTCTTGATGAGCGACTGATAAGGGTGCAATGCTTCTGGGGGTTTATATAGGGGGTTACAAAGCGCAACTCGTGACAACAGCAAGGAGTTAATTTTCGGCCCCTACGTTTATGCCACAATATTTTAAAAAGGACTGAACATATTGGAATGATGTTGATTTAAAGCTTATAAAATAGGCTTTCAAAAAATATATATATTTCAAGTAAATTTTTGTAAGTAATTAAAAAAAACACACTTATTACGTTTTGTAAACTGAGTCGATTTAGATGCACGCGAGAGAAATTATTGATATTTTTTTACCTCTACTTGTTCTGCCTTGAACTTGTGTTAGAGGTCCTGGGTTCGAATCCTATGAATCGTGCAAATCATGTATTCAAGTATGTGTACTCAAGGTTTTTATTTAAGCGGACCAACAGTTGGAGCTATATCCCAGGAATTGTATGAAAGATGTTTATATAAAAAGCAATAAATCTTTTACAGAAGTAGAAGATGGCCGAATGGGCCGACAACTGTCACGGGCAGTTCTATGGAACAGTGAGTTTTGAACTGTTATCTATACCTTCATTCGTTCATTCGTTCCTTTTGTTTTTTTTATCTTTTTAATCTTTTCTTTTAGATGTATGTCCATTCCCATGCAACATTACCACTAACATTACCATTAGGCACCTAGAGTTGCAACCTAATCTTGTAAAGTGTAAACAGTTTCAAAATTATGTTATATTTGTTATGATTCATATTATACACGTAATAGATTTAAGCATTACACAGTTTTGTTCTTAGCTGATGCCTTGTTCTAGCACAAGGTTCTTAAAATATTCTGCTTTTTAGTTGCCATAACAATAAATGGTGCTCGCCACACACAAACAAAGCCACTTTATTACAGTTTTCATATCAATAAGAGCTTAATAAATCAAAAACCTTGTTTGATATGATAGAAAAGAAAAAAAAATAAGCAGTAACAATTATACATTGTCCACCAGGTAAATCACTTTTAACAGCAGCAGTAGAATGTAACAAACAGAAATATCTAAACAGCCTAATCTCGTTAAATTACCTTATCCCCTCAACTGGCAAGCAGACCTATTATGTTTGCGGAAAAAATTTGCTAAACTGGCAGGCAGACATATGTCTGCTGATGCATGCACCCAATTTTGGACTCATAACTTTTGATTTAATGGACGCACTCTTAGTGCTATTGAATAAATGCGTAGGAGGCTAAACAAGGATCGCATTTCTAATGTCAGGAGACATCACTTCAAATAATTTTTCGTCAAAAAAATAATTAGAAAACAGGCGACCATCCGTGGTTTTCGGCGCGCATTGTTTCTAAGGATCGTTGTGTAAAAATAATGTTCTGAGAGGCCTATTTTTTTGATGGAATAAGTTAAAGTAATGTTATTTGTTATAAATACAACAAAAACTGTTGTACTATAGTGTTTTATTTCTTCATTCTTTGAATTTAGATACAAGAAACTGGGAAAAATCGTTAGCTCTACATTTACCTTGAACTAGAAACAAAATCACACACTTAACTGTTGAGATTATTAAACAAACAGTTAGCTTAATTCATGACGAACACGCTGGTATAAGTTACAAGCATGGTATTGTTTATATTTGCCAAGAAAATATAAATAATGTAACCCGAGCCGGCGCGCGGCCGACACCTCTAAAGAAGCCTGCCAGTTTAGCGAAAATGACATTTATTGCTCTGCCAGTTGAGAGGTTATATGACTTCTTACAGATATTATAATACCAGATTTTACAAAAAAAATTAGTGCATATTGATCATTGGCAAAAAAACAAATGGACGGTGAGTCTAATACAAAATTGACATAAAAAGTGTCCCGAGGTAACCCACACATTTACAGAATTATGAATAAATTAAAACACTGGAAATTTAAATCGTGTATCATTACATTCAATCTGAATATTGCTTACCACAAATTTTCACCTTATGCAACTGCAGTGATACATCACTGCATCACAGCCAATGCAACTAGCAAGTTGACTATGAAATCCCCTGATACAACTTAGATTACTTCGAGTGTTTAAAAAATAGTTCGACAGTTTTGACCAAGCAATATTTCATTACGGACGTGTTGTGGGGTGGCCGAGCTAATCAAGACTGGTATGATTTTCATTCCATTTTTGTTTTTTCATTCCATTTTTGATCGAACGCTATTGAACCAGTCCATGTGTTTGTAAATAATGATATATGGCTACGTAAATTTAGTTACGTTTTATCGTGCCCAGTGAAGGGAATTTATTCGCTGCAAATGAATCGAAGAAAAAAATAATTATATACATAGGTGATTTGTAGAAAAAAAAAGAACCTACCATAAAATATATAAATTAAACAATCCGTAATATTTATATGGGTGTTTTGAAGAGAATCCAATGGCACAATCTTATTACGTACAGTCGATTGTTGATTGTACGTAATAAGCCTTTGATGTTGGCGAAAACGCCGAGATCGTTTACACATCCGTCATGATAGATAAAAGTGCTAGGGTTGTCCCTCTGTCTATAGTAAGAAACATAGAAATTTTTGTAATTTTTTATTTATTGCATTAGTACCAGTACATACATGAGATGGAAAGTAATGAGACTGTATGTTGCAATCATAAGTAAGCTAAAATTTAATTATAAAAAATTACATCAAATTCGCATTAAACAATCCAAAAATTCTCTAAAACGACGCCCAAATTGGCAATGTGCGTATTATGAACAGCCACCATCACGGAATTCAAAAATAACATCAAATTCGTAGTATGTTTACCCCAGAATACCTACTCTGAAACGACACCTATATTAGAAAGTTATACTTTTGGTACAGCCGCCATCTTGAATTTCAAAAATAACTTCAAATTCTTACTAAGCAACCCAAAAATATTCTAAAACGACACCCATATTAGGAATATGCATATTTTTGGCCTTCAAAAATAACAATTTTGTATTTTAGTATTTTTACGACAAATTTGTATTTTTTATATTAAATAATAATAGTAAAAAGAAGCACCAAAACCGCACCCTTTTTTATTGGACTTAAAAATCCATAATCCATCTACATACCCATTAAAATGTCATTTATCCCAAGATAGTGTTAAAAATATCGATAATTGTCGTTGGGGGTCAAAGAAAACCAAAACTGTTCAGTTCTGCAGTGCTGTTTTCATGAATTTTCAAGGGGCGTAAAATTTTATCAACATGGGCCTTACTCATTTTATGTGACGATTACAATTGTGCCGGTGGTGTAAGCCATATAACTTGTCATTAATAATTGAAATTACTAAGGTCTTTGCCTTGTTTAAATACAGGGGCTGTTCACAAAGTAGGTTACGTTTTGGAATTAAGACAAAACTATGTACAGGAAAATATTTTTATTATATACATTTGAAAGAGCAACTAAAATACTATTTTTCTACATAATCGCCAAAAAGGTTGAGACATTTATCGTAGCGATGAATGAGCTTCGAAATTCCTTCCTCATAGAAATCCGCCGCCTGAGTGCCGAGCCAGTGAGTCACGGCCGCGCGGAGATCGTCGTCGTCATCCAAACGCTGCGTTGCAAGCCAGGTCTTCATCTTTGGAAACAAGTGGAAGTCACTTGGTGAAAGATCTGGGCTGTACGGCGGATGAGGGAAAACCTCCCACTTGAAGGTCTGAAGGAGATTCTGTGTGACATTTGCCGTGTGAGGTCGCGCAATGTCGTGCAAAAATTGTCGTGTCTTGGCCGCCCACTCTTCTCTTCATCGTGAACATTACTCCGTCCATTCTTGAAACGTATGCACCACTGGCGAACGCCTCCTTCGCTGATCACGTTGTTCCCGTAAACTTCACACAGTTGCCGATAAATTTCTATGGGTTTAAGTTTTTTTGCGCACAAAAACCTTATTACTGACCGCACCTCACAACTGGCGGGGTTTTCAATGGCGGCGCACATTTCAAAAGCCTGCAGCAACGGAACGAACGACACTACGACCTTCTCCCTTGCACGACTGAGCTGCCGAACGCTCACACACCAAGATGGCCGCGATAGCTGCGCCCTCTGCGACGCTAGACAAAAACGTAAAACTACTTTGTGAATTGCCCTCGTATGTTTAATAAAATAATAATAATACTATTAATAAATACTAATAAAATAATGTGATAAATGTTTATTTGCATTGCGGTTTCATTTTCTGTAATTTTTCGGTCTTGTAATATTCTGCATTAGTGATTGCAAACATTGCAAATAGTTCGGCATTAAATTCATTTTGGAAATACTCCGCATGTGCTTTTGGCGGTTTCTTGCTTGGCCGTCTTTGAGCTTGACTTGAAATTATATTTGCATCCATTTGTCGTCACTTTGATCAGTCATCCCTCAAAGATGAGGTTGGAACATCGTCCTCGGAGGAGACAGCATCTTCTACATAATGCGCATACGCCATCATCATCTTCGTCAACATTTCCCAAGTCATAGTGTTCCTAAATTGCCTCGTCGTAAATTCCCTAGATAGTGATCCAGCCATTGCAATGTACCATGTAGTGCCAATTTTTCTTGAGAATCACCTAAAAATACAGACTGTATTTATTACTTACGACCCACGCGGCGAAATAAAGGAGCTCAAACTTGATCTTTCCGACATTTGCTAACTGCATCATTTACACCAATAGATAGAGCACATCCGTCACAATTATGATTTAGATTCACGTACGCCTTGAAATACCGCCAATATTCTACATAAACTTAACGTCATGGTTGTGTTTGGCTGGGCTGAAAGGGATAATCTAAACGCTAAGTTGTTGTAATCACTAATTCCATATGTCAAAAAGTGAATAACCTAGTGGACACAGTATATACTATATCAATCGATTAACACCAAAACCAAAACATTAACCCCAAATTTCCCTAAAAATCTTCCAGAACCATCACAATACGGCTCTTCCGTAGCCGGTTCGTCAGTGTCATCACCAGCGTATTACGCCATGCCAACCTCTGGGGTAGTGGTGGGCGAAAGGCCGCCTCCTCTGCTTTACGCCCATCACGCCCACACGCCACATACGCCACACGCTCCACATCACGCCAATCTGATGTATGCGCCCGCGCCGCAGCCCCAGTTGTATATGGATATGCTGAAGAATAGAGATCAGCATCAAGAACCAAAGAAGGAGCCACAGGTGTGTATTTAAATAGATTTGTAATTTAGTTATGCTCCGTTTTCTATATAATGAGATTTTTGTAAACAAAGGAGATGCCGATATAAAAAAATACGAATGGCATGGGAGTTTTCCTTATTTCATTGAAATTAGTAGCAATACGGCTATTATTTAATATATTTAGTGTAATAAATAGTGAAAATAATTGTTACCTATTTTTTATTTTAATAATTTAATTACAAAGAAATATTTCTCACTTAAAACTTTTTTTTCGCAAAATAGATTTTTTGAAATCAGTAACCCTGCAGATGTAGGAAACATTTTAGTCCTTTTTCGAAAAAAAATCTTTATTTCTTCATACGTTTCTTTGTCTCGACTCAGTACGAATAACCCCCTGCGTTTTAATTGCAATCTACAATCTTGTTCGTTGTTACTCTTGTTACTTGTTATAAGTAGTTTTGTTTGTTACGTTTGTTGTTGCTTCTTGTGCCTGTTATTCGTTTTGTTGTTTTTGTTATTTATTGTTATCAAAATGGAGTGAGTATCGAATTTCTCGGCGTCTCCACAACCGGGTCCCTCGGTTACTCCAACTTTCGCACAGGGCCGGCGTGGTGGACTTTGGCCTATATACTCTCATATTGAGAGTAGAGTTGCCGAGGATTAAATATTATAAGTTAAGATTTCGATCTCATGCTAGTTTTCCGTAGATTTATTTGCTACGCGCGTAATATGTGGCTTCGCCTTTCGCAAACCTGTGTTTCATGGCTAGTCGGAAAGAGTGGATTACGTAATTGATTGTTCGGCCGTAATATATAAAATATTAATTATTTAATCGAAAAAAAAACCTGTTTCTTTCCCCTGACATTTTGACAATGACATTTCTTTGTTTACACAAAAAAACCTTTATATAGAAAACAGAGAATAGTTTTTTTAATGTAGATAAATATTTTTTGTAAATTTTTTTTTTACTGGTTTACATTATAACTAAGTAATGAGAAGTAAATGAGAGTAAATTGTTCTTAGCGATCTCTAAATCTACTACAGCTTTTGATTATCTTAAGCTTGCAAGAACACTTCAATTAAAAAGCATTAATAACTAACTAATCTTGAAAATTTTATTTCAATATCAAATATCTCATGTGATGGGGTACGTTTCCTTTAATGCATATTTTCCTTTAAAAAATTGATTAATTGCCAAAATACTAAACAACTGAAGTACACCAAGCCGACTGCTCTAACGGTGAAGGAAAACATCATGAAACCAACATATCTTAGAAATTATTTCAAAGGTACAGTCGGGG
This sequence comes from Marasmarcha lunaedactyla, assembly GCA_923062675.1. Lineage (NCBI taxonomy): Eukaryota > Metazoa > Arthropoda > Insecta > Lepidoptera > Pterophoridae > Marasmarcha > Marasmarcha lunaedactyla. The sequence continues at coordinate 20,606,015 of OV281341.1, forward strand.
AACTCCGTGAAGGCTATGGTTCAGACTTGTGTAGGCACTACGCATACTAAGGGCGATAACACTGCAGGGGATTCGAATACGAATCTCAGCCTGCACCAAGTCTCCCACTGACGTGTAACCAATCCGCAGTAGGCATGGTAGACTATAATTCCTGAAACACCACTTAGTTGGCTGAGGCTGATATACTGAGACGGCTTAGCCTTACAAGCGAATCGGAACGTGGCAGATGCTCTATTAAAAAGGATTGCTTGGATTTAAATATAAATAAAAAAATTCAAAATATAGAATGTCAGTGAAACAAATTTGTACTGTGGTTGACACATTCCGAAGAATATTTGCCACATTCCGATTCGCTTGTAAGGCTAAGCCGTCACGATACCTACAGTGGGTTTATAAGGGTTGAGGGTTCCTTTCAATATTTTTTTCACTTCATTTTTCCTAACAATATATATTTTCATCCATAGCCTACTGTTGTACTATCATTAAGTGATGGGCATCCCTCACACGCAAACTCGAGTTCTGTCTACGCACAGCCTCCTGTAAGCAGACATTTGCCTAAGCAACATGCTATACAGTTAACGGTAAGTTGACCCTTATCCTACTTACATAAAAAAGTGAAAGTTTGTACGTTAGGATGTTTGTTACTTAGCCATGCAAATTTTAATGATCTTGGCTTGGGTTACATATAACCTAGATAACATAATAGTCTAATTGAGATCGTTTTAGATTGACTGCTCGTTTATTATTGATCGATCAAACGAAATTTCAAACTGTTTATTTTTTTTGTTCAATTATCAACGTTGGATAATCATTATTTATTTTAATCCTACTTTGTTAATATAAATGTAAAAAATGTGTATTTGAATTCAGTAAATTGTATATATAAAAATATGCTAAGTTTAATTTTATGAATAATTTGATGATAACTAACTTCTATAAACCAAAAAAAAATTCTGTTCCCGAGCATAACGTAAGCGTAAACGAAGCCGCGCGGAGAACCTAGTTTACATAAAATAGATTTTCATGGTGGGGGTACAAAGCAAATATTAGGAGTGTGTTAAAAATCTGTAATGATATTTACATTTATTTTTTAAATAAGGCTCCCCTGCAGTTCGTTCCATACGTGGGCCCTTAATATGTAAGGCTTTATGTCTTTGGTTCTAATTTAAAAAATATATATAACATAGGAATTGTACACTGAGCTGTTTTATTTTACTCTTTTGACATTGTATATATAATATATCTGGAAAATTTCTATTGTCACTGTTATTTTTTCTAATTTTGATATGATTGGTTTTGAAATAGTGTTAATTGGAGTACATCATATCAGTATAATAAGTACACTTTATACCTTCAGCCTAAAAACTTTAACAAGTATAGTAATATTTTTAATTATTGACTATTCTGAAACCAAAGTGCCTCAGTTTATTCAATTTCGATTAGTGTATATGTTTCGGCCTTATAAGTAAGAAAAGATAAAGTGAAGTAAACACTCTTTCTGTTCCATTATTTCAGAATTTCAACGTTATGATTTAATTACAGACGGCGAAACCCGGCAGCATAACACAAGGTTATCCAGTCCAACAGTCCAATCCTAATGTACAAAACCCGAACATGTACCCGAACAGACATCGTTACTAGCTATTGATTTTAAGACGACACAGTAGCACACAACCGCCATAATGAAGATTTGTGGGATTTGGAGTGAAAACGAGGAATCTGACATTGTGTTTACTATGATAGAAAATCATTTTAAATTGTAAATGTAAAGTTTTATTGAAACTTGAGATTGAACAATTTTTTTTCCCTCAAAAAAGCTTCTCAAAAAATAACCAAGACGACATTGGTTTATGTGTTTGACATCTACGATTGTGCAGGCACAGATATACCAATGCTAAGGACAGGGGCTTTATTAAATCATTTTGTTCAAAAAAATATTAATCTGTGCTCACCGAACCAAATTATCAATCTATAAGAATTGTGTAATAAACTGTTGATTCAGTTAATTAAATCTTCTTGTTGATCAAGACAACTACCGGTCTAAACGATCGGTCTTATCTTATGTTACTTATTTTAAGCAAATTTTAATAATTAAACATTGAAATTGATAAAGTATTTGCTATGTCAGATTTCTTGTAATTATTTGTAAGATAATCGTTCAAAGAATGTAATGTAGTAAGGTAATGAGTGAGTTGCGTGTAGTTGGTCTAATTAAATTTTCTATTTCAATATTATTCTTGTTGAGGTTTGTTTTACCTACATCTACTTTTATTGGCTCGCTGTGTAAAATCTTTGAATATTTTCATAAATCGAAAATCTATTTAGCAGTATTCTTGAGGGATCTAGACAAAATATGTTTTAAAAATATAACTTTTACAATTCATATTCTTTCGATATTTGTCATATGAAAGGTATTTTGCGTTGTAAACGTATTTTAAAATATCCAGCCCATATTTAGTTATGCTTATAAAGTGCTTTGTTTAAAAAAATCACTGTGAATGTGTATTGCATGAGACGACATATTTTTTCTAGACCCAATTATTAGAATCAAATGTAGTTTTTTCAGTCATCTATAAAACAGGAACGTTGAAACAGGATGCGGAACTGAACATTCTGGACATAAAGTGGCAGTTTTGTGAAGTGTTGTCTATAATGAACAGTTCAAAGGTTAATTATAGAAAAACATATACATAGTATTTATTCATATAAAGTTTTTACATTACTAAGGGTACAGTGTACAGTAATTTAAGTCATAAGGTATTTATGTAAAGAATAGGTGTATTTTATTTCATAAAAGTAAGATTTTTATGTAATTGGTTTACAAATGGTGTGAAAGGCAAGGGAAATTGGGAAAGGCTTTTATATATATAATTGTCTACATCTATTCAAATCAAATGTGATAAAGATGCAAGTATATTTATAGCTCTGTAATATTTTATTTATCATGAAAACTTATTTAAATCGTTGGAAAAGTTTCTGCAATTCATATTAGGATTTTGGTATCTCTTTTTAGGGAACTGTTTAAACAGCATTAAAAAGAGCATTAATCTCAGCATTGAGATTACAAACTCAAATTGTGGCTAACATTCCAGTTACTTTTTAAATAATAGTGTCAATACATGCTACTTATTATTAAACACAAATTAAAAACCCCCGACTGACGGGACGATGCATGCATAACTTGAACGGCGAAACCGATTCATGGCTAGGAACACTTTCGAGTCACTCTGCATTTTTCACAAAAACCCTCATCAAAATCGGTCCAGCCGTGCGGGCGACACTATGCCGCAGATAAACAAATAGACACGTTAAACTTGTAAGGCTCTTCTTTTGGCCTCGAGGTTAATCAATTTGATATATGTATATGTAAAGCAACAGTACTTTATGTGCTTACAGAGTATTAGTTCAACATATTTGGTTAAGTTTGTAGCAATGAAGGCGATATTGTATGCAAAATATAATTGATTTACCACAAAAAAGACCGATAAAGTAATATTTAAAGTGCACTCAATCAATCAAAATGTAACCATTTTCAAAGGATAAATAGGTGCTTCTTTCTTGTGGCTTTTAAAAATAACTAGGAATGTATGGTCGTCTTTTTAATTCATAATTATTATTCTATTAAAAAAAACAATTAACTGATTAATTGGAATAAAAACAAACTTTGTGTAAATATCGCAATTCAAAAATCGATTAGATATCATCAAACGACATCCGTGTTGTAAATTATGTAAAATAATTACTACATGTTTAAAAGTGTATTTTTAGTATTATTTATTCAGTATAAGGTTGATTTTGAATTTATTGTTAGTTGTTCGTGATAAGATTGTGCAAATTGTACACAAAAAAGATCATAAAACATTTAGTTGTATAATTCAATAATATAAATGCTGAAGTATTTTATACTGACTTATTTATTACCTTTATATAACCTCATCTACGCTCAATTTGCTTACTTTTTGCGCTATAGCATGGAGCAGGTGACAGTTTCAGTAACGTTTCGTTTTACTCTTGAAAGTTGCCGCGATTTACCAATAATGACTCGTATTTCAGCTGTACCACAGTCGTAATACAATAAATCATTAATAACTGTGGTAAATTAAATTAAACCCAACCAGAATGTTTTAATCTACAAATAAAATCTAATTGACAAAAAAATTAAGCAAATGACCATGCAAAAAATCGTCCCACCAACAGATTTCAAACGCATCTCATTTAATAGATCTTACCAGCATGATGATTTTATACTATGACGACATCACCGTAAGTAATGGGGTTTTCGTGAAAAAAACTGAAAAAAAGAATGTAAAAGAATACTATTTCAATAAAAAATTGATTGAAAAAGATAATCCATGACGTAAGACGCATTACACCCTCCCCCCTTGCTCCACTACTCTGCATCCGGACGCCTAACTGCGCGCGCGCATGGCGCACCTCAGTCGTGGCTAGTACGTTCCGCTGTGTTTTCGTTGGTTATCTGTGCGTTATCGGCTTGTTTGTGACTATTTCTGACCCCTGCTCGTTTACTGGACCTCTTGATTGCTTCTCGAAAACCCTGGCACGTTTATTGGATTGCGATTTAGAACTATGGAGACTGGACGCCGATGTGTAATGTGTCCTAGATCTGTTTTAAGACAGAGGCGACACATATTACAAGAAACATTGCTTCAAAGTAGTCCTGAGTTAGTGGTCTACATTTTGCAAAATGGATTGACACAAGTAAGTCACAAAACGGTCATTAGTATTTATTGTATATCGAGAACTATTCGATATTAAGTATATAGAATAATAAGTAAGTAGACTTAGAATATACAGGGTAAAAGAAAATTCAATACTTACATTCCTTTTAAGGGGTTCTAGTTGAGCTTTTTTCCAAAAGATTTGTTAGCTCGTATACGAGATAACTCGTAGATTGGCACCGAGCACTTTACGTTTTCATGATATTTCTTGCTACCCTCATATTTTATTTATTTTTGGATCTCAACTAAACGCAAAATACCTTCATTCGTTATTGACCTGCTATAATGTCGCACGCACGCCCTCGCCTTAATTTTCTAAGGTCGATAAATATTGAAGACTTTTTGAATACGGAGTCTAGTTCTGGTGAAGACTTTTCTAGTTGTTCAGATGAAGAATATGTTCCCGATGTTAGTGGTGGTGATATAAGTAGCTACAGAGAGTCCTCAGCGTCAGCCACTAGTGAGTCAGAAGACGATTCCTTGGCGGTGGTACCGCGTGATAGTCCTTCATGTGATCCGGAAACAAATGTGAATTGGAAGTACCAATCTGCTTTACCTCAAAAGTTTAGCTTCGCAGAAGTTTCGGGATTGAAAGTGAATGTTTCGACGACACAGGAATTTGCGGATTTATTTTTTTCAAGTGAATTTATACAAATGGTGGTAACACAAACTAACTTATATGCCAATCGAATGCTAGTCCGTCCTACAACGCAGCGTTCAAGATTTAGATATTGGAAGCCAACAGACATGCAAGAAATAATAAAACTTTTTGGTATGTTACTGTATTTAGGCATAAATCAGTTACCCACAATAGCACACTACTGGTCGACACATCGTTTATACAACTTTCCTCTCTTTCGACAAATAATGAGTAGAAACAGATTTCAAATATTACTTCGTTTTTTGCATTACTCGGACAACCAAGAACCTACGATAAGAGATCGCGTTTATAAAATACTTCCAGTTATGGAACATTTCAATAACTTGATGAATCGCATTTACTATCCTAACAAAAATTTGAGTATTGATGAATCGATGGTTTTGTGGCGCGGGAGACTGATCTTTCGTCAATACGTAAAAAATAAAAAACATAAGTACGGCGTGAAATTATACGAACTATGCGAGTCTAATGGGATTGTTCTAAAAATACAAGTTTCAAAAGCAAAAGCGAACGCTTACCAGGAGAATCCCATTCATCCAAAGTTGTCCTCGATTTGATGGAGGGTTACTTCGATAAAGGGCACGTATTGTATACTGATAACTTTTACAATTCCGTTGAGTTGACTAAAAAGATGAGTGCCAGAAAAACTTATATATGCGGCACATTGCGGGCAAATCGCAATGGTAACTGCGAACAAGTCATAAAAACTAAGCTGAATAAAGGTGAACTTGCAGCTATGAGTAGCCAAGATGTAACGGTTTGTAAGTGGAAAGACAAAAGAGATGTCTGAGTTATTTCAAATAAGCATAAATTGCAACTTCAAACTACTCGCAATCGTCTCGGTAGAGTATCAGAAAAACCAAACATTGTCGTAGACTATAATCTTGGAATGTCAGGTATCGACCGGGTAGATCTGATGGCATCTTATTACTCGTGTCTTAGAAAGACCTTGCGGTGGTATAAAAAATAGCCCTACATGTTATGGATTTGTATATACAAAACCCTCACAAGCTGTTTCGTCTTCAGCACCCAACATCTAAGATAAGATTACTAAAATTCAGGGAAGAGATAATTTTGCATTTACTTGGACTATCAGATGAGTTCGTTACTCCTCGTCCCGGCACTTCCAGTGAAGCACCAATTTCCTACTCTGTAAATGATTTTCATTCGTTGATAAAAATACCTCCTACTGGAAAAAAAGTTAATCCTACGAAGCCTTGTCGTGTTTGTACCAAGAATAAAAGGCGTAAAGAAACTGCCTACTGTTGTGAATTGTGTCCAGGGAATGCAGTTTTATGTGTTTTGGAGTGTTTCAAAATTTATCACACTAATCCTGCAACTCACAAAATTATTTTTTTCAGGTTTTTGTATATTCATATAAAAGGTAATATACATTTCAGACACACTATTTACTCCTGTAAAAATACGTTAGAAACTGTTTAGTAAAAATTATGTAAGTTTTTACCTGATATAGAATCCTACTACTTTTTTTTGTTTTTTTTATTTGTTAGATGCCCATCTAACGTCTATCTATAATATTGCTACGTTCTTTGGACGCCAACTATATAATTTTCTCTAATAAGCCGCACTAAAGTCATACGACTAAACTCGTAGTTGGCACAGCTGGAGCACACTAGCAGTCAATGTGTTAAAAAGATAATCCAAACATTACGAAATCCAAGAATATTTTAGGAAATAATTGTCAAAAGTCAATGGTGAAGATAAAAAAATTGTGAAAAGTATGAAGAGAAAGTTTCTTGTAATAAAAGGCATAACACAATAAAAAATGTGTTATTTTTGTGTATGCATGGTCACCCTAATGAATTTCCTAGCTTAGAAATATGATAAAATTGATAATTGTTAAAATTAAACATTCACAAAAACAGAAGGTTTGTTAAATTTTAGTAAAAACATTATCACAATTTTTGATGTAGTATCGGTTTGCATACTACATCAAACTACTACATACTAGGGTTAATTAAATATACTCTAAAATATGGAACACTCAGACGAGACGTTACAAAGGAAGTATTTTTTTAATTTACTCTGGAACTAATTATATTTTACGTTAAGATTTTTGTTTTACAAATTGATTCGGGATTGTTTTCGTGTAATAGAGTAACAATGTCAAGAATTTATGTATCCATAGTTTGAGGTTCTAGGAACACTTCATCTGCACCATAGGAGGATTGAGTGTTCTACAGATACCTTTATAAAATCAAAATAAACCGTTAAAAATCAAGTGAATAAAGTGAATATCTTTAACAGATTCTGTACAATTATTTCGCAAAAAATTATATACATAGTTGTAGTAGTTTTTCAGAAACGAGATACAGTATTTTTGTCAGGTCAGCGGATTGAGTGTTCTAGTTAATTGACTGAAACTTTCTCTCCATACTTTTCACCATTGGTTATAAAATTATTTCCTAAAATATTCTTGGATATCGTAATGTTTGGATTAACTTTTTAAAAAGAACACTCAATCCACACGCACGTGAATTTTGTTGCACTTATGTTTTTAATATCGGATACTTACAGGTAAATTACTTTTGAGACGATTTTGCTTTTGTACTTGTGTACGGTCAGCACATAAATAAATATACCAATATTTTTATATTTTTTTATAGCCAGATAAGTAACTTACTTCATATGGAACTAATAATATTGAACGATATTTAAATAGTGAACATTAATGTTGATTATTATATTATTCATCATATCAGCCAAAGGACGTCCACTGCTGAGCATATGCCTCTCCCAAAGACTTCCAGAGCGAGCGGTCGCACGCGCTCTGCATCCAACGACTTCCGGTCCAACGTACGTGGTCTCCAGTCCAGAACTTTTCCACATCGGCCGTAATTACATAACATAATTTTTAATTGTAAATTTCTTCACCTCCAGACATTTCGCACTCCTCCTTATCCTCACTTTCATCCGATGAATCATTTGTGTTAACTATAATTTGTTCTGATATTATATCTAAGCCTCATCCATGCCTTGAAATTTCTTTTCCTCTTTAATAGCACGTAGACAAACATTTTTCACTACAGTTATGCTATTAAAATTTTCCTCAGCTAATGTCATTATAGCACTCATGTTCATTGTCACATTTTTTTGTGACATAATTTTTCACTATCCCCATATATTTTCAGTAGGATTAAACTAAGGGTGATATGGCGGTAAACGGTACTCTGTACGACCGTTCTGTATAGTGGTAGTAGTTTTTCGTCTATATTATACTCTACAAATCTCGTCTTATTTTTTAAAATCGACTCATCAATCGATTTATATAACTGAGGCTTAAGTATGTTCGATGAATGTTCAATATTTCTTGATGTCAGCCAGTCAATCATTTGCTGTTGTTTAGATTTGAAATTTGGTGCATGATTTTGAATTGAATTATGATAGGGTGCATTATCAACAACAACAACACTTAGTTTTATGGTTGGGTATTAACCTAAAGTGGAAGGCTCTTTCGGAAATGATTTTCTTCTTGGTCTGTAGACAATTTGTCGTAAAGCATTTTTATTGGGAACACAACACGCACTTGCGCTTGGCACAACTTTTCCGAATTTCCAAAATTATTTCGAATCATCATTGTAGGGCCGTCACTGCTAGAAGCAGCGTCACGCTTTAATTTATTTTTAAGAGTTATTGAATCCTGTTAGCATTTGGAGAATGTGAATGTTCACTCATATCTTTGATCACAATATGTTCATTATTTTCTTTAAGCTCGGATGTCATAAAGCTTATGTTTATGACACTGTTTCTTATTTTTTAACACACAACACCAATAAAGTTTATTTTCATAAATTCATAACCATCAATCAGTATTATATCATTTCCGCGTTTAGTCATAGTTGCATATAAGCAAATAACTGCACTACGTTTACTCACAAATAACTGCGATTGGCAAGAGCGAAATCTATCATGTTTTGATTTACAAGTAAAAACTTTAACGTCTTTAACAAATGTAAAAGCAAAAAAATTTAAGAATTTCAATACAGACGATAGGCAATCGTTCAAAAGCTTAATTTTAATTGTAGGTACGTTAAAATACTAAGCATGCGTTTCGAATTCAATCGAAGTTTTAATTTACCGCACTAATCAGTTATCGCTGTAGGGTTTGTCGGAACAGAGTGTTTCGCACTAACGTTACCTACATCGCACCAATAAAGCATCGACGGAGTAAAACACCGTACTACAGAATTACCGACATACCGTGTCCTATATAATAAAAATCGGACAAACAACTTTCGAAATCAAGTAAGAAACACTTAATTGCATTTGGATCCACTTCGAATAATTATCGTAATTCATATTATGGTAATTTTTAACAACATTTGTAACATTACCGCCGGCATGGACGATGATCAAGCGGTTGCCCTTTCATACATGTTGCTTTAAACCAGTAGTGCTTCCATCTGACGAAGACTTTGAGAGGGTATGTGATGTATGTATATAAGTTTCGTCGGTAAAAACAATTGGTTGATTTTGTTCACGATTTTCTGCAATTTTTATGAGATAGTTAACTCGCAAGTATTGAATTTCGTGTTATTCCATTAGCAGTTTGCGGTTATCTTCCGTTGGTTTCCATTTAAAACCTAATGAGATGACGTGTTTTCGTAACGAACTGACACAACCTTTATAATCTATTTCTTCTTTAAAAGCGGCGTGTAGTATTTTCATCGTCGGAATTTCTTTATTTGTAATGTGAAAATTGTGAATCATTCTCCGGATTACTTGTTGACCAAATCATTTTATTATAATCGTAGGCTTCCGATTTGGTTTCTTTTTTAAATGAGATCTCAATAGGTATAAGTATAGCACTAGGAAAAATATGGTAAAAGAAAAGTATACCTGCCTATAACATTGGGTAGGTAGATAAAATACAAATATACTTAGGATGGAGCCGGTGGGACAAGCCGCTAGAACATACATAATAATACATCCCCAGACAAACTCATCAACTAGTGGCCCCAAAGTAATCAAAGCTTGTGTACTGGAGGGGAACCCAGAATAAACATACATATAAATATAAACAACCATGACCCGAGAACAAACATCACACAAGTGAATGCTCGACCAGAACTCGAACGTGGGACCTCCGGCGTGTGAGGCAAGAGAGTAAAATGATTACTAGCATTTTTATTTCAGAATTTATATAGTCCAATTCTGAAGTAAGTACTCCACCATATAAGTTGCTGACTTAATTAAAGTTGTGAAATAATTGGCGAGTGTTGCACTTGGGGGAGGATCGATAAGTAATTCAGTTTAACCTACATACAGGTCGTGACACCCTGGCAGGTTACGGTGGACGGTAGCTACCCGTATCTGAACACTGATTTATGTTCTTCAGACCATAAATTGTTGTACATATATGAAATAATAAAACAAAATTACAATAATGCTAAAATATTACAATTCATGCAACTTTGATAACGATTACTTACTTTAGTACCTGAGACGCAAATACTTATGTACATATTTCAGGTGTCTGGATGTGTGTGAATAAGTGGCAATAAAGTAAATATTCAAATATGTATGAATATTATGTAGATAACACGTGACCTAAGTACGCACTGTCATAATAGTAATCTAGTGGTTCCAGGGTTCGAATTAACTCTTGTAAGGATATTTTGTTTGTGTCATAAGTCTGTGCAATCCTCGGAGCAGATATGTACAGTCAGAGTCATAATCATCTAAGGGGCTAACGGGACCAAAAATATCTTACGAACTGAAAACCAACTTTATCTTAGCAATCAAAGTTACCATACTGATCCAAGCACACTAAATGTTCAAAATATCTGAGCATCCTTTCCTTCAGTTTTATCTAAGCAGTCAAGGTATTCATATTATGTAAGCAAGTACGTTGCTCAACGGTATATATGCAGGCAATATTGTTCAAAACATTTATTCATTTAGGAAATTTAAACCTTACAACCTTAATTAATAGCCGTTATGTCTTTTGCTTGGAATAGTTTCAGAAAATCCGAATCCGATAGACATTTTCATCCAACAGAAAAAATGTCGAAATTTTTATTCTTAAACGAAATCTATTTGCTGTAAAAAAATAACAGTTTGATATTATAAATCTATTAATATAAAATTCAATAATTCCCTGCTCTGTTTCTTCTCTACGCGTCCCCGCTCTGCGTTTATATATATATGAATTTTAAAACTAGCAAATCCCTGTCCACTGAAGCCAAGCGGCGTTTATGCCGTTCGATTGGTTAATTTTGGGACATCTCCGCTCCTGTCCGCTCTTGTGGACAAACACACTAAAGATTAATACTAAGATAACAAACGACTAAAAGAAGACTGCTTCTTTTAGTCGGCGACGAACAGTGCTCTGCAGTCGTATGTGATGCGCGGTGGCCAAATTCCAAGTATTTATAAAGCAATTTTCTTTTAGATTTTGAATGGGTTCTTGGGCTTGCCGTAAAATTGTAGTTCGCAGACAACCTCTCCCGATGTATACCTCGAATAACTTGTACAATAAACACTTAAAACAATAAGTGTTTATTGTAACTTTGTTCAAAAAGTCATAATAATAAGCAGTTGATACAGGCATTAAAACAGTTACAAGTACAGAACAACATGTAAAAGCAAACAAACATAAAATTTAAACAGAGACAAATAGTAAATTAGATTATTGCAAGTGTTGAGCCCGCCAAAAGGTTGTCACTCATCATAATGTAACTTGGTCACAACGATGCTTTTCAGTGATAACCTGGGATAGACGCCCATTATTTTAAAGTATTTTTAGCGAAATTAAAAGCAACAATGTAAATGGAATGTTTATTAATTATATAGAAATAAAATTACAATAATAAAATACTAGTACACATATTATACAGTTACTATAATTTACATCAAAGAAAACAAAACAATATTGTATTTAAATATATGTCAGTAAAAACAATACCCTATTACTAAGGACGAAGCATTATATCTCTTATGAAGTATTTATAACAACTATGCCTGCATAGTACCATGTAGTACATACTGGTAAACTATTTATTTGCTTACATATTGAAGCAAATTGAATAAATTTGCTGCCTACGAGCTAACTCCTAAGTTCCAAAGCGTAGGATTTAGGTATATACAGTTGGCAAAAATTGTGGTCTGTCACCCTATAAGTGAAGTTCATTTGCACCTCATAACTCATGGTTGTTTCCTTGTAATAATGTTCTATCAGTTACTAAATCTGTCGTCATCGTTTATCTTGTAGCATTGGCGGCAATACTTTGACTTTTAACAAAAAGTAAGTTATAATTGGGCATCATGTTCATTGTTAGAAAAATTCAGCCTTAAATTTATTTTGGTTATTCAGGAAGTTTTGTAAAAAGTGGTAGATCACTTTCTTGGGCGACTGTACTTGTATATAATAAAGGTTATCTCTAGGCAAGCGTTATTAAAAACATTATAAATATCAGTTTTTTCCCAAATACTTATTGAGGATATTTTTACAATCACACGGGCTCTTGAGTTTCGTGACGTTTCCCGTAGTACGAAGAAGTTAATAATTAAAAAGTATTTGTGGTTAAATAATAGCCAAATGTTTTACCCTTTCTGCGGGACCTAAAATTAAGCAAACAGGTGGGTTAATAAATACACGTTGGAAACACTTTACCGTTAATGATATGCAATTGGTTTAAAATATGTACAATTTTCAGTTTCTTAAGGTGATAGAACTCCTGTATATTTTGGACAAGATTTCGCTCGTAACTTCTCTCTCGCCTAGAATTCCCTGAGGTATTTTCAGATTTAAAGAAGATTAAGTGTTTTTCTGGATCAGAGTTTATTTGAACGAGTATACTTGAGATATTTGTGTAAAGCTATAGCATAAAAAGTAAGGGGCATTTTTTATATTCTTTTTAACAAATTTTACCTTCATCATTGGATTGCACTAATTAAACGCTAATTGGATTACTTGCTAATAACCCGTTAACGTATTCTTGGTGTTTACTGAAATAAACATAAATAATATTGACTTCATATTTCATTAAAATATGAAAAGCAAATAAAACAAACTTCAAAAGTACCTTAACGAAACGAACTTCTCCAACTTAAGAACACTTTAATGAACTGGCATTGAAATATGATAAATATATTTCTATCGGTTCCTTGTGCCTAGCAGGCAAACACAAAACAATCCTTACCACCATCATCATATGTTTCAAATCTCCAGAACTGTCATTAGCAAGGACAGGAAGTCGCGTTCTGGATTGTGAGCGAGGGCGCAGGCGTGTTCCTATTGACTCCGGCTTACCCCTTCAGATCATGTGGGATCTAAAAAAGTTTCTAGATTCAGGGGATTCTAGAACTATTGAACATTTCACAATGGCTTTTGTGCTTGACTGCACTAGCTATAGTAATTAATGCGTTTTTCATTTTGAATCGTGGCAATTGTAATGAGGAATTTACATTAGCATATTTTAGTTCCAAATTATTAGTACTGACGTATGATAAATAGTGACTGATGAATAGTGATAATTTGGAATATGCTAATATATAATTTGAATTTTATCAAAAAACCTATTTTTTTACTCAGGAAGGTAAAATATTCACTATCATAGGTAATAATTATTTTTAAACTCATTGAAACTTTCATTTTTGATTTTCGATCAGACGATCCAGATAATTGGCCAATTGATTTTATTTTAAATTTTAAATTTATTTGTCTCTTGATTTTTTTTTTTGGGCTACTTTCTATGAAAGTCAAGACATTTTACCTACTTCTTATTCAATGTTATTGTAGTGATTGTACCTCGATGTACCTACTATGTTAGTATTGAAAGAATTACGTTCAAATTTTTTATTTTATTTAATAAGAAGCCATATGTTATATGCCCACAACTTAAAGTTTATTGATCCTTATACAAATGTACCGATAAACAAATTACACAATTTTCCATTAAGTTCTAAGTAGCTTTATTTTATACTTAATTCTTCCTGAATCGTAAGATTTCATCATACCGATATTGTATTACTTATTTGTAATGTTTCTCAATTTAATTGCTTATTTCATTTGAAGTGTTCTTCAAAGGTTTCACCTGAGAACGTTCTGGCTTTTCATCGATTTTAGGTTTAAAGTGTTGTTTAGAAACGAATTTTGCTGAATATTATATTTGTTGAATGTTTGTGTTATCTATTTATCGTTATAGTTCGGATCTTTCGTGAATAATTGGCGTATGTTAAAATAATACATATACTAGCATGGTGTCGCCCGAATGTTAAAGACCTATTTTATGTCCCGGTGTATTATGAATAAGGAATTCTTCAACTAATAACTAGTTCAATCTATTCAAATGTTTTTTGCAAATATTTTTATATCAAAATACAAGCTTGATGATTCAAGATTGCAAGAGAGAGATTGAAAGACTTCAAATTCGGTTTCGTAGTTTCAAAGTTAACTAAACACATATTAATTGAACATTGAATCGAATAATTGAAAACAAACGAATATTTATTTATATAATTATAGTACATTAGACCCCCAATAACTTGAACTTACACTAAAACCTTGTAGATGAGATATTGAATACATATCCACAACAACCTTAACTGCCCCAGAATGAATTTTGGTATGCGGGTTTACTCACGATGTCTTCCTTCACCGTCACAGCAGTTGGTTTTATGCACGCAAGTTATCATAACTCATTGATAAAATTGGCCAACGCCCAAACGACAGCGCCACCAACGTTCTAAAATACATAACGGACTGTAATAATAAAATAATTTTATTGATCAGTAGATAAACAGCAAGCACAATACATCGATACGACACGGTAATACATGGAAGAACACCTCTAGAATTGAAGCGCTGGTTGTTGTGCTCATGTATGGTTTGTTTTCATACGTTTACAGGCAACTCCGTAATTAGATCAATGGGAAGTGTTGGAATGTTGTGCAAACTTGGAAATTTTGTGTTATCACTTTCGTTTAGAAATGTGTTTATAATGAAGACAATATGGTGCTAATGCTGAATGCATAACAGTTACTACTTATTACACATAAAAACTGTCGTCATTTGTAATACACAAATAGTTCTGATGTAAGAGAGTGATGGGAGATATTACGTTTAACCGTTTCGTTGTTATTTGTAAATAAATCAGTAACTACTGTTACGAGTAGATAGAATAGACCGTGGGGTTAAGTTTCGCAGCAACAGTCGCAATCCAACCAAGCGTCCATCACCTTCGCATCTGTACTTTAATTTATAGATAATATATCTATGATGTAACTTGCACTTCACTGCCAAGGTCGTATTGATCGAAACTTAGGACAGAGATAGATCTATCCATTGTATTGTCCTTCTCTTTCCCACTGGCAACCTTAAAAAAGTAGACTGTTAGTAAACAAAACATTATCATAAGTTGGTTAATACTCGTAGATGTAAACCCTTATTCCCTGAAAACAAGGAGTCTCCAAATTGGATTAGTTCTATTAAAATATTTTATTCATATCATAATCACTATGTGAAATAGCGGTACATGAATTAGTTTAAAATAATATTTAAAACTTAGTTTGTATTTCATGTCATAAGTGTATTTGCAAAATTATCGCAATTTGAAAAATTATACTCAAGACGTTGTCTCTAAAATCTACTAAAATATTAAATATTATTAAGTATAAAGTACTCATTAGTTAAGTCTAACCGTAATAGATGAAAAACAAAGTTAGCTTTTATAAAATATTTATTGAATATTTTATAAAACCTATAAGAAGCCAAGCTTATGGCTAAATTGTAAGTAAAGATTTTTTATGAATATTTTAAACAATAATGTTGCACTGCTAATCTTCCTCTTAATTTCAATTTCAATATAAATTAGGACCCAGGACCACGATCCAGGACCACTAGTTGAGATAGTCAAAAAAGTATTTCTATCTATTATTAAAATAGACCGCAAGACCTACAAGTATCATATTCTACGCCGTAGCTCTCGGACGGTCACACGTAGGTCACGACTACGGACTCTGCGAGTTTAAAGCTACGACATTTTCCTTTCGGTACACCTTCTATTGCTTGCTCAATAAGCTAGATAGTAAAGACATCCCCTTGTAAAACAGATATGTACTACAACTTTTTATGTTACCTTTTTTTACGTCGTTAAAAGGAAATTGCGACGTTACGTAATATTGGTTTGAGAATGTTGAATGAAACGCTTCTGTGCATTATTTACATTTTACTTGCAGATGAAAAATGTTTGGCACTAGCTCAGACATTATTTGAAATGTATTTTATTATCTAGCGTCTTTTCCTTTTTTATTAACTTCTTCATTAATCTTAAATATCATGGTTAGGTAATTTTGGGAAGTAAACCTTTAGAGAATATTTTAAGTATCTACTCTTAACCCATATTATACAGGAAAAAACAATACGGTTACATGTAATTATGAAAAATCAACAATTATTTATGTTAACAATTAATCTTGTATTTATCTTACAAATAATTTTGCAAACAAAAGAGTATAATCAAAAATTTATTGACAACGCCTAATTGGTACGTTTAAGTACAAAAAATTACAAAAAAGAAACTGCGCTTTAATCACAGCATATATAATAGATAAAAACAAAGCTCTATAAAAATATAGTCCCATCTCAATCTGAAATTCTGCAATAAAATAGTCTATCGAAAATATATAATAATGTAAGTATATTATAATATATAAGTTAGTACGACGTGGAAATATAGTAGGTACATGAGTTAGAGAGAGCTCTTTCCTCTTTATAAATGATTCTGAGTAAAAGAGGCAGTGCTTTGCATAGGTATATGTCTGTCTCGTTTCTTCGTTTATGACTGGATATATTTTCTATTTAAGTGGAGACAGAAAGCGGTGGGAAGGCTTTAGTTTCGTTCGGAGGTTGCGCTCGGCAAGTCAACCTCGACGCCATCTTGTTTACGCCATTTTCTACAACATTTCTCAGCGGAATACAGGACTTCTAACGAAGTTACCGGGAAAATAATTTCGGATTCACTTACTAAGGTATGTTGTTGATATTTACAATATTTTTCCATTGTAATTTTTGTGGTTGATTGTGAAATGTATACCTCAAGGACGTTGGTGTTGATCAGGGGAGCCGGCTTCACTTTTTTTGGTTTATTTTCAGTTCGTCGGCACCGCTATGATTGATGGTGTGTTACTTAATTCAGCCAGAAGTGTTCTGGTTCGTTTAGTTACATGCTTTGTTGATTTTGTAAAAGATTGTACTAAGCGAGTTATACGCAATATTAATCGATATTTCAATACAGTTGACTTCCGTGTTATATTTTAAACTATATATTTCTAATATAAAACATTGATATTTAGAATGAATTTATAAATTAATGATGTTACTCATATATAAGATTACATATTCTTATCAGTTCGTCGCAACAAAAATACTCATTTATTTTTTTAGTTGATCAAAAGACAATAATTCTTGAATAAACCAGATAATGATCTCGAAAGAAATGTATATTTATTGGTATTTGTGTGGTACTTATTCAGCGAAGAGAAAAAGATCCTCATTTATACAACGTAAAGATATTCCTCCGACGATGTTGACACGCCCACTCGCGAACAACGAACTCTCAGGAAATGGGTCAGACGAAACTCTGCAGAACAGAATTAAACGAATTTGTATTTACTACCTGAAGTTATTGGCAGATTATTAGATAAAGTAATAATAAGATGGGTTGTAAGGAGGTTAAAATGATAAAAATTGTAATATGCGGACGTTGATTTAAGATATAGTATCAATCAGGGCCGCAACATATCGTTTACTTTGTAAAAGTTGTGAGAAAAGTATATTTTTGAGTATAAAAACAAATCATTTATTAAAAACAAATTTTATTATTAGGCACGACGTTTTATTTGAACGGTGTAGTTCAAATAAAACGTTGTGGTTTAAATGATCTCATTATAACTAAAATTACCTCTTACCAGATTTATAAATGAGAAAAAAGTTTGTCCTATTGCAAAACGTTGGCCAAATTCAACGAAAGCCGTAATTATTAGAAACTTATGAACCTAATTTACTGTTTTATGCAGATTGGGGACCCTTTTTTAATTATCGATAGCTCAACGGCGGACAGTCCAAGCTACAAAAAATACTTTCATCTTTGACAAGTCTGCGAACAAAGGTTCACAATATTAGGCGTGAAGTGACGTCATCGTTCACTAAACAAAGGAAACTTGAGCCGATTAAATATTTATCAATACTAGACTTAGTTTTACTATGAAGAATTTCCTTTACGAATTTACCATAACAGAAATCAAATCCAACGCCATCGTAACGGGTTTTTAATGACAGGTCGTCACAAGAACCGACTAAGTTATGTGTACAGTAAAGAGCAGCGCTGCCTTCTGTGTTAACATTTCTTTTACAAAATAATTGCCATAGGAATGTTTTAGTTCCGATTTAGTCTACATAGTCTACAGGCGGCAGTGTAGATTGACGTAGGGTTTGTTTCTAGTTTTACTAAATAGCTCACGCAATGACAAAACAAAACTGGTCCATCGTCACTACACTCTCGGGTAGTCTTTACAAAGTAATATACTAAGTTGGCGTGTTTGTCCGGGGAATTATTATTATTTATGATAAACAAATAACTTTACTGGTTCGTTTAATTGTATTGAAACAAAATGATTGAATGAATGAATGACAGGTATTTAATTCTGCTTAACAAAATCTGAAAGCCTTTCTTATTCAAGACAAGGATAGTAAAAGAACAAACATGTACTCATTTCTGTTTCGGGAGAATCATCTATCTTTTAAGATTATTTTAGAAGCGCATTATCATTTAACTGTATCTTTAAATAATAACAAACCTTCTATGTCAAAATATTATTATTTCCTGGTTTCCGTTCGTTCTAACGAAGCTTTTGTATGAACACATTAAGTTATAGTTTATGTAATAAAATGCATTTGGATTTCAATTATTTTCGATTAGTTGTAATAATTAGGGGCACTATTTTGGGTATAATATTTAGTTATAGTATTCTTTTAAGATAAATGTTCCTCTGTACATGGTTTATATGATATGTTGGAAGTTACAATAAATGGCACGGTTTAAAAATAAATGAATTTCGTAGTTATTTATAATAATGATACTAAAGTTTATTGAGTACTAAGAGGCTTACTCAATGACAAATGGATTCTGAGAGGAAAAGTATATTATACTAGAGTGGGTTCTTTTTCATACCTCTATCAGTTTGTATTTTCATCGTCGTTCTGACTTCCTGAAAAACATTTACTCGTTTATTCAACTAAATTCTTGTTTCATAGCAATTTTTCGAAGCATGTCGTCAAATACATCCTAAATGGTATGGGACGAATCTCTAAGTATGAAAGTATTGGCTATCTGGTTATAGCCTCTACCTACTCTTACTGGTTTAAGATGCAGTTACCTGAGCTGAGCAGAGGTTATCTGGTTATAACCTGTACCTAATCTTCCTGGTTGAAGATTTAGGTACTTGATCTGTTACCATTTGGGGATTCACCCCTAGTGGTCTCCAACCTCCCCTATAGCCACCACATGCCTCGTTTATATTCTGATACTGGTAAATCTCATTGTGGTCTGAGCTGATCACTGCTCGCAAGCAGTCCGGCACACCGGTAACACACACATAATACACACAGTACAATAGACACAACATTATAAAATGATCAAATAAGGCTGAGAGTGAAATATAAAATCAATTACCAATTGGCGCCGGTCGGGGATCAAGTACCGCTCGCGCACTATATGGATGAAAGCGTGCGGTGACAATACAATAAAACATCGTCACTTTCACTAGGTGAGATAGAAGACAAACGTCTAGTTATTTTTCAATAAAATAAAAAAAAGCTGTGGCGCCATTTTGACAAAATTGTTGTCACATGTTATTAGAACAAATTGTGTCAACTGACCCGTCATCTGTAACAAGAAATCTATCAATCGGTTGACGTGCAGACAAACCACAGAGACTACCCGACGCCGCCATGATTGGATTTCAAAAGAGGTTTAGGTATAAGTCGGCCTCCGTTCCGCGTAATAAGTGACTATCGCCATTGTAAACAGACATTTCGGTATGATATGCCATTATTCTTTCTCATAATTTTAGTGCAAAACTTTTTTAAACTAGCTCTTTATTTGATTTTATTTATACCCCTCTCTCGATCCGTTCTATGAATAATTTGTACCGTCCGATATGCATTTTCGCGACTTAGAGAAATAAAATGAGCATTTGTACCTACCCACATTTGTTACTACCCACAAGTTAACTGTAATTTTATAAAAATATAGCATTTGCTTAGTTGGTTCGCTGATTATTCGGCTCTCTGTATATAATTTTATTTTAAACTTACTACGAGTCATTTTCCTGTTTTATTGTAAGAAACTGAACTTACAAATATTTATTTTAAGAGTCTAAAAATGCATTTATCTATTGTTATGTAGCTACGGTCGTTTCTTTTATAGATTTTTTGTATTCTGTGAGTAAATTTTTATGAGTAAACACACCAACTGCATGGTCAACGTTAAGTATACCATATTGAAATCAACGTGAAAAGTTAATAAATACGCACTTGTTCAACATAACTGCGCAGTAACTTCAGCTTGGATTTATCCAATATAAAAATGGACTACGCAGTTATGCGAGCACCTTTCGTAGTAGGGTTAAATGCGTAGTAGGTATGAACGAGACATTTTATATGAAAATATTTATCTTTAACACAGACTTTTTTAGAAGATATTTTTATTGAGCATTTTTATTTATTTATTTAAAACTTTATTGCACAATATAAAATCAGTGTACAAACGGCGGACTTAACGCCATTCTCTACCAGTCTACCGCAGCAAAGTAGAGGTTTTCAAAGGATTAAGGGGAACATACAAAATACACAATAAATATATATACGTACATACTTAAAAAAAAGAACTTACTATAAATATATGCATACTATAAGGTTGACTTTTAATATAATAATATATAATCGTCATAAACGTATATTAAAGAATAATAATAGTATATACATATAAAAAAAATTGATAAGTAAACAAACATTATATTATAACTTATAACATTATTCTTATACTTATTATTTATCATGATTGCCTGAGTGACTAAAAAATTAGCTCTAATTCGCATTATCTTTGGGAATAAATCTTATATTCTCTGACTTTGTCTCTTGATAATAAAAGTGATTGTAGGCTCATACATTTTACTTTTTGAAAGATTTTTATGTCGACCTGAATAAAATATTTTGAAATATGGTTTATTTTACCAAAAATACTAATATATTTATATAACATATACTGAACTGAATGATTTTCCAAAATATTTAGGGTCAAATATCTGTGTTTTATTTAATTTACGTTTCATATTTACATAGATTACCTCATCAGTCACTTTTATTTTATAATTTAACTTTTAATTAAGGGAGCTGGGTTGTTCTAATAATCCCAACCCGCTGGTTAATAAGTCAGCTGACTATGCAGCCAAACCTGACGCAGCGGTTCGTTACAAGTGTCCGCTAATAGATTCCGACAATGTCATTACATCAAGGAACGCTAGCGTTAATAGTGAGTGTTAAGAAATTCTTTGGCAGTAGATGACCCTTCCGAACCAGTGGTACTTTAAATATACAGGGTCTTTTTTTATTAGAGCATAATCCTTTAAGTGGTTATAGTACAGGTCATTTGCAACATTTTTTTGTATGGATACTCATGTGCGAAAGTGAACCATTATTGAGATATTTTAATTTGAGTGTTTATTTGAAAAAGTCGTAGTTGGTAACTTAAAATGTAAAGAAAATAATAAAAATTCAAAAGATATTTAATTAATATCTTAATTTTATTTATTTATGATAATCTTGTTTTTTTAAACACAATGCTCCCAAATTCAAGAACAAAAGAAAAATTTTATTAGTAATTCACGCAAATTTGCCCCTTTTACATAAAAAGTCACTATGACATTTGCTGTGTATATTATAAAAAAAATGTATGTTTCCTAAGCTTTCTAATGAGGTATACAACTTTTACACAAGTGTTCAAACACCAAAGATATCACACAAACAATGGAGCAGGGAGCAGGTAGAAAAATAAAAGATTTGTAAGCTCCCTTTTAACCTGAATAAAAACCAACGTAGTCATGTTGAAAATGAAAGTAAATATTAATTAAGAAAAAAAAATATCATAACTCATTTTCAAAATGCCTACCTTGGTTTCTCACACAAACTCCTTTTCCTTCATTCCGATTTTACCAATCGTGAGCTTGGTATCAGTTATTGGGGAAATTTTCACCTAACCAATTTCTGATTTGGTGCTGCTAATGTGCTGGGCATCCATCGTGTTGGAATGTCATTGCTCGCAAGGTCGTCAATGGTATGTCTTGTAATAAATCAAATAAAGTATTACGTAAAAAATCTTCATAATGTTCCCCATTCAAAGTCTGGGGCAGGAAATGAGGACCAATCAAATTGTTATTAATGATTCCCATCCACACATTTACTGATATCCTTCTCTGAGATCCTTTAGGCCGCTTTAATTTTGGGTTTCCGACTACTTTTTCTTCCCAATATTGAGCACTATGGTAGTTGGTTATTCCATCTTGATCAAATTTAGACTCGTCCGTCCATAAAATATTTTCAAATAATTTGGGTCTACAATGTCACAATTTAGAAGAAATCTGCAAAATTGCACTCTTCTCATGGGATCGCCTTCCTCGAGTACTTGGACTGGAGTGTAGTGGGGATGACGTCCAGATTCATGCAAAACCTGTCATCCTTTGAAATGGGACACGCCAAAGCAACAATTCTTGTAGAGGTAGTGGGATTTCGATGGAAAAAAAGGAGGATTTTTCTTCGGCATCGGCAAGGTACAAACACGGTCTGCCCACGTCATCCAATGAAAAATAAAACGTCTTATCTAAATAAATAGTTTAACAGCGAGCAGAAGTATTATTATTGAAATAAGGAATATTCCTAGCTGAACTTTAACAAACACAAAAACAATTTTCAAAGGTAATGTCTAATTTACACAAGTTTTATAACCAACATTTTTTAAATAATTTTTTGTATCCTTCAGCTATCGATTCTAGGATAAACTTTGACTTTTACTAAGTTTTACTGGGTTTATTACTGTTTGTTAATAATGTAGCAATTGAACAGTACGGCAGTTTATAAAACCCGTCCAGTTGAAATAAATTAAAGATGACATATCTCGTCGTCTTTGAAAGCTTCCAGTCTCACGTGCTCTTCGATAAACTCGAGAGAAGACGCCAACATCGGGTAAGCGACGATTAGGGTATTGCAAGGGATACTCGCGTTGGGCAGCTAAAGCATTGCCTCTAGCTACGCCATACGTTAACAGAATATCAGCATATTCTTCATTGGTGAAATCGCGTTGTTGTCTTCCAGCCATAGTCCTTAATACACCCCAAATCTTCGGATGAGCACACACGGTAACCAGCTCAATAGCCAAGTCGTCAGAAGTGCAATCAATCACAAAACAGCCACAAGCCGGATCGTCGTAAGAAGAAAAACAAATCTGCAGATAGCACACGAGTAGCATCCGAACGCAACGAATTACAAGAACTTAACTATTTTGTTAGCTACCCTTTTGTTTTGAAGAAATGACACACCTACGATATTTTCAAATACACACTAAAATTAAAATAGCTCAATAATGGTTCACTTTTTCTTATGAGTGTCCATACAAAAAAAATGTTGTAAATGACCTGTACTATAACCTCTTAAAGGATTATGCTCTAATAAAAAAACACCCTGTAGAAACGACGTTTTAAGCCAAGGCCTCTTGGGCGCTCTGAGGCAAATCGTGTGTAGGAGTAGTTTATGTTCCGGCTAAGCACCATCAGCGCGGAGCATCAAAGTCTATTGCAATATAAAAGACCGATAGGATAAATAAATAGTTCACGTCAAGAAATATGTCATCTAGAATTAGTAAATATTTGCAACTATTTCATAAATTAAATGTGTATAAAATTTCATCCACGTGCCTTTTAGAAAAGCTAAAATAAACTGTCCTAAGAACAGTAATGTTAAAATAAACTATTAAAAAAGGTGCACGGTGTGGCCATGAATGAAAATAATTCAACGAGTATATTTAACTGTAGCTATATGCGCCAAGGTCCAGCGTGTTCTTCGAGACTCTGTTCAAATGTGAAAACAAATACTGTTTTTATCAGGTAATCTATAGGCCTGAGACAGGAAAACAAAATTCTTGAATATTCATCAATATTAGTTCTGACCTCAGACAATTGAGCCAGCAGTTACCTCGCACAAAGCATTAGCCTGGAAATCCAACACAGAAAGCTTTTCAGCATTTTAATAACAGGGAAAAGGCTTCCTAGAAATACCTTTTTAGAGAAACTTTTAATGTTCCTAATATATTTTTTATATGTTTTGTTTCTCTTTAAACGATTTAATTTTTATAAAATGTAGAATATTTCGGATACTTTGATATAGTATAAAAAACAAATATTCAATCAAAATTGTATCTAAACGAAGTTTTAATGCTTTTGCTACATTACTGCGACATAACTTTACTAGCTATAAAAAGATTTTGCGAGTCAACAAACTGGCAGCTGAAAGCTGGCAAAGCTTTTGCACGCCTTAAAACCTACAAAAGGAATTATCTTCAGCTAATTATAGTTTATTTAAATATACATCATGATCCAGTTTTTAGCTATAGAGATGGTACGTAGTAGGTATAAGTTTAAGAAAAATGTTTGTTCTTTAGCCATTCGTTTTCATATCTTTTTTTTACGGAAAATTCTGGAAACTTTAGTAAACTATATTTACTCTCTTTTGATATCCGAGTCCTTGGGAAATAACACTTAACGTCAACAATACAAATAACCGGGGACCATTATCTAATGTGTTTGCTCAGTGTCCGAACACAAAGTGATGACGTAATGTATTCGTGAGTTAGATATTATGAATTGTGAACGCGAGTGTTACCCTAAAAAGTATTAGTATGGCTTTATTTGTGTGGCTAAGACAGACACTAGCACAGATTGTTTGCATGTTATTTCGTTTAACGCTAAGACGAATAGTTAATGATAAAATATTAT
The DNA here is from genome assembly GCA_923062675.1 of Marasmarcha lunaedactyla. NCBI lineage: Eukaryota > Metazoa > Arthropoda > Insecta > Lepidoptera > Pterophoridae > Marasmarcha > Marasmarcha lunaedactyla. The sequence goes on from OV281341.1 coordinate 20,631,482, forward strand.
GGGCTATCAGTAAAAACAGCGTGTATTTTTATTAAAGCTAAGCAGCTCAGTTTTTATTAATAGGTTTTTAGAAAAAGGAGATTTGTCTTCATCAAAATTATGCAAAAAGTTCAGAAGAAAACGACTATATGCAAATTCAACTTGAAATACAAAGATTATACGTTTTGTATTCAATTGCAAATAAAGAACTGAAATGGTTTAGAGCTGAAAATCAAATAAATTTGATAGAGTACGAGTAGTATATTATTAGGTCGGGCAAAAGTTTCTACGTACTTGATAAACAAAATAAAGACAATTTTTTCATAGTATCTTAAAACCTAATATTTAACGATTTTGTTCAATAACTATACAAGAAGTTTTGTCAGTAATGTCTTGATGTCAACCTTACACTACTTTAAAAATATTAAGGGACCGAAACAAGTGGGAATCTTGAGTGTAATTTAGGTGCTTAGTTAGAGCTGCAGGGTGGATGCTTTTACACTTCCCAGCCCAATTATTCTTATTTTCCTGTTGCTAAATCCCGGATATTTTTACAATATTTGCTTGAACAATCGGTGCATTCACCCGGCGGCAGAAGCTCATAAAGAACGATGCCGATCTGGCTCCGCTTTCTCAAAAATGGCGTCCACTTTATCAGTAACAAAAAAAGCGGCAAATTTGACATCAAAATTTCCGGCTTGAACCACCTTTGTTACTATTACCAGACTATTACTGACACTGCAATTTGTCCATAAACGTCACATATTTTTTTATCCGGCTTGTGTTGCATTTTGAAATACAGTTATATAATATATCGAATTTCTACTTTAGACATTTGACATTTAGACAAATGAGGGGCACTTCTTCAAGCAGAAAACGATAGAAAATAGTTAAATTTTTAATATAAAATTTTTCATAGTATCAAAATCAGCCAGAAACAAAAATATGACCAAAGAGATATTATTCCAAAACATTGCACACTAAATACGAAAAGACTTACCGCGAGCTATTATTTGTATACCTTAATTTAAATGGGAAATTATAATTCAAGCCACAAATTTCTTTATTGGCCCCGTGATCAAACTTCTACTTCTACTTTTATAACTAAGCCACGGGAAAATGAGATAGCCTCTAATACACTAATTCGTCTTTTCTGCAACGCCTACTAATTATTCTATAGAAAGCGTAGTAGTTAAATTTGGGTTAGGTTAATGTTAGGCTGTAATTATAGCATAGCCATAATCGAAATTGGATGATAATTCAAAATTTTATAGCAAAATATTTTTAGTGTTTAAGATAGTATCTTTCAGATGCTCGCAAATTGTGGCTGACTTACCAAGTCAGTCATTAAAAACAAGTCAGTTTAATTACCATCCAATTAAAATTTGCATTTCTTAACAACAGCAGAGTGATTTTATTATAAGACAAGATTTATTGTTTGTTTAGCGCCTTAGGTTATCGAAAGTGCTTTGTGATTGACCATGTTTAGCGACCATGTTCTTCCGTCTTGAGTGCATAAACAGGGTGGCCAGAAAAGTGACGTCCATAAATTTTTTTTATGCATAAGCACACAGTTCATAGAGTTTTAGTAACAAAAATAGAAATTCGAAGAAACCTTCTACTTCTTTTTTAGAAATTTTTTAAAGTGATACGGTCGCAATTTTGCGAAATTTCATAAAAAAAATCCTAACTCTAAAACTATGAAAAATCGTATACATATATAGGGGTGATTCAGACACCTCTCAACACGAGACACCTAATAAAATTTATGGAAGTCACTTTTCTGGCCAGCCTGTATATAGATATACTAATACTAAAAGGGTTAAACATTTTACAATATATTTTGTAAAGATATACACTTAAAAATTTTAAAAGATAAAATGCTAATTTCTTTGTTTAATCATTTCTAATAAACTTTATGACCTGATAATAAATGGAGGTTTTCAACATTTGTCTTACCTTATGTTGATGGTAATATTCTAAATCGTTTAACATTTGAATCGAATATGGTTTCAGGTAAAGTTTTATGAAAATATCAAACCACGCTCTAAATAATGTTCTGACTGAATGATTTCTAATTAAAGTGACCGACACATGAAAAGGAATTGGCGTATCTTCCTTATCGCTTGGTCTTATAACCCCAGATGCAAAAGAGAGGTGTTAAAAGCTTGACGTGTGTGTATGAGTGTATGTCTATGGCATCGTCTTGCCCTTTCCAAAGTGCTACATTTGATGTGATTTGTTTGTTTGACAGCTGAAGAAGTTGAGAGTGTTCTTAGACACAATGGTATTAGCCGTTCAAAAGTATTTAGTGTTTATCGGGGGTTTTAATATGTTTTTACCAATAATGTTTTGCTAATAACGTGTTTGTAGATGATTATTTCAAAGCTATGAGTGGGTACTGTGACGGCTAAGCCTTACTAGTGAATCAGAGTGTCGCGATGTATCCATTAAAAAATGTTGGTAAACTTTATATGAGCAAATACAGTTTAAGTTTGAAAATCTCGAACAAAATATACCAACAAAATTAACATTGAAATAACTGGACATTCCGTCCCGCTCCGCTTAAGTATTAGAAAATACTTTATCTCCTTCTGAGCCCAGACCTCTAAACTACCAAGTACGTTTTCGTAGGAGTTTAGAGCAAAAGGACAATAAACAGGGTAAAGATCACTACTCATAATATCAAGGACAAAATGCAATTTGTCAATTTATTACAACGCTCAAGGACAGACGGAGTGTTCGATCGCTCCCTGTTAAAACTGTTTATCAATAGAAAATTTTCTCACCTCGCTTAATCAAACATGGACATTCCCTTGTATTGATTCAAATATGAGCCGAAAGTTGTAATTTACATAGGTACCATTGGAAATATTTTTTTTTAGAATTACTTTTGTAGTAAATGCATTAACAAATTAAAAACTACTTTGAAAATTTTCCAGTTACTCTAATAATACTGTCCGTTCGTAAAGTCCAGACATGTGGCCTAAATAAGGCGCACGCTTATCCTTTGGGAACTAATTGTGCTAGACATGAACGAGTATTTTAAAGCTTCAAGTGTAAAGTGTGTACAAACACGGCGTGAACACGTGTTAAGTTGATAAGTTTTCACTAATATGATTGGCTAAGCCCGTTCTCTCGTAGCATTACAGGTGGATAAGCCGTCGTATTGTTGTAACTACTATTACAGTCGAGGAACTCGGTGGGGCCCAGGGTTAGACAAGAATCAAAAATAAATAAATAAATAAATCGCTTGCGCGTTGTTGGGTCTCAGTTGTCTCTTCGATCTCAGGACGTCAGTTGCAGCTGACTGTGCCAGCTCTGAAACACGTTGTGTTTGTATTGTTTTGGTGAGATTATTTTTGAGTGGTACATTAAAAGGAAGGAGGGCGAGGAGTGATTTTATTAGATCAAGCATGGAAGTCGTTTGATAACGATTGCAATGGATTTCGAAAATTGACGCCTATTTATTCTATTAAAATCAATTATAATTGAAACGTTGCTAAAAAAAGATGATTTGATTCACAATCGTTATCTAAATGTGGACTCATCAAGTCCATATAATTAACATAATATATGTCTGGGGATTTATTTATTTATAATAATTTTTTTTAGGCGAGTTACGTTATATTCATTTTAGGGAAAAACTTATTATTATTGTAGTGTAGGTTCTTTTTACGTTTATAGTTCAATGTCGTTAATGTAATGAGGAGCATATGAAAAATACATTTATAAAACACCATCAACATAGGTAATCATTCGATATGAATAACATTAAGTTATAAACACCTAACATTTATCCATATATCGCTTAATTTAAATAGCGCTCCGAAATTATTTTAAATAATTCTAAAATATGTTTTTGTTTCAGATACCATTGACGTTAATCAAAGTTTCCACAACGGTACAACATGATAGAAGACAATTGAAAACTCCATACATTTGAACAATCCTACTACGAGTCAGTGCAAAAATGAATTCCAATAATAGAGACTCTAAAATGTCCCATTGAAGGGGACCTGAGCTAAGCTCAAAAACTTAAACTACACCCCTCAATGCTAAATTACAGACTAGTGTCAACACATTTTTTGAAACAGCCGTGAATTGCGAACTGCCTTCATCATCGACCCCTGTGTGTGCAAATATGTGTCGCGACAGAGACATGCTTGTGAAGCGATGTGAAATCATCAAATAATTCTAAGTTAAGACTTTAAAAGTGATCGTATTTCGCCAAGACGGCGCTCATTTTCACTCCTCCGTTCCGTTTTGTTTCTTACATTTTGTTTTACATCAAAGGATAAGCAATAACCCGGTCTTTTGAACGCGGTAGGGGTCTCGCTGGATAGCCCCTGCTGATACACTGGCCAGCCGCAGAAGATACAATATTTCAGGAATATTGGACTCCATAGTTGGTGCTGCTAGATATTGCATTGTAAGTATTAATATATAATATAATTTAGATGTAATAAATAAGGATACGTCAAACTAATTGTGCGCACCTTTCTGAAATTACTGTCATTAGGCAATGTTTTAGGACAGCAAAATCATATAAAAATTAATATAATGACTTGATTTTAAATTTAATATTTATGAAATACTACGGTCCCGAGGTAGTATTAAACAAAGCCTACCAACGGAATGATTTTATTTCAGAATCCTAACGGCTGAAAGTCATTGCGAATTCGGGGTTTAATTTCAACCTTATATTAAAAGCAAAATGGTTCAATTGGATTATATACAGGTACCGAATTTTGGCCATCGGGGCTTCACATAGAAATTTAATAGAAATAGTAGCATTTTTTCGATTAGTTTTCGATTCCTAAGAACCTATTCCTGATACCTACAAATAGCTTAATATGTTTGTGTAGCTTTACTGATTGTCCTTATACATATTATAACTATCTTTTATAATGAGATTATCTATTTAAGTATTAATTTGTAGATTACCTTGTACGTATAACCTGTGCGTATAATATGACTCTTATACTATACTTGTAATATGTATTTATGGTTAGGCACTATTGAGTACGTATATTTGTTTATCAAGATTATTACACTTACTTACACGGTATTTAATTATGTATATATATTGTTGTTAATTAAGATCTTTAAACATATATACATGTACTTATTGACAGAATTACCTAAGCACTTGATTTTCTAAGACTATTTATGTACCTAACTCGCATTTGAAATATGTTCCCACCAACACTGATATACACCACATATTTATCCAAAGCTTTTTCGTAAAAAAAATTTAAAGCTTTTATTGTTTTAGAAATCATTTCATTACGCTTAAAATCAAATTTCAAACATTAAAATCAAATTGGCGTACCTACATGAAATGCTTGTAATTAAAATCAATATGGCCTTACTAATGAAGAAATATGTATATTTTATTCCGCTTACATAATTTTACTCTTAACACTTTCATGATAACACTATCATTGCAAAACGTGTTTCGTTATCACAATACGCTTTGTTCACAATTGGCAAGAGACAGACAGAATACACTGGGTACATATTTAGGGTTACGGGCACGACAGCGACTGTTCGTCGGACCAACGAGTAATCTCTGGGCTGTGGCGTGCACAGTGTTGCGAGAGGGAGAGGGAAGGCATGGCGGCGCCTGAGTGCGAGCGAGAGGCTCGCAAGCGGCGCGAGCGCAGGGACTCTGGCTGCGCTCATGAACGCAAGGAGCGGCGGCCGCACAGCGAGGAGCGACCGCCCCCGCCACCGCCACCGCCGCCGCTGCAGGACTATAACCGACTTGAAGTAAGTATCATTGAATTATTATGTTTCAATTATCAATGATTTAAGTGTAACCAGTTGTGTTTATTTTTATCTAGAAACAAACATGTACAAAGGATGTTATAAAATATACAACAATTACTCGAGGTATTTGATACCCTAACAATTTTTGAAATGCAAAAGAAGGAAATGCAAAAACGCGTTGAATTTAAAATTTCGTGAAGTAGGCACTTAATAGGCACTGCTTTACTTTCAGAAATAGTTTACTCATTATGCTAGTTTTTGGCTTAACAATCCTTAGTGTAAATATATAAAACAGGAAAAACCTCGAATTGATTAATGCTGTAAAAATATTTATATAAAAAACATACACATATAAGTTGCATTTTAATAATTCCCTGTATAGTTTTAAATATATTTTAAAAACAATAGACATATACAAGTCATTCCACAAATTGATTCTCAATTTTGTATGACGATAATTTTTTTTAAATAAGCTTTTTAAAAAGTACAAGTAAAATACAAAATTATTCTGAATATGGAGGACGTTTCAGTACAAGGTTCTAAAACTTTTTCTTCGCATTATTAGAAGTTTAAACGACCAGTCTACTCATAAAAATTTATTTTTTTGGATGGCTTCCATAAACTTACAGTATCGTGCAAATATCACAAGGCAAATATATTAACTTTCAGAAGTTCTAACTTTGACTTGTTCGGAAAACTTTTAGCACATAGTTGTAAACTTGACTTGTAATTGTTTGCTTTCTATGAAACATTTTCGATGGCAAATTAACATTTATAGCTATTTGATTTCATTTCTTATGTTTTCGATTTGCTTGTCGTAAAATTTTTGAGATGTGTTTGTTTCGTTGGGTACTGCCTCAGACTTTTGTTAGGTTGTTTTAAAATTATTCCCGTGTTTAAAATTAATTGATAATAGAAATGATAAAATCATATGAAATAAGTAATAAAATGAAAAAGTAAATCGATAATTTCAGTCACTAACTATGTCCATTATTATTTCTGTTGCGCGCATTTTTGAGGATGTTTGAGGGAGTTTATCGTTTGGGTAATTAGTGGGAGGGTTATTTGCGCAGCTAACAGGTGCAGATAAGAATAATTTTGCATAGGCTTACAGAGATTTTGAAAATTATACCCGTGAAGTTTTTTGCCAGTTCTTCTTCACGAAGGTCTTTCCAAACTGCTGGTAGAGTCACGCTTTATTTGACGTCAATAAGAACAGTAATTGTCAATGTTGAGAAATAAATATTTGAATTTGCATTAGTTTGTCCTTCTCGTATCTTGCTCAAAATATGTTGAACCTACTTTGATATTTTGTATCCGTGTTGACGTCATAAACTATAACCCCATTTAACCCCTCGGCAGTCGGAGCGTCGAGCAGAGCGGTTATCCCGCGCCCGACGGCCACAGTACGGCGGGAAGAGGCGTCGGGCTCCCGTGAGGTTAACAAAGAACCCGAAGGAGAACGATTACACCATCTCCACTGAGGATATTAGATCTGCCTCGCCCATCCTCTACGACTTTGCAATATTACAGAAATCACAACGTAAGTTTGTTTTCATGTCACGCCTTGTCATGTCTTAGGTAAACTGTTTATAAATTACAGGAGTTTGATGTAAACCGATAGGTTAGATGTCGTGATGTATGCGATTTGATATATGATCTAATGTTATGTGGAAGAAGTCGACGAACTCTCATGTCATTAGAAGGTTAGTAGCAAAGTGTATTCTATCGGAAATTTTATTATCATGAAGATTTTCAAAATGTTAGATTTTTTACACACATATATATGTGTGTTACTATTACTAGGCTTCTTGCTGTGCATCCCTCTGTCTGTCTGTCAGCAGGCTGAGCCATGACAGGTAGACAGTTGGTAGGTAGAAAGGGAAGTTTTTATTGCCGGTATGTAGCAGGTCAAGCGTAATAAATAAAAAATAAAACGTACTATTGTACGAGAACATCGTTTGTGAGTTTGATTGGCACTTGACCGGCTTTTTAATTACTAATAATATAATAATAATAATACAATAATCCCAAAGTAAGCAGAGCTAGTGTAATGGTTATGAATTACCGCACAGAGAACTGGGGGGAACCAAGAATAAAAATACATAAAGCACCATGATCCGTGAACAACATCTGTGTTCATCACATAGATGAATGCCCTGACCAGGGTTCGAACCTATGACCTTCGGTGCATTATGGAAATAGCATGATTGCATAGGAAAGGTTCATGCCGCTTGGCTTTCTCTAATAACCAATATTTACATAAAACTGTTAATATGTAACTCTAAACTAACTCGACTTGCAAACTAATACGTGAGTACTTGTAGTATGTGAAGAACTTCCGGAGAGGTGGCGTCGCATAACTGATCTCTACCTCTAAACCGTTGATTTCTACTACCTCCAATCGAAGTACAAATCGCCATACTTTAATGACACATAATTGTACAGTAATGACCTACGACATATAGCATACTCGCTATCATATATTTTATTCATAACAGTCAATTCGTTGACTACAACCGCTGCTTCTATTGAGCAGTCACTTTATACTTTTGACCCGTTGGAATGTAATATTCCAAAACATAGTATTAGAAATAATTTAAACATAAGTTAGTGACAATAGATAATACATCTAGCACCAGTATTCTAAGTAGTAATTTAAGCAATAAAAATGTAAAAAATAATTTTCTGAACATAGTCCATCAAAATATGCAGGGCATTGATGGTAAGGAATTACAGATCGAACTATTCATAAACTGTGAAAATATTCATATACTATGTATCACAGAGCACTGGCTCACACAGTGTCAAATTATGTCTTCTTATAAGAATCATGTAATTGCTAGTTCATTCAACAGAGAACAAACAACTTGCGGCGGCTCAATGATCATCACTCATAAGAGCCTAACATTTAAAGAACGCACTGATATTGTAAGTCTGTCTGTTGAGCGATCAGTTGAAATAGCCTGTATTGAGATAGGGAATATTGTTATAATAAGTGTATACAGACCCCCATCCTCACCATTTGAAGTATTTGAGAGCACTATGGATGAGGTATTACATAGAGTAAATAACAAAAACAAAGAAATAATTATTTGTGGCGATTTTAATATTGATTTATTAGTAGAGACATCACTAAGTAAACGATTCTTGAATCTTTTTAATTGTTACAACCTAAAAAATCTCTTCTTAGAGCCTACGCGAATCACAGCGACCTCAGCCACATGTCTTGATAACATTTTTACAAATTTAATGCCATGTACAAAGTCAGTAATTAATAAACTACAATCAGATCATAGTGGGCAGTTGGCCACTTTTGATATTGGGCTAAAAAAGACTTTAAAAAGAGAAATTACCTTTATACCCTTGAATGAGAGACGGCTTGAAACATTTAGGAAAAATGTATTTGAAAAAACATTTAAATTAGATTACTGTGCAGATCCTATTACTCAATATAACTCTATTCATAATATAATTAGAAATGAATATGACTCTGTTTTTAAAAAAAAGAAAATATGTATAAATAATAATTTATTTAGGTTTAGTGACTGGGCAACAGTGGGAATATGCAGAAGTAGAAATAGATTATATGAATTGTACAGTGAAAGAACTTATAATCATAATAAGACATTTTATGAATATGTTAAAAAGTATTCAAAATTATTTAAACGAGTTTGCAGTGTAGCTAAATCTAATTACATTAATAATAAAATTAAATATAGTACTAACATTTCAAAAACTGCATGGAATATAATTAATCAGGAAACTGGGAAAGCAAAAGAACCACACACCAAATATAATTTAAAAATTAATGATAAAGTGTTGTCAACTGACAAAGAAGTTGCTGAAGCATTTGAAAATTTTTTTACTGCCATCCCTGTGTCGACTACTTCGAGTATTAATTCATGTTCCACTCTTGCACAGTCACTGCTAACGGAAAATGTAAATTCATGCAATATTGATTTTATTTTTAAACATGTTACTGTTCCACAAGTTTTAAATGCATTTAAAAGCATTAAAGTAAAAAATACTGCCGATTTAGATGGGATTTCTGTTAAAATTATTGAATCTGTCATTGATGGTATAGCCCCGTACTTAGCCAGTATATTTAATGACTGTGTTGATAATGGTGTTTTTCCTGATTTAATGAAATTGAGTAAGGTCATTCCAATATTCAAAGCAGGTAGTATGTCTGACCCTAATAATTTTAGACCTATATCTATACTACCAACGCTCAGTAAGATTTTTGAAAAATTAATTTTAAATCAATTACTTTCTCATTTTTACGGTAATAGTTTAATGAATTTTAAGCAGTTTGGTTTCACGCGGGGTCGCTCAACAACCGATGCCGGTGTTGAGCTCATAAAACACGTATTCAGCGCCTGGGAGGAGTCGTGTGATGCTATTGGTGTCTTTTGTGACTTGTCCAAGGCGTTCGACTGTGTGGATCATACTACTCTACTCATGAAACTGCACCATTACGGCATTAAAAACCGAGCGCTTGCCTTGATTAAATCATATATTTCTAATAGAAAACAGAAAGTTGCTATAACCGGAGAAAAATCATCAGGATCGGCAGTGACAATGGGTGTGCCCCAGGGCTCAGTTCTTGGTCCTTTCCTATTTTTAGTTTATATTAATGATCTGCCATCGGTCGTTAAGAATCAATGCGAGGTCATATTGTTTGCTGACGATACTTCCTTCTTGTTTAAAATCAAAAGACAAGAAATTGACTATCGAGCGGTGAACAAATGCATCTCCAACACAGAGCAGTGGTTCTCAGCTAATAATTTGCTCCTCAATGAAAAAAAAACGAAATGTGTTAAATTTACATTGCCAAATGTCAAACAGGTAAACACAAACATTGTAGTTAAGAGCCAGGAACTGACTCCTGTAAACTCAACTGTATTTCTGGGCATAACCTTAGACGCCAAACTGCAGTAGGGACCGCATGTTGATGGTTTAGCGAAAAGGCTTGGCTCTGCCGCATATGCTGTTAAAAAAATTAGACAAATTTCAAATGAAACAACTGCTCGATTAGTCTATTTTGGTTACTTCCACAGCCTCATGACATATGGTATTCTGCTGTGGGGGAGTGCTGCCGACATCGATGCTATATTTATTCTGCAGAAAAGGGCTGTTCGCGCAATCTATCAGCTCGGTCCAAGGGTGTCACTTAGAAGTAAATTTAAGGAAATAAATATTCTTACCTTCCATTCACAATATATTTTAGAAAATTTAGTGTATGTTAAAAAGAACATAACCTTGTTCAAAAGAAAAAAAGATCTGCACAATGTTAACACAAGAGGAAGAAATATGCTGGCAGCTCATAATAGCAGGCTTCATAAAGTCACTAACTCATTCATGGGTCAATGTATACGCTTTTATAATAAGGTTCCTGAGGATATCCAAGGTCTTCCTACTGACAAATTCAAAGAAACTATAAAGGAGAAGTTGTGTGCTAGAGCATATTATAAACTATCCGATTATTTGGATGATAAAAGCCCTTGGGTATAATCCCCTCATTAACAGGATTGTACTAGTATTTGTAACAAAGCATGTGTAATGTGTCTGTTTGTGCGATGAGTTCTTCGTCCCGATGAATATCTAAAGCGTCATTGTCACTAAAGTACGTCTTCTTATGGTAGCGTCGGGTGACGGGTCGTTCACTTCCCTCTAATATGGTTGAGGAGGGCGATGGCTGGATCCCGCGTTAACTCGTGAACGGGTGCCGTTTGAGGGTGTTCGTCGTTTGGATACTTGGGGGGAGGGAGACTTGCCGAGCTAACAGATGCAGAAAAGAATAATTTTGTATAGACATAAAGAGACTCTGTAAATTTATTTTGAAAAAAAATATACCCGTGAAGTTTCTTGCCAGTTCTTCTTCACGAAGGTTTTTTTTGAACTGGTGGTAGAATCATGTTTTATTTGACGTCAATAAGAACAAGTAATTGTCAATGTTGAGAAATAATTGTCAATGTCAATGTCAATACTTCCAGTATGCGAGGAGCCCGAGCGACTGGAGGCCAGCTGCCTCCGACACACGGCGGAGCAGGATGAACCCGAGCGTGCGCGCCGCGACGAGCGCAGTGCGGCGCTCGTGTCCACCCGCCACGACCCGCCGAGCCCTTGCAGCAGGCTCGATAAGATTCATAAGAAGGTAGTTTTATTAGTTTATATGTATTTTTTTTATAAATAATTAGCAGGTGTTTGTCTTCTATCTCACCTGATGAAAAGCGACGAGGAAGACGAGGATCATACACGCCTGTCCAAGAGGTACCTATTCTCTCTACACTTGAAAGCTCCAGGGTTATATTTGTCTGGAAAAACAGACGCAGGCAAATCGTTCCACTCTTTGGCAAAATGAACCAAAAATGAGCTATCGAACCGTTTAGTTCGGCTCTTCGGCACGCTAACCACAAACGGGTGAAACTTATGTCTGCGTCTGGTTGACCGGTGGAGAAAGGGGGAAGGTTCGATCAGCTGAAAAAGAGCATTTGCACACACTCCAAAGTGCAATCTGTAAAAAACCCGATAGATTAGCAACTTATTTATAGTTGTCTACTAAGCGGGCTTCATAAGGTCCATTCTTCTTCTTGAGGTCCTTCTCCACTGTACTGCTTAAACGTATATTCATGATTATAAATTCTTTTATAATTAAGTTGGTATGGAGAATCAACCTACGAAGCAGTCAGTTTTTTTAATACTTATACCAAGTAAATCGCAGTTTTTAATTATTTTCTTAATACCTTTTAAATATTCAGATTAATCTGTTCACAGATACAAATCTTAAAGAAAACCATTGCAAAATACGAAAGCGACTTCGAGTCACAAAATGGCTATACAATTTCCCCAAGTGACAGAATAACGGACGTCCAACTGACTCGAATGTACGAAAACCTTCGAAAGCTCCAAGCCGAGAAAAAATGCATCAAGTCGGACCCTGTCGAGTACGCGCTCAAGTTGCAAGCAGCGAAACAGCAGAAAAAAAGAGATGAGAAACTGGATACAGCGTTGAACAGCGAAAGAAGCATGGCAGAAGTAGTTTTGGATATTGAAGAGGTATAAATGTTATTGGTTTTTGTAGATTGGAAGTTTAATCCATCAGTTCTAAGATTAGTTTAGTACTGTTATCGCCCGAAGGGACTTTACTCGCAGTAACGAAACGACGAGGTACAAAAAGGTATATATGAGTGCATGACTCGAGAGTTGTTAACTCTGCCCAGTCACGCACACATTCTTAACGTTTTTGGACACATACAACAACAAGTAAAGCGGACGACGCTTCGTTAGATGACAGTACTATAATTATAAATAAATCTTACTCAGAGAGGACAAGTCGGTGTAGCATTGTAACCGTCTAGCTTCTTGAGTTGCCGCTCAACTTCAGCGAGGTTTATTACCACGGTCTTGAGTTTGCGTGCTCCTATCAGTATGTAAGGGGCATCAGGATTGTTCTGTGACACTTTATAGCATACATTAATTTCATTCACTAAAAATATTTGCATTTTCCTCAGGCCAAGTACGAGTATAACTAAATCATTAATTTATTTTGCTGTGCAGCTGATATTTTGTAAAATAAAGTGATCGTCACAATTGTCATTGTGACATTGGCAAGTATAGATGATTTCACTCACCTCATTATTTAATTATTTATGCAATTCTTCATAGTTACTTTCGACGTGGTAGTCGATGACTTTAATCTGAAACACCGTTTGTAACATGTGATGTTAAATACTTTTATGTTTAATATCTTTTACTTTTAATATCGCCAAATACAATGGCGTACAGGCGTTTGTCAAACCAGCGTCACTGGGAATGTACACAATAAGTAATGCACAGGTTTCGGAGGGCACATACGGGAAACAAACAGAATACATACATTTTTTGTACAAACAATTTATATGAATATTATCTACTTTATACAAATCTAATGTCAATGACTGAGAGATTACGCACAGCTTAAACCAGAGACCTAGAAACATGGAACGTTGTAAAAGTTTGGACACTGGATTCCTTGTATAGAATAAGGAAACTTTAAGAGATGATCCTTTTAAGGTATGAAATAAGGGAGAAAGCTTCTCTATGTTTTACAATGTCTCAGTTACATACTAACGCCGTGCACATACAAGCGTCATTGTATCTTAACAAATTCAATTGTTGACAAATACACGCTCAAATTGCACTCAGTACAAAGATAATTGAAACAATGTTTTTCGAAAATGTATCCAAAATATATAAATAAATAAATAATAAATATTTCTAACAATCACACAACATCATTCAATTATATGAATAGAATATATTTAAAATCAGATTCTGCTTCTTTTACAGTTACCAGATTTTAATCATCAATATCAGCAATATCGAACGTCTACGTAAGGATTGATTTTCGACAGTTATATTTCTTCATTTACTCAGTGGTTATTCGACTATTCTATATTCAGTGATTTTAAAACTAGAACAAAAGTGGCGGTAGATTCTTTACTATCCCCACACTCTATTATTATATTTAATAACTTCATTGTCTTACTAACGAATTAAGTTTAGGTGAGTTTAAACATAGGGATACCACGCCAAGGACATCGTGCGCGGTTCTGAGTTGCATATATAACCCGTAGTCAGCCGTTAAGTGAGTTAAAATATCCTGCCGTCACTTTCAATTTTTTTTCTTACTCAACATGACATTCCTCTACAACGTTTGCAATGGTGCGACCTTGACATTCAAAACACCCAAGAAAAGAACAAGGCACACAAATTTGTTTAACATCGATAAAATGAAAACTAACTAAATTCAGAATTCTGTAATTAATATATTTAAAAACACTTATAATACTATGTTCGCCCACATTACAGACCTATATTTCACGCCACCAAAAGAAGCTATAATCTTAATATAACAAAAAATCTTAAATAATTCATTCACCCCATTTTCCATTTTCCACACATACACACATACTTGCATGCAACACACACATACACACAAATTGCTTCGAATTGTTATGAAAACTATTTATTATGTGCCATGTACTTTTTTGTTTTTGACATTTACTCAGTGATTTTCATTTATAGCGATTGACATTTGGTTATATTTTGACATAATAATCTAATTTGAAATTGACTTTTAAACTCAAACTCAAAATTGACTTTAAATTGTAGCTTTTAAAATCATTCAACCTATTCCTTGTATGCCTTATTTTAATTGTTGATTTATATTCATATTTAACACTATTTTACTAAATTTTTTATGCTTATTTTTGTCTGTATAGCTTGGGAAAAAAATGAAAATCCATAATTGGCTTTAAGAATTAATAATTAATTTATAAATATCCTATGCATTTTATGAGAGCTGTGGGTTTTGTAATAAATAAATAAAAATAAAAAAAATTCTAATGAACTGACAGTGACATATAGTATAATTTAACCTGACCTAGTTAACTTCGAGTTAAAGTGTTTTAATTCAAGTCTTAGCAAGTGAGGCCTTAGCGGCTTTTAGAATATTCATTGGAGTAATTCTCATGATACGCTGCCTTTGTACTAATTTTAATCACTGAATCACGGACCGTCTAATAACAGCTTTTAGCTTTAAAAGATTCTTATTGTATCTACATAGACTGTCTTAAACACAGTGACTTAAAGGAATGAATTAAGGAAAGTTAAGAACAGTAGGTTTCTAAGTGGTATCTATGTTCCTGTCTGCTTTAACTCTCTTTATTCTCTAATATAAAAAGAGATTCGGGAATTAGGTGACTAAATGACTGAATTAATTAAATAACAGTTACGACACTAATAACAGGAAACATCTCCTTAATCACACTTAGGGGCCTTACTCCACTTTTAAGTATCTTCCGAAATTCATTAATTTAACTCGCATTTTATATCAAATCGTAAAACAGTATTACACTAAATGAAAAAACAAAACAAAGTCCTGTACAAATGTCGGGACTCTACGAAAAAACTAAATAGTCACTTTATTTAGGACGGTCTAACAACAACAGTCAACTTCAAAATCGGTGAACTTACATTTTAAAAACGTACAACGACCTTTTTCTTAGAACATCTACCCATTAACTATCCACCATTCCAGTGGCTAGAGGGCTGTCGCGTCGCAGCCGGTCGGTCTTCCCTATCAGAAGCCTCCTGGAACGCCGCTCAACTACAAGCAGAGAAGTCTTGTGTGCAGCGCGCTCTGCTGAGACTTGAAGCGGCGCGCGGCCGACCGCCAGCAAACTCGGCAGACCGGGGAGCCGCTAGACATCTGTACGAACGATATAGAGCTGTCAAACGGGCCTTGGCTTCGGCTAGGCCAGATGCTGTAAGTCAAATATGGATATGTAATTATTATCTGGGTAATAAATATGTAGATTGGTAGAGCACTTTTGAGGTTCTAGGTGGCACGCGGCCAGCTGCTGGCAAATTTGGGGCACACTTCGCATGGCTAGAGATCTGTACGAACGACATAGAGCCCTCAAACGGGCCTTGGCTTCGGCTTCGCCTGTTGATATGAGTCGCATCTGTTTATGATTTATTTATTGTTAAAAATTATGTGCGCACAGTAAAATATACAAGACTATGAAAATTAAGACGTAGATCGCCGAAGTATAAGTAGAGAAGTATAATGTTGTTTTGGTGTCTAACGAAGTTAAAGAAATTCAGGGACAATTTAAAGTAATCATCATGCTCCATAGCATGTACCATTTTCGCTTCATCTCTTTCCATCGGGTGATATCGAAAACTCACTCACAACTCTGCCCAAAAAAAGTCTTTATTGTTTACCTCATACCAGAGGTGCTGTGTTTTTGGTTTTAAATAATGCTTACACACATACACACATGGAAAAACTTCATTGAACTCTGTGTGTTAATTTTAAATAAATAAAATTACTTAGTTTCCTGAAGAAAATAACTGACCGCCGAGTAGTGATGCCTCGTGCATTGTCTCGGGATTTTTTTTAATGCTTAGATCTTTTCTGTGCTGGTACTACAGTCCTTCCTGTTTTGACTGCCTTGGTAAACATATCTACGTGGTTCTGATCTCGTCAAAAGATAGGAATAGCCAGTGCAATGACTGGACCAAGGCAACTCCAACTCAAGCCTGTGGTCGGCAATGCATTATTAGTCGATATAATAATCACATCGATATAATGATCAATGATCAATAGAATAAAAAAATAAATTGATCATGCCTACGTCTCACGATGATCCTGGGAGCAGATGCCACCTATGCAAGTGGTAAAAAATTTCGCGTGCAATATCCAATACTTGAACACCACATATGTCGGTTGCAGGTCATCGGTTGCGCGAACATAGAGCTAGCCACCATACACGAGCACGAGCCGATGCTGTTCAACTCGTCTGTGGACAGCTCCAGCGACTCGCAGGAGAAACCTTCGGATTCTTCTCAGTCACAGGTGACAACGAAACTATTGGAATAAACCCTGCCTCATACGCCGGAGGTTCCAGGTTCGGGTCCTGGAAGGGGCTTTTAGTTGTGTGATGAACACAAATGTTTGTTCTTGGGTCATGCTTGTTGATATTTATAAATATATGTAGGTATGTTTATCTGGGTTTCCCCCTAGTTCGCTGTATGATCTTTCATAACATAAGCTCTGCTTACTTTGGGGCCATACAGTTAGTATGTTTATCTGGGAATTTATTATTTATAAGTTGTTAACTTCAAACACTAGTTTGCACTAACGTTAATTTTTGGTATAGATTAAACCAATTATTTATTGAATATAAAAGTCGTTTGGAATTCTAATAGTCATAAATGTAAGGCATAAGCCGGTTTTTTAATTAACCATGATAGTGCTTTTTTCATGGAAATTACGTGTAATTTACGTTAAGCTCAATTTGGGATAATGTTTAGTTCTTGCATTTGCTATGGCTAATTCTGTATTGATTCCGAAAACAACAAATACTTAACACTACGTCGTTAACCAACCAAAACGGAAAGAGACATGATACGTAAAATACAGCGACAAAGCAAAATCCGTAAGTCCTTTGTCCACATTGAGTGCCTTATGTTAAACTGGATGTTTTCATTTTATGTATGATCTGAATTTCTTTCCGTTCGTTTTACTTTGGAGTGCGTCAAAAATTTTGTTGATGTGAATAAGCATTACAATCAGTCTTACCATTCCAAAGCAACATCACATCCTTAACAATTCACTACACATTTCAGGATACCACCGAGACTCCAATACAGTCTCCACCACAGAGAGAGTCATGCATCATCGAGGAGTTGACCTCTACATCATCCGCCCAGTCCGTCACCACCAGCGACGAAGCTCCCAACGAGGGGCTGCACTTCCTGCCTCTAGAAGACTTGGCTAAAGCCCTTACTGAGGCGAAGGTGCAGAAAACTGTGAGTCGTCCAATAATATCTACAAGCTGAAAAAAAATTCCGATTTCCATCTTTCGGATCCTTGTAGATAAGATACTTAAGTTAAGGAGCCACGTTCGTTTGTTTTCGTTTCAAAATGTGAGTCAACATGTATCAAAATTAAAATACAGATTTTTAAGCAAAAGCTCACTTTGGTTTGGCTTTTAGAGAAAAGTGTTACGTTCAGGAGTCTCGTTTCTTTGTTTCTTATTTCATTTCTTACGTAGCTTACGTAGAATATTTTGCACAAGTTTTTAATGATGCATCAATTGTGCAATTAAACGTAAGTTGAGTCCGACTATTCACTTGAATATTCCGAACGTTTAATATTCGGGAGTTGATTTTATAATCGTAATATTGGTCCGGATCGAGGTTTTACAAAAAATACAATGTTAACTATCTAAACTCTCATACAGTATAAGCGCCTATTTCGAATCCTGGTAAGGTAAATTAAAACAAATTCAAAACTTAAGAAAATTGTTTTTTCTATTTGCTACATTTATCGTACTACTGAATAAAAACTTTGTGTAGTTAAAAATCATTGCATTAGTGTATGCGTCTTGCGAATTTATTTATTTCATTGATTCCTATCTCGCTTCGTCATTGTACTATAAATATGTAGTATTTCTTTTTACTTTACACTTCCTCTCTATTACTAATTATTTTAAATCAAATTGATCATTTATTTGCATAAAACTTACGTGAGACATTTTAATTAGATAATTAACTACGGGGCTTACTCACGATATACGGTCGGATAGGTCCGACTAGTTTCGGACTCGTCTGGAATCCATCTTCAGGGATGAGTGTAGTCGCGGCTACACTAGTCGAGACTAGTCGGACCTATCCGACCGTGTAACGTGAGTAAGCCACGTTATTAATTATCAAACTGTCATGTTTCAGATTCTCCGTCGAAGCATCAAGGAATACGAAGTGACGTTTGAGATCCAGAACAGCAGAAAGGTCCAAAAGGACGACAAGAAGGGCCGAGAAGACGACTACCTTCGATACAAAGCAATAAAGGCCCGCATCAAACTGCTGAATGCTCTCATTAATAAACAGAAAACCCTCGGCACTTTGACTTAAGCGGAGAAAATGGAAATTGGTTGTAACTTTTGCTTTAAGTTGAAGCAAACAACGGGTTCCGAAACAAAACTCTTTTGAAAATTTGGTTTTGCAAACTTATTTAGAACTTTTAAGTAACAAATGGAATTCTATTCAAATTGAATGCAATTTACAAATGGCAGGCCCGTGTCCGAAAGCATTCCGATGAGTGGTTAAGGTAGAAAAGACGGACGTTGCTTAGTGAAGAGTTCTAAATGTTTATTTCCATAGACGTTTCTATCTTTGTAAGACAATTACTTTTGCTCGTCTAAGGTGTCTGAATAGGCACTGTTACCTAACACGAGCATCAGATGAAAGTATTTTGTAAGAGCTGTGCGACGAGATACTTGGTTAGAATGAGATCCATAAATACTACGTACCTACTTTAAGAGTACTATGAGTTTAAAGGTAGTTGCTAATAATTTACACATTCAAAATGTCTAGACTAGATCTAAACAGCCCAGAACTTAAATATATAAGTTAAATTTTAATGGATATGTCTCAGGAATATGAATTCTTAAAGAATGAATCGATTTTTATTAAATTTTGTGCTTTTTTTATCACAAAATACTAATTTAGTAACAGTAAGAATACTAGCAAAATGATATACCTATAATCTTATACATGTACTTACCCTTTACGGTTGGATTCATTTCTGAAAATTTTTGAAAACCAGATTAATGCCAATATGATTTGCCTACGTATATTCAACGTTGTTTACAATTTGCAAACAGTACTTAAATATAGAATGTTAAGTTAGTAAACTATCACTATTCTTACAAATATTTAATGTCTATTCCTTATGTTTATACTACAAAGTAGCAAGCTCATGTAAATGTATAAAAGAAGCTCTGGAGATAAGAAGGAAATCTGGAAAACCACATTTAACGTTAATACTATAGGTTAGGTATTTCCGATATCATTTCATTATGTTATATCGGAAATATATACGTAACGATAAAAACGTAATGACATATTATTCTTAAAAGGTTTTGAAAGCAAAAACCTATAAACTTTTTGTACGACTCCTTGTGTGGTTTGTAGCACACTTTTATGCACGTTACTTACTCTCATTCTGATGGCCAAAAAATTCATTGAATTTCGTTTTAATTTGGTCAAGAACAATATTAACTGAACATCACAGATACTAGAGCTATCAGATTGTCCATATCTATACTAGATGACCCTCAAAATTACGCAAATGGTTGAATTGTGAAGGAGATGTGAAATTTATGAGTACTTACTGTAAATGTCCAATTAGGACTATAATTGTTAAGTCTTGAAGCAAGAATTTTTTATTGAGTGAATTCATAGCCAATAACTGTATATTTTTTTTTATATGGCGATAATAATCGTAAACATGTAGAGCAGAATTATGTATGGCACGTACATGTAAGTTAATCACTGTTTAAATTTGTAATATCTCCATATGTCATCGTAAATCAGACAGAGATATAATAAAAATGCTGGAATAAGCGTGAACGTGAAACACAAGTTTGGCTAGACTATATATATGGAGGAATGATTTGTTTGTTTATAGACCAAAACGATTTTAAAAATCTTTTCACCATTGCTATGCTTCTGCTTTGTCAAGAAGTAAAGTAGACTATATTTTCCCAGAAATTTTCATGAGATTGAGACTGCGCAAGTGAAACTTGAAACAACCCAGTGCTCGTGAATAAACAAACTGAAAAGTCTTTTTTTTAATACTTTAATTACGACACTTAGTCAGTAAAGTTTATAAAACAAACTTTCTTAGTGAATAAGTATTATAACATACATGTACTCATAGCATTGATATTGAGTAGATTAATGAAATTTTCGTGACATTCAGTTAGAATTTTATTACTAAGATAAAACATAAAAAATATTATGTTGCAACTAAAATTCTTCTTAAAATTACCTTGAGCTGCTAATTATGCTTGAACCTATAATTTTAAGTTAATTTTCAATGTTTTTAAAAGTTTATTTGTAATGCCTTATATAATAGGGTGTACTTTAAATAATTTGTTGTTAAAGTTTACCTGTGATTTTTAAATTACTTATTTCTTGTAAGACAAGAAGATATTTAAGACTTATTTGTACCAATGAGGACCTAAAGGTTTTATAAAAGTGACTATAATAAATAGTAACCAAAACACCTGTATTTATGTATAATCTGTTCAAAACTTTAAAAATGTCATGAAATATTTAATTTCATTAGAATTGCTAATGTCGTAATTACGTACGTAATTTTTGTACTGTAAGTCTACGAGTACCTTATTAAAAGAATTAAAGCGTCTAGTAAATATTATTATTGTTGTAAAATGAAAACATTTACAGTTATTACATGGAAAATTTAATGAAACACGTTGTGACGATTAAAAGTGAAAAAGGCCATGTTTACATTGATAGCTAAAGATTGCATTGGCAAAATCTCGACCCTGATCTACAATCAAATCAATAGCTATCAAGTGTGAAAATGTTCTAAAGTAAACCAAAAGTCATATCAATGTGTGTAGAGATGAGAAATAACTTTTAATTCAACAAAGTTAAATTTTGTTAAAGAGGACAGGAGGAAGCGTCTGTCATGTAAAACTTGTTTAAGTATGAATTTGAAACCTTTTAAAGACTAGAAAATGTTGCCATACGTAATTCATGTTTTGTTCGTAAGGTAAACATATTCTTAATGATGTTGAAGAATTAAGCTTTTTATCAATTAAGATTGTAGAAATACGAGGGCATTTATTGTTTAATATAAAATAGAGTTTTTTAAGGCTAACATTATTCCTACAAGGAAAAGCTGTGTAATTATGACAATCAACGTCCCCGTTATATCTAGGTACTTAATTGTAATTTGTTACAAACATGTTAAATCAAATAAGTTATGCTACGTAAAAAGTATAAAAATGCTGTAAATACACACATCTGTCATATATGTTGTTTTTATTTCATACCTGTCTCGACCGCTGGTAAACTAGCACGCGGTCCAGCTGACAGTAGGTGGTATCCAGGAACATTGAGGAGTTTTTATGATTATGGATTTATTGAATATTCGATTATGAATATCCTCATCACCGATGCATTGATCGTTGTTCCTGCACTATCACTCATTGTTCATGGAACACAACCACATGTACTTTGTGGCAGGCAAAATAGGTAGACTAGAAATTAACAAAAAGGTAGCGTGCGAGTACGGAAAAAGAAGTGTTAGAAGTACTATAGACGTTCTGTTCTACTAGAACATTTGGAGGAAAGTTCACAGAGGAGCACTTCAAGTATATTTTCGTAATAATTATATGTGGCTCTCAGAGCTTAACAAAGTTATCAAACTGGTTCTAAGAACTCACTTCACACATAATTTAAAGGAACACCGTTATGTTGACAGCTATCTCACTGGCAGAATCACTAACACCTCACACCTATGGGCGTTTCTGCCAATTAAAGAAAGTATTCCTTAAAACATTAGTACTTGTTTTGTGATATTAAAAGATTTATACCTAGATATAATACCATTAAACTTTTGTAACAAAAGAGTAATATCGATGGTTTATTAAATAAATATATTAGTTAGTTAGACCAAGGTATGTTAGGACTACATGTCAGTACTAGAACTATGCCGAAACATTTAGCCTCACTATACTATATTACAACCTACTTACAAGTGGTATAGACCTTTTGTTGTTCAATATTTAAAAAACTTAGAGAGATTGCCGCTTGCCAAAATATTAAAAAGCTATGGAAAGCTATAAAAAAAACTTATAAAAGAACTAACTTTCACCACCGAATTAAAAAATCTGCACCTGAACTAATAAACTCTAATAATGGAATTCAAGTATTGAATGATGTAAGTAGTTATTTTGCCAACGCAGTAAAAAAATTCCGAACATTATACCAAAAAACAGAATTAACTAAAAACCAATTTTAGACATAGGCTCGTTACACATTCTAGACTGTACTGCTAAGGCAGAACGCAAACGTGGACACCTTTGTGTCTTATGTCAGATACAAACTACCGATGAATATTTTCGGTGTCGGTAACTAGAAACTAAAAGTCATCAGTTAAAGAGACAAGCAACTTTAACCACTTTCCTTACAATTGTCCTGAGCTGCGCAAACGGACGAGTTACATTCGGTGTCCGTCTCCTGTGTACCACACAAGCCACGCAAGCCGTGATGTGGTTGATTTGCGTGGTAAATATTGACGGCGACTACGACGTCTACGTCGACGTATAATCAACACGACCAGCAGGGATAATGTTTCTTCATCGACGTCCATCGTGCGACTGGCGGAAAACAATCAAACCATTGTACCAGTAGCTAGATGTAGCGACCGGTGACTGTGTCCAATCGCCGCCATCGCACACAGCAACTACGGTTCCCTGTGATGGTATTCCGAACAAAAAGTGTCTACGTTCGCGCAGCGTCTTATACAATATGAGATAATTTTTAAATGATATATATATGTATATTCAGGGTTACAGGTTAAGTCGACCTATTCCCGTTAAGGGCGTGTAGTTTACATCGTTTCTGACTGATTTGACTAGGAAGCACCCCCTCCTAAATCCAACTGGGTTCGAGATATTTTAATTTAATTGTTTTTTATAAATATTTCCCGATTTTAGTGAGCGAGCTGTTGAGAGCAGGGAATGTATTAGGATTACTGGAGCTTGAAGAAGCCTCTCAAGATGGACTCTACCGTGTCGTCCATGCCTTCGCTTTTTAGGCCGAATGACTCTCGTCTTCGATGACAGCGAAAAAGCTGTAGTAACTGGCAGCTTAGCACAACAATGTGCACCGAGTACAGAAAACACAAACTCCCTTCATATCAAAACTGTGAAAAACACAGTGCGGTAACCTGCAAACTGAAACTCTACAACTCGTAAAGTAAGAGGTACAATAATTAAAACAAAAAACTCCGGAAAGCCTCAGGGCCACACGCAATACCAACAGAGTTCTCAAAGTTCTCCCATTCTTGTTCGTACAACTGTTATAGATCCCGATGACGCCAATACATTAGGGAACGTCGGAGATTCAATTGGAAAATCACCTAACCCTCCGGAATGCCAAGCTAATGTGACGTACGCATTCCTAATGAGTTTCTTCCTGGTCTTTGTTTTCTTTTAATACTGTTTTTCTTTCGATTTTGTGGTTGAGGACGTTTTCTATCATTCATTCAATTTTATACCTTTAATTTTCATTTAAAATTTAACTTTACGTGGCTTAAAGGGGCTTATGTTATTTGTGTACTTCTTTTACTACTACCTTATTAACTTATTCATCTTTATTTCTATTTTTGGATATAACATATCTACATTTATTTACAAAATTAATTTGTGCAATATACCTATTTTATGCATTTTATTTACTGTTACTTTTTATTGCTTTACTTTGGGCCTCCACTATATCTCCGTAATCTAGAACAGCAGCAAAACTGAGCTGGTCACCATTGCCGCATTCATGAAATTGATATCTAGACTCACTTCTGATCCTCCCAACCCACTGGTTAATCAGTCAACAGACTACACAGCCAACTCTGACGCGGTGGTTCGTGTGACGTCTTGATAGATTCCAATAACGTCATACGTTAAGGAACGCTGGCGTTCCAATTAGAAATAGGCATTCGATCCGCTGAAGGTGGTTCGATGAGCCTACAAAAAGCTAAAGTCCCGCTAGATGGCGCTAGTTCCACAAATTTCTGGATTTTATTTATTTGTGAAATCAGCTTTAAAATTTTTTGACTTTAAAGATGTTTCGCGACATCTTTATATAAATACAGAATTGCCAAAAATTACTTTACACGTTTTGTTGTATTGTACTATCCAAATAAGTTAATTATGTATTCCTTTACGTAGTTTAAGCATATCGCACACAAGCAAACAAAACTCCTACAAGTGCGATAGAGAGCGCAACAGACGGCGTCCTTTTTACATGTATTATGGCCTCATCGTAGCGAGTGTTTGATATTTACTAGTACTACGTAGTAATACGACACAAATATAGCATGCTGGCGTTTTATGCGTGCGCCTAGATTCTAAGCGGCAAGTTGTTAGTTCGAACCCCGAAGTATTTTTTTTGGATAGAAATATAAGTACCTAACTATAATATAGCTATATTTATACCAGATTATAAAAAGGAGGCGGCGAAATTCTGGTGTTCTTTAAAAATTATTCTTTTTGCGTATATGTTACTGTTATAATATCCCCTAAGTAGTAATCCATGGCGCCTAAGAAAGCCATGGTTTGTGTTATGGATTATCATATGTATAGCCAACTAGCAGGTACTTATTTACATATATACCTAGAACCGAAACAGTTTTTGTGTTCTGTCTGACAATCAAACCAGGACCTCTTGATCAACAGCTTGGTGAGTTAGCCACTGCACTATGGAGGCCGTCAAAACCCGATGTTTGTGGTGTTATGGGTCCCTATCCAACGCAATATCTTTGTGACAGAAGGTGTACCAAATAATTTTTCTTTTATTGGATCACACTGAGATGTTAGCCTAAAGTGCTAGCCGTAAGATCGTGAGGTCGCGTTTTCGATCCTCGCACAGAACAAGAATTAATAAAAAACAAAAAAAAAACCAGGTCTTGGATGTTATACCTATATTTATTAAAATTCTAGGTTCCCTCCCCCCTAGTCCGCTACTTGGTAACACAAGTCTTGGGGCCCAGTAGGCAAGGCAGTGTGATTATCCGGAGACTTTATTTATATTGTAATAAATAAATTAGGTGTAAGTATGAAAAAGTATGCAGCAGAAAATGTTTGTATATTTGTTTATGTAGGAAGTAGGATTTTTGGGATAATAGGTCTTGTCAATAATAAAAATCAAGAAACACACAATAGTTCGAATGGGTTTTTATTTTATGCACTTATTCTAGATATTACATTTAGCTCCCTTTTGTTTTGACTTTGTATTATTTCTGGCAATATGGAGTTTTTATAAAAGTAAACCAATTTATGGATCCTTTTCTTTATAAATGGTTCATTTTTTTGTACTTCAATTACAGTTATTGGCGTAGTTGAATTCACAAAACCAATGAAATAACATTTTTTCAATCTTGTAATCCTTAGTTGCCCTGAACCTAAAAGAAAACCATAATTAGTACCTGGCAGAATACAAACAATATATAACAATTTAGCACACATGTTGTTCATAGCCCGGATTTTCTTTATTATATCTATAATATAGCCATGCCAATGCACCCCTGGGTGGAATGAAACCGGTAACATGATATAATTGAATTTGAAGATGAAGCCCAGTTTCAGTTCCCGATTTCAACCACTATAATAAAAATGTGTAAAGGAGTTGTCTTTCAGATAAAAGGGAAGACCAATCAGGGAAATTACACATTTGAATTTGAACATTTAAATCTTGGGTCACTAATGTATTATTAATAATTTTTTTTCATTTCAATAATTGCACCTTTGATTAGCATAGATACATAGAGATATATATATGTTGGCCTGGATTGTTTTTTACCATCAGATTGCTCCAGTGTTTGTTTGCTGGCTTTACTAAAATAAAAATAAAGTTTACAAAATAAGTGTGATGCGATAATATTATGTTTTACTTGGTAGTAGTAATTGGGATTTTCCTTTAATGATAAAACTCCATTCTTTTCTACAATGGGAAAATTCTTCTCATCTCTCACGGAGCAGTCAGGATGTCTATTGATTTTCTTGCTAGTGAAGGAAAACATTGTATTTCAGTAATTGCCTCCTCATTTAGCACTACACCTGAAATAAAATACAGTTTTAAAACATATCATTCAAAATATGGTATTCGCTATGACATGTACACATAACATGTATTGTAGGTATAGGATACTAAAACTAACCTTGTACTTTTAACTTCTTCACTTTCTACTATAGCTATATTCTCTTTTGTATGCCATACCTCCACACGACTGAAAGAACAAAATATGTAGAATATTTGTTGACTGGTACTGTGTAAAAGGAGAAAGAAACTAAGAACTTTAATATCATCCTTTCCAACCTTAGCTACCCAAATGCAGGCCAAATGACAGAAAATATAGGTAGGTACCTAATCAAGAAGTAAAACAAATAATTACTTACGATACACCATCCCCGTCATGGCGTTTTAGTTGAGCTCGAGCCCTTTTTTTAGATTTCGGTGGGCCGGAATATTTGTGTTTTCTATCAAGTGCCTTTCCATGATTAATTAGATTTTCACGACGGCTGATTGGCGTATAAACGACACAGTAAATGCATAAGGGATTCAAAAACAAATTATGAATCTAAAGACGCGTTGTTGATATTATTTGTAAGAAAGAAATAACCAACAAAACAAAGTGTCAACTAAGTAGTGAGCAGTGAGTGAGCAGACAGACAGTAAGAACGGCAACATAGCGCAAGAGCAACCATCCCCGAGCGTTTGTCTTTTTCGGTGATCGCACGAAGAGGCAACGTCGCATAGCGTGTTATTGTCACACACACATTCGTAAATTAGATGAAAATTTTCAGTTTTTAATTTTGATTTCTAAATGAAATGTATGGTTTTTTATTCATTTCGCGACAAATTTAACTAGAAAATAGTTTGTAGAACTCGTAATTAAAGCTTTATTCTATATCCTGTATCAGTGAATACCGATTGTTTTTTGTATGGAAATCGAACCACCTGAAGTCGCCGGGACGCCATGCCAACGCGATTTCCGCATTCCCGAGTTCTTGCTGGTTCTTCAACAGTAGATGACCAAGTAGGATGGCTAAGGTTCGAATTGTATGCTAGGAGTAGGAGTAGTTTAAGTCAAGTTCCAGCTAAACACCCTCAGCGCTAAGCCACAAAGTCCGGTGAAATTTAAAAAGCTATTAACTTTATTATTATATAAATTTTATAAATTTAAACTATTATAGCTTCTTGGATTTTTATGCATATGATTTTCGGAAGATTTAATATATCGAGGCAACGTTAAATATATTTGGGAACAATCCCTGTGGTTCACAGAACAATTAGGATCATAGACTTAATCCATGTTCCTTATTATTTTACCTTTCAGTTCTGTAAATATAGTGTTTTTTTTTATTATTAGGATTTTATGAGTTTATTACATCCATTTTATATAATTTTATCATGTACGTAATAGACGTATTGAAATGTGTAGTTAGTAGTAACAATTACATTTTTACTATCGAAATCTATTATAAACTAGAGTTTATGTGACGTGTTCTATAGAACTAGGCTTGATATGCAATGAGTTATTTTCTGACAACTCGAAAAAATTGTGAATATATTAGGTATACAATAGGTGTCGCTAGTAATAAATGGTCCTATTTTATTTAATTAAAGTTGTCGTATGGGGCAAAGAACTACGCCATGCATCCGTGACTGTCATTAATATTTATTTAGAGTTACTTATACTTTTATTTGATTGTTTGAGCATTGAATAGGCATATTCTGGTATTAGAAACTACGTCATCTTGTCAGCCTGCCTACCCTTTACTTTACATCTGGACCAGCTTTTCTCATCGCCATCTATCGAGGTAGTTGGAACTATTTTTCTGACGGCCCATTTGGTGTGTAGGTAAGTAGCCTTGCCAGAGGTCCCGGGTCCGAATCCTGGTAGGAGCAGATGTTATATTATATTTGCTCTCTAGTCATGGATGTGTATGTGTGTTTATTTAAGTTTATTTATATATTTAAAAAAATACATCTATGTGTGTTTATATATTTCTTATGTTTACTTATCCGTTATCTAGTATCCATAACATAAGTATTTATGGTACTAAATTTGGGCAGGACAATGTGGTGTGATTGTAAGAAATATTATTTATTTTTTATTTATTATATATTTTCATAATTTGATTGAGGAAAATCCGTCTTTGTAATATGATACCAATTTTATAACGTTTATTTTGTATACCTACAGTGCAGACTGACAGTCTGACTGTTATATAATATTGCTTTACATTTATATTCCCAAAATGATAATACAATATTGAAAAATTATACTTAGTAGTATCCAAAAATATACTTAGATTAAATGGATTCTCGAGCTGTGCTACGACCCGATGACCGCCAAATGAGCTCCAATTTGGCAGCCTATTTTTATTTTGTCGATTGCTTTAACGGTAAAGGAAAACATCGCGATGAAACCCACATGGTATGGGTGTGGCGAGAGGGTTCAGGGACGCTGCCCGTATTCCAATCCCGAAAACTTCGAGTTTAAATTTGGTCAATTGGGATTTTCTTTTTTATTATAAACTGTCATAAGTTATGACAATAAAAAGGGTTGATTCTGACTTGATCAATTGATCTACGTAAGCAGTCAGTTAAAATATTGAGTATATAACAGAATTACGGTAATTTTCTTCAAAAGAGAGGAAAGGTTAAGATCAAAAATTAACAAAGTCAGTTAAACATTAATATCTGCTTTAAAGAAAGAAAGATGCACATTCTGAATTTCCGAAGTTGGAGCACATAAAGGGGGAGCCACTCATTTCATAATTTCTTGGTAAATTCGATTAGCAGGTTTTTTAATGGCTGGACGTGAGCATCATCCTAAGTGCTCTTTTGCGTTTATGATTTGGCTTGCATTATTGTACTCACAGCACTGAATTAATTCACTGAACCGGCCATGTTGAATAGTAACATTCGGCAATGTTCACTCTCTTTCAAGTTTCTTGAAATATGAGTGTCAAATTAATTGTTAGAAACAAACAGAAAATTAAAGTCAAATTTATCCAAGTTTTACTTTTGTATGTTTATTTTTTTGATTATTAAATAAATATTTAAATTAATACATATGTCTGGCTGTTGACAAACCCTATATCCCGCGATGAGAAAACGGTCTGTACGGACTGTAGCTATGGTCTACTGTTAGTATAGACTTAGTCTTATTAGGGTTGCCGTGTAGAACAAAGCGTACAAAATATGAGATTACGTACGAGTAGAGAGGTGGTACGAACAATCTAAAAGCAAAATTTTGCGAGATGCTTTAAATAGAGAGATAAGACGTTTCCTGAACAGCATGCCTCTGTTGGTGTACATTCTTCAAATCGTGTTATTAAGCAAGCACGTACCCGAGAGGGGGTTGCGAACTCTTACGGTAAGTCTTAAGAACTTAGTAAGCAGGTACAGCGCTTGTGCTCAAGAAAATATGATGTGTACTATTTGACCAAGCCAACTAGACAACTGTTATATGTGACGTCATTTACTCCAGATACGTCACACATGTTTCGTAAAGTTCTGAATAGGGAAATCGCATTTCGGCGGTACGTCTAGTTCACTTGGTCAATTAGTGTGTAATTTGTCCTGATTTTTTGTGATCTGCAGTTGAATTAACTGGTAATACTGAAGAAACACGTCTCTTCTACTTGTATATATTTATGTCTTAGTGACAAACACAAATATCAAACATGAGAACATACTCAGCTAATATTAGATCAAAGTAGAAACGCTCAATAACATTTGCTAAATAATGATTTATAAAAGACAATGAAATTTTGACATTTTATTGTAACAAAATATTTTAAAACTAATAATTTCACTATACCTACATACCATATTGTATTCAAATACACGTTTCAAGTAAGTCACATTGCGATTGTAAAAGTTCAAACTAATAAATCTTTACTTGAACAAAGTAGATTACACCACCAGGGTCATTTTATCTCTATTTAAAGTACATATTATTAGACTAATGAGAATAACATTACTATGTCAATTTTTAAATCCTAATAAACTTAAATACATTTATACACTATTAAGTAGGTACGTTGATCACAAAGCACATTTTTCTAAAGCTGCGCCTAGTATCTCATTCATAAGGCAACGGAGGCGTCGTTGATCTTCTTTCGTATTTTTCTACCAAAGTTTCTTTTGGTAATAAAGCTAGGACGAATTTTTCGTCGATCATCTCTTCAGCTGGTAGGAAGCCATGTCTCTTGTTGCCATTTTTCGTTGGTTTGCTGCGGCGCAGAACAGTGCGCAGCTTGGTCCGCTTCAACGTCGCACTGTCGGTCACTTCCTCACGCACACTCTCCTCACCATTGATTAAACAAACAAACAGCAACAAAACAAACACAAGAACAAACGCACCTCTGTTATTTATTCGAAAATACATTTCGCTTCGATTATATGCGTCGTTTACCAAAGAAACCCGAACGGTTATGATTGAATTTATCAATCGGAATAGATATTAAACTGCAAGTTTATTAATGAGCTACTTTTATTTAGTCGGGTTATCACGTCCTTTGTTTGTCTTAAAAGTTTATACGGTTGAGAAGCAAAGAAATGGTCTTGGGAAGTCCAAATTTTGAATTGTAGTTTCATTTTGATGTTACCTAAATGTTTGTGCAGAGTACACATTGATGTAGACTCTGATGTCATAGAAGTGGTTAAAAGGTTATCTTACATATTGACAATATCTCTTCATGACATTTTGTTCACTGTACCGAGAATTATAAGTTTCACGAAAAGAAAGAAAACAATAGTTCTACTTCACTCGAGAATAATAATGTTTAACGGCAAATATGTTTATTTTAATATATTTGCGATAATTTGAGAATGATTCAATACCATTGTGTTATACATAGTAGTTAGTTTCGTAATATTTCTTTATTGTTACATTATACAAGCATCAACAAAGTTTTGACATAGTATGAACCTGTACATACCGAATTAGGCTTTCGGAAGGGATATATTTGGGTAATTAATTTTATCTTGAGACTAAACAACATAAAGTATCGCGCACTAATAGATAAATCACTATTTTAATTATGCGAAACACCTCATAGTATGGTAGCGATAACCTCCGCATGACGGGACCTTTTCTGAGTCAAGCATTAGTTTAATACTAGGAGGATATCGTGGGGTATTATGGATATAACTTTTTACATTTGATTTTTATTTTACACGTCACATAAATTAAGACGAACATGTGAATGCGGCATTAGAACTTTAAATCCATCTATATTTCTGACGCAGACAACTGGGCATTTATGTTAAAAGTACAAAATAACCAAATATTCGTAATTATTTTAATTATATTTACCATAAAGCATAGACCTAATAAGCATTGATAAGACGTTATATTTATATAGAATTTACTATATTTGTCTGCATATTTTATTTACTAATTGAGATGTTAACATTCCTGCACAATTTCAAATAAAATTACTTTTAGTAGAAATGTAACATTAGAGAAGGCATATTATAAGTCTTTCGCCTTATAGGTAAAATTGGGACCACGTAGATTGAAGCATATGGCTTCGGGTGCAAGGAACTTTGGATTACTGTGGTAATTTTAAATAATATTTCAAATTTATCAATAGTTAGCAAACAATTAAACAATCTATAATCTCTTCCCTCTATTGTGTATGATCTTAAAGTATGGTGAGGTTTCGACTAAGTAGACTTTACTATAGCCTTATATAAAGCACCAAGAACGCATGCATTTTGCTAAAAAAAACTCAGGTGTGCTGAACAATTTCATATGTTTATAATTTTTTTTATAGCTGCTGAAACCTGAATCGAAAGGTATTAAATATTAATGAGTGAATCAAAAGGTATTATTAATAATTAAAAAATTAACTTTTGTCAGAGGTACATAAAATAGATATTCGTATGGGTACAAACCAGTCAGAATTCTGTAAATTTTCGATACATGTTTATATTCGATATACTGTACTGAGTTTGCAGGTATGGAAATATAATGATTAGGTAATTTAGATTATCCCTTACATTCAGCAAAGTTCCGCGTCGCTGTTTTGCAGAAAACCAAAATGCCAGATTCACATAAGTTTTAAAGAAGTGAAAAAAGTATATTCAATGACATACCAAAACTTTGAAGTTTTATCTTTTACCGCTCCTGGAGCTGGTAATATAAACAATCACTGTTTTGTATGAGCTCCTTTTCTAAAATAATAAAACCTTATAAATCTAATTATACAAGAAATGCCTTTAATAATAATCGTAAAAAAACGCTGCTAATTAATTCACGCTTTATTATAAGATTTCTTGAATAAATAATTTTCTTAATATGGAGCAATTACCTATGTTACGCCTTACTAATAGTTTATTCAACAAACATGCATTTTTTAACTCAGATAAGTCGAATTCCTTTAACTAACCATTTAAACATCACCGGGTGGTATTAATGTCACATATGTTTGAATGCCTTATCGAATCACTTAGAATAACATAATAGAATGAATTGGTACCTTGTGCACTGTGCCATTTTACAATCCGAGAATATTTTCACTAAGTTCTTAGGACCTTCTCTGAAATGGATTTGTTGTATATTTGCGATTAAGTGAAATATTGGATTTAAAGTGCAAGTGAATTATTAAACGGTTTGTTAAATATTTATTTATTAAAGTCATGCCAACATCTTAGACACTAGATACAATCAACTAATACATACAAGTTCTTATACGCTACACGTACAATAAGGCTTACAGACTAAGTGCCCAGACAATTATAGGCAAACACCACATTCATAACACGAAGTAACAATGCATTAAAAAAATTCAGGATGTTTCAGTAAAAAAATTTGATAAGTAAGAAAAAAAAATAAAGAAAATAAGATTATAACATTTGTGGTTCCCATAAACGAAAATAGTTTAGCTCAAGGGTCAAAGAACATAAAATATAATATAAAAATGTAAATAGAAAATAATAAACGTTATTGAACATTTTTCCGTTTCTTAGCACAAAATCTAACATTTTTGAAGCAGATTTCACTCATGGTCGATGTGCGGTACAAATGTTAATTTTGAGTCCATGATGACACTCAAATCCCTGATCTCTTTTATAACCGTTTTCCATTTATGTAGATGGAATTATTTTACGTTTACGTGTGAACTGTATGTGAGAAATTTTTTTAGTATTCAATATCATTTGGTTTTTGTCACACCAATTTTTAAATTATCAAAATCTTGTTGCAGTAAATTAACATCGTCCTGTGTTGTAATAACCTATTCTAGTCTGAGGTCATCAGCGAAGTTGTAACATACTGAGTTTTTAAGGACATTAGTCGTGTCATTCTCGAATGTGTAAAATAGAATCGGTCCTACATGTGATCCTTAGGGAACTACATGTGTAACCTTATAACTAGGTGAATTAAAACAACGACATGAAATGTTGTTCCGTCGAGATAAGAACTCAACCACCGCAAAAAAGCGTCCGATATACCATAACAGATTAGTTTACGTAGCAGTATATCACGTGAAATTTTGTCGAACGCTTTGCTGAAATCTGTGTAAATTACGTTGAATTGTTTTTGGCAATCAGTGGACTCGGATAGCATCTCGGTAAACTCAACAAGATTAGAGCATGTAAATCGCGTACCTTCAAAGCCTTGTTGATTCCCCATCCAAGTATTTTTTGAAGTAATTTTGGAGACAGGGGCACACTACGGTTTCTATTACTTTGCCAAAATTTGACAACATGGAAATTGGATGAAAATTCACCAGGTCCAGTCTGTTAGATTTAAGGATAGGCGGCACTATTTTAGTTCTTTTCCACTCCAAAGGAAAAACTGCGGTTGCTAGTGATTTGTTAAATATTAACCGCAGAGGTTTGACCAAATTGATTGCACATTTTAGTATAAATAACGAGGGGATCCCATCCGGCCCAGCGCTGGATGTCGACAGCTTTCAGTTTATTCAAAACTCTATCGACTGTAAACCTATTGACATTTCCGTGTGGGTCTTCAATGTTTTTATGAGTGATTTGCGAAGGTGTGCATTTACCTTGACGTGGTACTTCAAATGAAGACGAAAAATGCTTCGCAAATAAGTTAAATATCTCAATTACATCTGTATAAGTTTCGAGTGTCATTTCCTATTGTATTTTATATTCTGACTAATTTTAGTAAAGATAAGTAAAAAAATAATACTTATAATAATAACTAAAGGTACAGTTTCTTATTTTATAAAGTCTAACGAAATCTGTCTTAAATTAACCATGTAAAACATAAAAGCTCCCAAAAGTTAATCCATCAGTTATCGGCAGTCCATTTATTATCGGCCTTACGCCGGAGTAGCGTGCAATAATCACTTAGTCAATATACAATTGTAAGTATATAAAGTTGACCTACAGTCGTGGGTTTTCAGTGAGGACCGAGCGCCCGAGAAAGTAGCAGTGCCCTTAGAGGAGAATTGTCGATACATAAGTGTCTGATCATGATCTGGAAGATCACCATTGTTGCCTTATTGGCTGTTGGTAAGTTATTGATATTGATGGTATTACATTGAACAGTTTTATAATATTTTCTATTTATAAAAAATTACATAGCGGACACTTGACAACATTCAAATACCTTTATTATAAAGGTATAACTTGTATACTAATCAAGTTAATTATGTGTCGGAAGTTCTAAGCGTACTATTTTTATCCACATAGATATTTATTTGATGCTTAACTTAGGTAGCACTAAGTGCCTAGACTTAGAACAAAATTAGATACTTATGTCTCTTTACAATCACTTAAAATTAGTATTTGGCAGTATTTTCCCTTTTGATCGTCGAAATATAAGCTTCAAAATCTTGAAACACATGGCAATGTATCTTATTGTCTATTTATTTCAACTAGGAATAGGTCGTATTTTTTACAACTTATAGATGTTTTAACTGCCATATTATTCTACAGTGTTTTAAATGATTCAAAGCATTACATCTGGTATTATACCCTTGTATACGCTACACACTCAAATAACTCTTAAAACTCTATAAATCAAACGATAGGTTGCTTATAATAAATGACGATTCCTGGAACCAGCACAAACCTCAAATTTTTGTTAAAACTCAATTGAGTGTGAGTTTTTTTTAAAGATTTTATTAATTTCTAAAAAATACAGGTAATCCTAGGCATTTTTGCACAACGCTTCATCATACAGATATGGCTGCACGTTATAATAGCAGGTTAGTTTGTCCGTATTACTCGGTAGGCGAATTAAATTTTAATCTGTACCTTCAAGGTTTCGTGATTATTTTTTTCCTACCTTTTACTTTAACTAAGTTTTCAACTTGGCATCTTGTTTGTAACAACTAATAAGTTTATTATTAGAGAAATTCAAGTACTATTATATCTTATAAGTAATTCATGTTTTTGATACAATACATAATTAATTAAATAACATATAAACATGTTATTTCTTTTAATTACTGTTTAGAAAAAAATTTATATAAGTAAGACAAAGACGGTGATTATAACTGAATTTAATGACGCTAGAAAAACCAAATTTAATCGCTTCTTATCGTACGTAACCTAAAGCTGCTTAGTTTGTTAATTGTATGAACGTAAACTCTGATAACTCAATAACTTTATTTACACAAATCAGGCGATTTGTTAATGTTAACTCTAAGTAAGACGCAAAATAACTTAAGTTTGTAGGTATTGTTTTTGAATAAGCTGATAAGTGATTTATGCAGTTATTATTTGCTTAACAAGTAGGCACCTATTTACTTATTAGCCAATTACGAGCAATTATAAGTAAATGGAATGTTTTCTAGACAAGCATATTACTAATATACTGATATACAGATTCGATTTGTAACGACACATTTACCTATATTACATTTATCAAAAAAACTGTCAAACACTACTAATCATTCAAGTTCAAATCTATTCATTTGATAAAATAACAAGCAGCAAAAAATTGGGGAACTTGTAGTCTTCTGTTTACGGTTAAGTACTAGGAAATAGGATATATGCGAGTTTTAAAACGTTCTGAAACTCTGAGTCAGCCGGTCAATCTCTGACAACAGCAAGCAGTATAATTTATACTATAATACTATCTTTAGAAACTTTGCTTTTATTTTCGACGTAATAATGTACGCTCCCAAAAAATGAAAATCTTAAATAATTTATTCAGAAATGAAAGCTCTTCAGATTTAAGCACTCGCACCTTTATTTAAAACTGTTTAAAGCAAACTATATATTCCCTTTTGAATTGACCCTATTATTTGACCCCTTGATAACTTTTAATTGGGAAATGCATCATATAAATAAAAAAATTGTGTGTGTATGAATGACAAGTAAGAAACACCACCGATTTTGGACAACCAACTGGTGATTCCAGCATATAGTATTTCCAGTTGATTCCAGTGAACACAGTATTTGAGCTTATGTTCCTTTTTCAAACATTAATTTATTAAATATTAATTTGAACCATCAGCGGAGTCAATAAATACGGTAAATATGCCTATCTTTTTGTTAAAATGTTATAAAATAAAAAAAACGTTTATATTTTAGTAGAATTTAACATTTTAAATCATTTACATCGCATTATCGCTTAGAATTAGAGACTTTTTAAATCTAGCTATCTAAACATCTTACTTTTTATATTTTATGTTAATACAATACTTGGTTTGATTATTATGACGAAAGGTATAAGAACCTCAAATGTTAAGTTATAGAACATATCGTATGACTTGTTTAACCTTCGGAAAATTTGCACTTGGGCTCAGTCCGCAGTTCCAAACAACTTTCCATATACCTATCGCCAAAAGACACTATATTGCGAAAAAGTCCGTACAAATCCTACAGGACAGCTGGTAATTTTGTAAAAAAATCACCCCGTATATTGCAATATATCTTCCATGTAAGAATTAGATTTATTTATATCATTAAGACTCTATAAAGACCTAGTTATCAAACATTGATATCAACTAATAAAAATTAAGAGCTGGGTTTGTGAATTGCATTGATCGATGTAGCCGTCTGGAGAGTAACTCGTTTGTGACCCCTCTTCCTGTCGCTAAAGCGGCCATTTACCAATTCACTTCGTCATAACCGAAGCGACGGCAGAAAGTGATGGCTGACTGCACGCGGCGTTCAATGGCCACTTTAAATTTATAATTCAGGACATTGAAATCATAAAAGCAGAGGTTATTGGGATATATAATAATAGATTTTTAAAGAGAAAATGTCCTTTAATCGTATACGAACGTATTGAGAGATGTCAAAAAACTGTAAAATAGTTACTGTAGATATCAAAAATGCTTTGAAATATTTTGTAATACACCTTAACCGCAATTAAATTACGCTTAAGTGAAACGCAAACCGATA
Organism: Marasmarcha lunaedactyla; assembly: GCA_923062675.1. Lineage (NCBI taxonomy): Eukaryota > Metazoa > Arthropoda > Insecta > Lepidoptera > Pterophoridae > Marasmarcha > Marasmarcha lunaedactyla. The sequence continues at coordinate 20,669,741 of OV281341.1, forward strand.
GGTTATTTCTAACGTGCTTTATACTTAGAATAAAAAAAAGCATGTAGAGGTAATTTTATTCAGTTCTCATTTTCTGCTTCATCAAATTACAAGTGAAACGGTAGAGAATATACAACCTAATGCTCTAGCCACTAGAGTCTAGTGGTAGTGAGTTTCTTTGTTAAGGTCTCTTCTGGGGCGGTACTAAAGTCCTTTCTATTTTGACCACCGTAATAATCACGTTTACTCACGTGGTTGTGTTCTGGTCCAAGGGAAGGAACACCCAGTGTAATTACTGCGACAAAGGCAATTCCAACTTAAGCATCCGGTCGACAACGCAACATTAGTAGATATAATAATCATAAATACTATAAATAAATAAGTCCAAGGGCGCGGATGTCACTTACCATCAGGTAGATCGTATGGTCCTTTGCCGGCAATGAAAATAGTTAAAAAAAACATAATATATATTTATTTATTTATGCATCGAATACAAACAAATTGTACAGTTTAATAATAACCCAGCTGAAAAAAGGGAATTATGACATATTGTGTCGCAATCACAAATTACTACCCATAAAAGATAGACGAACAGTGTTGCAAATGTTATTCCTACATGATATCTGCAGCAATCGCATTGATAGTCCCGAGCTAGCCTCTCTAGTCATGCAACTAAGAACACCAACCAGGCGTACGCGACTCTGCTCTTTATTTGAAGTTCCATTTAGTCACTGTAACTATGCTAAAAACTCTGTAATTTGTCGAATACTGTGTTGTTGTAATAAACAATTCCAGTCTCTCGATTTGTTTCAATTAACAAAACAGTCATTAAAAAAGCAAATCACAATTATACTATCACCTGATAACAAATAAATATAAAAATATGGTATACTTGCAATGTAATATTTGCACTACATTTCTGACTTCTCCCACTCTCACACACACTCATACAAAATCACACATACACAAACACATGCACTTTATCCACACACTAGATTGCGTACTATAGTTTCATTTTATATATAACTTTTAAAAAGTTTCATTTCCTCATAAATATTGTTAAAATTAAAAAAACTTTATTAATTTTGTATAATTATTCTACTCGTTACTGTTTAATTAAAAAATTGTGAACGTAGTATTGGCAGAACCTATTATTTAAATTTATCAATACTGTAATATGTTTTAAGTGCAGTTGTTTCTGTGAAAAATATAAATAAATAAATAAAAAAATAAATTTCATAACAAATTGAATTTCAATCAACAAAATTGATCGAGCTATTTAAGCAAATTACTCTTTTTTCCACGTTTTCAAATAAATAAAAATTTTAAGTACTATATAAATGCTATCAAATTACTTTTTGAGGATTTCCTTAACTGCAAGTCCTCAGAAATTATCTTAACATAATCAATCACAAAACACAATCATAACACCTACGATTAATTATGTCCATGGGTGCGGATGCCACTTACCATTCAAATTTAAATATTTATTTCTCAACATTGACAATGACTTGTTTTTATTGACGTCAAATAAAATATTACTCTACCACCTGTTTGGAAAAACCTTCGTAAAAAGAATTGGCACGAAATTACGGGTAAATTTTTTCAAAATAAATTTACAATGTCTCTTTATGTCTGTATTAAATTATTTTTATCTGCATCTGTTAGCTCGGCCAGTCTCTTCCCCTCCCCCTCCCCAAGTATCAAACATCCAACCATCAGATGGATGGCGGGCTCATGTGCCGGTCACGTGGAAGTTAAAAAAATAAATGCTTTAACAACATACACATATTGCATAAGAATATCACCAATTCAAATATAAGTCCTCCATAGAAGAGGATTCCTATTATATTCAAGTTAGGCATACAATGAAACATACGTGACAATAAAAAGATATTGTTGGGAATATTATTTAATGGTCTGTTAAAAATCCTAGTTATTTCCCTAAAGCTCATCAAAATAGTTACTAATATATTAGGTCATTACATATGAAATTGGCGTTTTGTCGTTCTGACCACTTTGATCTGCATTATCTCCTCTTTGGTTATGAATTCCAATTTCAAATTTATACAGCTATTTACTCACGCATTTGTATTTCGGAAACCGTAATTCATTTGTTATTTCCTCTTTTGGGTTTTTCTTTGCGTCACTTAGTTTACAAAATGGAAAACTTGAAATATCGCGTTGTTTACGAGTACGAGTTCTTCATTAGTGAGTAGGTGAGTCCGTGGCACCAGTGCTGCAGAAATTAATGCTGTGTATGCTAACAGTGTCGCAAAAGAAAACACAGTGTGTTTTTGGTTCCAACGTTTTCGTTCTCGAAATTTCGAGCTGCAGAACAAGCCTCGTAGATGGCCGGAGAGCAAAGTTGATAATGAAGAATTGAAGGCTATTGTGGAAGCGGATCCATCGCAAACCACGTCCGAGTTAGCTGTAGGCTGCGGTGTTAGTGACAAAATAGTTTTAATCCATTTGAAGCAAATTGGGAAGGTGAAATAGCTTGAGAGGTGGGTACCTCATGAATTGAGTGCAGCAAACCGACAAACGTGCGTCGACTGCTGTTACTTTACTCAACCGGCACAGTAATGAAAGCATTTTAAATCGAATTTAATTTTAAACCTGTGAAAAGTGGATCCTATAATAGAATCGGAAACGCTCATCACAATGGTTGAACCCTGGCGAACCAGCCAAATCCTGCCCCAAGCGAAAATTGTCTCAAAAAAAGTTACTTGTGAGCGTTTGGTGGACTAGTGCCGGTGTCGTTCACTACAGTTTTCTTAAATCTGGCCAGATGATTATGGCAGATGCCTTTTATCAAGAACTGCAAACCATGATGGAAAACTAGCTGCTAAACAACCGAGGCTGGTTAATCGCTCTAGGCCACTGCTGCTTCAGGACAACGCTAGACCACACACTGCACAACAGACGACTACCAAATTAGAGGAGCTTCAATTGGAATATCTAAGACATCCACTGTACTCCGCGGTACAGTGTACACGATACACGGACCTTGCTCCAACAGATTACCATTTTTTTCGAAATTTGAATAACTTCTTCGAAGGCAAAAAATTCAACTACAAGGGGGCAGTTGAAACCGCCTTCAAAGATTTTATTGATTCCCATCCGAATGGATTTTTTTGTAAAAGGTTCAATGAACTACCTATGAGATGGCAAAAGTGCATAGATAGCAATGGTACATACTTTTATTAAATAAATATATTATATATTTTTTAAATTGACTTTATGTTCCTCCCTTACAAAACGCCAATTTCATACATTATGACGTAATAGTTGTGTACGGTTCTTGCCTCAAATGTAGGTAGAATAAAAACAACACAAATCGCGGGTGACCGACGTTCGGTTGCTTGACGTATGTCGAATCTGCATGGGCGCTGCTCTGCTTAATTTTAAATACTTTGAATAATACTTTAAACCTGTGTTTTCCTATGTTGTGAGCTTCGTTTTGTCTACACTGTGCTATTTGTGAAGTGCTGGACAATCAGAACGTTTCTGAGAGCTAAGCTAGCTGCCTGGAAGACGCCCTTTACCTATGTGCATGAAAGTTGAGACTACTGACGGAGACTGGCGGTGGAAACTCGAGGTTTGTGCAATCTTTTCTTCCTTATTTGAGGCAGGGGTCCGTGATTCTCCTCATTTAAATCAATACTTGCAATTTTTACTTTAATGCGTTATTTAATACTTTCCAAAACCTAAGGTCCTTCGAACCAGTGCATTATTTCTTACCAGTCCCAAACATTTGGCCTCCGAGCCGGATTAGTAACCTTTAAATATCTTAAATTAAAGTCATTAATGACTAATTTCTAAACCTTTGTGTTTATTTCTTATAATACCTCGTTAATTCATGGCACAATTCTTACATAATTCTTTACATACTTGTATTCCATCAAAATAATAAATATTTTCGTCAGATTTACCTATACATAATTATTCTAACCTAAACTTAAATTGAATATTGCTTATTTTAACCTATTCTATTGTCTAATACGTAACTACCTTGTCATTCAATATGGCTACCCGAAGTCATGACACCAAATCGGACGAGTTAACTTTACAAAAACAGTTGCAATACCATCAGACAAAGGTTATATTCACAAATGCAAAAGTTATACGATACTACGTTATTAATTAAATCTAACCCAGAGTCTGTTGACATTGAAATGTTTTTACTTCGTGCGTCCGAGACCACTCAGTTACGTGAACGTTACGAAAAGGCAACTTTGGATCTGTTTGACCTTCAGCTGCAGTTAAATCCTAAAATGCAGTTTAACGACAAGGAATTAAATAGTTTCGATGATTTGTACTTTGAAGTCAAAGGTTGCGTTAAACGTCATGACGGCGGCGAGCAGTCGAATAATAATAAATCTAGTACTTTTGACAGTAGACCTAGGTTACCTAAAATAGAACTAGTTACTTTTGATGGAACTCTTGAAAATTTCCATACTTTTTATGAAACATTTTGTTCCCTAGTTCATAATCAAAAGAACATTTCAAACATTGATAAATTTCACTACTTATTATCGTGTACGAAGGGTTCGGCATTAAATATTATTAAAAGTGTACCTCTTACATCTAGTAATTATGATGTCGTATGGAAGGCACTCCTTGATAAGTACCAAGATCAGCGACTACTAGCTAGTAACTACCTTGATAAAATGCTAAACTTTCCTCCTATCACTAAGGAATCCCCGATTAGCCTCAATAATTTCATAGAAATCTTTGAAAATTCTTATAAGGCTATATGTTCGTTAAAAATACCTAATTTACATAGTTTCGTTGTTTGTCACATCGCACTTAGATCGCTCGATAAAAATACTCGTAAATTATTTGAACAAAGTATCGATCAGCAAACGATCCCTACTTATGAGAACCTAATTACTTTCGTTCAAAAACAAATCAAAGTTTTAGAGCATTCACAATCATATGATCGCGACGTTGTATCGAGCAGTGGTGGTGGACCACAACGTAAACAGCTCACTAACACTAACCTCAATAAAAACATAACATCTCGTAAAAACTTCTCACAAACATCCACTAATAAATTAACAAACACCGTTTTGTCGTGTCTTCACTGTGGGGAAAATCATATGATTTTTCGTTGTAGTAAGTTTCGTAAACTTACACCTAAACAGCGAATTAGCCGTGCGAATACCCTGAAGATATGTCATAACTGTTTAAAATTAAATCATTCAGCTGTCGATTGTCGCAGTGAATTTAGATGCTTTACATGCGGACAGGCGCATCACGCTCTGCTGCACATAGACTGCGGTGGCAGAGAACCGGTTCCGACGCCGATCTTGTCCTCGCTCGCTCCCGCCACCACTGGCGCGCGCGCATCTACTCACGAAAGTAACAATAACTATATATTTTCTTAAATTTTCACGATTCATACTTTAAATAAAACACTTTTTACCGGATATTATCGCGTATATTTTAGTTAATTTTAGTTAATTTTAAAATTATTTCGACGTTTCGGCATCTTTGCAGTCTATCGTGACCACGGCAACTGCAAAGATGCCGAAACGTCGAAATAATTTTAAAATTAACTAAAATTAACTAAAATATACGCGATAATATCCGGTAAAAAGTGTTTTATTTAAAGTAACAATAACTGTCATGCGTCATCTAATTATAAGAATTGCACAGTTATACTAGGCACAGCTATAGTTAACGTTGTAGATGTTTTAGGAAATGAACAGCCTTGTCGCGTTTTGATTGATTCTGGCGCGAAGTCTAATTTTATTACTGTTAGTTGTTTGGAAAGATTGGGACTTAAACGTTTTAAATGTCCATTTAATATCTATGGTCTATCGGGTGAAACTGTAAAAAATTGTGGGATGACTTCGTGCACGGTAAAACCTAGACATACTCAGGAACCAACGTTCACAATAGATGCAGTGGTACTTCCGCGCATCACTTCCGATTTGCCAACGTTTGACTTACCGGAAGAAATTACCTATAAATATAATAACTTAGTTTTAGCGGATCCATTATTTCACAGACGTTCTGTTATTGATATGATTTTATCAGGCGACGTATTTCCACACATTTATGATGGAAGTCGAATTGTTTTCGGTACGTCACTCCCGTTAGCTTTAGGCAGCATATTTGGATATGTAATTTCAGGAAAGCTGGAAGTTCCGATTTCTTTAACCAACCTTAGTGGTATTTCAATGACGTCAAACCTGGTGTCATACACAAAGGACGATGACGTTATCGATAACTACCTACAGCGTTTTTGGGAGGTGGAGGATGCTGTGTGTGAGGCCCCCGTGGACCCTTTGGAGCTCGAGGCGGAGGAGACGTTCTCCTCGCGGACACAACGCGACGCTGAAGGCCGATACACATGCCCGCTGTTACTTGCGCGCGCGCGCCCACCACTCGGCGACTCCCGCGCCGCAGCCACGCGCCGCCTGTTGCAGCTTGAGCGCCGCCTAGCCCGCGACTCTGCGCTGCGTACCGCCTACATTGACTTCATGAAGGAATACGAACGCCTGGGCCACATGGAGTGCTACGTCGGTGAGCTTCCCAGCGAGTACTTTATCCCGCATCACGCCGTCGTACGTACCTGCAGTACAACAACTCCCGTGCGTGTTGTTTTCGATGGCTCAGCGAAGACATCCAATGGAACGTCCTTGAATGACACCCTTCTCTGCGGTCCCAAATTACACCATGACATTTTAAAAATAATATTTAATTTTCGACTTTATGACATATGCTTCACAGCTGATATTACTAAAATGTATAGGTGCGTAATGATCGACCCAGAAGAGAGGAGGTTTCAACATATTTTATGGAGAGAATCACCAGAGGACCCCATTAAGGTTTACGAGCTGAAGACCAACACCTACGGCCTGCGAAGTGCACCGTTCATAGCTGTGCGCACGTTGCGTCAGCTGGCGCAGGACGAATGCTGGAGGCACGCGGCGGGTGCGAAGCTGCTGCTGCACAACTTCTACGTCGACGATCTACTGTGCTCGGCGCGGTCGCTAAGCGAGGCAGCAGCGCTGCAAGACGATGTGTGCGCCGTGCTGGCGCGCGGTGGTTTCCAGCTGCGCAAATGGGCCAGTAACCATCCGGAGCTGCTGGCCAGGGTCGGCGCCGACTTCGGTAGTGCGCTCCGCTTCGACACAGACGCGCTCGCTGCGGTTAAGCTTCTCGGATTGAAATGGGATCCCAAGGACGATTGCTTCACATTTGAATATAATTTTAAGGATAATACTTTGACTAAAAGATCGGTTTTAAAATTATTAGCTAGCATTTTCGATCCGGTAGGTTTTCTAGCACCATGTGTTTTTGTGGCTAAATGCCTCTTGCAAGATCTTTGGAAACTTAGTTTGGGTTGGGATGATCCCTTGCCGACCTACCTGCGTGACAAATGGGAAAAGTTCACATCGTCTCTCTCGCTCTTATCTGAGGTCCGCATCGAACGTCACATGCTGGCCAGTGACTTTACTGACGTTCAGTTAGTTGGGTTCTGTGACGCCTCGACTCGAGGATACGCAGCTTGCGTTTACGTGCGTAGCTTAGATAGCTCTAACAACGTTAAATGTAGTTTGCTCGTTAGTAAAACAAAGGTCGCTCCCATAAAACCTATGTCCATTCCACGTTTGGAATTAATGGGATGTGTGCTACTTTCTAAACTTTTTAAATTCATTAAACAAAACTTAATTAATATTGATTACAAGGTTATCGCTCTAACAGATTCGAGTGTAGCTTTGGCATGGTTGCAAACACCACCTTACAAACTTAAGACGTTTGTTTGCAATCGCGTCGCGCAAGTGGTGGAAGTAGTGCCGTCAAACAGCTGGTACCACGTGAGCGGCGAACACAACGCCGCGGACCTGTGCTCGCGCGGATCCGCGCCTCCTGCGCTCATCGCCGCTCGGCATCGCTGGCTACACGGTCCGGAGTGGCTCGCTCAACAACAAAACTGCTGGCCGATTTCCACATTTTACATTAGAGATGAAACTGACATCTTAGAATTAAAATCAAATACAGATAGTTTTAACTTGGTGACTAATGAGCAACCTAAAGATAATGAATTGTTTTTAAGATTTTCTTCCTTTCTAAGGTTACAACGCATCTCTGCGTGGTGCTTACGTTTTATAAATAATCTACGTAAACCAAAGAGCGACAGATACTTTAAAACTTTAACTACATCGGAATTAAGCAATGCACATAATTTAATTATAAAACTTACACAACATAACTTTTATTTGAAAGAAATTAACCAACTTAGGAATAATAAAACGTTTATTGAGTCTCTACGCAAACTATCTCCTTTCCTAGATGAGGCGGGGTTCCTCAGGGTGGGGGGTAGGATATCTCAATCTAAGTTTCCCGTTGCTGTACGACATCCGTTATTATTACCAAAGCGTAGTCACGTAACTAATCTTATCATTGAATATTTTCACAAAATTAATTTACATGTAGGACCTCGTACGTTACAAGGTATCCTCTGTCAAAAGTACTGGATTGTATCCGCTCGTAGCGTGATCCGGTCGGTGCTGTCGCGGTGCATCAAGTGTTTTAGGTGCAGCCCGCGTCATCTACAGCCCTGCATGGGTACGTTACCAAAGTCTCGGCTTGAAATAAATAAAACTTTTAGCCACGTTGGCGTTGATTTAGGTGGTCCTTTCTACGTGAAGGAAAGCAATAAACGTAACGCCCGCGTCAATAAGGCCTATCTCTGCTTATACGTTTGTTTTTCGACAAAAGCAGTGCACTTGGAGGTACTTAGTGACTTGTCCACTGATTGTTTCTTAGCCTGCTTAGACAGATTTGTAGCTCGTCGCGGTTTATGTTCTTGTCTTTATTCTGACTGCGGAACTAACTTTATCGGGGCTAGCAGGCATCTGCAAGATGTCGTGAAGTTTTTGAAAAATAGTAAAACACAAGTAAGTATTGCAGATGGTTGCACGACTCGGGGCATCGATTGGAGATTCAACTCGCCTAGCGCTCCTAATATGGGAGGTCTGTGGGAGGCTGGCATCAAGTCAGCGAAACACCATTTAACGCGTGTAGTTGGTGACAAGTCCCTCACGTTCGAGGAGCTGACTACTATATTTTGTAAGATAGAGGCTATCTTGAATTCTCGCCCTCTTTGCTCCTTGTCTGATGACCCCAATGAATTTGAAGTGTTAACCGCAGGACACTTATTAATAGGACAAAACCTCCTCGCTGTACCTGAGTACAACCTTCAAGACCTTGCTGTCGGTAGACTCTCTAGATGGCAGTTTATTCAAAAAACAACGCAATCATTTTGGAACCGCTGGTCTCACGACTATGTTCACACGTTACAACAGAGATCTAAGTGGCATTTAAAACCGCGTAACCTAAATACTGGAGACTTAGTTCTTATCAAATCGGATTTGACTCGGCCCTTGCATTGGCCGTTAGGTAGAGTCGTTAATACTTTTCCCGGACCTGATGGCGACGTTCGCGTAGTCAGTGTCAGGACTTCTGGTGGTCTGTTGAGAAGACCTGTTAATAAATTGTGCCCTCTACCTATAATTAATTAAATTTTTAATTTTTTTAATTTATGTACTAAATTATATGTATATATATATATATTTACTTATATTTTTGCTGGTAAAACTGAAACTGTATTCAACCTTATCTATGAGTGTGGTACGTCCACACTTTCTGTTTGGCTTATGCCTCCTATTCCTACTACTCCCTCCTTTATCTTCTTAACAGGAAATCATCATAGTGATTTCGGTGGGGGGTATGTACGGTTCTTGCCTCAAATGTAGGTAGAATAAAAACAACACAAATCGCGGGTGACCGACGTTCGGTTGCTTGACGTATGTCGAATCTGCATGGGCGCTGCTCTGCTTAATTTTAAATACTTTGAATAATACTTTAAACCTGTGTTTTCCTATGTTGTGAGCTTCGTTTTGTCTACACTGTGCTATTTGTGAAGTGCTGGACAATCAGAACGTTTCTGAGAGCTAAGCTAGCTGCCTGGAAGACGCCCTTTACCTATGTGCATGAAAGTTGAGACTACTGACGGAGACTGGCGGTGGAAACTCGAGGTTTGTGCAATCTTTTCTTCCTTATTTGAGGCAGGGGTCCGTGATTCTCCTCATTTAAATCAATACTTGCAATTTTTACTTTAATGCGTTATTTAATACTTTCCAAAACCTAAGGTCCTTCGAACCAGTGCATTATTTCTTACCAGTCCCAAACAAGTTGTGTGTGAGCTTTGTATCATAAATTAACCAAATGCTGTTATTTTTTATTCTTTTGATTGTGACGAGGAAAACTTGTAAACGGGAAGCGTCAGTTGTAAAACTTGAATAAGTAATTCCCGCCAAATACATACTTCTCAGATATAGATAACTAACTATACATAATTAATGGCGGTTAAATGAGGTAAATCACCTTATATATTTTATATAATCACCAGCTTATATTGTCTGGCAGGATAAAAAACACAATTAACCTCAAATCAGGGAAAAATTAATATAATTTATTATTAACAACAACAGTTGATTAATCACAAGTAATAAAAATATTGACAATCAGGATACCCCTGTTTTAAGTATCAATAAGTTTAATGAACGGATGATGTCACTTATAAGTTTAGCAGAAAGCTAACCGAGGTCAATCTTCCCCGTGTTTCTTTTTCACATCTTCACCTCCACCTAATTACTCTTTCCGAATGAAAGTACTTGGTTTGTTTCAGAATATACCGAAGTCGTTACGTGTTTGTGCGGTCTTTAGCTAACCAATTTAGTTTAGTGGTTGACTTGCAGACTCTTAATATACAAATTTATTCAAATAGAAAACAAAAAGTGGAGAATAAAAGAAATGTTTCAACATAATTTAACAAAAAAGAGTTCTAAAATAGTAAAACAGATCGGATTAAAAGTGTTATTTAAATGACTATCTCTCAAAACCTCAATTATAAAAGTAAATAACAAATAACGTGCAATCAAGTACATACAAACAGTCAATATTTATAGTATTTAAGTAACTTAACTTGTAATAACTGTACATAGTTACATTTTAATTTTTCTCGTTTATTACTATGTAGTTAACATACCTTCACGTTAAGAAGTTTATTACAATTACACACCTAGATATATATATATTCAACGGTAATGGTTAATAATAAGAATGTGTTTGTTTGTTGAGACCTTGTTGTGGCGGTATTACCTAGTCCTTCCCATGTTGACCGGCTTACTTACGTGGTTGTGTTCCGGTCCAAGGGAAGGAACCCCAGTGCAGTCACTGGAAGAAAGGCAATCTCAACTGAAACACGGTTACTATTTATAAACAAAATACGATTTATTATGTCCATGGGTATGGATGCAACTTACCATCGGGTTGGTCGCGTGAAATGAGTGTACAAAAGTTATAGAAGATTATATAATTTATGTATTAAATAAAATATATTTAGTTCTATCTACGAGGACGAATATAGACGAGATCTTAATAAACACAGAACCTAATTTTATAGCTCCTCCGCAAATATGGAAAGCGCCCCCGGAAATTAAAGGTACATTATAATAGGTCTTTACCTATGAAACTGCCGTTTTGCCGTACTGGCCATTTCAAATGAAAACATTTTTTTTTTTGACTGATAATTCTAATTTCAAATTAATTTTATTTGACAAACATGGAATTCTTTTTTTAAAATCGTCATTTGTTTAATAGTTAGTGTTTTGTTTTCAACGCATTCGAACATTTTTCGTCATCATGGATAAGTTAAAAATTCGAGTAATTATGGAGTATGAGTACCGTCGTGGCAGCAAAGCGGCACAAGCGGCACGCAACATCAACGACGTTTACGGAGCGAACACTACAAACGAACGCACCACCCGTTATTGGTTTACCCGCTTCCGTTCTGGAAATTTTGACCTGAAAAATGAACCCCGTGGTCGTCCGAAAACTTTGGTCGACAATGACGAATTAAAGGCAATTGTGGAAGCTGATGAAACTCAATCCACGGCTGAATTAGCAGCAGCTTTCGACGTTAGCATCAAAACAATATTGGTAAATTTGCGTCAAATTGGCAAGGTAAAAAAGCTTGACAAATGGGTACCCCACGAACTCAATGACCGCCAGCGCGAAGTACGCGTGGAGACGTGCCTTGCACTGCTCAGCAGGCATACAAATGAAGGAATTCTGAACCGCATTGTTACTTGTGACGAGAATGGATCCTGTTTGACAATCGTAAGTGCTCAGCAAGTGGTTGGACCCTGGTTCAGCACCCAAACAATGCCCTAAACGAAAACTTACCCCTAGAAAAGTGATGGTCACTGTTTGGTGGTCTAACGTGACGAACTGAACACAATGATGGAGAAGCTCGCACGTCTCCAACCAGCTTTGGTCAATCGTTCGGCTCCACTGCTCCTGCACGACAACGCGCGATCTCATACTGCACAGCAGACGGTCTCCAAGCTACAAGAGTTGCGGTTGGAAGTTCTCCGTCATTTGCCGTACTCACCAGACCTTGCGCCTACAGACTTCTACTTTTTCCAGAATTTGGATAACTTCTTGGCGGGAAAAAAATTCAATACCCGAGAGGCAGTACAAAATGCCTTTGAAGAATTTGTTGCCTCCCGTCCAGCTGATTTCTTCAAGAAAGGCATCAATAAGCTACCAATGCGTTGGCAAAGATGCATTGATTGCATGGGTGATTATTTTGATTAATAGAAATAAAAAATATATAAAAAAATTACGCTTCATTTATTTCGTGAAAAACGGCAATTTCATAGGTAAAGACCTAATATTATACCCTTGTACTGCAATATATACCGAAGTAAAATTTTGGATTGTAGCTCTTAAATATTGAGCAATTATCAAAACTTTACAGAAAAATTTATCTGTTAAAGTTGGCGCGACGCTGACGAAACTTTGAACTGCGCTACGTACTCGTGTTAGATTGTCAGGGTGTCTGTTCTTGTCATTTTAAAGATAGTATTTAATTTATTATTTGATTTGTTAAATTTTTTATTTTAGATAGGCACTTGAAAAATCAATAATAAATAACAATAATTAAAGCTGGTCAACGAACTTTATTTTAATAAGTGCCACGTAATCTAAAAGATAATGGGAACTTTCCAGAATAGCTTCATATCGAAAGTTAATGAACTTTCCGTCAGCTACGAAGTGATGCTCGCTCTTAATATGTATTTATTTTTATTACACGTTTAACTAGTAATTACGGAAAACCAATCGTAACAACATTAATAAGACCATATATATATTAAAACATTGTTGCACGGGTCGACCGTGTAACTCAATCCCTTATGTGCGGTTTACATGTATTAAGTAGTTAAGTTGGTAACTAAATTTTAACTAAATTTTAAGTTACTACATGTCACTTGTGTGTCCAAACGGATTAAGTAGTTAAGTTCATAAGTTCAATGAAGATGAGCAGTGATGAATGTCAAGGAATTCGTCAATTCTGTACTTAGATATAATGTTTTAAACGTGATTTTGGACAAATTTAGAGAAGAATTTGATTCGGAAATTAAAATCTTTGCAAGATTATGTATTTTTCTATATTTCTTACGTCGACGGGTCGACGTCGATCGACGGACGATCGATTGGTGTGGTACCTTTACTAATTAGGTACCCTTAATAATCTCTAGAGGGATATCAGCCTCTCCCAACTCAAGGGTGGCGTCAGACTATTGTAGGCCATCACGCCAACTGCGGGTTGGCAAACTTACCAACTCAGGGTTGGTGTCAGACAATTGTAGGCCATCACGCCAACTGCGGGTTGGCAGACTTACCAACTCAGGGTTGGTGTCAGATAATTGTAGGCCATCACGCCAACTGCGGGTTGGCAGAGTTACCAACTCAGGGGTGGTGTCAGATAATTGTAGGCCATCACGCCAACTGCGGGTTGGCAGACTTACCAACTCAGGGGTGGTGTCAGATAATTGTGGCCATAATGCCAACTGTGGGTTGGCAGACTTACCAACTCAGGGTTGGTGTCAGACAATTGTAGGCCATCACGCCAACTGCGGGTTGGCAGACTTACCAACTCAGGGGTGGTGTCAGATAATTGTGGCCATCACGCCAACTGCGGGTTGGCAGACTTACCAACACAAAGGGTGGTGTCGTCGACCGGTCGACGGTCGATCGATTGGTGAACACCCTTAAATATTCTTCCACAAATTTTAAAGTAGAAACCCAACTCTACTCCATTATAAAAAAAACGATTAAATGCAACATAAATACGAGCTCTTGCCGCCACCAGCTTTGTCAACTTATGCACTGAACTAAAAACTCACGTTCAAACGTGTTAATTGAGAAGCCCCGCCCACCCACTTATACGAAAAATAGAACGAATCCTAATCTACTTAATCACTTGCGTACTAAATTTTAAGTTACCACTTGTCACTTAACCGACTGTTTACACGCAACTTTTAACTTAAAATTTAGTTAAAATTTAGTTACCAACTTAACCACTTAACGCGTGTAAACCAGCCATAAGTGCCGCAGCCGGCAAGCGCTGCATAGCCTACATACAGTCTAACCAGGTCTAAGTGCGAAGTCTAAGATTGACTTAGCGACAGACTTTTCGACAGACTGATTGACAGACTGGTCGCTAGACTGTTCGCTACACTTGTCGATAGACTGGTCGCTAAACAGGTCGATAGACTGTTCGCCAAACAGGTCGATAGACTGGTCGCTAGACTGGTCGATAGACTGTTCGCCAAACAGGTCGATAGACTGGTCGCTAGACTGGTCGATAGACTGGTCGCTAAGCAGGTCGATAGACTGGTTGCTAAACAGGTCGATAGACTGGTCGCTAGACTGGTCAATAGACTGGTCGCTATACAGGTCGATAGACGGGTCGCTAGACTGGTCGCTAAACAGGTCGATAGACTGGTCGCTAGACTGGTCGATAGACTGGTCGCTAGACTGGTCTATAGACTGGTCGCTAGACTGGTCGATAGACTGGTCGCTAGACTGGTCGATAGACTGGTCGCTAAACAGGTCGATAGACTGGTCGCTAGACTGGTCGCTAAACAGGTCGATAGACTGGTCGCTAGACTGGTCGATAGACTGGTCGCTAGACTGGTCTATAGACTGTTCGCCAAACAGGTCGATAGACTGGTCGCTAGACTGGTCGATAGACTGGTCGCTAGACTGGTCGATAGACTGGTCTATAGACTGGTCGATAGACGGGTCTCTAGACTGGTCGCTAAACAGGTCGATAGACTGGTCGCTAGACTGGTCGATAGACTGGTCGCTAGACTGGTCTATAGACTGGTCGCTAGACTGGTCGATAGACTGGTCGCTAGACTGGTCGATAGACTGGTCGCTAAACAGGTCGATAGACTGGTCGCTAGACTGGTCGCTAAACAGGTCGATAGACTGGTCGCTAGACTGGTCGATAGACTGGTCGCTAGACTGGTCTATAGACTGTTCGCCAAACAGGTCGATAGACTGGTCGCTAGACTGGTCGATAGACTGGTCGCTAGACTGGTCGATAGACTGGTCTATAGACAGGTCGATAGACGGGTCTCTAGACTGGTCGCTAAACAGGTCGATAGACTGGTCGCTAGACTGGTCGATAGACTGGTCGCTAGACTGGTCTATAGACTGGTCGCTAGACTGGTCGATAGACTGGTCGCTAGACTGGTCTATAGACTGTTCGCCAAACAGGTCGATAGACTGGTCGCTAGACTGGTCGATAGACTGGTCGCTAGACTGGTCGATAGACTGGTCGCTAGACTGGTCTATAGACTGTTCGCCAAACAGGTCGATAGACTGGTCGCTAGACTGGTCGATAGACTGGTCGCTAAGCAGGTCGATAGACTGTTCGCCAAACAGGTCGATAGACTGGTCGCTAGACTGGTCGATAGACTGGTCGCTAAGCAGGTCGATAGACTGGTTGCTAAACAGGTCGATAGACTGGTCGCTAGACTGGTCTATAGACTGGTCGCTAGACTGGTCAATAGACTGGTCGCTAGACAGGTCGATAGACGGGTCGCTAGACTGTTCGCCAAACAGGTCGATAGACTGGTCGCTAGACTGGTCGATAGACTGGTCGCTAAGCAGGTCGATAGACTGGTTGCTAAACAGGTCGATAGACAGGTCGATAGACGGGTCTCTAGACTGGTCGCTAAACAGGTCGATAGACTGGTCGCTAGACTGGTCGATAGACTGGTCGCTAGACTGGTCTATAGACTGTTCGCCAAACAGGTCGATAGACTGGTCGCTAGACTGGTCGATAGACTGGTCGCTAAGCAGGTCGATAGACTGGTTGCTAAACAGGTCGATAGACTGGTCGCTAGACTGGTCTATAGACTGGTCGCTAGACTGGTCAATAGACTGGTCGCTAGACAGGTCGATAGACGGGTCGCTAGACTGGTCGCTAAACAGGTCGATAGACTGGTCGCTAGACTGGTCGATAGACTGGTCGCTAGACTGGTCGATAGACTGGTCGCTAGACTGGTCTATAGACTGGTCGCTAGACTGGTCGATAGACTGGTCGCTAAACAGGTCGATAGACTGGTCAATAGACTGGTCGCTAAACAGGTCGCTAAACAGGTCGACAGACTGGTCGCTAAACTGGTCGATAGTTTGTTTCAATCATTTTCGATCGTGATTTTCCAAATGAATTGTATCGCGACTGCAACTTAGGTTCACCGCAGATGGATTAACTTAACAAATTTTGTGTTACGCTCGTCGTTTTTTGCAACTTAGTATGATCCCAAGTTGTATCTGTTTTATTTTTTATTTATTTATTTGGATATCCAACAGCAAAACAATTAAATTAATTAAGCTAACAAACATGAATAATCTATAAAAGCTAATGACAGGATATCACATCATGGTAAAAATTTATAACAAACAAAATCTTGAAGTGGTCAGTGTTAATGCCGGACTGTGTTTGTGCAGTTGCTGCATGAGGTGTATAGTCGGATACATACAATTGAAAGGAATTATATTTTTGTAGTGTGATAATAGAGTTGAATAATAAATAATGGATTACTTAGTTTACAAATTTTATATCAGGGTTTGGCGTGGGCAAATATTGGCGAGGCATATGTCATGACGGGTGTAACGCAGACCTAATAAAGCTTGCGATTATCTCTGAAAGACATTTTACTTTTTCTACGTAACATACTATATAGGCGGCCTAAGGACTGAGCGCGAGGACTGAACCTAGAGGGACGCTAGCCTTTATGGGATGAGGCGCGGAAAGCGCGCCTTCATGTCTAAAACGAAACGTACGCTCTTTGAAAAGGGACGCTATTATTCTAACTAGGCGATCCGGTAATGCGACCGTTTTGTTACGCCGCGGATAAAAGCCGTCGAATATGTACTCGACAATTCGATGGACTTGCTGAGGGCAGGAGTGCTTAGCGTGAAAGCCGAACTGGTGGGGAATGATGAGGGGATCGCCATCCGTTGGAAACAGATGGTTCCGCATTCGAGAGAGTTAAGTTAAGTTGGTAACTAAATTTTAACTAAATTTTAAGTTACTACATGTCACTTGTGTGTCCAAACGGATTAAGTAGTTAAGTTCATAAGTTCAATGAAGATGAGCAGTGATGAATGTCAAGGAATTCGTCAATTCTGTACTTAGATATAATGTTTTGAACGTGATTTTGGACAAATTTAGAGAAGAATTTGATTCGGAAATTAAAATCTTTGCAAGATTATGTATTTTTCTAAATTTCTTACGTCGACGGGTCGACGTCGATCGACGGACGATCGATTGGTGTGGTACCTTTACTAATTAGGTACCCTTAATAATCTCTAGAGGGATATCAGCCTCTCCCAACTCAAGGGTGGCGTCAGACTATTGTAGGCCATCACGCCAACTGCGGGTTGGCAAACTTACCAACTCAGGGTTGGTGTCAGACAATTGTAGGCCATCACGCCAACTGCGGGTTGGCAGACTTACCAACTCAGGGTTGGTGTCAGATAATTGTAGGCCATCACGCCAACTGCGGGTTGGCAGACTTACCAACTCAGGGGTGGTGTCAGATAATTGTAGCCATAATGCCAACTGTGGGTTGGCAGACTTACCAACTCAGGGTTGGTGTCAGACAATTGTAGGCCATCACGCCAACTGCGGGTTGGCAGACTTACCAACTCAGGGGTGGTGTCAGATAATTGTGGCCATCACGCCAACTGCGGGTTGGCAGACTTACCAACACAAGGGGTGGTGTCGTCGACCGGTCGACGGTCGATCGATTGGTGAACACCCTTAAATATTCTTCCACAAATTTTAAAGTAGAAACCCAACTCTACTCCATTATAAAAAAAACGATTAAATGCAAACATAAATACGAGCTCTTGCCGCCACCAGCTTTGTCAACTTATGCACTGAACTAAAAAATCACGTCCAAACGTGTTAATTGAGAAGCCCCGCCCACCCACTTATACGAAAAATAGAACGAATCCTAATCTACTTAATCACTTGCGTACTAAATTTTAAGTTACCACTTGTCACTTAACTGACTGTTTACACGCAACTTTTAACTTAAAATTTAGTTAAAATTTAGTTACCAACTTAACCACTTAACGCGTGTAAACCGGCCATTAGGCTCTCTGGGCATGATGTATTAGTTAATTGAAAAATGGCAATCAGCCGCGATTGGTGTGGCGGGCTATTTCTGCCAGTGTCGCGTATTGGTGGAACACAGTACAAACAATAAAATAAAAAGTTGCCAAAAATTACTTCCGCTAGGCATTGAGATATATTATAGGCTAAAACAAAATATAACACACTAACAATAACTTAAACAAATGATTAATTTTATAAATGGTATATAACATGCTCTAACTAAACGTACCAAAAAGAGAAAGAAAGAATAATATTAAATTTAATACTTAACTCAAAATACTTACTAACAATGTTCAATCATAGGCTAATATTAAATTGATGAATGAATTTACTCAATATTCTTAAAATCTTCGGGCTGTAAGTAGAGAGGAGAATCTTGGCATGATATATAAAAAGAATCTAATTTATCTGATTATTTTGGTGAAGCTGTGAGATAATCCGTGACAAAGTCTTGTCTTGGCACGCCACGCTACGGCTTGACAAACTCAAACAGATACTTGTGTACATTACAAGTGGTGGATATTTTATGTTTGAGTTATGTAGATCCATACAACGTAGACGCCTTAATGTCTCCAATCCCTACAGTTGATGCTTTTGTTCGTGGATTCCATTTATTATTAAGTATATTAGCTATAAAATATTCACGAAAACCCGTAGCTAAAGGTTCTCATCCTCTGTTTTGATTTTGATAACGTTATGTTTTCAGGAGCCTCGGCAGACATAGCCAGCACCATCCAGGATCTGAACCAGCAGCAATACAAGGACAAGCTGAAGGACTACTGCACAAGAAATGGCGCTGCGGACAAATTTGATGGTGCAGAGGTTAGTTTTATCATATGGTTGATCTTTATTGATTCGTTCATATGAAGATAATTTATGTTTCTTTTTTTAAATATTGTTTTATTCGTCGCTTCATTCATGAATCATCAGCCACGGATCCTCATACCTTCTGGTTAAAGATTGAACTCTGCTTTAAAAGCCATTTCTAAAGCCTGTTATTTTTTTGTTGGTTTGTTTACAAAAATAGCAAATTAAATGAAATGTTCATCATAAAACTTTAAATTTTCTTTTCAATATTAAAAAAAATATAATTTAGCGCTCCGTCACCTCAAATTCAAATATTTATTTCTCAACATTGACAAATAGGTACTTGTTCTTGTAGACGTTATCTATACCATGACTCGGTTAGGAAAGACCTTCCTGAAAAAGAACTGACAAGAAATTCCACATACGTATTCAATTCCATGGATTTTTTTTTTATTTAAAATTGCGCCTGTATTACTTCCGGTTACTTTCCTTTACAATGATGAGACTATTAAAATGGGCTCTATAAATAACAAAAATAAAATGCCTACTTTATTTTAACTTTTTAAGGAATACATTTTTTTAATTCTTATACTAAATAAGAAATGAAAACAATTATGGACCATATATTAATATTGGACCATAATTAAATTCAACAAAATCAATGACGTATCCTAATTTCATCAACAGAAATCTATCAAGGACTTCGTAGACTGCTTGAAGGACCTCGTCAACGTGGAGACTTTGAAGACAGAAATCGAACAAGCCAAGCCGAATGGAGCTCTCGATGAAGTATTCAAGAAGTCAGTTTTCATTTTCTTTCTTTTATTTAAATCTTTATAGAATTATTGTAGTGTATCATTTGTTTAACGTAAAATGAGTTTTTCGATTCAGCTTATAACTTTGACCAGTGTCGACTCGCATTTCAGATAAAGTTAATAATCAGTTAGTTTTATCGCAGGAATTACGTGGAAAAAGTTTATACTAACAAAAAATATACGGAAACTAAATGATTTTTACCATTTCGTATAATTTTTGACGAGTTATTGACAAAAAATTGCAGAAATGTACCTTCGAAAGGCAGTTAAGCGCTTAGACTGCATAACCCGTTATTTTTTCCTTATTATTTGTATTTTTTTTTTAGTGGTTTAAATCTCATCTTAATCCCTTATCTATTGATATTATCCTCGTAGTTATAGTTGATCTTCCCCTAAAATTAACAAATTATAAAAAGCAATAGCTCTAGAAAACAGGTATTAAAACAGGAAACATAATAATTTGATGTCCAACACTTTAAAAAAGTATTGAACATCAAATTTTTATATAAATATTTTTTTTATGAGTGTAGTTTTCAGGTACTGCGCCAAATCCCCTAAGCTAAAGACGTGCATCCACAACCTGACCAATGGCGTGTCTCCGTGCCTGCAGACGTCCCTGCGTTCGCACGTCGCTGGCGTTGACAATGCTACCGATCAGCTGATCGACTTCGTCTGCTATAAGGATGGAGACAGGATTGCTTGTAAGTGTTGGGTGCTCTTATCTATTTACTCAAAATGATGGTCAAATCGTTAAATCATTTGCATTCAGGTCGTGCAAGAAGAAAGTTTTGCGATGTTAAACCAGCTTAAACATGTAAAGCGATCAATAGATTATTAACGATATTCCATAAGTACCTTGGTATGGAACACCGTTGGGTATTATAACAAAGCATTATGAAATAAAATAATAATACAGTACCAAAACAGACCTAGATTCGAACCCGGGAACTCCGCTTATTATATGACGGAAGCCTTGTACCACTCGCACAATTTCAAGCACAATAATACACTTTGAAGTTCAAATTAAAAAATAAATAAAATAAAACACTTTATATTGTCATCGTGTATGGGTGTTTGCCACTCAAATACGCTAAACGGCTGAATGGACTTGGATGATATGACTTGGAAAAGTATACAGTCTAGCTTCTGTCCCAAAAGAATTCACGAGAACCTAGTCGCGGTCAAAAGCAACTTGTATTAAAAAATGATTTTCCAGTGTTCATCGCTGAGGGTGGCCCTGAATGCTTCCAAGAGAAGGCGAACGACATCCGCACCTGTGCCGAGAGCGTCAAAGGATCCATCTCCAATGCCGAGGAAGCTACAGCTTTGACCCTAAAGGTAAGCCACTTTAAAAATTTCTAATTTAGTAAAGTTAAGTTGAATTCAATTTTAAGCGAATAAAGGTAGTAAATAGTAAAATCTGCAAATTATAGAGTTGAAAATAGGATCAAGATAAATAATGGCGTTTAAGTCTGTTGGGTTTGGAACTAAAGGAAGGACTTACAAATAAAAGAAACGAATCGAACTTTTATACAACTTAATAAAATTGAATTAAGCACCTTATGTCAATTCCATAAATAAATTTAAACTTGAAAAACATAAAAAAAGTTAAACACTTGTTTATCTTTGAACACTGTCGCATTAATTCATTAAAGTATCATGAACCATGTACCTAATGTACACCTTTAGAACTGTACCTAGCACAACCAGCGTGGCCTTGATTCGCACTATACAATTATTTTGATAAAATGACCTACTGCAACTAAAACCTATGAACTCGCTCGCTAAATACGATTTACTTTGGATGAAATCGATTTGAATAAGCTGTAAACTTTTACGTAGTTGGAAAAGTAGGTACGAAACTTGCATTCGATCAGCTGTCCGTCTGCGGTAGCAATAGCCAATTAACCCTAGTGACATCAAAGTCAATTTTTCATAAAATTCCAGGAGCAATGTGGTAAATTCGACACCCTGTCTGCTTGCGTCGTGAAAGCTCTGGAAGGTTGCTCCACGCCCACTCCCGGCAACATGGCGGAATCTCTGCTGCGCTACGTCAAGAATGGATCTCCATGCAAGGTAATATTACCATCTGTTAGGAAATTAAGTCTAGATGTAGATTATAAGGACGGTTTATACGTGGTTGACTTATTAAAAGAAGTTTATCTTTTATTCCTTATATTACCAATGTTATTAGAAATAGTACAATGATTTCAGTAAAGTCTCAGCACTCTCGACATGAACAGTAATGACGAGACACTAGTATATCGGATTTGAATCCAGCAGCCACAGCATGGCATGGCGAGACTTTTGTCACGGACTTATCGAAATAAAACCGATATAATCGATTTAATCGCATTCGTTCGTGCATTTTTATATAACGCCATTTAAAGCCACGTCGACCACTAAACACACATTCCAAGACAAGGACTAGCCAATTTCTTGTCTTGTGATTGTAGCACGATGTATGATGAACTACAGGATTTATGAATGATCTTTATTGATACATTTTTACCCGTGGTGTCCACAGTACGGTCATCTCAACAAAGGCTTTCTGTTCTTTGCGTACAGTTTTTATGTGTGCTAGTCTAGACAAAACCAAAACTGTTGTAGGTATTTGGGTATATGTAGGTAGATGTTCGATGTTTAATGCAACCTTATTGCCACGTTTATTTATTTATAAAATCTAACGAACAATGCGAATAATCTGAATAATCTGAATCGTAATTTAAATATCTAATGCAATATATTTCTTTGTTACAGGGTGTGAAATGAGAAACCCTTAAATAAGTGTTTTGAATTTTTTGTGTTACCATTACAGACAATGTGATATCTATATTAAAAGTTCTAAAATTAAACAAAAATTTTCATTAATCGTTGTTTTATTATTGACTAGAAGTTCTTCTGTGCCTATCTTCATGGGAATGCCAGGAATTTTACAAATCGGTCCAGAAGCTTCAGAGTTTATCATTACTAATGCACGAAGAAACAAATAATACTATTTTCATAGCCGGCATATATGTATGCTACCCACCTGATCGTAAGTGACATGCGCATCTCTGGAAAACATTAGTCGTAAGTGACATGCGCATCTATGGAAAACATTAGTCGTAAGTGACATGCGCATCTATGGAAAACATTAGTCGTAAGTGACATGCGCATCTATGGAAAACATTAGTCGTAAGTGACATGCGCATCTATGGAAAACATTAGTCGTAAGTGACATGCGCATCTATGGAAAATATTAGCCGTAAGTGTTTTAGTAATAAATACTGAATGTGGTTATCATTTCGCCTACTGATGCGTTGCCGACCTCGGGCTTCAGGCTGTTTCTTCCCTTTAAACGGAACAGAACCACCTACCTAAAACACGCACAGTTATTATGGCGGACAAAATAGGAATAACTTCCTAACAAAACAAACTGTAACACCACTGAACTTATTAACGTCGTATAATTTCCACGAGTGGGACGAGTGAAGTGTGTGTGGTGCCACAACACCTATTTATGAAATAAAATAAGAATAATGACTCAGGGCCTTTTAAATTTAACTAAGGTTAATCGGGTTTAAAACGATCCTCTACACAAAAACTTTAGGTTACCGGCGGCGGATGTAAACCACGACTTACACTGGGGAGGAACTTTAACTTTAACTTTTGTTTTCTTAGGTTTATCGGTCAACGGCATCACACCATAGCCCAAGAATCAATAATACAATACAAATAATAATAGTGAATGTACATAAAAAAAGCAGTTTCTGTTCAACAATAAATTATATTTGGCCTAAAATATAAACAACTGGACGATCATTACTGGCAAGGCTTTGCATTTATCCTTTGGCCTACGTTTAAAACCCAGTGGTCTCAAGGAAGAGAACACGCATAACACTAACATGAATAGGTAGGATCGACGGGGTCCGCCAACGTCGGGTCAACGTAGCTGCCGGTCGAACAGCTTTTCCTAAAAAAATGCTGTAATAAAATGTGCTATCAAGCAAAGGATTTTCTTTTGTGATCTCGGGGAATACCCGCTTGCAGAGTTTCAGCGTGTTTTCAATACATATCTAAGCACAATGTTAAAGCAAAAGTTATTCAAACATTTATTTCCGTGATATTTAATATGACATTAATATGAAATACGCCCTTTTCCTTAACAAGTCCGCGAATGAAATCAAAGCATTAGAAAACAAAGTTGATTCGGAGTCAGTATAGATATTAGAAACAATATTAAGATCTCTTTGGGAATCAGCCAAAAACTTTACAAGAAACCTAAACAAATAAAAATATATTAATATCAAGTAATTTACAGTTATTACGATAATTTCGACAAAATCATAAATGGAGCGCCTGTGAGTTTTGACCCCGGACTTTTTTTACATTGAATTAATTTATATAGCCTAAAAGGGATATCGTTTTTCTTTTTGTATTATAAACTACTAAAATATATTTGTACTTTTGATTTTTTCATGCATATTTTTATTTTCAATAATATATTTTTTACGTATAACTTCAAGTTATTTAAATATACATAGAAGAACGTCTTTGAAGGAATCCCGACTGTATCATGCGCCACCGCGAAGGTTAAACGTGAAGGAGCGAACAGTAGCGGAAGTTGCAATGTGTAACAGACGGAATTTCAATCAATAACAGAAGTTCATTTATACGAATATATTAAGTATTAATTTTAGTAATAGCTTTCTGTATATTCAACAGTAAGATCTGTGTAGCTTTTCCTACATAAGATTTGAATCACAAAAAATAAAGATTTCGATCTAGTATTTTATACTGCAGATTTAATCAAATTTACAGACAGTGATATGTCTGTAAATTCGATATGTTAAAAAAATCTTTACATCAGAATAATAATTTTCCTTTTTATAACTTTTTATAATTTATATATGAATCGTCTCCTGCTTGCTTAATATTATATATTTTATCTTAACGATTATTTAATTATCTTATAATTAGGTACTATTATACTTTATATTACATAAATGTAATGTAACATATTTTGGAATTATTGTATTGAATTGTTGCAATTACTTATAAATTGATGCAATTATACTTATAATGATTACATGATTACATTATCCTAATAAGTAAACTTTTTACCACACATTATGAGCTAAAAATTCCATTTTAAATTATAAAATTTCATTCATTATAACATAAACACAATTTTTTTTAATGTTTTTTTACGCAATCCACTGCAAGTAAAATCTTTAGTAATTGTTTAATTCTATTTCCTAAAGGAGGACTGTAAAAGTTGCTTGAAGACATTGTCATCAAGTGTGTCTTTTTTTCAAAATCGCGTCGCACGATTTAACCCTTGATTTTAACTACATGTATTGATTGAGAACACTCTTAGGAACACGTGAAAAATAACCGCTATGCTCTAAAGTATCACATTTCAGAGTTGCCAGAAAAATATCTTAATACAAAAACGGTGTACTTACAGATGAACAAAACTTATTTCAAACATTTATAGATGGACCTATAGTGGGTGCCAATTACAGTTCTTGTCTTTATCCAATGTTATAAACATGTAATTAAATGTTATATGTTGCATATTATACAGGGTGACTGGTAATTAGCGGCGGAGCCGTTGTGGGGTGATAGTGTGGGGTAATTCCAGCCGAAATTACTATTAGACCTACTTTCCCAAAGTTAACCCTTTCCAAGGTATACCAACTTAAAGATTTATACAAAGAAATCCTACTTGAAATCTTAAAATATGAATAAATCCTAAAAATTGGTCAAATCTTCGTTATTGTCATTATCTTATGCGAAAATCGTTAAACAAAAACATAAACTGAAAAAGTTACGGTGCCTGCCTCTTAAACGTCGATTTATTCAAAAAAGTCAACTACAATTATTCCGTACATAATAATTTAAAAACATCTACATTTCATTTCTTTTCGAATGAGGTAATAATATCCAAAATCGATTGAGAAACCACGAAGATATGACTAACAATAATAATGAAAGGAAAAAGCAATAAAACTCAAATGCTGAAAAATTATTTATTATTTATTAATTTATTCACAGTTCGTTTTCAAAATGCCCACCCCTATTTCTAATGCAAGCTCGTGCCCATCTTATCACACCCCTTTGCCCCACCTTCAAATCTCTGAGGTCCCTATGCATTTCCTGCGCTGCGTTTATAATTCTATTGCACTGGTCTTCATTATTAGATACTGGGACTTCAGCAGCGTATACTAAACTCTTACACCTTGACACCTTAGGTAATCTTGATGATATTTCATTTTATTGATTTTAGTAGAATTGAGATATTTGTAACATAACTTTCGTTTAGTGGTACTACATTTCCTTATGCTTTTGGAAATCAATGTCATTTTTTTCTTTTGTACACTAACATTTACTTTTAACATTGGAAAGCACTGATTAAAGAGCATACTGAATAAATTATGAAATTCATCATATCTCAATTAGAATTAGTCAGTACTTCGTTAAATGTCAAGCTTTTTATATAATTACAAAATTTATTTTTATTTTCATTGCTAAAATCTCGTTTGTATTCAAACCAATATTTAAGATTGTTAAATTCACCTGCATAGATAGACAATATTTGGCATGTGTCGTGATCGGAAAACGATACAGGCTTAGTGCATCCTCGTGCGTTGTGAATGTTGCAAGCAAAAAGGTCTAAACATGCTTTCTTTCTTGTAGGTTCATATATTTATGTCAATATTGTGGTTTTCTAAAATGCTGTGTAAGGTACAGCTATTTTTATTTTTTGTCATCATGTTTATATTCCAGTCACCGCAAAGTATTATTTTCGACCTTTTTTGTTTATTTTTGTTAAAAGTGTATTAATATTTTCGAAAACTATACATATTTTGGACGTTGGGGTGCGATAAATGCATACAATTAATATTTTCGGTCTAAGAATTTCGATACCACAACATTCAAAGTTTTCTTTTTCTGAGAGGCTTTCCGTGATTGCTAATGTCGTATATTTACATAGATTATTAATTAAAATGCATGAACCTCCTCTTTTTCTTTAAAATACTCGCGATATTTTGGTGGAGTAGTCGGAAATTATGATTTGTGTTAGTTTCGAAAAATACATACATGATCTTTATTTAATTTTTTAAAGTAATGTAGAATGGTACCTTTCGTTTCCTCTTTTATGTTAATTATGTTTTGATGTTTGAAGATTATAGTATTGTGACATTTTTAAAGTAATATGGAATTGTGCCTTTGGTTATCTGGGGACGCTGACTTACAATTTTATTTAATGTATTCAAGTGCTTATGTTGTTGCCAGATTTTCCCAAAATTGTTTATGAATTTTTTGAAGTATTCTTGAGATTTAATTTCAATTTTTAATGTATCGCATATTGATAGGAAAGTTATATTATAATCTGGATTTGATGTTAAATTTATAAATTTACAATTTGTGAAAAGGGATATAAGGTGAGCTAAGGAATAGAGCATTTAAAGCGCTAAAAATACCCACAGCTTGTTGGTCTCCCAAAATGAATAATTCGGTTGTTTTATAATTACAGTTTACAGTAGTTTCTGGTTTGTGAGGCTTCATAGTTTTGTGTGAATACTGGTCCGGTATCTTTTTGTACTGCTTAGGCTTGGTCTGGTGGGGCGGTGTAATGGAGTTCATCAAGCTGGTTTCAATAATGTTGTTTTTAACATGTCCATTTCATTTTTCGGTGTAGTGTCATGGTTTGATTTCGAAGTAGTGCTAGTAGTAAGTCTTTTATTTTCTTTGTGTAATGAAATGTTGGTTAAATTGATATTTTTTTCTTCTTTCTGAGAGTTACACTTGGGTGAGCTAGTAGCTAGGGTAACAGTTGGTAAAAATCTTTTGTAAGTTTCAATCACTCTATAACATTTATTAGACTCGTGTTTGGCAGTAAACCATACACATGAATGAACCCTTATTCGCGTTTGAAATGAATCGTAGACTGTTTTAATGTGCTCCTCGTAGCTGCTGACCATTCGGTGATTCTATGAGAGCATTTTTAAAATAAAAAAGGCGGTTCTGATTAGCAAATTTTTCTATTTTGCTGGGAATTTTCAAGAACAAGATTAAAATTTTCACATTTAATATAATTTTGATCATCTCACATTTTTACACCATGGGAAAAAACATAAACTGCCATACGTTTACAAGGAAGATAATTCTAAATTTTTATGACAAAGGTTGGTCATATAAGCTGATTGGGAATTACTTGCGATGCTCTGAAGATACGGTGATAAATGCTAAAAATCGTTTCAAATAATTTAATACAACAGAAAATTAATTGAGACCCAGGAAAATAACCCGATTTGAACAAATAATGTGAGCTTATTCGTTTATAAGTATTTGGTGCAGAAGGTTCGAGAGGTGTGTCACCAAGAACAATAAGAAGGCGAATATGGGAGGCATGCTTATTTGGAAAAATATATCCTACGGTGCCACTTACCAAAAAAGCAAATATCCGAACTAGATAGGAGTTTGCGTATAAAATATCAACTCTTGACTGAACGTGAGTGGGAAAACGTACTTTTTACTGATGAAATAAAAATTTAATGATGAATTCGGACGGAAAACAGCACATAATACGCTCTTTGAATGATGAAATGGATCTACAGTATAAAGGGAAATCAGTTAAACATGGAGGAGGAGAAACATCAAACTGCGGAGCTGTTTTTCTGGACATAATGTTGGAGTTATTAGGAAAATTTTAGGCGATATGGCTAAATTGCGGAACAATTTTTAGAGGGAAGCATGTTATCTTGCATTTTTAGTATCACGTGAAGAAAATTGTGGCAACAACACAACGTTCATCAACTTTATGTAGATGAACGTTATGTTAGTATTTAAATCTCACAATGCCTATACGAATGATTTAGATATTGTTGCTAGTTATTATTGTAATAAAAATTTAAAAATGATGTAAAAAATGATGTAGTAACAACAATCACCAGTTGTTACTACACAATAACTATTTCTACCAATTTCAAGTATGAGTATAAACACGCACTACACGAGCTTAATAATTTTGTAGCGATCTGCTGAGATGAACTTGCAGTATCTCGAGCATTCACTTACTTTGAACAACACAAAAACAGAGGAGTGAAATAAGTTTTTACAGGTCTTTGACAACACAGAAGAGTATAATTACATATTTATAGTTTGTTGTTAAATAAATGGATAAATCTTCCAAGAACATAATAATATACAGCAATAATAGCACTATGGGCTATATAGGGCGTCACAGCCTGGAGATAAAGTCGGGCTGGGTTTTGATGGCTTATACATATACTGTTTTTTTATAAGAATGATTCAGTAAAGGAGAACATTTAGAAGCATCTGCATAAGATTTTT
This sequence comes from Marasmarcha lunaedactyla, assembly GCA_923062675.1. Classification (NCBI taxonomy): domain Eukaryota; kingdom Metazoa; phylum Arthropoda; class Insecta; order Lepidoptera; family Pterophoridae; genus Marasmarcha; species Marasmarcha lunaedactyla. The sequence goes on from OV281341.1 coordinate 20,699,261, forward strand.
TCACTGGAGGGAAGAGGGATGATGCCTCCTTGAAGGATATGTTTTTTGGGACATAGTGGGTTTTATATTTTTTGGCGGGAATATTCCCGGCAAGATTTACCAGTTGCCAAATGAGGATTGACAGTCCTCTGATTAAACATTCCGGTTAACTTAATATCCACTGCATGCGTTTAATTATGTGACCATTACGGTATACCTATACCCACATTCTAAGGGACACAAAAATATAAGACATAAAATGTCACATTTCAGAGTTATGGCAAAGTAAAAAATTTTAAAACAAACAAAACAACATTCTCTCCTCGTAATTTCTCCAATATGCAAGTAAGTAAGTATATCTTCTGGTGGACAACTAACTTTAACGTGGCTTACACATGCAGTACAAAACACGGTTAAAAAACGGAGCACGCGCGCCGTGAACTGTACAGTTTCATTGTGCAACAGTGATTTGTGAGAAAAGCATACCAAAGTTTTTTTTTTAAATTAGTACATATATACACATAATTGATAGGTACAGATGCTTGGAATCTGTATTATCGTTATAGTCAGCATGCTCGGTAAGCTGATATACACTTAACCAATTTGACGTTAAGATGTCTTATAATGTATTAATTTTATGTTGTTTCATTAAATCATAGCTAAAACGATTGAAGAGAGAACCTGATTAGTGTTTAAGAAATAAATAAAAAATCGTGATATTTAAATTATGCAATAGTAGATCATCAACTTATAATCGCACTGTATATCAGATTTTTAATCCGCTACTCCTTATACTTCATTAAATTGTACATTAAATAAGAATGAAAAAACAAAATAACCCAAATATTAAAACAAATTTCTTTATGAAGTAAGTAAAGTACAAGTTGAACAAGCATTTCTTGTATCAAATTGTACCTATTCTTAATTTTTCTTTTCTTTGTTCTTGTGATTACATCAAATTGTAAATAATACTAACAAAATTATAATAGTCCCTATAGGTATATCTGCAATAACTATGATTTCATAACAAATAAATGAATGCCTGTAATTATTAACCTCGTACTGTCCCACTAAAAGCTGTCACCTTACACACTTGCACTTGCAGTTAAACATCTCAAAATTATTTTTAAAAGCCCCATACTAAAGTCTTGCCTAAACCCAGTTCTTAAAAAAAGCCCTAACCTAAAGATAACTCGAAGGCCGGGGTGAACTAATGTGTGCAGAGAATAAGTAGTTATTTATTTCAATTTAATTTACACTACCCACGTATAGGTAACTGGCGAAGGCTTATTATGTATTTACTACAATACCATTTTAACGCTTAAAGAAATTAATATAATACTTTTTTTATCAATTTGTCAAAGACGATAAGATCTAAGATCTTAGTGCAATATCGCACACAAGTAACAAAAACTACACTATCACGAATCACTTATATTTCAGCTATTTTTCAAAGCTAATAAAAAATGCAGAGTCTTTACATACGGTTTATGGTTTAACCTATGTGTACAAAAAAAATTCATAACGCATAATCTTGGAATACGACCATAAAACACTTATAATCTACATTAAATAAACATTATAAACCGCTCGTTGAGTCAAGTCTTCGAGCGAAGATTCATGTAGCGATTGGATTCAATGTTATAATAACACAGGCTTTTATCAAGTACAATATTTTATATTTAATTTTGAATCCATGGTTTATTATATTTATTATCTAAATATATATACTTACTATAATTCAACTCCTTGAGTGAAAAGGGTGTATTTCTCGAACACAAAGTCTGTAAGGGTTTCGAGCGCAGAGCTGTTGATGAAAATTTTGTTTTTTCTCATGTGCAACGACATTTCAAGAAATAAAAAAATGATATTTTTTTATGAAGGCTTTTATTAAAACGTGCAAATTTTAAATGTGACGTGCATGATACTCTAGAAGCTTTCAGGGAAACTTAGGTAACACACGCATAGTGTCAATTCATATAGTAATAAGTAAGGAGTAGGTAAGTAATTCTTAGTCTTAAAACATTGTGCCAGTCACTTCTCCAAACCGTAGTGTATATTTATTAGTGTATATTTGTAAAAGTTTATATCCGTCTATTTAAATAGAGCTTATGGCATCTTCGCGATTAAAATGTTTCGTGTTTTATGTTAGCTCTCAATGAAACGGGGATGTTAAATTAAAAGGTTGCTGTGAATATTTATTTATTGATTTTTTATGGGAAAGTAAACAGCAAAATTAAACAGTATAGTCACATATACAGCTATAGTCAAATATACACAATAAGCAACAGAAAGCCAATATGAGGTCCTCACTGATAGACACAAAGTAGGTACATAATTTTAACGTAAGAGTGATGTAGGGCTGACTAAACAGTATCGGTATCATTGTTGTTAAAAAACATTTTACAAAGTGAAAGTTGCGCTGACGCGCCCCTATTGCATAAAAGATCTAAACTAAATTTTGGAGCAATTTTGTTCAAACTGCTAATCGCTCGCATAGTACTGGATTCTGGGTTCTCATGGAAATACTCCAATATCCTTTCTTGAATCCGTACGTCAAAGGGGTCGTCGCCTCTGTCCATTCCGGTAGGAGGAAAAAAAGTTCCACTTTCTCTAAGCCTTTGAGTGGCTGCTAACATTGTCTCGTTGGAGACGGAAACACCGAATTGCTCACGAAATTGTCGCACTGCGAAACTCACGTTGTCGTCACATCGCGCGAGCGTTCTCACCATTTCAGTGTATTGCACACTTGTTTACCGAAAAGGCATTGTGAAAGCGGCGGCGCCTGCAGCCGCGCGTCGATCGGAACCGAAAGAACGATACCTTCCAAGACGAAGTTCGCGCGGAGACTGAGGTGTTCTTTCTATAATTTGTAGAGGCAAAACGTACGTATAATGATGGGTTATTTCTAAGAGGCCTGGAAGGAGCTGATAATAAAATACGGGACAGAAGATCAGGGCAGTCAATCTCGTCATTAGTTATTTTTAATAGAACTGCAGATCAGCGATCTCACATATCATCTCGAGTGGGAGCAGATGATGTTTTCTACAATGGCTTAGATATAATTCTGAGTTGTAGTTGTCTCTGGTTCTGTAAGATATATACTTAGTAAATTTCATCTGAACCCTCTCAATTCGACTTATATGTGTTGAATATCGAGGATTCCAGACTTGTGAGGCGTATTCTAAACGACTACGCACGCATTATAGGATTTTTAGAGTTTTTACTTGCATGGAGTCAGTTGCGGTACGTAACACAAATCCGAGTGCTATTATATATTATTTTAAAAGAACTATAAAAATTTAGTTTATTATTGTTTATTACTCGTGAAACCTTGTTAGGAAACTAATAAACTGTAATTTATAAAACTGATAATTATTGTTATTTTAGTATCGGAACTTCGAAGTGCTTATGTACGTACGCATGTAGCTACGATTTATATATTACACAACCCCATTCTCTATAAGGTTAATTTTGAAACACACATTTATCACATAATGTAGAACCTACAACCGAAATATTTTAAAACTTGATGGCTTTTTTTACAAGCAACTTTCCCAAAAAAGCTAAAATAACATAAATGCTTTACAAAATTACAAGCTTCAAGGATGCATATACATATATGGAATGGTTAGTACGAAGAATTAAAACCCCGCTGAGTTACTAGTCCGAAACATGGTATTCCGAATTTTAATATCCCAAAAATTCAATGCTAGCCCAAAAATTCAATTCAGATTTTGTATCTAAAACGGGTAGGTATATATTTAAAATTATAATCTAAATCTCCTGTGACACAAATTAAAATTAATAAGGCACATTTTTAAATTATACAAGGAAATTATAGGCACGACGACGAGCGAAGCGAGGAGAATCAGTTAGTCTGTATGTCGATAATGCAGCGCGAGCCGAGCGAACGCAGCGAGCGTGCCGCGGCAGCGGCCGGCGAAGCGCCAGAAAGGGATTTGCGTTTCAGTACCTATACTACATACTCAAGAAATAACTCGGTACAAAAAACTAAATAAACTTTCTCATTTCCAGCTGACTACTTGAGTGCTCGAACCTATAAATTGATGTGCTCATGCAGTTTTACAAGGCCCTTGTTATTGCAACTAATATTACACAGAATTTTGATATTCGGGATTCGTATTTATGATATTGCGGATTATTTTAAACATTTCAAATGACATAGAGTTTATGTTTTGTTTATTATTTAAAAATCGAATTGTATACATTTAATCATTTGAGCTAACTGAATCTGTTTATAAGATTGTGACTCGCGCCAGTTATTGTTTGCAGAGTGTTTCAAGGATTATTACTACTAAAAAGTGCGTAAATACCTGCAGCTACAAAAAGTGAGTTATTTGTGATAAAAGTTATTAAACAATAAACTGAACAGTGCTACAATATTCATCTGCTACACTGTACGGTGAAACCATCGATTTAAAACCATAAATAGTGATAATTTCTTACAATAATTACAAATGAGTGCCTTTAATGAGGGCGTGATTTTATATTGTTACCCTAATTAACAACTTTGATATTAAAATGTATTTTGCAAAATCAAGTTAGTTCAGTGGTTAAAGTAAAGAGGACGTTACCTATTTTTAAAATTGACGACTATGGCTAATACACCGAAATGTTCCTCGTGCAACATTGTAATAAACGAGGTATTAGCGTTTGTGAGAAACAAGATTGATGTTATGGATGAAGATAGCATTCCTCGTATATTTGCGCTTTAACGGAGAATGACATCTTAGACGCGAAAAATTTGCTATTTGACTCGATAAAAACGAATAAAAGGAAAAAAATAGGAAAAGAGATGGAAAAACATTGCGTAACATTGATATAATCATATGTACACTGAAAGAGTCGGATCCTGAAGAAATCCCGATTTTTGTAGCACGTGAGTTGCAAAAGCTCCCCCCTGTTTTGTTTGATCACGTAGACGTAACTCGCATTTTGTTAGACTTACTAAAATACAACAAGATGTTAAGTTAATTAAAAGTAATTACGTCACTTCAGAACAGTTGGAATTAGTACAGGGTGAAATCTGGGGATGGTACTAAAGCATATACGAGGGGAGTTCAATGTATTCTCGGTATAGGTATGAAGGAAAAGGCGGAAAATTTCGAATAAATTTTATTTTTCAATATACTCCCCTAACATCTCAATACATTTATTTGTTCGTGAAAGTAACTTTTCAATTCCCTCTGAAAAATATTTTTCTTCATGGCCCGAAAAATGTTCGTTTATTGCTCCCTTCAACTCTTCATCGTCCGAAAAATGCTTTCCACGAAGGTCTTATTTAAGATTAGGGAATAGATAATAATCACTAGGGGCCAGGTCCGGACTGTAGGGTGGATGATTGATTTCTTCAAATCCGTACTCCCGCACAGCAGCCTGGGCAAGGCGCGCCTTGTGAACCGGCGCGTTGTCGTGAAGCAGCAACCCACCTGCGGTTAATTTTCCACGTCTTTTTTCTTTAATTGCCTCCTTTGAATTACGCAGGGTGGTTGCGTATGATGCAGCAGTAATACTTTGACCTTTTTTTGTGTACTCGATTAGCAAGATTCCCTTAGAATCCCAAAACACCGTGGCCATGAGCTTTCCTGCGGACGGAGTGACTTTGAACTTCTTCGGCGGGTCTGATCCTTTTTTGTGCCACTGCATAGACTCTTGCTTGCTCTCAGGGTCATAGTGATGAACCCACGTTTCATCACCAGTAACAATCCGATCGAAAATACTTTGCGGATTTTCACCACAGAGGTCCAAAAATTCCTTGCAACAGTCAACTCGCACTTGTTTCTGCAGCGCGGTGAGCATTCGCGGCACCCATCTTGCACTGACCTTTGACAAATTCAGGCGCTCATGAAGGATTGTGTGAATGAAGTACCCACGGATAGCTTAGTCGTTTCTGCTAATGTTTTCACTCTTACACGGGCATCTTCAAGTACAAGTTTTTCGACTAATTTGACGTTTTCTTCAGTAGCGGCACAAATTGGCCCACCAGCGCGGGGGTCGTCTTCAATGCTCTCTCTACCCCGTTTGAATTCACTTGACCACTTCTGAATTGAAGATAGTGAAGGCGCAGAATCTTGGTAAACAGCCACCATTTCTTCATGGATAATTTTTTGAGTTTTTCCTTGTTTTGTGAGGAATTTTATCACTGCGTGATGCTCGATTTTTTTCATCATTGTCGAATCAGTCATCATAGTTGTCTTTTCGCAATGATATCTTGAATACTAATGGTGGCAATTAAATGAAATTTTGTATTTATACCCTCAAAGAGTGTCATTAACTAATGAGATAATTAAATTACCCTCATCATTAGTATATCACCTCGATACCGAGAATACATTGAACGCCCCTCGTACCATCAAATGATAATTTTGAGTGCAACATAAATAAACGTCGTGGTGCATGTTTGTTAGATAGTTTTAATTATAACAGCGGGCCGATGGGATTACAGCCGTTCTGTAATAATACTATTGTAGACCATATAGTCAACACTCGACATCTTCACCTAAATTGAGATACCGAGATATGCAAATGTGCAAAAGTCATTCACCTGCACAGAGTACGATTACGAAACAATCGCAAACGTGCAGCGACACGTCTGCGGTGACTAATGCGCGGGAGTGTACAACCGCAGCTGCCACCGCAGCCGCCAGCTCCACCACCACCGTCACTGCCACCGCCACCGCTGCCTCCTCTGCCGCTGCCACCCAGTCCGATGCGCACGTACCTACTACTGAGCTACGGCACACGGCCCTTCCGGCGGGCAAAACAATGGCTGAGGTAGTGAGCAAGGCACATTCTAAGTCGGTTTCCAATAGTGAGGAATGGATTTTGGTTCAAAAGAAAAAGAGGCTGAATAAATTTACAGGAAAACGGGGGAAGGCTGTTCTCGATCCAAAGAAAGATGTTTCTGAAAATGACATAAGTGAGTATATTAAAAAAAGGACAAATATTGCTGTATCAGTGGAAAAGGTAATATGAAGATGTCTAAAGAATACCAATCGTATAAAATTTTTGTATCAAAACACCACCTAAGTACACTTCTTAATGATGACTTCTGGCCAGACGGAATAGCCTATAGCAGAATAGCAGAACTCGTGATCAAAAATTATCAACTAATGGGAACGACAAAACTAGTTAGTTTCAACTGCCAGTGTGTGAAACGATCGCTTGAATGTGTTCGGTGATTGTGTAATACTGCGGATATAATTGCCCTGCAAGAGACATGGTTACTACCGGATGACGTTCCTTTTCTAGTTTTCTAGGCTCTATTGATGACTCATTTTCCTTCACGGGAAAATCCGCAGTGGATACATCTACTGGTATACTAAGAGGAAGGCCTTACGGAGGTGTCGCCTTGCTCTGGAGAAAAGGCAGCTTTCCTTCAGTTTCGGTTGTGCAGTGTTCTAGTGATCGTCTCACAGCGATAAAAAACCGTTCAATGCTAGTGTTCTCCGTGTATATGCCTACGGATTCTAAAGTTAATTTTCCGGAATTCACAAGCTGTCTAGGTGAAATATGTGCGATAATTGAAAATAGTAACATTGAGTCGCCTAATGTACTTGGAGATTTTAACGCCCACCCATGTGAATTATTTTGTAACGAATTACTAAGTTTCTGTAATGAGCAGTCATTAGAGAGTCAGCAGAACAGAGTTGTTAAGTAATGATACCTTTACGTATGTGAGCGACGCGCACGTATGCCGGCGCTGGCTAGACCCCTAGTGCGGCACGGGCCTCTGTGCGAGCCGTGTCCATTTTGTACAGCCCATATTACTCAGACCACCAACCGCTTTTGATTGAGTGTAATGTAGCTCAAATCTGTCAAAAGATCATAAATGATACTCCTCGTACTCGCAATGGCGTTATTTGGGGGTGAGCGTAATGATAAACAAATTGATATATGTAGACATTTATGTGACAATAAGCTTAGGAATATTGATTTTCCTGCTGAGTTTCGTGAGTGTGCAGACAAACTGTGTTGCGATGAAAGTCATAAAATAATTTTGAGTAATATGTATCTAAAATTGTAAGTATATTGTCTGAAGCTGCAGTCTGCAGTGATGTAAATAAAAGTAATAAACGGAAGTCAGTGCCTGGGAGGAATAGATATGTCAGGGAGGCTCACGGGAGGGCTCGACTTTGTTTCGAGAGGTGGTTAGCATATGGTAAACCTAGACTAGGCAAAATATATGAAGAGATGTGTGAATCACATAGAATATTCAAATCAAAAATGAAGTTTTGCCAAAACAATGAACAACGGATTAAAATGAATATTCTAGCTGAGCAATACAGGTGTAAACAATTTGGTAAATTTTGAAAATCAACAAGAAAATTAAGCCCAAGGCCCAGTCTACCTGTGAGCGTGGGTGGCCGCCATGACCCACATGATCATTTTAAGGTAGAGCCACCAACCGTGCCCCCTCTGGATATGCGGGTGCTGGAAACTGGGACACGTGACTTGAAAATGAGATTTTCGGCTACTCAAATATCATATTAGGTCTTTACCTATGAAATTGCCGTTTTTCACGAAATAAATGAAGCGTAATTTTTTTATATATTTTTTATTTCTATTAATCAAAATAATCACCCATGCAATCAATGCATCTTTGCCAACGCATTGGTAGCTTATTGATGCCTTTCTTGAAGAAATCAGCTGGACGGGAGGCAACAAATTCTTCAAAAGCATTTTGTACTGCCTCTCGGGTATTGAATTTTTTTCCCGCCAAGAAGTTATCCAAATTCTGGAAAAAGTAGAAGTCTGTAGGCGCAAGGTCTGGTGAGTACGGCAAATGACGGAGAACTTCCAACCCCAACTCTTGTAGCTTGGAGACCGTCTGCTGTGCAGTATGAGATCGCGCGTTGTCGTGCAGCAGCAGTAGAGCCGAACGATTGACCAAAGCTGGTTGGAGACGTGCGAGCTTCTCCATCATTGTGTTCAGTTCGTCACGGTAAAAATCTGCAGTAATGCTTGTCCCGTTTGGCAAGAAGCTGTGATGAATTACACCCACGTTAGACCACCAAACAGTGACCATCACTTTTCTAGGGGTAAGTTTTCGTTTAGGGAATTGTTTGGGTGCTGAACCAGGGTCCAACCAACTTGCTGAGCGCTTACGATTGTCAAACAGGATCCATTCTCGTCACAAGTAACAATGCGGTTCAGAATTCCTTCATTTGTATGCCTGCTGAGCAGTGCAAGGCAAGTCTCCACGCGTACTTCGCGCTGGTGGTCATTGAGTTCGTGGGGCTTTTTTAGCTTTTTTACCTTGCCAATTTGACGCAAATGGACCAATATTGTTTTGATGCTAACGTCGAAAGCTGCTGCTAATTCAGCCGTGGATTGAGTTTCATCAGCTTCCACAATTGCCTTTAATTCGTCATTGTCGACCAAAGTTTTCGGACGACCACGGGGTTCATTTTTCAGGTCAAAATTTCCAGAACGGAAGCGGGTAAACCAATAACGGGTGGTGCGTTCGTTTGTAGTGTTCGCGTTTGTAGTGCCACGACGGTACTCATACTCCATAATTACTCGAATTTTTAAATTATCCATGATGACGAAAAATGTTCGAATGCGTTGAAAACAAAACACTAACTATTAAACAAATGACGATTTTAGAAAAAGAATTCCATGTTTGTCAAATAAAATTAATTTGAAATTAGAATTATCAGTCAAAAAAAAAAATATTTTCATTTGAAATGGCCAGTACGGCAAAACGGCAGTTTCATAGGTAAAGACCTATTATATTATACGCAATATGACAAGCGGGAAATCTCCGGATCACGATGGTCTTAGTGTCGAGCACCTAAAATACGCCGGAATTCACGTACCGAGGGTACTTGCCTCATTTTTCAACCTGTCACTATCACATGGCTACCTTCCTGAAGATCTCATGCGTACACTAGTCGTACCTATTGTTAAAAATAAGACGGGCGATGCATCAGAATTGTCCAATTATAGGCCCATCTCTCTAGCCACTATCATTGCAAAAGTATTGGACAGTCTGCTTGACAAACAGTTGGAAAAATATATTAAACTACATGACAACCAGACTGTCCACTACTACACGGCTAGAAATACGCCAGTGTATGCATGTTATCTTGATCTCTCAAAGGCATTCGGTCTAGTCAACTACGAGGTGCTATGGAGTAAACTCCTTTCTGTCCAGGAGCTTCCTTCCGAAGTTTCCGTGATACTGAAGTACTGGTACAGCAACCAACAAAACACTGTAAGGTGGGCAGGTACTTTGTCTGAAATGTATGGGTTAAGGAGTGGCGTGAGGCAGGGGGGGATTGTGTTCTCAGCGACTCTTTAATTTTTATATTAATGACCTGATAGAGGAGCTTAGCAATACCGGCGTTGGTTGCTCTATCGATGTAACTTGTTTAAATAACATAAGTTATGCAGACGACATGGTACTGCTGAGCCCCTCGGTAGGTGTATTGAGGCGTCTGTTGGACATCTGTCAGCGATATGCGGTGGCCCACGAACTCAGATATAATCCCACAAAGAGTGAATTAATGATCTTTAAAGCTGGCAGAAAACAGTACAAGGCGCCTGCAATCACTCTTTGCAGCACCTCACTAAAACAGGTGACAGGTTTCAAATATCTAGGTCATTGGGTCACTGAAAATCTATCTGATAATGTCGACGTCGAGAGGGAAAGGAAAGCGCTATCCGTGCGTCGCAATATGCTCACCCGTAGGTCCTCACGATGTACTAGAGAAGTAAAAATAACATTGTTTAAGTCTTTTTGTCAAAAACTGCACACGTGCGGGCTATGGGTGGGATATTCGCGGCGAGTGTGCGGCGCGCTAAGAGTCCAGTACAATAACGAGTTCAGGGCGATGTTGGGGCTGCCGCGGTGGTGCTGAGACGCGGACACAGGATTTCTTCGCGGTAATGCGCGCGCGCAGTGATTCTTTGCTGCATCGACTTCGCCGCAGCACCAACGCCATCCTGTGCACATTGGCGGAGCGATGGGACTCGCCCTTCCTACAGGCGTGGATGAGGTATCATACTCAAAAAAATAAAAAGTGACTGATGCCTTACCCCAGCCTCTTCTTGTTGTGTTTATTTTATGTTGTGCCTACCAACATTAGTTTGTAAGATATACTGTGTTACTAACAATAGGAACTTGATTTCCGAAATAAATATTTTATTATGAATATTATTATTATTAATAATTCGGATTTTTTATGGTTCGGTATCTTAAAATTCGGCATATTGATTTTCGTAATTACAAACGTTCGGAATTTTGAAGTTTCGAAGGAGAAAAATTCAGAATCATGAAACACGGAATTTTCATTTTCAGAATTATGAACCTTTTCAGAAATCTGAAATCTGGAATTCGTGATTATGATTATCGGAATTAAGTTTTTTGTAGTTTATGCACAAAATTTATAACAAAAATTTTTTAAAATCAAGTTAGGCATAAGGATATTAATTATCTATTTATACCTGCTCGTTTAAAGACATTTTTCCATTTTATTAAAATGGTAAACTTACACCTACCTATGCACTTCTTTAAAATATTTTTGAACTTTTTGGCAGACTACGCAAGCCTACAAAACTAACGGTGTCTTCGTACTTTTCTCAACCATACTAATGATAGCAATGATGAAAATTATTAATTAAAGGTATAAATTACACCGAAGACACAAATGACTTGGTAATATTTTATGAATCTACATCAACACACAGTGTGACTGAGAAATATTTTAAAAGATAACCAGCAAAGTTCATCATATTTTACTTATTTACATGAATAATGGTTGAACAGTCGTTATATAACATATATATTCACAGTATATTGTTTTATTGTAAGAATAATGAAAAGAAAGTGTTTGACGTGCCTGCCAGCGTCACTGTGCGTAAATAATATAAGTATATTGAAGTTGTGCTATTCGAGGTTTCTTTCTAATGTCCAGCCAACAGCTCATCAACCTACCACCAAAGAAGGCCGGTCACGTTCTATACATTCAAAAACCTGTCACTTAAATTCATTCATTGATCCCGTTTTGAATTCGTTAGTGCTTTAAACAGTTGTTTATTGTATCAAATATCCAAATATATTATCAATATTTTAAAATTCGATGCAGAAATAAAATTATTACATAAAATAAATACATAACCTCAAAGCGTCAATGTCAGGCGTCAATGACTTACAAAAATAACAATGGTATAGATGTCGCAGCCGAATAGTCGCAAATATATCAGGATATCAACAAGCTTAAGTTTAATGAACAAATTGCTTTATCCTTGCGTAACAATAAGTGGCCTGCTGCAATGTAACAAGTATTAACATAAAAACAAGGCAAATTAGATAAGCTGAAAACACCCCTTTTACAATAATTATATCACATAGTGTATACCTTATTAAATGTTGTGGCAAATGATATACTAATAAATTAGTTATTTTTCATAATTTGTTAGAAAGAAAGAAAGAAGGAAAAAATATTTATTTACTTACAAAACATACACATGTGCAAACAGAGACAAAGAACAATGAGTTGTATACATGGAAACTTTAATTACTATTGCAGTGAGTAAATAGGCTATATGGCTCAGCTTAATGTTGTTGCACGGATGTCCAACAACGCTGATGATTCTGCCAATGCCTGTGGTTACTTGAGGGCGTACACGCTCCACTGCCGTTTAAACTTATTTCACAATACGCAAAGACTTTACTTTTTTTAAAGTTAAAATTAAAATATAAACAACAACATTCCAGAAAAGTGTCCAACTGTAAATATAAAATCCTCACAAATTCACAATCATCGAAATGGTTTTTTATTTTTTTTTATTGAAAAAGGATTAGACGTTTGTCTTCTATCTCACCTGATGGAATATGGCGATGATGACGAAGGTGTTACACGTCTATTTACGAGATACCTATTCACTCGACGCTTGAAAGAACTAGGACTATAGTTTTCTGGAAAAACGAGGCAGTTCATTCCACACCTTGGCGACCCGCACCAAAAAGGAACTATCGAAGCGTTTGGTTCGACTTCTTGGGATATCTACCATTAAGGGATGAAAGGTCTGTCTGCGTCTAGAGGTCCGATGCAAGAAGGGTGTGGTTTCAACCTGATCAAAAAGAGCATTCGCGCACTATCCAAAATGTAATCTGTAGAAGACTGCTAAACTGGCAACTTTCCGACGATGGTCGAGGCTTTGCAGTTTTTTGGTAGTGAGGGCAAAGTTGTTAATAATTTTTCAGGCTCTTCGGTCAACTGCGTCCATCGCTTCTAGTTGGTACTTTGCTATGATTTGTAGGTATGATTATGTCATCGGTCGGTTGTACATAATTAGAATTTCAATCAATTTAAAATGAAATTACGTTAATACCGGGTCAAGTCAAATAATCCAATCTAATTTAATTTAATCTAAGAGGATGATGCTTCACAATTTAGCATTTGATCTAATATGAGCTTCGCTTTTAAAGTTTTTTTAGACTGTGTGATGGTATGAATATCTCTCAGTGGGGGAGGTATGATGTTCCAACACTTTGTGGCGCGGTACTTGAAACTGCCGCGGAATGCCGACGTTCTAAATTTTGGCATTAGTAGCTTCTTAGCACAAGTCCGGACGTTTGTTCCATCATTACCTCGCCATTCAAGTTTATCATATAAATAACCGGGGACTTTTGATTTAACAATGCCGAAAAGCAGTGTTGCAAAAAGTAGTTTCTGTCGTCCCTTCATTTTAAGTGTGCTGTGGCTATTGAGAAATGGGGTAATGTGGGTGCGTGGTGGTATTTTAAAACAAAAGCGCGCACAAGCATTTTGTACGCGTTGTATTAAACGTTGGGTTCATTCCAGGAGACAAGGGCCGTACACAGTAAGACAATAGGCTAGTTTTGAAAGCACTAGAGTGTCACATAGTTTGATTCTCAAGTCCACTGCTAAAAAAACGCGAATCCTATATAGGACTTTTAGTCTGTAGAAGCATGCACGTACCGATCTCAACACGTGGTCCTCAAATCGCAAGGCGTAGTCCATGGTTAGGCCTAAATTACGAACACTTTCAACTCTTTCCAAATTCGTACCTTTAGACCGTAGCTTTTACCTTTGTACCTTTGTACCGTAAGAGTAAAACTTTGCAACTTGAAGAAATTCTCAGAAACATTTCTCTCTGCTTCGTCAAACCAAAAACGATAAATTTGGTTTTGTATGGATTTAGGACCAAACTGTTAAGATCAGACCATGCAGCGACCTGTTGCAAATCAGAGTTGAGCCGCGCAATTGCCTGAGGAATATCTCCTGGCTTTGCCGTGATATATAATTGTAGATCATCCACGTAGAGGTGGAACCTACAAAACTGTATTACACTAGGCAGGTCTGCTGTGTATATTATAAAGAGAATGGGGCCGAGTATTGATCCTTGTGGCACACCTCTACGGACCGGAGCAACAGCTGACAAGGATGGTATGCCATCCAGATTTTGGACGACTACCATCTGGGATCTATTGAAGAGATAGCTCCGGAACCATTCGACGGCAGATGTATCGAATCCAAAGCAGGAGAGCTTAGAAATTAGCAAAGGGATGTTAATACAATCAAATGCCCTCGAATAGTCCAACAGAGTAACTTACGTACTGCATGGTTCAGAACTAGAGATTTTCACAGAAGTGGTCATATTATACACTACTTATTTATTTCCTCGATGACGGTTCAGGTTCCTTTACAGTTTGTCAACATATTAACAACAAGCAAATGGTTGATTTTACATTACTACTTACCTACATCATTTAAAATCAGCATCCGAAGATATTGTATTGCATTTGTCAAGGTTTGAATCGAAACAACATTTCTAATATTAATTTTGTTTATTCATAATCCTCCCTAACTACAACATGGTCTAAAGATTCTGCTGGTGCAGCAATATTACTCTGAAATCTAGCCCAACCAAGGTACCACACCATTGTCATAACATTAGTTACATTCTACTGTGCGACAGCCAACAATGCAATACCAACAATAATCTTTTATTCCTTCTCTTCGGTTTACATTATTTACAATTAGAATATAAACAAAGATAAGGAAACACCAACGAGATCGCACAGTACATAACGACGCAAGAGCACATGATGGGCATCACTAGTTGGTTTGTGGACTGCAAGAAATGAAGAAAATGAATACATATCAATCACACCTGACGTTGAGGTCTGATTGATGATGGAAGACGGAACCCGCATCTCATATCTAAAAGCTACGTTCAGCTTCAATATTTTATAATAATCATTATAAGTATGTATTTACTGGCATTATAGTATTTTTACTTTAATATGAGCTTTGCTCTAATGTAATTTTTAGTTTCAGTCCTTCATTAGGTTGCTTTCTGTAAAACTTACAATAGATTGGCTGCATTAAAAAAAATATTTCTCGTAAATATTTTAAAACGATTTTCTTTTTTTCCTTAGACTGTCTTATCACAGTTTTAATTGCTTTAAAGTCAGTAAACATTTATTTTTTTATGATATATTTGTTAACTAAGACGCGTCTTCTGGCTATCAATCAGTTGACAGGTCATATCTGACCGGCCCTCTTTCTCAATACATTTTCAGCACTCAGATTCATTGACCTCTAACTAATGGACAGGCCCTAAGTACGAAAAAAACGTGCATACCTAAACTTGAAATGTAACATAAAATGGCGTCTATTTTTAGTGTTGCACAGAGAGTATCGAATCTACTATCGATATTTTAAAACTAAATATAGCACTTGCAATATAATATTGTAATTTAATGAACTTTTGCGAGAGATTGACGTAAATAAAATAATCATAGTTTATGGTTTATTTACTTTCATTATAATTCTTTTAATATAAAAAATAAAGAACTATACAGTTTATTTTCTTATTCCTGATATAGTCCCGTCAAATTAGCCAGAAAAATAGCGGTCAGTTTGCATTAATTCCCAACATGCTGAATTTTGGTACAGACCTGGGGTACACTATTATAAATAAAACACCGAAAGATCCCATGTTTGCTTAAAAAGTTATTCAAGGTCAAGCATCAAAGTTTTCGGTTCAATCAATTAAAGTCTGTCTTGTCTTCAATAATTACGATTCATAAACAGACAAAACAACTACCAATAATATACTAATATTCAATAACAAAATTAACAATTCTAAGCAAGCTTAATTCCCTCTTTCTTCACGCATTTTTGATTCAAAAATACTCGCACAACGGCAAGCATAGCAAATACCGTTTCGATATGATTTACTGCGTAAGCCCCTGTTATCATTTACATCGAAAGTATGAAAATAAAAAGCATATTAATAATGATCATCGATATCTGGTTAAATAATCAAAGCTCCGGAACATCACTTTTGACAGCTTTTTTTGACAGTAATGTAACAATAAATGGCGATTTGTGGCACGCTAGCCACCTGCTATGACGTCACTACATGATTGATATTTTAGTGACAACATTCAAAAATAGTACTATCTCTTTCTTTTATTAGCATTTTTGTATAAGTAAAGGGAGACAACCAAGTTCTTCCTCTTCTTCCTCGTCGATATACATAACTACTTATTTATATAGGACATTACGGCTACTCCATGTATTTATCACCTCGCTGCTCAGATTATCGCCAAAGTGTCCATAGCAATTTGACAGCTGTTGACTATACATAGACAAAGATGAAAGCTTTCAACTTTTGCTAGTTAATAAAATAATAAGAGGCTTTTTTGGTAGGTATGTACAGTCGTGGAAGGCGCCGGAAGCTCAGGCTAAGGCCAGAATCGCTTGCGCGTTGATCGGTCTTTTGTAGGCGCTCCGCATACTAAGGGGCGACAACACTGCATTCGATTGCGAATCTCAGCCTGCACCGAGTTTCTCGACTGTAAATACACTACAGCCCTAATTCCTAAGAAAAATTTATTAATCTGAAAATATAAGTTTACGTAAGTACATCCTTTTAAATAGGGTCTGACGATTTTTGTTGCTTATTTACACTTTTTTCAGGACTTTTCTCTATCAAACTCTAACGAAAACCAAAATAAATAATAAATAAATAAATAAATATTTCTAACAACCACACCACATTATCTAGCCCAATTAAGTATCATTAAGAACTTATGTTATGGATACTAGATAACAGATAAATAAACTTAAGAAATAAATAAACACACTTAGATTTTTTTTCATATATAGATATTAGAAATAAACTTAAATAAACATACATACACATCCATGACTGGAAAGAAAATACGATAAAATACCTGCCCCTTCCAGGATTCGAACCCGGGACCTCTGGCATGGAAGGCAAGGGCACTTACCTCCACACCAAACAGGCCGTCGACTTTCAACTAATGGTTTCTTTTATTTCCTTGTAGTATAAAGCACTATGTATCACTCGGATAGAAGTGCTATACCCAACTCGTGTGTGATGTGAAGCACTTTTAATTTTGAACTACAGCCTCTTTGGTCTCTTTCTCCCCTCGAAGAAAAATTTACTATTATTGATCTAGCGTAATCGTAAATGTTTAAACCTAACGATTGGCTTAATCATCAAAGTTTGAATGTGCATATCAAATTTCCAGTATGTCCGGCTGGCATAGTAAAAATAAAAGAGAACCTTCCAGTAGTAGGCATACCTGTTAACTCAATGCGTGAAAGGGATACCGCGCAGATGTAAGTCTCTCTCACAAATTAATTAGTGATGCTACGCATCAGACGAACGACCTCAACACTAGGTACCCTGTTTTTCAATTTGACAATATTTTTTTAAATTATATTTTCCGTCATTTCTTAATTTTAAAATGACGGCTTTTCATTTTTGCGGCAGCGTGAAAGCCCCTCTTCTATTACCTATATAAAAAAGGTTAAAAAATTAACAGACTCGTATATTTATGATTTTTTATTATTTCTGAACTTTGTTTTTTTATATGCTTTGTATTGCATGGGAGGCATTTTCTAGACGTGAGACATCAGTACACTCGTGGTCAAATGAAATTATGTAATAAATTCTATGTGCTTTTATTTTAATAACTTGTGATCTAATAAATCTTCCTCCGATGACTATTAACTTCATAACATTGTCTTTACGGTCGGTAGCATTGGAGTGTACTATTTTCCTGTCCTTCGCAGTGTCCATGATGTTCCCCTTTTGAAGCGGCGTTGCCAATGATTTTGATTTGTGGGAATCGCAAGGAAGTGGGAAGATAGGTCCGACGGCATTGGTTCCGGGCTTTCCATTCCGTACGAATAGGAAGTGCCCAACCTGGCCGTCGTACCCACACCCATTACCGTAAGTCTGTAGCATAGCTATTTCATAGGTATCGCTTATTTTGACTTCCACCAATACAGTATTGCTTCTTTTATGTCAAACGTATATTAAAATATTTTTTCTTCTAAATTCGAGCAAAACGTCCGCAAATTTAATTACCAAGTAAAGAGTTGTCGTGAAGTACAAAATGTATCTATATCGAATACTTGCTACATCCTTTCACCATCACTCATGACTTTTTTACAATATATATCTTCTTAGTTTTATGACAAGATTTTTTCATAAAAGTATCATTATTAAAATACTAGAGTCAACATAGTGCATTACTCGCTTAAAAGCGTGATAGCCTTCATTTTGCCTAACCAAACAAAATCATCTGTCCTTATTTTTAACATTATGACTTCTGACGAAGCAATCTGTAGTAGAGGCCGTAACCAACCACGAAAATCGCAACCCTTCTTCTAGTCATACTACAAGCAGTAAAAAGTGCTGCACTCATGTAAAAAGTTTATATTTCTTTTGTTTGTATATAATAATCCCCTTCACGCACACCTATGAGGTATAAAGGGTCCAATTCAACGAATTCGGTTGATGTCGGCCTTGTCATATGTCACTTCGATGCGATGTCCGAGATAAGCCAAAATTGCATATTTAGTCGCCATTTGAAACGACCTAGTGTCCTCTGGCACGAATCGAATTGATTTTTTTGGAATACTAACAAAACTAAAATTCAATTATCTTAGTACGTCTATCAAATTTCAATCACCCTCAATAAATTAATTTCCTGTACGCATATATATAACTATAATAAATCATTCTCTTTGAAGTGTACGTTTTTTTTTCACAAATTTTTTTTCTCAAAAACCTGCAAAAAATCTAAATGAAAAACAAATTTCTGTCAAAATTATTTATTACGTTATTAATCCCTAACACAGTTCTTTGGATAACATACCACCATAAAAATTATAAAACAATGTAAAATAAAAAATTATGATTTACTAAGTTAAAGATAATAATTTTATTAAATTGATTTTTAAATTCATTGATCAGAATACAAATTAAAAAGATTTATTTAATTAAATAAAATCAAAACGTTGTTCAGTTTTATTGTTTATGGAATGTTTAATAATAAAATGAATGTTTCTTAATTTATTTGATCACAATAAAAAGGAGTAAACTTAAAGATAATGTCAAAGTGAAAATAAGCTTTTGTCACATCCAAACTGAAAAGTGTGTCTACTAAAGTTTTATATGAATTCAGCATAGTCTATGAGGTTCATTGGTTGGACCGCGTACCTATTGTAAAGCCAGTTCTAAGATACCCCTAAACATAATTTAGTTGATACATCTACTTTTTAAATAGGTAGGTTTCTTACGAGAACTTACTATCCAACATCTTTAAAAAAAGTCGTTAAGGTTTTTTTTTAATACAGTGGTCGAAAAATATTTACTTAGTGAAAAATACAGGATTTTTTAGTAAATAAGTAGGATACAGAAATTAAAGTATAAATATTTATGCCTGGACAGTGAAGCTGGAAAATTTAATTGGCTGAAAAATGTTGGATAAATGAAGTGCATTCGTTATTTTAAACAGCCTGATGATAATCATTCTAATAAGGTCTAGTAATAAAAGCTGCCATCACACATTTAGGGCGCTTACCTAAGTTTTACCTTAATGTTTACTTACTATATGGAGGGAAGCATTTTTCATCTGCAACACTCATAGATATGTTGTACTATAGCTCTGCTATAAATCCTATTCCTATAAGCAACATCTTAAGTCTATTTTACTGGTACTAACATACCTATGGCCGACATTTTTCGCAATAAGAGATATAAATTATTAACTGTAGTTCATTGTAAATGGAAAGTATTGGACACAACCTTAAGATTTATTACCTAAATATTAGTTATCGATTTTCGAGTTCCAATCAAATTAGCGCACACCACAAATTCTTACTAATGTCAAGCTTAATTAATGTCATTTTGTGCGAACTCACTTAAATGTTACCTCTATTTTAATTGGATTGATTTCGTTTTAAATCTATTAAAAGTAATGCATTTTCTATGTTGGCACTAGTTTGATTATCACATATTATGTTTTACGAAGCAGAATTCTTTTTTATGGATTGGCTCGTATACTGCTAGCTTACAACTAATCTAATAAACCCTGAGCGACACGTTCACATTCATTACACATTTTCACATCAAATTTAATGACAGTGCAGAAAAATATTATTACGAAAATTAAGTGTTAGCAAACAATTTGCTTTCTAATTATTTTCTGTAACTCGACTCATTAAGATTACGTTTGCAAAAACTTACTACATTGTGCCAAGAACTTATTTCACATAAAAATTAATTTGCTTAAATTCCTCAGTCCATAGATAGATGAATGTGAACGCATCCTTAAGCTAAGCCTATTACTAAGGGCAAGTTTACGGCGTTGGATGTAGAAATTTAGGCGAGCATATTCACGGTAACAAGCATGAGCAACGTCGAGAAGGTCACATATAATTCACCGGCTGAGTTGGTCTTCTGGGCAGGGGCAGCCTGTGGAATATAAAAAATATTTTTAGTCAATGTTAATCAATGTGATTCAATTTATAGTTCTTTGAAGCGACTAAACTCCAATACAAAGGCAAACTGTAATTACAATTATTGAGGTTAAAACTCGAGAACACAATACAAATATAAAGGAAAGCGTCACAAAGTTTAACATGCAAAGGTCTTGAAACTATGTTTTGTGCAATATAGAATACCCGTTTGAAATCTTAACAGCTCAGTACAAGCGCGCACGTCTCACTGTGTGTGTCATTTGCAGGGCACAGGGTTGCATTCATGGTTAATTATGTAACTAATTGAAAATATGGTAAAATATTAAACGAAAACCTGGCTCACATTATATTAATGTCTATTGAATTATGACTAAATCTTAAGCATATCCAGCCAGGACTCTTCGAAAAAGAAGATTTCGAGGTATAACAATTCAAAATCGAATCAACGAGAATCAACTTAATCAATAACTGGATACTATCTGGGTGTACTGGATTTATGAAAGAACAGACAAAAATTTAGAAGAATATCAGACAGGCATGTAATACTTGGTGCGACACAACAAGATGAGGCTAGTTGGCGCACTCTGAAGAAATTTTATGATCAGCAGTAAACAAGTAATATAAATTGACTAAACGTCAACAAAGTCTGTTAGAAATAATGGCTGAAGGAAGTTAATACAACATGGCTTAATTACTTTCTGTAGCACAGTGGGCGGAAAAGTATTGTTAGAAGTAAATAGACGCAGAATGACCACATAGAAAGGCATTCTATACTGGCCAAATTTTCCAAAACCAGCTCATATTTGTACTTAGATTTATAATAAAATCCATGATCTAAAACTTTGATTTGGCTAGAAGAAAACTAAAAACTCTGAAAGCTATATTGGTCGAATTTCGGGAAGTAATTATAACATCTGAATTGCATAAAGATTTTATTTTAGTACACCAAAATAATTTCAACATGGTATAGATCGGCAAGGTAAAACCACTGAGATCCATCATAGGAACATTTGGCAATAACACATTACAAAAATAAGCATTAAAATAATGCATTAAAAACTTGTGCAAAGCATAACAATATTACAAAAAAAAACAAATGCATAGAACAAAACATACAACATAAAGACGACAGCACATTAAATAACCTCAACTAACACAGACAAAGAATGCACATGAACCAATGTTGTTTATAGTCAGACCAAGTAAATAAAAACCATCCTCAATAAACTAAGGACAATGGATTTTCTATTTGCGTATTGAGAACCAGCGTGTATTGGTCATTACGATTCTATAATGATTTCAATGATAATATCATTTGTATTAAAATTTAAAATGACAGGTCTGAAGAAAGTATACAGCATTTAATTAACTTACACAGCCACAAAAATAAAACGAAATTATCGTCTCACTAAATCTAATGCTTTACTAAATTGGGTACTTCTTTAAACTAAAACATAAGACGCAGTTTAGGCGACAAAAGCCCTGATTTTCCCAAAAATAACAAAAACGTGCTTTTTAAGTATGTTTTTTATTATGAGGGTCTGATTACATAACAACGTTGTTTTGTCCAACTTACAGCGGTTTGACTTTTCGGCTTGGGATTATTTTTATCCGAAGCAAGCTAAAATTTAAAAGTTGGCGTTAGAAATGTTCTCCTATCAATGATATGACTTGGTTATTTAAATATAATATTTTAATTATCTTAATGTATACTAATTCACGATAAGATGATTTTAAATAAAATGTTGATAGATTTTCACAATATCCACATGAACACAAGTTGAAACGTTTAGTAATTTTAAAATCCTCTTATCGTAATATGAACATAATAAATCTTTTCACACTTTAAAGGTAAACAACATCCAGGCTCAGGAACACACGATCAATGTTATTTAAGAAAATACTGACCTGCACAATGTGTTAGCATTAATTTACCTAACGGCGGCAAAAATGTATTTTTCCTTCCAGTACAGTGACGGTAATTGTTACTGTCAATCGATCGATCATCTGCCAACTCTAATGCGCCGTTTAAACGTATTAATGTAATTAAGTAGTAACTAACTTTTAAGTAAATACAATGCACTTGTGTGTCCCAACGGATTAAATAGTTAAGCTCATAACTGCAATAAAGATGAACGGTGATGAAACTAAATAAATTCGTCAAATCAGTACTTAGATTTGTGATAAGCGGGATCTGGACAAATTCAGAAAAGAATTGGTTTCGGAAATTTAATCTCTGGAACACTATGTTTTCATTCTGAAGTTTTTCCTTTGTATATTCCACAAGCATTCTTATTTGTAATATTCTTCAACAAATTTTAAAGTAGAGACTAAATTCTACTTCGACATTTTGAAAAAAAGGAAGAAAATGCGAAATGTGTACGAAGATTTTGCCGCCCGCCAGCCACTTTATCAACTAAAAAGTCGTGTCCAAACGCGTTAAGTGAGAAGGCCTGCCCACCTGCTTATTATAAAATAGAACGAATACTATTCTACTTAATCAGTTGAGTACTATACATTTTAACTTACCACTTGTCACAATAATTTACTGTTAACATGTAATTTTAAACTCAAAGTTTAGTTCTCAACTTTCCTACTTAATACGCATATACCAGCCATAACCGATACCAATCCCGCACAGTAACAAAATGCTAGCAACACTAGCTGGCAATCCGATTACCATACGAGAGTAAACATCTATTGCCATATGAATTGCACAATAAAAACTTTCCTGGCGCGAATTAATGTCCAGGCGACATCGAGTGCTTAAATTAATAATGTAATAAAAACAATTTGTAATATCATTTGCTTTTTCGGGATTTACATAATTGTGTCTAATAAGATATGAATTTTTTAGATTACTGAAGATTGGTTTTTGGTGATAATAGAGCTTACCATAGAACTTTCTAATGCTTTATTAAATTTTTTATAAAACTAGAAACTTCTGTCAATATCCGATGTAACGTAAACTTTATGTATGTTTATTATTTTCATTGTAAGAAATATGTTTCGATAGTGCAACCTTGTTGGTAAATTGATATAGCTTTATTATAATTTGATAAAATAGTAGTTAATTATAATTTAAAGAGGGATTTACAGTACAAAGAAGTTTCTTAACGATACTAAATTACTAACGGTTATTTATATAGAAAAATGAATAATAAGATACCTGGAATTTTGAGCATGGAGTAGCTTGTTTCACGAATTTGAAAAGAGAATCAGCAATGTTAGCAGTGGTCGGAGTTTCACAGCCTTGTAATGCATCCACGACACACTTCTGTAGCACATCGAATTTACCGCATTCCTTTTCCTAAAATTAATAAGGATTATAAATTATTAAATTGTTTGCATCAAAAGCAGTGAGATTCAAGTGATATATGACTAAAAAACAATACTTTTAGTAAACATACGGGTTTTTTAAGCCTGATTCGAACGACGTTTTTAGCACGTTCAGGAGAATAAATTTTGTTAGTGGTGTTTTTGTACCATTGTTTTGACTTATAAAAAATACTAACTTCTTTTTGTTTGTAAGAAAAATCACATCTACATTTTAAGAGGTATTTTATTTATATAAATTCTACGGCAGAGATTGTTTATTAAGTAGGTAGTTTTAGTTCGACCATTTTATTTTTATTTATTTATTATTAATTATATTTATTTTATATTTAGAAGATTATCGATGGATAAAAATTAAATAAATAAATAAAACTTAAATACATAGATAGTTAATTCGGTTAGAAAAAACTCTGGTGTCATCGCACTTTAGGCCCGAATCGTGACATCTCGCATTTTTTCCACCATTCTTTTTGGCAGGGACAATGCAGATTGTCTCATGTTCTGTTCATTATGAATTAAAATAAAACAAGAGATTTTATAAAATAACTCATGTAGAGACGAACTATCAAGTCGCCTTTTTATGCTTGACTACACCTTGCCACCTTGCAAGAAGGCCTCGGGTTATTATTAAAGATTTGACGTCATCAGATACATCTTAGGAAACTGTAATTACTTAAACTAAAACGTTATATTGTTCCTTCTACACAACTAGTTGTTCTCCCCCATTTTATGTGGAAGTATCAAATATTCGTCACCGTAAAAAAAATTATATTCATTTTATTATTGGCATGAAAAATTCTATATTTAAGACATACATTGAGCATTGAATGTTAATTCAACATTTATGGTAAGTAATTTGACCGTATAGATCAAAAGCGTAGTGAAATATAATCCTAAGACTAACGCTCGAAAATAAGCAAAACGTGTGTCGTTTAATGAGAAACAAAAGAAAATTATAAAACATCTGTATTCCTTGAACTTTACTAGACAGTTACCAATCGACAGCCACTACCAATCATAAGATGGCTAACTTTTTACAAAATTTAACTCATTTCCTTTCCATAGCAGGCGAAGGAGTATGTGATCCATCTGACAGTAAGTGACATCTGTGCCCACAGAGTTAATTAATCGTAGATGTTATTTGTTACTTATATTGTTATGTATTAATAATAATAATAATTCATTTATTTGAGAGACTGTGTGTAAATACAATAAGGTCTATAATAGAATCTTATGTCAAAGTCATAGTCTGTCTGAACAGACGTGCAAATATTAATTATTTTCATATTATTTCACAAACTAAAAAAATAAAAATACTGATAAATAACATTCTAAAACCAAAAAAAAATTAAAATGTAAAAATTGTCTTAATAATAAATTACAAATCAAATTATAATTTTACAAATATAAATCAAACATTAAATTAAATACAAAAATGTCAAAAGGAAAGATAAATTAAATTGAAGTTAAGTACAAAATTAATTAAGTTGTCATTAAATCATTGTCTTTCAGATAATCGTCTATTTTATAATAAATGTCTCCATCAAAAGCCTGAACCCCTTATGTTTAAACTTCGCAAAGCTCATTGTTCTATAGCCGTCAGGAAGATGGCTATAAATAGCGATGGCCATACAATACGCATTTCTAGAGAACATCTGTAGACGTCGTTGTGGCTCATATAATGTGTTATCAAACTTAGTTTATTTCTAGTTCTGTAACTGTAGAAATCTTTCTGTAATTTAAATAGGTATCTATATATATATATATATTTTCACGAATATTAGTATTGATTGTCGATGCATAATGCGTTGCCGAACGTAAGCTTAAGTTGGAACTGCCTTTGTTCCAGTAATTACTCTGGATTTTCCTTCCCTTTATCGAGAAAATAAACCGTAACCTGGTCAATTAGGCGATTAAAATAAGAAAGATTGTAGTGCCGCCCCAGACGAGATCGCAACATAAGAAACTCTACTACGTTCAGTTAAAGTTAAACTTTTAAAGTTAATGTTATTTTCCGATATTTCTTCAGTTTATTTTCTATACGCAACACAGTTGATATGGCATCACTGCGGTTATAACAACAATTTAAACGGACAGGTTTGCAGAACCCGCTCAGATGTATCTGACAGCATATCTACGACTTGTTATGTCATAGTACCACGAAATATTAGATAAAAAAGGGTTATAGATAAACAAGCATTCACCCGCGGCTTCACTCGAGTATCTCTGGAAAATAGTGTTTTTTTTTTTGAGTGAATTTAAATCGTAAAAGCTTAACAACCCTACAAACTGACTGCATTTATATTATTATTTAAGATAGGATACATACACCAAAAACAATCTTTGGGATGACATTGGCAGTCAGATCTTTGGTGTTGATCTGGTAGTCTGATCCCAAGGTTGAGTTGGCACACGCCTGGAGCTCATCTCTCTTCTCTTGGATGCATTCGGGACCCATCTCAGCGATGAACACTGGAAAAGTAGGAAGGTGTGTGATCAATTTGTTTAATTCAGTAAGTAGATAACGGTACAGACAGAGCAATGGTGACTCGGAAGGTGCACATCCATGTAAACTGTCCGATTCTTGTTATCAAAATAAAATATGTATACAGTTTCCTAACAAACCGCTGAGCTTCCTCTTACTACATGAGTGTGGCAACTGTGGTAACGACCAAAACCGAGATTTAACGTGCCCTTTGAAGCACGAAAACGCTCAAGTTTGAGCCAGTGGCGGTCACCCATCTTTGATCTGTCGCACCAAACATTGCTTAGCTATACATTGCGAAGCTAAATCACGCGCTCAAAGATGGAGGTCATAGCTAATGAACCGGGATATAAAGCTATTGAATAGACAGGTGTCAAAATACAGTAGGTACTCGAAAGTAATTCGGCGAACTATTCATGCTATTCCTGGAGGAGTACCCAAGAACGCTTTATATAAATATTGTTAGTAATATCTTGTGTATAGCAAATTTCAAACATTACTGACCCGTGTAAATGTTAATTATCTCAATTAAAATTGTTATATTTACGTCTTACAGGAATTTATCATGTAAATCTAGAAAACACGTCTTAATTTTCCATTGACTTCTTAGCCTTTTGGCCTTCACAATACAAAAATCAAGGTGCAACAATAATAAAACCGGTTTCTTTACTTGATAATTATGTTCCTACCTTCGTATTGATATTTTTACTCATGTAAACATCAAAATAAATTCAAAGTTTATAAAAATCATTTTATAGCGTTAATGCTTAGTAGATATAAATGTGGAAATCTGTCAGGATGTAACATGTTTTTTGCTTTTTATTGTTTCACTCAAATACCTCTGTGTGGATTTGGATACAATTCAGTCATACACATAGACTACCACCTAGACTAGAGGAACATGTAAGCAACTTATTTCCGATTCCGTAACGGTTCACCAACAGTCGATTGATCCATGAACTGTTGGCCAACATCATCTTTTAACCATTAACTTTACACCCAAAAAACTTGTTACCCATGAACGCTTCGCCAACCGAATTTCATGTCAGTGAATGCTTAGCTTAACCCACAGAATTTTTGGACCAATAACTTTTCTCCCATCGAACATTTCTTCTTTTTTCAATTGTTTATACGATTTATGTAATGGGTAAGTAAATAAAAATTCATAGAAATAGAATAGGTCCTGCTAAATTTAAAGTGGCGGAGCTGTTTAGTTTGAAGAATCTTTCTTCATTGGCTGAATTTTTTTTAATTATATTTATTTTCATAATGGTCGCTGTTCGCCAAAGTCGCTTTTCGTGAAAAGCTGGAAATGGTACTTTAACTAACAAGGAGACGGCAAGGGTGTGGGGTTCTCAAATCGAACAGAGGTTCCGTGTGTAGTTAGCACTCAGTGAGTGTATTCATATACTCGAACCCTATTAGCTATTGCCGAGAAAAAAATTCCTAAAGTTTGAAAATATTTTTTTTTGTATTAAAATTTCATAAATCGTTATAAACAATTCCTTTTGAACTTTTATACATTATTGAATCGCTAATTGGAAATTTAAAATTCGCATGTGGTTGGAATTAAATAAAAGTTAATATATCAAAAATAATATATCAAAAATAATAAAATAAGTGTGACTAAGTCGAAAAATATTGTTTTATATAAAATCTCTAACACATTAATGCGATATAAATATATATAGATATAAATCCTTAACACATTAATGCGATTAGCATAATCACTATTTAGTGTGGCTTACAAAACGTTGACGTTGCAAATTGCACATTAGTCTTTGTAAAATATTGACCTTTTGCATGACTAAGCACGCATTACTATTGTTTTTGTATTCATTTGAAAACCCGTTTCTAAGCATTAAGTACTCAGTAAATTGATTTATTAATTATACTTCTATTCGTTGTGCTCTGATTGAGCATTTATTGAAGTTATTTTTGCTTCTTTATTTACATTATTCCAGACATTTAAAGAATATCTATTCATTTATCATAATTGAGAGAAGCTTTCATACCAAAATTATAATAAGGTATTCAAGGATTCTCAAGAAGTAATTTTTTACTTACTTCCATTTTTGAGGATAATATATTATGAATTAACTTTATTGCTAAAGTTGCAAACGAAAATAAATGGGTTTTATACCGGACTGCATAACGTTTATATTTTGATTAACTTTATTCGACTAATTAGCTTGTTATTGTCCATGACAATCATGCCAAAATCGTAGTATTCCAAACATATTAAACATATAGATATTTAAATTTATAAGCAATCGAAAAAGTTATTTGTATGAATTTGTTTATTTAGCTGTGTAGTAATTGAATATGATTTATCTCTTTAAATTTACATTTCAATAAAAATTACACTAATTTTTTTCATACAAATTATAAAATAAACTACTGAAAACAACTTAAGGCCCACTCTGAAATTTGTCATAATGTGTTTTTTTTCTTAATTTCTTGTATATTGGATATATTGGATATGTCAACAGATGGTTTTAACCATTGGAATGATTAATTGAGGTTAGATGTATTGACAATAATGAGCTAAGCTCCCCAAAACAGCGTATTCCGCATTTTTTAAATCACTTGTGTTCAGCGTCCCTTTGCATACTCTGGTTGATACTGTGCGCTTGTTTAACATTTGTTATCGTGTTACCACATTATTATAATCATATTGTTTGGATTAAGACAGCATATAGACCCTTAAACCGCCTCCAGGGCAGTTGTTTTCCTTCAAGAAGCCAATTCGCAAAGAACAGTAGCTTCAAGCTTGGGTGTCTCGAAATGCGATTCGAAATGTATGAAATCGGTATTTAGAGACAGGTAGTGTTCTCAGGAGAAGTTTTGGTGGCAGAAATCGAGCTACCACGCATCATAAAGATCGATACTTGCGACTTACAGCACGCCGTGAGCGCACTTTGACCGCGCGGACCCTACAAAATCGCTTACGTGATGCTACCGGCACCCAAGTTAGCGATCAAACTATTCGTAACAGACTCCATGAAGACCAACAAGGCTCAAGAGTGCGCGCTGTACGAATATAATTAACAAGAGCACATCGTGCTGCGCACTTAAGGTTTGCGCGTGAACACAGTGAGTGGACCATGGAGTATTGGAGTAGTGCTCTCTTTACAGATGAGTGTAAAGTAAAATTTTTAAGTGACGATAAGCCAGTAAGTGTGTGGCGAAGACCTGGAGACGTTTTAGTGATCCCTGCATGAGAGAAACTGATCGTTTTGGTGGCCACAGTATTATGGTGTGGGGCGGTATCAGCATCATGGGCAAAACTGAGCTGGTATTCTTGGACGAGGGTAATATTAATGCTGCCAGGTATATCAGGTATATTATCCAGCCTCATGTGATCCCATATGCACAGCGAGTAGGTTAAGAC
Source organism: Marasmarcha lunaedactyla (assembly GCA_923062675.1). Classification (NCBI taxonomy): domain Eukaryota; kingdom Metazoa; phylum Arthropoda; class Insecta; order Lepidoptera; family Pterophoridae; genus Marasmarcha; species Marasmarcha lunaedactyla. The sequence continues at coordinate 20,729,265 of OV281341.1, forward strand.
TGTATTCTTATGTAGTACAATGCCCGTCCACATACTTGACCCAAAGTGCCATCACATCAGAAGCCAAAATCAATGTCTTGCCGTGGCCTGCCATGAGTCCCGACTAAAACCCAATTGAGCATTTATGGGATCAACTAAAACGAAGACTCAACTAAAACGAACTGGTCAACGCACTGAAACTCTGCTGGGAACAGATTCCTGATGAAAATGTGATTAACCACATAGAGAGTGTTCCAAATAGGGTTCGTGAATGCATAAGAAACCGAGGAGGACCTACACGCTATCAAATCAACCCCCTTTGTTAACCCCCTGTATCATTCCATAAAAAAAATTTAAACGACTGTAAAATATAGCCTAGTAACCGTTACTTAGGGATAGTCTTTGTTTTATTGAGATAATACTGTAAATTTTTTTAATATTTAATTGTTTTTTTTAACTTTGTGGGACTTAAGTTGTTTGAGTAGTATACATACAATAATTTTAATAAAACGCTATAGCTGACTGATTGTCAAACGCTCAGTCCAACCCAGTGGAAGCAGTGACACTGTGAACAGAAGTTAATTTTGTATTGTAACGCAGCACCAAGAAAGTATCTTTGAAAATTAAAATGAAAGGCGTGAGATCTACTCGTATTTATATACATAATAAGGAACTGTACTTATACAATAATGAACAAGCTAGCGAAAGCGTGTATATGACTATACACGGTTTCGCTAAGAAAAGGGTTCAAACCATGTTAAAATCATACTTTGTTTACGTTTATGTATGTGACTGACGCCAAATTTAATATAGCTCTCCTAAATAATAATAATATTAAATCCCCAGACAAACACACCCCCAGCAGAGCCTGTGTTTCTGTGCAGAATGCAGGAACTCGCGACTTGAGAATAAACATCTATATTCTTCACATAAATTAATGCCACGATCAAGACTCGAACTCAAAAGGTCGCCGAGGAGATAATCCACATAACAATTAAAAGTGACAATAATAGCGATAACGAAGGCCCATTTGATTATTTAAAATTTGAAATGTTCGATTGGGAAAAACAGATTGAGACAATGTCAATAGCGTGCGTTTACGCCTAGAATTCAATTTATATCAAGACTGGTCCAACAGCTTTATTTCAATAGAACATTTAAGCATCTTAGATAGTAGTACTAGTGAACATTTTTCTATTAATTGTAAGTACGTGTCTTTGCACAAAATGATAAAATATTTCCTAAATAACATCCTTTAATAATATAATAAATAATAAATATTTCTAACAATCACACCACATTATCTAGCCCAAATTAAGTATCATTAAAGAACTTGTATTATGGATACTAGATAACGGATAAATAAACTTAAGAAATATATAAGCACATATAGATATTTTTTTATATATATATAAATATATTAGAAATAAACTTAAATAAACGTAAATACACATCCATGACTAGAAAGCAAATATAATAACACATCTGCCCCTACCAGGATTCGAACCCGGGACCTCTGGCATAGAAGGCAAGGCTACTTACCTCCACACCAAACAGGCCGTCAGACCCTTTGACTCGCCTAAGTGCAATGTGAAATTACAAGTCACCATTACACCTATAAGAACCAAGTAGGACCACAAGTACCACAATGCATCAAATATAAATTCTCGACAAATGTACTTTGATTAAGTAAGATAAATAATTTTTAGACGAATACCAACATACAGAGGGCCAATATACTTAAGTTAGGACAACAATACATTCAGTGAATTTCAATTCTACTCAAATTCAAAAACTACTCGAGCAGAAGTTGCATTCGAAAACTAACAACACTTGTGAGAAAGATGGAGCTTTGCATGAAACATGAAGGTCCTACGAAAAATAATAATTAACTTATTATAATTATACTCACAGGCGATTCTATCACCGTCCTTATAGCAGATGAAGTCGGCCAGCTGATCGCGGATGTCGTATATAGTCTTCATGTTGTCTTTCTCTTCTTTTTCGAAGCAGTTTGATGCCTTTTCTGCTGTGTTCTTGAAACATTCCTTGAAGTCAGGGATCTTTGCGCAGTATCTGGAACAAAAATTTTTTTTGATGTTTAATTATGTCGTTTAAACGTTAAAAAAGATAGCTCTCTTTACTGTGTTACGGGATCTCGTATAAAAACGTACCTTAACCAAGAATTATCACTGTTAATGTGAGAGGTCAATGACTTGCAAACTTGTTTAAGTTAAATTATATGTCGAGCTTTTTCTCGCCTTATTCTTGCATACATTGCAATATTACATTTGCAAAAATAATGAAGCGGAAGTTATGCAAATTATACGCAGGTAAGAAAGGTGAAAAGGAAGAGTATGAGGCAGGACAACTAACCACTACGCTGCTAGGTCGTCAACCGTAAAACATTATTCGTAAAACTGCATTCTCAATTGTACCACTAACAAAAACATAAAAAAACATGACAGCTTGAACTTAAGTACGCAATAATGGTATAGCCATAAGTTTAGCAGCAATGAACGTGAATATAGGACATTTTTAAGTAAGGAAACAATGTTGAATCCTACGTGGTGTAAGTGGCAGTGGCCTCGCCTATATCAAAAGGTCCCGGGCTTGAGTCCTTGTAATGACATAAATTATATTTGCACGGTGAACTGATATATTTGTTTTCGATTATGGGAACTTAAGATTATTTATTTGAGATATTTTTTTTTCTTTTAGTTTATTATCTATAATCCAACGAACAATTTGGGTGTCGTCACTAAAACAAGCAATAATATGGCTACAAACCATTCATTAAATCAATGTGCTGGATTTATAAAAGGTAGGTAAATAAAAATAGAACACCAAACTTGGCGGCAACATCGACGATAAAAATTTGCATCCTTTCTTAACTTAAACCATTCACAGAATGCTTCTCGTATTTTGCATACCACATTTTGGCGCCTCCACTACTACGACATTTTAAGATAACATCTCGGTACAACGCAACCTACACACATCAACTGAATCTAGGGATATCATAATCCTAAATCATTTACGACTTTACAGTTTAAATTGTTTATTAGTTTCCATAAAAAATTTATATACAGATGAAAACCTCTTTCTGTTTTCAAAAATAAAAATGTAAATAAAAAAACAAAAGAAAAAACAAAACACGGCGTTAAAATTGTTAGTAATTCGTTTCGTTAAGGAAAATGAAAATTGTTTTATTGATATTAATTAAAGAAAATTGATTAGATTGCTTTTCTTTTTCATTTAACGTGTCGCGTGAGCTTTAGGAGTAATGTCACGGCGTCATTTCAGTCGAGATGAAATGTTAAGAGCCGTGGGCATGTTAGAAAATGGTGCTAATCAACGCGTCGTTGAAGAGGCCCTATACACCAGCCAAAACGTGATATCAAGGTTGTGGTCACGTTATCGCAGTATTGGGGATGTGGCTGAACGGCACACAGGTAGAAATCGTATTACTACGAAGAGACAGGATCCATTTCTCCAAAGGACCGCTAGAAGACAACCCAATACCACAGCGATACAACTAGTACAAAGGTACAAGGAGGACCACCAGCTGCTAGTAAGCGACCAAACTGTGCGAAGGAGGTTGCATGAAGTGGATCTTCATGTTAAAAGACCGTTACATGTTCCAGCATTGCGACGTGGCAATCGCGGTCAGCGGCTTTCGTGAGCTTTAGGAGCATTTACCATGGAGTGACGAACAATGGTATTTGGTGCTGTTCACCGATGAGTGTTGGTTTGGGTTTCATCTGGATTCACGAAGAACTCGCGTTTGGAGAACTCCAGGCAGAGTTAGCCATCTGCGGCACCCTCAGGAGGTCCACTCATACCAAGGCGGGACAATCATGGTGTGGGCAGGAATTTGGCTTAGCGGACGAACCCAGCTCGTTTGGATCCAAGGCAGCATGACTGTACAAAAACACCTCGAGGAGGTAGTAGAGTCTGTTATTGTACTACACCGAATCCAAATGGGCCAGGAATTTATTCTCATGCACAATAATGCTCCTTCCCATACGGCGCGGCTGGTGTCGGCCGCTCTCAGAGACCACGATATTCAAGTTTTGGATTGGCCTGCACAGTCGCCCGACTTAATCCTATCGAGCATGCCTGGGACATATTAGAACGAAGAGCTTTGAGAGATTTCCCACTAAATTTGAGGACGGAACAACAACTTTACGAACATTTGCAAAGAACATGGGACCTCATACCGCACATTGACAATTTAATTTTAAGTATGAACAATCGATGCCGATGTGTTAGTAATGTAAGAGGTGGCCACACTGGTTATTAATAATTCTATTTTTCAAGATTTTTATAGTTTTAATTAAAACTTGATAGTTCTAAAAAAGAAATGAATTTTTTTAAATCAGACAAATTTTCTACGGTGGATAAAAAATAACTTATTGTTTAATACACAACAAAAATCACGAAATGTTTTTATTTATTATAAAAGACCTTAAAATAGTCTATAAGTAATTCTTTCATTTACAATATCAGCAAATTCTTCATAGTATTTTAGTTATTTGATAAAATATCCCTAGATTCTGTTGAACTGTATATTTAATGACTAACTTATTTAGCAAAATAACAAGTTAACAATAATATACATTCATTGTTTGCAAAGGTAGTCAAGAAATTATGAGTAGTGTCGAACAGCCAAGCATTAAAATTAAAGAAAAATATGTTTATGAAAACGGAATTATTATTATAAACAATATATATGCTTTAAGTATCGTAAACTAATGTTTAGATGATTCAGAGGGGGATGTTTGCGCTATGAATACTATTGTATCGATGACCTTTGAGGAAGGCAAAACGTGAATCGTTAGGTGCTATTGCCAAGGTTCTATTGTGGTTCGACTACAAAACTTTGAGGGATGTCTATATTAGACATAAATACACAGGTTTGCAGTAGGTCCTGCGTTGGTTAAAGTTACAGCTAAGCGGAATCTACATAAAACCGGAAATCTATATAAAATCGGAAAAAAAACCAAGAAACTGAAATAAAATTATAATTACTGTAAATTGCGAATGAACGCTAACACGTAAACAATGATTTCAAAACGTGCTTTTAATAAACGGTGGCTATACACCTTGTAACAAATTATAAAAATCTTTTGAAATTCATATTCACGCTAACTTGCAGGAATTATATAATAACTACAGTAGCAACTCGCATAATAATAGGAATTCATTACTGATTACAAGTTCTTCCGTTTGTCTTTGATGTTTAGTCGAATGTATTATTTAATCTCTTGCTGCATCTCTAACGGGCGCCCACATCCGGGCCGGCATATCGGCTAGTGCAGATCGGGTAGTCCGTTCGGGCTACATAAGCCTCCCAAATATCCTCTACACATATTCGAATTTGCCGCTCGCCAGAACCAGTTAATGGCGGCCAAAATATTTTGGTAGCATTCCCAAAAGACGCACAACTCGGACTCTTCCGTGGAACATTTTGGAACAAACAAAATAGACAAATTTTCAGTATGCCCAGTTCACTGACTGACCCTTGCCACTGATGGAATTATGTTTTCTAACGTTATAAAAACATTGGTATTTGTAAACGATCTTTGATTTATTCCTTTTAAACGTGGGCGAAGTCACAGCTAAAAGTAAACAGGCTCATACTCGTAGGTGAAAAAACAATGTGAAAACTATATGACCAGAAAATTAAGAATAAACATTACTTTTTTAATCGAAATATTTCATAATAATTATTCTTTCATTTGATATAAGTGCGATCTCTTGTTGTTGATCTCTTGTTGTTAGTCTATCAAAACGGAACAAAACGATTAAATTCGAACTTTACTTTGCAATCTGAGAATGAAAACAAAATATGTAGGCGTCGCAGAATTGACGGAACTAAATAAGCATATTTTTTTATTTCAATTTCTGCTTGCGTGTGTTTTTGAGGGTGACCTCAGTTTTGCTCTTCTGGTGTGATCATTTAAAAGAGGATTTTTCATTATTAATTTAATGTATCACTCAAGGAAGTACAAGAAATACATATAATACAAGCAAGCAAGTCAAATTACTAAGACGGAAGCATTTGTTTTAAAACACTAAATTATACTGCGCTTTGTTTTTAAATTAAGATAACTCTGACTGGGGTGATAGCCGTCACAAGATGGAATCATTTTAATATTTTTAGACCTCAGAACAAAACAAGTAACATTTGGGGTCTTTTTGCCATTGACTTGTTTTGTGTGAACATAATTTCTTTTTGATTATTGTTTAGACAGAAAATTTCAAGCTTCACAAACTTGTTAGTGACCAACTCGCACCTCAGTTCATCGTAAAGAGTTGCACAAAACGTGAATCACGATGAATTAAACTCCTTTTTTATTTTATATAATACAGGTTATAAAATAAAGGACAACGAAAACCGGTTTTGTGTCAGCTTCCAGAGACCCCACATAATAATATGTACCAGCACGGGAACAAATGCAACATTAACAATATAAGCAACATGACATACATACATGGCGTATTGAGGGAGACACAGAATAAAAATAAATATATAACATTTATAACTTATGCATGTGTTCATCACACAATCGTCCCTTCCTGCTAGATTTGAACCCAGGATTTATGATGAACAGTTTCCAATTACGCCTCATGGCGGTTAAACTTTTATTTTTATTTATTTATTTAAGGTAGTTCCTCGGTTAACAAACATAAACTATAGGCAAAAGAATAAGAAAACAAACACACATATATTTTGCTTAATTAAAGCTACTTTACTAATGTGCAAAACGAAAAGTGTATGATTCCTTGCAAGAATTTTCCGATTTCACGGTAACTCTCAACCTGTTCCCGCAGTAACGAAAGTTCTTCTTCAAAATCGCTCTGTCTATCTAATATTCTTTTACTTATAAAAATATAATTAATCTCAACCTAAACTGAGTCTTGATTCAACCGACTCTTTAGATTCAAATGGCTTGTTTATAATGTCTCGACAAGTCACATACGTTCATGGGGCCCTAAACAAGTTGCAAGTGATGAACTATGATCGCCAACGCTATAGAAAACGCTTAAACTGTATAGAACATCACGTGATATAACGATAATCGATTGCAACCTGGCCCCTGTAAAACTTAGATATTTATCTATAAATACTACTAATACACACATAAAAAAAGTCTAAGCAACATATACAAATTTTGATTTTACAATGTATTTTCACATTAAATCTTTAGTATTTTATTATTTATATTATTCTTGAGTATCTTTCACAAAGTAAAAGAAAATTGTTTTTTTATAATTTTTATTTTAATAACATAAATTAATAACATTGCGAGTACTGTATCATACGTAGTACAAACTAAGATGCCTAAGCAACTAAACTTTTTATAAACTTAATGAAATTATAAACAAAATTAATTTATTGTAAAAGAAATTGGATAACTTAATACAAAGAGTGGCCGCCTCTGTTTTTGAGAACTTGCTGACAACGACTATTCATAGAATCGATGAGACTGTTTATATTATCCTGCGGCAATTGCTCCCAATGAAATTTTAGTAAGTCCATCAGTTGTCGTCCTCTAAAACACGTCATGTCCCATGCGTGCTCGATGGGGTTGAGGTCTGGCGATTGTGCAGGCCAAGGCAATATCCGGATGTTTTCCCTTGCCAAATACTCCCTGGTGTGCAAAGCTGAATGCGAACGCGCATTATCATGCAACGTAAAATCGAAGCCAAGGGTTTGTGCAAATGGACGGACATAAGGCCTTAGAACATCCTCAATGTAATTTGCAGCGTTTATGTTTCCATTTGCAAAAACGAGCTCTGTTGAACCGATAACTGTTGAACCGATGTATGGATGAACTTCTTTAACGAACCTCAGCATCTCATTATTTCTAGGACGACGGTACACTCTTACCCTTCTAGTATCAAGCCTAACCCCAAATCGAGACTCATCGCAAAATAAAATTGTATCCCATTGCTCCTGGGTCCATGTTATGTGTTCTCTACACCATTCATTTCGACGATCGCGATTCACGTGACGTATAGGTGGGCACCTAATTGTTCGTCGTGCATGTAGGCCGTACTTATGCAGTCGATTTCGCATGGTTTGGTTGCTAAGAACACCACTTGTGTTTTGTAGCCTTAAACCTATCTCTCGGTCGGTTAACATCGGCTGACGTCTTGCGGTCAGTTGAATGTATCGGTCTTGCCGAGTGGTTGTACTCCTTCCGCGGCCTGGGTGCTGCTCGGCAGGATAGAGTAACGCTGATAAAGACGGCATATAACGCTTCTGTTGACACCAAAATATCATGATACCTCAGATTGATTGCTTCCCGCTTCCAACATCTCTACGGCTCTTAGCATTTCGTGTGAGGTCAAACGCTCCAGGTCGTAAACAATGTCTTACAATTCAATAAAAATGTTATCTCTCTTAAAATTACTTTTACCATTGGAATATTTCGCTACATCATAATAATATGGTATAGGCTCTTCTAGGTTCGAAGCAGGCTAAATTTTATCATAAAATTGACACTAACCAATGTAATTATTAAATTTCGTGATTAAGAAATTAATTCATGGTCGAATTCGCGTTAAATTAAAAAAAAAACTATTACATAATACGCAAGGATACATATTACTTACATACAGCAAATGTTATCTTATCACAAAGAAATATTCATCGAATTGTGTCGAAAAGGTGACACAAAAATAATTTGTGAGTCTCGCAATAAGTTAAAGATTAATGTCAGGGTAAAATATATCTAGCAAAAAATGTTATAGATATTTTAATAAGATCCTGGTTCTTGTTTTAAACTAATAAGAAGAGTCCACAATCTTCATTCATATTAAGTAAAAACTGAGCAATAAAAAGTTTAATTATTCAATAGACTATTATTAGCCTTATTCGTTTTGAATATATTATCAACAAACATATAAACTTTATGATCGTAAAATTACCACTAAAGTTTTCTTAAAGAACGCAACGAACGACCACAGCTATCAGCGGCTTTTGCACGCCACCACCGCCACTATTTCCTGCAGCAATGCGCGGCCGCCGTCGCCTGTATTCCGTACCGGTCACAAACTCACAATATTAGTTCGCACGGCTTCTTGTACCTTCTGAAGCATGTCCTAAACAAGCATGTCAGTTGCTTGTCGCTGGCCACCAGTGTTACGGGAAACGAGAATTAACGTGAACTAATCTAGTATTTAAAAAAAAAAACAAAAAAATGGTTACTTACTTTTTGAATACCTCGTCGACTTTTCCATTGGGCTTAGCTTCTTCAAGCTCCTTCATCAACACAGTAGTGTTCACAAGGCCGGTTATACACGTGTTCAATTCTTTCAAGGCGTTCTGTGAACAAAGCAACACTTAGGTAGAATTTAGATTGCTATTATTACAGCAAAATCAGGAAATACCTTCAGATAAGTTACAGATTTTTCACGCATAGCAAGTCTTACAAAATTCGACCTTACATAATATATATAGCATACTCATAATATAAAGAGCATGCATTTGGTTGTTTGATAATTTAATAACTTTTTTTACCCGACTATCCAGACGGAGGGTTATGTTCTTCGAGTGTATATTATTATAATGTGTCGGAGTATAATCAGAAAATGCGTATCATTCCAAACGTACTGGAACAGTCCAATTATAGAAGATTTGCAAAAACATTCTAAAACGTTGAAATGAAATAAAATATTTAATTCTCAACATTGACAATTACTTGTTCTTATTGATGTCAAATAAAACATGACTCTACCACCAATTCGGAAAAACCTTCGTGAAGAAGAACTGGCAAGAAACTTCACGGGTACATTTTTTTCTAAATAAATTTACAGAGTCTCTTTATGTCTATACAATATTATTCTTATCTGCATACGTTAGCTCGGCAAGTCTCCCTCCCCCCAAGTATCCAAACGACGAACATCCTCAAACGGCACTCGATCACGAGTTAATGCTGGATCCAGCCATCGCCCACCTCAACTATATTAGACGGAAGTGAGTTCTTCAGTATTTTCGCGAAAAAACATAAATACTAAATAAGTAATACATAAATGTGTATGTATGTTTATTTGGCACGCTCTACACCCTTTGACGGGTTTCAAAATGTTAAGTATCATAGATTCGTCTCAGTTGTAAGAGTGACATAGGATATAATTTTTCCTGGAATTCCCATAGTAGCAGGAACTACACGGAAAACACTTAAGCTGTTGGGTTTTTGAACTTGCAATTGATTTATGCAGCTTTTTTTCTGTTTGTCTTGTTTCCCCCTGTCGTTAAATATGATTTATCTCTCATTAAAACTATTATTATGAAGAAGAAAGATTAGTATTAATGTAGATTAGTGCTAAACCAATTTCAACAATTCTTTACCATTTCAAAGCTTCATTATCCAGAAGCAACAAAAATGAACAAGTCTGGAAGTATACTATGCGATTCAAATGAGAATAGGAACGTCAATGACCTCTATCTGTCAAATTTCACTTGAAAATTATGGTCTGCAAATAAAACTTTTTTGTTAAAAAAATAACGATTTATTTTACTTTATTTATCAGAGTATTATATAAAGAAGACCTGTATGAGTTAATAAAAAGGCACAAAAATAGCATTTTTACTCTGTCATGGTTTTGAAATTTTGAGGTTGCCACCTTACGATTCTGATTCAAATCCAATCGAATATATTTGGCACTTAATCGCATGAGTAAATAAACGGAACAGAGACAAAGCTTCTTAAAAACGTCAAAAACTGTTACCTATTTTGGTAGGGTTGTCACAATAGGTTAAGACAAATTAAACAAAACATTTCTTAAATAGTTTTATTATTCAGTATAATAGAATAATTTTAATAACTGTAATAACTTAACTGTAATAATTTTCTTTTCATAATTTTTGTTTTTTAATAATTTATTGTTTCTTTTGATGGTGTGGTAAATTCTGAATCTAACATATAGTTTTTTCAAGTAATCTAAAGAGAAACACTCACATGGCATATCAAATTTACAATCTTTAATACGTTTAAGTATTTCATTGCAAATATTGACAATATTTATTTCAAGATCGAAAAATTCGCTAAACTTTTGCTCGAGCAATTTTATTTTTTCTAGTATTATTCATACGCACAGTACAGTAAACAACCATTAAAAATAATAAAATACCACGTTTGTACATTAAAATATTTAAACTTGCAACTAACAAAACAAACAACGTGCGTCGCAATTACTTTTGACAAGTCTCGCTGCGTACGTGACAAGCGGCCAGTGGTCACGCACACATGCCCCTAGTGTTTGTAGTAGTGCAACCGATTCGTGCGGTTGTCTGTTCCGTTTATCTACTCATGTGGCAGACAAAAACGTCAAAAAGTTAGAAAGCCAAATTAAGAGTTTGACGCTAGAAGCAATTGTTTGCTTAAAAAAAATTCTATTTTATAAAATTCTTTTTTTGCTCACGCTATATAACCGGTTCGAATTGACGGCTATGACGTCACAGTATGGCGCTAAGTAGGTCTTATTGTTACTTAAATCGCATAGTAAGGGGCGTTAGCGCCCGGGTTTAGGCCAGCACATTCGGATGGGTAGTATTTATTGAACGGCAATGCCGACCGGAAGAAATGATTAAATTCGGAACTCTCGTAGTCCATTCGGGCTCTATACACGTCCGCTCATCTCGCCTACACCTGAACGGCATTAGCCAAGCGGATTTTTCCAAACGATTATCTACTTATATTCGGCCTTTCCGCCCGGCAGAGATAGAGGCATTTATTTTTAGGAACCATGTCGTTATTTTAGGGTTGTGAAAAAGTGCATTCAAATCTTTTTTTTAAACTCTTACACCAATCGGGATGATGCAGAAGCCCAGGGACCAATTAGTAACATACCTGGTTTTCAACTACGAAATAACGCACACAAACGACCTTAAAGCGGGCTTTTATCAAGCTTACTATAAGATCAAAGATTATTTGTATGACAAAAGGGCGTGAAACATAATATACATACAATGTTTATAGCTTGGCTGCAAGCACAATTAGCTGGCATGTGTGTGTGTTTGTTTCATGTCGTAGTCAAATTGTATACTTTCTATCCCAAATATTTTATAAAACAATTTGAATAAAAGAAACCCTCTCTAGGCACGAGAGAGTTTTTTCCTCTCAGTCTAACGATAATACCTTTTAAAATACGAAGTAAATTTGTGTTAACGTAATCTCGATGAAGATAAAATGTAAAAAAAGAAGACTTCACCAATTGTAAAAAGCTATGATGAAATAAAATATTTAGATATTTTTCTTGAATTTTACGCAATGTCTTATTTTATGTAAATATGTAATTTTTACAACTTATAACGGTCGCAAAGTAAATTTTTTTGATCCTTATCCACATGCGTCCAGTCTAGGAATTCAACTTACATAAGCTTCGCCGCATATGGTGGATTAATATTTTATGAAAATAATAGACTTTGTAAAGTAAATTATTGTAATTTGGGCGAGAATAATGGAAACGGAGTGGAAATTAAATTTTAGCACAAATACTAAAAAAATAGAAAACATCCTCCATCTATCAGAGAACATTTCACCGCCTCTATTCAGTACATAAATTAAGGTTATCAGGAAAAGAACCCTGGGCTTCTGGCATGAAATGTACAGGGTAAACCCAATACCACCAAATTCCCAATGTGCATTAAATTTATTCTTTAAAGCGCAGTGTATTAAGCACTTAAATAGCTACTACTCTTAAACACATAAAATAGGTAATTACATTTTCTTCCATCCCTTTCCTAACTAATATGCATTAATATTCATTCTAGGAACTCTATCATTGAAATCATAGCAAGCTTGCGACAAAATTTAGAGAAAACTGGTTGTTAACGGAATGTTTTATCAGAAATTATGTAATCACTTGCCTTTCCAAATGGCGTGAGATTATTAATATTCTATTAAGACATTTGACCAAAGAAACTAATCTACTGTAACACTGATTTCAGGAGACCCCTGTAAAACTATTTCTACATTGTACACGGGTGGTGAGACCTATTCGAGTTTTCGCATGAAATATTGTGTCATTTCCACCCACGTAACATATTTATAGCGCTCCCGTTAATCTAACTTACCCACATACTCGGGCCGGCATTTACTGGCTCAGACGTGCGGCAAATCGAATATGCAGGCGTAACAAACAAAAATGAAGAACGACAAATGTCCGCAAAATTTCAACAATGAGGTTTAAATGACATCACAATCTCTACCGAATCTATATTTACCCACAAAAATCATTCTTTACAAATCTGGTAAACTCCACTGCTATTTCGAATTTAAAAATGACTTCACAAACAAACTTAGTTTAGTCCAAGTAAGTGAGTTCCATTTTGCGTAAAGTCCATTCGTTTTTATCGTTTTGTGAAAATTCTGACATTGTAAACGTTTCCATCTTTGATTCTATACACCTGTGTAGATGAATGTACGGGAAGAAAGCCGCCCTTACTATGAGCGGTCGGTTTTTGTCGATCAATATTAGCCCGAAAAAACTATCCGATCGTCGGGCCTTATGGCTTCGGGCCAGCCTTGTCGTTCAACAAATACTGCCGACCCGAATTCGTGAGTAACCCTGAAATAATTAGTACACTCAGGGAAATTGGTGCAGGCTCAGATTTCACTCGAACCCTCTGCAGTGTTGTCACTGTCTAGAATATGGAGCATCTACAAAAGACCGAACAACGCGCAAGCGATTCCCGCCTTATCCTGAGCCGACTGTACAAAAATTACCTGGTTCCATTGTGACGAAAAATAACTTCCAATCTAACAGTTACGATTCTATTTCGTACGTTTAATATACACGATAATTATCTATCTATCTTATCTGTCTTGTTTTCTTCCAATCGCCAACTATAATTAATAAGAATTTACATTTAGGTTGTATGTAACATACTCAGAAAGTAAATTGATATTGTAAGGCAAATTCCATATCAAATTGTGAAATAAAAAAGGTATGTCCGAGCGATTATCATATCAATTTTGATTGAACATTGTTGCCTAATTCCAAGCCACAAGGTTAAATGGAGTCGTGCCCTTAATATAAGGTATTAATTTAATCATTTATTCTCATTGTTGAGTTCTAAAGATGGCTTTTGAATAGCGTAACCACGGTTAAAGTGATAACACGGTTAAGATAAGTATATTTGACAGTTTGAAGGGCCTTCTTACACTAATACAAATTTAAATTAATGGTGCTTTTCTATTTACTAGTACTTACTTAGTTGAATTTAAACATAAATACCTATGTCTTGAAACTTGTATCATATTTGAAAATATGAAATGGTTAAAATTTTGGTATTTTTAACTAATATTTACAACTACTAATATATATTTTTTTTGTTTCGGTTTTTGATATTCACAACTGAATATCTAAAATTTTGTGTACGTTTTTGGGTGTACAGAAAATGACAGAGACTAGGAGAGGCGGCTGATAAGTTCCGCTATGTGAACGGGCGCGTTGTCTTGCAGAAACAACACTAGGCGCGCCAACTTGCCTCGTCTCTTCTGAACGACTGCTTCACGTTCTTGACCCAATAAATTGGCTAGTATTGACCATTCATTGTAGTTTTCTTAGGCAAGTAATCAATAAATAAAATTCCTTCGCTATCCCCTAAAATGGTCACCATAATCTTGGAAGCCGACTTTTAACTTTAAACTTCTTTAGTGGCCTTTCTCCCTTTTTAATCCACTGCATAGACTCTTGTTTGGACTCTGGATCATACTGCAAATGTTACAATGCGATTACAAGTCGTCGTCGTTGTATGTCGAGCGGCGCGAGCATTCGCGGTACCCAGAGCAATTTTTCCGATTAGCCCTTTACTAATCTGCAACTATTCAGCTATCTGCCACAATTTAATTCTACGGTCGGCCAATACTAATTTTTCAAGTTTTTGAATATTTTCTTCAGTGAATACGGTCACTGGGCGACCCGGGTGCGGGCCGTATTTACAGCTCTCTCTGCCTTGTTGAAAAAGCCGAGCCCACTTTTTTACCATGGTATACGAAGGCCCAGAATCTTGAAGAACCGATGACATTTCTTCAAAAATGTCTTACGGCGATTTTCCTTTTTTCACAAGGAATTTATTCACTGCGCGGTGTTCAAAATAGTGAGAATTTTCAGTTTCGGTCGACATAGTGTTGTTGCTTATTCCAGGGATGAAGTATTAATGAACCGAATTAAACAAAGGGGTGTTATTTATACTACCACTTAGTTAGCCAACTAGTGTTATCAGAGATGATTAGTCATCGCTAAGTACCTCAGGTCGCGAAATTATCAGCCGCCCCTCGTACATCCAAAAAGCGAGCCCGAGGGATAAGCGAGCGACAAAGCGAGAAAAGCTAGTATATTATACTTCTTATCGTGTATGGAATCGGTAAATCTGGTGTCAAAATTTGGTCAAGCCGCCTCTGCAAACCCCACGGACGTGACTTAACGACTGCTATCTAACAACAACACCCTATGAAATTTGACTAGTAAGACGAAGTTATATAACCGATAGATGCCTGGCCCTATGACCGGAACACAACCACGTAAACGTGATTATTATGGCGGTCAGAATAGGGACATACAAAGAAACTCTACTTCCACTGAAACTATCGAAGTCAGTGTAGTATGTTAGGTGGCTAGGTGACGTACATATGAATGAATGAACCCATGAACGATATGTTAAAGAACTTATCAAAGACTTCAATTTGTTCATTGTAAATAAGTAATTGTTTGTTTGAACGATATTGTGCGTGAGAAAGTACGCACAAGTTTGATACAACGTAAAGATGCCACAGGGTCACGTAATAACAACTATTATCTCGTAGATAATAGAGCAATAAAGAGTTATTCTTGTAAGAGAGGTTCCTTTACAACTACTGAAATGTAAAGTTTATGTACTTTTTTTTCACTGTTTTTTTCTTTTGGCTGGTTATAGTAAATCTCATGTCTTGTTTCTCTAATAAATTATACACTACTTAAACTAAGTTTTTTTCTATAATGTTAAGATGGTGTAAGTTTAATTTCATTTTTTTGTTACATTAGGTGTTTCTAATACTAACTTTTAGGTAGTTCTAGCAAAATTAGTATAGTATCAAGTAGTAATAATATGATAAATCCCCAGACAAACACACCAACTGTGTGGCCCCAAAGTAAGCAGTGCTCAGGTGATGGATGACCATACAGTCACCTGGGGGGAACCCAGAATAAACTTACTCATATAAATATTATATATAAACCACCATGACCCAAGAACACAAGTTTATGTTCATCACACATATCAATGCCCTGGCCAGGACTCCAACCAGAAACCTCCAGCGTAAAAGGCTGGACCACAAAACACTATGCTAATCGGTCATCATTAAGTATATATATTTTCTTTGCAAAAAGTTTTATTGCCTTCTTTTGATTTTAAAATTATAACACATACAGAATTAAATATTATTTGTAGATAGTTTTTGTTTAATAAATTGAGTAGACTACATTGCAATATTTCATATTTGATGAGGCAAAACTTTTAAAGTAAACAGTATGTGAGTAAGAAAAAACATTGATAAGATTAAAAATCTGTTATTAGTTTTTTAAGTGAACTTTGGCCATTAATCACACCCAAATAAATACAAATAACAAGATATATGGACAATGGTGTACAAATCTTAAAAAAGGTATAGGTATATTTAATTACTAACAAAAAAAACTTGTTTGACTACATTGTGACTTAGACACAACATAGATGTTCATGTAAGAACATAATATAAGCAACATGGAAACCATTTTATTGAAAAAAGTTTTATTATTTTCTTATATTCTGTTTGATAACTTTTAATAACTGTTGTAAGTACATGTCCAAATATATTTCTTAAGTAACTGAAATATAATGTGTATAAGTAAACAATAAATTAGTTATTTTGTTATAGTTTTAATAAGATTTAACAAGAGTGGTACTGTTAAATCAAATCAATTGTTGTTGTGGAAGGTTATATAATCCATATTGCTGAAGTGTTATATATAACACTATATAGAATAAAAAAAAACTGAATTATTAAGGTTATAGGAGAAAGAAGACATATGAAAAGCCGAGAAACTTTTGGTTATTGTTCACATTAAATAATATAATCATATAGAATATTGAAATATGCAAAAACAGCCTGTTTCTAAAGTATCTCCTAAAAAGAAGGCTTTTGGAAATAGCTTGAATATATTATAGAGTTCTTTCCTGATCCTGAGACCTTAAAAATTATGCAACTTCATTATGGTAAGAGTATGACTAATCTACAGCAGTTCCAAGGTTTGTCTTTGATATAATATTAAAAGACAAAGTAAAATCTACATTATTTGTCTATATGGCTCTTGTATTTACCCCAATCAATAGCTTTTGCTTTTTGTCAATAAATCACAGGAAAAGGATTTCATTGCATTTAAAATAAAACAAAAGAATCTTAATACTTCTCTGATTTTTAGATCTAATTTAGGGAAAAGGTGGCAAGATTTTTTAAACATGCTTATTTCAAGGTTTAGTAGCATTCATGCTTTAATACAGTATATTGTAATCATGAAGTCCTAACAAATGAACTTTTAATAACATCCATAATGTATTCCAAGGTTAAATTGGTTTTATAACAACTAAAAATAATTTTAAAGTGCCAAAATAAGTTAATCCTTCAAAATAAATGTGAGTATAATGTATGTACAGTAAAAAATTTTTTTTAATTTAATTAAAGATATAGTTAGTTAATTGTTTAGATTTAATTATCAATTTAGTAACACAGGTAAACATTACACAGTTAAACATTTTATTGAAAAAAAGACTTACCTACATACGGCAAATGGATGTATAGAATGTTGAATAACTGTAATCCCTGAGAAAAATTACCTGGACTTCACCATAAGCATTTGGTCCACCATTCTTGTCACATTTTTCTTTGAATAATATTTCGGAAGCATTCTGAATGCTTTTTATTTGAGATTCATCAACTTCTGCTAATAGCTCCGGAGGCAATGTGGACTGGCCCTTCGCTACTCCTAAAATTAAAAACGAAATAGGTATTTACTTCAAATTTATTTTCTCTAAATTCGGTAGGTACTTAATTTTTTTTGAAAAAAGAACATATTTGTGGGTTTGTTAGAATTTACTTTATAATAGGTATATTTTATTCATATTACATGATAAATTTTTTAGTTAAACTTAAATAACATCAAATAAAGACGATACTTGGACAGATAATATACAACATTTTTTAAAGTTCCGGCTTACCAAACAACACTGCAGCAATAATCAAAATATAGTCGGATAACATCTTCTCAAGAATTTAAAGTTAAGTTTTACACAGTTAAAAGAAATGAAGAAACAAAATTGTACAGTAGTTATCGAACTAGAGATGGGTAGGTCCGGATGGATGTAAATCCTCGGACACGCATCACACGCGTTAGAGATGGATGCGTGTCCAATGGCCAATTGGATACGGTTCCTCGGAGTGGTGACACGGCGCTTTGGATTGGCGGACTGGACTGGTCGGCGCGATCCGAATCCGATTGACGGGCGGCGTATTGGTTTTGTAATTATTTCAAATCGTTCAAAGAAATGTTGTTTTTATAGTTTTGTTAATTTCATTTGATGAGACAGTGTTACTATTTTTCTTTTCTCTATTTATACCAAAAGGGGTATTTTTGTTTATAACTGACAGTTAAGATTTTATTATATTTGTAAGTGCTTATTTAAAACATGAGACTGATTGATTATAATTTTTTTTAGTACATTGTATTTAAGTAAAAGTTGTATAATTTTTCCATCCATACATTCAAGCAATCAAATCGCTCAAATCCTTTTTAAAAATTAACTGCTCGCACACCTACGTCTGCGTCCAGTACACCTTCCTACGGAATCATGTTTTGTGCCTCTCCGTCCTACAACCCGAGTTACGGTGACCGCCGACCGGATACATATGGGTCCGTCGGACACGGGATCTGGATCTTCTAACTGAATCATGTTCTGCGCCTTTCCGTCCTACAACCCGAATTACAGTGACCGCCAGCCGGATCCATATGGGTCCGTCGGACACGGGATCTGGATGTACATCACCTGAGCTGGATGCACATCCGGATACCACTCCCAATTTACGGCGGACCTACCCATCTCTATATCGAACACTAGCACTGATAAAATAGAAACAATCGATGACTGCCAGACATCACCAACTTTTTCACACTATGGACCGTACGCTCGATAGTCTCGATACCGTACAACCGCGCGCGCAGTCACAGACTAGACAGAAAATCAGTTTGGCGGCATGGCTTCATGGCTTTTGCATAAAAATATCGTTGCCATATCGTAGAATTTTCCGCATCATGAAATGTTCGATATTTTTATGAAATTAAATTTAATATGTTTTATTGCTTCATTAAATTACAAATTAGTGCTCTTTTTATTTATAAGCTTAGTTCGGGAAGTCCTGGTAGCTAGTGCTATTATATTTGTATATTTACTGTAAATGGCATAACAATTGTACAACTTGCAATATTTATAAAGCAATATGAGAAAGTTTTATTTAGTATAAAGCATAGTTCTTAATTAAAAGAGCACTAATTTGTAATTTAATAAAACAATAAAACATTTCAAATGAAATGGCCAAGTTTATTTATTTGATCACATCGCAAAATGGTTCCTTTAATCATAGAGATGGTTGTTGTTATTTTTTCGCTAGTAAAAGCAGGCATACACACGTGGATGTATAATTATGGTGCGTTCCGACTGCCGTTCAGCGCTAAAATTGCTCATAACCGTTCCGAATCGTTTGACGCGCTAAAAGTGAAATTGTGCTATTGCAATCAGAACGGTAAATATCGCGCTTACATTATGATTGTTCGTCGCTTAAATCTAAAGTTATAATAATTTCATTGAAATCTTTGACCTGATTGAAACAGGAGCCATATCTTAACATTATTACAAAAGAAAATTAGTAAGCAATCTTTAATCACATAGTAAAAACGTCAACAAGGAAACGTCATGTGTCAGTTTTGACACATGACGTTTCAAAACTGACACATGACGTTTTTTCCGTGTTTTACGTATTTTCTACATCTTATTTTCTGACGATGCAGAAAATACGTGTAATCTATAATAGATATATCACGTTATCCGCTCAAATTACTGGTAGTCTTCTACCTGATGTTTATTATTAAAAACTAAAATTTCGCTTTGTCGAAAAGATGTTGAAAATACGTGTAATCTAAAATAGATATATCACGCTATCTGCAAAAAAATCCTGGTATTCTTCTACCTGATGTTTATTACTATAAACTATAATTTCGCTTAGTCGAAAAGATGCAGAAAGTACGTGTAATCTATAATAGATATATCAGGTTATCTGCGTAAATTACTGGTAGTCTTCTACCTGATGTTTCCTATTCCAATTAATGCTGAATAGTACTCGTATTGTTAACACGATATCTGTATTACGTAATATTCTATTATTTCTATTTCTTTTTTCAAATCTGAAAGTCGTCATTAAAATTATTTAAATATAATGATGAACCCAGTGGACGAATCTCTGGCTAGCCTATTTTTGGCGCCGAAACTCAACGGCGAAAAGCGGTTCGTACTAAACAAAAAGAAAAAAAAATTAATAAATAAAATTATACAATTTTGTAGAAAAAGTACACTTTAAAATGGAATCTTATAAAACAGCTTCTTCATTAATTCCCCATAAAGGTTTCTTAGCTAACATAGATAAGAAAGATCATACCTACTCGTACCTATATTTGTTAATTACAAAAAATACCTACGTTTCGAATGTCAAGAAAACGATATGTTTGAGCCAATCACATACGAGTTTACGGCCATGCCGTATGGATTATCCGTTACTCCGGGGGTATTTACATAAAACATGCGTAATTTTATGAGTCACCTGTTGTGAATTTGAACAAAGATCGACTAGTACCAACAAAGCCGGTAACATTTTTAGGCTTTATGTTTAACATCGTACAGTACCTCACGATAAACGTCATAATAAAAAATAAATTTATGAAACTTCATATATACGAGATTTTCACGATACGAGATTTTGTCAAACATATAGGCATACTGAACGCAGCCTGCGTAGCTACAAAATAAGTACAACTATGAGGCAAACATTCAACTCCCTAAATTACTGTTAGAAGATTTAATCTGGTAGAAAAGTTTAAGTAAATATACCATTTCCTGTGCAATTACTTCACAAATTTTTAAAATATATACAGATGCATTCAGAACAGGCTGGGGCGTAGTATTCCAAAACAATAAATTTTATTGTGAAAAAGAATACCATATCAATTATACCTAGAATAATTACTAGCCGTTTCCTTAGGCTTCAAAAGTTCAGCCGGGGAAGAAAGAAATTGTGCAATATTATTACGAATTGATTTACTACCGCTATTAGTCACGTCAATAGGATGGGTAGTATTCAATTTTCACATTTAAATACTCTAACAAGACACATTCGGCTATGGCATTTGGCGAGGAACGTAATTTATGGGTTTATGTTTGTTTGCAAATGTGACGCATTTGTAACTAGGTATCTTGAACCGGATGGAGTCGCAGTCGATGCGTTTACGATTAACTGGGCCTCTACGTATTTATAACCATTTCCTCCATTTTCCTTTGTCTTAAATTGTGTAAGAAAAATAATTGGTTTGAATTGAAACAAAAGATTTAATTAACTCCCTTAACAGCACCAAAGCAAAGCAGTCCAGCCTTACCCTGGGCGCCGCGAGACACTCCGGGCGGCGTTCGCGCGGCGCGGCTGTCCGCCAGAGACCCTGACCCTCACTTTTCTGGCATCCATGACTATTTGTCAAAACAACGTCACGTTGAGGTCATGGTGGGAGTTTTGTACTTTACGTAATACTGATATGTTCAAAAACCTGTTTTATTAGTTCTTTGTTTTTTAAATGAGCAATTTAATAAGGGTTGTTCATTCGGTTCATTAAATTCACACCATTCAGCCTTCTCTCTTTTGTTAGGCGAAGATATGGGCTATGATAAGGCAAATTTTACAAGAAGCCTATAAAATTAAACCAACTAAATCGAAGTACACATTTTCTTGGGATCCAATTTTATTATATTACTTTAACTTTAGAAAAAATTACCAAAAACTTACCGTTACATCGTTAGTCGTATGCACCGGACATAGGGTCCAGACATGAAATTAGAAAATATAGTTTTTGCATCCGTACACATAATCATAATATACATAATTAAAACCACAGCCCCAAATCGTAAACAACCTATGTTATCCTTGCCAATCTTTAAAAATAACGTAATGATATGTCCTGTATCGACTCTAAAAGATTATATTTTTTGTGACGAAAAATATTAAAGCTTCGAACTCGGAGTTCTTGTTTGTAACATGAAAGGCCTCTCACAGAGCCGCGTCGAGTCAGACGCTAAGTCGGTGGATAAAGTAGAGGTACGAATGGCGTCGACATGTGTGTGTTCAGCGCACACAGCACGCGGCACTTGCTCAGTGTAGGTTATCCGAGAAACGGCTGGGTGGACCTAAAACTCTCAGGCCTTTACAAAATTTTACCATAAACCTATATTAAACCCATAATGCCTATATACCATAAACCTATATACCTATAATGCGGGTAGAATTAATCGCAATATTCGAAGCTCTTTCGTATGTGGAATCTTTGAATTACGATAAGTTTGTCATTCTATCAGACTCAAAAAGCGCATTGCAACATGTATCTCTTTGTACCGCGAGCGCTCGAGGCCCTCCGTTAGGCTACGAAATTTTAAAGCTGATTTGCAAGTTGGAGGGTACTAACAAAAAGGTCGTTCTCCAGTGGATACCTGCACATGTTGGTCTCGAAGAAAATGAGGTTGTGGATTCTTTGGCTAAAGAAGCTATTAGTGAGGGGATACAATATGATTGCCATTTCATCATGAACTATTATTTGAAGTGAAAAACTATTGTACGAAAGTGTGGAGAGAGTATTTTGACGAAAGGTCGTTGAACGCGTAGATCTGATTCTGGTACAGGACCATTCAACCAGTCTTGAACAGATCCCCTTGGTCTGAAGGAAGCAACATGTGCAGGCGAGACGTAGTAACTGCTTTCTGGCTTCGCTGCGGACACATTCCCCTAAACAGTCTTGCATTTCTAATGCGTAAGACGGCTTCTCCAAATTGCGCTGAGTGTCATGTGTTTGAAGATGCGTACCATATTTAGATGGAGTGTGTCCGGAACGAGCCGGAAAGACACGAATTCTTTATTAAGATTAATTTTAATGGGGAAGTGGGTATATGTAACAGTATATTAGCTCGTCCTACCTCTGAATTCGCAAAATACTCTATTAAATAGTTATGATTTGTTTAAAACGTAGGTTAAGTTGATTTATTGTTATTGATTGTATTTACTAGAAGAAACCCTCAATAATAAATAAAGAATTTAAAAAAAACCCAAACGACTTTGCCTTATCCGTACTCAATAAAAGTACAAACCACTTAATACCTTCCGATAAAGGGATTAATTAAAATTAAATTATTCTGTTTATTGATTTAATTAGTTTGGCAATCACCAAGTGTATAATAAATACCTAAGGATTCTTAAATTATATATGTACTAAAGTAAGGAATTTAATGAATAAACGTATTTAAATAAATTATAATTTGTAAAGACAAAAGAAAACAAAACTTAACATCTAAAAATCTACTTGTTTAATTATATACTATCTGAAGAATGAAGCGACGAAATATAATAGATGAACCCTTTCCATGCGGCTGGCGTGATATCACGTCCGACCAAAATCCGTTTACCATACGGTGGGCGTATTATTCCGTTGAAACAAAATTGCCGCCATAAACGAGCAGGTCAACGACAAGGACGGCACTCCTGTGCGCAGGTTATAGGACACAACAGCGCTACTGAAACGGTGGAAAAATACTCACTTAATATACACATATATGATATGCTATAAGTGTTCCAAGTTTCAGGATTATTCAAGTATAATAAAGTGTAAAAAATATGAATGGTGAGTTGTTATTTATTTTTGTTGTTAAGTTTTGTTATTACTTTGAACATTTTTGTTTGTGTTGATATCAACTTATTTTCATAGCAAAAAAATAGGTGTTTTATTGCTATTAAATTTAAAAAAAAACTAAAAAATTAATCGCTCTTATTTACCAAAAAAATATGGGATTTAAAAAAGTATAGTTTTAGTTTTACAGCAATAAAAAAACCTATTTTTTTTTTTAGCTTAACAAAAGTAATAGTTGGGTAATATTTATTACAATGGGCAACACCGATGTTGTCTGTATAATTTGGGAAACGTAATACGCCAACCGCGTCCGGTGATAGATTTGGGTAGACGTAATATTACGCCCATCTCGACCATCGTTCTAAAGAAGCGATCTTATAAAAGGTCGTCCGTATAGAGACGGCGATATTAAAAGTAAGATCCCGGATGGAAAGGGTTAATTGAACTTCCAAGTGAAGTTTTATTGCTATTATATGAGTCGCTTCATTCGAAGATAATATAGGGCCCATCCCGCCGGTAACCCATACAAAAGTTTTGTTTTGATCTCTAAAAAATGAAGACTTGCCGGGACCGGGGTTGATCAAGTAAACAGACGGAAGTTTTTTGAATAAGTCAAATGACATACTCTAAAACTGTGCGAAGTTACCTAGTACCTTAAAAGGACTACCTATTTAATTATATACTATCTTCGAATGAAGCGACTCATATAATGGCGATAGAACTTCACTTGGAAGTTCGTTTAATCATCTATTATTGTCGAGATAAAAAGTTGGCCACTCGTTGTAAAAAGTTGATTACGGTTTATTTAAAAAATCCAACACGAACATAATGGTGGAAAATTAATTATTACCATTAGTATTATCTCTATTATCCATCCATCCCAGTTTATTCAACAGTCATGGTTCTCAGTTTGTGAGCGTAGCGTTTAGGATTAATACAACAGCTGAGAGTTGTTTTTAGTATAAGCTTCCAACCATCTTCTATATTGAAATTGGGCTATTTTCGATGCTAGGGCCAAAGTTGGATTGGTTCCTTTGTATTTTTTAATTTGTAGATTTTCATTCTAGAGTACCCTGCATCTGCCACCAGCGCCAAAATATTGAAAATCAAAGAGGAACTGAATTTAGTTGACAGTACTTACAAAACAGTATCATCTACACCTTCATCATTTGTACGCATAGAAGCAAAGATTACTAGTAATGATAAGTTTAAGGGGGCCGAAATTAAAATACCATTTTTCATATCAAAAGTTGACAAAACAGTTAATGAAGGAGATATTGCTGAATATAGCTATATAGGTATAGTGTAGTATAAATATTATACCGGAAAAAATACATATGAAAACGGAGAAAGGATACGGAGCGTTCAACTTTTTAACCTAAAAATAAACTGGAAGTTTTTATGGATGAAAATATGTGGCCGAAAGGAGTTCGTTTTCAAAGATTTATTTCTTTAAGGAAAATAAATATGAAAAGTACCAAAAAAGACGGAGATAATGTTCTGAACGTGAAACTATTACAAAAATCTGTTAATGGATAAAACTATAAAATTAATAACTTTCAACTGTAAATGTGCAAAAAGATCAATGAATTAAAAAAGAATGTATTAGACGTCTGTGTCGTAACGACCACCCCTTTTCTCAACATCGTAATATAAGGGAATGTCATAAATATAAATTTGAAATAAATACATAAACATAATATAAAACCTAGCATATAACTGTCAAACGTTATTCTAATACTTCTTATCCAAAATGTATTTAAAAGCTTCAGTTATAAACAATAGAATGAGTAATTATAATTGGCACGATATATATCAATAAAAATACAATATTTGTTTGGCGTGATCGTCTAAGGATAGGACTCTACGTTGTGTTGTATTGTATAGTAACCAAGTTCTTTTCCGAGGTATGTGACAAAGATAAGAAACAAAGAATATACCTAAGAATGAATAATATAATATATAATACATTAATAATAATAATATATGATAAAAAGCTTGTGATAAGGTAATAATGGAATGTTGAAAAGAGATTTGATGAACTAAGATGAATTGGGAAATTATTAAAAATGGGGTGTGAATCTCCTCATCCTATTCTGGAGGAAATATCCTCGCCCTATTCATGTGCGACACATCTTTTCATTTTTTGATTTTCTCTCTCCAGGATTCACCTATCCAACACCCGAGTGTTAGTATTGAATAATAATGATGAATGACAATACTTTGTATGAAGAATGGTTTATGAAGATTAGTAGAGGATGGAATATGGTGAGATTGTGAGAATAAATAATGCTAACAATAAATTCCACAATCTTGAATAAAGTTAATTATCTCACAAAAAACAAACCTTGCAGATACTTTAATTTAAACTGAGTAGTGTGATCTCCAAGTTGGATCATTTTCCACAGATCTCATTAACTACACAGAAGTGTAATTTTAATATCCATTTCATGATAATTGTTATTTATTCAGCCAAGAATTTCTAGATCCAACTTTCTGCCGAGTCTGACGAGCCGGAACTCGTCCTTGTCGCAACAACAGATAGTCAGACCAATGAAAATGAAACTAGAAACTCCAATGACTGTTTAGTATTATGTTACATATATATATATATATATATATATATATATATATGTAAGAGGGAAGTTGGTAGGAATAATACCGTCTTCTTGATTCATAGTAATCGTTTATTCCAATTACAATAGATAACAATTAAATAATTTATAAAATAGCTAGAGACCGTAATTAGTAAATTAAACAAAAGAACAAAATCAACGAGAATACTGCGAGAAGTCCGTCTAGCTCGGTTGCCGACAAACGAATGCCGTATGGCATTTTTTTTTTGCTGCCGAGGCACCCTCGCGGGAGGGAGGTGGAAGATGCGTCATGCATACCGCCCGCAGGAAAATACCGTCTTCTGCGGGAGGTTATGTGGGACTCACCAGAATGGCACCTACCCACTAAATACCACCTGTTGGCTGTAGTAAAATTTTACCGTTAGCCTTCATCGGAAGCGACACCCGTCGGGAAGTTGGGTGCGCTGGCGGAGACCCACTAGCGGGTCTTCCGCCTGTAGTGAAAGTTGCACTGAAGGTGCTCAAAGGGACATGAGTTGGTGGCCGTTCTGGGCAGCCTCCGGTGAAGCCGGGGCTGCGCAGAGGTCGGCTGAAGCTTGACTTAGGGATCAATTCATTTAAATGAACCTATAATGAATTGAGAAGGGAACTATGCTCCGCCAGAGGGAGCAGTCGCTCTGTTGGAGAACGTGAAGCCCTAAGTATACGGGCTAAGACTGCGATTTCACTAACATCGATATTTTTCATAGCGTCGCAGACGATACGCACATCGTCTGCTACGGAGGATTGAGGAGTGGGTTTGTATGGGCGAGGAGCCGGGATGGGATTCGATGCGGGGCGCAGCCTCCAGTTTTCTGGAGCTGGCCTGGACTGTGTAGGCTTTGCAGCCGGAGGAACCCGACTACGCAGCGGCGGAAAGTTTTCCTGAGAGAGGGGCGGGGGCTGTTTGGGTGCCGCCCTCTTGGAATTGGAACGCATACAACGGGGTGCACGAGGGCAGCCCCTGTAATTTGCGGTGTGGCCGGACTGGCCACAAAGCACGCAATCGGAAGGAGAGGGAGTTTCAGGAGTGCGATTGCACTCCTTAGTGAAGTGAGGGACCAGGCACTTGACGCACCTAGGCGGTGCGCGGCAGTTGGCCGCCGCGTGCCCGTACAACTGGCACCGATGGCACTGGCCAGGATGACCGCGGCGATGAGGCGCCTCGATCGAGATCCCAGAGAGGCCGCATATAGTGCTAACCCCTTTCAGGATCACCCTGGACTTGGGGACGTTGGCGAGAACCACCAAAGCGAGAGGGTGACGCCTGCCGTACTTGCTGTGCATTTTATGCATCGCGAGTGCCGGGAAGCCTTGGGACTGCAGATCCTCCAGGATAGTCTCGTTCGATAATTCGAACGGGACTCCCCTGAGTACCGCTCTGATGTTACGCTCTTCTGACAGAGCATAAGTGTGATAAGCATATTGCTTATCGGTGAGGAGCTTTGTTAAAGCACGAAAGTCGTCTATCGACGAGACTAAGATTTTAATAGATTCACCTGAGTTTGCCGCTCGGGTGTAATGGATCTTGTGCTCATTGCACAATGTCGAAAGCTCAGTCCATTTACCCTTTTCCCGAAGGAAAACGGGTGGTGGGACCTTGGCCTTGTATATCCGGCGCATTGATGTAATTCAATCCCATATTGGTCGCAGTAGGCTCTGTAATGCGATATAAATGCGCAATCACCATCAACAATTATGCGCCTTGGAGCTCCAAAAAGGAAAACGATCTCTTGTGAGTGGCATGTTGTAAAATTACAAATTTTGTGTAGGAATCGATTGCCACGAATACATATTCCTTCTGTGAAGCGTTTCCACTCAGTTTTCCCGAGATATCAATATGAATGTTATGAAAGGGTTCCGGTATCTTTTCAATACTATGGAGACGACTTTGTGTTGCTCCGGATGATCCTTTCATTGTTTTGCATATTACACAATGTTCCACAAAGTATCTAACCGTTGATGAACATTTTCGGAAACCAAAAATTATCTCTGAGTTTTGCTAATGTTTTTTCCCATCCCATGTGCTTGAGTGCCTCGTGATAAGTATTTATTAAACTCCATCGGTAAGATTGAGGGACAACTTTAGTGAGTTTCATCTTATTATTTGAAATAACTTTATAGTGTAGCATATTATCTTTAAGTACATAGTCTGGCTGCGATTGATGAACTTCTCTTTGATGATTTTACTCAAGTCTGTATCACGACGTTGTTCTACAATCAAACAATCATCTTTGGTTGACAAGTTTAAAACAACCTGAAGAGGGTTTCGACTAAAAAAATCTGCATGTTTTAGTTTTTCTCCCTTTCGGTACTCCACCTCAAATTCAAAATTTTGTAAGAATGCCCACCATCTGTGTATTCTAGGCAGTAATTTTTGTTTATAGCGCGATGCTTTCACTGCATTGCAGTCCGTCATGACTGTGAATTTTCTTCCATATAGAAAGTGACGGAAATGCTTGATTGCTCTTACTATTGCTAATGTTTCAAGCTCATAGCTGTACTTGGATTCGGCTGAAGTAGTGCGCATACTGAAATAGCCAATAACATGGCGAACCGCATTTTTTACTTGAATTGACACAGCTCCGAATCCCATAGCGCTGGCGTCCGTGTGGAGTTCTATCGGATAGTTTTCTTGAAATATTGTGAGCAAAGGTGCTGATGTAAGATAACTGATTATACTTGCTCCCACAGCTTCATGTTTTTCCATCCATTCCCATTTTACGCCGGAGTTTGTCAGTTTGTACAAAGGTATCATTGTAGTTGAAAAACTACATATAAATCGACGGAAATATCCAGCCAGGCCATTGAACTGTCTCAGCTGCTTAACATTTGTTGGAGGTGGGGCTCTAGCCTACGCATCAATCTTAGATGGACTAGGCCTTACCTTCCCGTTGGTCACTATGAATCCAAGATATTCGATGGAAATCTTTAAGAATGAGCATTTTTTGATATTAATAGAGAATCCACACTTTGTAAGAACTTCTAGAACTTGTTTTAATTTATTGAGCCCCTCATTAATGGTTTTGCTTGGTATGAGGACATCATCCATATAAACGAGAGCTATTTTGCCGCGATGATCTCCCAATGCTTTATTTATAGCCCTTTGATAGACTGATGGTGCATTTGTCAAACCAAACGGCATAGTTAAATATTCATATTGACCGTCGGGCGTGATAAATGCCGTTTTTTCAATTGACCTGCAGCCATGTCGAGAGAGGTGAAGTATTTAGCATCAGCAAGCTGATCTAGCTGTTTAGATATCAATGGTAGGGGGTAATGGTCATGTACAGTGTTTGCGTTTAGTTCGCGATAATCCACACATAATCTGTCTTCCCCATTCTTCTTTTTTACCATTATAATAGGGCTTGCAAAAGGAGAGTTACTCTCCCTTATAATATTTTTTTCTTGCAGTTCCTTTATCATAGTTTTGACCTTTTCACGTTCAACCGGTGCCAATCTGTATGGCTGCCGATTGACAACTTTTTCTGGGTTTTTCAACCGAATAGTTAGCTCACCAGTTGTTATTCTTGATCCAGATACACCCTCTTTGAAATAATCTTCATATTTATTAAGCAAACCCATCAGTTTATCTATTTCTTCTTTGTTTTTTATATCTGTGTTTATAGAGTTTGGCGATAATTTCCATATATTCGCTGCATTGGTAAGTTGCTCATCTCTCGTTATAAAAATGCCACTATGTGTTAGTGTAACCTTTAAGCCTGGTATATTCAAAATATCTCTACCAATAAGAATGTCTGTAGGTAACTTGTGGTCTAAGACAATATGAAGATCGAGTTCAAGATGTATGTCATTTATATTGCAAACTTATGTTATTTGGCTGAAGGATATAACCGGTACCGCTCCAATACCCTTCAGGTGCGTGATCTTGTTTGACTTTGGCCCAGGAAGCGAAAGAGCAATTGATTCTCTTACAAGTGAACAGTCTGCTCCACTGTCAAATATTGCTTGATAATGCTTGTTCCCAATCCCGAGAGAAACACCATTTTTCATATCATTGGTTTTGACATGGCATGGATTAATGTTCCTTTCACTGTTGTGTTGCTTAAAACAGGTTTCGTAAGTATGTCCAGATATGGAGCAGTAAGTACATTCTTTTTTCTTTTTATCTTTAACCTTATTTGATTCTGCTAATCCTGAAGTAGATGGAATTGGTTCTTGCTGTTGTTCAGTTCGAATGCGTGCAATAGCATTTTGTTTACACCATCTAGCCCGATGGCCTTGTTTGCCACACACAAAACATGTCGTACTTTGATCTGATTTATTGATATCAATTTTGAATTTTTTGTTCGGCAAACTTTCTATAGTTGATTGAAATTTACGTTTACGCATCGTTTTAGCAATTGCTATTAGTTCTGGAACGGATTGACACTTAGCATTAAGAATTTCTGCTGAAGTAAATGCTGCCGATCACAAACTCAAACTCAACAGCATCTAGTTCCATAGGATCGTTTCACGATTTTTCTGAACATTCTCCATACGTTGGATATGTATTTAATGTTTTCAGCATCATTAACAGTGTACCGTCGAAATTTCAAAACATTAGAAAAATAATAGGTCTTTACCTATGAAACTGCCGTTTTGCCGTACTGGCCATTTCAAATGAAAATATTTTTTTTTTGACTGATAATCTAATTTCAAATTAATTTTATTTGACAAACATGGAATTCTTTTTCTAAAATCGTTTAATAGTTAGTGTTTTGTTTTCAATGCATTCGAACATTTTTTGTCATCATGGATAAGTAAAAAATTCGAGTAATTATGAAGTATGAGTACCGTCGTGGCAGCAAAGCGGCACAAGCGGCACGCAACATCAACGACGTTTACGGAGCGAACACTACAAATGAACGCACCACCCGTTATTGGTTTACCCGCTTCCGTTCTGGAAATTTTGACCTGAAAAATGAACCCCGTGGTCGTCCGAAAACTTTGGTCGACAATGACGAATTAAGAACGTCGACGAAATGACGTAAAAAAGCTTGACAAATGGGTACCCCACGAACTCAATGACCGCCAGCGCGAAGTACGCGTGGAGACGTGCCTTGCACTGCTCAGCAGGCAAACAAATGAATGAATTCTGAACCGCATTGTTACTTGTGACGAGAAATGGATCCTGTTTGACAATCGTAAGCGCTCAGCAAGTTGGTTGGACCCTGGTTCAGCACCCAAACCTTGCCAAATGCCCTAAACGAAAACTTACCCCTAGAAAAGTGATGGTCACTGTTTGGTGGTCTAACGCGGGTGTAATTCATCACAGCTTCTTGCCGAACGAGACAAGCATTACTGCAGATGTGTACTGTGAAGAACTGAATACAATGATGGAGAAGCTCGCACGTCTCCAACCAGGTTTGGTCAATCGTTCGGCTCCACTGCTCCTGCACGACAACGCGCGATCTCATACTGCACAGCAGACGGTCTCCAAGCTACAAAAGTTGGGGTTGGAATTTCTCCGTCATCCGCCGTACTCACCAGACCTTGCGCCTACAGACTTCTACTTTTTCCAGAATTTGGATAACTTCTTGGCGGGAAAAAAATTCAATACCCGAGAGGCAGTACAAAATGCCTTTGAAGAATTTGTTGCCTCCCGTCTGATTTCTTCAAGAAAGGCATCAATAAGCTACCAATGCGTTGGCAAAGATGCATTGATTGCATGGGTGATTATTTTGATTAATAGAAATAAAAAATATATAAAAAAATTACGCTTCATTTATTTCGTGAAAAACGGCAATTTCATAGGTAAAGACCTAATATCTCGATTCAGGCTCGAAAGTTTGTAACATGTCTTCTCTCATTTCTGCCCATGTGTTTGTTCGTAATAAACAATCATCGGCCCAAGTTTGAGCTCTGCCTTTCAAGACACCAGCAGCTTTTAAACTTAAGGACCATGAAGTAACACACTTCTTGAGTTTTGGATATAAGGTCAACCCATTCTCTTACGTTGGTGCCTTTATCAGGGTCGAAACATGGGAAATAAATATTAGAAATACGAACCGATCGAGTTTCCTCAGATTTGAATACTTTCATCATTTCAGCAAGAGCAGCACGATTTTCTTGAGACATTTGCATCATCATTTCGCACATTGTGTCCTTGAAAGTGTTTGCCAAAAATGCCATTGTTGCTGAATTTCCTGGTGCCGGTTGTTGGCGTTGGTTTGTCCCCTCTACTGATGTAAGAGGGGAGTTGGTAGGAATAATACCGTCTTCTTGATTCATGATAATCGTTTATTCCAATTACAATAAATAACAATAAAATAGTTTATAAAATAACTAGAGACCGTCATTAGTTAATTAAACAAAAGAACAAAATCAACGATAATACTGCGAGAAGTCCGTCTAGCTCGGTTGCCGACAAACGAATGCCGTATGGCACGATTCACCCGTGTTTTATAGCTGATTATAGATGACGCGTAGACAAACATGTTTCTAGAAAGGGTGACGTCACATCGTACGATGAATCGTACGTTTCTTTTTCTATTGTGTTGTTATAATATTTGCGCCAATATTTTATTTTATTTTATTTATTTTATTTAACACTTTTTGGAAAACTTACAGCTAATTTATACATGATTATGGAAAAAGGTGTGTTAGGGCTAATTACAAGTTTTCACTTTTAGTTGTAACTAATGCAGCTAGGTTACAAACGAAAGAGAACAGTGGTACAATAACATAAACATAATACACATAAAAAGGCAACCAAAAGAAGATAAAAAAAAAGAAAAATATGAAAAATATTCAAACTACATAATACACTTTTAAATGAAAAACGAGCTAGCGAGCGCCGTCCGAAAATTGGGAAGGCTGGTATGAAAGATGTCTAGATCGGGATGATCGTGATTCAAGTGGTTGAACAGGTTGCTTGCTCGTAGCAGGTACGACTGCTGTCGGTAGCTAGCTCTCGCGAATAGTACGTGTAACAATGTCGGCTGTCTATAAAATTTAATGTGCGTGCATAAACCCAGCTTTGCTAAAAGCTCTGGAGTGTCCAAATCGTTATTTAACATTTTAAATAATCGTAATATATCACTTATATCACGGCGAATATAAAGAGGTAGAATGTGGTGTCTTTTGCAAAGGGTAATGTAGTTGGAATCGTATATTTCAGTTTTAAATTGCACATATCTCATAAATTTCCTCTGGATATTTTCTATTCTATTAATATAAATATCATAATTTGTATTCCATACAATAGAAGCATACTCCAGGTGACTACGGACATAAGCACAGTATAGGATCTTTAAAACTTTTATATTGTTAGACTCGGAGCAGACTCTTATAAGGAAACCTAAAGCTCTTGAGGCCTTTTTGACTATTGACTCTACGTGTTTGTCAAACAGTAATTTAGAGTCGAAGATAATACCTAGATCCCTAATAAAAGTCACTCTTGTAACTTTGGTATTAAAAAGATAATAATCAAATTCGAGTGGTTTCGGTTTTCGAGTGTAAGAGCAAATGAAGCACTTTGAAACATTTAAATCAAGCTTGTTGAGCTTGCAATACTGCTGAAACCGTTCCAGGTCTTCCTGTAGACTTTGGGCATCCGTAGGACCACTGATAGGACACAGTATCTTTAGGTCATCGGCGTAAAGCAAGACCTTCGAAGCTTGAAAGCACATTTGCACATCATTAATAAATATATTAAATAGCAAAGGTCCCAGTAAGGATCCCTGGGGAACACCAGATGGGACGTTTTTTGCCCGGGAACAGTATCCATGAAGTGCCACTATTTGACTTCTGTTCTCTACATAAGAGGAAAACCACCGCAGCAAGTTTCCCCTTATTCCAACTCGTTGTAACTTATGCAACAGTAGGGCGTGGTCTATTCTGTCAAAACATTTCGAGTAGTCCGTATAGACCACGTCCACCTGGGATGGCTTGGACATGTACTCAGACAAAAATTCTGTACAAACCATCAGGTTAGTCTCCGTCGATCTACCCCTGACAAACCCATGTTGATTATCCGAAATTACATGTTTAAGTGCAGGATACATTTGTTCAACTATATTTTTTTCAAAAACTTTCGAGAAAAGACATAATTTCGATATGGGTCTGTAGTTTACTATTACATTTTTTGAACCACTTTTATGTACCGGTGTAATAAACGCACTTTTCCAGACAAGCGGCAGTTGACCAAGCTGAAGCGATCTTTGGAAAAGGAGGCTAAGTGGTAACGTCAGACTTTTAGCACATTTTAGAATAAATAGCGGAGATATTTGATCGGGACCCGCCGACTTATTGACATCTAACGATTTAAGAAATATGTAGACTTGA
Source organism: Marasmarcha lunaedactyla (assembly GCA_923062675.1). Lineage (NCBI taxonomy): Eukaryota > Metazoa > Arthropoda > Insecta > Lepidoptera > Pterophoridae > Marasmarcha > Marasmarcha lunaedactyla. The sequence goes on from OV281341.1 coordinate 20,764,166, forward strand.
TCCCTGTTTATATCTATTTGTGCCAAGTCACAATTACTAGAGTTTGTGGTACGTAATTCAGTACTAGTACGTAGTTCTGGATTCATATTCGAGTTATGTAAAAATGTAGAAGAGAAATAATTGCTAAACATTTCACAAATATTTTCAGCAGAAGTAGATAACTTATATGTATATATATATATATAATATATATGTAACATATATATTTATTTAGAATTTTCCTTTCAACTTGTACCTGAAACTATAACAAAAAAGAATACACCTTAATATAACTTCCATAAAGCCGATGTTGCAATTATCTTACCAAACTATCAGCCGTAGACTGGCATAACTTACTGGGGCCGGACCACATCCATCCGACTGAAGCTGTTGACATATTTTATAATATTATCTACACTATTATTGACCAAGATGTTCCGTTAAAACCTTGCGTAACAAATAAATACCCTAAATGGTTTTCTCCTCAACCCAAAAAAAATTTACGGCGAAAAGAAAAGATTTGGAAAACATGGAAAACGTATATTAGTTTAGGCGATTATAGACAGTTTTGTTTACTTCGCTCTAGGTGTAAACTCCTACTGTGTGACTGTTTTCGTGATTATATAAAAAATATGGAAATCGGCATAAAACATAACGTCAAACAGTTTTGGTCATACGTGCGCTCTTTAAAAACATCTCATAGTGACTATCCTGCTGCCATTTCATTTGAGAATGAGACAAGTAGATAGTACAAATCATAAACAATATTTTCGTCACAGAACAAAACGTGCTTTAAAAAAAATAAAAGCTTTAGACCCCAACAACGGCCCTGGGCCCAACAAAAACACTCCACTATTTTTAAAACAAACAGGTTCTATCCTAAAAGTTCCTCTCTACATCTTATTTATTAAATGTTTGTTACACGGTGTCCTTCCTGATCGCTGGAAACTGGCCTATATTACCCCTATCCATAAATCTGGATCTAAATTTAATGTTTCCTATTACAGACCTATAGCTATCCAATCTACTTTACCTAAACTCTTTGAATCTGTAGTTCACGAAAGTCTTTATCCTATACTCGACAAAAACCTAATATCACAACAAAACGGTTTTGTAAAAAGAAAATCATCAGTAACAAATCTTCTTTACTACACAGATTCACTTTTTAAAACAATGGATAAACGTATACAAATGGACGCTATCTATACAGACTTCAGGAAGGCTTTTGATAAGGTGGATCATCTCCTGTTGCAAAAAAAATTTGCGTTCATCGGGATCAAAGGAAATCTCCTGAGATGGTTTGCTTCCTACCTAGAAAACCGGACTCAAAAGGTCATAATGTGCGGGCATGAATCCAGTCAAGTCTATGTTCCTTCTGGAGTAATTCAAGGTTATGTACTCGGACCGTTGCTTTATATCGTATTCATCAATGACATAATCAACTGTTTTCAACATTGTAATATCCTATTGTTTGCCGATGACCTTAAAATCTATAAAGCGTTTAAAAATCAACTTGATGGCTATTTAATTAACAAGACGTAGATAGGTTTAATGCGTACTGTCTTGTAAACAAGCTCTACCTTGCCTATGACAAATGCCTTCACACAACATTTAGTAGAAAACGTAGCATAATTAGTTTTGTCTTCAAAATAGATAACAAATTAATATTTAACCAACACATTGATAACATAATCAATAAAGCATATAAAATGTCAGGATTTGTTCTCCGTTGTGCAAAAGCGTTTAAAAGTGCCTCTACATACCTCATACTTACGGTACCTCACACTTTATAAAGCTCTCGTTCGTCCTTGCCTTGAGTACGCCTCTACCTCTGAAATCCTCACTATGGAGTGTACAATAAAAAAATTGAAATTATCAAAAAAAAAATTGTGAGGGATATGCACTATCGTCTGACGAAACAAAGACTGTCTTATGGATACACTACTAAATAGATATAAACTTTTGTCAGAACAAGAACTGCGGCTGAGCGTTCATACTTTTCAAAATCCTTAGAAATGAAGTAAACTGCCCTGAGTTGTTAGATCAAGTCTATTTTAATGTCCCAAAGTGCAGAAGGCGGCGTAGCCCATTATTTTATTAAACCTAACCAAGCTCTCCGCGCTCCCTTATTCCGTGTTTGCTCTACATTCAATAAGAGGCTTAGTTCTGTAGACTTATTTAACTCAACTATGCAGAGATTTAAAAGTGAAATCTTCGACATGCTGTCTGGTTTGTCTGATAACAGTTTTTAAGTTTGAGTTTAAAAGGAAAAGAAAAAGAAAATAAAAAATTTCGATTTCTGATTAATTATTGAAAAGGAATAATCCTTTTTCCTATAATAATGGTATTGTACAATCAAAATATACCTGCATTCGTAACTTGTCCGCCTATTCTTTCATTTGTTTCTTTTTTTTTCTTTTTTGTATAATCAATTTTGTGTTTGGCTGTAGCGTAGTTGTAATTGTGGCGATCAAAAGTACATTTTTTTTTCATTCAACACATAGTTTGCTCTTAAGAAGTAATGTGTCCAATTACCTACATCTTTTATAAATATTGTTTTTTTATGTTTCTTAGTGAGAATGTTATGGATGTATACTGTAACTATTGCAATATTGTCTTTTTATAATTTTGTAACCCCTTGTATGCATCTGTTCTTTTCGCCAAAATAAATAAATAAATGTAAGTATATATACATATATGTTCGGTCCACGAACATTATGTATTTCTAAGCATCAGCACTTTAGGTACCGCGGCCGCAGTTATCGATTTATTAACGAGTATGCAATTAAGTGTCGTCCGCGTCGCGTGTACTCATATCATATCAATCTAGCTTATTCATCAACATTATACATCCTAGGTATTTTTAAGGAATAAACCTATTTACCTAACTTTAATCTTTAACTTAACTATTAAATCCTACATGGTCCTTCGAGCCTCCGTATAGGCGGGATAATTTCGCGTGTTCGGAGAAACCAGTGCTTTGGAAGTCAGTGTCCTGTCTCTGGATCTGGTTTAGCAAGCAGCGGCTGAAAACAAGTAAGATCTTTCCAATTTTTTTATCAATACTATATAAGAGCTAGCAATGGAAGAATTACTGTTCAACCAGAAGCAGCTTATTGAATCTATCAATACGCTAAGCATTAATTTCAACAAAGATGGAGCGGAAAGAAAATCTTCAATGGATTATTTTAATAGGCTATAAAGCAGCTATAAAAAGCTGAAAAGTAGTATTATTAAACAGCAGGAGGAGCTCTTAACTAAAGCTCATAGTCCGGCCGTGCAGCTTAAGAGTCAGGTAACTCCATAGCATGAAGTGGCGCGGCAGCAAGCGGCTGATGAAGAGCCGCAGCCACCTACAGTTAGGCAGCAGCTAGCAACACCTCAGCCAGCGGGAGAATCATCGCAGTACCAGGTTTCAAGGGCAGTATCGAGTAGGTTAGACGATATGTTGCTAAAGCAATACATAAACTTTGAAGCTTTCTCTAGGACGGTAGCTAACATAGATTTAGAGGAAATTAACGAGAAGTGGCAGTTTGAAGATACTTTAAAAGTTCTGGAGTCTCGCTGGTCCACGATTGATACCCTTCACTGGGAAATCGAGAACTAAACGGCGATGTGGCAGATGATTATCAGGGAGTATTTTTAACGCATGAGAGTACTTACCACCAGCAAAAGAGATCTCTTAATAAGAAAATGTGGTCTGTATCGCTCAGGGAGAAGTCTACGCCGGTAATGGACATACCGGTCTTCGCAGGTAGCTAAATAGCCAATGGACCTCATTCAAGGATATATTTAACGAGGCGGTACATAAAAATCCTTCACTATCTGGCGCGCAGAAAATGCAATTTGTAAAGAGCAAGCTGAGGGGTGAAGCCGAGAGTCTTATTAAAATTTTAAATAATCGCTATAACAGTAAGAAGCTCATATTTTCGTCCCATATGAACTCTATTTTGAATGTACCTAATATGCAGCAGCAATCCATGAGCCACATAAAGAAATTACACGACGTTGTGTTGGAAAATCTCTATGCAATCAAAAACTTTGGGGTTGATATCGGTACGTGGGACCTTATTTTAGTACATCTTTTGGCTGAAAAACTCGAATCGAGCACCCATGCTGATTATATCGAGTCTTTAAAGAACCCTCGAGAGCTGCCAGAATTACAGCCATTTCTTGAGTTTCTAGAATTCAAATTTACATCCATAGAAGCATCCCGTAGAAAGCAGGAATCTATTATACCTACATCCAACAATAGCTCGCATAAAGCCAATTTTAAAACTTTTAATTATACAAATCGCAAAAATGTTTATTCCACATATAACAATATCACAAAACCTATTGCAAAATCTAATGCCAATGAACTCGGGATCAAATGTCTAGGTTGCAAAGCCGATCATTTGCTGTATCAGTGCAAAATTTTTGTTAAAATGTCGAATGAATTAAAATTGAAAACGGTGATACAAAATAATTTATGCAAAAATTGCTTATTTGACCACAACGGTAAAAAATGCTTTTCTACAAAAACATGTCGCAATTGTAATGGAAAACATCATACGTTGCTGCACGAAGCAAGCTTACTAGGTCAACCATCGACATCCGATGGTGTGGAAATACCTAAACACGTGTCCACCAACTCGCGTGTATCGCAAGGGGAAGAATCTCAGGTCCTATTAGCAATAAGTTTAATACATGTGACAGCATAAATGGCTCAAAACACGTTATGCGAGCGCTGATAGATCCGGGTAGTCAGATATCTTTAATTTCTGAAAACGCAGCTCAAATGCTAGAAATCAAACGAAGAGGGTGTAGCGGGGTGATATTTGGGGTAGGGGAGAAGCGAAACAACAGCAAAGGGGTATTAAACATTGAATGTTCCTCGATATACAATGGTTTTAAGTTTAGCACTGAGGTACTGATTATGAATAATTGATATCATCCAGAATTTTATTTAAGTCGTCCTGTTGATTTATTATTTGAGGCTGACATCTACTCTCAAATTATACTAAGTGGTATCCTGAAGGGCGAGGACAATTCACAACCTATAGTACAACAAACACAACTGGGCTGGATTTTATGCGCTAGTATGATGAAAACTTTTCAGTGTAACGTAGTTTTAAATAACATAGATGACATCAAGAAGTTTTGGGAGATCGAGGATATTGAGGACGACTCCGAGATATCTAGCGAAGATCAGGAGTGTATAGACCACTACAACACAACCACGCTGCGGCAGTCCGAGGGTCGCTACGTAGTCAGACTACCGATGAAAAAAGGTGAGATAGATTCTTTAGGAGCATCCAAGAACACAGCCATAGCTCAATTTTTAAGTTTAGAGCGAAACTTAGCTAAGCAGTCCCATCTAGCAGAGCAGTATAAAGCCTTCATAACTGAATATCGTAGTTTAAATCATATGAATGAATGCAGCAAGGAAGCAATGACGTCACCGGGCTGTTATTTACCCCACCACTGCGTACAACAACAAGGAGAAGGCGACACTACTAAGTTTAGAGTAGTGTTTAATGCATCATCGAAAACCTCCACAGTGGTTAGTTTGAACGACGTCCTACTTAGAGGTCGAAACTAACAAAAATACCTTCATTCGCTTATAATTAAATGGAGACAATACCAATTTGTATTGAGAAAATGTACAGGCAAATTTTATGCTTAGATCAGCATTATCAAAAAATAGTATGGAGAGACTCACCCAACGAACCCCTAAAATCCTTCCGGTTAACAACTGTAACCTACGGGTTAAAATCGGCTCCATTCCTAGCAATAATGACGTTGAAAAAACTAGCGGACGACGAGCGTCAAACCTACCCGGAAGCTTCAGAAATAATTAAACCTGACCTATGTATGGATGATTTTACACAATAGGCGTATTTCAAATACTGGTCGGTCACATTAACAAACTTCTACAATCAGGCGGTTTTAGATTACGTAAATGGGCGTCCAGCTGCGAACAATTAATTTAAAACATAGATGATGAGTTAAAACAGGAAGGTAACAAATTTAACTTTAAATTAGACAGCACAAAAACGTTAGGTTTAACCTGGAACATACGACAGGATAATTTCACATTCAGTCACAATCTAACAGGTACCTTAACACCGAACCTAACGAAGCGAGTTCTACTTAGCGAAATCTCAAAAATCTGTGATCCCTTAGGATAGCTGGCGCCTGTTGTGACTCACTCAAAGCTACTTTTCCAAAGGGTGTGAAAGGCAAACAAAAAAAACCCAAGAGCTGGGACGATACGGTACCCGATCATATACGAAAGGAGTGGGTAAAGTGGGCGGACCTGGATAACATCAAGCACTGTAAGGTATCGAGATGGATAGGAAGTGGGGAATGTGATTACATCCAGCTACATGGGTTTTGTGACTCTTCCTTGCGAGCATACGGCTGTGTGGTTTACGCACGCATACAGAAGCATTATAAAACTACCATCGTTTTACTAACAGCTAAAACTAAACTTGTACCACAAGATAGACAGATTACATTACCTAAATTAGAGCTTAGCGGAGCGCAACTATTAGCAAAACTTATGAAAACATTAAGTGAATATCAAATTGAAGTTTATGGTTGGTGTGATTCACAAGTGGTACAAGGTTGGCTGCAGGGTGACCCTGGAAGGTGGAAGACGTTTGTTAGCAATCGAGTTAAGATCATCACACCTATAATACCGGCAAGCAATTGGAGGTACGTAAAATCCGCAGAAAACCTTGAAGACTGCGCAAGTAGAGGTCAGCTATCTTCACAGTTATGTGAAAACAGTTTGTGGTGGGAAGGGCCAGCTTGGCTGACATCATTCAGCAAGGAAAGAGAACAGGAGGTATTTAAAACTGATATAGAAATAAGAAAACAACACATCAACGTCATCCAAACTGAGCATACGGAACCCTACATAATTGACCAGTTCGATAAGAAAAATAATAAACATTGTCGCGTGGATACTACGGACAATTAATCACAATCGTAAGCAACTATCTAACTATCTCACGTTACAGGAATTACGAGAAACAAAGAGACTTATTATAAAACATGTACAGTCTATAGAATTTGCCCATGAGATAAAATATCTTTCTAAAAAGCAATGTGTAAAATCGACTAGCAAACTATTAAATCTTAATCCGTTTATTGACAAAGATAATATCTTAAAGGTAGGTGGTAGACTACAAAAATCGCAATTAAATCTCGAAAGCAAACATCCAGCGATACTCCCTTACGACAGCCGCCTTACCACTGCTTATCGAGGACGCTCACAAGCAAACATTCCACGGGGGCGCCCGCCTTACAGCCACCTGGCTACGTCAGAAGTACTGGATAGGCAGTGGCAATAGAGCTAAGAAAATGTGTGACCTGTCGTAATTATAAATATCGACGTCACGTACTACTCCTGCATCATCCTTCTTTCATACTGGCGTGGATCTCACTGGATTCGTGGAAATTAAAAGGAAATTAAAAAGCTTACCCTGGAAGAGGCATCAGAACAACAAAGGGGTATATTGTATTTTTTATTTGTAAGGTTACGAAAGCCGTGCATATTGAACTAGTATCCGATCTATCTAGCGCAGCATTTTTATCAGCCCTCCGAAGGATGGCAGCCCGACGCGGAGCCCCGCACCATATGTATAGCGACAACGGCACTTACTTTATCACAGGTAATCGAAACCTGCAAGAGGAATATTTTGTCCTGCAACAAATTATCGATAGGGATTTTTTAAAGGAGATCACTGCAATGAAGGTGGAATGGCACTTCCAGGCTCCATCATGGCCGAGCGCCTCAGGATTGTGGGAACGAGCTATTTGCAGTCTCAAAGGTCAGTTAAGATCAGTGATAGGAGAACAAAAGCTAACCTTTGAGGAATACTTTTACCTTTTTAGCCCAGGTTGAAGCGTGCTAGAACTCCCGACCGCTCTGTGCGCTTACTGAAGACCCGGACGACCTTGAGGTACTTACACCAGCTCCCTTTCTGACCTGTAGAGCCGACCTGACCATCATAAGGACTGAACGGGATGCGAGAACGAGATAGCAACTCATTTGTAAATTATTACAAGATCTCTGGAAAAGATGGAAAACAGAGTACTTAACTCAACTAACGGTAAGAAGCAAGTGGTTAAAGCCGCAGCCCAACATTAACGTCGGAGATATAGTTTGCATTCATGTTGATAATCTGCCTCCTGGTAAGTGATCAATGGGAAGAGTATTGTAGTTACATCCCGGCAGCGACGGAATAGTAAGGGTGGTATCCTTAAAAACCAAAAACGGGCAAATGAAACGACCAGTTTTAAAACTTTCGGTTCTACCAATTCGTCAGAACGAGACGACCGAACCATCACCGAATGAAATAGCAACATCCGCCGCTGTCACAAGCCAATCTAAATCTACAACCAAACGCGGCATCTTGACGGTATTGTTATCAGTGTTTTAGCGATGGGTAGCTCAGGAGTGATAGATAAAAAAGATATGCATCACTCCGTTTGAATCAATCACTCTTTATATCCGTTCATATACAAATGTATCACTGTATCTTTACAACTCACTCGCTCACGCACGCGTCGTACGATTATCTCGCTCGCACAATGCTAGGAAGAGAAGTCTCGTAACTCGCAACAAATAGTTTTCAAAATACATAGTTTCAGAACCCGTTATTGGGTACCGATAAATAGTTTCGTTTCGATACTGCAAAATGGCGCCATCACTAAGAAACTCAAGAAAACAAAATCAAAAGTAATCTTACATTTCATCATATCTTTTATATCTCTCATTGATATATTTGATCGAGTTGAGCAGAGCAAACCTACTGAGTAGCGAGAGTGACGCGCGGGCATGAGCAACTGATATATTTGTGATAAAGATATAAAAGAGTGATACATATCACAGTGATCGAAAGATACATATCAATCTTTTCTTTTCAGTGATACATTTTGCCCATGACTGCTAGACGCTGCCGCCGCGGCCTTGTCAACGGAGTAGGCTATCTATAAAACTACCTGTTTGGCGTGCTTGATGATAACTTTGCCCAACAGTACCAGCGAGACATATTAGAGCTACGTAGCAATCAAAAACATCTAGCCAATCTATGGAGAAATCAGACATTGAGCGTGGAAGCGGAGTATAACCTCCTTAAACGAACTGAAGAAACCATGAATAAGCAGCAGGAAATCCTACGTAAAAATTTACTTGTCTTAGATCCACAGTTAAACAAAGTAACCAGCGAAATAAATGTAAGTACGATAAAAACCTATTTTACACTCGAGGCATTAACGGCAAGCCAGATGTTACAAAACTTAAAGGAAATTCAAGGTATGTTATTAGATCAGATTACCGACATTTATCATGGCAAGTTCAACTTTCATCTAATCACTCCCGAACAGCTTTTAAGCGAACTTAGCGTTATTTCTACACAGCTACCGTCCGATTTAAGTTTACCTATAGAGAACCTTCATAACGATCTACGTAAAATATAATCCCTTCTTAAAATTAAGACAAGAATGTCAAGAGATTATTTGTTATTCGAAATTAGAATACCTCTTATATCGAGAGAAACTTATGGCTTATATCATCTTATACCTCTACCTCATTTAACAAAAAACAACACAATGATCACCTTTATACCCAAAGCAAAATATACAGCTATTAACTTACGTAAAGATACCTACATACCTTTAAATGAACATATAATCAACGAGTGTTTATATGAACCCGACACTTACCTTTGCTATCTGAGATCACCCATTCAACGTCTGAGAGGTGATTACAATTTATGCGAATTCGCTGATGAAGCGAGAACTTGTCTTGTAAAATCCGCTGTGTGTATGAATGGGTCACCTTAAATAATATAAATACTTATCTGTACTTCTGCTACCACGAATTTACGGTGAGGGTTCACTGTGGAATCGATCAGGTTACCTCTTATCAGCTGACACGGTCCGGTATTGTCACAGCATCGAGCGATTGTATGATAAAGACTGCGACTCGTACATCTACTCTCATAAGCTTTTAAAACCCAATATCCTACATGTACGACCCAACGTTATTGCCACGCATATCCCTTTATTAATAATTTAATAGACTTATCTTATCTTATAACTTAAATATAATCTAAAAGCTAATTTCCCTATTAAATTACCCTACAGCATTAAATATAATATACACTCACCTAAAACAGGACTCACCTTCAAACACTATATATAATGTAATCTAAAATTAAAATACTCGAAAAATTTAACTTTTATCTACTAACTGGTAAAACTTTCATAAAACCTAAATTCCCTATTAATTTGTCGTACATATATTAAATAAAAATAAACACTAATCCAAAGACAGGACCAACCTTCAAACACAACACGGTATTCTAATTTTTAAACAATTGAAAAATTTAAACTTTATCTAGGTACGAACCGGCAGAACTGTTGGGTTACTTTCCCTTCCTGACTAAAATCAAAAGATCGAATGCCCTGAAACCGAAACTGAAAATCCAATGTGAATTTAACTGCCCGACTGCCAAAGCAAACACCTCACTGCTTGAATCCCTAATCCTTAACTCCCTGACTGTCCCCTCTCCAGCCTACTCGCCTTTTAATAACCAAACGAGAGAATTTTTTCTCACGGTGCACCACATACAACGCTTTTGCGACTCTATACCCAATTATCAGTACTAAGTTTCAAGTGATATTTCAACACAAAGTATAATAATATATTCTTGTAAAAGAATGTACCTACCTTTGGGTTATAATCAGTGTGTAGATGCGAAAGCATCCCTCAATTATTTTTCCTGTGAATAATTACTACCAATAAGATCATACCTAACAATGGAAAAGAAACTCTAAGATAACAAAGTAGGTATCCCAAATTGCTATACCTTTTAAACTTTAGAAATATTTATTAGATGTATTTATATCAAATTAGTATATAAATTCTGAGAAATATGTACCAATTCTAAATTAATATATATACCCATTTTTATTCTAAGCAAGATAAATGAATTAAATTGAACATGTAATTTTAATCAATGAAATGTATTAAGATCGCAAATAAATTTAAACTTCCTTTTCGTTAACTAATCTTTAAATCATTGATACATAAACAATTATGTCTATCAATAAATACAGGTACGTAGTATGTCATTAGGTATTTTTATAGTAACTTTTGAAAATTAATATTGCCTAAAAAGGTTTATTGAGATTATATTCCCATTTTATATACAAAGTTCGAGTTTGTTCCGTCACAGTGTGTATCGGCTGACGTAATCGTCTTACAAAAACATGGCTTATGCCTTATGATGAGGCATACCTAGGACCATATACCGTTGTTAATTGAGTGTAATCTTAATTTAATATAACCTCAAATAATGGTATCAATTACAGACGATAATAGTACTAGTAAGAATAAGATTATAAATGGGGGGAAAGGGGCTTTTGTCAAATAAATAAATATCAATTAATTTGTCAAGCAAATTTGTACTAATAGTAATCATAGGTTTTTTTAAATAGTATGTATAATAAAATTAGGTATAATGATAAAAGCCGCGAAGTGTACTAGTAATTTTATGACTACGACTAAAAAGTATGTAACCGGTTGGAATATCCATGTTAAAGAAGCGCACAGGGAGGCTCGGCTTGCCTTCTAACAATGGACGTCCAACGGTAGACCCAGGCTAGGCCATTTTTATGAAAAAATTTACGAATCGCGAAATTTTTTTAGGAGTAAGCTAAAGAGGTGTCATGATAATCAGACACAAATAAAAATGGATATCTTAGCTAAACACAACGAAGTGAAAAACTTTTAAAGTTTTGGAAGTCCACGAACAATTTCAATCCCAGGCCGAGCCTACCGGTGACCATAGCCGGTGGGGTTCATAGGACCCAATAGGTTCAAAGACCAGTTTAGGGTTCTGTCTTCACAGTGTCAACGGTCTCAGATGAACGATGCTAAGGCCACCAATAAACATCTGACCTTGAAATTTTCATCAAAAGAGATTGACAATATCATAAAAGGTATGGTTAGAGACAAATCACCTGGCCACGATAAACATCGAACATCTGCAGCACGCTGGCGTTCATCTGCCTTGGGTTCTTAATATGTTGTTTGCGTTATGTGTGGGGTATTGCTACTTACCGGATTATATGATTAAAACTATTGTCATACCTATACCTAAGAATAAAACCGGAGATGCCTCGGATATAAGTAGCTGCAGGCCTATTTCGTTGACGACGGTCATCGCAAAGGTGCTGGATAGTGTTCTGGACAGGCACATGGCTGGACAGTGTTCCGGACAGGCACATGGGTGGACGTATAGAATTGCACGACGCGCAGTTCGGCTTTCGGCCGGGATTATCCACAGAGAGTGCAGTCTTGGCTTTAAAACATACCGTGCAGTTTTACACCAAACACAATACACCCGTGGTCGCCTACTTCTTGGACCTTTTCAAAGCCTTTGACTTAGTTCTTATGAGCTTTTATGGCAAAAACTAAAAGAAGATACCCAGGTCGCTAGTAGTGTCTAGAAGTAGTGTCTGTACTTGATTATTAGTACAAAAACCAGACAAATCATGTGAGGTGGGCAGGATCCTTATCGGATGCGTACGGGTTGGAAGTCGGAGTAAGGCAAGGGTGGTTGATCCTAGACTTTTTAACCTCTATGTAAACTGCTTGATTGGGGAGCTCAGCAAAGCCAATGTTGGGTGTCATATAGGTGGAATATGTTTCAACAATCTAATTTACGCCGACGACATGGTTTTGCTGAGCCCCTCAATCCAGGGCATGAGGAAACTGCTTCACATATGTGAAATATATGCGGAGGCCCACGGACTCAGATACAATGCTGATAAAAGCAAACTCCTAGTTTTTAAAGCTGGCAATAAAACATATCTTAACCTGCCGCCTGTTACCCTCGCAGGATCGCCTCTTAACAGAGTTACAAGCTTTAAATATCTGGGTCACTGGGTCACCGAGGTTCTAACAGACAGCCTGGACGTTGACAGTGAACGCAGGGCATTGTGTGTCCGGTGCAACACGCTGGCCCGCAGATTTGCACGATGTACGAGGGAGGTAAAACTTGTTCTCTGTAAAGCGTATTATCAGTCCCTCAACACGTGCAGTCTGTGGCTCAGCTATACGCGTCGGGAATATAGTGCCCTGAGAGTTAAGTACAACAATGGTTTTAAGGCACTGTTGGGATTGCCGCGACGCATTAGTGCATCTGGCATGTTTGCAGAAGCGCGTACAGATGGTTTTCAAGCCATTATAAGAAGACGCTGTGCCTCTGCGCTCGAGCGCGTTCGCGAGAGCCCTAACAGCATAATCAAGGCAATAGCAGACAGGTGGGACAGCCCTATGCTGGTGCACTGGCAGCGCGAGCACAGCACTAAGGTCCCCTGATCTCCCACGCATGCATTTGATAATTATAATAATATTATATAATAATAATACTATTATTATTATAGATATTAAAAATTGTATGTTTTGCTAACCACATATTATGGACTTATTATCTGAAATAAATTATTATTATTATTATTATAAATTAAGTTTGATGTTTGGTCAAGAAACAAATGTTTTGATTCCAATATTTACCATTGAGCAGATAACTTGGGGGCATTAAAGTGTTATTAATATAATATGCCAGTGACTGTTGTCCATGCACACACCATTGATTGAATATTATTATTATTATGTGTTTGATGGCAATCAGCTGTTGCTAATACGCAATGACTATTTCTGCCAATTTCTAGTACTTATTAGTATAATAAAGGTAATGTTTCCAAAGTGGGCTAGTTTATGAGCGCATTATTTACGGAGAAATAAAAATATGGTTATTTGAATAAAAATATTAAGGTAATACGAAACTTCGTATCTTCAGTGCACATTTTTGTTTTCTAAAATGTATATGGCAGCACTGTAAAGTCTGCTCTTTCCTATCTGCGTTTATGAACGTTACTAATTCTTTATCTGTCTCTGTCAAAACTGTCACTTTGTCAAGTCTAATGTCATGTGTGGCAACAATGTGATTGAATCCTTTTTAGGTTTCCTGAGTTTTATAACAGATTTGAATGAACAAACGAATTAGAAGAAGATTTATGGTTCTAAAGAGTATTGTTATTGTAGTCTTGTCTTTTATTTTCTTTTAGATTTTATTAGAAATGGTAAATAAATATGGGTACTGTAGCCATGTATGTTGAATGATTGATTGATTGATCGAAAGTGACAGCTGTAACGACAACAAGACGGTAAGTATGACCTATGCTTGATAAGTATGGCGCAGGTGGTCCATATTTGATCCTCACAGATTTTCAATAAAAGTGTGCGCTAAAATAGCATGTCATTAACGAAATATATATAATTTTTTTGTGTTAGTACCTACATAATATGTAGGTAGTAAATATTCTCTATATTATCCCGGTGCGCTCGTAATCTAGCTCCAGCTCCAGAAATCTAGCTCCAGAAACAAGTCCTTTTAACATTGCTTTCAAGTCATCTAAGGAAAATCACCATTAATTGATGTCATGTCAAATTCTACTGTCCCTTTTGTCAAAGTCAATCAATTTATTTTATCATTCAATCTTCTTCTTTTTGGCATCAGTCGTTCGTTTCAGTGTTGCCAGATCAGGGGATTTCCCCCTAGAGTTAGGGGTTTTTCAACCGAGTTAGGGACAAAATAGGTAGAAAAAATATTTGGGTGATTTTTAGGGGCAATTTAAAAAACATCAAATACAGTTTTTTTTACCAAATATCACGTTGCTGACGTATTGTTATTAATTTTTTATTTACGATGGTAAAAAAAACATTCATAACAAAACAGGTAATTAATAGATGTATTAATTACCTGAGCGCCACAATTAGTCTAGGTTGAGATTCGAGTTGTTGAAGACAACGAATAAAGAGGGCCGGTAAGATATGACCTGTCAACTGATTGATAGCGAGAAGACGCGTCTTAGTTACCAAATATATCATTAAAAAAATATTTTTTTTACTGACTTTAAAGCAATTGAAACTGTGATAAGACAGTCTAAGGAAAAAAAGAAAATCGTTTTTAAATATTTACGAGAAATATTTTTTTTGAATGCAGCCAATCTTTTGTAGTAAGTTATACAGAAAGCAACCTAGTGAAAGACCGAAACTAAAAATTACATTAGAGCAAAGCTCATATTAAAATAAAAATACTATTATGCCAGTGAATACATACTTATAATGATTATTATAAAATATTAAAGTTGAACGTAGCTATTAGCTATGAGATGAGGGTTCTGTCATTCACACACATCAATCAGACCTCAACGTCAGATGTGATTGATATGTATTCATTTTCTTCATTTCTTGAAGTCGATCGTGTGCTCTTGCGTCGTTGAGTACTGTGACTGTTCGATCTCGTTTGTGTTTCCCTTTTTTTTGTGACCTTTTTATGTTTATATTCTAATTGAAAATAATGTAAACGGAAGAGAAGGAATAAAAGATTATTGTTGGTATTGCATTGTTGGCTGTCGCAGAGTAGGATGTAGCTCATGTTATGACAATGGTGTGGTACCTTGGTTGGGCTAGCCAGCAGAATTTTTTAGACCATGTTGTAGTTAGGGAGGATTATGAATAAACAAAACTAATATTAGAAATGTTGTTTCAATTAAACCCTTGACAAATTTAAAACAATATCTTAAGAGGCTGATTTTAAATGATGTAGGTAAGTAATAATGTAAAATCAACCATTTGCTTGTTGTTAATATGTTGACAAACTGTAAAGGAACCTGAACCGCCATCGCGGAAATAAATAGGAAGTGTATAATATGACCACTTCTGTGAATATCTCTAGTTCTGAACCATGCAGGATCTCTAATATTTTATCTCATGATATTGACGGAGGTCTCAAGACTAGGCGAAGAAAACAATTACGTAACTTACTTTCGTAACAAATTATGAAAAATAACTAATTTATTAGGATATCATTCGCCACAACATTTAATAAAGTAGTATCACTATGTGATATGTTATGTTATGTTATGTTAATACTTGTTACATTGCAGCAGGCCACTTATTTTTACGCAAGGATTAAGCAATTTGTTCATTATTTTCTTAATCTTGTTGATATCCTGATATATTTACGACTATTCAGCTGCAACATCTATACAATTGTTATTTTTGTAAGTCATTGACGCCTTAAATTGTCGCTTTGAGGTTATGTATTTATTTTATAAAATAATTTTATTTCTGCATAGAATTTTAAAATATTGATAATAGATTTGGATACTTAATACAATAAACAACTGTTAAAAGCACTAACGAATTTAAGACGGGATCAATGAAAGAATTTAAGTGACAGGTTTTTGAATGTATGGAGGGTGACCGGCCTTCTTTAGCTATAAGTAATAAAATGCAGCAATAATAAAGTTTTTTTAATATACGAACCGTATACGAGCATGGTACATGCCTCCTCTTTAAAAAATCGCTGCATGTCACCATCCACTTGGTGAGGGGATTTCTAGGGGAGAAATCAAATTAGTCTAGGGGCATGTCATCGAGACCATCTGGCAACACTGGTTCGTTCGTAGTAAGCAAAAAGCAAAGCAAAGCGAAGTTACTCAATAAAGAGAAATGTTTTTCTTTATTATTTACTTACAACGACAATGATTTAGTAAATACATAATATTTTTTATTGGTCGAACAAGTTTGGTGTTCCCATAAATATGTGGGTTCCGCTGAAATCGACAAAGCTTGCAGTAGGTAAGTTCAAAGATGAAAATAAGGATATTCTCTACATCCTGTAGTGTGACTCTACCTACTAAGGAAGTATACTACGTGATCTGATTATCAACAGAAATATGGTTTTTAACCGTAGTCATTAAATTTTTATCGTTCTGATATACTAAAAGTTTATCTGTTTATCTGTTATCACCTTAGTGTTTATTAAACATAATAGAATTTTGTACTTTATTAATTCATTTCTTAGAATTTCTCATTCTTAATGTTTACAATTTTAATAAATACTTTTTGATTGTTTTTTAAAGTTTATTTTGTTATAAAACTTATTATTGTTCATGCACATAGTAAACAACTGTAAGGTTTCAGTTGTGCATTATCAGACAAAGAATACAAACATAAATTACACTAAATATTACAATTAAATATTATCTAAAATTTTCCTAAGTCTTTCGCATTAATAATCATAAAAGTTTTAAAAGGTGTGTCAGTCAATTCTACAGTAACATAGTTTCTTGAGGTATTGTGCATGTGTTATTCAGTTAAGGGATTTTTAATATGATGTCATAGCAGTCATCATCAGCCATGTTACTCCACTGGAAATTTTTTTGTGATATCACACTCTGTGGTTCATCACATGAAATTGAGATTTAATACAAAGTGCCACATCACAAAAATAAATAAATAAAAAAAGTTTTGTATTATATCTGTAATAATTTTTCCTTCATTATTTTTCTTTTTCTATTGTTAATTTGTAAATGTTCTGTATAAATGTATGTATTCACAGCATTAAATAAATACATAAACCATGCCTGAGTAGCTTGTGTGATCAACCTCTGTCAATTGCATTTTTTTATTTATTTTATCTTACCTAAAAGAAATCCTGAAGTATTAAATTTTCATGCTATAAAAACAAAATATGCTTATTTAATATTTCATGATTTTTATATATATATCACTGTACAATAAAATTTTCAGCTGTTTACAACTGGAAAGGGGATGTGAAGTGTGGCTTGCCTCTTGAAATTGGAGAGACTGTTCAGCTACTGGAAGAAAATTCAGGTATATTTTCACACCACAGAAAAAGATTACTTAATACTCTGAACTCCATACTATAAACATCCCTTGTTCATTCCATTCCTTCCGTCTATAAATTTTTAAATCAAAAATGTGAACTGATATTTTTCTACACTCCCAGAAGTGTTGGTGAAAAGTACCAATAAAATGTTCATAAATATAAGGACACTATTTTAAATGCCAAATTTCAGGAGAACTTTTTATGTATATCATTAGAATACTAGGATACTTTTGAATATTATAAATCAAAACAACTGAGGAGTGTTCTAGAGTTGTCGAGAAATTCCTACATATATTTCTGGTTAATATGTCCTTTATTAACTCAATAAAACTGTTGAAACTTACTTTTTCTGTATCAATTACTTTCAAGTTACTTTTGATATTTGCGTTTAGACCATAATATATTGCAATTTATACACTATTGATAGAACAACAAATTTATACTTTGATACCATTACAATTTGAATAAGTAAAAACAAATATTGAACACAATATGTTTAATGAAAAGTGCAAATGATTGTATTTTTTAAATTAATTTTGAAGCAGATTAGAATAAATAAAATGCCTACTTACCTTTATATTGATTTATAATAAAGCCTTAGTAATTATTGGTTATGTGTTTTGTATGTAGTTAATTAATTATATAGGGTCTTCGCCATTAACTTTGCATTTTTAACTAGTCTCTCTGACTCATCATAGCTTTTTAACCATTCAGTTAGGTTGTTTTTACAATTATACTTAAACTAATGCAATATACTTAAAATTTATTATATATACAGAATGTTTCTCTAAATGAGTTAAGTTGATTCCAGAGGACTACCATACCTATCTACTGAGCCCGCATGTATGTTAAGGAATTATGGTAGTTTTGTAAAAATCATTAATTTTAATTTATTACAAAGTATTATATTATGACATGACATAATATTATATATATAATATCTTTTTTTTAAATTTTAAACACTTTTTCTTTAACTGAGTGCCATGTTTTGAACCTTAGTTTCATAGTAAAATAGTCACCTGCCTCATTTCAATACAAGTTAAAAAATCTATTTAAACCACATAAATTGGGTTTGAATAAAAAAAAATTGGCTTTTCAAGGATAAATAAATATTGAAAAATGAACTCTCTGTGCTCCTTAAGGATTTTGAAAAGTGCACAGGAATAGGCTTCTTCAGAAGCTTCCATAGTAAAACAAAAATAAATACTTATTAGCACATAATTTTTTCAAATTAGAGTCCCAATGTGATGAAGGAGATTTACATAGCTTTCTCCTTTATTCCATATCATCTTTTTTGCACATTGTTGACTTTCCTAATGTTGATCAATGTTTTAACAATGAGGTTCTATAATATATGGAGATGTTACCTTCATAGTAAATAATATGAAATGCTTTCTAAATGTGGCAACAAGAAGTATTTTACAAATTGTCTTTGACCACTGTAAAATTTGACAGCTCAAGAGGATACTCGGGAACGATGGTATCAGTAAAATAGGGTACAATAACAATAATGTGTAAATGTTTTATAAATATGTTTTTAATATTGTATCTATGGAATAAAATATACATTTCTGGTAAAACTGAATAAGTGAACCTAAAATAGTTGTTAGGAAAATATTGACTATTCAAACCGGTATTCGTAAGATTACTTAAAAAGCATTATTATTTTGACCTTTAGTAATTATTAACGGGTATTTGTTACAAAAATTTCCAAGTATTAATATATAATCCTTATAAAAATTAAACACAATTATTATAACATGTTATTAAAACAAAAACAGATAAACTGCCATAGAAAGTACATTCAGTACTTAAAAATGATTTTAATTCGTACCAAGACAGTATTTATTGGCAAGGTAAGATAGTGTATTAATGCCGAGTCTTACCCAGGAAATGCACAGTCCAAATTAGGAGCTTTTGGACCTCTGCTAACTTATTCGAAGTTCTTGTATGTAGTAGACCGATCGTTTAGCCGCTGAGATCGCAATTTGAAAACCTATCGACCTGTTTAATTTAAATTTAACTGAGGTCGAACATTTTATTACAACACAAGAGCCTTTTCTAACCTAACAAAGAGTTTTTAAGAAGGTTCCGACTGTGTATTTCGGCCTTTTCGGTCAGGAAACTTTAAGCACATCTTGTTATAAATCGATGCATTTTTAAAGCCCTCTGTCAATCGATAAACTTGCTAAATACTCAGTGACTGGTTCGCAAAACTCTGTTCCTACACCCTGCACTTAGTTGCCTATTTAGGGGAACCGACTTTCGACTTGAAACTCAATAATTTACATTAAATCACTTATTCTTTGACTTCCAGGCTGGTACAGAGGCTTCAGTACAAAGAACCGATCAGCATGGGGTATATTTCCAGTCTGTGTGATTACCATACGACCATGCACGGTCAAAGGGTCAGGCCCTACGGCGGTGGCCGAGTTGAAAGACGACCCTTTGGTGCGAGAGATTGCTGGGGTCCTCAGGGAATGGGCTCGCCTATGGAAGAAACTATATGTGGTAGGTATTCAAAAATTTTTACAGTCTAGGTAATGTTTTATCCGTTTAAATCAATTAAAACATAGAACCGCGACAGCCTTAATAATTCCTCTGCAGGGATATCAGCCTCAACCAACTTAGGGGGTGGTTTCAGGAAGTTTAAAATCCACCGCACTTGCCTACTACCGGTTCGCAGACTTGACACATACCTTCAAAGTTATTTCTTAGGTATGTGGGTTCACGATGTTTTCGTTCACCGTTAGAGCAGTCGACTTAACGTTCTTAGTTTTTAAAACTGATTGATCTATATGGCAGTCACCGAGGATCGAACTCGCGACTTTATTATGAGCATAATACCCATATGCCTCCGACGCTCCTGTACGAAACCATAGTACTTCAATCTCATTATTTATAACCTAAAACGCAATTCAAGGTTCTTGATGCATAATACTATACAACTTGAATTGCATGCATTTGATATAAAAAAAATCCCGAAGCGTTTAAAAATTATGCCGTAATAAGGTCAAGTACAAAAACTGGCACGAGAACACCACAATGAACCGTGTGTATTATGTTCCTAGCCAATTTGAAAATAACTAGTGTTGCTTTTTTACCACCCAGTTACTATGTGAACGTATACACTAAAATTGGCAGTATGTCTCAGTCCTGACTTCACACAATGCCGAGAGTAAGTACGTCGTAGATGTCATTATACATGACTGACATTTTAAGCTGTCTATTTGAAATCTCAAGCAGCGTCAGGTTAAAAACACTTCTCTAGTCTGCTTTAGACACAGTAAGGAAGTATATCCAAATAATTCATAATAGATCGGGGAAAATTTATTGTTATTCAAAAGTTAATGTTGGTTTAAGAGTTTTTAATACGAAAATTTTGGTGTCAAAAGTCCCGCTCGCCCTGTTCACGAGGTTGCGGATAAAACCGACGCCATTTTTGAAAAATTTGAGCAAGATTGGCAAATTTATGGTATCCACATACCTAAAGAAATGAAAATTAAACACAAGACAGTTTTAATCTATTTTACTGACATTGGACACCAGTGAATGATATTTAGATAATTAAACTTAAATATAAACAATGATGCGCCTGCCATGCATAAAACAAAGAAAATAATAATAAGGGTAAGGGTAGTTGTTACAGGGTAAATTTAAAGGAAATTAGAATGGTATTTGAATGAAATGGTTCCTTACAATATCGCGCATTACTTGACCAGTGACCCACCGAGCGTCGTACTAGTTGTATATATATATATAAAAGTTGTATCTATGTGCCTCGAAATCTTTGATTTGCGATGTACATTTAATTTAATTTTCAGTGTGTTTTAGGACTCGGACTTCTTAATTTATATTTTTTCAATTTGAAACATAGGTTTCTCTGCTGGCGATATCAATCAATGGTGACTTCATAAGGGATACGTTTTTACAAATTCATTGCAAATACATTGTTGGGGCAAGTTCTTACATATAACATCTTACCTCGTATCATTTGGGCTGATTACCTTACAAGTTTGTCAGCTGTCAAGTAGGCAAAGAAAGAAACCAACGTCTAAAGCTTAAAACTTTTTAATTAAAAAAATCTGAGATATTCAAAAGATCAAAAAGTGAGTTTAAAAATAACTGACTTCAAAAGTTATTAAATTTTTCTGTTAAAATAGTTTTAAAATAAATATTTAATTTTGATTTATCCTTAATAACTGATAATTTATCTGGCTGGATCCCGAGTTAACTCGTGAACGGGTGCCGTTTGAGGCTTGAGGAAAAGAATAATTTTGTATAGACATAAAGACACTCTGTAAATTTATTTTGAAAAAAATATACCCGTGAAGTTTCTTGCCAGTTCTTCTTCACGAAGGTTTTTTCGAACTGGTGGTAGAATCATGTTTTATTTGACGTCAATAAGAACAAGTAATTGTCAATGTTGAGAAAATAAATATTTATTTCCTTTCATTTCTCTAACAACGTGCCTCAATGGTGTTACTTTTTTAGGGGTAAAGGTGCGATAACGTAGTTTTTAATTTTAAATGCCCATTGAGAGAAAATAACGTCAATTTAAATAATGTTTCAGTAATAATTTATTAGCTCACTATTTATATTATCGATTAAAACACTCAGAGGTATAAATTATTTGGTAGGCTTTGATATAATGACAATTATCTAAAAAAATAACAACCGGCCCCATTCTCCCCTACCACACAAAAAAAGTCGTCACTGTTCCACTCACTTACAATGAAAACATTTTTTTTTGTCATAGGCATATTGTTGGTATGCCAAAATGGTAAGTGGGCAATCATAATAAAAACAGTTTTTTCTCGTCGAATAAAGCTATAAATGTGGAATATGGCTTATTGTAAAGCAAAAGACAGATTTCATTCAGATTCACTTAGGCATGCATTATTAAAACTCTCATGTGAGATCACATTCTTGGCGGTATCGTGAAAAGAAAATAACCTACAATATATTAGCAATGGATCTGTAGTCAAAATAACAAACTGGTGATATAATAGCATTTATAATGCAGATAATAAAATCTGTGCTAGATCCAGACTAACCACTACTGACGATTTGACGACAAAGGATTGCTTGAATTGTATAAAAATGGCATAATACTGTTAGCAAGTGTGACATTCCGATTGCAGTGCATTCAGATACCTGACCTTCACCAGAGCATACTAAACAATGCAATTTAAATTATCATTAGCACGTTAATTATTATTAATTTCCAACAGGAAAGAGAAACGTACAGATTCAGTGCCGTCGCAAAAGTGATGCGAGAACTTCTTAGCGGTCGTCGCGCCCTCTTGACTGGAACTTTAACTCAAGACCAAACAAGAGCGTTGCGATTGAAACTGGTTGCTAAACTGGACTGGGGGAATCGGTAAGTACTCAAATTCATAAAGCTTGGCCCACTTTATCTGGTCTGATAGCGCTAGGCTATTTCAGGTATTAGAGCGGAGTCATTCTTCCACGTATCTATCTTGTATTGTACGTACCTTATCCAATTTACAAAAATTCTGAACTTGCTCATATTTTGCCAGTGGGTACAAATGTACCTAAAGAGATTATTATTTCATTTTGTGTCATATCCTTCGCTTGTGGTTTGAGTAATCCAGTGATGTATCACTCAATTCTTTAGGTAGGTAAAGCTAAAACTGCTAAGATTTATTTAGAGATTTAGCTAACACGATGGTCCAAACCTAATTTGTATCATCTTCTTCCAGTGCAAAGTGAGTTAGGGTACCGTAAACCTACAGCAATTTTTTCGTCTCTTTTGTTCAAATCATTAATATTCCATGAACATAAATGACACTAAAGTTAAAAAGCATTTTGTTAAAATCAATAAAAAACGTTATTAATTTATAGTACGTAATTAATAGCTCCACAATTTTCTATTGTAGTCTTTACTATATTAATTTGACACAAAATATTCTGAATAATATACCCATGATCTAAAACGTGTAGCACGCGTGACACACATTTTTCCAAATTTTAACTATTTTTTCTGTTATTTAATTGATGTGTTAGGCACTGGTTAAGTAGGAGTCTTCCCGTTGACTGACAAAACACGAAATGCCCAAGAACATCAATTACTATTTCCTTATTACCATGTAAGTAGAATTTTCAACTCTAATTTTGCTTTTCATCCGATATGGTTCAAAAATAAAAGTACCCTAATTTCTGCTATAATTGTGTGGCAGCCGTCATCTTGTCAATCAATCAAAGTCAAATCAAAAAAAGATGTGTGTACAATCAGTATATTTTGTATCACGCACACACGGTCACCGTATTATACGAGGGTGGATTGAAAAGTTCGCGGCCTAAATAAGAAAACACAGGAATAATGCAATTTTTTATATTTATTTTTCTACATACTCTCCTCCTAGGTCACAGCACTTAGTCCAGCGGTCCTCCAAAGCCTTGATCCCATTTAAATAGAAGGCCTCGTTAAGGTCTTCAAAAAAGACATTTACGGCCACTTCGACCTCCTCATTGGTAGAAAACTTCATTCCATTTGAGTGTTTTTTTAGTTTTAGAAATAGGTGGAAGTCACAAGATGCCAAGTCAGGTGAATAAGGGGGATGAGGAAGCAATTCGAAACCACAATTCACTATTTGAGCCATCGATTCTGCAGATGTGTGAACAAGAGCATTGTCCAGATGAAACTAAACTTTCTTGGTCAACAATCCTGGTATTTTAGACTTTATTTCTTCGCGTAAACGACATAATAGTATGCAGAATTTATAGTTTGACCTCTTTCTAAGTAATCAACCAAGACGACACTCTTAAAATTCCAGAAAACCGATGCCATTACCTTATTTACTGAAAAACACACCTTGGCTTTCTTGGGGTTCGGAGGTCCGGGTCTCTTCCATTGTTTGGATTGTTGTTTGCATTCAGGAGTATAGTGATGAACCCATGTTTCATTCATAGTAACAAACCTTGCCAAAAATTCGTTTGGATCAGCTTGAAAAAGCTATAAACAGTCTCTAGAAATCGTGAGCCGAGTTGGTTTCTGTCGCGGAACCCATCTTGCAGACACCTTGTGGAACCCTAATTCGTTAACGATCATGTTTTGTGTACGTTCATATGAAATCCCTAGGGCTTCAGCTATATCAGATACCTTCAATCTTCTTCTTCAGTCTTCAAAGTCTAGCGCTATTGGACGAATTGTGTGTGGCTTTGTGCAGTAAAATTATGTGTTCGATCTACTATATACAAGACTCATTGTTATACATTCGCAATTTTAGAAAGTCGGGTTTATTAAGGTGAATTGGCTACATTAAATAAGCGATTTAGCTTTGTGCTGCAAAAATAAATGAAAAGGTTTAAAAAAATGCTTTTAAAAAGCAGCGCGAGGGTTTCGAATTCGCCTGAATGATAATAATGATGAAAAAATGCTTGGCCAGATAAGTCACAGAAACGCAAATCTTCAGCTTATCGCGATAATGAGGCTGCAAAATAAGTCTAGCAACAAATGTTTTCTTTAAAAGAATATTATTAGGTATCATAAAATAACCTAAACGCTACTTCAGTAAATAATTTGTTATTTCACATGTCGTTTCGCGCGATTATATAACTGAAAGTGAATAAATGTTTTTATCTACTCTTGTTTGCTTCAAGTAGCCACATAACCTTTCAGTATCTTCTTCGAAGTACAAATTCTCATAACAATGGGCATCAATTCTAAAAAGGGGGTGCTTAGTATTCATGGAATATAAAACTATATACAAAGTACATATATATAAATATATATAAAAGTACGTATACTATATACAAAGGTACAGTCAACTCAATAAGTCATTAATATATTATTTTACATTTAAGTGCAATGGTATAGCTTCTATTGATTTAGTAATTAGGTAGGATTTATTAACTTAATTATTACAATTATAAATTTTTAACGGCTCTTTTTTCATTGCTCAGATAACTAGTAGAATAACTTTGACACTTGACAAAACTTTCCATTGAAATTATGTCAAGTTCAAAAAGTATTCCATTGTCTTCTCTTGCAAAATCAGTGTGTACAAAAACCTATAAAATTATATTTTTACAAACTATATGATACAGGACAAGGAATAAAAACGACTACATCTAATTAAATTGTTTATTTAAAAGAAAATAAAAACGCATACACAAGGTTGCAAAGAATCTGTGCTAATGCGTGTAGGCTTTTAACATATAAAACGTTTCGTATGAATGGCATTCTCGTCATACTTAAAATCTAAAGTATAATAATGTAGTCACAGACACACTGCGAAATATGGACGCCACTATTATGCTCATTTAAATAGGAAACGAACGATGCGAGATTCAAATATCGTCTGTCAGAAATCAACCAGAGCTCTTAAATATGATGAATATGGCTTTCATGACTAAAAATTTAAAACCTTACTACTAAATTGATTTATAAATATCAAAAAATTATCTCATTGTAATTGTATAGGAAGACAGGAAATGCATGAACTGGTGTTGCGAATATTGGGTTTATTTTCATCCCAAATGGCACGTAATGTCTACTCCATTACATCTGAGTATATTTGTCTGGTTCTCTTCAACACTCAAAGTTTGCACCCATGATAATATTATACTTCTTAGATCTAATAATAAAATGAAAAATCTTGTACTAAACTATAAATATGCAACTGATATGCATAATATATTCAGCTGATCACAAAGTTGTATATCAAATATATTCCATTTGATTGATATGGAAATATAGTTATTTATATCTATTACAAGAGTACATTTTGTATTTTTATCTGTTAAAACTAATAAAACTTGATAATGCTACTAAATGTCTTTTAATATAACCTTTCTACAACTATTCACTTCATTGCTTACAAAAGTCATTAATATAAAATATATATACGATTTTATCAAAGGCACTAAAATGTAGAAAATTAGTACTTTACGAAATTCGAATAGAAGCTTTTTACATGACGTGCGCGACCTGAATGCAGCTTCGAGGAATGCGCTAGCGCTGTAACTCAATTAGTGGAGTATGTGGATAAACTACACTAAAGCAAAAGTTGGTTGTTAAACTATGTAAAAGGGAAAAATGAGCGCTTCCAATAATTTTCATAAACATGTCAATCCCCGTGTAAAATGTATTTATTCTCTAATAGTTGTCATAGGATTGGGGCAAGTAGGGACACCACTATACTGTAGGCATGCGTGGCGAGGTTTTCTTGCCCGTTCTTCTTCACGAACGTTTACTGGTGGTAGTCATGCTTTATTTGACGTCAATAAGAACAAGTAATTAACTATCAATGTTTAGAAATAAATATTTGAGTTTGAGCTGTGTCGAGGGACGTGGCTCCCACGCCACATACCTCTTCTGCACTCAGGTCGTGCGCGTATTATACCTTATAAATAATGTTTGATTTCGTCCATGAGTTGACTCAATTTTGAGTAAAAATATAAACCTATAAAATGCCTTATTTGTCGTTATTTCCATACAACAGTCTTCAGAAATATAAATTCATTCACTCATTCATTAATTTAGCTATTCTCCAATTCACATTTTTCTTTACTAATTTTAAAATCCTAAACCGAGACCTAAATTTAAAGCTGCTGTTCTGTTAAAGGCAAAATGTTGCGGCTTTTACATAAATTGAACTAATTCGTTAAAAAAGGAATGTCATGAATAGGTGGTTTGAGTCTTAATGGAATATACAAAAATTGTATACTAAATTCGTTACTCGATAGTTTTCGTCGATAAGTAATACAGTAAAACATTTCTGAAACTATGCAGAAACATATTTTTGAGTATACTAAATAGGTCAGTTCTGTATTACTTGTAGAAACGTCGAATTAGCTTACGCCTCCGTTTCCTTCGAGAGTTTCTCTATGGTTGGGTATATGGGGGTCATTTCGACGGTGGATGGAGCTGATGGCGGACTGGACCCAAGGTGCAGGCGTCTCGAGAGCTCGTCGAGGATCTCGCCGAATATGCGCTGCGACATGTTCTGACCGAGTAAGTGGAGCAGCAGGAAATCTCCAACCTGGAATATGAAAAGTTATACTATTAAAAGTCTTCGTTCAGTACGATTAATGCAAATTCTTCAATTAAATTATGTTTGAAAACTAAGGTATTTAGGCGCTTTCTTTTATCTTATGCCACAACAAGGAAAACTTAATTCGCTAATACTAACCTGAGTTTTCCTAATAAGAGCTTCAACTCCGTTAGGCGTACCGAAACGGAAACGTCTCTTGAGAATTGTCTCACGAGTACTCGGCAACAAGATGACGGCTGCGGAGTACACCAGGGCCAACCCTGACACCACTGATAGAATTATGAACCTGCGATAACAGACACCAGTTCGAATTAATACACCTCTTACATCATACCTGATTAATTCACTTATAATTTCAAAGTTTGACGTCATCATAAATTCACAACGCGCAGTGTTTTACTTACATCCATTATTAAAAACTATAATGCGAACTACAAAACGATTATTCACGGTAAAAGATGCCTCTAGTATGATACATACGATTGCTTTTACGTCGATTAACCTAATAAAAATTAATGTGTTTAATGCATACCAGAACCACAGGAAGATGAAGATCTTTTCGTTGAGAATGTTCAAAGCGAGCACGCAAAGGGCGTCGTGTTTCTGAATACTGCCTGAAGCACCGAATTTGTGGAATGTACATTTGGTTACTCTTGGGAATACTTCAATCTGTAATACATAAATGTTTCGGTTAATTAATTGATCTAGAAAATAATCGTTATAATTGACATCGCTAAACTTAAATTTTGAATACCATAGGATCCGATCTTTGTTCTTGATTCATGTTTGAAAACCTGACCACGTCTGTTCCATATGTTAAGAAGGCTCCTCCCAGGAAAGTGTCCAAGAAGAAAATGTTGCACACCTGAAAATGAAGTAAATCCAGTGAATACTAGTCTTATTAGTATGAAAAGTTTAAATTAAATAAGAGACAAATACTTACAACATTAACAAAGTTGAGAATCTCACAGAAGAAGTACCCAAACGAGTAGGTGTTGTGCATGTGCAGAGTGTCCATAAGATATTGAATAAGACGGTTCTGAAACAAACATTACATTACAACTCTTTCCTTCGTAATTCTTGAAGTATCTCGTATCTGATTACAAGACGACACATTTAATTCGACTTATTAAGAGCGGCCATCAATCTATCAAGCTTCATTAGAAGCGTGTCTGATGTCAATTGAAGTAGTTATTTCAGAAACTGGATATTGTTCGTTAGCTTGGTTTCAGGTAAAAAATAGTATGGTTTGACCGTTACGATTAATTTATTGGATACGCGTTTGTCTCCAACAATAATTGCTAAGCTTTTAAGATAACCTACCTTGTCTTTATGTGTGATAAAATTTTCAATGAAATTAGTTTTAAAAAGCCACTCTATGGTATGGTTTTACTATCCGATAATTGCAATTGATGAATTCAAAGATTTTTTGACCTCACCTGTCTTTTGCCACGGTCTTCATTGATAGCTGCAGTGGCACCACGGATGCCCTCAGAAATCATGCGCACTTTGCCTTCTTCCCAGTTCTTCCAGATCCAGTGAGGCACATAGAATAGGATGCCCTGAAAATTTTTCATATGTTCAGTTAGTCTCATGAAAGCTACTGTATTTTTAATAGCTTTGATTTCATGACAATATTATCTTTAATTACAATAGCCGCATGAATGAATTCACATATATCAAAATATTGGCTATTAAACTTACTTGGAAAAACAGCATAAACGGAACCCACTGATAGTAGGCATGTATGCGTCTGTCCTCTTCATACTCGTTACCCAAACCTGGATGAGCCACGGCCTTGGGATTTGCATTTGGCAGTGTAAATGTGTACGTAATCCAGCAGTAGGTATTTAGTACATGGGTCGGGATGGCCCCGTCACCGATGCATGAGATCGGGTCACCTGATTGACAAAAAACAGACTAGATTTAAATGGGTTGGGCGATTTGAATTTGGTATCTTAAATACTTTGATTCTAAAAGTAGGTACGTGAACGAAAAAGTAATTATTCCTATCCATATTTAGAACCAATGATGTAAACAAAAAGATGCAAGTTACATTAGGAGTTACACTGCGCACCAAGTAATGGCCGGCGATCGTTTTTTATTTTTATCTACCGACCGCCTGCCCTCGACATTGCAACCAGTCTGCGGATGACAGTAATATCGCTTTAATGCATCTGCCCCTACCTGTCCGCTAATTTATGGCCGTGACTCCCAATCACCTTGAACGATGTTATGCTTTTATTTGTATTTTATATGCCTCCTATATCTCATATCGGAATCTGTACATAGGGCCCTTCTCACAGAATACAATCGCAACAAAGGCGTTTTAACGTTAATGGATGAATTAAGTTAGTAATGTCGTCATCGTCTAAGTACCTGTTTTTTTACATTATCTGGACAGTGGGCTTGTCAGTATTGAGCCAGATTTTTAAATGTTTTGTTAACTAAAGTAGATTGTAAACTGGCAGAACCTAAGTTTTGTTTTGTATTGGGAAGATAACTAAAGTATAAGTGGTCAGGTTATTGGTAGAATTCCGGGTAGCAAGGCGTCTGCGACGTATTCAATTTCGAGACCAGATGATCGTGTTATTAATGTACCATTTCGCAGCGTATTGAGTCACTAAGAAATTATGGCTGAGGTGTCACTTGAACCAGACAAGACCTAATTGCTCCATAACGACCGTTTAGCGTAGTTAACACGTGCAGAATAAGATGTTAAACAATCGATATTATTTGCATAGTTAGTTATGACGTGAGAGTATGGAACGTTTGTTTTGTGCAATTGTTGATATTTGTGGAGACACACTATACAAGTTTCACATCGGGATCGGAAAACAGTTATACTTCAAGTTATGAAATGAAGGCGTTCTCGGAGACTTCACATGGTTACTCGAAGCTTTCCTAATAATAGATCTTTTTGTTTTGCGATATACTTTATCTACACTGCGTCTAAGTCTAGATTTGCAGAGAACAATCTATAATATAAACCGTTTGAGGTCTTTGAGTACGGCTGTTAGTTACTTAAAATCAAAGTTATATTGTTTCGAAGTAAATGAAGCGTTAGGCAGCTTTAGATTTGCCGTAAATAAAGACAGATGGATATCGTAAAGCATAAATGTGACACTATAATAAATTGCGATTTAATCTTCAGCTTTGCAGCCAGCGACTGAATTTAGGTTACGACTTTTATGGTTCAAAATAACGACTGTTTGCTGCAACCAGTATACACAGCCGTATGTGTGATAAGCAAGGACTAACGAATGCTGATCGATAACTCATGTGGGCCTAAATCGATGGAATTTGCGATAGTTACAATTTAGGAAACATTAAATAAAGTTCTTTATTTAAACCATGTATGATTTCCGTCGACGAAATATTTTGGGGGGAATTGAAAGTGAATATTAAATTGAACTTTCAAAATATCATTAGAGAAATCCCAACAAATTTGGAAGAGATAATAATAGTCACTATTTTTTTGAAGATTGTAAATTTTTTTATTGTACGATACGTTTATAATTTGTCGGTTATTTAACTTAAAATTTCTTACGTAGTTACATACATAGTAAGTTTTGCGACTTTTTGCCCCGCCTGACATCTTCATGAAATATCGAAGTTTATTTCGTGTAAGACTTAGTTTCTTAACTTTTATTTCTTTTTTGTAACGAATCAAGCAGTGGATATAATTATCACTATTTTTGTTTGTAAATCTTGCTAGGATTATAAGTTACACGAATTTTTATATGACTTTTTATATGAATTTTAATCTTATATGAATTTTTTATTTTATACTCCTATAATACGCCTTTACGTATGTATTATAGGAGTTAAGCTATTTTAGCCAACTAAACCCAATTGAAACATAAAAAGTCACGGGTACAGCTATTAAAAAAATTTATGAAAACATGAGACTTTGTGAAAATGAACGTGATATAAAGCTTACTTCATGTTAAAGTTACATAAGCTTGTCTTATATTCTGAATACTGCAATGAAGTTAGATGCAGCGAAACCTGTCAACATTAGTAGGTCACGGCAAACCTTACTAGGTATATATTCAACCAATTTAATATTGTATACCAGATATTATTTTATAGCTCTGCTTTTTATATTCTAAGATATTTTAAGTCGCTGAAAAATTATATGAATTTTTGCGTATCTTATCATGTTGACAGTGAATATTACGTTTTATGTCAGTATAGTAACGTTGTGTATATATAGCATTTGTCACTCAAACTTACTTCATAAATAAATAATGGTGGTTTCCTTGGAAATAGAGATGTTAAAGTTTTAAATGTAGGAACAAAAAATAACTAACATTTGAAAGTACCGAGTCATGATCCTGCAAAATATATTAATGAACAAATGTTTAAAATAAAGTTAAATTCTTGGAATGAATATTAGTTTTAAATGGCATTATTGATAGTACCTATCGTACGCAATGACTAACAAGTTCATAAAATGCATTCATCGAATGATTAATAGCTCAACATGTAGAAGTTATTGTAAGAATTATATTTACTAATTTTCTAGCCATCTTTTTATGGATGTTCAAACTATAAAACATTGATTTTTTCACAAATGCAGCTAGGTACTACCTACGAATATAACTACGAAATAGCGACCTTTCATCCTTGACTTTTACAAGTAAGTATTAAAACAGATATCATAATGTTATAATTGTCATGACTTAAAGATCCTTAAGATAATAAACAGCTAAAAAGCGTTTTTGACAAATAATATTAAATCTTTTACATCTAGCCTTGTAAGCGGAGTAAAATTATACGATTATTGTCAGCAATGAATTCGTGTGCCGTGAATTTGGGTCAGAAAAAAAACCATTCGACAGACAAACAAACAGACACCTCATCATAATTTGTGTTGAAACAGCTAACCGCGAAATCTGTGGTTTTGGTTTAATGCGTTCGGATTTGTGTGTCACTTGATCGTAGGTATTGCGTAGTTTTGAAATTATGTATAACAGTAGTAAAGTGGCAAAGAAAAGCTTTTGCGTAAAGCCGGTTTCCGGGACAGACTTCTTCACGTACCTCACGCATAAAGAGTTTTGCTTTTTTAAGATTTCTAATGATGTTCAAAGTTTCATAAAAATGTAAATACATATGAAAGTGATTACGGTGGTATGGTGATTATGATTATTATTATGATAATTCATACTATTAAATCTTTAAATGATATTATTAAACTTTTAGCTGTCATTTAATGTGGTTATCAAGCTATTAAATCATACTAAGGAATAACGTCTTTTTAGAGGATTCGAAAATCATGGATACAATCTCTACCCAGAGTAGACAATATAGCATTATTTTTTTACTTTTTAGAAAACATAGGAGTTCCATTGTATAGAGGAAATATTGGTATGAAAATAAAAGTGGTTTTGTTCTGTAAAAGCAAAGATTACAATATTTGAGATTCGAACCTCTTTTTGAGATAATTGTTTGTTTATATGTATATTATTGATAAAATGTAAAACTGTAAGTCGATTTTAAAAATTGTTCGATCACTATCGTTCGAAAGGCCCGCTACTCAGAAGTTAAATTTTATTCCGAAATAAAGTAAAGCCGGGACCTGTAGTGGGGATCAAATGTTTTGTATTTGTACAATACCGAATGTCACATATCGGATAAGTAGGTTAATTGAAATTGACTTATATGATTAATTTAATTTTCTATGACCCTACTATGGCACTGTGCTTGGCTCGCAAAAAGCTTAGACAAAGAATTTTACTGTGCCTGTAATACCTACATTACTATTCAATGGACGTATGCATTTTCAACTGCATATGTAATTAACTTTTCTTTAGAATAGCCAATTTGTTTAAACCCGATTCTCTTAAACTAACGTTGATGCTATTATTCATGCATAGTAATAATAATAGTTTACAATAGTATACCTTGCAACAACCTTTGTTTTGATTACTAACACCTGAGCAGCGTATACGGAGTATGCTCGCAGGCACCGTATGCTATTATCGCAAAAACTTGCACTCACAGGTCTACTTTTCATTGCAATAAAATCATTATGAGCTTGACTTAAAGTTTAAATTAGTATAACAATAAGACCCTGTGTTAGCTTAGGTTTGTTTCGAACTTAAGTTAAAGCTAAACGTGACCTAACACAAGTTGCGCGATGAAAAGATTGTATTTTAGCAACTGCAATGTTTAAAATGTAAATAAAAAACATAATGAGCTCATATCGATAGACTAAACTAGTGTCTGCACCTTTTTAATTTTATTTGTAGTGTTACTTATAGTTTTGATTATCTTACTGCTTTACTTTGTAACTAACTCCAAAAGATAATAAATTCAGATATCATTTTCAAAATAAAACAAATTCAGGAGTTAAGTGCGAAAGTTTTATTATGATTACAAAAAATCTAATTACAATGTATCGATTTTGGTAATGATTTCCGCATTAAAACTGAGCGCAACAACTAACAAACCTATTGTTTATTATTTTCTTTATTAGTTTTAAAACACTTCTGTTTTTGAACTTCCTTATTGTCATTCCAAATTTATTTGCTATTAATCATTCAACAACTAACAGGGCATCTCAAAATTACGTTCTAGTTGAATAATTAGAAGCACGCGATAAATTATTGTAAACAAGTGGTCCACTAAATTTGTTATCGCAGTATTGTCTCTAATTGCATGCCACCAGTAGCACATGGCCAATGGTTTGAAAAATTTTGACATGTTTAAGTTGCTTGTTCATCAAAACGTAGTCTGAGGAAGATTTCAAGCATATCTAGAAATAGGTACAGTGTCAACAAAAATGATAAGCTATCTTTATTTAAATAGAATTCATTTAAAGTTCTAGTAGTTTGAAAAGTTGCGTAAACGGATCGTATTAAAAGAAACCAGAGAGTACTATTACAAGCGAAAGTTCTTTAAGACAATACAAAACAACTGGATGTTTATTCCTATGAACCTATTAACCTGACCGATATACTCAATAATGTTCAATTCGAAACAAAGAGTGCACAGTCCATCTAACAGTAACTTCCGATGAGAACACTCAGTACTACAAAATGAGTCATTTTCAGCGGAACGTCACGGAATACCCCATCCGAATACTCCGTAACAGTTACCTAAATTGGGACGTCACTTGTTCGAATTGCCTGCCTAAACAAAACACAGCCGTGAACGTGGCTGTGATAAGATCCAATACGGTGGGGAAGCCAGGGTCTTTGAACTTGTAAAAGATATCCGCGCTGCTGGTATTACTAGACAAGTCATTTAGAATGTTCCTTTCCAATTATAGAATGTGTTAAGGCCCTATTCTTGTGAGATTTTAACTGATAAGAGTTCAAGACGTTTGTTCAAATGCCGAGTAGTACAATATACGTATTTTATTTTGTCATTGTTTTAATAATAATAATAATAATAATAATAACGTGATTCATTGTTTAGCTTTAACGTTAGAGTAGATATAATGACCATAATTTCAGGATCATAGTGCGCATGATCGTTTTATAATACGTCAATTGTTTTGTAATACCAAACGAACCTGCTTGATTTTTATGGACTTTCTAGGTCACACAGTTATGTAAGTTTTAATAGCAACTTTGCGACTTACCAATCAAGTTGTTGGCGGTGACTAGAATGCAGCACAGGAACAAGATAGCCGACGTGATGCGGTAGTGCATCCGGAACGCCATGTTGTCGATGATAGCCTTGTCGATGAGGTAGCGGACTTTGACGAAGCCCGCGACCGCGGACGCCATGCCGAATATCGCCATCTTGGATTAATTACTTGATCACTCTCTGAAAGTAACATTTTACTTTTATTAACTAGGTTACTAAAGTATTGTAACTTTCATTTGCTCGAATCAAGGAAGAGTTCAATACTTTTCTTTTACATTCTTAAAATCTTTCTGCTTTAAATTAGCTTCAATGACTGACTATACTTTCTCTTGACGATCAAAACTGTAGATGAAATACGCCGAAAGAACAAACGATAATAGACAGGTCGTAAACGCCGAGGCGCCGTATTCGACAGTTAGACCATGACAAATTCCATGTGTCGTCCTAAATAAAGTTGAATTTTAAAACTGCTTGACATGTGTTTTGATTACATATTACTTTATACCGATACATTTGAATACTACAGTTTCAAACGTAGTTACGAGTACATGAATTTCGTATTCTTTAACCCCGAACCTGCGTTCCATAATCAATCTCGTTTGTTGGGTTGGTAGCAAAAACCAAATGGAAAGTAAAAATGTCCAGTGTCATCGTAATTTAAATCAATGACTTCAAGCCAACCACATAATTATATGGTGTGACAAAGCTCGCCTACGCTATTTAACTTGTCTATGCTACTTTTTGTGAAGCAACATTTTTTGTACCTACATTGGTTTACTTATGTGTCGTGTACCATGTAATGGTTGTGAATGAATTCCTATCTTGTTCTCTTGGAGACAAATCATCTTCAATAGATCCAACCTTGAGGTCCTCTTGATCCCGTTCCTACGCAGTGTCGCGTGTCTACGTAATGAATTATTTAGGTCGACAAGTAGGAGAACCTAATGGACAGTGTTAATTTATTCCAAGTGTTTGAACGTCAGCTTACAGGTAGCAGTATCGATGATATTACCTAAGTATTGGTTTGAGTTTATTAAAGATTTGTTAAAGCTTCGCCAATGTATCCAGCTGGGCTGAATGTGGTCTTTGGCAGGGCGCATGCTGGGTCGTCGACCGACTTGCTCGTGCGGCTCCTGCGTCTGCAGCCCCCTCCCCACCCCCCACCGCAGCCTGGCCTACCTTCCGATGCATTTCACATAGCAACGCGAAATTTACGCGGGAACCAGTTTTCCAAACGACAATCCTTCCCACGAATCGGTCTTGACCATCGAACTGTTCAGCTAATAATAATGATCGTGAAACGAGAAATAGACTTCACAAACTTTTGTTCTCTTGCGTAAATAAAGCAATTTACTAATTTCCGCTCATTGAGCGTGGTTCACTGAGGTTTGTTGATTGAAATATAATCGTGCAGTAATTGACTAGAACTTCTTAAACGACACTATCCCGTAAATGATGACTATCTCAATTAGATAACAAATAAGTTATAAAACAAGCCTAAGCACTTATTCTTTATTCAGAAACTTGTAATAAACTTTGTAAAAACCGTTATTGGGTAATAGTTTGAGAGTTAATAACTAAATTTGTTTTAAAAATTATATCAAAACTATCTCGCTACAACAATATTTAAAATAAAGTCACAAAACAAGTTGTCGTAATCAGAAAAGTGTTTTGAAAAATTCTCTTACTGTTGAAGACAAAAATGAGATCAGTCACAAGTGAATGTCGAACGATTCTTTTGCATTAAATATTGTGATTTGCAATGGTTTGGTTTTTACAATATTTATCTCACAAATTTTACAGATCAATTTACTCCAATCGATTTTTATAAATTGTGGAAATGGTTGGTTTGTTAGGTATCAGGTTTTATTACCGGTAAGACTTATTGAAATAACGTTTCATTCAATAGTTCAAATTCAGCGCGACTAGGAAGCTGCAATCTGCGGACAGATAAATCTTACTCAGCTGTTGTGTCATCGATACTATATCGCATGTACGGAAAGTGATCGACTGAACGCTGCGGCGACCCATAAAGCTCAGATTTCCACTTTACTCCCCAGTTATTTGATGGTTAAATTCGCCTTGGTACGTTTATGTAACATGACAATCGTTTAGTTATCGTGTTAAGGTTAAAGATCACACAGAAACAGTTTCGTAAACATGCTCATCGTTGTGTACAAACTGTATACGGGCTGATTGATAATTGTTCTTTTCAATGGTATGGAAGTAAATTAAAGGTAAAAACAACTAACAAAAACGTACACAAGAAAACTCAATGCAGTTGTAACAATGGGAATGCTTATGTAGATGTGAGAAGCGCCTGAAGTTCGTGATGTATGCAGGTGGCGTGGCGCACAAGCCGTGACGGGAATCAAACACCGGTCGACCTGTTAAAAAAGATGTCGTGCAGCTATATCAGACGGCTCTCACATTATCGGTTTGCTTGAAAATCCCTAGATTATCCTAGTATAAATGACACTTTAAATCATAATTTGTAGATAAGTCTGTGTGTGGTAATTTGGACTTTGTTGTACCCGACGTTAGATTCGAATGTTTTTAGATATCACCGTAGCATTAAATAGGTCATGTGCGTCTGTCACATGTTAACATGACATCGCTTTTGTCAAACTATTGTATAATGTTATTTTGAAATTCGTAAATACTAATTCCGGGTGTAGTGTAACTTGAACATTTTAAGCCAGTATTATTTCGTTAATTGCTAATTTGTCCTTGGACTTAACATCTTCAATAAGTTTGCCAGCCGTGAAGTCTTTATTGTAAGTACGTAAAAAAGGACTAATACTACAAAACTACTCGGTTTTATTTCCTTTATTTATTACGACCAGATGTAGTAGTGAAGGCATTAAGTAACAAAAAGCAAGTTTAATTTTAATTTTAAGTAAGTTTAAGCCAAAAGTATTTACAATTTTATTGTACCATGTCAGGTTATTTCATAATAACTCGAAATTCGTTTATAACCCTTACTTTGTGTTATGATATCCGATTGTCTAAAAACTACAAGAATTTGTATAGTAATTTACAGCTTAAAGTAATATTCCTTTGTTCAATATATTGAAAAAATATTCCTGGGATCGGAGCGTCCCCTCTCCGTTTTTTCACTCGCAGGTAAATGATGCTACCTGTGGGAAAGTTGACGCGTTTCGATGCTCGCTTCACACGATACTTTGTCATTCAGAAAATCTTTCAGATGCAATCCAAGTTTTGAAGATATATTGATTGAGTAGGAAACAAAAGATACTACGTTATAAACTACGACTATGCACAGGCCTTTTGTTCCCGTGTATACCCACATGCAGGCTGTCAAACAGCATTCCTCGCGTTAGACTTAAGCGCGTCTTGATTCAATCCGCTAAGCTTTTATGACACCGACTCACCTTTTAAACCTAACAGTAACTTCAATAGCTCCGGTTATCTAAAACTTAACGTGGTCTTTGCACAATATTGTTACACAGTAATCACAGCCTCACTGATTTTGCTAAAATAGCACTTTCACGTAATTTTTAAATCATTATGTCGGTAGTTTTGTGTCATGTAGTACCGGGGGTATTGTGGAAGTGTTGATAGAAGGGGAGCGAGCGAGCGCACGCGGCAGCTGCTCGTCGGCGACGTATTTTAACTGAATTGAGGCTGGTTGGAATTGAAAGCGCACGAGGAGCGAGCGCAGTTGTCTCACTACCGGACTCTCGCTATTCGGCGCGTACGCATACTCTGTCTTTGTCACACTCATGTCGGAAACTACATCTGTCTCTCTCTAACGATGCACAGTAGTCGCAAGCTAACATCCCAACGTTGAACGAGTTCTGTCGAGGGTCTTGACTCGATCTTTCGTTTTCTCCGTGGGCCTTACTTTGTTCCATATGCCAATTTTTTTAGACAAGATTATGATACTGGTTTTTTCTTAAACTATGGCTTTAGGCGGATAATTAACACGTCGTTGGGCAGTGATTTGTCTTAAGTAAGAGTAAATATTTAATTTAGAAGAAGTATTGTGGAAATATAACTTTAGAGAAATTAATTTTAGACGAATTGTTTCTATGTCAGTCACTGCTTGAATATTAGGTATTATTAATTTTAATGAAATAGAATTGTTGAGGTCGTTGAGGTTATTCATGATATAAAAATAATTTGTTATTTCTGAAATGAAAAATGTTGATGGGTATTACTTTGATTAAGTACTTACTAACCAACAATTGTTATATGTTCATTAATATAGAGGCTATATCAACTATAATTATTTAGGCAACTCGATTAAAATTTATTATTATACATAAAAGTATGATATAGCAATACATAGCAATTTAAAAAAATGGTTCCGAAGTTCAGTCTGATGCGTCCGAAATTTTTGCAAGAACTGGATTTTCGTGTTATTATTAATCATTCGCAAGTTGGCTATTTCAACTGAAGTTGCTGTTACAAAACTTTGGGATATTTTAAAAATATCGTATATTTTTATTTTGACGATATGTACTGCTAAAACGATCATAAACTTGCCGATTTACCTGGTTTCTAATTGCTCTTGTGATCGTGGCAATCTATTGATAATATTATATTAACATATGGCTCTCAAATGAAATAGTAAATTATGAACTTGGCTGGTAATTATAGAAATCAGCTTGTTCAAAGAAAAAAAGCTTACCAACTCGTCAAGATTATTTTTGTGTAGGTAAATGTTGCACATATGCGTGCCAAGTGTCCTTCAAGCTGTAATTCTCATATTTGAAATCTCAATGAAAACGAATTTTGACAATGCTAAAAAGTAGTTATGAAATAGACATACATAGTCGTACATGTAAAAAAAATAGTCGTATTATAGTTTCGGCGTTACAGCTATAGGTTGGTGAGGATTATGGCTTGAACGTTAAGCTGTAATCCTAACTTCACGTGCAAGCAAACGGTAAGGTCTATCGACTTGGTTTAGGTTTCAAAAAATAGTCATGAAATAGTGACAACGACATGCCAAATCTCAGAAATAGTCGATGAAAGATTCCAGAGATATATAGGTACACTGGTGAGGATTATGGCTTGAACATTTGAAAACTTCAAATTTCTCCGGAATGCTTACGACTTTCAGTTTAAAGTTTGTAGCAAAAAATTGTGATGAAATAGTCTTATGAAACAAAAATAATTATGAGCTGATTTAATTTGAAAATAAATACTTTTTATTTTCCCTACATTTCATGGATGTACGACTATTTATCACTATTTCATGACTATTTTTTTGCATTGTCAAAATTTGTTTTCATTGAGATTTCTAATATGAGGATTATAGCTTAAAGGACACGCGTGATAAGTGTGCTATTGTTGTATTTGCTGAATTTGTCGAAAACAGTACAAGCTTGTGTTTCCTTTTATATTGTTTTTGTCAGTCTCTTGCTTACACTGTAAAAAACTTAAGTCAATCCAAATCAGACCAAAAAATGGTTAAGTTTCTAAGTGCAGTAAAATAACAGACAGAATATGAGATGATTCTAGCACTACTAGCACAATAAAGAAGTCTTAAGAATAATTTTTTTTTAATTTGCATATTTCGTTAAATTGCTTGGTTTCGGCTGGACGTTGATTTCTGGGATACCCTGTATAAATAAACAAAATTGGTGTAAGTGAAGCAAAATAATACAAATAATGTACAAGAATTACTTGTGCTTTCATTTGTCTAGCATCTAATCCCCTGGGCTTTTGAGATAGAAGAAAGCTTATCTTACTTTTGTGTGAAGTAGCTTCGTAATGATGAAATGATAAAGACAAAAATATTTAGTTTATTATTTTTAGTTATAGAACACTGTTTGTTTTCCGAATAATTTAAAATATTGTTAGTTTGTATATAATCGATTATATTTTTTTTACTATATTCATAGTCGGCACCTTACCATTAAGTGGGTGGCATGCTCACCCCCCTGATGGTAAGTGGCATCTGCACCCATGATCATTAGTCGCAGATGTTTTATTTATTGATAGTGCAATCACTGATGCAATCAATGATTGTGGACTAATAATGCGTTGCCGACCGGCTTCAGTGGAAATTGCCTTTGTTCCAGCACCTGCACCGGCTGTTCCTTCCGTTTGAACGGAACACAACCACGTAAGCGTGATTATTATGTCGGTCAAAATAGGAAGGACCGTAGTACCCCCCCCCCCCTCCCCTCCCCCCAGACAAGATCTTA
This sequence comes from Marasmarcha lunaedactyla, assembly GCA_923062675.1. NCBI lineage: Eukaryota > Metazoa > Arthropoda > Insecta > Lepidoptera > Pterophoridae > Marasmarcha > Marasmarcha lunaedactyla. The sequence continues at coordinate 20,805,722 of OV281341.1, forward strand.
GAGACTAACACTGAGATTAGTACGCTAATTCTTTAAAACCTTTTACCATAGGAAAGCTGAATGACGCAGGACAGGATAGCACGAGCTATATTTTTTCGAAATTCACAAGGGTTCGTTAACTAGCATGCAACTGCGCGAACTTGTAATATGAATAATTTGCTAGAGTAATTTTAAAGTAGCTACTAACAAGTCATTTGTAAGCACATAAAAAATTAATTAATTTTCTTCAAACACTTCTAAGAACACTCCCTATGCATTCAACTTGTAAACAAAAAAACTTTATTTTAACTCGGTTTAGCCGTTTGAGAGCTATGATGCCACTGACAGACAGACAAACAAACACAAAAACAGACACGTAAAACTTATAATACCTATCTTTTTGATTTGGGGTTCAAAATGAACGGGACACAAATGCATATTTCTATAATAATAATATAGATGAAACGACATTTATGAGAAAAGTACAATATGCAACGATCAAATAAATGGTCCAATGTCCAAGAAAGCTGCTACTAGCAACTGGTGCAAAGAAAATTACTAATAATAGATGTTGTTTTTTAAATTTATACTTTATCTTAATTTCACCTGACGCGAGATTTGCAAAACAAAGTCTACAATTAGGAGCGCCTTGAGTAACCAATTAAGCTCTCTGTTGCAGTCACTGAATAGTATCGAACATTGATCGAACAGTCATGTTCAACTTTATAATTAATTAATTGGCTCTCATAATTTCATATACTCGAATAAAGTATAGTATAGTATAGTAGTAATGTAGAAAAAATTTATGGTTTATGAACTCTAGATTTTTAATTGGTTTTTGCTAAAATAAAGTATACTGTCTTGTAACTTGATATTTTTATTTACCTAACTGGCTGTACCCTATTTTTCATCTTGTTAATAAGCCGCAAAAAACAGGTTTGGAAGAGTTTTTTCCATTTCATAGCTGGCAAATTACCAAGAATGGAATGCAACCAGCTCCATTTAATTTGATTAATGACCAAAAAATGTTTTTTTTTTTTAAGTTCTTTGGTAGACATGTTCTTCGAAAGTGAGTATAGATAAACTGTTTACATCATAGAAACGAAGACATATATGTTTACCTTATACAAATTTCAGCCCAGTTTTATCTATTATTTTATTCCCATTTTATTACATACGTTTATTCCCAGACATTGTTGATTTGATACTTTCACAAGCTTCTATGGTTTGTATGTTACGAAGGTTCATTTTAAGTTACTCAATGTACCTATCAGAGACGCAGGACAAGGCCTATTTCAAAGATTTGCACGACAACACCCTCTTTTATTTATTATTCGCTTATTTTTGGAAATAGCTAAAGATGCTTTCCAATTGCGACTCTCCGACTTACCTTTGGGAAGGGTTTACAGTTCGTTCTCGTTAAGATCTAGACGCAATCGCTACTGGTTTTCTTGCTGGTTCTTCTCTGTAGGAGAACCCGTATGAACCAGTATTATTCTGGTTCATACGGGTTCATCCTTAAATTTAAAACTTTTAAACAATAAGGTTTTAACCTAGTTATGTGGTAACCCGTAGTTATCTTTGATGTTAATATGTAGAAGCTCTTAGTTCCTGCTAGGCTCCTTCAAAGCAAAACAGGCACCCACGTCCGCTGAAATTCGAAAGGCAATAAATAACAAACCTAATGGGACAAAACTAGCGTTTATTTTATGTGTAGGTACTAAGTTTGTAAATAGTAAAATAATTAAGTGCTTAAATATTTAACGTCGTTGAGTTATTGATTTGCATGATTCATAGCGTGCAGTGATTCAGCATATTCGTGCGAATTTATTTTATTGATATTTCTTAGAAAGCCAGGTAAAAAAAAAACCGTGTTATGAGTTCTGCTTTTCATTTTTCTGTCTAAGTATAATCGTTAGCTTTTATTTGATGGGTAACTGGAAATATTCGTCTCTCAAAGTTATCTTCGTCTTACAAAGGTTTATAAAATACTAGTAATGCGAAAATTAAAATAACTAAACTTATGCCCATCTGCACTCAACTTTGACAGCGCCTAAGTTGATACTTAAGTCTCTACGACGAGCTTAGCAACGAGAATTGCGTTGCACTAAACTTAAGTCAGTGCCTAAATTCTTAAGACATTCCTAACTTTAGGACACCGATTTCCCATGTCATAAAATTAAGCAAGAACTTAAGCATACTTTATTTAAACTTACCACGTCGTTCAAAAAGTTATGCGAATACACTAGTTAGAAAAATTTTACGTTTATTATATTAATATCTTTTAGAAAAAAAACATGAAACATCATGTCTCCAACGCGAAAATTTCATTCTCCTTCAGTGTTCGTTGGTATATTGAAGAAACCTGAGCTACACAAGTTCCCACAATACTTTATACTATTCTCATAAGTTTTCGAACGACCCAAAATTGTACGTTTTAAATATTGACATTTTAGTTCATTGATTTAAGATTGAAATAAATAACCTCGCATTATGCACTATAACTAGCAGCTGCATTATGTATTGATATTATAAAATATATCTATTTCAAAATAAATAATATTTACGTTTGGTTTGAACTTTTGATTGAAGGGATATTTAGTTAACCTTCCTATACCCGCGTCAAATTGTGTAACACCTATACCCGCGCATGGACTTACAGACCGAATCAGCACACAATCTCATTATTTTTTTTCAAGAACACTTATAGTAATGTTATTATATGTATAATTAAAATAGGGGATATCATAAATGAAATAAGCACAGCATATAAAAAAATATATGTTTTATTGAATAACTAAAAGTCTTTCAATACAACCTCTGAAATATAGGAACTATTTCATACGTGCTAAGAAAATGTTGTCAAAAATAATTTTTTTCTTCTAATAAACAAAAATAAACTGTCAAATCTTATAGACTATTAGTTGGCAAAGAATAAAATAACATATAATCTTGGGCACAAGTCTCACTAAAACAAGCAGAGCATACCACAATAGCACGTTCCATACAAAAGTAAATTTTGCATTTAGCGCAGATGTACCTCGTCTTAGGGTTCTTTTTTGATTGGCAGTATGCACAACGCCCAACTGTACTAATGGCAGCTATTACTGAGGATTCTGGAGCATCTAATATACATATTTCAGTAGACTTAGCTTTATCAGTCTTGGCAAAAAGGAGTTGACAGCTCGTCCTTTTAAAATCCTCGCTGTCGTTTTGATCTTTAGAGTCAGAATCCAAAATATCGTCAGCCAACAACAAATTTATTTGATGATCATCCATCTTGTCGTAAACTAAGACCTAACAATAATAAAAGATAATTAAATTATGCTAAATAACACAATATGATGTCAAAATCAATAAAACAGAAATTATTACTTACACAAAATGTTTCAACTGTACCCGCGTCGGTCTCACAGACCAATTGGCGCCGTATACGATCGCGGCAACAAATCATGCAGCTAACAAAAAGTGCAAACCTCTAGCATATACGAAAGAAAAAATAAATACGAAAATTTACTTCGTTGGTCTCACAGACCAACGTGCGGGTATAGGAAGGTTAAATAAACCGTCAGGCAGGACAAGTGACAAGGAAAATGAAATAATGTACATAAAAATCAAAGACAAAATAGACTTTTTCGTTCTTTCGTTCGCTTTGTTAGGCAACGATCGAAGTGACTCCCACTTAACGTAAACTGGTTAGTGCAGAGCAACGCAGAGTAAGTCGATGCTTATGTGTGACTTAGTTTAGGCGTTTCCTAACTAAGTCTATCTACTTTGTAGAGTTTAGTGCAGACGGGCATTAGAAAGGCATATAACCTATATTTGAAATTAAAAGAAACAAATGAAACATTAATATATACAAAACTTATATAAAAAACAACAATATCCACGCGGGGTAGAACCCGCTACCACTCACATTTTATCCAGTTTTAAGCAAATCAACGGAATCCTTGTCCATTTCGTGGTATTTAGTGGCAGGTGATATGCGTCACGTAGTCTATAGTCCATTTAGTCACCTAAGAGTTATAATTTTTCATATAACTTGAAAGAAGCTTTATTTTTTTTTTAATTAAAATACGGTATGTTACCAAATCAAGATAACCTTATAGGAATATTTGAGTCTATTATAAACCATTATAAGTTTAATTATGAACGATAATAGTAAATTAAAAGGCATAACTGATGTCTTTTTAATGCTTGCTCGAATTCACTATTAGAAGTGAAAAAGTTACCTAGTTTAAGAACTTGAGAATCGTAGCTTAAACAATACTACCACACTAACATCTTTCCATTCATGTTGTAATTGCGATACATTTACCATACCTTATTTTTTTGGTAGTCCGCCCGATCAAAAGTCTCTTTTACCTTAAATATTTCTTCTAAGCCATAATATGCAACATATCTTTAGATGATAAGCTTATCGTAACCACTTGACAACCGTGAGCTCCGCCTGATGACTCCATAATGTATTCAAATAAGTTTTTGCATACTTAGTAAGTAAGCTGGTAGTAGCTCTTTGCTTTTGGTTTATCAATCTTAGGTTAAGGTTCTTAAGAGTAGTTTTTACTAAATGATGCGCGACAAAAATAGCTTGTATAACGTGATGTGATTGAAAATTCGTTTGAAACGTATTTTGTTTGTTTTAACTTTCTTTTTGGATTATATTAAATACGTTCCTATAAATTCCTATTATGTTCATTGGCAAAATGCCTTTTCTATTTTATTTGACTTTTTGCTTGGCGCTTAAAGAAAACTCCCGACTTACAGCCACCTAAATTAGATCGAAGATTGGTTCGATCTCCGATTTAGAAAAGATTTACATCAATTAGTATTACTGGTACGAAATATTTTACAAGAAAAACAGTAGGAATTGCTTTTCGCCTTATTATACGCGCAATATATATCTGGTAACGAATTGATCGAGAAAGAAATGCAAGCTTCCGAAAAAGCTTTAAAGACGTAGGGAAAAAACATGCAGTTCGTGTTTAAAACTAAGTATTCTTAAAAATACAACAAAATAGTTCCCATGACTCGAAGATGCTTTTAACAGTTTTAACTATACAGGATGCAAATTCGGCATTTGTCCAGTTACATAGAACTACAACATTTTCGTACCCGCCATGCATTTTAATAATTGCCGACGTCTGTCTGTGGTATTGGTATTCAAGACAGATCAAATCATTTAGATAGGTTTATTTGAGGTTTTATGGAGTTCGCTAAACAGGTTTCTTGAAGTTAAATATTTTGTGTTTACAGTGCGTGCGTGTTGCGAAATCTGGTCTGCGTCGGGTACTCGGGTGTCTGAGTGAAGGATATCTCGCATAGTTGCGTTGAAGGAAAGCTTAATCGAATACTTGTGATGTTAGTCATTCGAATTAAGTGTGGGAAGTCTTGTGTGTGTGTTTTAGTTAGTTTAATGCTTATTTTATGTATGTTTTAGCTTTGAGTTTATCATTAGAGCTTAAAATAAGTGAGAGGTCATTTAAAAAAAAAACTTAAACTAGTGATAACAAATCGAGAGACTTACAAAATTGAAATGGTGTATGTAGCTGCTATAAAATTTAATAAACGGTTTATCAAATACAACTAGTAAAATATATTGGACAAAGCAGTGGGCCGCATTATTAAAAGCTTATAGACACAATATATTTAGACTTACTAAATAAGAAATATTGCCTTTTTTAACTGGCAATAAATGAACTTATTCGTACACAACCATGAATAATCAAAAAAGTCAACAACAAGTAACTCGTAATCGAAATAAAAATTTAAATCCTGGTTAGAATGCCAAGAATTAGACAAATTATATTTTAAATACCACGAAAGTCTAAATTAATATTAAAAAAACTCTATTTTTGCAACAAGATTCTGCTGCGGCTTTGTTTACCCTGAGATTTGGACACCTTTGCGAGCGTACTTAAATATACACATCATAATCGAAATAAATGTCTATTTGACGACTCGAGTGGTGTAGTGGTAAGTAGTCTTGCCTCATACGCCGAAGGTCCCAGGTTCGAGTCCTGGCTGGGGCATTCATTTGTGTGATGAACACAGATGTTTGTTCTCGGGTCATGGTTGTTTGTATTAATATACGTATGTTTATTCTGGGTTTCCACCAGTTCGTTGTATGGTCATCCATAACACAGGCTCTGATTGTGTTTGTCTGGGGATTTAAAAAAAATTGTTATTTCTTTAGAAGGTGCAACAGAATATATGAGATTCTTCATGTCTTATTTTTTTCCTTGCAGCAAATTAGGCCTGGAATTGGTGCCTCGCAAGGGAGCTGAAGCAGTGGACCCGGAAGACATCAGCCTGGTGGAGCTGTACAAGGTGCACGTGGAAAGTGCTGAGAGGGCTGCGGCAGTAAGTTTCACTGTACTCATGATAAGAATGATGAATGAATTAGGAATAAGTTAATGTTGGTAGAGTTTATTTTGTGAGGATCTCGTCTGGGCGGTACTACGGTTCATCCGATTTCGGCTGTCACAATAATCACCTTTACGTGGTTGAGTTTCGGTTTGAAAGACAGTGCTATCACAGAAACACATGCCAACGGAAGCCTAAGGTCCGCAATGCCTTATTAGTCGATAAGTCTTCTATGGGTGCGGAGTCAATTTCCATCAGGCGGGGCGCGTGGTGTAACGGCTATGATAATAGTAAAAAAAACGTTCACAAATCAAATAAAACGTTGTTAAATTTAATTTAAAGCACTTAAGCAAGCAAAGCCACTTTATGGGTGATCATATGGAGTACCTTCTGATATAATGGTAGTCACGTGATATGCTCCATACAGTTTAAGCGATTTCTAAAATGGTGGCGATCAAAGATTACAACTTGGCTAAACCCCCCCGGTTACGTTTTCTTATGGTAGCCTCGAGTGACGGGTCGCTCACTTCCCTCTAATATGGTTGAAGAGGGCGATCCCGCGTTAATTCGTGAACGGGTGCCGTTTGAGGGTGTTCGTCGTTTGGATACTTGGGGGGAGGGAGACTTGCCGAGCTAACAGATGCAGCTTAGAATAATTTTGTATAGACATAAAGGGACACTAAATATATTTTGAAAAATATACCCGTGAAGTTTCTTGCCAGTTATTCTTCATGAAGGGCATTCCGAACTGCTAGTAGACTCATGTTTTATTTGACGACAATAAGAACAAGTAATTGGCAATGTTGAGAAATAAATATTTGAATTAGAATTTTGGTTATATAATAAATTGTATAAATTTGGTGTTAGCAAATGACCCAACAAACAATTGATCGTTGTACAAACGTTGAAAGAACGTTTTCAATTTCCTATTTGTGGTTTAATATTGGCCGTGTAGACGTTTTTAAATAATTTATAAAACGCGAATTTGGCTCAATTTACACACACAGTTGCCTCCCTTAGTAAATAAGTGAGTAAAATGAAATTATTGATGAAAAGGACATCAATTGCAATAAGCCATATCTAGAAAAATTACATTGCTCGTGCCGTATTTAAAAATAAGATTCGTCTGCCTGCTCAGCGTTAAGAAAATAATCAAAAAGTAATTAAAATTTCAGCCTTTACGCACCTGAGATTTTGGCTAGTGAATTTGGCCAAGTAACGAAGTTGAATCACCTTTTTGATCCAGTACATTATTCTGTACACTATATGGAAAGTAATATTTTACAATTTGCACTGACTCCTAGTTCTATGGTTTTTACTTAGCAAGAAAACACTTATTTTGCAACCTTACGCTCCATGGTAGTCAAGATTACTAGAACAGGTATTTACTCATCAAAACTGAATATAAAATATGTATTGTAGTTTTTATTACTTTTTTTCTTAGCCGACAAAAGAGTATGCGGTCCCCCTGATGCTAAGTGGCATCCGCCAAACGCATGGACATCATTAATAGTGATTTTGATTATATGTATAGACTAATGATGCGTTGCCGATCGGAGGCTTCAGTCGAAATTGCCCTTGTTCTAGTAAATTCACTGGCCGTTCCTTCCCTATAACCGGAACAGGACCACGTAATCGTGATTATTACGGCGGTCAAAATAGGAAGGACTGTAGTACTGTCCACGACATCTTAACAAAGAAACTGTACTACCACTAAACCTTCTGTATACTTAACAAACAACTATGTATTTTAGAAAACAGTAATAGCTAAGAACAAGATCTTTCTCCTACATAAATCACTCCACGTCCAAGCATGCACCAACCTGTTTCAAGTAAAAACAAAGATGCTGGCACAAAAAACAGATGCGAGGGAATTAAAGGAGTGCGCTCGAAAAAGAATAAAACCTTTTTGGATTAGTCATACGGATTCCGTGACAGTAGAAGTACGTTCGAGGAAACCTTGACTGTGACGTTTTAGTACCATTCTAGGCCTAGTTGCGTAGGAATACGAGCGTTGTTTGTATAACTATATACTTGAGTTACTGAAATCGGCTGTGCCCTGACTTTCCTGAGATATTTAACCACAATTTGAGTAGGAAAGAGGTGTGTCGTTTGCACGTTTGTGCAATGTGGTTTTACTTTTTGATGACTAAAAAATTTGTTGAATCATACTTTTTTCCTCAAGATAATGAGAGTAGTAAGTTACTAATAATTTAGAAAGAACAATATTATCCTTTAATTACGTAATGTCATTCATGAAATCGTATGAGTTGTTTATAAATGAATACATATTTATTTAAATAGTATGAGCTTAAATTGTTGTCACTTATTTTAATTTGTTAAATATTTTTTTAGGTAGATGTAAATCGTCAAATCAGTGTCATTGTGATCTGCAGATACTGTTTCCGGGTTGGAGTTTGTCCTTCTAGGTATTTTGTAATATATATATTCGGAATTATTTAGATAATTGTAAACAAATATATTTAGTGAAGGAAAACAGTTTATTTATTATTTACTATATAGATCTCACTTTACTATATATACAAAATTTGTGAACACGCGATAAATGAATAACGAACGATTTATATATTATACTAAGTTGTTATTTTGCATATCTAGCAAAAGCAATTACAATGGCATAATGTTTCTCATAACGCTTTCATGTAACAAATTTCTCCCAGCAACTGCCACCAAGTGAAGTCAAGTCCAACATACTCAGTGATTTCTGCCTACCTGTAAAAATCTCAGACGGGACACAAACAGCTTACCTAACATGGTAACAGACTCACAAGACGACAAGCTTCGTATACGTACAGCCCGACCAACTGTCGAATCAAGGAACGGTGGCGCTACTTTCTACGTATGAATTGGCTTTTCAATAAAGTTGTTGTATAAAAACTTTAGTTCCATTTTCTGTCGCCGTGCAGATAAGTTGGTCGGAGTGTTGCATTCTGTTGAATTTATATGGTGGTGTCTTGTTACGTAACAATTCGCGGGTTGTCTTTCACGTTTCTATATCGTATTTTGATCTCGAATGTGTTATAAGTGACTTTAGATCGGTAAGGTAGTGTAGGCTTCGGTTTGTCACTTGTTTTTAAAACGGCTGAAATATTTTAGGTTGTGTTTTCGTTTTGAGGTACATAATAGATCATATGGATGTAGGTAGCTAGGTAATATTATAATTAGTGGCAGTGTATGATGACGTTACAATCCGTGCTAATTATAAGTGATACTAAGTACTTCCCACTCTTAAATTAAATGCAAAGCAACTAGAGAGATTTCATAAAATGATGTCTAGAGAAACCATGTCATAGTCAATTTAGTTGTAAAAGTGTTATAAATTTGACAATAAATTATAAGATATTGTTTGTTAAGACACGGTAATTACAAGTTACTTTGTAGAACAAACTACATTACCTACATGGCATTGATAGTTGTTACGTGTTCAATCAAACAAGAGGACACTGTTGCCACAAGTCTGAATAAAAATATTGATGGACAAAATAACTAGCCATGCAGTTTTCGTGAACTGTATATCTTTGCAGGTTTTGACGTGTAGGAAGCTGAACTGTCACATATTACTCTGTCTTTTAAGGAAAGAGATGGAGGGGATAGTGTGTGATAGTACAGTCGGCACGTAAACTCTGTTTTGGATTTTTAAATTTAAGTTTTAGTATAAACGTGTTACCACGCGAGATTATGTAGTCAGATCTCTTAAAAACGGTCAAGTTTTATCAGTTTAGTACGAAACTTTCGTTAATATGTATAAAACACCCATTCTGAACTCTTAAACTAAAACCTTAGATGAAAACCGTAAACTAACAAATTTTTTAAATCTTGCTGTCCTTACAAGCGCTTGCGAATATACCTCGACGGCAGTAATTTAATGACCGAGAGACAAATATAGGTGCCTGCCTCTCCAATCCCTATCTTTAATGTCTGGTTTACACGCGTTAAGTGGTTAAGTTGGTAACTAACTAAATTTTAAGTTAAAAGTTGCGTGTAAACAGTCAATTAAGTGACAAGTGGTAACTTAAAAGTTAGTATGCAAGTGATTAAGTAGATTAGGATTCGTTCTATTTTTCGTATAAGTAGATGTGCGGGGCTTCTCACTTAACATGTTTGGATGTGATTTTTTAGTGAATTGTAAGTGCATAAGTTGACAAAGCGGGTGGCGGCAAGAGCTCGTATTTATGTCGCATTTTCTCTTTTTTTAAATGTCGTAGTGGAGTTTAGTTTCAAATTTAAAATTTGTGGAAGATTATTTAAGGGTGTTACCACACCAATCGATCGACCGTAATAGAACAGTCGGCGTCGCAGTTGGCTTGATGGCCTACAATTGTCTAACGCCATCCCTGAGTTGGGAGAGGCTGATATCCCTCCAGTGGTTATGAAGGGTACTTATTTGGTAAAGGTACCACACCAATCGATCGTCCGTCGATCGACGTCAACCCGTCGACGTAAAAAATTTAAAAAATACATAATCCTTCAAAGATTTTAATTTCCGAATCAAATTCTTCTCTGAATTTGTCCAAAATCACGTTTACCACACATCTAAGTACAGAATTAACGAATTCCTTGACATTCATCACTGTTCAACTTTATTGAACTTATGAACTTAACTACTTAATCCGTTTGGACACACAAGTGACATGTAGTAACTTAAAATTTAGTTAAAATTTAGTTACCTACTTAACTACTTAATACATGTAAACCGCACATAAATGACAAGTGAGAGCCCTTCGACTAGGAAAAACATACAAATAATAAAACATGAAAATGAAATTATCTGTAATTTTGAGATACTTAGTAAAAGTTCTGAAGGGATTGTAGATTTTTATCCCTACTACGCCGCGCTTTTATTTATATTGAATTGCAGATCAGATATGATCTTCTTGTGTATGTCACTTACTTATGGAGCGAAGCCTTGGAAGGTCACGGTGAAGCTATAGCTGTATCCTTAGACATTTCCAAAGCTTTTGATAGGGTCTGGAATGATGGTCTCTTGAGTAAGCTTCCAGCATACGGAATACCTAGAGGGCTCTGCGACTGGATATCTGATTTTCTGAGGGAACGGTCAATTCGACTAGTCTTAGACGGCTGCTCTTCTGACCTAATGGCAATTAATGCTGGGGTACCTCAGGGATCTGTTCTCTCTGCAACATTATTCTTGCTGCACATTAATGACCTGCTAACCCCAGGCATTATTGGTTACGCTGATGACAGCACCGTCGTAGAGAGATACATGTCCAATGCGCGAGCAAGTCCTCAAGAAATCCGGGCTTTGAGAGAGTCCATGATTGAGGGTGGATTTGGCCTTAAAGAAAGTGTCCGATTGGGGCGAGTCCAACTTGGTCAAATTTAACCCGTCAAAAAACACAGGCGTGTTTATTCTCCGCGAAAAAGAGCAGTTTCGACCTAACGCCCACTTTCCAAAATGTTTCAGTACCCTTAACCGACCACCTAGGGCTTCTGGGCGTACGTATATCGTCCCAACTAAACTTCGGGCAACAAATTGTGTCCATGGCTCAAACTCCTTCAAAGAAGTTGTGAATCATCTCGAAGGTCCGACGGTACTTCAGCCCTAAATAGCTACTTAATTTGTACACAGCTCAAGTTCGATCTTGTATGGAGTACTGTAGCCACCTTTGGGACGGTTCTGCAAAGTACCAACTAGAAGCGATGGACGCAGTTGACCGAAGAGCCCGAAAAATTATTAACTTTGACCTCACCACCAAAAAACTACAAAGCCTCGACCATCGTCGGAAAGTTGCCAGTTTAGCAGTCTTCTACAGATTACGTTCTGGAGAGGGCGCGAATGCTCTTTTTGATCAGGTTGAACCTTCACCCTATATTCAAAACTATAGTCCTAGTTCTTTCAAGCGTCGAGTGAATAGGTATCTCGTGGATACACGTGTAACACCTTCGTCTTCAGCGTCACTTTCCATTAGGTCAGATAAAAGACAAACGGCTAATCCTTTTTCAATAAAAGAAAAAGAATTAAAAAAAATTTGTTTAGCGATGAATTTTAAGTTACAATCAATCAGTCTATTGATAAACATTCTGTTCTCGATCTTTGAATCTGTTTCGTCATAGACTGTGATGTGTTTTATTTATAGATAACAATACTTACGCCTGAGATGCATTGTAAAAAACGACTCTTAAATCAGCTCTTCCTATAATTCAATTCTTATAATAGCAAACTATCTTTTTCAGTGGCGAGGCACACTCCGTCGCGCCGGTGGTTCAGGCAGCAGCTTCAATTCGGGCACCCTCACAAATGGAGCCACAGCCACACCAACTACTGTCCAATCATACCACCTAATGTGCAGCATGAGGGACTTCGGCCACACGGCCGGTGGAGACGAAGCGGAGCTCCTTCTGTGGTTGCACGATGCAAGAAGAAACCAGCCTCTGTCTGAGCGCTTCAGAGTTAGGATAGCGAGGGATGGGTTTTCGAATTACGTGGATCGGTTGCACGCGAATAGTACACTTTTTGCGGTAAGTGTTTTTGTGTCTTTTCTTTTAACATTCCTTAACCGTAGGCCAGTTCTATAGACTTATGTGCAGCATTCATTCGGCCATGCAGCCGACGACAACAGTCAGTTTTGCGTGTAATGCGTGATCCTGATGGTAAAATAATTATTAAAATCAGTCGAGTAGTTTACCAATTAAAAATAATTAAAACTTTATTTTATATATTATTCAAACAAATCTGTGCTAGCTATCGTTAAATGAATTGAAATGAAATTTGAAATATTATCTGTAAGATTTTGTTAGAGATATGATCAATATTTATGTATATTAAATATTAATACTTATATCGATTAATACTTATACATACAGTAGCCCTGCCTCATACGCCGGAGGTCCCAGGTTCGAGTCCTGGCGAGTATTTGTGAGATGAACATAGATGATTGGTCTCGGGTCATGGTTGTTAATATTTATAAATGTATTATATCATTCTAGGTTCCCCCCCGTTTGACGTATGGTCATCCACTACACAAGCTCTGCTTACTTTGGGGCCATTCAGTTATTATTATATTCATATTGTTCTTACTGAATCGAATCATCATATATTGTATTTTCAGTGTGTCTTTGCTATAGAACAAATAAAGCGAACGCTGGGCTAAGCTTTGTACATGGATAATTGTTACAACCTCAATTCATTAGAATTTGATAAAAATAACGGATTCTAACTTCTGCTGTACTAACGAATCAACACTATCATATTTTTATGTTAAACTCTGTTATGTAAAACTAATATTTCAAGTTTTTTAAAGTAAAATCTTGCTAGTCGAGGTATAAGGCAAATAGAAAACCTTATAAACTTGTCTCTTTACATATTCATAGGTGTCACATTGCCAGACAAAAGAGCAATTAACATAATTTTACATATCGCGCGTGACCCGTACGTGTGACGATTTTATTGACCCTACAGAGAGACACGATAATGTGGAAAAGACCTCATCAACCTCACTTACATGTATGCGTATATTTTGTTTCATTTGTTAGATTATTTTTAGTAACGTCTTTAGCGTTCACCCAGTGAGCCTATTATTTTTGTACGTTCTTATTGGTCGGCAGATCTTTTCGTAATTTGTATGTAATATTTTGATTTCTCAATTTTATTACGTAATGAGACATTTACAGAGATTTAATATGGCTTAAGAATACCCAATTTTAAAGAAACAATTTTGAAAGATGCAATTTTGTATTATAATATTTAATCCGTACGCTCTGGAGTTAGTTGTGACTTAAAGTTTTCAGATGCAACAGCCATTTTACTCGAAACTAGCACTTCTGTGACGTATAAATATGTATTCGGTGAGAAAGACTTGCCTTTTCATATAACATGTAATTTTTTTAACCAGAATTTGGCAAAGACAATGCTACTGTCTCTAGCTATATGTTTATATCACGAACACAAACTTTGCAAACTAAAGTTAAACTTTTAGTCCGGACATGAAGTAAAGTGTTATAATTTACGAACGAGCGCTGTAACCACTAAGTCATCTGGGCACTACAACTAACACATTAAAAACAATTTCTAGCCAATTCCTTATTTCACTTCATTTACAACTGGACATTTTTCTCAGTTAACCATTTTAATCTACCTTCCAGGAGCTATCACTCAGCGACATGCAACGCGAACTATGGCTAGTGGCGTGGGTAATCCGTGTGGGGCGGTGGTCGGGGGCCGGCACCACCGAGCGCAAGGGGCCCGTGGCGCGCCGGCCCCTGGGTGCGGCCGTTCTGCCACTCGCCGACTTCCTTAAACAACCCAACGTGCTGCCCAATGAGAAGGAGTACACTTTTAAGGTTAGATTTATATTCTTGTTGTATAGCAATGAAACAGTTATAATAAACCGCAGGGGCGTTGGTCGGGTTCAGCACCACTGAGTGCAAAGGTGCTCGCACGGACCCCCCGTAACAATCCAACGTATATAGCCGGCAAACGAGCACGCGACGCACCTGATGGTACGTGGCATCAGTCTGGCAATCATAGACATCATTTATCTGGACTAATGTTGCGTTGCCGACTGTAGGTTTCATTTAAAACCACGTAAACGTGATTAATAAAACGTTTAAATAGTAAAAATACAAGTTAGTTTCAGGCCAGAGAAGTCAGTAAAGTTACGAAAAAAAGATTGAGACTTTAATAGACTCATCAGTATGAATACAGAGCTCGTTTGTAGGCTACGCTGTAGAAAAAAACACGTATTTTTCATTTTCAGGTCTACCAATGTGAAGAAAAAGATTTCCATCAACTCCATGATATGTTAATAAGGAAGCAAACGAATAAGTGCAATATTCTACCTGGTCAACCTAATTATGGTGAGTTATTTTTATTATCCAGTTTTAATTACTTTGGCTTACTAATTCACTAACATAGATATTAAATAATATTCAGATACCTATAGGTACCTGTTTAAAAACTTGAGTTATTTTGCATATTTTATATATGGCGTTTTGTGGTGCAGAAAGCAATATTAAATAACTTGCAAGAACCAGAAAGTCCAGCTTTTCACCATAATTAAGACAAATCAAAATAGATAGTAATATACTATCGACAAATATAGATCTAAGTGTTTTTTAAAAAAAGATTAGATTTTCTTGGCGCTTATGTTATTTTTTTACATGATAAACCTTGTGATTTAGGCCAAAGCCAAAAGTAGTTAGTTATCTGCCAATCCAAAACAAAAGAAATCCTTTTGAATTCTGAACATGTTGTTAAAATGACTATAATGAAAAACAATCTTAAGCAAGCCTCATTAAGCCTCGAAGGCTTAGCATACTATTACCCGATCAGTTTGGCGCAGACCCTACCCAGTAAAGATTAATATTCCCAACTTAAACTAGACTCTTAACTTAAAACACTTTTTTTCCTACAGGAATCGTAGTAGCACTCCGTCTCCTAACTAGTGCCGGAAGCATATCTGAAGCCGTGGCTTCCGGAGCCACAATTACAGCAAAACGGGGATTCCCCGACGTAATAATGCCGGGAGATGTACGCAATGATTTATATCTCACTTTGGAAAAAGCCGAGTTTGAACGCGGCGGGAAAAGTACGGCGAAAAATGTGATGGCTACTGTAACAGTTCATGATAACACGGGGCAGCTTATTAATGTGAGTATTGAGATGGTTTTCAAGGTAAATAAAATATTTTCTTCTTATGTGGTGTAAAAAAAGTATAGGACCAAGTCGACGTTAGTTCACTATTTAAACAAATTACGCCTCGTTCATTTCTTAAATAAACTGTTTTAGTAAATCATTTTTTGTATGAGAAGCAGTTGATCTTGCGTCGTTGCTTCTTTACAATGTTATTTTCTTACTAGATTTTGACAAATTATTAAAAACAATATTTATTAAAAAACAATTCAAAATATTGACACAAAAAAAAATTCGCTAACAAAGAGCATAAACCGAAACTAAATCATTAACGAAAAAACGATAAAACGAGCCCAATTTCCCATGTTAGACTTTTTTTTTTGTTTATGGAAAGTGAAGATGAAGATGAATATCCACGAGTTACCTATTCACTCGACGCTTGAAAGAACTAGGACTAAAGTTTTCTGGAAAAACAGACGCAGGCAGTTCATTCCACACCTTGGCGATCCGCATCAAAAAGGAACTATCGAAGCGTTTGGTTCAACTTCTTGGGATATCTACTATAAATGGATGGAAGGCCTGTCTGCGTCAAGTAATCCCATGTAAGAAGGGCGTGGGTTCAACCTGATCAATCAGAGCATTCGCGCTTTCTCTAAAATGCAATCTTAACTTCATAACAACAAACAGTCAAAGAAAAGTATATCTAAAAAAGACAAAAAGGAAATCTAACAAAGGCAAAATCCTGCAATGTTTTAAACCGTATAGTTAAAAAAACAAAATAGTGCTATCCACAAAGAAGCACCCCCACTACTTTCTTGATGTATATATCGCGGCGTGCGAACACAGAAAAGGAAAAGCTTCGATCCGTCGATGGCAAAGTTCTGCGCTAGTTAGACAAGGCTGGTCCGAAGCAATTTCTATGCAAAGTCGGCTCGTGCCGATCGGGTAGTACATACCGAGTTTGTGAGGTCAGCACATTTGGCTCCTTTCGTTAAAACCTAAATAACATTGGCCGGCTATATAATTTACGGATATATAATTTTGCCTGCCGGCTGGGCCGATTTATGTCGCCTCGAATATTGGGGGCGCCCCAAAGTAATTAGTAATCTGAAGTAAAACACGAGAGAAGAAATTCACAAACTATTTATAATCGTATGCTCGTGATAGTTCAGAGAACAAAGACTACTAACTCTTTATAAGTGCAGAGTCAGTCAGCACTAAAACCCAGTTAATCAAGCAAAACACCATATGCAAAGAATATAAAAATTGGAACCAAAATTACTCGTCGACGGCCGTGTGGCGTAGTAGGTAGTAGCCGTGCCTCATGCGCCGTCCTGGTCGGGGTATGCATTTGTGAACCCAGAATACCAAATATAATTATAAAAATATAAATATAATTATAAATATAAACAACTATGACCCGAGAGCAAATATCTGCGTTTACAAATACCTGTGACCTTCGGCGTATGAGGCAGGGCTACTAGCACTGACTCCATTCGGCTGACAAATTAGTGAAAACAAGTATAGAAAAACATAATATAAAATAGATTTTGTACGTTTTTGAAATTTTATTTCTTATCAGTTATGAATTTCTTTATTCTATATAACGCGTTTCTATAATAATTATAGTATAATTAGGTTTATTTTTTAATTATTGTTACTTTATAATTACTATTAATAATAATAATATAATTTTTATCTTATAGCGCGTTTTTATCAACAGCACAGGAAATATTACAAAGTTTACTGATATGCGTTTGATTGGCACAATTTTAACAATTTATCATATCTTTTCAGGAATGCGTATGGGGAGCGAGCGGTACAGGCGCCAACGTTTACGAATCTCTAGTGCTGTATCACAACAACAGTCCCGCGTGGATGGAACAATTGCGGCTGACTGTACCCTTGGACACCTTCACTCATGCTCATGTTAGAGTCGAGTTTAGACATTGCTCTTGTAAGTTGTAGCCGCATTTACTGAAATTATTATTTTTTAATTTTGTTGATAGGTTAAAATACAGTTCAAAAAGTGAAACAAATGAAATCGATTTCAATCGTTCTTATGCAATTCTTCCTTTATAAACGGAGAGGAATAATTTTAAACTGATTTTTTAAATATGCTCGTACTCAGAGTAAAATATATTTATTTAAAAGTTACCTTTTAGTGAATTCAAACGTAGATGCATAGTTTATAATGAAAAAAGATCTTTTATAATAACATAAGGTTAATATAAAGGGTGATTCTTTAGTATCAGGGTCAGTGTGTTAAAGTCCGAAACTATAAGAGATGGAAATATTTGTTCTATGAAACCATATCATCGACTTTAGATTTAAAAAACTGCTTTCTAAAATTTAAAAAATTATATATACCTACCACTCAGTAATTAAAAAAATACTATGTACGTCATACAAAATTATGTTCCTATGAAACCGTATGTCTCAAATCAAAAGATAGTGATGCATTTTAATATTCTAATTCAAAACAGCCTTAAAAACTTACCCCCCCAGCAGGAACTAGATTATTTCTTGTAGCAGCAGCGTGGATACAATTCCTTCCTCCTTGGATCATTTTTAGAGATCGAATAACTTGTACCAACTTGACGAACTCAAATAACTGAGATAATTCTATTTATAAAAATGTCAGTATTTTCCCAACCTACAGCTTTATTAGTATATAATTGTGTCTGATTTTAAAATAACAATTATGAATGAAATGTTCAAATATTTTCAGCGCGAGACAAGAACGAAAGGAAACTGTTCGGCTTTTCTTTCGCAAGATTAATGGAACCAAGCGGAGCTACATTACGCGACGGAGCACATGAACTATATGTGTATAAATGTGATGATCCCTCCAAGTAAGTCTTTTAAAGTAACTTTATGTTTTTGGGATAGAATGTTGACACAAAGGCCAACTTTTAGAATGATTTCTAGGTCATATTATACAAAAATCCAAATCCAAATAAGTTAAGCCGTTTAAAGGTAAACACACGTATAGATGTGGTATAAATAAATATATAGAAAAATATACTTTTGCGACTCTAATTTACTCATCCACAAATCTCTGCAAATTAAATAAAGCTTCTACTCACAACATATTATTCGAAATATGATTATTGTATACATTTTATTGGTTTCATAGAATTAAAAACCTTTTATTATGAGTAACAGGAACAGTATTCATTATTGGAGTCCCCCTTTTTTACCAGGTATACTTTCATTGAATCTATTGTCGAAATCCTCTATTCAAAACTTTTTTTTTCAGGCTTTCAACAGCCAGTTATTTATCTCTACCATCGTGTGCGACGGACACGGTTCGATCCAGTAATGGCGTTGTTGTGCCTTTCCAAAGGAGTTCCAAAGAAAATTGTACCATTAGCACACTGTTGTGTTCGACGAAGCTGACTCAAAATGGTGAGTTCGTAGTGAGTTAAAGGGGCCGTTCGCGCAATCTATCAGTTTGGTCCAAGGGTGTCACTTCGAAGTAAATTTAAGGAAATAAATATTCTTACTTTCCATTCACAATATCTTTTAGAAAATTTAATGTATATAAAAAGAAAATAACCTTGTTCAAAACAAAAAAAGATCTGCACAATGTTAACACAAGAGGAAGAAATATGCTGGCAGCTCATAATAATAGGCTTCACAAAGCTAAGTACAGCATAATAAGCATATACTTAGCTAGTCACTAACTCTTTTCTTTTTTTTTTTTCGAAATGGACAGTTTATTTATGGCCCATAGGCCTTTTAAATTTCACCGGACTTTGTAGCCTAGCGCTGACGGCGCCTAGCTGGAACTTAAACTACTCCTACATACGACACGCCTAAGGGCACCCGAGAGGGCACAGACCTCGGCTTAGGACGTCGTTTATTGAAACTACCACTGTTTTTTTTTTGGCGTCATTTTTTCTAGAATCATATTGAATTCAACCATAATTGTGCTACTTTTCTAAAAAATAAAACACTACTTTTTTTAACTTCGTTCTTTTTATATTTTTTCGATCACTCCCACAATTTCTTCCCTTTTCATATCATTATCTTTGTTAATCTTATATAAAAACTTACTGTTAATAATTTGTCTACTTTTTCATTCATAATTTATCTTGGTTTCTTCAGTCTAACGCTCTTATCTTTCATTTATTTCCTATATTTTTATCTTTTATTGTTACCTGCCATTGAGTTATATTTATATATATATCCAAATCGTGGGGATCAAAATTTTTGCATTTATTCTTATTGCATTCTCTGTCTTTTTTGTCTTTATAAAGTTCCTTTTACTTATTTCTCTCATTTTCCATTTCATTTCTTCCCTCGGTCCTTTTCCATGCTTCCAATGTATGTTGAACCAGAGTATTTTTACAATAATTTGGCAACATACGTTCTCATCCGTATTTATAGCTTCTGTAATAAATACTGCCCTCTCACTTCCATATTTCTCTTTCCTGGACTTATCTTTTTTCCAATTGCCCGCCTTTTCAAATGTCAAGATTTGTCTAGGGTTAATTTCGAAACTTTAATTTTGTGGTTGGCGGCAAAGGACTGTTCTCTTATCAAGCACCTCAAAGCGGTCGTGGCATGCCCCCCTTTTGGCGAGATCGCAAATGTTTCTGTCTGGTGGGTTTTGCAGGGTAATGGTAAGATAGGTCCGACGGCATTGGTTCCGAACTTCCCATTCTGTACAAATGCGGACTGTCCGACCCCGCCGTCGTTCCTATTTCCATCGCCGAATTTCTTAACCGACACTATGTTATTTATGCTGTATATTTTAATACCCACCAAAACATAACAATCCAAGTGCTCGTCATCTACCATTTGGACACCCTCAGCAATACGCTACAGTTGTTCTTGCAAGCGCATCCCAGCGTTTGCGCACTTGAAAATCTAGACTGAGGGCGTTACTTTGCAGTTTCTGCACGATGGGGGCGTACCAGCATTGAATTCTGTGCAGTCCACCTTTAGATGCGGACCGCCACAGTGGCTGCAGAGATCTGCTCCCTCCGTGCAGAAACGCCTGCCGTGACCATAACCCAGACACCGCGTGCATTGCACTAATGGTGTCTGGTCCTCGACCCTGATGCGCTGGAGATCAATTAGGAGGGTGCCCACCTCTAAAGATCTTTTCCATATATCGGGGGAAACAGCCATTACCACGTGTTTCATTTGGGGGTTTCTAGCTTTTCGCCTGTACTTAATTTGGGCCCGCACGTCTGGAGTCTCCGACTCGATCTCCTTTACAATTTGATAGAGTCTCTCGCATGCTTCAGTGACGCCTGCCTTAATGTCACTTTTTAAGTTGCGGGACATATTTAAAAATTTCTTCGCTTTGATGAAGCATGCGCGAGCCTCCGTCAACCTATCTTTATAGCCGGGGGCAGCCTGTATCGCCTTAGATGTAGTTGGCGTTATGGTGAACGTTTCTGTACTGGCCGCCTCCAGTGCTTCTACACTTCTTCTGACTTTTGAAAGCGTAACCGTTTTAGGTGGGGTCTTTCCCGCTTCGATCTCTTGTGTAATTTTTGTTGGTGTGCGGTAGAGGGCCATGGTAGAAGGAATTTAAATATTGTCTGAAGAGCTGTATATGGGCTCTCGGTCGATTAATATACACGACAAATAAAATTTTTTACAAAAAGTTTCTTACTATTAAATTAATTGATTGGGATGTAAAAAGTCCCTTACCAATAAATAAATAACGTCACGAAAAAACCACACTAAAATAACTTAATGCTCAGTCTAGATTTACGTAAATACTAAAGCAACAATTGTTACAATACAAGAAAAATTTTACTCTATAAATAACTTGATTGGGATGTATAAGGTCCCTGATCAATAAATATAACGTCACAACACAAAATATAAATACTAAGAACTAACTTAAAACTATATCACAAGAGTCAATATCACAGTAAAAATCAAAAAGGCCAACAATAAAAGCTGTCAAATAATATTTTACTAGATGGCGCTGCTAGTATATTAAAGCGCACATACACTTTCAAAGTTTTTATCGTCCGATCGGGACGGTCGATGTCTCAATCGATGCGGACGGATTAGGGGAGTCTATTGAAATTAAAAAATCGGGATGCGCAAAGGAAAATTTTGAAAATATCAAGGAAAAACACTAATTTTAACCAGAATTTGCCCGATTTACACTAAGTATTGCAAAATTTTTCCAACACCGTTTCCCTTTAGTGCCTCAAAAGACGCGCAGGAACTAGAGTAGGGATAAACAGTTATTTTAGTATCACTGTGACCTGACGTTCCAGTTCCAAAAAAATCACAGGATAAATCACCGTGACTTTGTCACGTCGATCACTTATAGAGGTGTTATATTAGGCTCAAATATTCGTATTCCTATTATCGAATATAACGCTTTACCAATATTAGGTTATCAAGCCTATTATTTGGTAATAGTCTGGTAATAGTCAAATAATAGGGTTAGTTTTCCGTCCGATGTTGTTCTAATAACCGCTATATTCATTTAACCATATTTGTTTGCGTGTATATTAGTTATACGAGAGATAGTTATATAAGAGAATCGCATATTTTAGACTTATATTATAAATTGGAAAGTTTGCTTATTTATCGATATACAGTGATGCATTAGATTTTATAGGTACCTATCAATAATATAGTTTCAATAGAGCGATATCAAATAAATAGTTTTAGTAACAGTAAGAGGCAATATTGGATTTTCGATATTCTTGCAATTTAATATGATTCGTATTAGTATTATTTATATTCGTACAGGTTCGTAAAGAGTTTTTACTGTCCTTGAAACTCTATTATAATCGTATGGAATAAAGATTGCGTGCTTTTGTTTTGATTGTTCACTTAAAGTTCATAGAAACTGCGACATTGATACGCCGGCATGAAAAAGGCGGCGCGAGCGAGCGCGTTGATGATGACGTATTTCTATTATCGAATATAACGCTTTACCAATATTAGGTTATCGTGCCTATTATTCGGTAACAGTCAAATAATAGGGATAGTTTTCCGTCCGATGTTGTTATTATAATACGCAATATTCATTAAATCTTTATTAGTTTGATTGTATATTAGTTATACGAGTGTAAGAGAATCGCATACTTATATTAGAATTATATTATAATATGCGAAAGTTTGCTTATTTATTAGTTTTTATGTAGGTACTGTTCAACTGTTTTGCAGGCTCAAACTGCTGAACCGATTTTAATGTTTGGTATGGTACTGGATTTCTTGGATTAGGTCTCAGATTACGAAAAGTACATAGGTACGCTACTTTTCAACCCGAAAAAGTAATGTATTAATAAAGCTAGCGAGTATATAATATTGATTAAGAGTAGTGATTAAATTTGCCTTCATACTTTAACAGGCATTAACATTAAACACGTCTAACTAAACTAAATGAACATAAAATCTATCTAAAAAATTAGGCGTTATTACTATTACTCAGATTATTATCAAAATATTGCGCATTTTTAACAATTTTTATTTAATCGATGTCGATTACATGCTGTCACTCTGCTTATCCATCAAAACTTCCATACAAAACGCGAAGTGTATGCTACGCATAGATAATGTTCGATCGAATACGTCCTTGGTACACTACCGCGTAGCACTGCGCGGCCCGGCGAAGAGTGCGAGCGATGGATAACACGCAAGTTTGGCAACGTCGCATTCTCCTGTGACGCGACGAACGTCACTCACTATTATTTGACTATTATAGAATAAACTAATATCATAACGTTCATATTACCTAATATGTGATTTGGTCCGTGTAACTATTACGTATAACTATTACGAATATATTAGTCACACCTCTTATCACTTACATTACTAATTAGAGTAGGGATAAACAATTATTTTAGTATCACTGTGACTGACGTTCCAGTTCCAAAAAAATCACAGTGATAAATCACCGTGACTTTGTCACGTCGATCACTTACATTACTAATATCAATATTAGTTCCTGAAACTATATGATAATATGAATGTTGGCGTCTAATGAATCACTGTATTTAGAATATATTATCGATACGAACCGCGTAAATATATGCATCGCGTTGAGTCGGATATTATTACATTAAAATTATGAGAAAAATAATTATTTTCTATGCTTTTTTTAATCAAATAAGTGATTTAGAAGTAAGTAGATATTTATAATACGTTATTTTAGTATGCCACAAAAAAATCAAATTAATCGCAAAACCATTTCAATATTTAAAAAAATACATTTTACTATCAAAAATATGTTTTCAGGTTCATTGTGTATGTGTATATGTGTATTGTGTGTATTAGAGTTAATTTCATATTAAAGCCTTTGAAGTCTAAATATGTTTTGCATCCTTTTATTTTATTTTAGGTAAGTACTTATGTATATTTTGTTCATTCGTCACTTTCTTACAATAATAATAATAATATGTCTATCTGACCGGTGAAAATGACCGTTGCTTCCTCTATCTCACTCGCACACAAGCCGACACGCCGGGGACGGCCGAAGTTAGTCGAGCGAGAGCATCGCGTTCCGTTCGTTCGAATCGCGATTACTTTTTCTGTCACGTTTTGCTGGTAAAGAGTGACTGAGTACGAGATACGCACTAAAGAACTCGGAACGACTGTTACTTAGGAACGTAGTTCCTTCGAAAAAAGTCACAGTGATATCCATAGACCTCAGATCACAGTTATATTGTCACCGTGACGTTATTTATCTACCACCTCTAGCAGGAACACGGCGCAGATGATGGGATAACAAATTTGAAGAGTATTTGCAAAACAAAGTGTTTTATGAAATTTTGAAGATAAAAAACTACCAAAAACTAACTATTTTATATGAAAAACTAATGAAAAATTTGAGTTTTCCGTCAACAACGATGTACCAAAGGTGTTATTTAACCTTCTCGGATCAACAAAAACCTAAAAACAAACAACGATTAATTAATACCAATTTTAACCGGTCAGAACGGTACTTTGTCTAAGACATGATTTGTAAAAATCGAGCTTTCCGGGATTTTCTCGAGTTTCCAAAATGAAAATTTCACCGGAACCTTATAAACAGGTCGGCGTCAATAAAACAAAAATTTCAGTGCAAAAAACTCGAAAATCGGCCAGCGAGAACTCGGTAAAATATATGTTTTTGTATGATAACTACCACTGGTTCGGAAGGGTCATCTACTGCCAAAGAACCAGCAAGAAACTCAGTAGGAATGCGTACGACGCGTTAGCCCTGACCCACCTGTGGGTTAGGCGATTTGAATGCCGTGTTGCCCTATTTCTAACTGAAACACCAGCGTTCCTTGTTGTAATATCATCGTCGGGATCTGTTAAGACGTTACGCAGACGCCTATAACGAACCGCCGCGTCTGGGTTGGCTGTGGATTCAGATGACTTATTGGCCAGCGCGTTGGGATGGTGGGAAGCATTATCGAAGTAGCGTCTAGACGCTAACTTCATGAATGCGGCAATGGTGGGCAGCTCGAGATCCTTGTGCAGATCTAAGTTGCGGACATAGGGCGGGGCCCCGACGCATTTGCGTAAGAACCTATTTTGAATAACCTGCAAGTGATTGAGGTTCGACTTGCTGGCGTGAGCGAAAGCCACACTGGCATATGTCATGATGGGGCGGATGCAAGTTTTGTAAAGTGTAAGCTTATTTCTAAGCGACATTTTACTCTTCTTGCAAATTAGAGGGTGCAGCCTACCCATGACGAAGGCGGCTCGGTCCCGGACGCGTTTTATGTGATCCGCGAATGTAAGTCCACTATCTAAAGTGACTCCTAAATATATGACTTTTTTTAACCCAAGGGATCGGAGTACCAAACAGGGTGATCTGACCTAATCTTTTGGAGGGTTTCCTAGAGGTTGTCCTAGGGCAGGTTGAGGGAGAGAATTACACTGCTGCACTTTTGTCTGGGTTGACTTCTATTCTCCATTTCCTAAACCAAGTGCCTAATGCGTTGGATGCGGATTGAAGTATTCTAGTTAACCTACGTAGATTCCTATCAGATGTGTATAGCGCGGTGTCGTCTGCAAAGAGCGCTAGGTCTACTTTCTCCGTCCTTGGTATGTCACTAGTGTATAGTGATAACAAAGTTGGAGAAAGCACCGAGCCTTGTGGGACAGCGGCTAATACAGGACGGGGATTGGAGAGTGCACCATCCTATCTGTAGCGAAAGGTTCGGCAGTGGAGAAAGTCTCGTATGATGTGCACGAGGCTGTCTGGCACGCCTAGTTCAAAGAGCTTACGTAACAAGCCGTTGTGCTAGACCTTGTCGAAGGCTTTAGCAACGTCAAAGAAAAGCGCACCCGTGCCTATCGGTTTCTGACCTACGTTCCTTTGCTCCAAGACGTGCTCCGTGATGCGGTGCACCTGTTGGACGCAGGAGTGACGGGACCTAAAGCCGAACTGTTCATCCGGTAACAGGTGCTTCGAATGGATGACCTCTCGGAGCCTGTTCAAAACGATCCTTTCGTATCATTTGCCTACCGCGCTAAGCAAGCTAATAGGACGGTAGTTTGTAGGTAGATTAGCCGATTTTCCGGATTTCCTAATACCTATGACAATCGCTTCCTTCCACGTTTGCGGAAAGGAGCAGTTTGTAAGTAAGTTATTGAAAATAACTACTAACAGTTGTATGAGTGCGAGTGGGAGAGCTTTCAGAACCCTGTTTGGTTTAGTTTCTCCTTAGTTTCGACTGTGCTATTCACAGTTTATATGTGGAGGAAGTTAGTGCTTTCTGTACTCGGTGTATATTCTTGGGCCAAGCTATCGGCTAGGGTTTCAGCTTTTTCGGAGTCATCGAAGGCGGGAGTCATGGGCGGTGTCCTAAGAAGCAGAGGCATCGATGACGCGGTAGAGTCTTGAGAGACTTCGCCAAGCTCCAGTAAGCCAGATGCGAGGGCGAAATCTCTTCAAGAAGCGCGTCCCAATTGTTAGACTGCAATTTGCGTATGCGAGATTTAACATCTCGCTGTAGGGCCCTCATACGGATGCGGTTTGCCTCGGTCGGAGCGTAATCGTACGCCCGGATAGCTGCGTTCTTTGCTCTCAATAACTCCCTCACATCCTCAGGCAGGATCCAGCGGCGATCATTCGCCACCGGAACCCGCCTGGAAGATGCACTGATAGCAGTTCGAAGGTGGTCGGTGAAAGCACCGATCGCTGCATTGGTCTCCTCGATGGATGACATTGAATCGGAAATGGTGTTCAGGTCGGGGCTGTCAGTTGCCTTAAGGGCTTCCGTTAGTTTGGCCCAATCAATGTGTGCCCTCGTTTGAGGAACGGGGTCACTTGGGATACCTAGCTGCATGACTACCGGTCGGTGATCCGTAGTAAGTTGGTGGATGACTTCTACTGAGTGTACCGTTAAGTTAACACTTTGTAGGATTGCTATATCGAGAATATCGGGGCGATGATTTGTGTTATAGTCACTAACTCATTCATGGGTCAATGTATACGTTTTTATAATAAGGTTCCTGAGGATATCCAAGGTTTTCCTATAGACAAATTCAAAGAAACTATTAAGCAAAACTTGTGTTCTAAAGCATATTATAAACTATCCGATTATTTGGATAATAAAAGCCCTTGGGTATAATCCCCACATTAACCGGATTTTAGTAGTATTTGCAAAAAAAAACTTTGTTCGTCAAAGCGTCATTGTCACTAAAGTACGTCTTCTTAGGGTAGCGTCGGGTGACGCGTCGCTCACTTCCCTCTAATATGGTTGAGGAGGGCGATGGCTGGTTCCCGCGTTGACTCGTGAACGGGTGCCGTTTAACGGTGTTCGTCGTTTGGATAGTTGGGGGGAGGGATACTTGCCGAGCAAACAGATGCAGCAGATAAGAATAATTTTGTATAGACATAAGCGACACTGTTAAATTTATTTTGAAAAAAATATACCCGTGAAGTTTCTTGCCAGTTCTTCTTCACAAAGGTTTTTCCGAACTTGTGGGTAGAGTCATATTTTGTTTCACGTCAATAAGAACAAGTAATTACTTGTCAATGTTGAGAAATAAATAGTTTTATTTGAATTCGAGTTATATTTTATTTTTAAAGTACTTACCTTATATTGTTAGCTTTTATTGAGTTCTTCTGTATGCTGTTATGAAATATACCTAACACGTTGTCTTTGTC
Source organism: Marasmarcha lunaedactyla (assembly GCA_923062675.1). Lineage (NCBI taxonomy): Eukaryota > Metazoa > Arthropoda > Insecta > Lepidoptera > Pterophoridae > Marasmarcha > Marasmarcha lunaedactyla. The sequence goes on from OV281341.1 coordinate 20,833,783, forward strand.
ACGTTAAGAACATGGTACAAAAATTATGTATGTTGATAGTTTTTTGTTAATAACTTTTATTATTGTGTTTTCAAATAGTTCAAAAAACTGCATCATCGTAAAAGTTTAATGTTACATTTTACATGTTATTAAAACCTTCTTGGAAGTTTTTTGTCAATTCTTCTTCATTCAAGAAATTGTCTATGTTTAATAAAAAAAAATTTCATGATTTTTTACAAACGAAATTGCTGTACTGTTCTACGCTCAAATTCTTAAATTACAGAGGACCTCTTGGCTCTATTGCAATGGCGTGCTCGGCCAGAGAAAGTGCAAGAAACACTACTAAGAGTGCTCCGACTGGGCGACGGGCTGAGCTGCGAGGAATTGATCAAGTTTCTTAGAGACGTGCTGGATGCTTTATTTGCTTTGTTTTCTACGGAGGATGGTAACAGGTGAGTTATTTGTTTTAAATTAGTAAATCCTCAGATAAATACACCAAATATATGGCCCAAAGTAAGCAGTGCTCATGTTATGAATGACCACACGGCGAACTGGGGGTAACCCAGAATAAACATACACATATAAATGTAAACAACCACGACCCGAGAAATTACGAAAAAGCCGAAGATAGGTGATGTTCTTACTTGTACGTACGTACTTGAATTATGGATCGCACTTACACAAACGCAAGCAGATGTATGAAACTAAGAAGGAGACAGAACGATACAATGACGTAGTGCGCGAGCAATATGGACGCAGTGTTAGATCGCCTCGTTTTTTTTTTGCGTAGTGATAGTCGGCAAATGAGTTAGATCAGTCGAAGAGGGCATCTATTTGATAGCTGTATTTAATGAAATTTAAAATCTAAGTTTCTGTTTTAGATCTCAGCACAACAATATACCTTATCCAAATTCTGACTTGTAAAATTTTCCAGCACACCCCACTCTGGCACAGTATTTCTAGTACTGGTGTCAATATGCAGTTTACTGGACGAGACCAGATTCCAACATTTTAGACCAGTGCTGGATGTTTATATTGAAGAGCACTTTTCAGCTGCATTGGTTTACAAGTAAGTGAATAAATTTTAATGTTAATGCTGTTTTGGCAGAATTTGTTAGGGATTTTTGGTAATGTTGTCGATTATGGAAATATGTTGCTGAGTTATTGCTTTGAGGTTCCTGTCATATAAACCAATAAGTATTAAGAAATTGTGTAACGGCGAGGAAAACCATCACGCGAAAACCCTTTAGAATTTATCTCGAAATTTGTAAATTCATCCAACCTGACCAACTATAAATTACTTAAATTTACTTTGAAATAGGGGTGAGGTTGATATTTTATATACTGAGGACTTTTATATCTTTAGGACTGTCGTGTTAACCCTTTCGCTGCGGTCGGCAAGTTAACTCGTTCTGTAAAATGTGTGGTGTGTGAGACACGGTGGGCGAGAAAACTCGTTTACGGAAATCTGTCACCACATACGGCGGTTCGAAATCGGTAAAGCTTCTATAGACGGACTCATCGTAGCATACACCGACAGCCCAAGCCATACCTACCAAACTATATTTATGCTTTGGTTGGTATTGCTAGCAAAAAAAAAAATAATTTTTTTTTATTGTTTGCGTTAAGGCGGATGGCCAGTAATCACGTCTTGATAGATCAGGATTATAAACGGTAGGCGTTTTAATTCGTTCTAAATAAATCATTTCTAAATATTAATTTATTATGTGAATACCTTTGTATAATAATGAGAACATATATATTTTAATTTAGATTATCTTAAATTTACTTGTCCAGCTTACGACTCAAACGGAACTTAGAGAAACGTTACTTCGGCATTTCTTCATTTTGACACTATTACTAATGATAATTTAGCAAATGTGATACACATTCAATTAAGAGATGTGTAGGAATTAAGGTCGTAGTTCAATAGACCCACCCGTCACCCGATAAGCAACACCTCGTTGCTTAAAAACTACTCAAAATGTTATACAAATATTGCTTATACCTCAGAATAAGGCTCAATTTATACTAGTGCATGCGCGGGGATCCTCTTTGAATCGCCCTCGGAACGCGCGTGCAACCGTTGCGGTCCACTTTCGCGCCAGTATACCTTAATTAAGCTACACATGGGCTAAACTTATAATATAAATATAATATAAATCCCCAGACAAACACACCAACTGTATAGCCCAAAAGTAAGCAGAGCTTGTGTTATGGATGACCATACAGCGAACTGGGGGGGAACTCAGATTAAACATACATATAGAAATACAAACAACCATGACCCGAGAACAGGACTCGAACCTGGGACCTTCGGCGTATGAGGCAAGGCTACTTACCACTACACCACTTCGGTCGTCAATAATAAAGATAGTGTGTATTGACAACAGCTAACTCACCATAAATATGAACTCTACGCGTGCTAATTTCCACGTGTACGAAGTCGCGGGCATCAGCTAGTCGTTTACAAATTACGGAACCGCGTAACAAATTCTTACTCACGCTTGACAGATTTGTATATGGTAACACTGCCCTCATTTTAATGATATTGACTATACATTTTTGGGACAAGTTATCTCGCCGACCGCACATTACGACAGATTTTTTCAAACGGCTTATTTCGTCATCCGTTTGTCAAAGTGCTTTAATTAAAACGAGTTATCTCGCCACCTTTACTAGGGAGCAAAAATTTTTTTTGTGAGTCCGTCTACAGGGTCTGTTTAGTGTACGGTGAGCCCGCAGCGAAAGGGTTAGTAAAACAACGAATGGTATAAGATCTATCAAGTTACGTGTAGAACATTTCTCTTCCAACTACTTTATATAACTTCTACTTTACTGCTTATAAAATTAGGTATATACATTAGGTAAGTAAAGAAAAAAAAATCAGACTCGATTTCAAAAACCCAATTAAAGATATCACTTCTTTATATGCGTAAAATAATTTGACTCAAATTCAACCTCATGACGTCATGAAGTAGCATTATTTGAAACTAATATATGTCATCAAGAAACCATTAAAAATTTAGAGTTTCTTTATCCAGGAAATACAATAAACTTTATAATGCGGTTTTAAAAATACATCTTACGAATTTATTAAAAGAACTGATTTAAAATTAAATACTGTACAGCAATTAGAAATATTGAAATGGTTTTCTAACAATATATCAGAGTAAAAAAATAAAAAACATATGCCTCAAAATAACTTTACATACCAATTGTTTTACTATTGTAGTAATACATAAATAGACATTTCAAAAATGTAATAAATCTATTATAAAATTTCAGGGGCCTGTTATCATCGGTGCAGCATTGCGCAGAATGGGCGGCGGGGGCCGAAGGTCAGGAACCAATCAGAAAGTGTTTAAGGTCGTTGGGATGTGTCTTCCGATTGGCTGTTCGGTCCAGGTGCGTATTTTAATACTTATAATTTTTTAAGCTATTATAATATGTTTTTAATATTTGATTTTGTTTTCAATTTACAGAACATAATTTAAGATAAGATAATTTATGCCAATACATGTTATAAACTCTTAAAATCTACTCTAAAACTCTTAAAATATACATTTATTCTTTGTTGTTCAGCTTGAGTACGACATACACGTAAGACGTATGTAACCCAGTAATGTCGTTGGCTATTTACATACATACATATTGCCAGAGACTAGTAAATAACTATAGACTGACCATCTCCATACAAAAATTCGTGACTCGGAGAAAGCTCAAAATCCAAGCTATTACTAGATGTCGCTCTCAAATAGCTTGGACCAACCTTGTCGTCTTTAATTTTTATATGAATTATTGACGAGAAACGTAACGCAAAATATTTGTTTGTATATTAATACGGACTAAAACTGCTAGATGGCGTTGTCAAATAACCTGAAACCTTAGCAATTAAATAGTTGAGTTCATTCCAGGCCCTCAATAAGCTTTTGATTTCAGTACTTTACGCAAAAAATTACTATACCTTAATTTTTATAACATTTTATAATAATTACTAAAAAGAAAGTCAGAACCAAATTATGTATATAAATATATAAAAGACATAAAAGCAAATAATGAATATGAAACTGCGTGCATCTTTACCGATAGAGACAAGGTTCTCGAACTATAGGTGAATCATTATGGAAAAAGAAATACTTGAGGGAATCTTTATGATTTAAAATAGATGACATAGATATTCAGTTGTATTAATTACTTTAAAAAGTGTCAAAATCATAACATATTAAATAATATCACAAAAAATATATTTATGTCAGCTTTATAGTCAAATATTTTATTTTGTGCTTTTTATTTGTTTGGATTTATGTGCGAAATTATTTTCTTTGATCAGCACGAGTCACAGTAGGCGAGCAGAAAAATTGTGAATTCAAAGAAATGCAGGGAAAAGTTCCAAAACAAACACACACCCATAGCAACAACAATAAACGACAAACAAATAAAATGTTGTCATAAAAAGAACAAAAAAAGTTGATTTAAGTTATAAGTGTCTAAATACAATATTTACAAAATATTTCAAAATCCATCCAGCAAGAAAATATATTTTTAACTACTGCAAAATAGTTATGAGTTATATGCATTATAAATAAAAATTATGCACTTATTAAGACATAATTTTTATCGATATCAAGAAATAAATTAAAATATAAAAAACCTATTAATTAAATGCACTGAAATTCGTTTTATTATGTTAAGGCAGATAAGAACAAACTGTGGAGATGAATGCTATATTTTTGTGGGAAAAATTATATACTGGCAATACAGTAATACAGTAACACTACAAACCCCGGATGGGGTGGTGTAAAGATTTCTGTTACTGAATTATAAGAGCGGCAACATAGCATCAAATAATATAATGCACTAGCTGGCAACGTCTGTTGTCGCTTGATACCTACGGATAGTACTTGCAATGAAATATCAAATGATTTTGTAAACAGCTCCATCTTAAGTTTTTTTACGCATTATTTTTACTAAATTTAAATAACTTGTAAATCTAATACAACTAACGCCATCTCTCTATCTTAAAAACAACTATTTTTCAAGTCACAAAATTTTGTTAGACATGGTCAGTCTATAGTTATTTACTAGTCTCTGATATTGCGTAAAACCGGTTATAACATAAACAATACCAACCTTTCTAACAAATTTAAGATAAGATAAACCATAAAATCCCACGCTTTTAGAAAATCATACGTAGTATTTTTTGTTAATACGCGCTTATTTCTGTGACTACCAGTACTTTACGCAAAATGACAACTAAATGAGTATTTTCAAGAAAAAGTTGTTACGCTAGAAAAACCGCGGAAAACAGATAACCTTCATATATCTTGCTTTTGGAGCTGTCACCTATTGTTGGTAAACTAAATAATTAAAATAAAATACTCTACGTTTCCAGATGCCTCTTCGCGCGCGCCACAGGAGGTCAATACGAAGATAGTTTCCGAAGAGATGTGCGAGCGGCGTTGAATGCCTTGAGGGCTTTGGCGCATCATCCGCACACAGAACATTTGTTGCCGGCTCAGGTGTGTGTATTTAACATGTTGATTGTAAAATAGTTTATAAATTTACTTCAACTATTTACTTCAAGATTGAAGAAAGAGATAAAATAAAGCTGTTAGAGCAAAGCGGTCAAAACGCTGGTACATTTACTCCTAAAAATAGAAATTATAAATAAAAACTAGAAATTTATAAATGTCAAGAAATATTAATTAATTAGTACTATATTTTATTCACTAAAACATAAAACTGCATTATTATTTACAGGTAGCCCTAATGACGTCATGGGCAAGTGTGGCAAAAGAAGTTTCTTCAGCTTTAGGAGCGGTAGAAGCGGCGCGAATGACTTCATCGATGTTGGACGCATGCTCGGCCAACGCTCCGCCGGCGTTGGCCCGCGCTCGCCTGCAAGCCGCTAGACAAGTTCTAGTTGGACCTTTGGCTCATGAACCTGGTATGTGTATATGCATTTGTAGATTAATATCAAATACACGTACTTCTAGGAAGCGTGCCGGGCCAACGCTCCGCATACATTGACTGGTGCTCGTTTTTAAGTGGCTAGAAAAGTGCTAGGATCATGGGCGCACGAACCTGGAACGGGAATGTAATGTATATTTCACGACAGCCTTAATAATCTCGCTGCAGCCTCAACCAAATAAGTGGTGGTATTAAGCAACGTATAGTTCGTTGTATTAAATAAGGTTAAAAGGTAATTAAAAATGGTTGCGAAGAATAGCGAATGGTTATTTTACTTTTACTTTAACTTTTGGTTTTTTAATGGAAGTTATGAGTTTTTGTAATATAATGGTTGTCAGAATTGGTTTGATAATAAAGTAAAACAGCCTCAGTTTTAGTCTGTTTTTAAACAATACAGATTTAAAACACTTTATCTATACTGTCTTTACTGTCATCATTAAGGGCTTTAAAATATTGGCTTGTTCACATATTTCTATGCATATTGATGAACATTGAAACTACCGATCTGATTTTCAAAATTTTCAACATTAAAATGCTAACGTTATTAGAAGCTAGCAGGACACTGCCAGCCTAATAAACAAAAACGATTTTACAGAGGCTCGAAACATAGTCTTGACAACAGCTTGCCACCACCTCCGAGTGCACCTCACGCGTCGTGACGAATTGTCCCAATGCGCTGAAATCCTCGCCGAACTGGTAGCTCTGTTGTGGAAGAAAAAGGACCCTGATGCTCCTGTTGATGAAGACGAACTGGACCCGGATGTGGATGTCCTCTGTTTGAATACTTTTGATGTACTAGTTGAGACGGTTTTGCATTTAATTGGTGGGAATTCGCCGGTTTTGGTGAGTTTTTTTAGAGTAGATTTTACAATCGCCGGTAATGATTATATAAATAAAAAGTATATTCTCAATAGATAGGTGAATAGATGTAAAGTGTTTCAAAATCTTGTTTTCTTTTTTCCAATTCGAATTTTTTTCGAAAAACTGCGACTAAGTCGTCATTGTGATAATATTTCAGAATTACAAATTAGAAAACAAAATGTTGAACAATTTATAGCGTTGTTATGTAGACGACAAACCTTTGACTCTATCTCTATAACAAAAACCTAGCAGTGACATTAAATTATTGCAAGTACACATTCTACAGAGAACAAACAAATTGTATTTCATTCAAGTAATTGCTTTCTAGATTTGCATGTTTTATATTTATATATATCATAATATTATGCTGGTTATACGACTTAATTTTGTTTACATATTTAAAAAGTTTATCAACAGTAAATAAATATTTCAGAAGTAAGAGTATATTACTATCAAGTTATCTAGATATAGCGATATGTTTGAGAAGATGCTGTGAGTCGCTGAAAAAGCTCCATACAAAACGGTACCGAGTTGTGACGTCACAACGTGTAAATCAAACTAAATATTATATAAAAGCTACGTACATAACGCGTTTACAGGCATTCAGCCATAATAAAAATTGTAATATTTTAAAAAGTTTAACATATTTCATAACAAGTTTTTTGCCTCGGTTTTAAGTTTTCTAATCTATATAATTTCGGTATTAAGTTCAAAATCTTTTTTGAATCCTAAATAAATGATAATAAACTTACATTTTCAAATAGTGTCAAATATCCAATTGTTTAAAACACAAGATAATACAATTGAAGTATTTACTAATTTTAAGTAGGTATTAGGAATAATGTTTATTAGGTCGCGTACAGTAAAACCTTCTCTGTCTACATTTGGTGTTTTCTGGGCATATATTTTAACACTCTGATTACATTTCCCCAGGGCTCAATGGTGTCTGATCTCCTGGGTCTAATGGAGCTACTGCAACCAGCACACTACCAACGTCTGTGGAGCCACCTGGCGCCGCCCAACGATCGAAAGCCGCTGAAGGACTTCCTCATGAGGGCATTTCTCGTGTTCAGGCACCTCATCGAGCGTGATGTGAGTTTTTCATAAGTATATTTGTTTTAAAATATTTGTTCAAAGTAAGAAATCAGGGATTTCCGCAAGTATTTCTAGAACTGAAGTGCAGTTACTCATATAATATAACTGTAAGTTTAAAAGTATAATATCATGTTTATTCTTGGTCAGTTTATGTGACCGTATACGGTACGTAGTTTTCCTAACGCCTGCATAGCTTTTACAATGTGACAATAAACCGTTATAACTTGCAGTCTTTATTTCACGTGCATATTTGTGTATAAAATGAAGATGGTTAAAAAAAGAAACATGTTTTTTTAAACTCAATACATTCATAAACTTCTCGTGAGCATGGTTTGATTTTCATTTGCCAAGTTGGACCTACTATATTTTATTAGCCGACCTGTTTGACATAACGTAGTATGAGCTCAAATTTATGAAAACCATTTTTTACCTAGGTTTTCCCGGCTGACTGGATGGTACTTCGAGTGCAGAGTTGTAAAGTTTTACTATCAGCGCTTCAAGATTTGGCCAAACCTTTATTGGAAAGATTCCTCGGCGATGAGCCTCCGCAGTTTGATTCACAGGTTTGTTAGATTTTCTTAAATATGCTTAAGGATTAGGAATAGTCGAGGATTCAATACATGGTTATTGTTGTAGTTATAATTTTTTTAATTTGACTGTAAGAAATAAAGTTTTTTTTAATTTACCAAATAAATCTTTTTTGATTGGCTCTGGTTTGTATCAATCTATAAGACACAGATGTCATGAAAAATTTAATGTTATGTTTTTAAAATCGATTTCATATAAAAATTAAAAATGTTTTACGTACTGCTCCTTGCACATGCTCCTTATTTCAGATCTACTTCTGCTAAATGTTGAATAAAATTTTTAAATACAGTAAATTTCTCACAGTAAAAAATAACAAAAAGATATCTCAAAAATAGATTCATATTTACATTGAATACATATATAATGTATATTTACATTATACACTAGGAACTAAAGTGCTATTACTCACACTCTGACCTCACAGATACATAATATCACAAACTAATTAGTGACGCTTCGCATCAGACGAACGTCTTCCTAACTACAACACTAGGAACGCCCTTTTTCAATTTGAAAACTGTTCTTTTTCTAAATTCGGTTTTCCTTCGTTTCTTAATTTTAAAATGACGGCATTGGATTTTGGCGTAATGGCATTGTAGCAGCGCGAAAGGTCCTCTTCTATTCTACAAGATATTTTAACGAAGGTAAAGTAAATAAAAGATTCGTATATTTATGAATTTTTTTTATTTCTAAACTTAATTTTATGTTTTTATATGATTTGTTTGCATGGGAGGCAAATTTTTATTTTCTAGACGCGAGACATCAGTACCTTTTAATATTCTATTGATTATGTTACACCAATTAAAAACCGTTATTCGTATTGAGTAACCCAGAAAACATTTCTTCTCAAAATGTTTGTGGCTTACAACCAAATTCTACCACACTCAGACCTTGTAAGTTAACACTATTAGCACAAAGACACGGTAACCAATGTAAGGTCCTATCTCAGTTCTTGGAATGATGGAAAATAGCGTCCTTTTGCTTATTTTCTCATTCACTACCAGCACTTGTTCATTGTGAAGCACCATAAACGCAAATTAATGACTATATTTGGGAATTGAGAGGTTATGTTACGGAAATTGTCAACTAAAAAAAAAAAACTCTTCACTCGTCAAGCATTGAAACGGTAATGGCAGATCGAGCTGATTGATTAAAAATTAAATAAAATTTTGCGTTTTATGGCAATCAGCTGTAGTTAATACACAATAACTATTTCTTCCAATTTCAAGTATTACTACTACTACATAGTATAAAACAAAGTCGCTTCCCGCTGTATGTCTGTCCCTGTGTATGCTTAGATCTTTAAAACTATGCAACGGATTTTGATGCGGTTTTTTTTATTAGATAGAGTAATTGAAGACAAAGGTTTATATGTATAATACATGCATAATATAGTAGAGAAACACTGATAATTTTAGAGGTTCCTACTGTGCTGTCGTAAATAAACACATTTTTTTGCGCTTACATTGCTAACGCTGGCTGAAGCCTACGAGATAGATCAAAATGTACTACAGTATTGTACACCTTAAAAAGGTTTACAAAAAAGTCCGCGATGGTATATGTCTATCTCTTAGGGATAACCCACTATAATAATTTTTTCTCCTTTACTTTTTACGAGAAATAATGGCTTATTTACGAAGCGATTTTAACCAATACAACATTAATCCTTATCCAATTAAGTACCTTAAATACATTGTGCATGTAATATAGATCTATATAGCCCATTACAGAGTGTAATTTAAATGAATATTTTCGAAGATATCACAGATTTAAAATGCAGGGTGCATGCGAAGCCGGGGCGGGTCGCTAGTTAACATAATAAAAGTAGTTTTAACATAATTGAAACATTGAAACGTAATTGTTATCATTCATCATTCGCATTGAAGTGACATATGACAACTGTTCGCTCGAAAAGTAGCAACGGAGCTGTCATAATCAAAAAGTTCTAACCATAGACATAATTCCTAGTTTTTTTTTCTATGAAGACTATGCTATGCATAAAATAAATCCTTGTACTATGACAATGTAAGTTTAAAAGTCTTTTAAAATTGAAAATCTAATTTTCGCACATTTGTTATCAAAGTTATATTCGTATCACATTACGTATTTTGAAACTTGCTCTCAATTTTAATCGAATACCACCAACCATGGCTACGTAAGTGTACCCTTACTGAACCTTAATGATAACCGATATATATGAGCCAATCACCTTATCGGTTTTCCTAAAAACGATGATGAAAATGTATTGACCGGTGAAAAGTTTGCTTTACTTTTTTAACGCTTTATAAATGTTTTTGTTTCTCATAGTTATGGTCTGGCTACATGGAGCTTGGAGTGGCTCTAGTGACAAGTCCCGCGTTGCAATGGTCGCGGTGTTCGGGTGGCGCCAGTCTGCGGTTGGCTGCGGGACTGCAAGTACTCAGCGTTTGGGGAGAGCTAGGTTGGTTTCTTTTTCAGATCTTAAATTGGTATCAACCAATAGAATCACATCATATGTATGGTCTTTCGACTCTCAGTTCATCTCTTGTAAAAAATGGCGTACCTAGTACATATTTTTTTTCAGTACAGGCAGTCAAAGTAGGGTGAAAAATTTATTTTGAATACTTGGTTCGGCATAAAATGACATCCTCTTTCAAGCTGGAGCAGTTGGCTTAAAATTAAATGTTACAGATGACAGAAGCACTATTCAGGAGATCGAATGAAAAGAAAAATTGGCAAAAAGTAAAGTTTTATAGCAACAACAGTTAAAAGACTGACACAGGGTGTACATTTTCAATTTTTTTTCATATTTTTCTAATAACTATATGACCTAGCCTATCACCCGGTCTCGGCTTGTCGCCGACCTTTGGGACACCCTGTATATGTAGCCTTGACTGTTTATACGGAGACCGAAGACCAACATAAAATATTAAAATCTGCAATAAATGAACATGTAATTTTCTACTTTTGGCGATAAACATTTCTGTTTTTTTTTTCATGTTAATCACCTTACATTTATCTTTTTTTTGATTGGACCTATCGCAATATAATATACTGGTTACGTAGGTACTTACTAAAAACGGAAAATTAGTTGCACCTTTGTAATAATTCTTTTTTTACTGTTCTTGTGTGCACATAAATGATTAAGTTTATAAATGTAAATTAGTACTCTTGGCTGATTAAATAAATATTCTGATGTATAAATATACAAAATTGTATGCATACCCAATTTAATGTAACTTTTCCCATTATTGATTTAAAATTAAATTCCATTTCGTTTACAGGTCCAGCCCAACTTCTAGTAATAGACGTAGCAGTTGGGGCCCTTTTAGAAATCACCCTAGTAAGCGAACTCCGAAGGCCCGCCCTAGGGGCCCTAGTGTCCCTCATGGCAGCCGAAAGGGCCGCTACAAACTCAGCCCGAAGGACCGAAGCGGCCCTTGTTGATAAACTCGACTCTTTGGTCGCTGATAATAAGGCTGATGACCATTATCGAAGGCTTTTTGACACTGTGTAAGTGGGTATTTTTATTTTAAATCATAAGTTTTTTTAACTATATAGATGCACACTCTTTTGTGAATGAAAGATGCCTCTCTTTTTCTGAATAGTTCTTGAGTAGTATGTTACTTGAGTAGCTAAGGCGAACATAAAAAACACAGAAATAAACATTCTTATGTATTGCTAATATTAGGATGATTTAACACTGATACAACACTAAGATGAAGTCCTATAACTGATTTATGTGAATAATTTTGCTACTTTTATTGACGATAGTTTTAAAATGCTTACTATTTTTGACGGCCATGCATAATTTTCTCTTATTTGTTCTTGCAACGATTATCAGGGAGCATTTGAGTTCGGTGTAAGTATTTCAGGACATTATTACATTAATGTGTTTTGTGAATGTTAGTGTAAGGATCGACCAAGACTAAACAATTTATTTAAATAATTAATACATACATTCCGTCATTTAAAGATGATTGTGGAAGCCGATCACATATAATTCATTTACTTTTCACTACTTGGTCGCCAAGTACAATTCAAATAAGTATATTTTACCAAGAAAACATACAATTGATTAAAGATTGTAAACAATTCCAGCCTAATGGAACGAGTGTCAACGGAAGGTTGGCGCGAAGCAGGCGCTGCATTCGTAGGATGTGTGACAAGATTGTTGGAAAGACTATTGGACTATAGATCTGTAATGCAAGCTTCGGAACATAGGGATAAACGAATGGCTGCTACGGTTAATTTGCTTGTAAGTATTTATAGGTTGATTTTATTTTATTCAAAGATTTAAGTTAGGTTAATTGACTGAATATGGAATATGATATGTATTTATGTTTTATTTGTAGTGTTTCACTCACTTAAAATTTCAAAAAAAATTTGAAATTTAAAAAAATGTTTTTTAGCCATATTACCTTGTCCAAACATTTAATAAGCTAAAAAACCTGGTTGTCTGGAAGAAGTCGCTTCCCAGCGATAATACCGCCTATTGTTTTAAACATTGTACCCGTGTGTCGATATATGTGTTACGGTAAACAATAAAGAATAAATAAATAACTATCACTATGACTGGCTCTTAAGGGCCTAGCAATAATAAATGTTACCTATACATTCGTCAATGTAGTAATTTTGGTTACTTTATGATTAGTGACGCTAAGATTTTCCATGCAAAGTTCTAAAGAATTAAAGAAACAAGGCAGGATGGCTAAGCAGATCTTAAGTTAGTTATGACTCTGTTTTGTACTTACCAGAAACTTGTCCAATTTTGTGTAGTTAGCAAAAAGATTTGATTATTTATATATAGCAAAAAGATTTCTTTATAGGAAAACACCTTAAGCTTGCACTACTCTCAACGTATATTGCAACGTTTCAAAACATGATACGAACAGTTTAAATGAAATTATTAATCCAATAAAATAAAAGTTGCTATTGAAGTCGCTATTGTAATGTATAAAACATAAAAGTTGCTATTGAAGTCGCTATTATAATGTGTATTATACATTACAATAGCGACTTCAATAGCAACTTTTATTTTATTGGATTAATAATTGACAAATATTTATATGATACAATATCAATAATCATAAATAGAAATTGTTAAATTGTAAAAATAAGATATAAGGTCTATATATACTATAAATACTATACACTCAATGTAATGCTTTATTCTTCTTCCAGAACTTCTACAAAAACGAGATAGACCGAAAAGAGATGTACCTGCGTTACGTGTACAAACTTCATGATCTCCACATTGCTTCCGACAACTTTGTTGAGGCTGGTTGCACTTTATTAGTAAGTTTATTTTATAAGTCTTGCAAATATTAGCAAATAAAAATTTATTATGTTAATGAACAAATATCAGATATTTGTCTTTAATTTTGTGATCTCAATGTGGTCTTATATTTAATCTTATAATTATAAACAATATTTCTGGCATTTAAGAATACAGCGGCTTCTTTACCTTAACTTAAATTATACTTATTATAAATATCTACAATTTTTCTTTGACTACAGCCTAAACCTGTATAAAATAAAACTCGCGTTGTCTGTAAAGGCGTCAAGTTAAAATGTATAAATATAGTTAAACGCGATAAAATTCGGTTATTTATTTATGTAGGATTTGAAAAAACGTTTTTAAATTTAAGCTAAATATAAAGTTTTTTAGATTTTGATGAACCGCAAACCTTTTATTCAAATATCATACATCAATGTTACACTAATGACATAATCATGTACTATAAATATTTCATGAAGTTTTTCTGTCAAAACCATTAATTATTAATTATTCATTCAAAATGCACTATAAAGGAAAAAATTCATAATCTCAGACCGATTTATAATTTTTTTCAGCTTTATGCAGAAACACTAAGTTGGGAAAGTGACTTAGTGGGCGTTGATCCTGAATATCCTGACACTCCTGAATGGAAACGAAAAGAAGCCATTTACAATCAAGTACTTCAATATTTTGATAGGGGAAAGGTAATTACTATAATTATTGTCGAAGTAAAAATGATAATGTTTAAAAAACTTTAAGTGGGCTTTAAACCCAGCCAGGATTTAATATACTTTCAATACATTATAACTATAAAAGTAATGATTTTTCAGCATATATTAATATTGTAATCGATCTATAGGTTTGTTAGCGGGAATTAATAGAATAAATCAACATTAAAGTTAAGCCACGTCGATAATTAAAATCATAATGTCTTTATAACGATGAATTCGCATGCGCTTTATCTGAATCTACGCCAGACAGTGTAGCTTCTTTATTTCGTGAACCATAAGGTTAATTTTGGATAAGCTACGAGCGAGTTGGTCGACACGCCGCGTCATAACGGTAGATTTTGGACTTACATACTGTTGACAACTAGATGTCGTTACTAGTATATTAAAGCGCGCAGTGTAGTTTATCAATGTTTTGGTTGGGTCTTTAGAAGTCTTAAATATTGTTATCGCTTCTCGGCCTTTTGGCTAAGATCAAAGTGTAGTATCTGTTCTTTTCAGCTTAATATCTGAAAGTTCCCTCACTGAGGGACCAGTATATTAAACTGATTTTTGTAAATCGACGGGATGTTCGGGGCTCGCTCCACTCCCGTCACGGGTCGGCCCGGCATTGCAGTGCCGCCGGGATCGGCCCACAGAATTATAAAAAACATTGTTGAATAAAGTCCGCAATAGAGATGGGTAGGTCCGCCGTTAATTGGGAGTGGAATCCGTATGTGCATCCAGCTCAGGTGATGTACATCCAGATCCCGTGTCCGACGGACCCAGCGATGGGTAGGACATTGATTCTTTTTGAGTTTGTATGAGCTACTCAAATTGTCACGTGAGGTGGTACAATGTACCGCCTCATTTGAGGACCTCTTTTGTATGGTAAGGTTATTGAGGAATGAGTTGAGGTGATGAGGTATCTAAAGTACTGTTCATGACCAATAAACCGAGGGCCTCAAATGAGCTAGTCATTGGGGGGCCTCGTTTTGTATTATTTTATGAAGTAAGTATCTGTTTTAAGTCCTAATTTTGTATTAATTGAATTTATTCAATTTAAAAAATGTTATGCGAATGTTTTCGTTATTTACTTATGGCACATTATTATTGTACTTACATGTACAAGAGAGGAAACGAACGAAATCGAAAATGAATATAAAAATATTATAACAACAATAGGCATTAAGTATATTAAATGTATTAAATGATGTATTAAATTGAATTAAAACTTTCATAAAAACAATCAAACGTTATAAGAACAAAAACAGCAAACAAAGAAGATTGTACTTAGAGCAAAAACAATTTTGTAGTGTTAACCGTTTTTACTAAATGACATATTCTTTCTACGCATACTCATTCGTGTAATGCTTCAATCAATTTGAAGTCCATTTCATTTCCTCCCATGTCATGATGTAAGGTGTCGCTCTCTCTTTCTCGCAAGCCGTTCGCGTACAAGTGCGAGCGAGCGAGCGAGATTTGAGTCGCCTCAACTCGCCTAGCTTCGCCACTACTCGTAGTCGACAGTGACAGAGACAAAGAGTAATACATGCAGCTACGCTACTTCCTCAAATGAGGTGGTACAAAATTTCAGTTTGAAGTGACGGGACAATGGACAACTTTGTATGGGACATTTGAGGTGCCTCATGTATGTGTTACTCAACACTAGACGGACCCATATGGATCCGGTTGGCGGTCACTGTAATTCGGGTTGTAGGACGGAAAATCACAGAACATGATTCAGTAGGAAGATCCAGATCGCGTGTCTGACGGACCCATATGTATCCGGTTGGCGGTCACCGTAACTCAGGTTGTAGGACGGAGAGGCACAAAACATGATTCAGTAGGAAGGTGTACTGGACGCAGACGTAGGTGTGCGAGCAGTCAATTTTTAAAAAGGATTTGAGCGATTTGATTGCTTTAATGTATGGACGGAAAAATTATACAACTTTTACTTAAATACAATGTACTAAAAAAAATTATAATCAATCAGTCTCATGTATTAAATAAGCAGTTACAAATATAATAAAATCTTAACTGTCAGTTATAAACAAAAATACCCCTTTTGGTATAAATAGAGAAAAAAAAAATAGTAACACTGTCTCATCAAATGAAATTAACAAAACTATAAAAACAACATTTCTTTGAACGATTTGAAATAATTACAAAAACCAATACGCCGCCCGTCAATCGGATTCGGATCGCGCCGACCAGTCCAGTCCGCCAATCCAAAGCGCCGTGTCACCACTCCGAGGAACCGTATCCAATTGGCCATTGGACATGCATCCATCTCTAACGCGTGTGATGCGTGTCCGAGGATTTACACCCATCCGGACCTACCCATCTCTAGTCCGCAATAGTACTTCTTATTCAGGATTAGATTATAAAGAAATATTTTGTGTGTAACGTGTCTCGGTCGTCGTCGATTTTCTTATAAACGAAACACAGCCGTTTTTACTATAACGAAAACTTCGTTCGCAACATGTTCGGAAACGGTGGAACGGACAACGCAATTACAAGCAATAGCACTTATTACGAAATCGCGTTGACGAGCGTTAACCCCTCCCGCGACGACTCGGAAAACCTTAAAATGCCCTGAATGCGTCAGGTTTTATAAACAAATTTTTTGTCTTGGAGGGCCTTTAGAAAAACGAAGAATTTGTTAACAATAAGATTATATACGGTTTATATGATACGTTTTTGGATTCGTTATGAGTTTATCTATCTGATTATTACATTCAATAAAGCAATAAAACTGACCTCGTTACATAAATATGCGTTATTTTACCATATTTTATGATTTTTTTTCACATAACCTTGAAACTTTAGCACATTATATCAAATTTACGCACATATTCACCAAAACAACACTTAAGTATTATACTTTGTATGTCTAAATAGACAAAACAATAATAACTCACTTCAAATCCATCTGTTTACACAATAAAAACTTGTTTGTCTAAACTAAGAAAAAACTACGCGAAATGGCTGCCGCGTGCGAATGCCGTCGGCTCAACATAATTGTCTATAAGTACCGTTAACACAAAAATGCACTGATTGCAATAATTCTTTTCAATCAATTAATTAATTCTTAATCATAGTGATAAATGTTATTGTAATTTTAATCTTAAATTATTATTACTTTAAATTAATTGATACTTTTTCGATTATATTGTTCTAATAATATAGGTAGCTATTATTTTTTTTTCAACTCAAGATAAAAAACTGTTTCAATCATCGTTACTATCATATTGTGGACAGCTATATAGAACGATTGTCTCAATAATATCTAAATAAATGTAACAACAAGAAATACAACATCATATTTAACAAGGGACCATGAGGTTAGCTCATACAGATATTTTAGAAATCCTACTTTTTTTAAATATTGTTTCTCTTGCACACTGAGTGATTAAAATAGAATTTTATTTTAGTAAAACGTAATTGTAGATTAGTTGAATAATATCGTGGTATTCTCTGGAATTGTTAAGTAGATAATAAAGATAATTTTATTGATATATCCTGCATTACTGTTTTCACTTGCGGGTTAATTTGGAGGCACGAGCGGACAAGACAACTCAACTTTGCGTTTGACCCGTTGCGTGATATTCGTGGTGTGAAAAGCAACACTGTTTGTTCTAAGAGAAAACTGTGAAAGGTTCAAAATAAAAATAAAACAATATGATTTATTAAGAATTATATTTTATAGTAAAAAAAGCTGTAAAAAATGTGTGTTGAGCAAATACAACATGAAAGAGTATTGACATGCAAGTCTCTTTATGCCTATAGAAAATTATTATTTTCTCCATCTGTTAGCTCGGTAAATCTCCCTACCCCTAAGTATCCAAACGACGAACACCCTCAAACGGCACCCGTTTTCTCTTCAACCTATTAGTATTATACTTCTAGTATGTTGAACATGTAGAGAACCGCCTGGAGTCCCCTGGACAAGGAACGCGTGGAAGCTAGAAAAAGAAATACAAATAATTGCACCGAAATTAAACAAATATAGCTGTACGCTGTACAAAAATACATACCGCGGAGGCAAAGGGACAGTTGAGGATCAGAGCCCCATAATAATGGCTCGCCTGGCAACGCACTCCGGCGATGGTCCATGTGGTCCATTTTCACTACACTCCATACTAAAAATATCACAAAATTAACTATTTGAGTACTTAACACCATATCTCTTATTATATATTTATAAGTTTTCACAGAATAATACACTACAATAAAATAAACGGATGCAAGAGTGGGGCGCATCTTTTCGGATCGTACCAACCATACTCATTTGATTTTATTATCATAAAATTCATTATATAAATTTTAAACTTGACTAACAAGAAAATAACAACTTATATTATGCATGTACAAATCTTAAATTACATACAAATTAAAACTAAAATACATAATATAACAATAGTAATTTATTCTTGTTGAAAAAGTCTACAATTTTTAGTTCCAGTCGGAGAACAAACTTTATTTGGAATAAAATACCTAATATGACACCTCCTACGACAAGAATATAAAAAAATTTATCGATAGATAATACTTTTACTGACGTTTTTGCACTTCGTACTCTTTTCATCATTTTGCATTGATTGTTCAGAAATTCATATTTGAAATATGATTGCGATGAAATTACAGAATATTATCAATATCTGTTTATTCAATTATATTCTTACATAAATTAACTACCAACTTATATATACTTTAAACCACATTTAAGAAAATTAATACAATAAATATTGTAAAATATGGCGGACACGGCGTCGAAGTTTAGTGCATTACAAAAGTTTTGCTACTTTATCATTGTAATTACAATCACTTTCAATATAACAATTACTAAAAACAGATTCTACAGTTATTTCTCAGTAATTCTATACATATGATATAACCAGTTACTTACCGATTTCTTCTTGAATTTATATTCCAAATACAACAAAGCACTTCCGAATAGTTCCAAATCATCATACAAAACAGTAATGGCGTCTCGGCGTCGGCATTAGTTTTTTTTTCGTTCTATCGGTCGGTATATCAGTATTACCATTAAAATAATACTCGAAAATGTTTAATTATGAATGAATGAATCGATTACATTACTTAGTTCGTATTGCTAGTGCAAAAATATTGAAGAAAAGAGCGACCAATTGCAACTGACTCGTTATGTACACCATGTGTACGTAACGCGCTTGGAGCGTTTTATCCTTACGTACTCTGCTGTAATTTGTGGCAAGTCCCGATCTACCAGAGCCATTGTAGAACGAACTGCTTCCTTTAATTCCACAAATCTATTTAACGTGTAGAATGTGGAATTCCACCTAATTTCTACATCTTGGATGAGATGCTTGGGTTGAGCTTGAGCATTCTGCTGTATTTGATATTTGGCCAAGCGCTCTACCGATATTGTGCTTTTTTTGTAATGGATCACAATCCTTTTTACTTTCTCTATGTTGTCCTTACAGTATTTTAGGGCATCCTCGACTATAAGGTTAAGAGTATGAGCAAAACAGCCAAAATCCTTCAACCCTAAGATTAGATATACCATAAGAACCATAAGATTGCTGCATTATCCGTAAAAACAAAGTTGAATTTGCCGGTAATATTCCACTGATCTATAATAGTACTCAATTCACTTGCAATATTATCTGCAGTATGGTTGCCAGAGAAAGACAACAACCCAATAAAACCGTTTTAAACTCCAACCCGTCCGTGAGGTAGTGTCCCGTAATAGCGATATAACTTTCTGTACTTCGGGATGTCCATAAATCTGTTGTCAAACATATTGAATGTACTTCACTCGTTACTTGAGTTTTAATTGCTTTTTGTACTTTATTGTAAGTCTCATCAAGCAGGGAATTAGACAAGGTTTTTCTTGAAGGTAATTTGTAGCCAGGTATCCAACGGCAAAACTTAATAAAGCCTCTTTCTTCCACAATTGAAAAAGGATGAAAACCATCGACGCATAAATCTAATAAGTCCTGGTCAATTTTTTTCTTTTGTTCTGCGCTAATTTTTTTAATCATATAAGCATCCAAAATGTTATGTTTAGGTGGAGGGTGAAGCATAGTTTGAGAATCAGCTCTTGAAGTGGAAGGTGAATTTTGTGTTGACAAGGCAGGCACATCTTCAGTGCGAATTTCCGGGGTTTCTTCCTCCATCAACGAAGCATATGTTGCGATATGTTTTCTTCGTAAATGGTTTCTCAGATTAGCTGTTGTTGATTTGTAACTTAAGCTTTCATGACACAAATGGCACTCAGCTTTCTTATTAATAACATCTTTGTCATAATACGACCACAAAACTCTCGCATTTTTGCGCGTTGCCGACATCTTGAGTAAGTATATACTATTTACAATGTTAATTACTATTTAAGCAGCTACCACACTATTTTATAAGTCTTTAACTATTTCCAACTATTTACAATTCATTTCACTTGACACTATTTACACACATAACACTGTACAATTTATATCTATATAAAACAAAAAAAATCGTCAAATAACTTTTTTCATAGATATGAGAAACGCAAAATAAATTTGTAACTAACGCGCGCGCACTCAATTGCATAAAAAATGTAAACAAACATGAAACTAGTAACCCACCGCCCCCTCGCGTCCCGAGAAATCCAAAACATATCAAAAACAATTTATTGCTAGGCAACTGTGCACTCTATGTTTATGAACGCATACAATTTTATTAATTCACACGTTGCGAACGAGGCGACAACGACGACGTTGCGAAGACAAGCGATTATCGACAGTATGAACTAAGCTCTAAAGACCATTTTATGATTAGTAAAAATGTATTGGAAAACGAATAGAACGAATGAATGTACGCAAAATATCATTGCATTATCAACTGTAACTACTTTGAGTTAAGCACAAATTACAACAAATAATTCATTAACTGGTTTTGCAAACGAAGACTGCTTTGACTTGAGCGTGAAAACGGTTTCACCGTCGCGCAGTAGAAAACGGTTCCACCGTCGCGCAGTAGAAAACGGTTCCACCGTCGCGCAGTAGAAAACGGTTCCGCCGTCGCGCAGTAGAAAACGGTCCTTTAAAACAGTCCGTCTTTGGAACGCTCACTCCTAACGTATCGTGCGCAATATTTACACAAGTTTCTCTTCTCATTTCAATTGATATTTTAAATGGTGCAAATGTCAACCAATGCAACTGCAACTTTGCAAACATCAAAAACTCTATATTTGGCTACCTCAGTCTGCGATCACACATCGCGTTTTAATACAATGGTCGAAGACCTAAGTATCTAAACAGGCACCAATCGCCATAGGTAACATTAAAAAATGTAATAAATACAGTCATTAAGTCTGGTAAAGCCTCCCGTCACTCCTGCGTCCAACAGGTGCACCGCATCACGGAGCACATCTTGGAGCAAAGGAACGTAGGTCGAAAACAGATAGCCACGGGTGCACTTTTCTTTGACGTGGCTAAAACCTTCGACAAGGTCTGGCACAACGGCTTGTTATATAAACTCTTTGAACTAGGTGTGCCAGACAGCCTCGTGCATATCATACGAGACTTTCTCCACTGTCGAACCTTTCGCTACAGATTGGAAGGTGCACTCTCCAATCCCCGTCCTGTATTAGCCGGTGTCCCACAAGGCTTGGAGCTTTCTCCAACAAAGTAGACCTAGCGCTCTTCGCAGACGATACCGCGCTATACACATCTGATAGGAATCTACGTAGGTTAACTAGAATACTTCAATCCGCAGCCAACGCATTAGGTTGCTATTACTACAAGGAACGCCGGTGTGAAAACGGCATTCGAATCGCCTAGCTGGGCCAGGCTAACGCGTCGTACGCATTCCTACTGAGTTTCTTGCTGGTTCTTTGGCAGTAGATGAACCCTTCCGAACCAGTGGTAGTTTCAATAAACGACGTCCTAAGCCGAGGTCTGTGCCCTCTCGGGTGCCCTAAGGCATATCGTATGTAGGAGTAATTTAAGTTCCGGCTAAGTGCCGACAGCGCTAAGCTACAAAGTCATAAATAAACTGTCAATTTCGAAAAAAATAAAATAAAAATAAATAAAAATATTCCCCACCCCGTCTAGTCTGTCCAAACGCGATAAACATTAAAAACTACTTAGGAAAGGTATAGTAAGGTTTATGTTTATGTGGTTTAAGAAAGTTTTGTGTGGAGATCAATTGATTATGGAAATCGTATATGTTATCTGTCACAAAATTACAAAATGTAATAATAAGATTAAAATCCTCATGAATCAATAAAAAACAAAGAATTAGATTGAAATACTAAAAGGAAATAGCTCAGCATGCTACACACAGTCTGTGGCCACCTTGCCAGAGGTACAGAAGAATAAAAAAAAATTTAAAATAACCAGTGGTAGATTCAATATACGACGTCCTTAGCCAAGGTCCGTGCCCTCTCGGGTGCCCTTACGCATATCGCATGTAGGAGTAGTTTAAGTTCCAGCTAAGCGCCGTCAGCGCTAAGCTACAAAGTTCGGTGAAATTTAAAAGGCCCATAGGGCCATAAATAAACTGTCCATTTCGGAAAAAAAAGTCTGATAAAGCCCTTACGGCAGGTAACCGCTCGGCTAATACAGGGTGGTCCATTTGTGGTGGTCCAAAATTTTTTTTTTTATGTAAAGGACATTCTAATTAATTATTAGTAAAACGTTACTTGTGTGTTTCATAGTAGCCTGTAGACTTATAAAACAGGAACATTGCTATGATACATTTTTTGGTATATTTAAAAACAATAAGACTTGTAGACTTGACTCAGTAAGCTTGATATCTTCCGACATCCTGACAGTATTAAAAAACATATAAACCTTTCCCTTGAATTCATCTATCTATTGATGAAAACCGCATTAAAAGCCTTTAGGCATCTTAAACGCCGCTCACAGTGCGCAAGCTACGGAGGATGCTCGCTCTGAGCGATCTGTCAAATTTGACGCATGATGTTTTGTTGTTGATGTTTTTATCTAGGCGGTAAAAGATTTCAGAAGCTTGCTTATCGCGCTATCTATTTACCGCTCCGATTGAAATAGCACTAATATCATACGATGCAAATCATACGATTTTAACAAATATGATTTTAACAATCAGATGTTTTGTTATATTTTATTAAATAGTGCAATTAAAAAACTGCAAACACTATGCATTGATGATCAATGTGGTTTGTGTATATTACAATAATAACGGTCTCAAAATGTGCCAGGTAGATTAGTAGCGCTTTATAAACAATTTCACGTAATCTTGATATTTCTACACATTGGACACTCCCAGTTAGATTCTCAGTTAATGAAAATCTAGGACTCGAACCTATACCCTCCTGCGTATGAGGCAGGGCTACTACCCACTATGCCACTCGGCTGTCAAAAATCTATTAAACATAAAGATAAGCTTTTGTCCATTCGCGTAAAAACAATTGGACTTATGAAGCTTTGAGTAATTTTAGCGTTCGTGAACATCTTTCATCAAGCAAAATGTTATTTGGTAAGGCCTTCATGATGCAGAAAAGGGCCAAGCTGGTCCCAGCCATAAAAAAGGAGGTGTGGCTTAGCATGATAATTTGGAGTCTTGAGCTATTTATTGAATTTGTATAAAAGTAAGTTCTAGACAAATGACACTATTTACAATACGACAAAACCAAGACAAGTAAACACACCAAACTCGCATATATTTTGTATTTGCCTCAAAATCTATTTTCTTTCTAGTGTTGGGAAAAGGGGTTGCCCTTACTACGTGAACTCGGCACGCTCTACGAAACTAAACTATGTGACTACGCGCGCCTCGCGCATTGTCTCAGGACTCATGCCACGTTCCTTGACGCTGTGTTGGAGCAGTTGAGGCCTGAACCCGAGTATTTCCGGGTTGGCTTCTATGGTAAAGGATGCCCGTTGTTTGTAAGGGTGAGTCCTTTGGATGTTATTTGATAATGTATGCAAGTTTTTTATAATACGACAACATTTTTGTGTGATGAAGTAATGAGGTTTGGTGTGTAAACAGTAGATAATAAAAAATATATATAACAGTAGTAATTACATTAAAATGCTTATTAAACAGCTGATTAAATGAACATCTGTAGGCCGTACTCACGTGTTGTCAAACGGTTATTCAAGGTGCTCCCAATTATAGATACTGCTTAGCAAATCGAAACTATACACCTAATATAGATAAAGTAAAGTTTGCTTGGCAAAACCTGTAATTAGGACCACCATAAGTAAACATTTGACGAATAACCATCCGAGTGTGGCTTGTAACTGAATCATGTATGTTTAGCTCACAAATGTTACGAGGGTTCAAACGCCGAACCCCTGTTGTATAAAACTGATTGAGAAGTTATCAATACTTAGGTTGAAGATCGATCTTCTTAATTAATTCTTATTTAATTTAATAATAATAATAATAGTGAATCCCCAGACGAACACACCAACTGTATGGCCCCAGAGTAAGCAGAGCTTGTGTTATGGATGACCATACAGCGAACTGGGGAGGAAACCAGAATAAAGATACATTTATAAATAAAAACAAACATGACCCGAGAACAAACATATAACATATTATGTTCATCACACAAATGAATGCCCCGGCCTGGACTCAAACCTGGTATATCCGGCGTATCAGGTAGGGCTACTAACCACTACGCCACTCGGTCGTCAATATAATTTCTCAGATATGATGTCCTAACAAAGTGTTGCCTTTATTCAACCCCCTGTTTCCAATCTTAGAACTTAACAAAAACAACGTCCATATAATCTTCCAGAACAAACAATTCGTGTACCGCGGCCAGGACTACGAACGCATCGGTGCATTCACACAACGCCTGCAGTCTGAATACGTGTCCGCGCACATACTTATGAGGAACACTGCTCCCGATGACTCTGTTATTGCGGCCGATGGACAATGTAAGTCGAGGACAGAAGCGTCAAACGGTTACCTAAGTGGATCTTAATTATAGATTTTGCTTAGGAAATTAAGACTTGCATGAAGTAAAGATAAACTAAAAGCTCGCATAACATAAACATTACTTAGGAGCTCCTTAAGTAATCGTCTCCGAGAGCAGCCGTAAGTTCGTATGTATTTATGGCAAGTTAACAATATGCTAAACTTATAAGTCAGTTACAGCTTTGTCCTACAATGTTTCTTGTGAGCACATCAGTCAGAGGTTTGCATACATAGCATACATACATATGCAGAGCAACACAAACATAAATTAACATTTAAGCTAATGATTTATTGAAACAACTTTAATTTAATTAATAATTAAAATTTTGTGATGAAAAAAGGTAACGAGAATACTTATATAACTTTCATTAACATTCATTTTTGCATTAGCATTCATTTTTTTGCTTGAGCATTAACATTCTTAAAAAGACTCACATCGCTTCAGGATTAAATATAATGATTCAAGATTGAGCGCTGTTACATAATTGAGTTATTATGTAATAGTTGGGCTGAAAAGTTCGTAGCCTAACATAGACATTTTGGATACAACGATTATAGCGGTCATACAATTTTTCGGTACAATTTTTATAGTACGATTTGGCTTTAGGCCTCAGTTTCGGCGATTACCTCTCCATCGGCGCTAAACTTCTATCCAGCCAGCATTCTCTTGAGCTCTGAGAACAGAAAAAAGTCGCTAAGTGCCAGATCTGGAGAATACGGCGGATGCGAAAGCAATTCGAATCCCAATTCATGCAAGTTTGCCATCGTTTTCATTGGTTTTTGACACGGTGCATTGTCTTGATGAAACATCACTTTCGTTTTCTCTAAATGATGCTTTTCCGCGATTTCATCCTTCAAACGCTCCAATAATATGTAGGAATCGCTGTTGATGGTTTTTCCCTTTTCAAGATAGTTGATGAATATTACCAGTTACCTACTAATACCACTACCAGTACCATGCGCATCCCAAAATATTGCTGCCATAACCTTGCCAGCCGACTGTTGCGTCTTTGCACGCTTTGCAGTTGGTAAACCACGTGCAGTCCACTCAGATGAAGATCGTTTTGATTCTGGTGTGAAATGATGTGAGCCATGTTTCATCCACTGTCACACATATCGACGCATAAACTCGGGTTTTTGTGGAGGAACAGCGTTAAATGAGCAGTGCTCATAAAATCTCCAAAGTTAAACACTAAACTCCCACACTAAACTCCAGAGTTTAGTGCGGGAGGCTATAAAAAGTGAACTTGGCAGTATCAAAAATCAAATCTCAACGGTCGAATCAACTGTAGTATACATCAGTTCTCAATACGATAACCTCCTAAAAACTTTAACTCACACCAAGAATGAATTAAAAGCGCTAAAAGATGAAAACGCTCGCTTGCGCAAAGACGTGGATGCTATCACTTCTAAAGTCCATCATCTCGAAGTAGAACATGCACGTCAAGAACAGTGGAGCCGACTACAAAACATCGAAATAGTTGGAGTCCCTGAAATTAAAGAAGAAGACACAGTAGGCCTCGTTATAAATCTCGCCAAGAAAGTCGGTGTTGACATCGATAGGGCTGAGGTGGAGTTCGCTCATCGGGTGCAGTCTCGCCGGCCGAGCAGCGCTGCCAGCGGTCGCGCTGTCGTCGCGCGGCTTCGGCATCGCCGCACCAAGGACACAATCGTGGCAGCCGCTCGCAAACACCGAGGAATAAAACCTGCAGACATCGAAATTGGAGAAAAATCCAATGGCGGAGCCCTAATCTATATAAATGAACACCTCACGAAACAAAATCGAGCGTTACTGAAAGACTGTAAATTGAAATGTAAAGAATCTAACATTAAATTTGTTTGGACAAAAAACTGTCGTATTTACGTCCGCCGAAACGAAACATCGCCTCCGATACCAATACTTTCAGCAGCCGATTTACAAAAATTACAGTAATTGTATCAATTATAATCAATACTCTCCGCATAACTCATTTAATAGTACGCACCTACACTTCAGAAAAAAAATACCTAACTAACCTAACACTCAACCAAAAGCATCAAATCCTACCTATAAACAAGTTTTACACTATTTACTCTAACCTAACTTTTGTAATTCACTACCGATGTATATATTATATTTCTTCTAACGAAGCTGTCAATGTTACATCAATATATTATCCTTTTAAATTCACTGGTCAATCTATATTTAACATTTACTCACTTCACAAAAAATACCAACTTCTGAGTCACGTATTGAAATTAAACACTATTACCATACAACTGACCTGTACTAATATTTTAAAACATGTAATTTTATATTATGTAGTATTGGTAAAATCCGCACAACTATGTAAAATGTTCACTAATTATCTCTCGATATTAACGCACGTAACGCAATCGCAAGATTTTGAAATAACTTGTAGGAATTATTTTATATCAATTGGAGATGTTCCTCGAAATGTCTAACACACTAAATATTTTGTATCAGAATGTGCGAGGTCTACGAACAAAAACTAACACATTTTTTAACAATCTACTTCTATCCAACGTAGATATAGCTATTATTACTGAGACGTGGCTGTGTGAAGGCATCCTTGACACTGAATTATGCAGCTCCGAGACGTATGACGTGTTCCGTGTCGACCGTGGCGCGCTCGGCGGTGGAGTGATGATCGCGTGCGCCTTCCGCCTCGCTGCCCGCCGCCGCGAGGCCCTGCGCGGCGCGGACGTCGAATGTATAGGTATAACTATACCCGCGCGTTCGCTTGGTTTGCAGTACGACTTGAATATTATTTGTTGTTACATTCCACCTAATGGCGCGCTTTCACAGCGGATACAAAACTTTTTGGAACTTTTGTCGACAACGTTCCTCTCTAGTCCTGATGACTACTTTATTTTGGCAGGTGATTTTAATCTTCCTTGTATTGAATGGCGCAGTCACGTTCCCACAATTCTTAAAAAAGGATCGACTGAGACTCAACTAGCGGCAACGGACTTAATTAATACTTTGACCTATTATGGACTAATTCAGTACAATGAGATTCTTAATTCAAATAATAAAATTTTGGATCTTATCTTTTCTAACATGCCTCTTAGCGTTATAAAATCTAAATTTCCCCTCGTAAATGAGGATATTTATCACCCGGCAATTGAATTTTTTGCACGGGACATTAACATTAAATTCATCAATCCAGGCACGAGAAATATAAAATTGTTTCGTAATGCAGACTATCTCAACTTGAACATGTTTTTTGTTAATTATGATTGGACATTTTTAAAGAATTTGGCACTGCCGGAAGCTATAATAAAATTTTATGATGTTATGAATCTGGGTATTTCCAAGTATGTACGTGTAAAAACAATCACTCCAACTCATTCCTATCCAGCATGGTATACGAGTAGCTTGATAAAGTTGCTAAAGGAAAAAACAAAATACCATAGGCTTTGGAAAAAACATAAAAACCCTATAGATTACGTATCTTTCGCTGTTTTACGGTCCCGGATAAAAAAGCTAGAACCAATATGCTATGCAGCCTACATAAAATTCTCCGAGAGCAAAATAAAATCCTGTCCAAAACTCTTTTGGTCTTATGTAAAATCCAAAAGACATAGTAAATCTAATTATCCTAACCAAATGATTTATAATGGAATCAGTTATTCAGGTCCACATGACATTTGTAATACCTTTAGTGACTTTTTTAACATCAACTTTACCTCCCCCATTGACAACTACCCAGACTTCGTGGAAGATGCAACTTTATATAGTGACGTCATTACAAACATAACCTTATCTGCTCAGGAATTGTTTAAAATGTTGAGGAAGCTTGATTGTGCCAAGGGTGCGGGAAGCGATGAGATACCTCCATACTTCTATGTTAGATGTGCTGAATCGTTGGTAATTCCTTTGTCTATAATATTCAACCGCTGCTTTCAGGAGGGCTATTTCCCAAATATATGGAAAACAGCTTTAATTGTACCTGTGCATAAAAAAGGTCCGAAGACTATGGTTGAAAATTATAGACCTATTTCTAAACTGAACGTCTTGGGGAAGGTCATGGAAACTGTGGTTCACCAGTACATTTACCCCATTATCATCAGCAACATACCATCTCAGCAACATGGCTTTGTTCGTGGACGCTCAACTAACACTAACCTTTCCATCTTTGTAAACGACGTGCTGCTGGGAATGGACAATGGCTTTCAAACTGACGCTATATACACTGATTTCGAAAAAGCCTTTGATCGTGTTGATCATATTATTCTTCTGCGAAAGCTGCAAGAACTCGGAATCCGTGGAAATCTTCTGCGTTGGATAGAATCTTATCTCCGGAATCGTTCCCAGGCTGTAGTATTGGGTGGTCATCGGTCCGAATTCGTTGTTGTTCCATCGGGCGTGCCCCAAGGCTCAATCTTGGGGCCTCTTTTTTATGTAGCATACCTGTATGACGTCGGCAAATGTTTTAGATTCGCAAAATACTTAATGTATGCTGATGACACAAAAATCTACGCTAACGTTAAAACTCTTAAGGACGCTGCTGAGCTTCAGGCTGATCTAGATAAACTGTGCAAATACTATAAAGATAACAGAATTATTGCAAATATATCTAAATGTCATCAAATCAGTTTTACGCGGAAAAAGAACTATATTAGGTTTCAATACAGCCTTGAGGGTAAGGAGCTCGCACCCATTAAAACTGTCAAAGACCTTGGAGTGATTTTGGATTCTAAAATGACACTGACTGAGCACATCGCTGCAACTATCACAAGGGCTTTTAGAAATCTGGGATTCGTCCTACGTGTAACCAAACCTTTTTCTGATACCGAATGTATAAAATTGTTATACTTTGCCTACGTCCGCAGCGTAGTGGAATATTGTTGTGTTGTCTGGACCCCTTATTATTTAACCCATGCTCAAAATATTGAAAAAATACAGTCGAGATTTCTGAGAGCTCTTAATTATCGCACCTACTTTAAAAACTCCAGCTATACAAACCTGTGCAGTAGGCACACACTCTTGCCACTGACAGACAGACGCACTTTGCTACAGATGCTGTTCCTACATGACATATGTAATAATAAAATTGACAACCCTGAGCTAACCTCGCACGTCTTACAACTCAGAACACCAACTAAGCGAACTAGACATTGTACTCTCTTCTATATTCCTACTCATCACTCAAATTATGCCAAAAACTCGGTAATTTGCCAAATGCTTAGCTGCTACAATAAAAAATTTCACTCAATTGATATATTCCATCTCACAAAGCAATCATTTAAAAATTCTGTTATTGCTGAACTCTATGCAGATCAAAAGTGACATCCGAAACTATTTCCGGTGTAATACTTGAACGTAAACCTAACATACATATATATAATTTTTCACACACACACACACGCACACACAAACACACACACACAAACAAACACACACACATACACATATTCGCGTACTGTTATTATTTGAATTATTATTATGAATTATTATTTGTAAATTCATATACATAGATTTGTTTAATTTATCTCAAATTTCTTTTTTGTGTTTCTCTCTGTCATTTGTTTTTTGTTTATAGTGTTCTCAGTCCAAAAATGTAAAATTAGTTCACATAGGTATTCTACTCTATAAGATCATTTTAAAAATTGTGAGCCTGTTATTGGCGGTCTGTTTAAGTAATTAAATACAAACAAGTTTAAATTAGACCTAAGTGCTGTTGGCTCTGTGAAACAATAAATAAATAAATAAATAAAAATAAAATCGTTGTTGTTTTGGCCCATTGTGAGCTCGCGCGGCACCCACTTTAAACAGAGCTTTAGCATACCCAAATATTCATGTACGATATGTCCAACCGTTCCTTTGTTATGTTTAGAGCCTCAGCTGTCTCGATCAACTTCATTTTGCGGTCATCAAATTATGTTGTGGAATATTTTGATGTTTTCGGTAACAGCCTCTTTGGGGCGAACACTGCGTGCATCGACCTCGGTGCTCATTTCGCCTCATTTAAACTAAGCAAACCACTCCTCAAAGGTTGATTTTCCTGGTGCAAAGTCCGAATAATGTTTATCAAGCCAATTTTTGGCTTCAACAGTATTTTTTTTCGCTAAAAAGCAATGCTTTATTAGCACACGAAATTCCTTTTTATCCATTTTCTTCAAACTAACAAAAGTGGCTTCACTCAAAATGCTCTATCCCACAAACTAATAAAATAAAATAATTGTTCACTAGTTTGTATAGAAAATTTTCCCCCTATTTTGAAATTTTTCCTTGATTATGTTGTATATAAATAAATAGGAATAATACATAGCCTTATGGTGGCTTAGACTCGAAAACTAAACATACACCCGTTTCTTAAAGATATTGTCTTTAATCACAATTGTGCACAATCTATCTTAACACATAAACGTAATTTTTATATACATACAAAGATCCTATCCACACTCCCGAATTATATTCATTCATTCGATCAGTAAACATTCAACCATAATTTTAGACATTCAAATCTGCAACGTTAAGCCGGTGCCGTCTAAACGTAACTGGCCGTCCGGCGCTCCGGATCAGCTGAAGAGATTCTACGCCTGCAACGACGTCGACACCTTCCTGTGCGACCGACCCCTGCACAAACCGCCTATTGACAAGGATAATGAGTTTAAGGTATGTATGAAATGTATTCTTTTGTTTGTGTTTTTTGGTGATGTTGTTAAATGATATACTTGAGTAATGGATCTGGTGTTCACACAAACTCGAGTATATTACATATTGCAAGTTTTACATGAATAAAACTGAGTAAGAAAAGGATGCAAAGACACGGGGCGAGAGTAAGACTTATTGCTACTAAGTTAGATCAGGCGATGAGGACAATTTTTTTCACTGCTATTTTACTTCAAGCAAAGGTTTTAACATCAAATAAACAGATAAATAGTTATCTTGTACAACTACCTGACAAGTGTCAATTTTTGCGTTGATAGCCACATTTGTAACAAGTTAGTTCATATTTTGTTAACCTGGATAACTCCAAGATATAACAGGACAGAAAACAGCACACTATCACTTTCAGACTGTCGAATTTAACGTGTCCCCTACCAATAAATATCAATACTACAGCTCGATACCCCGATAATATAAGTTGTCTTCAGCCTAATTGTTAATGTTATTAATTGTTAATATATAATTTAACTGTTCGAAAAATTCGTTTCCCTGAAACACGTAACGCCTAAAAATTTTCTGTTAATCAAATGAAAGAGTACAATCTAATTAAATAACATTAATATTTCAGAGTCTTTGGATAGAAAGAACTACGCTGGTGACAGAAAACTCTCTCCCCGGAATATTGCGGTGGTCGGAAGTTATTTCTCGCTCCGTGGAAGAGATACCTCCGGTTGAAGTAAGTTTGCCTTTTTTTATTTATATTAACGTTTTCAGAACCTTGAAGTTGCTTAATTAGCTAAAACGACCATTTGAACGGTAACAGAATGCCTGTAATTCATATAAGAAAAGATGATATAGATACAAAACGTCCTATGAATTGGAGGTCACAGAAACGTTGCAAAAAATAACATGCTTAGTTTATACAATAAATAGCGACGGCCGAGTAGTGTAGTGGCCAGTAGGCCTGTCTCATACGCCGGACGTCCCAGGTTCGAGTCCTGGCCGGGGCATTCATTTGTGTTCACAGAAACACAATCTGGTTGTTAATCAACAACCATGACCCGAGGGTCACGGTTATTGATATTTATATATGTACGTTAATTCTGGGTTTCCTCCAGTTCGCTGTATGGTCATCCATAACACAAGCTGTGCTTACTTTGGGGGCCATACAGTTGGTGTGTTTGTCTGGGGATTATTATTATTATTATTGTTATAAATACTGCTATCCCAATACGTAAGCTGATTGTATTTAAGGGTTTTCCTAATGGATCCTTACACCAGAACATAAAACAATAATTTACAAATAGTTTTACAAGTAACGCATTGCTGACCTAACAAATGAATCGAAAGTCCGGTGCGCTGACGGAAGATCAGCGTTGCGATCCCCGAAACATTTAGGCTGAGTCAGTGCCCTTTCACATTCTCTGTGCATAAGGTATTATATTATTTTGTTTTTAAGTTATACTTAGCTAAATGTTTAATTTTTTTAGCTTTAGAATTGGTTGTATTTTTTTTTATGTGCAGAGACTCTGTGAATAAATAAATAAAAAATAAATAAATAAATTATCAAAGCCTTATATACCTACAAACATTTGCTTTCATCAATGTATGCAGACTCAATAAAACTTATTTTAAATTCCAGTTCGCCTGTGAAACAATGGAATCCACCGAACGAGAATTACGCAGTCTAATATCTCAATACACCGCCGACCCGACGCGCAACATCAACCCCTTCTCAATGAGACTACAAGGCACCATCGACGCTAATGTACAAGGAGGCATCACTAAATACGAACAGGCCTTCTTGACGCCCGAGTTCAGTAGGAATGCTTCACAACGGTAAGGAAGTTAAAAAAGAAAATACATAATTAGAGATATATATTTCAATCAGCATCAACGGTCACCTCCGGATTGTAGTCAAGGCTGTGACCCTGGATGTCCCCCAAAAAGTGTGTCGAAAGACGGTCGAGTAGCATATTGGTAAGTAGCCCTGTCTCATACGCCCAGATAAACTCAGATGTTTGTTTTCGGGTCATGGTTGTTGATATATGGGGCCATACAGTTGGTGTGTTTTTCTGGGGATTTATTAATATTATAAACAACGAAATATAACGAAATAACGAAAGCAAGACAACGAAATATCTTCTCGTCTCAAATACCGCGATGTCTCAAGATGAAGGTTTATAACCTGAGACTTTGCCACCAACTGTCGGATTTACAAGAAAGCTCAGAAAGCAATAAAGATGGCTGTGCTCGAGAGAGAAGAGATTCGTAGGTGAACCAAGGTCTCCGACATAGCCCGGAAAATTGCAACTTTGAAGTGGCAATGGGTCGATTTCGTCCCGACTATTATATACTTTTGTGTCTTACAATCTGTCTGCAGATTTAAAATATTATTTGTCATATTGAAACGATGACACGTAACTTACAGGGAAATGGCGGCGGCGGCTAAATTAAGGAGACTTATTGCAAGTCAGTGTGCTGTAGTCGACTCAGGCTTGACGCTGCACGGCCGCTTGGCGCCCGAAGATGTGAAACCTTTACATAGGTAAGACACGATACAGTTTTGAAATACACAATACATAGTTTATTAAAGTAATAAAACTAATATAGCCATTTTATACCTATAAAAATACAATAAGTATAAAAAATTATTACCCCAAAAAATGAGTACCTCTTTTAGTCATTTATTTATTTTTATGTGTTAAATATTTCTTTATTAACTTCCAGACGTCTCGTGGAAAGATTCAACCAAATGCGACAGAACTTAGGCCCTGGCTTGACCCGAGCAAGAAGGCAGTTATCTGAAAGTATTGTCAAGTAAGTATACTAATATTTAAATAGCTGTGATTTTTTTACTACTTTTATTGCCAGTAAACGAGCACGCGACCACAATCAAACTACATACAGTCAGCAATCTAAGGCGTTTAGACAGAGCAATCGTGAGGTAGGGTGCGGGGTGGGACGCGGGAGGTTCGCTCCCAAACTGCTAAGATCTCCGTAAAGAGCCATTTGGGAGCTATCCGGCAGGGCTGACGCGTGTCGAATTATTTTTGAATTAATAAAAACGGTACATACCTCTTGTGCAGAAAAAAGTTGTTCATTCTCCTCCTTTAAAAATAAGGAGTTGAGGTTTCATCAGTTTCCACGTGAGCAGGATAGGTGAGATTTTGCTAGAAAGTATGAGAGGTTATTTCAATTTCTACTTATGTGAACAAAATTGCGAACATCAGTAGAAATGTTCGTTTCAGAGAATTTTTAGGTTGTATAGGACAAATTTGATGAAATCTAAGATGGCGGCTGCACAAAATGTGTATATTTCTAATATGGGTGTCGATTTAGAATATTTTTAGAAAGGTATATTATTTAGTGTATATAAAGTACGAATTTAGTGTTATTTCTAAAATCAAAGATGGCGGCAGAATGAAATTTGTAAATTTCTAATATGGGTGTTGGTTTAGAGTATTTTTCGGTAGCTTAATACGAATTTGATATTATTTTTGAAATCCAATATCGCTTTGGAGTATTTTTGGGTTGCTTAGTACGAATTACTTTCTATCGATTAAATTTTATAATTTGCAACAAATGTAATTAATGTATGTACTTGTCAGTTTAAATTATTAATTCAATAACTAATTCAAAACGTTCAATATTCCTTACGATAGACAGAGGGACAACCATAGCACTTTTATCTATCGTGACAGATGTGTAGAAAATCTCGGCGTTTTCGCCAATATCAAAGGTGATTGCTGACTGTATGTAGTTAGATTGTGACGCGACACACCTCATGGTAAGTGGCATCCGTGTCCATAGACATCATTAGTCGCAGGTGTTTTATTTATTAATATAGTAATTGTGATTATTATAACGACGAATGAAACTTTGCCGACCATAGGCTCCAGTTAGAATTTGTTTGCCTTTGTTCCAGTAATTGCACTGGCCGTTCATTCCCTTTAACCGCAACACAACTTATGGCGGTCAAAATAGGAAGGACTGTATTACCGCTTCAGATGTGATCTTAACATAAGAAACTCTACTGCCACTAAAATATATGTTAATTAATGTTTAAGGCCCGCTTTTGTTACTGTCGACCACTAGGTCTTGTACTAATATGACTAGGGTTAAATCAAATTCCATGAATCAACAAAAGGTCAGGTTATTTTGGGTCATCATAAGTGCATTTTTGTGATTAGGAGTATCCATATTAAATTTGAATTAGTATGTAAGTAACATACGATAGAATGTTGAAGTTTAGTTTACATTCTTATATCGTTTTTTGTTTAATTACTTTTTTAATGATTTTCAAATAAAAACTACTTTTAATTTCAGCACACCGTTACCTCCCGTGCCATCTTTTGATAAGCGTTCGCAAAGCATTCAGCCCAACGACAACTTCTATGAAGACGGACATCTTTACAACAGGCCTATTGTAAGTTGTGCTATAAATTAAGAATTATAATTTAAGTGATTTTATCGGTTCTAGGAAAATATGGTGTTCGTCGTTTGGATACTTGGGGGGAGGGACTTGCCGAACTAACAGATGCAGATGAGAATAATTTGGTACAGATATAAAGTGACACTGTAAATTTATTTAAAAAAATATATATACCCGTGAAGGTTCTTGCCAGTTCTTCTTCACGAATGCTTTTCCGAACTAGTGGTAGAGTTATGTTTTATTTGACATCAATAAGAACAAGTAATTGTCAATGTTGCGAAATAAATAGTTGAATTTGAATTATGTGAGATAAAAATACTTCATATTGTTTAACATTGCTGCGCATTAATATTTATCATTGTTGGTATAAGTGAGCGTGCTGACGTACAAATGAACGTAAGTGTTTTAAGAACGGCCACTTCTTGGAATTCAATCTTTTTTATTCCCTTTTAATTGAATCAATTCATCCAGGGTGAAATTTAAGAATTTTTAAATAAAATTTAGTCTCTGTGATGTAAATAATACATACGGCTTTTACAGTGCCAAAAACTTGCAAGTACCAAAATGTGTAACTAAAATATTTGTTTGTTGACCTTATTGAAAACTTTATTCATATATATACCCCATAACAACTATTTGCTGTACAAACAAATGGGTCCGATGCAATATCTAAACAAATAAATTAACCAACCCTCAATTAAATTATTAATAATAATCATCATCATTTATTACTTCCAGTACACCATGGAAGATTCAATAGACAACCAGAGCAAACACAGTATTTGCAGCGAAAGTAACTTGAACGGTAACCGCGAGTCGGACGAGAATTCTATGATAAAGTCTGCACCGCCCTTGCCCAATAGAACCAAGCAGAATAATAATATTGTGCACAGGTCTGTATGTTACTGTAATTTATATTTATAAACATAGTTAATAAATTTATAATTTAAAACGTCCAGATCAAAAAAACTTAGTAACCTGTGTTACTACTTGGGTCTTCCCACAGTGAAAGGAAAATCATATATATATGATTTTCCTATATACATAAATATATGTATATATATACATATGTATACAACGTTGATAAAAGCGAGAGGCATTAAATGAAACCACATATTTTGTGTATCATTATCAGGCTACACAACAAAAATCAGATCAATGTAAGCAATAGTTTAGTCACAGGAATGTTTTTAGTTTTTTCTTAGTTTCCTTTAAATACTCTGTATCTTCCCGATCACCTGATCTTAAGTTTGTACTATAGGGCATACATAGTTATCTAAGGGTCACCGCGAAACGACAAAATTCACGCGAGCGATGCGACGTTGCCGCTTTGTATCGTAAGTTTGCAATACAAACAAGGAAGTACACTGTTACTAAATCTTTCCTTAAAATAAAGTACAGATCACGGTTATCTCACTCTAATGTAACGTAACAGAAATAAAAATAGATCAGTATGTTCCTTTGGCGCCGGCGGCGGCTCGGCTTGTTATCCTAAATGTGTAATGTTAATCCTAAAAATTTTGTTTCACCAAGTTTGTCTAATTGTGTGCCCTGACAGTACAACTGGATCGTAGCAGGTGTAGTCCGATAGGTTTGGTATTGTATAAAACTAGTTTTCTTCAAATTAATTATTAAATTACATTTGTCAAGACATTGCGTGATTGAGTTGAGTGCCTCATTGGCTTCTGTTTCTAATGCTTTAATATTATTTGCCGTTATGTTTAAAGTTATGTCATCGGCAAAAAGTAGACAATCATGTTTAGTTACATTAGGGAGATCATTAATAAATAATATAAACAAAAAAGGTCCCAACACACTGCCTTGAGGAATTCCAAAAGGATTTTGTATTTGAAATTGTGACTTGTACTCCTTTACCATATTACCCCTCATTTGTGAAATTTTGACGCATTGATACCTACATTTTAAATAACTTTCTAATAAATTTAGTGCATTTCCGCGTACGCAATATGACTAGCTTATTTAGTAGAGTTGTATGACAGACTAAATCGAATGCCTCGCTCATGTCAAGGAATATAGAGACAGTCGGTAATTCAGAGTTTATTGATTCTGTGACTCGTTTTAATAAAGCAAAGCAGGCAAGAGTGGTACTTTTGTTTTTCCTAAATCCAAATTGATTTTTATGCAACAGATTCATTGAAGAGAAAATCTTTGCAATTTATCCAATAATACTTTTTCAAAAATTTTTGATAGAACAGGTACTTTTGTTATGGGACGATAGTTATTAATGTCAGTGATGGAGCCTTTTTTATGTAGAGGCTTAACGTTTCCTTTTTTTAAACGTTCTGGAAAAACACCTTCCTGTAATGATAAATTAATTAAATATGTCAACGGTTTTAGTAAAATAAGGGAACAAATTTTTATAATTTTAGTATTTATATAATCGTATCCCGCTGCGTGCGTATTTTTTAAACTTTTAATAATCTTATGGACCTCCTCTGGTGCAACTGGCGTTAAAATTATACTCTGACTCACAGAAGGGGGAGCATTTCAACTACTTTGATAATTATTAGTTTTGCAACTAGAGTTAATAAATAAATAATTGAATGTCCTAGCAATATGAAACGCATTATTATAAGACTTTTGTTCAAAAATGATCGAATTTATAAATCGGTTACTAGGCTGTGGCCCTGTCTTTGAATTTATTAAATTCCATAGGGCTTTGCAAGTGTTTGATGCATTTTTTTTATGTAGTTCGTATTTGCTTTGGCTTGAGATGGGCTATACATTGTTTCAAGATTTTTGTGTACTTTACATAGTAATTTTTATTTTTCATCATATTGCTATAAGACAACTATAATTTTAAGTAAAGTTAACTCTTTTTTGATACAACTTTTTCTCAAACCCTTCGTTAGCCAGTTTATTCTACCTGGTCTATCAAATTTTTTTTACCGTTATTTCTGGAAAACATAAATTGTAAAATAGTATTAAATAGAAGTAAAATATGTCAAAAGATTTATTTGTATTATTTTGAGTAAGGACATCAAATGATAGTGAGGATATCGCAGCATAAAATTTTCTAACATTATCCTTAGAATGATCCATACGTTTTTCAAACCACATTTTAGGAAGCCTCGGTGATTTAGACTTTTCCTCTTATTCAAATGTCACGGTTTCTGCCGTCTCATGATCTGATAACGCTAGATGTAAAGTTTTTTCATTTACATTTGATATGTTACTAGCATACTACAAACAAGATAATTTTCGAGGTGTGGTAATGTGGTTTGATAGATTATTACGCAATATTGCCTTAAGTTCGTCAGTCATTGGGTTGCTTTTCAATAAATTAATGTTCCAATCTCCACAAATGATAAGATTATGATTTCTTTTTTGAATTCGTTTTGCTAGTATAACTTCTAAGCTTTTTAAAAACAAATTAGTCGGAAGTTGGTGTTCTGTATAGACAGACTTTTATTAGATTTAAGGATGGAATTTTAACTGCACAATATTCAAAATTAATTTCAAGCGGTTTAATACATTTGGATAAGTCCAGAGATAAAAAGTCTATATCTTTATAAACAAATATACATGTACCGCCCCGTTTTTGGTATTTTCTACAAAAAGAGGCTGCCAATTTATGGTTTTTAAATCTTTAATTAGTTAATTTATTTATTTATTTGCATATTAAGTGTTTTACAGAGGTCTTATTGTAACAGTATAGAACTTACAACTTAATCACCCATGCATTGGGTATTGCAAATGTTAGAGAGCATTACAAATAGTATAGAATGAAATATTCAATTAGTTCTTAACATAAAGATGACATTTTTATTGCATATATTTAATTTAATTTAATTGCAGATGTGATATTAATGTTCGACCTTCCTAATTTCAATATTATTTATTACTATATTTAGATCTACCATACCACTGTATAATAATAATAATTATTATTATTTTTATTTGTTTTTATTTTTTATATTTATAAATTTGTTAACTTTTATTTAATATACATACTTTAAGACTATATTTTAATAGGTTTACTTAAATATTCATTTACTGAGTAGAAACAATTTTCAATAAGGAATTTTTTTTAATTTGTACAAAATATTGATAGTTTATTTTCTTGTTTTATATTTAAAGGTAATTTATTGAATATTTTTACAGCTATATGATATGGTCTATTTGACAGCATATTAATTCTTGCAGTAGGCATATATAGTCTATTTTCATGACGAGTATTAATGTTATGGGTTTGATGAACTTTTACAAATGTTCCAATATTTTTAAAGACAAAAATACACAGGTCGAATATATAAATACAGGGAAGTGTAAGCAGTTTATATTTTTTGAATAATGGTTTACAACTTTGTGAATTGTCTACGCTGGCAAGTATCCTAACAAGCTTTTTTTGCATGATGAATAAGTCTTGGGAGTGTACACTATTTCCCCAGAGCATAACTCCATATCGCAGCCAGGCGTAAGCGTATGCACAGTATGTAGATAAAGCGGTTTCCATGTTTGTACAATTCCTAATTTCAAAAAGAGCGTAACTAAATTTAGTTAATTTAGATTTTATATTTTGAATATGGATTTTTCTTTTTATATTTGAGTCTATGTTTAAGCCTAGTAAGTTGAATGTGGTTACAGTTTCTAAGTTTATGTTTTTGTAATTGATAACTAGATTGAGAGGTTCTACATTATATGGTCGGAAGTGGATTCACTTTGTTTTCCTTAAGTTTATTTCTAATTATGTTCTTCGAGCCAAGCTGCAATTGATTTTAAGGTATTTTTAGGGGTTGGGGGTCTATATCCTTCTCTACTTTAAATAATATTGAAAGGTCGTCTGCAAAGAGTAATGGCATGGTTTCAGTCCTGTTTAGTATTTTGGGAAGATCGTTTATATAAATAAGAAACAGGACACATCCCTAAAACACTGCCTTTTGGGATTGATCCAGTTAGGGATATTACTTTAGATGTAATTGTCTCAATTGTCTTTTGATCTTCATCATAATGGTCAATTTGTACTATTTATTTTCTATTTTCTAAGTAGTATTGGGACCAGCGATAAGTTGGACCACGAATACCTGAACCATATAATTTGGAAAGTAAGATTTTATACGATACTTTTTCATATGCTTTTGTCATGTCAAGCATCAAGCCTAAAACATTATACCTATCATTTATGTGCTGGAGCGCTTTTTGAACGTATTGGTATACTGCCAGAGTAGTTGATTTTGATTTCCGGAAACCATTTTGACTATCGTCTAGTATTTTGTATTTCTCGAGAAATGTATACAATCTATTACACATAGTCTTTTCAAATATCTTTGCGAAACTTGGGAGGAGAGCTATGGGTCTATAATAAGGAGGGTTTGTAGTATCGTCTTTTTATTATTATGTATTTCATATTAAACTCAGAACCATGTTTAACAAATGTTTTGGTAAAGCACAGAAAGTCAAAGTTTTGGTATGTTTCTCCATAAACTCCTGCAAAGTAAATTCTATGAAGTCAATTTTGCCTAACATACCTGCAATGTTTTGATGAAGAAGAGTCAGCGATACAGTGGAGTTATGTTGTGGCTCGAAAAAATGCTTTCGATATTGGTTTAAAATAATCTAGAATTGTTGTTTAGACTTTTGTATAGTAGAGGTCATTGAACTATTAATATTTACAGTGCTGCCAAGCATATTTTGGAAATAGAATGGAA
The DNA here is from genome assembly GCA_923062675.1 of Marasmarcha lunaedactyla. Taxonomy (NCBI): domain Eukaryota; kingdom Metazoa; phylum Arthropoda; class Insecta; order Lepidoptera; family Pterophoridae; genus Marasmarcha; species Marasmarcha lunaedactyla. Next base: position 20,875,907 of record OV281341.1, read on the forward strand.
TAGTACCTTTTTTTGGGGAACACGTTTTAGATATTGTATGAGTTGATTTTCGTATTTTATTTTTAAATCCATTAATATATTCATTTTTATAGCTTTCGGCATCAATTGCTGTATTCAAAACGCCACTCAGTTCATCTAACAAGTTTTTATGTGACTTCAAATTTAAAAGGTCAATATATTGAAAATTAGAATAATTTTTACACAAAGGCAAAACATTTCTATTTAGCTCATCTAAGTTTAAATAATTATTATTTGGAATACCTAGTAAGAATACTTTATTGTTTTTCAGTCTGCATAAACAGTTACATATTTCAATATACAATTTATAAGGATTTTTATCATGTGAACCTACACTTATAATAAATATATTCTCATTATTTTCTTGACTACCGATAATTTCCTTTGAATTTAATATATCCGAAGCTGACGCATTCAGTTTCACCATACTATAGACATTATAAATATCGTTCCATTTTTGTTTTCTTGATAATAAAAGTTTTGTTGGTAGACCTTGAATAGATTGAATAGAAGACGCGTTGCATCCGGCGTGCACGTTGCGCAATTCAGCACAGATTATTGTCGCTCACGCGTCCCATTTACTAATGTTAAGTTTTTCTTGTGATAAGACACGGAATTTATTTAGTATTAGTTTTACTTTTGTGACAGGACACGTAACTGAGTATTTTAGGTTTAGTTTTGTGAGTAGTTTTTAATTATTTTGTCAGTACGTAAGACATCCACAATGCCTCGTGCTACATACACGGCGTCAGAATACACTGACATGATTTTTATCTACGGGGAATCCCACGAAAACGCAGCTCTAGCTCTGCGAACTTACCGAGAAAATTATTATGACAGCCGCGCGTGCCCTGGGAACGCTCGCGGGCACGGGAAAACAAACCATTAGCAGCGCATCAGGAGGGAGTCCCACCGCAGCAGAGATACCTACTGCGCGCGAGCAACAGATTCTTGACTATTTTGACCGCAACCCCACATCGAGTCTGCGTAGAGCCCCACGCCAGTTTAGAATTTGCCATAGAACCGTGCATAACATTTTAAAAAGGAATAAACGCAAACCGTACAAATTCAAAAAAGTTAAGCCCTTTTAGGAAGGGATTTGCCAGTCAGGCGTACTTACTGCCAGTGGATACTTGACAAAGTTACTGACGACCCGAACTTTTTATTAAATGTCATGTGGACCGACGAGAGCACATTTACACGTAATGGCATTTGGAACCGACAAAATCTCAGATACTGGAGTATTGAAAATCCACACATGATTCGGGAGTCGGAGCATCTACCGCTTCTCTGTTAATGTGTGGGCTGGTATACACAGGGACCAAATTATTGGCCCTGTTTTTATTGACGGCACCCTTAACGCGGCAAAATTTTTGGAGATTTTATCCGGTCCCGTTGCTGATTATACCGAAGAACTACCCTTAGCCAATCATCGGCATTTATAGTACCAATTGGACGGAGCTCCTCCACATTCAGTGATGTCTTCCAAAGAGCGACTCACCGGAATGTTTGGACAGCAGTGGATTGGACGATTTGGACTAGTACGATGGCCACCAAGGTCCCCGGATCTCACTCTAATGGACTTTTTTATCTGGGGGTTTGTGAAAGGTGAAGTGTACGCGACAGACGTGAATACCGTAGAGGAACTTAAGAAATGGATTATTTTAGCGTTTAATAAATTAAAAAGTTTAACAACAAACAGTGACCTTATTGCACGATTAAATAATAATATTATACGTCGTTATAATTTGTGTACTATTGCAAACGGCGGACATTTCGAACAATTGAAGATTAAATGTGTAAGTGTTACAGTGAATTATTATTATTTATTATATTCATTGATCATACCGTCCAACGTTACCAACACGGCCTACACAACATGTTTACATTATCATCCACATCAAACCCGGGCGCTCCGCTGTATAGGTGTGTGAGCCGGTGAGCCCGCCGCCGCACGCGCTATGTGATTCAAATGCGACGTTGCTAATTTGTTAGCAGGTGGCGGCAGGTCAGTCAACAAAGGATGTTTACATTTTAACTTAATTATTAAGCTATTTGAGTTCTTTGAAAAAAGTTTTTTCGTATACTTCTCATAAACTTTTTTCTTAATAGTTTCGGATTAACAGTAGGCACTTATAGTATATGTGGTTTAATTTAATGCCTCTCGCTTTTATCAACGTTGTATATATATATATATATATATATATATATATATAGTTTATATATATAGTTGTATATATATATATATATATATATATATATATATATAAAACGTTGTATATACATACCTGACACACCCACTAAATGTTATATTTTGTTGAAATTTATAGTCACCATATAAAGTAAATGTTTTTCAAAGTATATATTCCATATTATTGGTGTTCCAGTGACTCAATGGACTGCGACTTGGTAGAGACCCGCCGCCACAGTCGTACGTCGTGGAATGAAACTGTTGGCGATGCTCCACCCCTACCTCCTAGAGTTTCAGGTGAATATAAAAAGTAAAATTCAAAATATGCTCATGGATGTCTATAGAAAATTCGTGACAAAATTTTGTATACCATAACATTCACTGCATCCCCTTTCAAGTGATTTATAGTCAACCGCGATTTCCAACTACGAGTTGACAGACTTTACTCATATTTAATTAAGTACCAGGAAACCCACAATGCTTTCTTCCACCATCAGAGCAGTTGGTTATTTAAACATAAAAACTAAAAACACATTTATATATTTGGCAGTCACAGGGATGAGATAAGTCAGTGCCGTAACCACTATGCTACCGACAAGCATGACTTTACTCTTGTCGAAGTAAACTAGAACTTTTTAAATCATGCGAACATGTGTGTAGCTAAAAATGTGTAATTGGATGTTCAGGTGACAAACGCAGTTGGTCGTCGGACCCGCCGGCCGTGCCGCGGCGCGCTGCTCGAAACTCCGTCCGGGACTCCGGCGTCAGCGTCGAACATGCTTACAGTAACGCTGCTAAACCTGGTAGGTTCTAGCTAAAACAAATGAATTATAGGCAAATCAAGCTTTGTCACTCGTTGAAAACTTTGTTCCTAATCATGGTGGATATTAATGATTATTAGTAACTACCAAAAAGTCTTTGTTCTAATATATATCATATTTTATATCGAATGATATGATGTTCTAAAGTATATTAATATTCGGAAAGTTGATAAATCTCAAGGAATGAAAAGATTTTTATTAATGCTCTTATCATGCAAATATGCTTTTTTGCAGAAGAATTGTGTGCCAGTGTTTCATATTTTAAACGCCACAGTAACTACTTGAGGAGTTATTCTTGTGATTTGGGTAAAGACATTGATGTTCCAGTGTAAGAACAGGAATTTTCACCGTTCCGCTATACGTGACGCTATAGCAATCAAAAAGATAAAACAAAACATTTATTTTAAATCAAAATAAAAAGCCCCATATTCTAACACCTTGACTGCCGCTTCAAGCCTTTAAATATAATACACCATTACTGTACGTCCCGACTTTTTTCCCAGATCACGAACTGAGCGTGGACTCCCTTCGATACGAAGAAATAATCTCAATGATGTGCGAGCCTCTTCGAGTGGACGAGGAAGAGGCGCCGCCGCCCATCCCGCCCAAAGGCCTCAGCCATTTGACCAGCTTCGACTCTGGTCATCATGAGAATGGAGAGTCGCAATGTTGAAGATGTGAAAGGAGATATAGGTAGTGGTGGGACGTAGAGTTTCGTTTTGATGTTTGTTTTGACATTTTAGGATCGACATAAAGAACTAGATAAGAGATACTAATAAAATGAAGCTCTTTCGTATTTGTTTCCTTAAAATAAATTACCTACCGTTACAATTGGAAAGCACAGATGACTGACTGGGCATCGTGCTTGTTTGAATGAGTAAAAGCTCACTGTATCTAGTTTTGAATAAGCGATCGCATTTTTTTATTTTGTTGAGAAGATCTTTCACTGCGCCTCTGAACGTCTAGAACCCATCATGAATTTAGATTATTATTATGTGCTGTAGACCTAAATTACACGTTGTATGGTAAATAACAGTGGATGTTAGATGATTCATGGTCGTTCATTTACTCTTGAATATTTTTTCAAATGAAGAGGAGAGAGGGGAATCAATAATATTATGTTGTTATATTATATATCTTTTAAATAAAAGGATGAAAATGGGTTTGATGACATAGTTGTTGAGTGCTAGCAATTAACATCCAAGTGTTCGAAGTGAATCAATATCATCATCCCACAAATATGTATAATATCGTCATATTACATATTATTAATGTAGTTTTTGGTTAAAATTCAAATGTGCCCATTTTAAAAATAATATTTGACAGTCGTTTTAGAGGACAAAACATTCCTTCTCTGTTCCACATTGTAAAAAATGAGACGCAAATCTTTAAAAATATTTTTTAATTCACATCGGTTTTAGTCATTAAATCAATAAGTGTTATGAAATTTAAATTAGTTATATCAATTTGTTTTCGAGAACTAAAAAAGCTGTCATGTAAGATACTACAAATTACGAAGCTCATTTTAAGTTGTGCTTCAAAATCAACAATGTGATAACATCCGTTAAAAATTTTAACGGCTCATGTTATGTTTATTTTTTATTATTTGCTAATTTCAGTGTAAATATATTTTTTTATATGAAATGAAATAATCATCAATATTGAAATGTGCATGTTTGTAAACTTTTATCATTATTTTTTTAATCAAAATGTAATTTTATTATAGTTTCTTAAAAGTTCGTCATAAAGCAATGGAATCAATAAATATGGTTTTGAATGACATCCGAAAACTTTGATAGATTTAATAGGTGAGCTAAGTGAGTAAAAAATCTCACATCGATAAAATATTTAGATCTCGAATAAATGTTTATGGTTCCAAATCCAATAAATTGACTAATCTTAGCGCCGACAAAGGTGATTGTTAGTTAAAAGGCTTATTTTACAATATTAACTCCTTTTGTTGTATAATTTTTTCTTACATTCATATTTTTTGTTTATTATGACTATGTACACAGAAATTTGATTAACTACGCAATTAAATTATTTTGATTTTACAGTTCCTTTTCAAAAACGTATTCAAAACACGAGGCTGTAATCATTTTAAGGTTTATTAAAAAACAGTTTTAAGCATTTTAAAGGGCATTTAATTGTTTCAATATAATTTATAAAGGAATTCTTTATAATTAAGCATATCATTACTTTATAATATGTATAATTGTTTGGTATAGTGATATATTCCTAGTTTAGTAAGCGGCCATATAACAAGTTTATATTTTATTATAAGCCTGAAGCCATTACCATATGTATGTAAAATTGGCTTTCATTTTATTTTATATTATTAATTGACATGATATAAACTGTTTCGCAAAATTTTAAGCGATCCCTTAAGCGCAGCAAGTAAGCCTTGAAATTTTAGCACATGGGTTTGAAGGCAAAGATATTTTGTAAGTGAAATTAAAAATGAAGGAAATTAAAAATACCAAAAGATAGGGTCTAACAATCTGTATTAGTTTCATTTTTCATTCGGCTTTATTTTTTTAACTAAAGCGATACATTTTATTAGGTTTTTTTAATATTTAAATATACGAATTGAAATAAAATCAATAAATTAATTTTAGACTAAATAATGTTATGTTGTTAAACATCAAGATGATACCAGTTTTCTTTTTTTTATATACCCTTTTTATAAGTACATAACACTATATACTGTTATATACTTCCATAATACGTTATTGATTATTTTCATATTTCGTGATTTTTTAGTAATTTGGAAAGACAATCAATTTACACATTTATATAGGACGCACAATATAATTCTAACTATATGCACTATGCATAACTACATACGTATTACAAATAATGGAACGTTTTCGAAATCCTCAGCTTACTCTTATTTCGAATTTTACTAAACATTTCAATATTTGCCAAATCTTTTTCTAAACATATACAAATTTTATATGATCTTAGCTTTGTGGTTAGAAATAAGAAAGTATATTAAAGGTTTATTATTATTACATGAAACTAACCTCTATAAATGGTGCAATTTTTTAATTACTTTTAAAATATATCTAGTTTTATGGACAAAATGTTATAAACTTAATCCGTATTATAATTTATGCATGTTTGTTTTATAAATTCATTTTGCCTGTTTGTTAAAATCTGTCTGAGAAAACTATGTCTCAAATAATGAAAAAAATATATTCTTTATAATATTGACTATGTAAGCCTTTATAGTTATAGAAGCAACTTTTGTATAAGACGCAATCCAGTTTTTGAATAAGTATTGCAGATCTTAATAGTAAAGTACCAATTTCAGATCATTACAAAAAAAGTTGAAGATCTCTTTAGGAAGTAAAAAATACTAGCAAAATTTTATCTAAAATGATACGATAAAGACTGTATTTTGGATTCCTTTCGTAAATTCTTTGAAAAAAGTCTTTCCAATAACCAAGTGATATTTTATCTAAGAAATGTAGTTTTTGTTAAGTAAATAGTTCTTAGTTAGTATTTAATAAAGTGTCATTTCAACGAACAATTATTTAAAAATATAAATCTCATTTACGCGTTTTTAAAAGTTATTTTTTATTATCAATATGGATAATGGTTTACAATTGAAGCAAATGATATGTTACTTGTTTTTCAGTGTCCTAGATTAGCTCAAGGCGTCTAATTTTAGACGATAAATCAATAAATCCATAGTCCTAGTATTTTATGATGAATTTATTGTAATGTAAATTAATTATTTGTATTTTTTAATACGAAATGACTGACCATTTGTCAGACTGAATGACCATTTTTTGTCACAGTAGAATTTTTTTATTTTATAAATTAAACTTTAGAGAGAAGTAATCCAGTACTTGTCCGCATAGTAGGTGCAAAAACGCTATAAGACAAAGTTACCCTTGCAAGTAATGTTCAATAGAAAATTGTATTTACCAACTTTAATTGTCATTTCGTATTAAATACTACTAAAACTTTATCGTTTATATTATATATTTTTACAATATTCGTTCTTCATTTCAATACTCTTTCGTTTATGCAATAGCACTGTAGAAAACATTGTACACGTTTGTTAATGTTTTTACTTTTCTTGACATGCACAGAATATAAATAATTATTATAAATATGCTACCTATTACTTTTTAACTGCCTAGACTAGAAAAGTTTCTATTTTTTATTATCATGTTACTTTATTTGTCGTATTGAGATAACAATTCTTTTAATTGGTACTGTTTAACTTTCCTCATAATATGTACACTAATCTGAATGTATACATATAAAGAAAAATTGACAGTCTTTGTCAAATGAGGCCGGTTATTTGTATTTTGTTAGGTTTAATTAAACAATAACGTCATTCCGACTTAGATGTAGAAAAGGCCAATGGTTGAAAGTAAGGATAGGCTAACTGAACATTATGATAAAACTGCCACTGTGGAAACCAATAGAACTAAGACTGAAACCTATGGAGCGTGCTTAAATTTATCCCAGACTTATTTCAGCTAAATGGTACAAAAGGCGACATTGTTTTATGCTATATAGTCATCGACTTACAAACAGATGGACTGCGGGTCTGCGTTTAATAGCGTCCAGCTAAAAATATAACGAACATGCGAAAATGGTGTGAATTTCACATGTCTTGATTTGATCGGCCGCCCACAACACGTCCAAAATGACAAGTTACTTGGTGGGAAATGTCAAAATGTGAACGCTGTAAGTAGTCGAAGCTGCATGGGGTGATTTTATTGTTAACTTCCTAGTTGTAGCTGCATAAGGTGAAAAATTGGGGCAAGCAATAATCAGCTGTATTGCAATGACACACAATGTATTAAGTAATTTAATTTTGTACTAAACCCACCGTCCATTTGTTTTTACATCAACGTATATAGTATACAGATTCTGTAAACTAACAAACCTCAAATATTGCTAAACTCCCATCTCTCATTCTAAGTTTGACTTGATTCTGATATTAATTAATTTTACGGTCTGATTATATTTTTCTCGAGAAATGATGTATTCAAAGTTGTTTTCTGTATATTTGATTTTTATAAAAATATTGTATCATAGGTTAAGTTCATTAAATTCTTTTACAAAAATATTTAATCGCATGGTACCAAATGTAATTAAGGCTATTTTTATAAAAAAATCTCAAATAAATATTATTACACTTATACTATTTTGTAATTTTCCGTCAATTTTGAATCTATTTATTAACGATTACTTATAAAGAAATTTGTCCATTTGCCATTTTTTATGCTAAAAAGATTAAAACGCATTTTTCATAAAAAAATGAAAAAAGGTAGAAAATTTGTAATTAGATACAAATGACAGTAGATTCGGTCGCGCAAGTAATTTGTCAGTACAAAGGAATTTCGATTCGTTTATTAAATATAGTTGTTTCTATATAGCTGAATTGTGTAGCCATTTATGTAACCTATGTGTACGTCGATATTGTAATAAAATATTCAAATGATGATTTACATATTTATTTGTTTTATTTACTGTCTACAGATGTATAACATCGTCGTTAGTTGTCTTTGTATCTACATAATTCCTGCTTCATTACAGAATTTGAAATCAATGAAGACGAGGATGTTCCAAACGTACAATCAGGTGTGTTTATCCCTAAGAAGAATTATAAAGATTAAATTACGGTGTTGAGAGATTCATTTAACAAACGTAAGTAGGAAAAACCTATTTGCGTCGGTATATGTTGCGCGACATACTGCTGACTAGCGGGCTCGACGCAAGTACTGCACATATTCGGATCGTATACAGGTGTGTTTATCCCTAAGAAGAATTATAAAGATTAAATTACGGTGTTGAGAGATTCATTTAACAAACGTAAGTAGGAAAAACCTATTTGCGTCGGTATATGTTGCGCGACATACTGCTGACTAGCGGGCTCGACGCAAGTACTGCACATATTCGGATCGTATACAGGTGTGTTTATCCCTAAGAAGAATTATAAAGATTAAATTACGGTGTTGAGAGATTCATTTAACAAACGTAAGTAGGAAAAACCTATTTGCGTCGGTATATGTTGCGCGACATACTGCTGACTAGCGGGCTCGACGCAAGTACTGCACATATTCGGATCGTATACAGGTGTGTTTATCCCTAAGAAGAATTATAAAGATTAAATTACGGTGTTGAGAGATTCATTTAACAAACGTAAGTAGGAAAAACCTATTTGCGTCGGTATATGTTGCGCGACATACTGCTGACTAGCGGGCTCGACGCAAGTACTGCACATATTCGGATCGTATACAGGTGTGTTTATCCCTAAGAAGAATTATAAAGATTAAATTACGGTGTTGAGAGATTCATTTAACAAACGTAAGTAGGAAAAACCTATTTGCGTCGGTATATGTTGCGCGACATACTGCTGACTAGCGGGCTCGACGCAAGTACTGCACATATTCGGATCGTATACAGGTGTGTTTATCCCTAAGAAGAATTATAAAGATTAAATTACGGTGTTGAGAGATTCATTTAACAAACGTAAGTAGGAAAAACCTATTTGCGTCGGTATATGTTGCGCGACATACTGCTGACTAGCGGGCTCGACGCAAGTACTGCACATATTCGGATCGTATGCAGGTCAGTATAATCGGCTTGCTTCGCCTAAATTCGATCGGTATTGGCCAGGCGGCATATTTTATGAACGTTCATCTACACATATTCGACTTTGCCGACCGGCATTAGTGCCGGCCTCCATTTATGGGTAGCGCCCTAATACAACTTCAGAAAACGATTGCCACGGAACAAAGTAAGGATTTTACTCATAAATTTTTTTATTTTTTCCATAGCTTGAGATCCAACAGGCGACCCACCTGATGGTAAGTGGCATCTGCATCCATGGACATCATTAGTCGTAGGTAATGGTTGTCATTGCAAGGGTTAATTGACAAACATAATATTCAAACGGCCACATGTTTAAATATAATGAATAGTGTATTTGAAAAAAAAATTATTACATATTTAAATAGTTTATAAACAGTAAAGAAACATTGCACAAGTAACAGTATGTTTACAATCAATAGTTGTCTAGATAAAGCGATATGTTATATAAGGAAATGCTGCGTGCGAGTCGCCGAAAAACGTTCCATATAAAACGGTACGGAGTTGTGACGCAACAACGTGTAAATAATACTGAAAGATTGTTTAGATAAAACATAACATATTTTATCATAACTTTATTTGCTTCTTTTTAAAGAATGATGGCAAACTCAATACATTTTCTGCCTTACATAAAAAAAAGCTTAAGAAACGGCATGCATTAATGAAACGTGTGTCTTTTGATAGAGCGAATTAAATATATCAAATTATCTTTTGAATATTGTCATTGAAATGGGAGAAAAAAGTGTTAAAAAAACTGATAATTTTAAGTTAGGTTTTTACGAATATCACTTATTCAACTGTGTGGCTCTAATTTTATCACTGCTCAAACAAATCACTATTTGGATTATAATTATTTACAATTACAAGTACCTATAACTTTTTATCAGCAAGCAGTACAAAAGTAATAACAACTGTTATTCATCAATACTTTTTCAAAGTGTCCCAAAAATTGCCATTGAGTTTATGAAACAACGTTTATGTTGCAGTTGTATTCTTTTTTGTTTTTTTAGGCCTATATCACTGTTTAATTGCCGCTATATTTTCTTTTTCTGTCAATATTTGAGCTTAAGCCTGTGCTCTAGGTATACACCGTTTTATTCATAATCCTCTGTAACTGCAACTAAAATATGTTTTGTCTCTTTTGGACTTATACATACATGACAATGTAGTTGATAAAAAAAGAAATCACTGCTATAAAGGATTATGAATAAGGACAGTAAGATGTTAATCAATGCATAATGATAGCTATGGACTCAGATGCCATTTACCAGTTGATCACATGGATATAACGATGAGTGGATTATAGAAACCAGTTATTTAAAAAGGGTGGGTAATATAAAATAAAAAACACTTAATTATATTTTTCTTAAACAATTAACACATCGCGAAGACTTGTCGCAAGCGTAAATAAACAAGATCCAAATCGGTCAGCTACGATTGTCCAGGAAGACTTGCAAAGCCGGATACCAGTAAACAGAAGCAGTCGTTGTAGAAACACAAAGGATAAGTATTCGCGAACGCCACAGGGAACGGAATGATTTTTTTTTTAATTATTTCTCCTCAAGTTGAGGAAGGCAAAGGCAGTGCCATGCAGCCAAGTCTTTCGTTGATTTATTCTTATCAGGATGGAACGGAATGATTATATATTTTTTTATTCTTAAATTGTTTACCTCATTCATATTTATTCCTTCTAGAAAGGCAAAGGACTTTACTTATACGGTTACGTCGTATGTTAAAAGTTTTTATTTTATTATTAAATAGTAGCTTATTTTATTTTATTTTTACTTGTTCGCTTGCAACGTTCTTGTATTGATCAATTAATTACGTATATTCTAAGTCAAAAACAAAATTAATTAAAAAATGACATATTTATTTTTGACAAGGCTGTATGACTTAGGTCCTTCCCTGCTCTTACGAGCAAATAGAAAAACAACAAAAAACAAATGTTTCCGTAATCAACAATTTAAATCCGAAAAATGAAATTGATTACTTAATGGAATGGAATGAAAATTAATGGAATTTTGAAAAAGTAGGGGATTTTTTTTATTGAATTGTGTTATATTGTCGAATGTGAACGCTTTGTCGTTTTGTATTTAATTATAAGGCAAATCTCGCCATCATTCTTTTCTAATCAAAATTTTATTTTTCAAAACATTTTTTGGTTCAAAATAACTTATATTTTCGAAATAAATTATAAAAACTTGCATTTTCTAATGTTGCCAGATACCCAATTGCTTGTTTCTGTTAAAAAACATATGGGACTCTTAAAAGAAATGTCACAACCTGGGCTAGGTCTTTGTACGCCATCTAAAAAAATAGCCAAATTAATGGTAGTTATAGGAAAAATACAATTAATTTGATTTAATCAGTAGTTAGATGGTAAGAAAATAAAAAAGTCAACATTATTTGTGTTCGTTTTAGCGGGCAACATTGACAATGAGTCTTTTCTATGGCGGAAGTTGTCAAGTGAAGTTAGTTCACTAAGCAGAGGGTACAGCCACCTCACTCACGGCACACTTCACTCACATCACATTGATAGTTGTCTGTCTGTGTGTTTGATTGTTCGTTGCGCTTGATTTCTTTCTTTCGGTTTCTTTTTAACTTTACAACTGTTAAATAAGCTAAAAATATACAAAACAATTCAATTCAAGTCTGTGGACGTAATGGCAACCAGCCATCGATACTACTCGAAACACAAAAAAAAGATGTAAGCAAACCTTAATTGTCAAAATAGCATTTTTTCCGCCATGATGTTTGTTGTTTGTGTTGCACACTAATAATGCAAAATTTCATTTCCTACCAATAAATAAAGTGTTTTAATAACAATTTAACAATCGAAAAGTGTTTTAAGCATCTTAAACTATTTTTTGATAAAGTGTACAAAGACCTGCGGCCTTATTGTGTAACTTTAACACCTATCAGGATCCCTTTGAATTTGACAGTTGAAGCATATAAACTTACTTCACGCTACAGATATATCACACATGATGGCGAAAGCGATCTAGACGCTTTTTGAATCAATGATTATATAAAAAATATCACAATTTTAGTCATAAAATAATTGTTTATATTTATTAAAAATGAACCAATGACTTAAGAAAAATCAAAGCAACAAAACGCAGATAATGCTCTATGGCATTCAATATCACTCGTATCATTCAATACAGCACAAATCCCAAAGCGAATGCGATCGTAGAAATAAGACAATTCTGTTAATCACTATCGCAACCACTATCCCTTCGAAATGGATCGCGATAGGTGTTGAAGTTAGACAATAAGGCCGCTGGTCTAGACTCCTTGCATTTTGGGACATTTATGAATCCTTTGTCATTAATATTAAGACCTCGTGGATTAGTGGGCGTGCCTCAATCGAGAAAATAATTTGTTGAATATGAGAAAATAATACTGATAGTGGTTTTCGGATCGTGAATATTTTCTCTATTTTCAGTTTATTCTGGGTTAACCACAGCCTCAGTTAAAATACACAAGTTCAGCTTACTCTCGGAATTACTGTTTACTGTGTTTGTCCAAACCCTACTTCAACAACGAAACAAAAAAATTTTAAATGCACGTTGCTAGTTTTCATTAATTATATAAACACGGCAAATCAAAGACCTCAATTAAGCAAGATGTAGGTACCTACTAAGTAATACTTGGTACTTCCAAACAGTCCCCTTTACTACATATAGTATAGAGTAAGATTTAATTGACTCAGGTATTTAACTAAATCCTTTTATATGCTTTACTACAGTATTATTGCATCCCATTGCCATTCTTTCAAAACTTTAGCCTCAAGCCTAATAATGCGATGCCATATTATTTGACAAACTTTGACACAATAATGACCAAGTACGCGGCGCCTGCGCACCTAATTACGACATTCAATCGAAAAGAAATCGAAAGTGATCGATAGTCGGTAATTACAAAAGTATGATCATGAATAAAGGTTATGGAAATGTGGCAATGAGTTTGATCTTTAGCGATCAATATTTATTGTTCGAGTCCATTTTGGTATGTGGTTATCATTTCAAAGTTATTTGTATTCACTTTGTAAGTTTAGTTTTCACTGTGTAGTATATAGTTAGTAGGTACCTAGGAACGTTTTTATCTTTGCGAATCGGCTGACACATATATTTTTGAATGAAAATAGAATATTTCTGGCTTATATTAAGTATTCAATAATTAAAATGTTCTTATTCGTATCAATACCTAAGTGAGAGGAGCGAACTGTCATTATGGTAGAGTAAATGTACAGTCAGGTACATATTCTTCACAAATTTAGCTAAATAGCCTACAACAGCCCAATCTAACTGGCTGCTCGTCAATACCGCAAGAGAATTAAACCCTATAGACCCTAAGTTCCCTATTTCTAGTAGTCCCTAGCAATCCTAATACCCTATATGAATATATGTATAGGTACAAATAAATCAGATAAGTATGGCATGTTAGCACAAGGAGCCCCCAGGTAACAGATGGGCAGAGACAGGATGTCAGAGTTAAGGGTAATGGGGTTTCGTTACTGCTAATCAAGCAGGATCACAAAATTGATCAGGTGTTCTGGCGGCTAAAGGTGTCTTGGCTGCAACGAGAGGAAAACCAGGAGACGCAAAGTTTGCTATTTACTTAAATTAATATTTCAAAAACATCCATGGAGCCTTACGATAAAGATATTTGTTGAAAACATTGATATAACCATGACACGACAGTTTAGAAAATGATGCTACTACATTTCGTTAAAATAAGCATAATCGCTTAAACCCAGTGCGAGCTATTAGCGAGCTAGATCTCGCAATAGTTTTTGAAATATAATAGTTTTTTTTTAGTTTACATACTTCTTCTCTTCCGAACGCAGTGACAGGGTTGCTGCCTGGCAATGTTCAGTGCTGAATCGTGAATACATATGTGTAAGGTTAGGTTAGAAAGGTTCAAAAGCCTAAGTTAATTACACCTAACCTACAAAGCTGAAAAATCTCAAAGCTAAAATAGGTATTTTGACGGCCTCCTGGCGTTTGTAATTGTAGTTAGCCTCCCATGTACCAGAGATCCTGGGCTCGTTAACTAGTAGGAAACATTTAGATATGTTTAGTTAAACATAGATATTTCGCATTTCTAGGTTCTTTAAGGTCGCTGTAGGTATTGTAATTCATAACTTATAGATGTTCAGATAAGCAGTTGGTGTCACAGAGATTTATTATCAGCCTCACCTAAGTAAAGGGATGGTTTTTGTAGTCCACCGCGCTTGCTTTGCCTACTACGGGTTGCTAAACATTAACACTTACCGACTCGACATAATGTCTTGGACTGTGGGGTTCCTCACAATGTTCTTCGCCTTTAGAGCAGTCGGCTTGATGTACATAAATTGTAGAACTGATTGGTACACATGGTATGGACCGGGATTTAGCTCGGGACGTTCAGATCAAGAAGCCAGCGCCCTTACTGCAGCGCTACCGACACTCCTGACAAATGTTATGTTATTTTTTGCTCACAGATTCATTCGCGCATCCCTCAATGTCCTTTTCTGTACGTAGGTTTTGTGGGTGCCATCCACGAAGACGCTCCCCACTACTTTTTTGTTTATGGTCGCACAATACGATTTTTTGCACAAGAGTTACTAGAGCGAGTCTTTGTGGATGCCCCTTCTGTACCCCTGTAGGTATGCAAAACTTCATGACGGTTAGCTTCTTAGATCAGAACTGAAAAGGGTTAGTATACTGTAGGCAGTATCTACATGCGCAAAGTAATCATAGCTTGTCTTATTATAAAGGGTGATTGCTCAGTATGAGAAAGTGCGAACTTACCTATAAAAAATGACATACATGTTTTAAGAAATGTTGTTATAACAAAAGGTTATTATGTATGTCATAAAGTAAATTTTACTGCGGAATCCTGTGTCTAAGGTTAAAAATATGATGCTGAATTTCATAATTATGTTCTAGAACAGCCTTGAAGAAGAAGAAGGAACATTACAGCAGCATCACCCAAACAGGACATTTAGTATATTCATAAGTATAGTGTTGTACCACGAATGCCAACTGCGGGTTTGCTGCTTGCTTGTTACATATTTATATTGTAAAAACTTGGTGATACATTTGGCAGTGACCGGCTTCAAACCCGGGTTCATCAAGACTGAGTGTGCAGCGCCTTTAAAACTGCACCACTGACGCTTCGAAGGGCTTAGACAAGTGGTTTTAGTAAATAGAAAAGAGTTTAGAATGCAAAATGTACGAAACTGCCACAAGTTCTTATGTCAATTTCACTTCTCTGGGGGACTGGGCTCTTTCATTTATTTGAGTTAGGGCTGATTGTTCTACGCTCAGTATCTTTTGTCCGTAGAATAAATTTGAGAATTTGACGTAATTTGTATGAAAGGTCTTGTCAAGTGTCAAAGTTATTCTCAACTTAAAAGTTATCTGAGCATTGTACAATCAGTCCTAAATGTTAAAATTGATATTTTCTTAAAAACAATAATTTCCTTTCTTGGGTAGGTATATTGTTTGTATTTTCAACTGTTGAATCTGCGATAAGACGGTCTCAATGCTGCTGCTCTAAATATCTAGTTTCTGCAGTAATTTTGGCTGTTCTGGAATCAAATAGTAAAATCACATTATCCTTGAATTTAAACATGAGTTCCATTGTAAACGTTTATATTTATAACGTATACGAATCATTTTTATACTAAAATAAGAAACGAATGTTTGCTGTTTGATTAGGTTCCCAATTAGTGAAAATCCTCGAATTTAGTTTTTCGTTCCTTAGAACAAATACCTCTATGTCTCATAGTTTTTAACTTTCCCATTATAACCACAGACATGACTGATTACTTAAGTTAATTCGTAGCAGATAAATCACTCCGTAGAAACAACAGCGCACCCTATTTATACCTAGGTGTAAATAGGCGCCTAGATATACATAAAATGCAGCGAACAAGAAGGAAATCCAGAATTAAATATGCTTAGGTAAATTGAAATGTACGATTAATACCATCCACACCTTGGTTAATAAACAGAGATTATCATCACATCGAACAAAATACGTTTGTCCGTGTCAGGTGATTTCGGTAAGGTAAATGACCTTTTTGATTGGAATTATTACCTTTTTTATTCAACATATTCTTCTTTGTTTTGTTATTGTTTGATAGCATTGTCAAAATATTGTCAAAATAGAAACACCATTATCCGCTGTAAAAGGTAAGTTTTCCGAGAAAACCGCTAAGTAATTATCAAAAATGGCTACCCACATACCACCGATGGAGTCAAACCCCGAGGTAATGAACAACTACCTCCGTAAGCTAGGAGTGTCAGACAGCTGGAGGTTGGTGGACATATATGGGCTCGATGATGACTCTTTAAGTGTCATTCCGAGGCCAGTGCTTGCCGTCATACTTCTTCTCCCGCTCTCCGACGCATACGAAAAATCTAGACTGGAAGAAGAAGCAACTTTGACGTCAAACGGTCCAGCGCCGCCGGATGACATCTTCCATCTCAAACAAGCAGTCAGCAACGTCTGCGGTACCGTGGCGTTGGTGCACAGCGTTGCTAATAACATCTCGAGTATTGACGTCACAGGCGGACCTCTGGAGAAGTACATCAATGAAGCGAAGGACTTAGATCCTGCAGGGAGAGGTGCGCTGCTGGTAGCTTCGAAGGATTTATTAGAGGCGTACAAGGAGGTCGTGTCTAGCGGCGGCGGGGCGGAGGTGACCGAGTCTGAGGATTCTCCGAACCATCACTTTGTGACCTTCATTCACAAGGAGGGCAAGTTGTTCGAGCTAGACGGACGCAAGTCGTTCCCGGTGGAGCGCGGGGAGACGACCGCGAACAAGCTGCTGGAGGATGCGGCGCGAGTTTGCCGTGACTTCATTGCGCGAGAGCCTGATAACCTCGGCTTCAATGTCGTCGCCCTAGTGCCCAGTGAACCGAACTAACTGGGCTTCAATTAAAGTTAGTTATAAAATTTGTATTTAGCTATTCCTTAATAAAAAATATTTTAGTTCATTTGTTTTTTTATTACATGTTATTTAATCATATATATTGCAAATCTCCTGAACCATGCCATGCATATGTACCTGCCCGTCTAAGTATCTAAGTTTAAAAAAAAATGTAAACAAGGCCTAGGCATGGGTCATTAACGGTTTTTTGATTAATGAAATTTAACTGTTAATCTTCAATGATCAACTGGTTAAAAAAGCTGTTAATTAAATAACAGGTTTTGAAGGTTGTAAGCGAAAATGATTTTTTTTACGATTGTGTTTCCTATTTATATTGAAATATGGATCGCTTTTCTATACAAATATTTTATGACTGGCGTCTCATCCCAAGAAACTAAGCCACGCGGACGACACGTGCCTGGTCGTAGACGCGGTGGCCAGAGAAAATACTTGCATAGGATTTTGAATCATATCAAACGTTGTTCTGCGATAAATAAGGCGCAAAACTGTATAAAAAAATTTTTTTTGAAGATCGAAGTATTTTTTTCATAAATAGCATTGTGTTCTTATTTATATAGCTTTATGGTTTACTTTTCTATGCATTTTTTCGTTTGAAAGTGTTATTTTGGGAAACCAGTTGATTCTCAGAAATTAATGAAGTATTGAAATTATCCGTTGAGCAGAAACTGTTGAGAAATTAACAGTTAATATTTTCAACCGCTTTTTTGGAACTGAATAAATTAATGTCTATTGAATTTAATGCGTGTCATGTTCGTTGACGCAAATTAACAGTTAATATTTTCAACCTGTTATTTCATCAATGAATAACAGTTAATTCGTTGACGAATGAAAAGCTGTTAAAAAAAACTGTTGATTGATTCAACGACCACCTCTACAAGGCACCATATTATGCCTAAATCGAAAATCCTACAACTTTTATTAAGGAGTGATACTAACTCATTTGGTTCATAATCTTGGCTGTTCATAAGTTCAAAAAATTTTCTGCTTTTTAGGTAGAGATAAAAGAGAACTAAAAACTGGCCAGCAATGTTACGAGAACAAAAAATTGAGAAATTAAAAACTGTGGAAATTACATTTATTATTTTGTTGCGGGACTGCATGTTTGTATAGTTAGTCTATAAAAATAAATGCCAACAAAACTCATATCTCAGAGCGTTACCCAAAATCGATACTAACCTAAACATTTTTATCAAAACTTTTTATTTGATGTGGGTAGGTATACACCAAGTATTTATTTGGTGGCGTATTTTCCGGCATATTAAAATACCTACGCTTAAAATCCCTAGGTTCAAAATCCCTAAAATTGGTTTAAAATAGGTATCAAAAATGAAAGAAATGAAATATAACATCTAAGCTATAAATTATCTTATGCTCAAAATGTTAAAAATGATATTAAAATCTATAGTGATTTTTGTTGAAAACCAAGTTTGTTTATTGATACCTTCACAGACGGTTAAAAAGAGAATGGCAGACTTGGTACCGTGTAATATTTATAAATTGTAATCATATCAAAACCGAGCTATATTAAGATTATAGGTCAATATTAGACACGTATTTACCAAGCTCAAATATTGAGATAGTTGTTGGGGATACTTAGACATATAATAAAATCCAATTATTCCCGTAACAGCGCCATTTATTTTTTCATCGACATCTAGAAAAATTATAATAGGTCTTTACCTATGATACTGCCGTTTTGCCGTACTGGCCATTTCAAATGAAAATATTTTTTTTTGACTGATAATTCAAATTTCAAATTAATTTTATTTGACAAACATGGAATTCTTTTTCTAAAATCGTCATTTGTTTAATAGTTAGTGTTTTGTTTTCAACGCATTCGAACATTTTTCGTCATCATGGATAAGTTAAAAATTCGAGTAATTATGGAGTATGAGTACCGTCGTGGCAGCAAAGCGGCACAAGCGGCACGCAACATCAACGACGTTTACGGAGCGAACACTACAAACGAACGCACCACCCGTTATTGGTTCACCCGCTTCCGTTCTGGAAACTTTGACCTGAAAAATGAACCCCGTGGTCGTCCGGAAACTTTGGTCGACAATGACGAATTAAAGGCAATTGTGGAAGCTGATGAAACTCAATCCACGGCTGAATTAGCAGCAGCTTTCGACGTTAGCATCAAAACAATATTGGTCCATTTGCGTCAAATTGGCAAGGTAAAAAAGCTTGACAAATGGGTACCCCACGAACTCAATGACCGCCAGCGCGAAGTACGCGTGGAGACGTGCCTTGCACTGCTCAGCAGGCATACAAATGAAGGAATTCTGAAAACATTGTTACTTGTGACGAGAAATGGATCCTGTTTGACAATCGTAAGCGCTCAGCAAGTTGGTTGGACCCTGGTTCAGCACCCAAACAATGCCCTAAACGAAAACTTACCCCTAGAAAAGTGATGGTCACTGTTTGGTGGTCTAACGCGGGTGTAATTCATCACAGCTTCTTGCCAAACGGGACAAGCATCACTGCAGATGTGTACTGTGAAGAACTGAACAAATGATGGAGAAGCTCGCACGTCTCCAACCAGCTTTGGTCAATCGTTCGGCTCCACTGCTCCTGCCCGACAACGCGCGACCTCATACTGCACAGCAGACGGTCTCCAAGCTACAAGAGTTGGGGTTGGAAGTTCTCCGTCATCCGGCGTACTCACCAGACCTTGCGCCTACAGACTTCTACTTTTTCCAGAATTTGGATAACTTCTTGGCGGGAAAAAAATTCAATACCCGAGAGGCAGTACAAAATGCCTTTGAAGAATTTGTTGCCTCCCGTCCAGCTGATTTCTTCAAGAAAGGCATCAATAAGCTACCAATGCGTTGGCAAAGATGCATTGATTGCATGGGTGATTATTTTGATTAATAGAAATAAAAAATATATAAAAAATTACGCTTCATTTATTTCGTGAAAAACGGCAATTTCATAGGGAAAGACCTAATATATACTGTCAATCCTCTAAGAAAGAAAGGCGCCATTTCAATGAGCCCTTATTTTTATTTTTATATTAATTATTATTATTATTATTGTCTTGTCACGGTTCGCCGTTGTATGAACAATAACTGAAATTAGAGTAATTTTTAATTTCAATAGCTTCATCTGATCATCCTATGAACGTATTAACCCTCTAACCGTATTCGTCCTATTGAGTAAACAACGTTTTCACGTCTTTTTCACGTGTTTTTTGAGGTTCGATTATAATTTCGACTTTTTATTCCCAACTTCTATATAAATCTTATGATTGCATTTCGATTATCTATCATTCAAACAGTCAAACCTACATATTCAATTTGAGATACGTGAATGCTCTGCGGAAATAAAAGCGGTACTGACAATGTTTGTGAGTTGGCCAATATTTTTTACTAACAAAATGTTGAATTGAGTTCAAATAACTGACACAAACTTGCCAATACCCTGCAATTAGTGATTCTCGCTGCGACCACCGCCCGGTACGGACGTTCCAAGACCACTCCGATTGATCGGTCCCTTCCCGATATTCAGTGACGCTCAGTTTACTGACGTCACAGTCTAGCGTGTTGGTTCCGTGATACGGTTTTTCTGGGTTTTTTAGTTTTCAAAATGCTGTGTTGTGCTTGTGCTGAGTGCTGTGTGTGCCCAGCGTAAAGTATTCTGGTTTTAGTACAAAGGATACCCTACGGTGACAACTAATTTGTACTGATCCAGTCCTTTTATTTTATATATTATTTCCTTTCTACTATTTTATTTATTTACTCTTCTATTTTCATTTATCTTTTATCATATTTGTGTCTTTTCGTGTACATTTACCCTTTTTGTCGGTAAAGGTTGACCCTAACGTGATCAACTCTTTACCTGCGTACCCTTTTTTCCAGGTAGTGGCATTCGGCGAACTACGGTTAGTCTTTAAGTTATTTTCAGGCAGCGGTAGCTATGGCTACCGCGGAAGCAGATATTTTGAAGGCCTTCATGGCCTTCGTTCGCGCGCAGTGTCCAGACACCAGGACACAGTTCGAAAGTGGGTTTTTAATTCTTTTTTAAATTCTTCGCCTTCTCAGGTACAGCAGGTCAGGTTAGCACCTTCTTGCTTGCCTTCTCGTCTCCAAGTTAATGGCCGTGCGGAGCCACTTTCGGACTTCACGCTGATTAGCGAATTCGCCTCAAGCTTCGACTTGGGCGAAATAACAACTCTGGCACGCAAACTACGAGCCGCAAAAGGCGACGTGCTTAGTAGCACTCGAACACCAGGCACTTATCGCCAACGTCCAGAAATTTAATAAATAAAACTTTTAAATGGCGTCCTCTAGGATGAAACCGCGGTCCCTCACTATCGGCTACTTCAACGCCGATGGTCTTAAACATCAGCGCAATGAAATTCACGAATTCGTTCGAGAATTTCAAATCGACGTTTTACTTGTGCAGGAAACCTTTTTGAAATAGTCACAAGGACCCTAAAATAGCGAACTACAACATCGTTCGCAACGATAGGTATACCGCTGATAAAGGCGGTACCCTCATCTATTACAAAAGGTCACTGCATTGTATACCTATCGATCCCCCACAGCTCGAGAATATCGAAGTTTCCTGTTGTAGAATAGCGATGAGCGGCCATCAGCCAATCACGCTAGCATCCATCTATCAACCACCAGACAATGCTATACTTCAAAGCGACCTTCAGTCGCTACTCGATATGAGTCCCTCCGTTATACTAGCTGGCGACTTCAACTCGAAACATTCATGTTGGTATTCCGTAGTTACCAACCCAAACGGTCGTCGGCTTCATCACAGGTTAGAGGCGCTAAATTGTGATGTAGTGGGTCCTCGGGAACCGACACACTATCCCTATAACACAAATCATCGCCCCGATATTCTCGATATACCAATCCTCCAAAGTGTTAACGGTTCACTCAGTAGAAGTCATCCACCAGCTTACTTCGGATCACCGACCGGTAGTCATGCAGCTAGGTATCGCAACTGAGCCCTTTCCTCAAACGAGGTCACACATCGATTGGGTCAAACTAACAGAAGCCCTTAAGGCAATCGACAGCCCCGACCTAAACACTATTCCCGATTCGTTATCATCCATCGAGGAGACCAATGCTGCGATCGGTGCTTTCACTAACCATCTTCGAACTGCTATCAATGCATCCTCCAGGCAGGCGAATGATCTACGCTGGGTCCTGCCTGAGGATGTGAGAATGTGTGTTGTTAAGAGCAAAGAACGCAGCTATCCGGGCGTACAATTACGCTCGGACTGAGGCAAACCGCATCATTATGAGGGCTGTACAGCGAGATGTCAAATCTCTCATACGTGGATTGCGGTCTTACAACTGGGACGTGCTTCTTGAAAAGATTTCGCCTTCGCATCTGGCTTACTGGAGCTTGGCGAAGTCTCTTAAGATGGACTCTACTGCGTCATCGATGCCTCCGCTTCTTAGGACACTGCCCATGACTCCCGCCTTCGATGACTCCGAAAAAGCTGAAACCCTAGCCGATAGCTTGGCCCAACAATGTACACCAAGTACAGAAAGCACTAACTCCCTCCACATATAAACTGTGAATAGCACAGTCGAAACTAAATACGGCAACCCACCGACTGACACCCTCCAACCGGTAACGGTGGAAGAGGTAGGTACAGATAATAATTAAAAACCTAAAACCGCGGAAAGCCCCAGGTCCAGACGAAATACCAAACAGGGTTCTGAAAGCTCTCCCACTCGCACTCATACAACTGTTAGTAGTTATATTCAATAAATTAACTAACAAACTGCTCCTTTCCGCAAACATCGAAGGAAGCGATCGTTATCGGTATTAGGAAACCCTGGAAAACCGGATAATTTACCTACAAGCTACCGTCCTATTAGTCTGCTTAGTGCGATACGCAAATTATACGAAAGGATCATTTTGAACAGGCTCCGAGAGGTCATCCATTCGAAGCACCTGTTACCGGACGAACAGTTCGGCTTTAGGTCCCGTCACTCCTGCATCCAATAGGTGCACCGCATCACGGAGCATATCTTGGAGCAAACGAACGTAGGTCGAAAACCGATAGGCACGGGTGCATTTTTCTTTGACGTGGCGAAAGTCTTCGACAAGGTCTGGCACAACGGCTTGTTATTCAAGCTCTTCGAACTAAGCGTGCCAGACAGCCTCGTGCACATCATACGAGACTTTTTACAGTGTCGAACCTTTCGTTACAGATTGGATGGCGCACTCTCTAATCCCCACCCTGTATTAGCCGGTGTCCCTCAAGGCTCGGTGCTTTCTCCGACTTTGTTTTCACTATACACTAGTGACATGCCGAAGACGGAGAAAGTAGAACTCGCGCTCTTCGCAGACGACACTGCGCTATACACATCTGATAGGAATCTACGTAGGTTAACTAGAATACTCAAATCCGCAGCCAACGCATTAGGCGCTTGGTTTAGGAAATGGAGAATAGAAGTCAACCCAGAAAACAGTGCAGCAGTGTACTTCTCTCTTTCAACCTGCTCTAGGACAACCCTCCAAAAGATTAGGTCAGATCACCCTGTTTGGTACTCCGATCCCTTGGGTTAAAAAAAGTCAAATATTTAGGAGTTACTTTAGATAGTGGACTTACATTCGCGGATCACATAAATGAGTCCGGGACCGACCCGCCTTCGTCATGGGTAGGCTGCACCCCCTAATCTGCAAGAAAAGTAAAATGTCACTTAGAAATAAGCTTACACTTTACAAAACTTGCATCCGCCCCATCATGACATATGCCAGTGTGGTTTTCGCTCACGCCAGCAAGTCGAATATCAATCACTTGCAGGTTATTCAAAATAGGTTCTTACGCAAATTCGTTGGGGCCCCGCCCTATGTCCGCAATTTAGATCTGCATAAAGATCTCGAGCTGCCCACTATTGCCACGTTGATGAAGTTGGTGTCTAGACGCTACTTCGACAACGCTCCCCACCATCCCAACCCGCTGGTAAATAAGTCAGCTGACTACACAGCCTACCCAGACGCGCCGGTCCGTTACAGGCGTCCGTGTAACGTCTTAACAGATCCCGACGACGCTATTACAACAAGGAACGCCGGCGTTCCAGTCAGAAATAGGGCAACATGGCACCGGTGGGCCAGGCTAACGCGTCGTACGCATTTCTACTGAGTTTCTTGCTGGTTTTTTGGCAGTAGATGTCCCTTCCGAACCAGTGGTAATTTCAATATACGACGTCCTAAGCCGAGGTCCCTGCCCTCTCAGGTGCCCTTGGGCGTATCGTATGTAGGAGTAGTTTAGGTTCCGGCTAGGCGCCCTCAGCGCTAGGCCACAAAGTCCGGTGAAATTTAAAAGACTAATAAAGCCATAAATAAACTGTCCATTTCGAAAAAAAAAACTTGCAATTAGCGCGAGCCAAGTGATCGAAGCGATCGCGGTGCGGAAACATCTGGCGAAGCGTCACTATGCAAAATAGGATTTGAAAAATTCAAAATCTTGCCCTAATGTAATATCGTATAAAAGAGACAAACAGTATTTTTAGTTCAGGTCAAACAACTATTAGACATTATTAACTGCGGTATGGTGTACATACGAGGTTTAAAGCTTTTGGTGTTTTTCATCGAGGTCAAAAAACCATTAAATGCTTTACGGATTTCGAACGTAGGTATCTATTTCAAATTTTGGCATTATGAATCGCGGTTAAGTACCCATTCTACATTTTATACTTTCATTTTCTGAACTTAGGTTATCAAAGAATAAGGTATTCTAATTTTTGAGACTTGAACTTAATCGTAGGTCTTTTAATTTGTGGGATTCTAATGCGTTACCGTTTTATTCTATATTTTACATTAAGATGTCTGTTTAGTTCATGGTAACGCTAGAATTTGAAAATACTTTTACATACCTAATCAAATACTATTATTATTATTACAGGCAGGTACCTATTCGATAAGGGTAGCATGTACAGCTTATCCTCACGCAATAATACTATACTTTTTACTTAAAATTTGGCAGCCATTAATTATTTTAATTAACCAGAACACGGACATTGATTAAACTATTTGTTTATAATTAATCTTGCAAATTTAACAAACCGTCGTCGTCAGCTGGAAACGCGACGCGTCTCAATTAAGTAATCCGCGCACATCGACAGCGCTCCCGCATTCCAACTTAAAATTCTCTATCTTCGGAAACTAATTAAAAATTCGCTTCGGCTCCGTAGTTCGATGTTCAATCGGGACGATATAACTTCATTTAAAAAGGAGCAATCTTGTCGAAGATAAGCGCTGGCGAGAAAACAAAGAAGACCACAACTTGCCACACGCGCCCAACAAAAATACTTACTAAAGAAACAAAACTTTAAACGGAACGCGAGAGAATTGGACGCGTTAACTATGTCGATACTCGGAAGGGGACATCGGTAAGTCACGTCACTAAATAAATGACGCTGCCCCTGAAATAAATAAATAAATATTGTGTAAATAAAGAAAAAATGCGCCCGAGGGCCGAAATGCTTTAAATATTCAAATGAAGCGAGCTGCGAGTCGAGGCTGAAATACGGAGGTGCCCCGGCCGAGTTGAGCCCAATTAAACCGCTGCCACTGAGGTAGAAATTAAAAACAAAAGGAACATGACGGGGGTCCAGCCGCGTATCTTTCTCATGAGTATTATTAGTGCGATGTCAACTATAAAAAACGGAGTTAGAGGTTGTCGTGCGATCGTTATCGATAACGTCCTGCGTTTTGTATTGTTTTGATAAGTCGATGCTTGTTGGCTCGACGTTTTGTTGACGTGTTACAGCGGAGCTACAAGCGTGATCGATCACGGGCTCCGAGGCTTCATTTTAGCATTTATACCGAAGGGTTACTCATCGCTTCATCAGTGTCAATACGCTGACGAGTGCTAGACAGATCCAAGTATAAAGCCTCTCGGAACACAGCTATTACTCACTCGAACCCCGGCGTGAACAGATTTAATATTTGCCTATAAATCAATTAAGTGGACGTGTGGGGAGTCCGTTTCACGCTCTATTATTCTCCCGGTTTTATATAGTGTAGATATGATAAATTACTCTCATTCTTGTATTGGCCATTTAAATAGTAATATTCACTTAAACGTAAGCGGACACTTAACTACGAACGTAAATGTACAAATACCGTCACAGTCTTTACAATTTTTATTTACAGAAATACAGGCAAAAATCTGTTGTAATTATGATCCACAGACACACTCGTAAGAGATGTTAACGGTTTACTTAAGCAAGTAGATAATTAAGAATTATTTCTAATTTCGGTAAAAATTAATTTTTATTGATAATCATAATAAAAAAAATGTATTTAAATATAAATTAATTAAATAATAGCACGAAAAAGAAACCAATTTCAATAGTGAACCTGGTATTTAGAAATTGCTGTTCTAAAATCTTATGATATTTTAAAAAGACTTTAAAAAAAAAGAAAGAATGAAACTGGTGGTTACTAATTAGCAATAATAGCTAAAAATAGATTTTTACCTCAATAAATAGGATAGGGTCAGCAGTAACTGGTCCTCGTAAATTACTGGTTCAATGTGCACATCCATTTCGAATGTGCCTAACATAAGCACTTAGTTTTTATTGATTTTCAAATAATAATAAAACTATAATTACACTAGTTGTTTCAAGCAGCCATATACCTAGTGATACTCGTAGTAAGCAAGTTCTACCGCCGACTGTACCGAGACCGTCGCAGCGGGGGTCCCTCCACAGCCTACCGACTCTCATCGCTATTCAACAACTTCCATTTATTGAAATTACATAATTTGTGTGTGAATAATGACCCGCGTGATGAATCTTCGTGGGCGATTGTAGAGACTTAAACCCGATTAACTTTTGACCGCAGTATCGTATTAATAAACCTTCCTTGGAATAATGACATGGAAATGAATGGCCATCCAATCATAAATGTAATACTAAACACCGTTTAAATCAATGATTTGTCTATTGTAATGGTGGATTTAAATTTGTGTAATGAATATGAATTGAAGAAGATGAGCGGTGAGCAACTTAAAGCTGCTGTCAAATGTTTAGTTATATCTGGCTTGGATTATTTTAACATAGCATTACTAACACGATGTCATATTTCACCTTTCACTGGAGTATGTAGTAGTACTGCCTAATAAAGTTTTGTGGTTCCAAGCATCCATAACTATCTTTCATCATACAAACGAATGACCTCTCTATGACTTGACCTCTGTGATATCTACGAATAGTACAAACAGAAGTAGTGTGACAACATCACAGAAGCTATTTAAATTTATTAGCAAAGATTCAAAACAAACTTCCAAAATCCAAATCCATTTCTAAATCTTAATTCCTAGGTAGAAACCTATTGTAATTTCTTTTGTTCTGTACACATTTTTATTATATAATTACAATTGTCAACCTTTCTGAGTTTTAATATTTGGGTAAATAGCTTTTAAGAGTAGGCATTTATCGTTTAAACTAGTTCGCAGTTGCCTTATAAAATAATATTTAAAATTTTAAGTAAAAGATCTTATCAGATACTATTAAAAAGATATTTACAAAAATTTCAGCAGGCCTCTATACTGTTTTCAAAATACCTTCATAAAATTGTATAATTTAATTTGAATTGAATGTATATTCTTTGTGTTGTTATTTTGCTCTTGAACCGAATCAAATCAAACCTATCAACTTAAACACTGCGCCAGCACCTTTTATGCACTATGCCATCGACGAACAAACAACATTACCTATTTACATGTTTATTTACTACACATATACACGGAACTCGATGTTATGTACTAATGAATGTCTCTGGGCACTCGCGAGCATCTTAACGATTTCCTAGAAAGAGCGGCGACCAGCGATGCGACGGCCATCTTTAAACTGTAAATCTCTAAATTTAATTTAAAATCGTGGCCAACGTGACGTGGACCAAATTGATGCTGTTTCACGTTAAAAGGTAACATGAGAACGGAATGGGAATTATGTGGACTACAAAATGACCTCCCATGTCAGGAAGAACCAATTTTCCACGTGAGTCATCTATTCAAAGTAGTAGGGTTTGTTTTCTTAATAGCTCGTTCTTCCGGCTTTGATCGCGTTAAGGGGTGCAACCAGGGCTTTGAATAACGTTAAAAAATTGGTAACGTTACCTCTTACAAACAGAAGTATCGTTATTAAGGGAGATATCCATACCAAAGATAACGTTATGAAAGGTATCGATACTTATCAAATTTTTTACCGGTAAATGTAATAACGTTACCTATGATAGTATCGGTAACTTTATTGATATTATTTCTGTCTCTTTCATCATCTAATTTGACTTGTAACCATAAGT
Organism: Marasmarcha lunaedactyla; assembly: GCA_923062675.1. Classification (NCBI taxonomy): domain Eukaryota; kingdom Metazoa; phylum Arthropoda; class Insecta; order Lepidoptera; family Pterophoridae; genus Marasmarcha; species Marasmarcha lunaedactyla. The sequence continues at coordinate 20,904,795 of OV281341.1, forward strand.
TTGTAGGAGTTGAAATAATAAGCTAGCCAGGCACTGCACCGTATCGTATAACAAGACACACCGGTATTACCCGAGCTGATCGCAAAATATTTATAAAGTGTGAGATCTACTCTAAGGAATATAATGGTAAGGAGGTAATTTGATATTTTATTATTGGTTTTATAATTGAAAAATATTGTGACAAATATGTAAATCCAGAGAAAAGCTCTGCGATGCGCTTCGAACATAAACGCCGTCGCCCTGCGACCCCCACATCCGAATGCTAGGTACGCCCATCCCGTGGGCACCAACCACCAAGTAGCTAGGCGTAACGCTCGGTCGTACGCTATCATTCCGACCTCACATTCTCAGAGTTACCAAACTCGCCTCTCGGTACATGGCCAGCCTAAACAGTATTTTAGGCAGGCACTGTAAAATGTCTCTTAGGAACAAGCGAACGCTTTAGGTTTGCGTCAGACTAGTCATGAATCTTTGCCCATGCCAAACCCTCCTATTTGTATAAGCTGCGGGGACTACCCGCAGCTTATACAAAATCTCTTCTGCCGCAGGGCCACGGATGCTCCGAGGTACGTGCGTAACGCAGACCTGCACAAGGGTCTCGACTTACCTACAGTACAACAACACCTTAGGACACTCTCCACCGCTTTTTTCAAGCGATCCGAAGAGCATCCTAACTCCAAAAAAAAAACCACCAACGAAAACGCTCGCGTGCGGCTCACTTTGACGGAGTGGCAACGTCGCCAGAAGTAACAAAAAAAGTAACACTATTTTAACGTTAAAATAGTAGTGTTATTTATTTGAACTGAATCGTCATTACCGCTACTTATTATAACGATAATTTTTTTACTTTATGAAAATAACGTTATTTACCGATATTTAAACCGTTAATTCGGAAACATTATAAAGCCCTGGATGCAACAGTCGAAGCGACAGTAACTAAGACTGGCAACGACAGATATTCTATTCCATGGTGTTACCGACGATTCCAGAAGTCCATAGAAACAGACGCCACCTTCATTGGATCTTGTTAGATCTATGTCAGCTATTAAAAAGAACAAACTGATCTTTTTAACTCGGCTTCTACCTTGAGATATTTGCAAAATGCAAATTACTTTTGAAAATATTTGTATACACTGAACTGAGGGCCTTGACAACTGATTGCAAATGATCAGGTATTAAATAAGTCTTATTTTACTATGAGCGCATTGTTTATCAAGTTTATTTTATATTATATTTTTTAAACATCAAATAATACGCTAAGAAAATGCTCTCATGTCTAAAAAGGTTAATATTCCAAAAAAATTTATGCCTTTTCGCCCTCAGTTTGCCGATTTTTATTCGTAGAGAGAACTTAGTTACTACTTTTAAATTATTGTCTAGTGTTTTACGAAAATAATCAAAAAAATTTTTATAACAAAAAAATAAGAAATAGCTTATAATTTTACTGATGCCCATTGAATTTGAGCTCGGCACAAACTAACTAGTGATGCTACGCATCAGACGAACGACTTCCTAACTATATTACTTGGAACCCACTTTTGCAATTTGACAACGATTTTTTTAAAAATTAGATTGTCCTAATTAATGAGTTAATTTTTAAATGACTGCATTGGAATTTCGCGTTATGCCATTGTAGCAGCGCGAAAGGCCCTCTTCTATTCTACAAGATATTTTAACAATCTAAAAGATAAAGAAGGTAAAATAAATAAGAGACTTGTATATTTATGAATTTTTTATTTCTAAACTTTGTTTTATAATTTTGTATGCATTGTTTTTATTGCATGGGAGGCAAATTTTTATTTTCTAGACGCAAGAAATTAGTACCGATTAATATTCAGCTAATTATGTTACACCAATTAAACACCGTTATTCTTATTGAGTAACCCAGAAAACATTTCTTCTCAAAATGTTTGTGGCTCACAAACACTTTACGAAGTTCTACTACAATCAAAACTTGTAAGTTAACACTATTAGTACAAAGACACGGCAACCAATGTCCGATCTCAGTTTTTTTACAAATAATATATGAATGGAAAAAGATGGAAGCTGACGTCCTTTCGCCTACTTTCTCATTCACTACCAGCACTTGTTATACATTACTTGTTATACAAGCACTATAAACGCAAATTAATTACTATATTTGGGAATTGAGAGGTTATGTTACGGAAATTGATCAACGCAAACTCTTCACTCGTCAAACATTGAAACCGTAATTGCAGATCAAGCTGATTGAAAATTAAATTAAATTTTGCGTTTTATGGCAATCAGCTGTAGTTACTACTCAATAACTATTCATGCCAATTTCAAGTATGTATTCATATAATAAAAGTAGTTTTAACATAATTAAAACATTGAAAGGTAACCTAAAACCGTATATCATTGATGGAACATAGTGATATCATTCATCATTCACATTGAAGTGACATATGACAATTGTTCATTGACAAAATAGCAACGGAGCTGTCAAAATCAAAAAGCAAACCATAGACATAATTCCTAGTTTTTTTTGCATGAAGATGAAGTACGGTGACGAGCTAGAAAGTTACAAACTATACAAGGAGGTATTTCATAAATAAGTACTCATTTTTAATTTAGCATTTTAAATACAAAATGTAACACTATTAAATATTTTGAAGGTATTGAAAATAGAAAGTATAAAAAGTATTTGTATTTAAATATATTTTATTAACTATTTTGCACATAACGATAAACCGTAATTTAATTATTTCGAAGGTTTATGCATTTCGTGAATGTCCAGGCCAAGCAGTGTTGCTAGTAGTAGATGTTTTTGTATATTGGTTGTTGTTTGTTTGTATTTGTATGTTTATTCTAGGATATCAGTTCGGTATGTCTATTTAGGGGCCTTCACACCAATAGGTTTACCTACGCCTATTAATATTATTCAATTAGACAACTAGATCGAGGGTGTTTATGGAGGAGTTACGAAGTAAAAGCGGTGTGAAATAGAAGAGTTTAGTTCATTTCATAACTAGGTAAGTATAAAATTTCATTATAAGTCAGCTTTGTAACCCCCATTACAGCCCGCTCTCTTCGGGCTAGGATAGGACCGGCGTAACTAAAATGAGGTAACTAAACTTTTAATTTTAATTTGTATTTATTGTATACTTTGCCAGTAGCGTTATACTGATCATTCAAGAGAGAGATTTTTATTATATATTTTTTTAGGTACATGCAAGACAAATAAATAAGCCCCACTTTTAATGACCGTAAAAAGCTACATATAAACTTACAACAATGTTCTTGATGCTGAGGAAGTCTCAAGTGACGACCGAGTAGCGTAGTGGTTAGTTGCCCCGCCTCATACGCCGGAGGTCCCAGGTTCGAGTCCTGGCCGGGGCATTCATTTGTGTGATGAACTAGATGTTCGTTCTCGGGCCATAGTTGTTGATATTTGCTTTTTTGCTACTATCTGCAAGTACCTGTCACTGTCGTATTCTTTAAAAAATCTTGTAATGTTCGTACAGTAGCGATAAGTACTTAATGCAAAGTAGAGTATAAGAAAAGTGTTTCAATCTAGAGACTTTATGCACCATAAAGTTCAAGCCGCAAAGAGATGTTTAACATAAAATCCCAAAAAGACTAATTCGCTAAGTATTCCATAACATTTCGGAATGAACAATACTGTTACGAACGAATGCCCGAATCCCACTTACCACTACAAACATTAAGCACAAATTGATTGTCGATAAAACTTAATTACTCTTAATGCCCTATTGAACTACCGAAGAAAGGGCATAAAACAGAAAATGAGGCAAAATTCGGCAGTAGCGACCTCCCGCGGTGCGTTAACTCTTTCAATTAGATATACTCGGAACGGATTCCGTATAAAACAAACTGGGTTTTTATGGCTGAGGCATAAAGTTGACAGAGCTCATAAACTTGGCACTTGATTGATACTCGAGCAGCGGAGTATCGCGGCGGAGTATCGCCTCCGACCGCTGTTACGGTGGCGGCCGCGGTACGGAACAGACCTATTAACTTGTTATCACAATAACTTGCAGATTTCATTCTTATGTTAACAGTCTGAATATTGACGAGGACGGAGTGTTTAAGTTGGTATTATTATTTCATGACTGTTTTAGAGTGGTTATAATGTTTGCTGTTATTCCAATGGTATTTTTTTGTTTGCGCCAAAAACAATCTGAACTTAGCATTCATCGGGGCCCTAAATGAAAATAATAAAAATTGTCGATAAAATATGTCAGTACATTTTTGTAAGTACCATGTTTACGGTGTCACATTAATTTTTTTTAAATAAATGGGTATCTACATTTGTTTAGATTCATCTGTCTATAAAGAGCTATGATTCTCCGAATGCTGGTCAGTATTCGTGTGTAATTGGTGGAAGGAGTGTGGTGGGGAGGTAGATTAATGAGCGGCTACCGCGGCCTTATCGGCTGAATCTGGCGCATGACTGATCATCTGTCGTGCGCTTGCGTCTCTCCATACCGTAGGGAAGACAACGCTGCGATAAAAGTTGGAGATGATTAACTATTCATTAAATTACTTTAGTTTTTTACGTGGATAACGTATGTTATTTGTAGTGCATAATGTTATTTGTTTAGAATTTGTTTTGAAAAATAACATTAATTGTTTATGTATAAAACAAAAATTTTTCCTTGTCAGAATTTACTCTATTCATATAAAACCTGTGTGTAATTCGTCAAACTTATAAACATTTAACAAAACCCCTACACGTATTTTCCAATAGCTATTTTTAGATTCCCATCCATTATTTACATTCCTAACAACTGCCATTAATAAAATCCCCAGATTCCAAATTATTTTAACCTATCGATAAAACGTGTCCCCCATCCCTAGCCGCGTGATATGACGGTGGACCGCATAGCTTCCCAGAAGTCATACCACGGAATACCTACGAGCACCATGGACACAGCTTTTTTATGTGCTTTTATTGGCCGGTTTGGAAATATTTTCGAGTAGATTAAACGACGTTTAAACAGTAGATCAGTGCATTAGGATTAATATCGTACATCACTCGTTGGAGTCGTCGTATTGTATTTAATGCCATGGGAGTTAATAACGTTCAGATTGTTAAAGATCCGGATGTTTGCTTTTATGAATATATTGTTGTATAATAAGTTTACTATAAGATTAAATAATTATATAAATGTATGTATTTTTCTCATTCTAATATATATGTATAACTGCATAGATTTCAAATCAGGAAAAAGTAATATGTTCTGAAGGATACATTTATGTAACTTGGCAGCAGATTTCTTCAGATCAATATAGTTTAGAACTAAAAATGTTTTACTTAAAGTTAACTAAAATTGAAGCCTGACTTTTTTGTACAAATAAGTTTCGACTATAATCTATCTTTAAGCATAAAGAGCCTTTTAAACCAACATTTCTTCTCTACTTCTTGGCAAATTCAAACACAAACTAATTTTAGAAGTAGACAATACCTATTTCGATTACAAAAAAAAGGGAAACAAAGGATAAAAATAAGACAGATACTGACGGACCTCATTTTTGAGAAACAATTGAAGTTTTTCATCCCAGTATACCACACATCCAGCAATCACAGTATCTTATCAGAAACAGAACCGGGAGCTGTTCAACATAATATAATTAATCGTTGATTTAAATACAAAAGCTAATTTAATAAGTGACCCACCTCCGAAATGTCAAACCTGCATGAGATAAAAATAAACCAAGTGGTCCTAAGAAGGATGGCGCGATCGGGCCCGGCTGCGCTCCGTATTCGGCCGGCGATTTGTCCTGCGGTATGTTGTTTAACTAAATTTGCATTTTATGGTCTTGAGCTTTTAGCATAAAAGACATTTCCTTTATACGAGATTTGCAAACATAACTAAATACAGTTGTTTGTTAAAAAAAACTTATTTTGAAGTCAACGGAGTGGCCGAATTAATGTTTAATTAATTTTGACAATGAACCCCAGGAAATTTTGGAAGATGCTCTCTGTAGTTTACAAAGAATGCTTTTAAGTATTATATTTATTTTTTAGCTGCAAGCTAGAGACCTTGTTTTGTTGTCAGCATACATGTACTAACATTGAAATGTGAGCTTTGGTTGCAGGCTTTATTATCTAAAGAAGTAACTCTTTTAGAGTGTGAAAGTAGATTCCGAACATTTTCCAAGGTAAAAGACTCTGACTAGAGTCAAAAAAGGCACAAACCTTAACGCGGACTCCCAAGCAGTGGTGTCATGGGAAAACTTACTTTATATATCAAATAAATTGGATGTCATTTTTCAAAAGCGGCCGTTTTTTGTCCACCATTGAGCACAACAATGGACGAACAAGAACCACTGTTAGGCAACCTCTTTTACATCATTATATATGAAAAGTAATGAGTGATGGTCTGCGAGTGCTGGCAGGCTCTTGCTGTCCTGGAGTGGGATCAGTTTTCTAGGAAATTTGTGACACAATGTAAGCAGTGTAAGCTGATAGGGGTTTTGGTGATATTTATATATATTTATATTATATTATAAGAACAAGGCCAGAAATGAAATAATTAAGGAAAATAATAATTATTTTCTTTATAATTTAGAAAAAAGTTTTTTTTTATTAATGCCCTCAAAAGACCTTATCGTGAATAAATTATAAAAAATAAACAAATATCTGTAATGCACTTTTTTATTAACTAGCTTTTTTCAAAGATGTGAAGTCAGTTTTCAATTTTATTTCATTCATATACAGTAAATCAATTCTTTTTTACAATCTCTAACATCCTAAATGAGCGTGGGACCTTTTCTAAGTTCCTTTGAACTTTCGAAAAAAATGTTGATTCTTTGCAGATAAAATAAACTTTAGAAGGAGATAAAACAATTAAAAGACACATTTTTATCTCTTTTACTCAAAGAAAGTTGTTTAGTATAAGCTTGTTCGTGCGACCCCCTGGGGCAGTGGAGTCCCGGGGCTCCGGTAGCGCCACCGAAGACCCCCGCCGGCCTCCTTGGCACTTTCGGTCCCATTTTTGATTAAATACATAATAATTTGGAGATAATTTGTCAAATTAATTATGATCACTGGCTGTTGTTCGTTGCCTCACTGGGTTGCCTGTATAAACACATAATTAAAAATCGATGTCTGCGTCGTACACGGCTCATTTACATTAATTTATGCATAAATTATTTTTAGCTAATTTGATTAACTATTCTACCTGCTTATAAGAAGTTTTTTCTGTAACATATTATCTTAACTTCAAATATTTCCCGAGGCACCTCTCTAAGTTAATTCTAACCAGCAAGCTCATATCTTACACGAAACATTTGAAGCATTTCTTTAACGATGTCGTGTTTTTTTTTACGAAATGAACATTCTAACCTCTAGTTACGGAGCTAAACAGATCATTGAGATAGGAGATCAACGTGTTTTTTATTCAAACCTATAAAAGTACCGGCCGGGCCGTCACTATCTGCTATATTGACAGATATATCTCGAAAACGATCATATTCAACGTCGATAAGAAATGATAAAGTAATGGGCGACCTAATGTTCGAGCTACTGAATATCCGTGGTAGCATCGAGCCCAGGCACATGTGACTCATCGACAACGGAACCATTTAATTTTTCGTAACTGAAAAATAAATTAAAATACTGTGACACGATTGGTCGACCTATTGAGGCGAGCCTTGCAATTATCGTTAGTTTGATATTTTACAGCCGTTAATACTGGTGATGGTGGGAGGCGGATCGAATTGTTCGAAGGAAGCTGGGCCTGAGTTGTACGCGCTAATTTTATTATACATCGAACGCTTTATGAGCCTCGTGGAGCGGAGGGCTAATCTAAAACCCATCAATACGGCGCTATCTGCTACGCCGACGGTTAAAGCCGTATACGAGCTATAAATGAGTCCACAAAATCGCCGCGCTGAGCTCAGATACTGCGGGTATACAAGAAGAATTGCTGATGATGCTCGTAACGTGTTACATAAATTTTGTAATAAAACTCAGTGAGTGTTATAGGTCGAAAGTTTGTTCGCAGTTACCTTAAACTAGGATATATACCTGTGTCAATTATATTTCTCAAAATTCTTAATTTATTTAAAAAAAATTAAAACTGTCTTTCTAAACCTAACTGCTTTATTTATATGACAAGTTGTATCTATGCAGTTTTCTATTTTGGTGCTTCGAAAAACTAGGAAATCATTAATTTTAGAAATAATAATGATCCAGCTACTTATTAGATATACCAAAGCATAATAATTAGTCAGGATCTTTATGATCACAGATCCAATCAATATTTGGTAATTCTAAAGTTGCGTCTAAAACTTGATATTTATTAAAATGAGTTCCGATGTTAGGCCACTTATCATAAACACAGGTAGCATATCATTGATCTGAGTGGAACGCGGCGCGGGCGCATCGGCTGGGTAATATTAATGGTGACCACTCTCGAATTTCTACGTCATCTCTCTACCACTGACAGCGGCGTATTTATCAACGTCTCCTCCGTTTAATAAAATGAATCGATCGCAAATATTTGAACTTCAATTATTTAGAAAGTCAACATATTCACGTGTAGACAATTTCGTCATTATTGACCGTTATTGCCATTGTTCCTAGCAAGAAGCAAAAAAGAGACAAAAAAGAGAACGCTGGTGTGTCCTTGCGGAATACTTTTTCCTGTTATGGAAATTAATCATAGTAGAGTCAGCGCCAAGTTGTTGAAATAGCTTTTGTAAGCGCGCGCGCAGCATGCTAATTGCTTTACTAAAAACGAAGTTCTTAGGAAAACTCAGTGGACCGAGACGCCGCACCCTGCCGACGACGTATTACGATTAATTGCTGCTAATAAATAAATTAATTAACCATGTTAATACCCCGCATGAGTGCTTCCAGTTTTTATAGCGGCATACGTACGCATTTACTGCGCAAAATTGTTATTGTTAAGTCAATACTTTCCCGTTTTTGTGTCATAGGTTGATGCAACTTGACCACGCATCTCAAAAGGCTTAATTACTATAAAGTTGTTAATTAAAACTCGGTCATGACAAGCATCTGTAGCGTCGTTCCCGCGGAATATTGATCGATCGAGCAGTAAATCATGTACATCAATAACTGTGTCATATTTCCTCATATTTTAAGTTAATTTGTACTATGTGATGTGAATGTTGATGGCTTATGAAGGTAGTATGAATGTTTGCGACTGTTTCTTGCTATAACAACGTGGGTTCTGAGAATTGTTACGAAGTATGAATGTGTCAGTAATAACCGCAGGAGAGCGCACGTAGTCCGCCAGACACAAGACATGTGTAATCGTGGAACTCTCGACAAAAACATAACTAGGATGGTGAAGAGGCGGGACAACCATTGAAGTTTCGCCGACTCACATGTCACGTACGTGAAATTTACTCACTCAAGTTCTAAGAAGTGTAAATGTGAAGTAAGATAGAAAATTTATTATTAGGCGACGTTCTTAGTCCCGCAAAAGCTTCGTCGTTATCTCGGGAGAAGCTTCTTGTAGCGTCTAAATCAGCGGCTGAAGTGCGCTACCTATGCGAATGTGAGAGAAACAAACATGGTCGATTTCAAGAATTCCCTACACGCAATACAAGCAAGCACGCGTCCCGGTCGCCGAGCCTGGCATAAATACAAACTACGGCCACATAATATAACGAGCAAGCAGGCCAATTTAACAGACTTATTGTCTCCCAGGGACTACAATGCGAGACAACCAGGGAGACGGCAAAAGGAGCACGACTCGGGGACGCCGACTCTGCTCATACAAAACAATGGTATTTAATCAACGATGATAAATGCCGTATTCAGCCACGTTTTTTAACGATACTGGTGTATTGTTTTGGCGGGAGCTTACCGCTGGCTGGGGAGATAACTCGCCTCCGAGAGTGGCTTAGCTGACAAATTGGAATAAAACGAATATTTATTCCTGTTGAGAATCGTGAAACTTGTGTGGTTACTGTGAACCGTTGACATCTACGCGCATAATATTACTGAGAACTGTAGTTTTACCTTTTTTAGTTTTAAAGTTCTATCTTTTCATCGGTGCGATTCAAGTTCTTATCTTTGTTTGAGTGAAGGAGTAGCAACGTAGTGTGAACGAGTTCTTTTCTAAAGTTAATGAACATAGACAATGAAACTCTCTCTTTGAGGCTTTAATTTTTCCTTTCATGCTATTGTTTAAATATCTAATGAAAATATAGGCTTCTACACCCGCGATGCCCGTGGATATGTTTTTACTCGATTTCTTCAGTTTACATATATGCCATCCATAATTTATTTATTGCGCCATAAAAGATATATTAGCTTTGCAAATATAAGTGTAGTCGCGAGCTGCGGCCGTTGAAATGAAATTTTGGACTCTGATTGTTTGCCTTTAAGGTGTATTTTGTAAGGTGTGTTTGAGGTGTGTGTCGTGTTAGTTTTATTGTGAAGGCGAGGTTGAGGCTCGTCCTGGGCATTGAGTTTTGTATAAATCACGATATTTTGTTGAAATAGCCGGGGAAAACGATCGGCATCTCTTGTCAGGCTGGCAGGGGAAGCGGACGGAGGCGCTCGTAAATTTGTGCGGTAAAACAGCGGGAAGTCGGGGCTGCGGCCGCGGCGACGACGGATAGGCCAGCGTTGATTTATGACGTTGCGCGTTGCCATAGCGGCCACGCCAGCGCCGGATGACAGCCACACCTCACTCTGCCACGTCTGCAATACCATAGTGAACTTTACAAATTGTGCTGATGAGCCGAAGTTGTGCCTTATTGGTTGAAACAACACATCCTTTATAGCTAGGCAGTTTCTGCACAGGTATATATAACGCGCACGTTGTATACAAAGTCACATTACGTGTACCAAATGAATAAATTAAAAAAGCTCCCTACTAAGTTTATGGTAAAGTTAGTAAGTAGGTACTAACTTTAAACTCTACACTTTATGTTAAAGCTTGCAAATTTTACTAAATGGGCGTTTTTTCTATAACGTGCGAATAAATCCTGTCCAATGTCGTTGTGCCGGCACGCTTTGCATGTCTTTAGAGTATAAATCAGCATTATCAACACGCAGCCTTTATAACCTTAGAAATTAATTGTTTTAATTTCTTCTAGTTTTACAAAAATTGAAATCAGATGAATGAATGCGTCTTAAAAATGTCACTAGCGGTGTGCTTATCTCTGGATCAGATGGCCGGCGATCGGCAAAAACAATTATGCTCCCTGGGAATGTTGTTCATATTTTGTGAGTCGTTTTGCGGCGCGCGCGCCGGTGGCTCGTGGGATAATGCGCGCCGATAAATATTTATACAATTTATTCATATCGTCGACTGCGAACTGTAGGATTGCCTGGATTTGAATTTGGTCATAGTCGGGTTCGTACAAGTGTATAATGGTTAAGCATCTATTGCATCTGAAGCGTAATAACTTAGTTGCGCTCGTACGGCGAGCTGTCTATGCCCAATTTAAGGTTCGGTTCTGAATTATTTATAAGTAATGTAATGTCTATTATATGGTGGCAGTGCACATTGTTATTCTGCGATTGTCACATGATGGGGCGTAATGGGATTTAATGTAATCTCATTATGATATCTGCGAATGTATTAGTAAAATAAACACAAAAATTTTCAGACAAGTTTATCGATTTTTTGTAGCCAACTTAGAATATCTACCGACAATCTTACGCTCGTATTTATAGTGAAATAAAAGAAATGTGAACGACTCAGAGGTCTTGTACGTTAACATAATATCGTGTATTGTTTATATGTTCGTTTAATATTGCATTGATTTTAGAAAAACAATATTTTCTTAAGACAACATAACTAGTAGATACGTAAAGACAAAAATGGAGCATGAAATTTACGGTATATATTTTGTAGTTAATTATTTGGCAAAAACCAAAGTGGAAAAAATCATACATAACTAGGTACTAAAAACACGCATTACTAAACTCTCAAATAAAATAACAATAAAAATAAAATATTGCGCGTATGAATTCTGTTCCCAAGAAATGACTTGACAAAGTACTTTCTTGGAAACAAATAATTCCTTGCGTATGAATACGGGCGTTAGAACTGCTAAGCTTCCATTCAGCACGACTGAGATAGTTCATCAAGAATATTCTGAAGATAATTTTAAAAATCACGAAGCAGTTAGTGAAACACTCAATAGCTGGAACTCAGTCGCGATATTAAATATTGATAATATTAAGAACTGCTGTATTAAATTCTGCTCTAAAAACTAACTCATAATACAATAGGGGCCGGTATCAGAGCCGAGAAGATCGATGTCAAATCTGGAATCTATAAGGTCGTAGATCGCGCCATCTTGCGTCAGTATTGCAATAAATACGTCCTGTTTGACAGATAAAAAGACGGGTATGCGAAGATTTCTGCGCGCGCGGCGGTCCGCTCATGCGTGTATCATGTCACCAAACTTTTTCTAATATCGATACGTCGCTTTGAAACACTTTCGAAATGCCTAAGTTATCATATCGGTAGATGCAGTCTTTGGTGGTCTGCAGACCTTCAACTTTGATGGGGCTCCAGTTTTTCTGAGGATAATTTTAGTGTCATACCGCGGCTGTGTTTGGTTGCTAATGACACTCTTCGATTCCATTATGTATTTTCGATTTCAGTAATAAAATTTTATAGCAACTCTCGTGTCGATTGAGTCTAACTTGTTGCCATGGTTTTGGTGCTGAAATGAGATGCTGATATGGTGGAGGGAAATGGTTGTCTACATGTAACGCTCAGGTCAACCGCCAGTGGGAAGTTAACCCCTCACGTAGGTACGCGAGGTAACATAGTTGTCTAAGAATTTTCCTTTTCGACAGAGTGTGTTTCACGTACGGTCGTTTGCGTGTTTGTCGCGACGTTCGACGAACACTATCAGATGCGCGGGCGCACGTGACGGCATGCGCCCGCCACTCGCCTCGCCGCGCCTCGCCTCGCCTACTCCTTCGCGGAAAACGGGGTTGTTAGAGAATTATTACTAATTATTTGTTTGAAAAGAACTATGATGTCAACCCTAACACTTAAGACCATTTATCGAAAATAATAGCATGTAAACGGTATGTTGGAACGTAACTATTACAAAATTTGTTGCGCTTGCATTAGGCATTCCAAAGTACTGAAAATCGATATAATTCTTAGTGTTGAAGATGGATCGTCGCACGGGGATCGGAATGTGCGAGCGGCGCAGAGGCCCTCTGTGAGATGCTTGCTGAATAATTCGCGATGTCATCCGGCGCGGGCGCCGCTCAGCAATTGTCGCCTGCGTCTTGCGATAGCATCGCCGCGTTGCGCCGCGCCGCCGCCGCCGCCGCCGCATCTAGATCGCGGCACTCACAGCCCGGGATAAAGTCCTCCAAACAAACTATTCACGTGACGGCATGCTAGCGAAAATGCAAAAAAGACGTGATGCAAAATCAATGGCCGGTGCGCATGTTAATTACCCGTGGAAAAGAGCCGAGTTCTATTTTTATAAATGCGGTTGCAGTTACCTGTATAATTTCTTACGATAGAGAGTTTTCCATGCGTGCTATTATGAACATTACCTGGAGATTTATGATATTTTATATCTTTAATCATTTCATTACACTGTTATTAAGTACGTGGGTAAAACTTGATTATAATTGTATTGAAATTATTTCGTCTTCGAGTCCAAGTCGCTGGTGTAGTTCGAACAAAAACAGTTCGCGCATTGTTTTACGAGCCATACGCGATCTATAAATGGGCAATGGCACGTGGCAAACTCAAAACTTACAATATACAAGAGAATAATTGTCTCATAATGAGGGTTAATTATGAAAGAAACTGGTTAGGAATCTGATTACTTTTTGGTGGATGTGAAATTTATCACCGGCGGTGTTGAATGTGTCGCGCAACGAGCCTCATGACGGCATCCCAGTTTTTCCTTGTTACTCTTTAAATTAGGGACCTCGAAATAATGAGTTTTAATTACAACAAGTGCAGCGGAATATAAATTAAAATGTGAATAAATTTTTATGCGCACTTTAAATTGCAGATTTGTGAGGGAATTAATATCGATTTCGCTTTGTTAAGGGGGAAAAAAAGAGTTTATCTTTCGGTGTAGTTAGAGTTGGCATTGTTGCTAATTAGCGGGAGGGTTTGGAACCGTTTTTACTGATCGGTCAGCATGTGATCCTCCGACCGTTCGTAAAGAAATGCTTGCGTTTGGCAACAGTAGCAGAATGTGAATTATTTGAAAAATTGCATTTTTGTTCGCCAATGGCTGCGTCTAATGGCGCTATAACTTCTATTTACTCGATTTTCACGAAATTTCAAGTATCAGTTAAAAAGTAAGGTACATCATTTCATTTATAAGTGTACATTATCCCTTTAGATTGCAACAAACATAAATTAAAAAATTTCATGTGAAGGTTTAAATATGATACAATTGTTGTTACAGTGTAAAAGCTCTGAAAAAAAAGTTGTCATTCAAGTTATGAAAATGAAGCTCAGTATTTATAAAAAATAACATTGAAATCGTTACTGAAAATTCTCCTAGACTGCAGTAATTCCCAGAATGTGCCCAGAATATTAAATCTGTCATTATTGTATATTATTGCACTTCAAAGTATTTCAGATATGTAGGCATTAACAGATTTTCAAGGTGCCGTGCCAAGGTTCTATCAACAAACGGCTTATCGATATTTTTTATTCAAAATCAAACGAGTCGAGAATGCTGTTACAAAAAGTCGGGTCGTCCGAAAATTATAGTGTTTAAGCAGTTTAATATAAGTTAAGAATTGTGTGTAAACTTAAAAACCGATCGAGGGTATAATAATATCGAAGTGATGCCTGCTGGCAGTGGTCGCTTAGCCACGCAGCCTTGTTATTACACTCCATGGTCGCTTAGCCACGCAGCCTTGTTGTTACACTCCATGGTCGCTTAGCCACGCAGCCTTGTTGTTACACTCCATGGTCGCTTAGCCACGCAGCCTTGTTATTACACTCCATGGTCGCTTAGCCACGCAGCCTTGTTATTACACTCCATGGTCGCTTAGCCACGCAGCCTTGTTGTTACACTCCATGGTCGCTTAGCCACGCAGCCTTGTTGTTACACTCCACTTTATTTATTTATTATTGCTCGTGATTATTAACATTTTTAACTGAGGCTCTAAATGTCTTTTAGTTCTTCAATGTGTAATTTTGTCACATAATTTCTGGGCAGAGGTTTTTTGGTGTGAAAGTTTGGATTTACTGTTTAAGTGTATACCTAAGGAGTTTTATTAAATGTTAGGATTATAAACACAGGGTTGAGTTTTGGAAGCATGTAATTTTGATGATAATATTTTGTAAGTCGTTCATGGTCGTCTACCATATAAATCTTACGCTCAGGATTTAGTTACAATGTTTCAACTAGGCATTCTCGTCGTGGACTTTGTAAACAAGATGAAATCGTGAAAAACACTTGGTAAATAATTATCTGAGACTTGAAATACATTACACATTACACATTACTAGGTTGGAATCCTCGATATGTGTGGTACACAAAGCTGTATTTTTACGTGTCCTGGATGTTTAATAAAAATAAAATAAAAATGGTCATCTCAGGTTCTGGAGCAACCGGGGACAGTTCGATTATTGAACATCCAACACAGAAGTTACTACTTACTTGATGGCCTCAATTAGACTAGTATTTGGAAAAATAATTAAAAATCCGGGTGCAGTATTTTTACGTGTCTAATAAATGAATAAAACCAGCTAAATTTCAAAATAGTATTTCAAAATCGGCAAACTCTCAAGATCTGTATCTAAATCTAGGCGTGAACATTCAGACTGAAATTCTCATTAATTCAGCCTTAATTACAGTCTCCTGCGCAAGCGCTGCGTTTGTATGAGTTATGTGTTGTATGAGCGGCATTCATACATTTGTATGAAATATTGGTGGTTGGGTTGGTTTGGTATTCTCAGTGCACAGGTGCCGGTCACTCCCAGCCCGGGGGGGCGACACTTCGATGTGGAGGAAGGTGCTGGATGTCATAAATTTAGAAATCTGTTGTAACGTTTAAAATAAAGCTGGAACAGAATAACTGTAATTTGTAGTATGGTTTTGATTACATTAGTTTTATATGTATATATACGTACATTGATACGCGTAGGCAAACATCATATTTTAAATGTACTATGCGTTATGACTCAAATATTTTACCATGTTTATTTATTTAACTTTTCATTTACGAATGAAAACTTCATTAAAATAAAATAAATTCTGTATTAACCGTACGTTTTATTGTTGTATGTTTCTTCTCAATATATTGAGTTAGTTAGAAGTAATCAAAATGTAAACAATTGTATCTCGCAGATGTGTTTATTTTATATTTTTTTAATATAAATGTACAAATAGATTACTATATTGTATTTTATCGACGATAACTTTCCATTGTAGGTACTATGTTCCAGGCCACTCAGAAAGATTTGCGAAAAAAAAGTTATTACGTATTGAACACTGAACACTTTTGATTTATTTTAATAATTCGATTATTTAAAAGTAGAAATATATTTGTTACAACTTAAATTTCCCTCTATGTTCTTTTACCAGCATTATGAATATATTGTGTGATATAGAAAAATCTGTGAAAAATTGTGATCTGCGTCGGAAATATTTGAATGAATATTTGCAATGAATGTGCAATGAATATTGACGAGTTCAGGTCCAACTTGATACCTGATCAATGGTTTAATCAACTACAATTAGCTTTTATGAACGAGGCGCCTTCTAAAGCAACTGTGTACCATGGTTAGATATAACGCTGTTGGCGGTCGTCTAAATTTTAAGGATGAAGAAAGACGTGGTCGTCCTTCTACTTTGCCAAGTGAAAAATTTGATTCAAAAAAACCGGCGCATCACATACGAGGAGTATCAGCACAATCTGCTGATAGGATCGGGAAGTGTTCATGATGTTCTACACAACCACCTTTGTGTAAGGAGGATTGTTAACGCTGGGTACCCCACAACCTCTCTGACGCTCAGAAGCAGGCACGCGTGGAATGGTGCCATGATATGACTGATATATTTAAAGCAGGTTCTTCCCGCCGTGATTACGATATCATAACAGGTGACGAATGTTGGGTTTATCGATAAACAAAGTGCTAGTCAACAGTATGTTTCACGTATTCGTATGTTTCAAAACGCCTGAATCGATCTAGACGCGCTGGAAAATTTCTAAACACCGGTAAAACTATTGGGTCATCCGCCTTTCAGCCCTGGTTTGGCACGGTGTGACTTCTTCTTCTTCTCTAAAGTTAAAAACCAGCTCAAGGGGATACAGGTTTCATCGCCAGAAGATGCGCTCGCTACGTTCTAGAAGGCCGTTGAGGAAGTACCTGTTGCAGACTGAAAAATGTGCTTTGAAAATTGGTTCAGGCGCATGAACCGTTGTATTGACGCTGGTAGAGTTCTTCATAAAGCCGTAATAAAAAATATACTTTTAGATTTTATTCTTTTTTTCAATACTTTCTGTGGCTTGGTAGGCTTATTTAAATGTTTTTCTTAAAATTCCCCAATCTTTCAGAAAATATATAAAAAATTACGTGAGAATTAGTAAGTAAAATGTATGAAACCATTAAGTTCTTCTTCATACTTGTTTAAACTAAGATCTTTTAGCATTAAAATTCTGAAGGTACTACCTTAATTTGTACATAGGTGTACCTTGTGCTATATAAAATAAAATACTCTTAACTTTTTTTCTTGATATTTATATGCAGGTCTTGATGTTAGAACGTGACACAGTCTAGAAGATTTGAATTGCCTGAAAATTACTCATCCCTAAGCGTTTAAAGCATATCGTGCACTCACCAAAACTACTTTGATCAAACTAAAGGTGTACCTGCCGATGTGAATTCAACGAAAAGTGTTTTAAATGTCCTCAAAAATGATGGAAAGGCTCTTATTTAAACACACCAGCTGCATTGCGCCGAATTAAGCAGAGCTTGTGTTATGGATGACAGGTTGTATGAATTATTATATGCTGTAAAATACAGTGAACTGGGGGGAATTCAAAGAAATGTACATATATAAATACAAACAAATATGGTCCAAGAAAAAAGATCTATGTTGATCACACAAATGAATGCCGATCAGGACTCGAACCTCGGAACCTCCGGCGTATGAGGCAGGGCTACTATCCACTACGCCACTCGGCCGTTTAATTAGATAGAATATATCCTAGCTTCGTTTTGGTTGAGTTGGTAAATAATATAATTCTAAGAAATTCAATGAATATAATGTACTTATTTCAGCGATAACGCTCAATCTATTATTTACGTTTCAAATTAAAAGTAATTTCAAATTTGAAGTTTTATATTTGCCGACAGAGTAGCGAAGTGGTTAGTGGTAGCCCTGCCTCATACGCCGGAGATCCTAGGTTCGAGTCCTGGCCGGAGCATTCATTGTGTGATGAACATAAATGTTTGTTCTCGGGTCATGGTTGTTGATATATATATTTATATATATATATATATATATATATATATATATATATATATGTTTATTTTGGGATACCCCAGTTCGCTGTATGGTCATCCATAATACAAGCTCTGCATAGTTTGGGCCCATACAGTTGGTGTGTTTGTCTGGAGATTTATTATTATTGTATCATATAATCAAATGCATTATGGTATGACGTGGTTTGACCCAATACTAGCGTTAAAATAATGCAAACTTTAAAATCATTACTTTTGTTGTAAGCTTCATGTTTCATACGACTACAGAATAACCTTTCCGTAAAATTCAACATTATTAACAAATAAAATATTGCATCCGTTTTGTATTTGAAATGTTAGGATTCAAATTCTATAGTACAAATGTGACTTGGGGAGGAAACGCAGCCTGAACTTCAGTTTAAGTATAAAATTAACACACTCTAAAAAAGATGCACACGTACGAGTATATAAATTAGAAAAATAAATCCACAAAACCCCATAATTTTCCACAAACAAAAGGAAACTCAAACACTTTAGCAACCTTAATCACAGGCTCATCTCAGTTTCTAGCGCTGCATGAAGCTCTGTTCAGCGTGTTCAGATAAATCGTAGTTTTACAATAATTTCATAGAAGGTAGACGGACAGCGCTATCGCCCATCGGCTGCCTTGGGCCACGCGCGCGCATGCAAAGAGGCTGTATCGAACGCAGACCTCTTGTTAACATTGCTCGGCTTCAATGGACATAGATTTATTCTAGCTTTGTTTTGTCTAGTTATTGTTTGATTTATCGTTGGTCTAAATGGATGTGTATGTTTATATATAAATAAATAAATAATAATAAGTAAGTCCCCAGACAAATACACCAACTGTATGGTCCCAAAGTAAGCAGAGCTTGTGTTATGGAAGTAATGTTCCGGGTTTATATTTATACATGTATACATACATATTATACATTCTGGGTTCGTCCCCAGTTCGCTGTGTGATCATTCATAACACAAAGTCTACTTACTTCAGGACCATACAGTTGTGTATTTGTCTGGGGATTTATCTGTCTATCTATCTATATCAAATTCTCAAAATTATTCTCCTGATAAAAATGATGTATGTGAGCATGTAACAATGAGCCAACGCCCTTGATTGGCTTACGTATAGTTCACCGGAGTATTGGTTTACGCTCTCCGGATCCATGGAGCTCGCTATCCAAGGCAGGTCGTTTTGACTTGACTAAATGTTGCCTGCATAAACAGTATTTTATTAGTTCTATCATTTTCATGAGTTAATTTGCTTCTCTACCAAGCTTACAACTTTGTTTTTGATATTAAAATAGATGAACTTGTAAACAGACCTATAAAAAGAGCACCTTGCTCTAATGACACCTCTAAACTTTTATTAAAATATCAAACACACTGGTTTATAACTATCCTTCGCTCGCGATTTGTTTAGCTAACATTCACCGTCTAGGTTTTCATGTACGTTCAGCATACCTACGTGCAAAAGATTTACAAAAAATCACAAAGCCTTAGGTATATATTGTTTTAGCTATCTGCCTAAAACTACCTCAGTTTACCTCCTAACGGGTTGACTTTTGACACATCCTTTCTTTCTTTATTCTTTTCGTAACGCAAAAAGCAACTTACTAAAGAAAACATTACATCAACAATCAATACCCTCGCCAGGAGAGGGAGAATTGTTCAATGCGAGGTTGACATTACAAATCATTACAAATAATAACATCTATTGTCTTTAAATAATTTTGTATCATCTATAGCAATATTTACACCACGGTAAATGAAAGGATTGTAATTGTAAAAAAGTCGAAAATGTCAAATGTGTATGCATTAAAAGTGTGTACACACTAAAAGTCAGTTTATTTTCTATATTGGTATCGACAATTGAATTAGCTAAGAAATTATCAGATACCTATAAAATTGAAAAGAGTTGCTTTGCAATGGCTATTTCGAGGACAGTGTACTTACACCGAAGATCGCGTAAAGCTACCAGGTTAATACACCGTTGTAAGAAAATATCAAATAAAAATATGGGTGTATAAAGTTAGCTCCTGTTTGCTGAAGTTATTTCATAGCATGTCTGTTATATTTCCTGCCCACAGGTACAGTCAGCCAAGCAATTGCTGAGTGAGCTTAATTTATTCAAATATATTTTGATTGTAAAGTCTCATATCTCAAACAGACAATATGTAGTTAAGCTGATGTCACTTGTTATTCAATTAAGCCCTTATTATTTCATTTTTAACAATATTTATTTTCAACAATAGTAAAATAAAAAAATATCTCCAAATTTTTTTGGAATTATAGATATATTATGTCCACGTCCATGTTAAAATTTGAGCATTTTTGAGAATGATTTTGCTACAGTCGGGGAACTTGGTGCAGGTTCACATTCGCACTCGAATCTCCTGCAATGTTGTCGCCATTTAGTATGCGGAGCGCCTACAAAAGACCGAACAACGCGCAAGCGATTCTCGCCTTAGCCTGTGTCCTGCGGAATTCCCGACCGTACGCTAACCTGATGGAATTTAATCATAAAGTAAATTAATATTATTGTTATTTTTTATTAGTGCTATAGAATGCTCTTGTAACAAAAATATTCACAATCCAATTACAGAAAAAGGAAATATAAAAATACTTTTAATTCAGACTAAGAACATTTAGGGAAGAGGCCAAACGGCTGGCAGAATTAACACGTAGGATCAATAGGTTTTTTGTAGTTTTCTTATGGACTTCCTCTCCTCATCTCAGTAGTCAAACAAGGTTAGACAAAGAACTAATTTTGTTACGTTATTATAATTTTACTCAATATTTTTATTCTTAATAAAGATTAAGAAAATACATCCATAGAAAATGGACGCACAAATTTTTCAATTCAAGATATCCCAGGTAATCCTTACCTTGGAAAAATATAAAAATTATCTCTTACTTTTAACAAACATTGTGTTCCATCTCAAGTGATTATTAAATAGTGTGTCTTTATAAAATATGCATTGATATTTAAAACAGTCCTTGCATATCGTATTTTTGTAAGAATTTATAATTCAATAAAATGTTTCCAGCCACTTCGTTAGAGATCAGTTTTGGTCGACATTTTGTTTATTGCCAACTACCAAATGAGCATTGGTTTCAAAAGATAGTACCTAAGTGGTGATGTCTCTAACAGGTAGTGTTTCTAATGATTCCGTTTTTTAAACTCAAAATCTGTTAGCAGCTAATTGAGACACGTTAACCTTAAAACATTAAAAAAATTAAACAATAGATACTCATAAGAAAATATTTTAGTTCAAATCTTACGATCAAAAAAATCTTAAAATCTCTCAGTCCCTGCGTACGCGCCGCACATAAACCTCACACTTTATGACTTTGGCTACTGACAGTTGACATTTACGCCGTTGACAGGTCTCAAAAAGTGATTCTGCATAATTTTAGCGTTCTGTCGCAGGTCCGAAGTCGGTCCATTAAATTACTGGTTAATATTTTCTTAATGAATACCGGTATGGAATCCATAAAAATGTTCTAGTATTTTATGCTAATTTTCCGTTCCTAGAGGCGTTTTGTTTTGATATATTTAATTTTATTATGTGACATTGTTTCTTATTTTAGTTGTGGTTTTTATAACCATTCTTTGATAAATTAACGTTAACTTTGAAATGGTAGATATAATACGGTATTATCGTAATAAACTACGGATCAGTACAAATACAGCTACGAACAGTTACAAAAAAGACAATTTTCAGACAATATAAACGCAGTATTATTTGCGGTTAATTCTCGCAATTTTATAGGTAATTATTTTTAATGGCACTTAAAGTACGTTATATTACTGGCATTGATTGTTTAAATTCATAAATTAGTGATGGAGCGAATACATCTGTCGGAATTACGGAGCACCTGCGGCCGCTTTGTACATTTACATAAACGAAACTTGCCCGCGCCAGCAACCAAAGAATTCTGAATATCCATAAATGTAGCTGCCAGCATACCGAGGGCCATACTTAAAAACAAAATTAAAGGGGATAGCCTTACGATAATATGTTTTAAAAATAATAAAACAAAAAACAACAGTCACGGATCGCCCCGAGAACGTTTTTTTAAATTTTTTTTTAGGCCGCGAACAGAAACTCGCGTATCTCTTGACAATATCTGACGAGTCTCTTATGTTACCTTATTTTTTTTAATAAACAGATTATAAATGGGTGTTTGGCGATTTAACGCCCAATATAATTAGGCAAATGATATGTGTTTTCTTTGGAGATCGCTTGTTATATTGTGAGCTATTTGTTGATTGAATGATTAGTATCTGACTGGCCGTTGGTGTTGATTTATAGACACATTACCTAATATAATAGGTATTTTTTTATTATATGTATATTTCTCGTTTAATTATTTCCAGCAATTTAACGAATTATCATCGAAAAACGCTGTGATTTAGCACTACTTCACAATATTTTAGTTTGAGGTTAGAGAGATTTTGTTCGATTTTCGGTGTTCAAGATTCTATGCTTTCGAGCAATTCTATTATTTGTTGCTTACCTAATTGTTACTTAAAGTAAGGCATAGTATATAATAGCGTAATAATATGGTAAAATATTTCTGAGTTATTACAATATAATAGGACTTTATATGTAAATAAATTACATGAAAACTAAATTTAAGTCTTTCTGTAATAATGATAACAAAAACATAATTTTTATCATTATTTTGTGCATAAGTTATTACTATATTTTATATAAACTCAGAATACCGAAGGTAAAAAAATTACGAAAAGCTAAGCTAACCATTAGAAATATTTTTTGGGTAAGCGCTTCCAAAATGTGTAGATTATCCAGACCCATAGACAATTCACCTGTTGGACAACTAAAGAGAAAGGATTATTGTTTGTATGACACTGATAGACTCGAAACTAATGGACTGGTTTTAACTCTTTCATCATTGGAAACCTACATTATCTTGGAGAAGAATTGCGTATTTTGTTCCCAGAATTTCTACGGGATCAGTGCACGCTGCAGGTACCTCCAGCTTTTCATGAGGAATCTAAAGCAAAATTCCTATCTTTTATAGCATAGCAGCTTTATCTCCATCGTTCTGTTCAGAGGCGCATTGCAAAAAATATGTATTTAAAATATGAATATTTATCTAAAATATTTGGCAAATATGAACTTAAAAAATAAATTGTGTGGTTTTGTGGCCCAGAGATGACGTGATTTTATATCGAATGAAACAGAACAATTAATTAAAAGTAACATGTTCAAACTGTGATATGCAAAGTTGTAAGTGAGATTTAGTATAAATATTTCAACAACATACTTATGGCCAAAATTATATGCAGTGAATGCTAAAATTTATTAACATTTTAATACAAACAAAAATTTTTTTTTTAGAGTACTGGTTACAATTGTTTGACGGGCTGTTGTTTATAGGCTCTCGAAAAGACGCCAAAGCAAGGTGGTTGGAAATTAGAACCCAGAACGCAACAGAAATACTCAGAAACCCTTTTCCATAAACACTTCGATAAAAGCTTCAATTTTTATAAAAATTGATTCCATGACTGTCCTGCAACCCTTCAATAGACAAAACTTGATTTTTTTCTGTTGAATTCCTTCTCGACAAGTTGTTTAAATCACAGGGACTCTACAAGCGCTTGGAACATTGCCGAAATAATGGAAAATCGAAGTTAAAAATCTAAATCGTGGCAAGATTCCCGTAGATTCCTTAAATTTTATAGTAGTTAACTATATCACATGTGGTTTTTACAATTTGTACCGTAAAATTAATTACATTTTTACCTTTTTTGTAAAGTGTAAGTTTAGAGACCGGATAAAAACCCAGGGACGCGGGTTCAGGTTCCACATGTGGTAGAAAACATAGTTCAATTGATGCCATATTTCATATAATTATCTATTTTAATAGCAGTGGTGGCATAGCAGTTGACGGCCTATTTGGTGTGGAGGTAAGTACCCTTGCCTTCCATGCCAGAGGTCCCGGGTTCGAATCCGGGTAGGGGCAGATATTTTATATTTGCTTTCTAGTCATGGATGTGTATGTATGTTTATTTAAGTTTATTTCTAGTATTTATAAATAATTTATCCGTTATTTAGTATCCATAACACAAGTTCTATATGATACTTAATTTGGGCTAGATAATGTGGTGTGATTCTTAGAAATAATATTATTATTATTATTATTATTGGTCCGGGCCAGCTCCATTTTGTTGTTAGCCGAGCTCATTTCTGTTATAAAGTTCATTTCTGTTGTCGCATGGATGCCAATTTATTCCCCCCCGATGGTTGCCCGACTTGTCGTGGCGGGGGGGCTAAGTAACCGTGGACTGGTCACCCACGGTGAACTAAGAGGCAACCCGGGTCGGCCTGTTTGGGCCGCCGGCTGGCCCGAGGAGGGCGCTCCCAGCGGGCTGAACAAGTCCGCTGAGGGCTGAGGACGGGCTTGGAGGTGGGACCGCAGAGGAAGAGGAGTGCCGGTATAACGGCGCGCCGTTCTCCCTATCTTCTACGGCCGTGGAGGGATTCCAGCGGAGAGGCGTGTTGGTATTACGGTGTGCCACTCTCCCTCCCCCCTGCGAGCTGGCGGGGTCGTTCCGTCGAAACGGCACTGGTGGGGCCGCAGAGGAAGAGGCATGTCGGTATTGCAGTGCGCCGCTTGCCCTATCCTCTGCAGCCGAGGTGTGGTCGGTGGCAGAACCACAGACCTGATCTGCCACCAGGTACCAGTTATCTGGTATCCATGGCCTCCTAGTAGCAGCCGCGGGGGGAGTCTGCTACAGTACTGGTGGAGGCCGAGGTGGGAGGCGAACCTTACCATCTGGTGCGCCCATCGTGGAGGGCCTTCGGGCTTTCGCGATGGAGCCGCTTGTGGGCGGCTGCCGGCGGCGGGGTCGCGGATGTGTGCGAAAGCGTTCCCGTAACCCCGTCACAAGGCGGCGAGGCGGAAGTTGGGGGGGTTTTTAGTGGGTATACCGTGGGTCTCATTAGCCTATACGGCAGTCCCACATAACCACTCGGGTGCCCCTGCACCCGGGAGGTATGCGTAATGCATTTTCCCCCCGAAAAAAAAAACGGATGCCAATTTATTAGAGTGACATGACGGTACTGTGTAATTGCTATTTAGTTTATTTTTTTCTTATTTCCGTATTGAAACTACATAATTGATTACCTAGAGACAAGTAAGGTCATCAGGTAGTAGCCCTGCTTCATACGCCGGAGGTCTTACATTCGAGTCCTGGGCATTCATTTGTGTGATAAACACAGATACGGTTTTTTATATTTGTATCTATGTGTATGTTTATCCTAGATTGCCCTCAATTTTCTGTGTGGTGATCCATAACATAAGCTATGCTTACTTTGGGGGCACACATTTGGTGTTGGTCTGGGATTTATATATTTTTATTATAGTTAAGTAAGTCCTATTTTCCTTTTGAAACCGTTATCTAGGTATACATGTCATGTGTGCGCGCGGGCCTTTGTGTGCGTTAAGCTTGAATATATACCTACA
This sequence comes from Marasmarcha lunaedactyla, assembly GCA_923062675.1. Taxonomy (NCBI): domain Eukaryota; kingdom Metazoa; phylum Arthropoda; class Insecta; order Lepidoptera; family Pterophoridae; genus Marasmarcha; species Marasmarcha lunaedactyla. The sequence continues at coordinate 20,930,720 of OV281341.1, forward strand.
ACAACTGTGTGTGTGTGACGAAATGTACTGTTTGTACCTACACGCACACCAACACGGTGCGACAAGATGGCGGCGGCCACACAGAATTATGTTGCATATTGACAAGCATACGCACACATAGGCCGCGTGCACAAATGCTTTGAACCATCTAGACTATTCTAGACCATCGGGCATGTTCGCGGAGGCACGAATAGACGATTTTTTCGCGACTACACGGAAAATGGTCGCCTCACTGATGCGCCGGACTGTGACAGCTCTCACAGTATTCTACTAGTATTAAAGGAAAAGGTAGATAGCTCTATATTGAAACATTGGAAGAGTTGCCACCTACAATGTAATGTAAAATAAAATTTAAAAAAGTCAATAAATTGTGATTACTATCATTAATATATAATTTTAAAATTGTTACCAACTAATTCTTTATATGGATCAAGCGCCCGAAATAAATTATTAGTACCTAGGTATTATTATTATTATAATATTATTATAAGTTATTTCAAAGTCGGATCTTCTTTATTATTCTCTTTTTGGTTATATTTGTAATTATTGTTTCCAGGCCTATTTTATATTACCAATAAACCTTTTACGTCCTATCGTATATTTGCGTTTCATTTGCCTTAAAATGTTAGTGTAAGATTAAGTGTTTGACAATCGGGACTATCTCCGCCACTGCATAAATTCATGCAAGGTGTGTTACCTGGTAGTAAAATACAAGGTGTATTTGATTTATCAATACCGCAGGACAGGTCACAGTAATTTGGTCGGAGCAAAGAACGAAACGAAAACGTCCAGAATATTTTAAAAGAAATGATGAAATGTTTAACTGCAGAGGAAGACATAAACAAATAATTAACCTACTACTAATTAAATGCATATTTATTATAGATTTAAATCTAATATATATACCTAATTTGATTTGATTAAGATATGATGATATCACGTCGCACAGATTTGCACACCGTTTGACACGGCTAAATATGATGTAGATACCTACTAACTTACTTACTTAAATAATTATAAGACCTATTGTATCGACTTTATTTTGCAAATAAGTTTATTTGATTTGATTTGAATGTACTTCATTGAGGAGAACATTCTGAGAGACGGCTGCTCTTATGATAATCTCAATAGCATCAAAATTGCGCAATTTCATGTCAAACGTTTGCTTAAGCAAAAACAAGTGAAACTCGCGTTTCTTTTCCCATCGCTGGGAGCGTGCCGCGGCGGTAACAACTCATCACTATCAGCCGTCAGCTGTCACAGCTGACAGATCGCAGGCGGCGATCCCAATAAGATCTAAACACTTTTCCGACGCAACGTCCGGAATTCTGTAAAAAGTGTGAAACGCGCAGACCCCGATGGACGACGAGTACCTACATGTCTTCAGGCAACATCATAATTTAAAAGCGCAAAAACCAGTGTCTTAATAAATAAATCAAAAGATTTTTTTCGTCGTCCATAACTTTACAACTTGAAGCGGGAAATCGGATGGAAGTCGAGGGCAAAACTTTTAAAAAAGGAAACTGCGTCGGCGTCGGCGCGGCGCGCGCTGATTGGCCGGCGCGGCGGGGGCGGGCCGACCGCGCTCCATTGGTCGCCGCGCGCGCTCAGCATCTCCGCAACAAATAGATTTTTTAAACAAAAGCAATTTTCCTATTCTTCTTGTTGTGGCTGGTTTCTATAGTTTGTTTTACTTCGTTTTGTATTGTTATTAGCGAGTGCGACAACCCACTCGGGTAATTCTCGGGCCCCGGCCGGCGACTCCTCGCATTGTTCGTGTCACGTTCAATGCAAATATTGTAAAAAAAACCTGGCGATTGTTATGAAAAACGAGCATTGAATGCGTGTTGCAACCGTTAACTTCTGTAAAATTATTGTTAATTAACTTAGATATCAACGAAATTGCCTAATAATTATTCATTAGCCATTGTTGGTTGATTCAAACTTTGAATGCAGAAAGATAAAACATTTTTTCAAGTTTTAAGCGATTGCAAGCGCGATAATGTTCGGAATAAGTACTAATACAACAATAAAAGTTTAAGTAACATGTGAAGTCGAGTGATTAAAGGAAGACAAAGTACCTCGATAAGCTGAATGGGAAAACTTCGCTGGGAAAAGCGTGAAAAAGCATAAGAATATATCTTTAACTTTATCTTAAGCAACGCTACTGAGTTTTCTGTGTAACGTGCAATTAGCTGGTTCTATGAATAATTCGGTAAACGAAATACAGAAAATTTTGCAACTTCCGCGATCAGTTTTATAAAATTGCACTTTTATTTATATGTAACATTAACCCCTGTAACAGCAAATGCTGTATACACCTATACATTGTGCACATATCAGTATATAGACGTAAGAAATGTTATGTAATATAAGTTTAATATATTCACTGTAGGTGTATCTTAATAAATAAATAATATCTAATAATAAGCCAAATTTTAAACTGATGTTTTCAATGGTTGATACCGTCGAACCGTCGAACATTATCATGCTCTGTAGATACCTATCTATCTAAACAACTTCAGTGTTCGAACCCGAGACACCTCCCCTGAAGCAGGACTACCACCACTTGCGTCACGAGTACGGCCAAAATACAACCAGAATTGATAAATACCTCATGCCTTATCATTTTTAATAATAAAAAAGATAAATAACGAACTATAAGTTTTACAAAAAAAAAATATATATATATATACAGGGTGTAACATAGAGGAAGCATATATATAAACCATTAGGTCATTCTTTCGAATAAATATATCCCTATATAAACATGCATGACCTGAGACATCATCTGAGCTCACATGTTTAATGCCTGGATTTGAACTTGGGCGCTCTGATTCTACGACATCCAAGCTATCTCAGAAAATAGAGGAACGCCTAACCTTTATGCTTGCAACCCCCCTTCAACAAGTTCAAGTTTAACATTTATTACGTTGTACCGATGATAATTCAATTTTTTTGAAAAAAGTTGGATGAAGCAAGAGTTGTTTTTGCATATTTTAATGATTTGCGAACTTTATAAGTCTTTTAATTTGTGCTTTTTAATTTACAAACAACTTTTGTGTATAAGTTCTAAACCTGACACTATTTCCTCTGCATTCATATAATTTATTATTTCATTGAATTGCTTATATTCAATATGTAAAATACATGTCACTAAGAAGTCAAGCAGCTTTATAACTGCGGCTTTCAAATGGTACACCGAGAGGAAAAAACGATCGAGACAAAAAGCTCTCAACAGATTAGTGAAAAGTGTTCATAACATAAATCAAATTCAAGTTCCTTTATTTCTCAACATTGGCAATTACTTGTTCTTATTGACGCCAAATAAAACGTGACTCCATCAGTTCGGAGAAACCTTCGTGAAGAAGAACTGGCAAGAAACTTCAACTATCTACATTTGCTTAAATAGTCAAGTCAATACTTTTTAATGCAAATAAACAACTTGACTATCTTTCAAATAAACATACGTCAAAGTTATTACTTCTCCACTAGGCTCTCAACAGAGATATGATCCCAAAACGGGGGGTCTCTGCTTTATTTATAAAAACTAATTTGGAGATATTCAAGTCGTGCAGCCGCCTTCGGAATACCAAGCAGATTTCACGTTTTATTGCGTTTGTATTCTATTTAACATACTACATATGAGATTATGAATAAACACCGTTTGTTGAGCTAATGTAAGGGCGGTGTTGGATCTAAATAATGCTAACTTTCGTCAATTTTTTTGCTCTCGCTATAGTTGGATTGATACAATTTGATTAGATAGTTTGTAGTAGGTGTGATTGTTTTTTACTTTACCGCGAAGAACTACTAGGTAAGTAAAGAGACAAACAATCTTAAAAGTAATAACATTTTACTTTAGGCTATGTACCTATATTTTTTAAATTCTACTCATGTGTCATCGGTACTAGCATGCAGATGTGACACGCTGATGACATGTTAAAGGTGATATGCTTAACACGCCAAGGATCTACTAAATTATTGATTTTTTCATAACCTATCACATATAGGTACTCTTGAATCCAATAAAAATGAAGTTAGTAAGTTGTTCAATAAAGTAAAATGCCACATAATATTTCCTTAAGTTTTCACGGTTTATTATATTAAATAAAACACGTCACGAGTAACTCGTGACCGCGCGGTGTCTATAAAGATACCGTCGAGTAAAAATGTAAAAATATAATTAAACGATATAAAATGCGGTCAAAAAGTGTTTTATTTAAAATGCAACATACATATTTAGGATAAACTTACTAATTGGTTTAAAAACTACTTCAAATCTCAAATGTCGTCGTATTACCCAGAACAAAACGCTCAAGCGCAGGTATTTTTCTTCCAAATTACATGTAGTTGTGATGCAAAGTGCGCAGGCGCGGTGTGCGGGCGCTCAACGTGTGACGCGGCCCTTATCGCCATCGCGACCTGCCACTGATTAGGATTCGTCATGTGAACTAAGCTGTGCTCATTTTTTATTTAATTACGATTCGACCAGGAGGTTGTACAACTTTCAGGTGTAGTGTAGGTGTAGGTGTAGTTTTGTTTGCGGTAGTTTAGCGTTTTGTAAGGAAACCTATTCATTTTGTGGGGATTTGTTCAAATTAATGTCATACATCATGTTGATGGGACTTTATTTTATTCAAACTATTATCGCTGATCGCATTGTCCGCGCTTTATCTGGATAGGTGTTTGGCCGCGCGCTTTAACTCTAAATTTTTATAATATTTTATGGAAAGTCTATAAGTCCAAAAAAAAACGGTTTTTGTTGTCGAATGGTGAAGACTAACTTAATCTGGAATATTTTTTTGTAAAATACTTTTTTGAACACCCTGTATAAGTATTTTTTTTATTTTACAATCTATGTACCCACAAAATACAACTAAGTTATCTAATATACTGAGGTACTACTTATTTCATAACAAATTTTTTCCAGTAGACCTGGGAGTTTGGTGAAAAACTACAACGTTAGTGAGCTTTTTATTACCTGAAATTCATTAAAAAAAGAAACCTAAATTAGATATATATATATATATATATATATATATATATATATATATAACTTTTACATACGCATTTGTAACTATACATGCATTTGTTACTACGAATATCCTTGCCTTAACTTAATTCTAAGCTCCTAACACCTACCTTAATTTAACCTTTCATTTTCGTTATTAAGTACTATAGAATCATTCCAAACAATTAATAAAGATATAGATAGATTCTTCGTTCATTAAAATGAAGCAATTCCATCACGCCAACGACCTCATCGCTTTTATTCCCTTGCTATAGAGTTCAAACTCTTGAAATACTAGTTAGTAAAGGCTAGGCGGTATCAGATGATCGGGCTATACATCACGCAGGGACATTCGTCATCGTATCGTATCGTGTCGTATCGAATACAGATGGTATCGGGTCGAACCAGTACAGTACCTGGTATAATAGAGTACTTTGCGTAATTGTAACTAAGGCCTGAGAGAAATGGAGAATGTGTCGCGTTTAAGTACTCGTATATTATGAAACTGTGCGTTTCAGTTTGTATTTACCATTTAGGTACTACGCAGCTGTTTTTCGACACTGGTTTAGTCTTGGGAGTAAATAAAAGAGAATAATAATAATAAATTCCCAGAAACACACCAGCTCTATGGCCCAAAAGTGAGCAGAGCTTATGTTATGGATAACCATAGAGCGAACCGGGGGAACATATTTACATATATAAATATGCTATTCGGCTGTTGAGAAGAAGCATGACCCGACAAAAAACCTCTGTGTTTATCACACGAATGAATTCCACGAACAGGGCCTCTCTCTTGGACCTCTGGCAGGACTGTATAGCGTGCGGTATAAGGCACGAATTAGAATGATTCCTGATTCTCCTCCACTTAACTCAATTTATCCACATAGAATTTGGATCATACTTTTTACTTTGCGGCAAATACCGAGGTGGTGTGAAATTTTGCAAGCTATTTATCTGAAACCTAATATTAAAAAATAAAAGCCAGGTCCTATCAAATAGAATAACGAAAACACATATCTTTAGATATCTGCATCTGAATATCCCTAATAATATATGAACGTAAATGTTTGTTCCCGGGTCATGGTCGTTCTTATTTACATAATGTATGTTTATTCTGAGTCCCCCCCCCACAGTTCGCTGTATGGTTATCATAACAAAAGTTTTGCTTACTTTGGAGACAAATACAGTTGGTGTGTTTGTCTGGGTTTTGGTTATCATTATTTATGTTTAATTTGTTGCGTTTTTGGCAAATTGGTGCTCTAACATACACCGTATCCATTAAGCAGATCAATTTAACGAAACACGCAACCAAACGGTCTTGCGTTTTTATTCTAACTCATACCACACAATTATATTGTCAACACATTGTTCCAATTTATTTTAAGTATTTTATTTGACCTAATAATTATAAGATTTTAATTTAAGTTGTCCAAACATCTGTTTAATTTATATAGTTTATTTCATTTGTTTTTTTTTATTTATTCATGGGACACTTAGGTAATCAGGTGACCTTGATTTTGACTGAATAAATAATATTAAATAAAAAATACAACATTGAGATATTGACTTACTTACCTACTCGAAGGTATATTACCAGAGACTCATACAATGTACTTACATGAGGAAGCTCGATTCCACGCGTATTTATTTAAATCTTTCTAACTCCAACTAATATTATAAGTGAAAGTTTGTGTTTGGATGGTTGTCAATCACGCAGAAACGGATGTTCGGATTTGTTTCAAACGCCAGACTGAATGCGGCTGTCTGCCGATTGCTTTCAATTGTTTTAGACTAGGTTTGAGGAGCGCGGCCACGTGTCGAGGCCGGGACTATTCGGCACTGCAGGGCGGCAAAGTTGTGTGGGTATAACTATGAGGTCTGATTTTGGCGAGATGAGCCGGATGTGTCAACCTACATAAAGCCCGAATGGAATACCAAATTCGCACAAGCCGAATATGTGTACGTATTAGTTCCTTCACGTCAGCCTTGTCGTTCAACAAATAATGCCGAACCGAACGCGTGGTTAGCGGCCCTAGCGGCGGCAATGCTCGCTTTACCTCGGAATTGGGTATTTGACGCCGTTTGAAAATGCGAGATTTTATCATTTATTTAAAAAATATAAGTTATTTTATATATTTTATTATTACTTTTTTAAGTTTTATATATATAAAACTTAAAAAAGGAGCAAAAAACTTATTTATTTATTTATGTTATTTTGTATTAATTTTAAATTGTTTATGTTAATTTAATTTTTTAAATATTATTATCTTACTGACATGAAGTTAAACGCTTTATCTACGTAGCTATTATACATTCTATCCAAACGCCTATACAATTCTTAGTATGATTTACACGTAGTGACGTCACAACTCGCTACCGTTTTGTAAGGAACGTTTTACGGTGACTCGCAGCAGCTCCTTAAACATATCTGTTTCTGTATCTAGAAAACTATCAACTGTAAACATTCTCTTACTTCTGAAATATTTCTTTACTGTTGATAAACTATTAAAATATGTAATAATAAATATTATTTAAATACCCAACTACTTAATGCGTTCCTGTAAAGTAAAATACCGAAACAAAAGTTAGCCTATGTGTCATAATATTGTGTAAGTATTGACAGAGACTATTAACTGGTTATTTACTATTGGTAATGTTAGTTGTATTAACTAATTTAGTAGTGAACTCCGTCACTAGATGACGCTGCCTTAACTTAAAAACTGAAAGCGAATAAACCTAACGAATGCTCTCTAGTCATGGATGTGTATGTATGTTTATTTAAGTTTATTTTCTTATATTTATATATCAATAAAAATCTATGTGTGTTTATATATTTCTTAAGTTTATAAGTTTATTTATCCGTTATCTAGTATCCATAACACAAGTTCTTAATGATACTTAATTTGGGCTAGATAATGTGGTGTGTCAGTTAGAAATATGTATTATTATTTATTATTTAAGCTCTAAAATTAAATTACGTAAAATCTGGAATTGAAATTTTTTTTTTAATTATTATTAATAATTATTATTATATGTGACTAACAAAACCCATGCCAAAACGCCTTCTTAGATTATTCTTTGTAGATAATCAAGTTAAATTTGAATACCTGCTATAATTTTTAGTTTACAAACGAAAGCTTGAAGAAATAACTTTAAAACAAACTATAAAACAATTTGTCCAGCCAAGCATCAACCCTTTGTCTTCAGTTTCATGCTTCAAAGAGAAAAACAATTCATATTAATTAGCAAGTACAGAAAAAACTACACCTGCCAACTCACGCTGTGTCTTTTAATAAAAATAATTAATAATAAAGTGCTTATTAAGACATGTTTTAAAAATAAATGGTAATCAGATAAAGATCGACAAGAAATTCAATGAATAGCGAAAGTTCAACACTAGGCGAGAGGACTCGCGCGCATGATCGTAGTGAGTTCTGGACCTTCGACACAAGCATTTTATGTTGGGCTTTCATATTATGTTATACTGCAAATGTTCGACCTTGAAATAAATTGACAAAGCTGGGCAGTATTTATGCTGAGCTAAAAACAATAATAATTGTTTAATAATTTGATACAGCTCAAGGAGATATTGAAAGGGTTCAACAACAAATGTTATTCCTGTCATTCGTATTGGCGATACTTCAAACCAAGCATCGTCACATTCCCAAAATACATTTACAGTAAAAAAATATTCGATTGCTGCGCATATTAACAAGGCGCTTAAGCCTTGACGCACAATTCGCTACATTTCCCCAGCGCATTATTTAGCAAGCATTTCACTATCTTTGGGAACATCACCTCTGTGCCCAATAATATGGTTAAAAAGGATACTTAACTAGTTTTTTATTCACCGATAAGCAGATAGAAGACAATTAACCGATCAAATCGCATTTTCGAAAGCGAAAACTTTAATTTTTCAAGTTATTTGCATTCAAATTGATTTTTTTATGCTCACCCTACGTCCGTTCGAGACCCGACGTGCACGCATACTCGTTACGCATATAAAATTACTTGAAATATGTAAAACTAATTAAGAAATAACTCCTCTGACTTCTTTCACACTGCGTTGCGAAATTATAAAACTAGCATCATTAACTTAACATAAACCTACAATAAAAGACTATAAAACCATTGTTCCTGTTATGACGCAAGTCGACTTCCATTTTGAAATAGGCAACCAGGCAATTAAAAGACAGGATGGGATTTCATTCAAATCCATCAAACCAATTCGAAATCATAATTGATCTGTGCTGTAAAAAATGTAGAGGGTGGTTAGGGAATAGGCGCCAAAAATACAAAACTACGCGCGCGATGATGACTGTCCAAAACGCGCCAGGCAATCGACCGCGAGCCACGCAGCACATCCTACGAACGCAGATCGTTCAACACAAAATTATCTTTAATATAATGCTTGTTTACAGAAACATGTTTATATATAATCTCGGAACTTTGAATAAAATCATAAGTTAACAAATTCATTACATTCTAAGCACTATCTACTACTAAGCTTTAAACGTAAGTTTTATTCATAAGTTTTGCATATACTATGCAATATCAAAACAAAGTGGAATTAATAGGTTCATGTTCTTTGCTTAGTATGAAACCCTTTTTTTATGTGCCTAGTTGTCCCGGAGATGTAATTAACTGAAAATCATGCTCATTACTATTAACAAACAGCACAAATTGCTCAGATGGTTAGATGACTTTTAAGTTATTAGTTTAATTTCGTATAGAAAGATGTATTAAAGGCTCCGCAAGTAACACACGTAAGCACTTTATCTTTCTTAGAAGCATTGATTAAACTTAACCTTTCCACGTCTGAAAAATATATATTAGGTATATCAATTATTTATTCAAGGTTCTACTTATTCCAGAAAAGCTCACTTTGTTAATTTTTTTTAAATCTCAAAAAGTGGTCGATGAATTGCATTTGTCCCATTCCAGTTTAATTGAGGCGATCGGTTTTAATGTCCTTTCCACAAGAATTGAAATAATCTCCTGTTATTTTAAATAACTTCACCAAACAAACAATATGTTATTCATGAATAATATCATCAAACATCTTGTTAAAATAGATTTTGTAACCCGTGATGTGGTTGGTCACCATGGCCCTCATTGTGCGCGCTATCGGATAACAATGCTGTTCTGTCTCGCTGGACTCCTTCCAATGGCGACAATTTTTCACCACTCGTCTGTAAGTTGTGACTGGAGGTTTTCGCCAGTCATGTTTGAGACTTTTAAGTTTAAGAAACACCTGAGTTAAGATATTCTAGCGGAGCGCATGTTTTGAATGAAGTTTATCGATAAAATTCTTCCTTGGTACCAAGTTCAAGTGAGTTCTAAAACGAATAAATCTAGCCATTAATTTATAACAAAAAAGAGGAATTTATTTTCTCACAACCTATCCTTTCACACTGATTACAACACAATACAAATTTTTACTTGATTTCATATGCAACTCTATTGTACGTTACGCACGTATTGTGATAATATTTATAAGATTATTCATGTACAAAAAGAAATCATCTACCTACTTGATAAACGTGTGTAGATATTTAAATATATTAATAGTTTTAATTTTACGTTAACGCATCGTAACAAACATACGTAGTAAGGTAATATTTTTATTTTATTTCATTTTCTAATTCTTGGAAAACTTACAGCTAAGTGCAATTTATTAAGTTACAAAAAATATTAATAAAGAAGGCCATTTACAAAGTTCTCACATGTATTTTGTAAAAATAACTTACGTATTTAATGTTAATATAATTGGTTTCGTAGGTGCGTTATTGTGATAGCTACGAGTGTACAGACAGCCAAGACTTAAACCGCAAGTGATTGGTTAAATGAAAATAACAGAATCATATAAAACAGATTTATCTTTGATGAGAGAGGGGTTTGATATTGCAAGAGGGGATTTATGTCAATCAAAATGCGTGGACAAAGAGCTCTTAAATATTTTAAGTTCATGACCTCGGCTATAACTTTCAGTTGTTTTCGACGCGTCACCGAGGGACTTTTGTAATGGAACACTCTCAGCCATCCTCAGATCCACAACCTTGACACCAGATGACTGGATGACTACTGGTGAAACGTAGACGGTGAGGGTGATGGTGGACGATGGACAAGCAGATCGATACCAAAAGCAGAGCAAGCTACTAATATGATTCCAAGGGACCAAAACGTTAATATTTGTATAGATAGAAAGGAATCTCGGAAGGAACCGATTCCATATCCACGATGATCCATTCCGATGTCCACGCTGACGCAAGTTTTCTACGATCCTTATTTATAGCTTACAATAATGATTCGAAATGTTCTTCAAACGCAATTGAAAATTAAATCCATATTTCTTCTGAGTAACTCAAACAGTAGCAGGTAAAAAATCTATATTTGACTTGTTTAAAACGAAGTGAACCTAAAATGTATTTTGCTCAAAAATACAAAAAAAATTAAGGAAACATACCTACGTGTTTTAAAATAAACTAAATCTTTCATTATAAGTTGAAAAATAGATAAAAGTACGTGTTTAAAAAATAAATAAATAAGGCTACATATCTTGTTATTTTCTTTATTATAATTATTTTTTTAAAGTTTAAATGTAGCTGAGTTAGCTACATTTAAACAGCTACGAGATGACGAGAAGCACTTTCTAGCAGTGGCTTCCAAAACGCAAATTTCACTCAAACATTTTCATCGAATATTCATAGAAAGTATAGCTAAACAAAATTGTAAATCGTTATTATATTGACCGCCGCCGCGCCGCGTCGCGTCGCGTTGCGAGTAAGGGAGTACGCACATTGTTCTGGCGCAGTCGGCGTGAACCAGCGATAACAGCCACGCAGAAAAAACCATTCATATTTTATTCTGATATTTATTTGTAAAATCAATTTTTACAGATTCACCGAGCAGACCAGTTGTAGAAGCTCACTGCTTTCTGCGTTCATGTTGATTTTACTTGCTTAATATACCATACTTGTCTAGTCATAACAAAATATTATTATTGTTACTATTAGCTAAACATCAACTTCTAGCTTGATATTTCCGTAGCTGGTGAATAAACAGTAAATAAACAGTCTTTCATTTCAATGCCGGTAAAGAAACACTGTTTCGAACAGTTGATATGAGCTAATCTTGCGGCCGCACTCAAAGACCAAGAACCGGTTAGTGCTAAGTGAATAAGAACTTTATGACTTTAATATCTAAGTCTACATTTGCTTAGCAAAATATATACTTAAGAGCACTTTAATTAACCATTTGACATTCCGAGTGCGGGCGTTAAATTTATTGATTTGAGAACTGATAGTCAAGTTGGAATAGCCCGAACCTGAAATATCACCGGCGTCCTGCTTAGTATAGAAACTAGACCAGATGCATCTGAAAATTTGAATCTATTTCGTATACTACTTCGTGGAACTTTCAGTTTCTATTCCTATTATATTCGTGAAACTATAACATACGTGCGGCGGAGCTGTCGATGGTAGATAATTTGGTATTTGTTTGTTGATAAAGTACACGTCCTATATAAAACGAGATCGAGGTTTTAATATATTTATTTTTCACATTACTTCATACAGAATCAGTTCGAAACATGCAAACGTGAGTGAGGCTCGTTCTCAGGAACAGACTTTATTCAAAACTGATCTGACTCAACTTTTGGGTGCATGGCGTTATTTTAGATCTGTCTGCGAAAAGAAAACGACCAACAAGTCCACATGACCGATATTTTTCTTAGCCTAAAAGCTATAAAGCGTGCTTAAATTTATTTCAGCTTAGTGGTCGAACGCTAAAGCTACTTCGTTTTGTACAACCTAATGATGAAAATCTCATTAAAAATAGTTTACGGTTACAGGTTTTAAAAAAATGTGTCCTATATATATTTCACAACACAGTCGCTTTTTATTTGACAATTTTGGTGGGTAAGCCTTTCAGTGTTTACATTTTATTTTGATTTGTCTGACTATCAGAACTTCGAGATCCCTATCTCCCAAATACGGACCTTTTTGTAAATCATTAATTTAGATTTCGTCTTAAATGCTTGAGATCCAAAACGAGAGCTGAAAAATAAAAAAGTGCCTAGACTTAGCCAACAGTTTGGTGTTGGAGCTCGTTTTCCACTCGGTCCATAATAGAGTTGATAACTCAGAACTGACCCTCGCAAGGATATTACGTAATGAAACGTCATGGTTTTTACAACTCCAACAAGTGCTTAAGATCCAAAGATACATAAAACATTTCATACTTTCAAATACCAACTCAATCTTTTTCACAGTTTTTATTGAAAGTTTGACATCAGGTATGTTTGCAATTTAGAATATGTCAAGAACGACAAGTTTTGCAATAAAAATATCATGTAGCCTTATCGAGTGCGATTAGCGTTCCGCAGGAATCACAAATTTTAATGGGTTCCATAGTTTCAATGTTTTATGTAAGCCATACATTGTATTTTAATTAATTGTGGCAGCGGCGGCGTCGCGTTGCAAATGGCGAACCAACATGAAAGCCTACTCTCGTATATCTTATATAAACTGAGTGTATAAATAGCAAACATAAAATACACATAAACTTTAATGTATATGCTCCAAGAACTGTTCGTGACGTAGAGCAACGGAATGGAGACGATTACTGGGTAATTTATTTGATGGTGAAATATAAATGTGGAAGTCCAAGTCGGAATGGATTAAGTTGTATTAATATAAACAAATAAAATACAAATTTCAGTAGCTAAGTCGTAATTTTTTCTTAAAGCCAGGTAACGGGAACATATTATCCTTACACATTTTTCAAGTTGTAAGCGTGTACAGCGACCTGTTTAAAAACTAACCAGGTGACAACAGAAAAAGGTTAATAATAACGGATAAGCCGATTTTCGAAACTATTCACACAAAAATAAAACAACTCTTAGGCTTACTTTAGGCGCGAATTTGAGGCTAAATTAAAGTTAATACTGTCAATTTCTGTTGGACTGCCTGCGACATAGAGCAATATTTTAACCCTAGTTTAATCAATAACTCAGATCTTCGCACGTCAGCCCTGATTAAGTAACTGATAAAAGCCTAATAAAAACTCGCGAGTAATATAATACCTACGTATTGGATTAGAATAATCCTTGCTTACTGAAAAATCGGTGTTCCTTAAACAAATATCTGTTCCCATTCTGCTTTGGTGTACACAACAAGGCTACTTACTGCCCAACAACACCATGACACCGTTATACAATATTTACTGTAATACCTAAGACCAAAAACAAAGCGCTTCTTGACAAAATATTTTTTATAAAAATTTCACAAGACTAAGTAGGTTGCTTTGTCCGAGATTGCATAGTTATTGTTTAATGAAAGTAATTAACTGTGACCGTCGGAGAGGCCGGTGGACAAAGAGGAACAATCCGCCTTGAGGTGCTGACTCAGCGAGTTGTGCGACGGCCCGACGTAACTGGCACGCCTAGCACAAGGAGGTGAGAAAGCTGGATGAGGTAAATTTAAGGGAAATGATTTTTAAATAAATTCAGAAGACTTCCTCACTAGTTGTTTCCAGGCGAGTTCCAAATGCGTTCAGCAATTAGCAACGTGTAACATTTCTAGTGCTATTAGAAATATTGTCATATAAAAAAAAATAAACACGGTTTGAATAGTTTTGTTTTCAGATCCTTGAATTAGAAAAGAAAATCAAGTCTAAGTCAAAAGAAATTTTAATACTTGATGAACGTGAAAACGTAAAATATGTAAATACACGAAGACTTTGGCTTTCAAAAGGTTTTGAAGGTTAAGGAAGAGGAAAAATATAATCCGGAAGATGGAAAAATAACCTCTCGGCACTTTTTTGTCAAATTAGTCACATTAATGAAATAGTGGATACGTATACAGTAAACTACGACACGAAAAAAACACCATTATATTTAGATAGAAACCCAATATGTTGCAATTTGATAGGTAGTTCTTTTTAAATGGCATTCAAAACTTGATGTGGCGCGAAGATATATATCTGCCAGTGTGGTGCATTTGTAATAACACCAATAAGACAAATAAGTCAAAAAAGACAAAACGCAACATTACATTACATGGGCACTGAGATTCAAAAATTACAACTAATCCTATTTTAAAAATCGAGGTGGGTGCTAAATATTACTTCTTGCAAGATATTTTTGGTTAAAGCCAGTTAAATAAAGTTTTATTTGCTTATAGTCCTAGTAGCAATAAGAACTTGGTTGTATTCTAATGCCGTTATAAGCTCCAAATAATCAGCCAGGTTTTGCACCAAAACTTTTTCAATATTGGGCACTATACAAAATACAACATCCAAAATTTCTTACTCCATTCTTTGAAAGTACAAGTACCTCGGTTAGTTAAACTGCAAAGAGACCGCCTATAGCTTATTGATTAGCTTGCATACATCAGACCTCTTCGTCAGGCGGCTAAGATTCCTCTCCCATCGGTGTATCACACCTACAACAACCTAGTAGGGCGCTCGCGCCATTCTTGATTAGGTTCCCGTGAGAATTATGTGTGCCATTACCATGTCAAACCTTTGAAATAAGTGATATAAATGCTGAAACTATGGGCTTCAGGATAAGGGTTGACAATTTTTATAGAATAGGAGACTGTTTATTTAAGGTGAGGTTGAATTTTTTTTTTAGGTATTTAAGGGCAAATGCACCCTTCTAGTTGAGTTTTCGGTAAAGTAAAATTTATTATCAGCCCGGTACAAATGTGTAGGTAGGTGCAAGCTATTGGAATGTCTCAAGTAATAAATCTTAAAATGAAAATTCTCCAATTTTCAGTTCTCTTTTATATTAACTAAAAGGCATTTTAGTGATTGACACGAGCAATGAATATGAACTTATTAAATAACTATTTCGGGCGTTCAAATATGAAGGACTGTTCGGCCAACATAATGAGATAAGATAACAATCAAAACTAAAACTGCTACACTATATATAAAATTATTACAGATAGATTTTGATAGAAACCAAAGATTTTCTAATTCGAAAATTAAAACACAAATACTCTAATTCTTCTAAATATTATATAAACTATTAATTTTAATTACTAGTTCCATTTCAATTTATTTAACTACATAACAGCAAAAACCGCAAACTCGCACATACACGTATACGCAAAGGGGGCTTGCGGGCGGGTGCGGTGGCGGGGAACAGGGTGCGCGTGCGCCGACCGACGCGGAAAGATCGCAGATACCAACCGCCCGCCAGATGACGCCTGCTTCCCCCCTACAGGAATTACTCGTACTTTTTGTGGCTATAAAATGTTATATAAATTATTAATTTCTCATGGACATAAAACGCCAGTGCAACACTGCTTACCATCATGCAACACATTACCGCCACACAACCGCAACACCAGAGCGTTTTGGTTCCTAGAATTGGTTTTATGTTGTTCTGAAAGATGAGGTTATTCTGAGTAGGAAAATACCAGAATTTGGTGTAGCTTTTTTTCATTTGATATTTTATTGTTGACGATCAATGCTGACGAGGACCTGGTTGCGTTGAACCTTCAGGCCTCGAGGTGAATCCTACGAGGCGAACAGTCAAAGTGGTTTTCTATATTTTCTAATTTCCGTCCAGTCTGCAATATATTTATCTCTCTATAGGATATAACATTTACTGAATTAACGACCACTAAGTATACTTTGTTAGCGTCTGGAATATATTGGAAAAAAAATTACTTAATCGTTACTAATTAACCAATAAAATAAGCATAATATTAATATTATAAGTATAATAGTGTTGTATATTAATATTTTATCAAATAGGGGACTACTAATGCATTATAGCCTCAATTGTTAGAAAAGTATTCTTAATATTTCGTTGGATTTTAATTTAAAGTGGGCTCCTAATGTTTTTCGGCATCATATGAACCTCTAGAACGAGAAATGACTTTAATATATTTAATAGTTTGATAAATATGGGGAATTCGTTTCAGCAATTCTCTATTCCTTTATTAAGTGCCTGAGCACGAAATGACCAGAGCTTAAACCAGCTCCTTTCAGATGAATCCATCAGCTCACGCCGAACTCGATCATACCCTACACTTTCAATTCGATTAACGCCCGAGATTGAATAATCGATTCGCCAGCCTCAACGCCGTGTACTTAATTACGAGGAGGCGTAAGACGTGAACTGCCAAGACGGATAGCAATACATAAACCATCTTGTATCGTCGGGGTATCTAGTACACAAATATGGAGATGTTGTCAGAGCTTACGAAACTAGCCGTTGGAAGACAAACTAAAAATTAAAATAGCTAAACGGGGCTGGTGAGGCGTCTAAGCAGAGCGATTGTGTGGCGCAGCGGGAGATGGAAGTTTCATTATTTTATAATAACTAGCGAGAGAAAGACCGCGTCATCGCCCGGCCGGAATTAATTGCCGGCCCGACGGCGACCGACCGGCGACCGACCGGCGACCGGCCGCACAAAAGCACCCATTGTCGTGTTTACCAATGAAAACTAATTATACTGTTTGGGAAAACTTCTATTTGATATGAAATTTGATTTGTTATTAGCCTTTGTTCTCGTTATGTAGGTTTACACTGAAACGATAAGCGGTTCTCTTTATCTTCATGCAGCAAATGAAGAATCGCTTGACAGAAATAGGAAATAATAAAAAGAAACTACATTATTGGCTCTTAACTATTTGCCCAAATAAAAGATTTATCGAATATTGTTTAATAACAATTCAACCAGCTATTTTCTTATGATGATTCCTTATAGCACAGTAAAACGAGTGGTCATAATTAACATGATACAAATGAGGCGTTTATAAAGGACAACGATTGAGCGCTATTTAAGTACATATATTTTAAAACATCTTAATTAAAAATAATCAAACCTATTTACGAACGCTCTCTAGAATATTGATCTTAAAACAAAATACTCCAGCTTATCAATATAGCTCATTAAATTCAATCAGGGCGATCTCCAAACTCACATAATAATTAAATCCCTTGACAACGTCGTAACAACATCAGCTATATTTTTATACATTTAGATACAGCTTACATTAACATACGCACGGTTCACTCGTTTGAAACATCTGTACCTACCGATATAGTATCGATCTGAAATCGAGATTATACTAAATCGATGTTAAGACGTGTCGGCCGCGATCCCGGATCGATATAAATCATCTTATTAACTATTGTTTTGGAGGTGTGGTGTGAAACAGGCGAGATATTATCGATCTTTTGGATGTGTTTTAAATTAACATAATAGGTTTTGTGAATGGCTGGCCGACTCTTGTTTGACTGTCGAAAGTCGATCGTCACCTTCCAATTGGATCTTATTAAAAGAGAATGTGATTAGATTTACTGTTAGTTGTAAATTTGGTAAAAAATTGGCATAAAAAATCGATGTAAATATATTTAAATAGCATTTATAAATCATCTCAATAATTTTGCGCACCTCGAAAGTCTCGAAATAGTGGACGGATCTGGTTAAAATATTACAAAATGGCGCAAAAAAAAACACAATGAAATTTCTTTTTGAAATATACTCCCTGAGTAGAGTAACTGATTTATTCAAAATTTACAAACAAGATGCTAGTTACAAGTTTCATATTGCAAGCAAATATTAATGTTTGTAATATTTGTTCATTCATAATTTCCATATATTTCAGAGAAATTGTTTAGCAGGGTTTGGCACATTGAATTTTGCTTATCATAACTAAATTGCCTTCCAGAAACCGCAGAATTAAATTTAGAGAAAGCACGCGATTGCGTTATTGATTATTTATTTATTTGTTTGGAAAACTCAACAGTTTATTTAAAAGGTAAATAAAAATTAAATCTTACAAAACAAAACTTAAGCCAATTACAGAGTTTCAGAACATGATGAATAAATGTTGTCTAGAGCACCCACAGGAAAATTTTCTAATTGTCTTTCAGTTTCAAATCAAGAATATGGATTAAGGCACTGTGTCGCATGTATATATTGGCAATTTTACACACAAAAAGATCCACTTTCAGATATTTATTTTTTACAAACTTGAAACCTATTCTGTTTTCATTTAAAACACAGTTTGAGCCTTTATTTCCTTCACAACCCTTGCTAACCTTATTAATTAATTGCTCTAAAAATACTTTGTATTTTCTCAAATACAATTTACATATTACACAAATATAATACGCATTTTCATGCATATTTATAATATTGATTAATCGTAACACAAGTCAAAATCGACGCGTTGTTTCAGATGTAATTTTGGCCACGCCCCCTGGCACGCTATCGACTCCGGCGCATCGGAAATGCACTTTTTATCTGAACTATACTATGGTTTTGGCTTTTCTTAGAAAATATACATATGATAAAAACATTTTTTGTCTAAAATCTTTTATTATAAGCCCTACCTACCTTTCAAACATCGTGTGTATAAGCTTATGTATGGACTATTATGGGTCGACATAGCATTATTAGTCGATATAATAATCAAATTCAAAACTCATTTAAAACACCTACGATAAAAGGATTTGGATGCTATTTATAAATCGTTATACATCGCTTGCCCGTTTGCCGGCAAAAAAATTTTGTTTGTATTTTTTCTTCAGATTATGATTCATGTGTATCAGTGTATGATTTTGAATACATTTACTAATCTTCAAATTTCCCAACAATATGGTCGGCAACACACGACACAGACAGACGCACCTACCCTACCTCTCGCACGGTGAGCTATAATGATTAGTTAGGTTGTAGTGCCATAAATACCACCTCATTACACCGGAGGCTGCGAGTAGGTATCGCGCACCTCACATTTCACGCGCCCTCACTGGAGACCTACTACGGACTGCGATTTACCAAACTTATTTAAATTGGCCCTAGTAAAAATAAATCATGTTTGCGTCTTACTAGGTTAAAGAAATTAATTTTTAAATAAATCCTTAGAATACACACCAACTTTATGGCCCAAAAGTACCTAAGCAGAGCTTTTGTTATGGACGACCGTACAGCGAAGTGAGAACACAGAATAAACAAGCACACATAAATATAAACAACCATGAACCGAGCACAAACATCTGTGTTCATCGCACAAATGAATGCCTCGACCAGGACTCGAACCTAGGACCTCCGGCGTATGAGGCACAGATACAACGTATTGCTGTTTTTTATGGATATAAGAGAAACTTCCCTGACTCGTGTAGACTTGTTCTATTCATTATCTTCTATTCATTTCATTCATTCGTTCTATTCATCTAAACGACGGACCATAGAACAATGTGCATCCATATACTACTGTCATTCAAAGTGTAATATGTGATTCAATATAATCAACTTGAAAAGAAAACGAAAAAAAAAACTTAGAAACTCGCAGTGTATTTCGTAAATTAAGGTTTATAGTAGGACCCCAAGCCGGGGCGTGATCGTGGCAAAGCGCTGCGATGGGCTCGCCTGCTTGTAACTTATGCGTTTTCTAACACTTTCCTCTTTGTATATTTTTGCATTTATAGGCTTTTCTTTTATGTAAACTGTTGTATGTAACTAATGTATTTGCTTTGACGCTCATATGCCCTTTGATGAAACCATATTAATATATAATTTATAGTGACAAAGTATACCTACATATCAAAATGTTTGGCATTTGTCACCAGGTGTTTTAGCTAAGTACTTTCAAGTCACGTGGACAAGAATTATGTGATCACAAACAATTACATCAATGAAAAGATATTTTGAATGGTACAGCTTCTTTTTTGACCAGCAAACTATAATTTTCATACACCTATCATATAAAAAAAAATATTGGGTAAAGTTAGATTGCAAGTCTAGTCTTTTATAACTAAGTATCAAGTATACCTACGTAAAGACATACAATCAGTTACCACGATAAGTGATCGGAACATGTATCCAATTTCAGAATATTTAAAATTGGTTTGAAAATATAGTTAGTTAAAAAATTTTAAAATTTTGGCTTTGCTGTAATAGAGGGCGCGCAAGGCACTAACTTTTAATGCAGATTATATAAAAAAAGTATCAATAAACTTAAAAACTGGATAAAAAATTTATAAAATAAGTGAATGAGTACTTAATACCCAACAAGATATTAATACCTCCTCTATCCCTCACCATATAACATGGAAAATCATTTTATCGCCTCATAATTCGTGTTTTTACAATATGGCCGACGCTGTAACAAGGTTTTGCATCTGTTAATTTAAGTCCCAGGCGCTGAGGGCGGGGCGGCCGCGGAGCGGGCGGGTGTGCGCCCGCGCAAGCCGGGCGAAGCCGCGGGCAACGCTCTGTATAGCGCACCTCGACGATTTCCAGTTCAGATGATTTTCTTTAGGAGGATTTTAAATAGATGCTAGTTTATGGCCTGATTCTAGATAATGCTGCGTTTGAGCTATCGGGAGCTGCAGGGCGGTAAGGGTGGTTGGTGGAGGTGTTGGTATGTTATAAATATTTAAGCGCAATTTTATTTAGTACTTCTAATTTTCAAATACTTCTCATGATTGCGGATTTCATATTACTTTTGGATACAAAACTTATTTTTACCTAGTTCATAAAAGTACTATTTCCTGGACATACTCGTAGAACATATCTTAGCCTTTCTGATATGTGCTAAAAAAGGACTCTTTTATGTACCGAAACAGTGGACTGCTTTTCAAATACTTCATTTGTTATATATTTTTATATATCTTTCATGTTGCTGTGAAGCAGATTCTTGTATACTTCAGATCCTACATAAAAAAGGAAATTCATAAATATTTTTCATTTTAAACAACTCCGTTTATATTATTTTCAATGTTTTTCTAGTTACATTGTTTTAATTATTTAGTTTTACCTATTTCTCTGTAAGGGCAGATATTTCTATGGTTTAGTAATCACGGCACCTCCTTACCGTCCCGGCGGCTGTCGCCACATATTGGTCCTGATGCGACTTCAGAAGCACATACAGTAAGTATTTTTAGTGAAAAAATAGATAAACTATCAAATTATTATTCAATAGTAAAATAACAATATCAGTAAATCAAAAATAAATAAAATTCCCGGACAAATTCTAAAACCAACTCTATAGCCGTGTTATGGATGACCATAAAGCGAACTGGGGGAATTTAACATACAGAACAAACATATGTACATATATAGATATAAACAAAGATGACTCGAGAACAAACATCTGTATTTACACACAACTGAATGCCCCGATCAGGACACCAACTTGGGACCTCCGTAACACTGAACAATTTTTGAATAGTTCTATAAGTAAAATAAACCTTTTTTTTCTATATTAGACTCAAACTAGCTAAAACTCCGAATTAGGTACATATAATACAAGCCACTGTATTTCTGGGTACCTACGTCTTCGACTGACTACGCTGCGTCTTTACGCAGCGTAGTGGTCTATACCACGAATCTAATAAATAGTTAATTATGCGTAACTATTGTCTGCTACTTAGGTTCTCATTTTTAAAACGAGGTGCATTCCTGGTGTTAATGGGAGCGGACTTACACCTGCACAAAAGGTCCAGTTTGAATCTTGGCAATTAATTGCATCCATAATATATGGTTTGCTTAGGTTTATAAAGTGCGTATGTTGGTCTAGCAGTTTTAACACTATTGTAACAAAATTAATGACAGTAATTCATATGCATTCAAAAACTTAATTTTTTGAAACTAACCTTCAAATAGAACATGAAAATTTCTCTTGCAGCCCTCTGTTACTAAAGCACCTCTAAACAAATAACCTAACCCAGTATTTAAACTATACCCATAATGAGTAACCTGCATAGAAAGCATACCAGAGCCACATAAGCCACAGAAGTGCCTAGTAAATCAGTCCGCGCGTCAAGATAGTGCTGAGATTCCAGCTCACTGCGCATAGGACGTGGCTGCCAAAGCTCAGTTATTGAAAAAAACTATATTTTCTTCTAATTACCCACTTCTTGTGGCTGTCTAGGAACTGTGGAGGAAATTGAGCGATTTGTCGTGTGAATTTGTTGAGAAAATCAACTTCACGATGTAGGTGCGCGGTGCGGGCGTCAGCGGTTTACTTACGTGAGGAATGTGTTGAAAGCGTTTTCTTTTTAATCGAGCTTTTTAGTATCAAATAGATAAATAGGGCCTACCTTCACATGCGTGACATTTTTGGTAAAATTGAGCAGAGACTGTTCAAGTACGAGGGGCGGCTGATAAATTCGCGGCCTAGGGTACTTAATGAAACAAAGTCATAATTTTTTTATTTTTATATTTTAATGTGATCCCCCTCAAATGAAATACACTTTTCGCAACATGAATACAAGGCCTTTAAAGCATTTAAAAAATATTCTGAAGATTGCTCTTCAAAATGGCTTTCTACGGCAGACTTCATTTCATTATCATCCGAAAATCTTCGCCCCCGCAACTCCTTTTTCAGTTTTGAAAAAAAGGAAACACTCACTGGGAGCCAGGTCCAAACTGTAGGGTGGATCATAGATTTCTGCAAACCCAGTGGCTTTTAAGGCATCCCTCGCAACGCGAACGGTGTGTCCGGGCGCGTTGTCTTGCAGAAACAACACTCCGCGCGCCAACTTGCCTCGTCTCTTCTGAACGATTGCTTCACGTGCTTGACCCAATAAATTGGCGTATTATTGACCATTCATTGTAGTTCCCTTAGGCAAGTAATCAATAAATAAAATTCCTTTGCTACCCCATAAAATGGTCGACATAATCTCGGAGGCCGACTTTTAACTTTAAACTTCTTTGGTGGCCTTTTTCCCTTTTTAATCCACTGCATAGACTCTTGTTTGGACTGCAGATCATACTGACGTTTCCAGGTTTCGTCTACGGTTTCAATGCGATTACAAATTTCATCAAAATCGCACGGACACAACTCCAAAAAATCCTGACAACTCGCGAGTCGTCGTTGTTTGTCGAGCGGCGTGAGCATTCGCGGTACGCAAAGCGCGTAAGTTTTTTGTAATGTGTAAATTTTGGTGCATAATGTCTCCGATTCCCTCTTAACAAATTTGCGACAACTTGTCGTCTTCACAGCTCTCTCTTCCTTGTTGAACCAGTCGAGCCCATTTTTTACCATAGAATACGAAGGCCCAAAATCTTGAAGAACCGATGCAATTTCTTCAAAAATGTCTTTCGGTGATTTTCCTTTTTTCACAAGGAATTTAATCACTGCTCGGTGCTGAAAATAGCGAGAATTTTCAGTTTCGTTGATTGTCAATGGTGGTGTTGCTTGTTCCAGGGATGAAGTGTTAATGAACCGAATTAAACAAAGGGAAATTAAACTACTACAACTTAGTTGGGCAACTAGTGATATCAGTATTGAGATGATTTGTCATCGCTAAGTACCTCAGGTCGCGAACTTATCAGCCGCTCTGGTATTTCTTTAGATTCAATTCATCGATTTACGTTAAAATAAATTACTTAAAAATAGTTACTTTTTTACAAGTTTAGTATTCATAGTTTATAACATTATTGATATTGTTGTTTATTTTTTCTTTATTTTACTCAGTTTCTCAAAAAAACCAATTTATGCATATTTGAGTGCATGTGCTAGAGGGAGTCGTTTTCGTCCTCATAAGATAATTTTAAAATTCTGCGGAACCTAGACCAAGGCACATCATCGCCGCGGTCACCCTCTGCAGTGTCACCGCTGCCAACTGCACGGGCGCCCAGGTGCGTTATGTGCCTGGTGCCTCACTTCACCAAGTCCGTCTCCACCAGACTGCGTGTTTTGTGGCCAATCCAGCCCCACAGAAAACCACAGGAGCTGCCCTCGCGCTCCCTGGTCTATTTCAAAGTGGTCAGCGCCCAAACGGGTGTTGGCCCTTACTCCATCTAACTATTTGCCGCTGCAAAGCCCACACAGCCCAAGCCTGCTCCAGAAAACTGGAGACTGCAACCCGCTGCACGCCCTCATCCCACCCCGGCACCTCACCTCTCCCAGACCTCGCCTCGACCTTCTATGGCGGATGACCTGACAGTGATATTTGATGCCATCAAGGAGGTTGATCTCGACGAACTCTCAACTCTAGCTAGTAAACTTAAGGCTTCACGCTCACCTTCAGAGCGCCTCATAGCTTTGACAGAACATAATTTCCGTCTCATTTCATTATAGGTTCATTTAAATTAACTGATCCCTCGGATACACCGGCTTCTGCCGCTGCCGAAGGCTGCCCAGATCGGTCATACCTCATGTCCCTTTGAGGACCATAAGTGCAACTTTAATAACCGGCGGACAACCCCTTAGCGCGTCTCGGTTTGCGTGCGTTCTCGAGCGCACGTCGATCGCAGACGCCTCCCGCTCCATTAGCCCCCGCGCTAACTGAGCACCCAAATTTCACTGGTTGTTGTCGTAATATATAATTTCATAGTTGTATACCGTAATAAGTTTCTAACGCCGTTTTCACGGCGGACAGTGGCTCGTTAACCGTACTTCTAATAAGTTTCTAACGCCGTTTTCACGGCGCACAGTGGCTTGTTAACCGTACTTCGTGGAACGTGAGCTTCGTCGACGGGAATTCGTTGTTCCAGGACTTCAAGTGCCGTGTTCGAGTAAGTTATCCGCGTCGTTCTCAACCGCCCTACTGCGTGTAGGGTGGTTTTAGGAAGTTAGTCATCGTTGTTAGGTTCATATATTGTCCCTCCCCAACCCCTCCGCAATGGCTTCCCTAAGCTCTGATGAGATTAGGAAGAAGTTACTGGATAGTACCGGTGCTGAAGGCATGTATATAAATGCTGACAAGTACCGTTTCTTAGATTCTCTCATCCCTCATTTCATGACGATAATGTCCACAATGGCCCCTCAGGCCACCCCAGTTCCCCAGACCCCTCAGGTCTTAGGCCCTCCCGCGTCCCCTGCGTGCGAAGTAGACGCCCCTCTGCGCCGCAAGCGCGCACCCGCGACTGAGTCTTCCTCGGACGCCACCCCAACTGGCCCTGAGCCTCCCTCTTTCACCCTTGTTAAGAAGCGCTCTAAGAAGCGCTCGAAACAAGACCCGGCGCCCTCCACGCCCGTCCCTACACCCCCTGCGGCGTCTTCAACGCCAGCTGCCCCGGTGTCTTCAACACCCGCTCCGGCCCCAACTTCTGTCAAGGCCAAGGACCCACCACCCGTTTTCCTTCGGGAAAAGGGTAAATGGACTGAGGTCTCGACACTGTGCAATGAGCACAAGATCCATTACACCCGAGCGGTAAACTCGGGTGAATCTATTAAAATCACTGTCTCGTCGATAGACGATTTCCGAGCTTTGACTAAGCTCCTCACCGATAAGCAATATGCTTATCACACTTATGCTCTGTCAGAAGAGCGTAAGATTAGAGCGGTACTCAGGGGAGTCCCGTTCGAATTATCGAACGAGGCTATCCTTGAGGATCTGCAGTCCCAAGACTTCCCGGCACTCGCGGTGCATAAAATGCACAGCAAGTACGGGAGGCAACACCCTCTCGCTTTGGTGATTCTCGCCAACGTCCCCAAGTCCAGAGAGATCCTGAAAGGGGTTAGCTCTATTTGCGGCCTCTCTGGGATCTCGATCGAGGCGCCTCATCGCCGCGGTCGTCCCGGCCAGTGCCATCGGTGCCAGTTGTACGGGCACGCGGCGGCCAACTGCCGCGCACCGCCCAGGTGCGTCAAGTGCCTGGTCCCGCACTTCACTAAGGAGTGCAATCGCACTCCTGAAACTCCCTCTCCTCCCGATTGCGTGCTTTGTGGCCAGTCCGGCCACACCGCAAACTACAGGGGCTGCCCTCGTGCACCCCGTTGTATGCGTTCCAATCCCAAGAGGTCGGCACCCAAACAGGCCCCGCGCCTTTCTCAAGAAAACTTTCCGCCGCTGCGTAGCCGGGTTCCTCCGGCTGCTAAGCCTACACAGTCTAGGCCTGCCCCAGAAAACTGGAGGCAGCGCCCCGCATCGAATCCCATCCCGGCTCCTCGCCCATACAAACCCACTCCTCAATCCTCCGTAGCAGACGATATGCGTATCGTCTGCGACGCTATAAAAAATGTCGATGTTAGTGAAATCGCAGTCTTAGCCCGTAAACTTAGGGCTTCACGTACTCCGACAGAGCGTTTGCTAGCTCTGGCGGAGCATAGTTCCCTTCTCAATTCATTGTAGGTTCATTTAAATGAATTGATCCCTAAATCATGCTTCGGCCGACCTCTGCCCAGCCCCGGCTTCACCGGAGGCTGCCCAGAACGGCCACCAACTCATGTTGAGCACCTTCAGTGCAACTTTCACTACAGGCGGAAGACCCGCTAGCGGGTCTCTGCCAGCGCGCCCAACTTCCCGACGGGTGTCGCTTCCGATGAAGGCTAACGGTAATAACTACAGCCAACAGGTGGTTTTTAGTGGGTAGGTGCCATTCTGGTGAGTCCCACATAACCCCCCCGCAGAGGAATTTACCTGCGGGCGGGTATGCATGACGCACCTTCCACCTCCCTCCCGCGAGGGTGCCTCGGCAGCAAAAAAAAAAAACCCCTTAGCTGATTCCCGCTTGCGCACCCTCTTACCTAATCGAGTGTCGCTTCTGATGAAGGGTAACGGCAAAATCTTGTACAGCCATCAAGGTGGTTTTTAGTGGGTAGGTGCCACTCTGGTGATTCCCACATCACCCTGCAGACCGGCTGCGGTATGCATGATTCAGTTAGGCGCAAAACAAATAAAAAATGAATTTGACTGGCGATTGATTTCCTAAAGGGAATGAAAATAATGCACAACCTGCATTTTTTTTTTAAATTTTACTATAATTTATATAAATTACTATTTAAACTATTTAATACTATTTAAACCACACTACTTACTTAGGTACATTTTTTAATTACTTACAAAAATTTGTTAGTAACATTTGGTGTGAGAGTATGTAGTTTTAAATTTTAATGAAACTAAAAATCTTCTTCTTATCAAAATAAAAAAAAACGGTTATATATGTCGAGTTTAACTTCTCAAGAATCCTTGTAAGAAAAAAATTGGCCAATTTCTTTAATTTAACTCGTTTTCACACAAAATAAACATCCACCCACAAATACAAAATATACGTGAATCCTAGACAGGTCCTAACAAAAAATGGCACACACCATCCATCCTGCCAGTTCCCAGCCTCCCGCAGCCATGTTGGTCCTCCTGTTTAATGAAGTGCGGTAATTAAACGTGCGCCGGAGTGGATTGCACGCAGCGCTCCCCTCTCCCCTCTGCCGCCCGCGCAGCCTCAACAAGGGAATTAAGATGCTGTAACTTTGGCAATTAATTAACTTATGCAATAGAAATTCAAGTAAAATTGGTTTGAAAGTATTATATATTTTAAAAGCTAAGATGATAGAAAACTTTAGGTCAATATTTTTCAACTGTATATTGGAATAACACTAGAATAACACGTGTAAAACCGGTATAAACTACTGGATGTTCAGAAGAGAAGTTCTGGATACTTTATCTGGTTCGGGGTACTGTATTTATTCCCTCTCGTCTTACCTATAATATTTTTTTAGGCGTACTTTAATCTACCAGTAATGTAATGAAATATTTGTCTAATAAATTATACCTTTTGGTTGATATATGGCGAAACTAGAAATAATTAAACTGTACCTATATGACACCATAAAAATTACGTTAAGTAAAAAACAAGACAATTTATTTGTCATTAATCTAATGTTGAACGTGGAACATTTCACTTTCTGAATGCGGCATTCTTTTACACCTTTTATTCGGCATTCATCAATTCACGTTGTTAAGACGACGTCATTTAATTTTCAAAATATAAAAATAATTAATGGCTAATAATAAGAGCAATAAAAATATTTTAAGTCTTCATATCCAAGGGTTTAGAAACTGTTGTCAGCCTCTTAAGATCACGTAGGTGTTTGCAAGTCCGTACGCAGTGGAACAAGTATGTACTAGGTAGGTAGCTAAGGTACTCGGACTTGATCGACTGGCTTCGACCGGTGGACGCTCAATATTAATCTTGCTAGGTTCTTTTTTGTTAGATAATGTTGAATTGATTTGCTAGTGTTAATTGCTCAGTGGCAAAGATTATAGCGTCGATTCATATTAATATCAAATTAAAGAAATATTGCTACCTGGAAACCGTTTGATTTTGTTTTGATTTGTTTAAGCGTCGCTGCTTCCTAGATCTGGTTTTTTGGAAGTAATGAGTCTTAGTAAATGAGTACAAAAACGCGTGGAATCCATCTGATGTGATATATAGTATTAGCTTTCACACGCATCACATGATATTTTGGATGTTTTGATTTAAAATATCTTCAAATAACGATCTGTTATTTCAGTTATTGAGAAGATTGAAAGGTAGATAGGTACTCAGTAATACCCAACAAACCTAATACATCGTTTACCTGACACTCGTCTCAAAATAATATCGACTGTGGTATATTGCCATAATTGTTATTTACTATTTATTTATTTGTTAAACATATATTTTCATCATGCGTATTGCCCAGACATGAGGATTAAAAACAAGTTTAAAATTCAACAGCGAAAAGTACAATAAGTATGATATTTTTGTTACACTAATATATTTTTATTAAAAAATATGGATGAACAAAAAATTTGTTGTATAAATAAAGCAAGACAATGAAGTATCTAAATAAAATGTAGAGGTCCTCAGTACCTAAAATTGTTTTGTTAATTCGGAATGGTTTGCCAGACATTTTTACCTTTAGCATTTCTTCCACGGCAACCAAAATAAAAAGGCTTATAAATCAAACGGACTTATTCACAAAAATACCAAACGACACCTTACGCCCACAAACAAAATGAGAACACCAAGAAAACGAGAAAAACGAATTTTAAGTGGCATTTGTGTTCCAAATCTCAAGCATATTGCTAACAAATCACAGGCGAATGGGTCGTTTAGCCCCATTTGTGGGGGGTGAAGGGAGTTGGGGTGGTAATTGTGTTTACAATACATCCCTCCAGCCCCTTCCGCTCGTTCCTCATGCATAAACAGGGTGACGCTTAGCGAGTACCTGAGGAAATCTTCCAGGGAATTGTGCCGCCGCCGCCGCCCGCCGCCGTTAGCTGATAGCTGTCTAATGCTCTCGCTCATTCTGCACGCCTGGTAGTTTTATGTGTGGCTTTGGATTTTTATTCTGTAATTATCTTCAGGGGCTCTCTTTTTATGGGTGCCGTAGAGAATAGATCAATGGTATTGTTGTAATGGCTAGGTACAGTCAGCAGAAATTCTGCGACAGTTTTGTCTGTTACAATATATGTCAAAGTGGGTAGCTAATCTAAGCATAATGATAATTTTTACAAATATTTTACTATTTGTATTTTTTCTTTTATTTGGGTAAGTACTGATGTTTACTTCGCATATTCCAAAATTTACAATCTGCAAAAGGTAAAACCTTACAAAAACCTTAAATATTAAGAACATCTTAAGACCATTAATGTAATGAAAAAATAATTAAGAATTTTATGGTTTTACATTTCAAGCCTATAAGAAAATACCACTTAAAGTAGGAAAATATTTGAACGGAGCTTTATGTTTCATAAAAATAAGTTAATTTTTGTTTATTACTAAGCATACAGTTATAAAACCCAAGTCTTATTATTTCGCTTATCTTCCTTCCCTGTTAAAATTCAACATCATGCCATCCTTAATACTGGTGTATTAACGCCAGCGAACCAACCATAAACCAGCAAAGACGATCTCCATACTAAACCTTAAAGAAAAAACAAATTTAAACTGCAAAATGTAACATTCTTTAAACAAAAACCTCATAATTTTTCATCTAAATGGAAGGGCGTAGTACCGGAGGAGGTTTAACGAGGCTGTTCCTCGTTCCCATGGAAACGCCATAAAATATAATAAACAATTTGAGTTCATGAACACGCGCGACGAGATCACGTGGTCGGGGAAATCTCGCGGCACGCAGGTGGCTTCTTAAAGCACTCTTATACGGGATTCTGTTTTATTGTAGCCTTGTTGAGTAATTAGTGAAGATGACAATGTTGAGTTGTGGAAATTTGTTTTTTGTCAGATTTCAATTGACTTAATGATTTCTGTTTGTCGTTAAGTTGTTTTGTTTTTGAGTGATAATTTTTACCATAACTTATTATTTATGCCAAATATTTAATATAATATAGAAGTTGTGATATTGAAAAGAGCTTGCTTAGCACTCTGATGCAAGATAAAAGAGATACAAAGAACAATAATCTCTTGTTTATTAGTCATCAAAAAATGACGAATACGAAGTATTTGAGGTTTGACTTATGACGATAAATATAGGCGATCAATTTCCAAAGCGATAATTATTTAACCGAAGTTAAAATGTCTGTTTAGTAGATACATGTGATACGAAAGAACACTAAAATGTAGTTCTTACAGCTATACGCCAAAAACGGTGTGTTTAAAAAAAAAGTCACTATCATGTCAAAGGAAATACCAAATACATTAAACCAAAAAAGGTACCACGTACCTCGCTATCATTCACATTTTTTTGAATTCTTAGTAACGCTAAGACCAACGCAAGTTGAACGCGAAGACCAACGCTTGTTAAATTTACTTTAGCTATATACCAAGTACAATGTGTGTAAAAGAATTTAAGATTTAAAGAAAAATACCCCGTTTTATCAATTATATTGCTCCCAAGGTGCACCTGTTAAATAACAGCGTGAGACACCAAATGATAACTGAAATATTTAATTCTTATGGCTTTTAGAAGATTGGTTAATTTATTAGGTAGCATAACTATAAGAAACTATAACTATAGTTAACCGAGACACTGAAGAACCATTAAACTTTTTGTGTCTATATTTTGTCTACAGTTAACAATTTTTCTCTATTAGTAAAAATCTTACTGATGCGTAAACCTGTATACGATGACGATTTATGATGACGTCAAAGCAAAATACAACTCCAGTCAAATCGGGAGCAGCGCGTTAACGTTACTAACTGTTTTAGTTTAGTTTATATACGTATCATGTAGATAGTTAGATTGGTTAAAAGGAAATCTTACCACGCTCTTAGTCTACGCATCTTCATTAGTCTTCCACTAACAGAAACTCCGGCCAGAGTCGAGCACGCAGAAACTATGTTCTTCTCGGAATACCTAACAAATGTAACATTTTCCGTCGCGGCACCGACACGGCCCAATTAAGCCAGCCGGGATGAAGGAGTTCTTTCTTTATAATTTATTCTCGTAGTGAGTGTGTTTTGGTCGTGTTGCGGTGATTGCGATCTGCCCAGTAAACACCTTGTTTAGGCGGTTCGGTCGCAGCGTGAAATATGGGCGATCCTCTAAGCCGTTCTTAGGTGATGATTAAAAGTATTAAGCCTTTGATTTGTTTTAAGCTTTGGGTTTTTAATTATGGAGTTTTATATTTAAAGGTTTTTAATTCAAGTTCGATTATTTACCTACTGTAATAGTAACTTTTCAATCCTTAAACAGGATTGCCATTTTCGAAGTGTATAGAACGCTCATTATTGCAACATGAAAGTTTTCTGGAAAATAAAAGTCTCGGCATGAACCGATCAAAAAAAATTGAGCTTGACGCAATAAGTCTTACTCGATATTAAATTAAAAACTTTCCAAGCCACACTCCGTGTTCTTAGGCACTGCCCTTAAGCTAATACGTATTTTAAATGCTCTAATTGTATAGATATTTTTACAAAGTCATACTATAAAATGAATCGAAGGCGTCCCCGACCCGCGGCGAAGATTCCGAGAAGCCTTTAATTGCGTCCACTCGACTCAGATCGAACGCTTAAAATCGATTTTTTATTCGATTTATTTCGCTTGCCCCGAGTTTTTAATCGATCTTTTCGTTTTGCGATAGTAACGATGTGTATATGCAAATTTGTACATGCATCTGCCTGAAACTTCTCAATTAATTAATGACATTATTATATGGTATTGTTTGGGGGAAATGTGGTTTTTAAAATAGGTTTTTTTAATTCGGTTAACGTTTCTTTGTTCAAGACAAGATCGGAATGGGCGCCTCTCAAGCGCCGAGTTTACCAACATGTCATCTTTAGAAACTTGCGAAACAAATTGAACATTTACAACATAATAATTCATACATAAAATTTCTCAGTGTCTACAAGTGGTATTCACAAGTATTCAACTAATTGATGAGATACCATATTCTGAGTTATTTACCAATGCCTTTGGTTCTGTAGCTTCAATGTAGAGGTTGAATTGTAGCGTTACAACAGGGACGGTACCCAACAAGAGGTCTTTAAACAAAATGACTTCTACGTGGCAAATCAATTAATTTATCAATCTTTACTTTACTTTTGACCTTTAGGAGCTTGGCAAGCACGCTTTCAAACACGCGTAGTTGGAAAACATACGTAAAATAACTCAAAGTGTCAAGTGCTAATTGTTTGTTAAATGGCATATTTTTAGATCAATCGATGAGGGCTGATTATCATAGGCACGTATTTTTTATAAATAGCTGAGACGTAATTGTATAAAAAATATTTATAATAATGTTTATTGTTTGTTGGCTATTGCAGGTTTTATAATGGCCGGTTAATACTACTTATAGTTGCAAGTACTAACAGAATAGATATAATTTATCAACTTTGTAATATTACACTCAGATCATCGATTGTTGAACCAGCTTTGTTATGAATGATATCTCTCAAGTACGACAAAAAGATTTTTTAGAAAATCAGTGCACGCATAATTAATAAGATGGTTGTACCAATAATTCTAATCCTTACTAAAACATTTTATATCTGGTTTAGTTCTAATAGCGATGCTATCCGGACCTACAATATGGACCTGATATTTTATATTCGTTAAAATGTTGTTCTCATAAACGATTTTTTTACCATTTCTTTTCAAAATTTAAAATACAGGTCAGTTCGTCACTGCATACGGTCACCGCAGCCTTTTACAGTTGAACATGCCAACTTGATTCAAACGAACACATTGCCCTGTTACTCAAATGAATACATCTTTCGAAGAATAACAGAATCCTGTAAATAGCATCAAGTATAAAATTTCGCCCATTTGTCCAGTTACCTTTTCTCATCGACTTGTTGTCCTAACGGCCACACTCACACACGTCAAAGTTTCACTTAAGACGCTCCTCAGTATAGATTTGTTAGGCGAATTTATGCTATATCTATATTTCATATAAGCCTAGATTTGCTAAGCTGAATCTGTAATTAAAAGCTCCTTAATTAACAACATGGCTTCTGCGCGTTTAAACTTCACTGGTCTGTGTGGATTTGCACTTTAAGAACTCTTATTATGCCTATATTGTTACCACTCTAAGAACACCCATTGGGCTACGAACGCTACAGTCCACAGTGCCCAGCCACAAGTACGGTGGAATGCAAAGATCCTACGGCCATCAATTATAATCAATTTAATAAAAAAAATTTATGGAGTCCGGGTCACACCTTGGTTCTTATACCAGCCCTTTAGATAATTATACAGTTTATTCTATATCCGGCAAAGAAAAGTATTTATAGCTTACTAAAGCAACTTCCCTTTTTTATTGTTAATAAGAATCAATTTAAAGGCAAGCTGTTTAAAAAATAACGTTCTTAGAATTTTATCTTTTACGAGTTCTAAGCACAATTTCAGATTGTTTAATAAATTAATGAATAAATAAATAAATTATACTTCAGTACATATTTTGTTTAAAAATTAATGCTAATTTTGCACAAGAATTCCTACGTAAAGTTATTTTTGATTATATCTACACCGTGATTCCTAATCCTGCAGCACGGAAGCCTATTATTATTGTTTAAATAAATCCACAGGCCAACAAAGGGCACTGGAATAATTTTAATTGGTAACAATATAGATACAGGTTCGATTCCCGCGTCCACTTAGTGAAATGCAGAATTCCCTACATGCAGACACACATACCCTTTCACACTTACTTACATACCATTATCTTTCTGCGAGCTAAAATAAACTACATCCAATTGCATTAAAGCTTAAATTCATTTAAAATGCGAATATCTTCTATCAAAAATATTTCAAATCAGAATAGTTTTTCTTTTCTTTTTCGCATTTACTCTGCAGAAATATCTTCTTTGATCTTAATATGCAGTTTTGGAATCTTTGATCCGTATTGTAACCGCCGTAAGGGCTATTTTCAATCTGCGTTGAAATCTAATGGGAACAGAGCGCTCGTGGTCGTGAGTACAATTGAAACTATTCAAACAGTTGGTATGGCTGGAGTTTTAGTATTTGTAACTCTTAAACTGAGGTATTTGGAATGTATATGAATTAAGGGCGTGCAGCCGGCTGCTATTGCCCTGCGTTGGACGTTTTCGGCTGACCTAACAGATGTACGCGGAACTATGACAGTACTATACGGCAGAGGAGAAAGCCCTGGACCTGCCGCTATTTTGCTATATAATGTATTATTAGTTAATATTATGTTATGTAATGGGTAAAAAACTCTTACAATTAACGAAGGTCATATTTTACCATATTTCAATTACTGTTTCAGCAGGCATTTTTGTAATTAGATAGATATGTGTCCGCGAGTTATGGACGTTTTTCTATTTATATGTGTATGTACCTTTTGGGTTTTGGACCACCAGTTTAGTCCAGCGTTACACACAGATACCATATATTGGCCATATTATTGGCCCAAGACAATTATTATCTTTGTAAGCGGCTGCTGATTTAAATCATATTTGACCAGAATTGATACATTTCATTTTTACTAATTTGACGGCCCAGTGGTGAAGTGGGTTGTAGCCGTGCCTCATGAGAATTTTTTGTTTTGCACCGCATAATCCTTTGAAAATCTGAACCTTTGCTGCGGTAGACTGGCAGAGAATGCCATTTGGCATTAAGTCCGCCATTTGTACACTGATTTTATATTTTGCAATAAAATTTAGACAAATAAATTATAAATAAATAAATACGCCGCAGGCCTAAGGTTCGAGTCCTGGCCGGGGCATTCATTTGTGTGATGAACGTAGATTTTTGTTCTCGTATCATCGTTCTTATATGTATATATGTTTATTTTAAGTTCCCCACAGTTTGCTGTATAGTCATCCATAACACAAGCTCTGCTTACTTTGGGGCCATGCAGTTGGTGTAAGTGGCCCCTCTTGGACAAGCGTGTAAAATACAGGTCGATCAGCTGGGACACAAGACAGGCCTTCAGGCATGCTTACCTAAGTATTGTAAAAATGATTAGTACAAATCTTTTTAACCTACATCAAAATCGGAGTTTCTATCGAACTTTTAGCCCTCCAACAGGAAAGAGACAGAAGATGCATCTCCGTCTTTAAACAAAAGAGAGGGAAAGGGACAGGTGTCTTCAAGACAAGGTGCATAGCAAATCGATCAGGTGTATTTGTTTAAACAAGGTGCTCCATAAACGTCTAAAGAACTATCATAAAATTAATAAATTCGCTTTCTGTTTCGCCGAGCCGTTATTGTGTATATCTGTAAATGACGGGCTTGTGACAGAGAATACAATTCTGGTCCTGGGTTGTGTCTTGGATGTAGGCTATAGTCATAGTTTAACTTTTCGTTACTATTTAGTTTAATTATTGTACTGCTTTTTATTTGCGAAGCCTAAAACAATGTATTCACTAACAAAGTTTAATTATCCTGTGTATTTATTTGAAGAAATGTTCTTATTAATTAATTAATTTACTGTACTGTGAAACATGTATTAAAATCTACAAACTGCTCAGGTGAAATATTCAAATGAAATAACAAAAATAACACTAAAAGATAATCTACTAATCTTTGTCGTTTTAGATTTCATTTTGTAGTAATAAATCAAATTTCTTGTTAACTTACTATATACGTTCCTATGCTTTTACACCACTCAACCAGTATCAACTAACAACAAATACAAGTATAACTAAACTAATTAACGTGAATTCACTCCTACGTCAGTATTATCCACCCTGTATAAGTCTAAACGGATCAATTTCACCACAGATGATCGCGTGCGCAACTTTTCACCGTTCTTTTGTTTCCCGTCAGCAAGTGCTGACGACCACGCCGCAGCCTGTATCACTGTGGTATTGAATTACACGCTTACTGAGATTTGACCTGGGCTTTTAGATGATGCCATGTCCAGCCTGACAGGACTGCCAGTTCGGGGTAGCAAAGTGTTGGTGGACAGTTTTGTTGTTTGTAACAATCTGCTGGTTTTTTTTTTTAATAAGAATTGATTGGAGACCTTTATTTAACTTTGTCACAGCTAGCAAACGAGCACGCGATCGTCCACCTGGTGTTAAGTGGCATCCGTGTCCATAGACATCATCGATCGTAGAGGATATTGTATAATGTTATTGTAATTCAAATTCAAAATTCAAATTCAAATATTTATTTCTCAACATTGACAATTACTTGTTCTTATTGATGTCAAATAAAACATGACTCTACCACCAGTTCGAAAAAAACCTTCGTGAAGAAGAACTGGCAAGAAACTTCACGGGTATATTTTTTTTCAAAATAAATTTACAGAGTCTCTTTATGTCTATACAAAATTATTCTTTTCTGCATCTGTTAGCTCGGCAAGTCTCCCTCCCCCCAAGTATCCAAACGACGAACACCCTCAAATAATTGATTGACAAATAAACCAACTAATTGATTGATTGAATAACATGTTGCCGACTGTAGGCTTAAGTTAGATTTGCCTTTGTTCCAGTCATTACACTGGCTTACGGCCTACGTCAACCGCGTACACGACGTAGTAAACGTGATTATAATAGCGGTTCAAAATGCGGCTCAGGCGAGAACTTTACTACATCTAAAACTTTATTACACCAATAACTATTTGAGATGTGCAAACAAGTCAGAGTTTTTTGAAATTAAGGAGTTACAGTTTGTTTGAATTTTCATTGAAACCATCAGAGAGTTTAAATAGATATTTCTTAAAAAAGTCGACTGAATTACAGAAACGGAGATAACTCTAACCTTGCCCGATTCACTGTACCTACTCCGTGTTCTTGTATTCACTGTACAATGTCCATGGGCACGGATGTTACTAAACCAAAAAGACGGTTGATAGCTAATAATAATAAGACCGTCGTTGACGTCGTGTTGAAGGCGATCTTCTCGATCTTAAGGCCCTGAGTTCGCCTCGGTGACCGCCGCAGAGTACCAACGAGTTTTTACTACTTATATGCAACAAGCCGACTGCTCTAATGGTGAAGGAAAACGTCTTGACGCAACCCAATTATTCAAAAAATCATTTCGAAGGCATGTGTAAAACCTGCCAATCTGCAGTACGGGCTATAAATATTCTGATTCTGCGGTGGAAAGATTAATGCCGTCGAATCAAGAAGGTGTGTAACGTCCTCATCACTTAACATAATCAACACTTTCAAGAAGACGAAAAAATACGAGCAACGCTTTGTCAATTAAGTAAGAATAGGCCTAGAAGCTTAGTGAAAAAATCTTGCAGTAAACACTGCAAATTTTGTATATTGTACGGTACATTTTGAACGTATAAATAAATCTTTATTTCATATTTTAAAATTTGTCGATCTTCCTACACATAGTAAACACTTTTATACACTGTGTAAATGAACCCAGTTAAATTAAAATATTAGTCCTTGGCTATTCTAACTCTTACACATTTTTTATATGTACCTGATGTCTTCAGACTTCCTTATGTCTTTAGACAATGTCTTAACATAACAAGTACTTAAATATTTTTGTAGTAAGAAGAAAGATATATTGCTGCTATCATTCTATAATCTGTGAATATCCAGAAACTTTTAAATAGTACTCTTAAACAAGCGTATAGAAACAAAGATGGTAAAGTCCGCAAAATTTAAATGAGGCTTAGATGCCAGCACAATCTCTACAGAATCTATATTTACCCACAAAAATCATTCTTTACCAATTCTGGTAAACTCCACTGCTATTTCGAATTTAAAAATGACTTTACAAACAAATTCAGTTAATTCCAAGTAGGTGAGTTCCATTATGCATGAAGTCCATTCGTTTTTATCGTTTTCTGAAAATTGTGACACTGTGGACGTTTCCATCTTTGATTATATACACCTGTATTGTTCTCGTCATAAATATGTAAAATTTCAGCTTTCATAATCAGCGGGTTTGGGCTGGGTGTCGTCGGTGAGTCTGTGAGTTCCGTTAAGCCAGGCAGGACTTTAAAAAAAAAATAATACTCAACCTACTGGTTTGAAATAAATTTCACATCTCATTATATATTACTATATATACTTACTATTATTTATACTATATTTAAAAAAATCTATAGAAAAGTTAGACATAGTTGAGAAATAACGACATTTCTGTATTAATGTGCAGAAATATGTCTTTTCTACTCACTGAAGATCTTAATAGTAAAATTTAGTGAAAACAGTTGAGAGCACATAAAAGTTATAAAAGATGTTGTATACGACTCAAAAGAGTCACTCAGTTCAAAGGCTTTGGGACTATCTAATCGAGGATCAAGTAGACATTGAGCGAGACGAACTTTGGCGGCCAGATCAAGATAAAAGAGTTAAAATTACTCTATTTAAGGCCTTGAATTCACTTAGGGTTCAATATAATA
Source organism: Marasmarcha lunaedactyla (assembly GCA_923062675.1). Taxonomy (NCBI): domain Eukaryota; kingdom Metazoa; phylum Arthropoda; class Insecta; order Lepidoptera; family Pterophoridae; genus Marasmarcha; species Marasmarcha lunaedactyla. Next base: position 20,970,166 of record OV281341.1, read on the forward strand.
ACGGCCTTGAGTTACTGTTGGGCTTACCGCGGTATTGTAGCGCGTCAACCATGTTGACCACAGCAGGAATTGACGACTTCTTGACTATGACTATGACTTGAATAGGATAAAAGACTGCGTCACTTCTGTTCAGACTGCGGTCCAGCACCAACACTATGCTGAGGCTGTTAGCTAACACAATGGAACTATCAATTTGGAAGCACTCCATGAATGTACTTGTTTAGAAATCTATAGTTTGAATTGGTGTATTCAAATAAATTTTATTTTCTGGGTAACTTTTTAATTTAATTTTAATATTAATGTTGGGAATCATCTTTTCATTTTATATAATTAAAATTGTATGTTATTTTTATTTTTTAAAATTCTAATTTAACTTTTAATTATTGTAAAACTAACAACTGGGCTAATATTTTCAAAATAAAGAAATGTATTATTGTTATTACAAGCACATCAATAAAAGGCTGTGGTATATACTGTAATTATAAACATATAATTTTGTACTTTACAGGACTATGGAAAAACTCTGGCATTGGATACAAAAAAATAAAATGATGCCAATAGTTTTGTGTGTACCTAGATTATGAGATTACAATCAATAATCTCGTCAACTGGCTGGAATCATTGACACAGCACCTGCGCTTATCTGTTTCTTCATATGATTGATCAGAATTAAGCACTTACAGTAATTTTCGCTATCTTGATGTATGGCTCGGCGGGAGTTATTAATTGAATGTCTTTAACTCCATCATTCACAGAAATTGTATCATGAACTATCTAGCTTTAATTATCTTTACAAACATGGGGTTTAATAAAAAATATTTCTTTAGCTATGTTTTTGAGGTTATAATCATAATATTTTTTTGTATTAAGTTACAGTATATTATACAAAAACGAAATCCATACAATATTTCAATGGTTGAGGTCAATGTTAAAAGAGTTGATAGTAAAATAATAGTCTAAATGATGCCCTTGAAATTACAATAATAAACGAGTAGCACAATTTGTTCTAAAACTTAAATGGTAGAAGATTTATTAATTAAAAATATAAAATAATTACTGATATTACTGCAATTTACAGAAAGTTGAGTAACCGTCGCAGACAAAACTTGTGTACTTGTTATGTGCTAGAAATGCACTGTTAGCGTAGTATGCGCTCGCTGGCCCCACAATGACACTGTGGCTTTGTCGTGTCACATGTACACTCGGGTAGTCGGCGGTGTCCCAGGCCAAGGCGAGAATCGCTTGCGCGTTGTTCCGTCTTTTGTAGGCGCTCTGCATACTAATCGATAAAGGATTAGACCTTTGTCTTCTATCTCACCTGATGGAAAGTGACGATGAAGACGAAGGTGTTACACGTATAGCCACGAGATACCTATTCACTTGACGCTCGAAAGAACTAGGACTAGAGTTTTCTGGAAAAACAGACGCAGGCAGTTCATTCCACACCTTGGCGACTCGCCCCAAAAAGTAACTATCTAAGCGTTTGGTTCGACTTCTTGGGATATCTACCATAAAGGGATGGAAGGCCTGTCTGCGTCTAGTAGTCCGATGTAAGAAGGGTGTGGGTTCAACCTGATCAAAAAGAGCATTAGCGCACTCTCCAAAATGTAATCTATAGAAGACTGCTAAACTGGCAACTTTCCGATGATGGTCGAGGCTTTGCAGTTTTTTGGTGGTGAGGTCAAAGTTGTTAATAATTTTTCAGGCTCTTCGGTCAACTGCGTCCATCGCTTCTAGTTGGTACTTTGCAGAACCATCCCAAAGGTGGCTACAGTACTCCATACAAGATCGAACTTGAGCTGTGTACAAATTAAGTAGCTGTTCAGGGCTGAAGTAACGTCTGACCTTAGAGATGATTCCCAACTTTTTTGAAGCAGTTTGAGCCATGGACACAATTTCTTGCCCAAGTTTAGTTGGGACGATATAGTTACGCCCAGAAGCCCTAGGTGGTCGGTTAAGGGTACAGAAACATTTTGGAATGTGGGCGTTAGGTCGAAACTGCTCGTTTTCGCGGAGAATAAACACGCCTGTGTTTTTGACGGGTTAAATTAGACCAAGTTAGACTCGCCCCGATCGGACACTTTCTCTCAGTCATGGACTCTCTCAAAGCTCGGATTTCTTGAGGACTCGCTCAAGCTTTGGACATGTATCTCTCTACAACGGTGCTGTCTTCAGCGTAACCAATGATGCCGGGGGTTAGCAGGTCATTCATGTGCAGCAAGAATAACGTTGCAGAGTGAACAGATCCCTGAGGTACCCCAGCATTAATTGCCATTAGGTCAAAAGAGCAGCCGTCTAAGGCTACTCGAATTGACCGTTCCCTCAGAAAATCAGATATTCAGTCGCAGAACCCTTTAGGTATTCCGTATGCTGGAAGCTTACTCAAGAAATCATCATGCCAGACCCTATCAAAAGCTTTGGAAATGTCTAAGGATACAGTTATAGCTTCACCGTGACCGAGTAGATACTGTGACGAGAGTCGATACAGGCGCGTTAGTATGGGAGACAACTCGGCTGCGCAGTGCAGAACTGCACAACTGCAGGTATGCCTCTGGCCTTATTCACGTCTAAATTCTGCGATCATTTAAAAACCTCCTTTTTGCGAATATGAACGGTACCCATTTTGGGTCCAAACTAACTGGTAACTGGGGATGGACTTTACCTTGACTATTAAGACGTGAATAGTCTGCAAAAAGATTAACAAAAAGGTCTGCTTTCTCTTTTGCGGTGTGGCCCAGAGGACCGTCAAGCTTCCTCAGAGTTGGCAGCGATGGGCGACAGAAGTTCGACTCAACCGACTTGGCCAGAGACCAGAAAGCTTTACTTCCTGAAGGATATAACGCTATCTTGTCTCCGATGTGGCCAATGTGGTCAAAACAAGCTTTCCTGATCACCTTTCTGCAAGACGGCGGCAGCATTCTATCTTTTCTTCAGTTCATGCAAATCCACGGCTTTGCTTCTGCAAGCGTCAGCCCAGGCTTTGTACGCTTCTTGCTCAAGCTTTTCAGCTGTGAGGCAAGCAGCATTAAACCATGGGCGACCTTTGGTTTCAAGGGATAGGTCAGCGTAAGGGATGAAATACGCCATTGCTTGGCCCATCACACTTGATACAGCATCAGCACAGCACGATGGATCGGTTGATGTAAAACAAGTCTGCCGCCAAGAATAAGACGTGAAAAAAAGCCACATGTCATCCCAATCTGCTGACTTGTATCGCCACACTCGCCTAGCGCCTTTTGGACTGGTGTCTGGCGGCGAGTACTGCGACACAAATTTCACCATGCAGTGGTTGGATGTCCCAAAGGTGCAGTTACGGACACCGAGCACCTGTCAGGATCAGTTGTCAGCAGAAGGTCTAAGCAATATGCAGTGTGGCCAGCAACGTTGGGGATGTGCGTGGGCTCGTGCACAAGCTGTGAGAGCCCTTGAGTTACGAAAAACTTAAAAGCCTCTCTTTCAGCGTGGTCAGTGTCCTGATACGGGTGTAGCCATTGCCCGTGATGAGCGTTAAAGTCCCCCAGGAACACCAACTGCGCTGAGGGAAAACGTTGCCGAACCTTATCTGCTGCATCGCTACATGAGCCTCTTTATCTCCCGATCTCCGCTATGTGACCAGTTTATACTGGCGTAGACCAATTGGTCAAGGACGGTATCAATGTGAACCTACATGACGGAAAAGTCCAGATCTTTCAAGTAACGGAGACGCTGACAACAGATCTCGTCACTGGCATACATGCACACCCCGGTGTTCGAGTGGAAATTGGACTCCAGGATATACCCTGGGTAACAAAGGTATGCCGAGTCTGACGAATTACAGATCTGCGTCTGCGTTAGGAAGAGTAGGCGAGGCCTCTCTCTCTCAAGATGGTGGTGGACATCGTTGATATTTGAGTGCATTCCTGTGATGTTGCAGATGTGCACTTTAAGAGAGATTGGGAGAGAGAAGTGCAACCGCTGTAGAACCTTACTCTTCTTATGATTTTTCATATTAGTTGTATAAGTGGATAGGAAGGAGGATATAAGTTGAGTGAAGCGCTGCAAATGAAACCAAACAGCTCGCAATAAACAACGCACCGATGGGGAACTGGCTTGGAGACTGTGGGGACGCCCGAGCCCCCCCGGAGATTGTCATCGGGTCCACTCTAACCAGTCGCCAGCTGGCACGATAAAGCCTCCCAAGATTTTTCGCGAGGTGGCGGGGCAGCCTTTCGCATGTGGCTAGCAAACTACTACCTGCGGTCAGCCAGCGGTGCACCGTTTCTTCGGATCCCGCTACCCTCCAAAACCAGTTACCCGGCGAGCCAATAAATTACGAGCTGAAGACAGTTCTCTGATGCAGCACGATTACTCAGACCTACCCTCCTCAATGGCTACACTAAACATCATGCCGGAACGCGACCATGTCACTTGGCGGCATGGCTTTGTTTAGTGAGTGGTGAAAAGCCACAGCCGAAGCCTACCACCAAAAAACACTGCTCGTTTAGCACCACCCAGGGACCACGTACAAGGCATCGAGGGCTAACCCTTGCGGACGCGAGAAGTTTCAGTCCCCAAAAAATAATTTGAGAATTTGACTGAGCCATTTATACTCTTGACCTGAAAGCATTTTAACTCGACTACTAAAAAAAGTATTAATTTTAATTTAAAAAATTATTTGTCGTCACTTTCTCTCAAGCCACTAAACAATAAAAAATTTGATCCTATTATAATGATACCTTAAGTTACCTATTTTAATTCGGAAAACAGACAGTGTAATTATATCTATATTAAATTTATGTTCGTATCTCGACACTATTTATCACTTAGCAGATATTTCAGATATTGTAATTTTTGTTTTGCTCACAAATAGTAAAAATGGTTTAGGCTGACCATTTCACATTCATCAAGTCTCATTTCCCGCCAGAATTTACAGATGAAATGTGAAAATGTGCTTACCATATATTACAGATGCTACTACCACATACCTAGTTATATAATACCACATATTACACCTTGTATTATCCAAATCTCTTTAATACTTCTTACATGAAAGTAACTTTAAGTCCTTAAATCCTCAAAGAGTATTTAAGTTTTTATCCACCTTTTAGTTATTTAATACAAATAATACAGAACCAAGCAGGAGCATTAGGTCTTTATTTTTCCCTTTACGACCCTCAAAATACTTTTTATGCAAAGTTGCTCATTAGGCGTTGTATTCCATGTTTAAATTATTAAAACCTACAACAAAGGCTTAACAAGACCTCGGGTCAAAAACTGCGCATATTTTATTGAAGGAAAGGTGCGTTGGCGCACTTCCGTTAGGTCACCGGAAGTTGCTTCCAAAGTTTTGTTCGAACTAAATCCTTTAATTGTACTTGGGTTGTTCAAGCCCATTAATAAAGTCTTCTTTATAATTAATTTATTTTTGAGAAATCATATGAATATATATAGAATAGGCTTATGCATATTCAAAATGTTTACGATACAAAATCATTCGCAAAATGTGAAGCTGATCATCTGTATTCTTTTTGGTACTTTACCTAACTAATCCTCCCATCTAGATGAACTAACAAATGCAAGTATGTTTGTTTATTACTCTTTAAAACAAAGTTTTACCTTAGAATTAATTGGTTTGGCAACTAATTAATATATTTACGTAATAAATATTTATCAAACCTATTTATCTGAATTACTGTTAGCGAGAACTAAGCCGCGGTCAGACGCTAGTATGAAACAAAACTTCACTTCTTGCTGTTTAAAAATATGAAATATTCTAGCATAATAAACATTTAAAAACAAACTAACTAAATTTGTAGGAGATAGTCCTAGTCTGCAAACGAAGTATCCGGTTTCATCAGCCGGCATCAATCAGTATAGACACTCGCTGTACACCGCCTGCAGGTGCAGCGAGGCTTTAACACGTTACATTGTACATTTTTATAACGTATACTATAAGAGATTTTAAAACTTCGTGTAACACGTAGAATGGATGGAAACTGAGAGTGTAATAAAGGGGTGGCCTTAGTAGATTGTCTTTTGTTAAAAACAAATAAGTACCTATCGACAAAGTTTTATGAGCCATATTTCTTTTTCTTTATTGATTTTCCTATATAATTTAATATTTAAAATGAGAACCCAAAGTTGTGCAGTTGGTGGCGATGGTAGCAACCAGACACGGCAATGCAGGGCTTGGACGGGCTCATCCTGGCATCAGAATGACTTTATTCTGAGTCACTTTGAGAAAATGCGATATACAGTACAGTAAAAATAATGAACGAGATAAGAGAAAACAAGTTTGTATTACAAACATTTAAAAATTTCTCTTATGCTTAAATGTTCCTATTAGAAATTATTTACATTTTAGTTATAAAATTTATTTCTATTGTGGTATGAGTTAAACGCTAATGTTACACTGAAACTGTTTCGACTCTGTTTGCTTGTACAATATAAAATCTCTCAAACTTAAGACGCAGTGTCTCGTTTCTTGTTAGAAAAAATCCTAATAAGACTTGCTTATTGTCGCACCAAATTGTCAAACTAATTAGTATAGTAATATTTATAAGGTGCGAGTAGTAAGTATCTGAGAAATGATTTTTATACATAAATTAAATATATAATTTAATTTAATTTTTATACTTATTATTGCTTAGGAGTGCATGCAACATGGTAGCGTATTTAGAAGGGAACACCCAAAAATTCCGAATTATGTATTTCCGAATTTGAATATTCCGATTTTTTTAATTCCGAATTTCACAATCCCGAAGAGTCTTAATTCCGACTATTCAAAAACACGATTCGTATCTAAAACGTGTATATATTAAAAATTATAATCTAAATCTCCTATGACACAAATTAAAATGAATAAGGCACATTTAGAAATTATACAAATTAGGCGCGACGTCGAGCGAAGCCAGGAGGAGCAGTTAATCTGTATGTAGACAATACAGCGCGAGCCGAGCGAGCGGAACGAGTGTGCCGCGGCAGTTGCCGGCGAAGTGCCAAAAAGGGATTTGCATCTCAGTACATAAACTACACACTGAAGAAATAACTCGGTACAAAAAAACTAAATAAACTTTCACATTTCCAGCTGACTACTTGAACGTATAAATTGATGTGCTCATGCAGTTTTACAAGGCGTTTGTTATTGCAACTAATATTATTCAGAATTTTGATATTCGGGATGCGTATTTATGATATTGCGGATTATTAATAATTCGGATTTTTTATGGTTCGGTATTTTCTATATATATATATATATATATATATATATATATATATATATATATATATATATATATTGATTTTCGTATTTATAAACGTTCGGAATTTTGAAGTTTTGAAGAAGAAAAATTCGGAATTATGAAACACGGAATTTTCATTTTCGGAATTATGAACCATTTGCTGTTATAAAATTCGGAGTTTTGAAATTCGTGATTATGACTATCGGAATTAAGTTTTTCGTATTTATGTAGTGTACCCTATTTAGAAACTTAACCCTTTTGAGCCATTTTTTTATTGTATCCAAGAGCAGAACTTATAAATATTCCTTTGAAGTCCAGGAGCAAGCCGTTTGGGTAATTGTATTTTTACTAAGTTGAGAAACACAAAAAATATTATTCGAATATTCGCAGATAATTTTATTCCGTCAACAAAATTTTCCGAGCATCTGGCAGCAGAATTCGATCCCAAAACCTGCGGTAAATGAAACATAGAGAAACTTATAAAAAAATGTTTATTAGTTATTAGTTATTACAAATATAAGTAGTACTTTTACTCGATGACTTATTCGATTAATTGCTAAATATTATCTTTGTCGGTCTTTGATCGGTCATCGGTTGAGGTAAAATCTCAAAAACCATGAGGTATATTAATACTTGTTACTAACTTTAACTTAGTAGGCAAATGAGCACCTGAAAAGATTACGTACTTTGTGGTAAGTGGCCCCGTAGAAATAATTCGCCGTCAGTGTTATGATATCGACTGATGATGCTTCGCCGACCGTGAACTGCAGTTGGAACTTCCTCCGCGACCGCTCCGGCGTGTGCTTCTCTCTAACCGGAACACAACCACATCAAAGAATTTAATAGGAAGATCTGTAAAATTCATTAAGAGTAAGGTATCTTTTACTACACAATATAATTAATAGATTTTCAGAGTATTTTATTTTCCTACGTACATTAAGATCCAATCTTATAAATACAACACAACCTGATATACACCTAAACAGCAACCCTTCAAAAGAGCAAATACTAAAATCAATCTTATTTAATTTGCTCATAAGACTGTGCTTGCTAAAGTATATATGGCGTGCTTTGTGTCGTTTTATGAAGGTGACATGAAATGTGCAATGTCGAATGATAAATAAGTTCATATAATTGCCGTCGTGTATTGGTTTACAGCTCATTTTAGTTAGGAATCACCTTGTAAAGAACAAAGATTGCTTTACATTTGTATCCTTCAAGAGTTATGTAATTCTCCTTCATAATTATTTCTTCGCATAAAATGTGACATCCGTTACCAAAACGTTACCTCCAAGTCACCTGCCAGCCCTCGCCCGCGCCACGTCCGTTAACTTACAATTAGCATACTTTACCCCCAAAAAGATTACGTTTGCCCCCAACTGACTTAATATTCAATACCTTACACCAAACAATAATTAGAGAAGTGTTTCGTATATATTAAGGGTTCACTCGTAACATTAAAATAATAACTTAAAGAAGGGCTGTCCGAGCGCGGGCGCAGGTGCAAAACCTTATTAAGTTACAAAAATTGATACCTACTACTACACAAGATTACGTGTAAATAAAGCGTTTCGAATTTAACTGTTTCTCCATAGTTAAACTTTTCATGTATTTAAGATTCGTTATCACGATTTTCGGAGCCAAAAATCTGTTTAATTTTAATGACTTTGATCTGTTATCTAATAGGAGTAATTCTGAGAATTACAATTCCCTGGTTCCAACAGGAGGCAGAACTGGTCCCATTATCATTTATAACTGTGTTAATTATCGAGGTTTATGGTATTTAAGGTTTTATGCTTATTTCAAATATTAAAATTATTCTTTTATTTTATGTGTTTGTAAACATTACATGGTCTGATATGTGCTTGGTGATAACGGAATTTTCATATCGTTAAATGATCTAGACGCTATAAAACGGTAATCTTACTTTCAAAAATCCGTTCCTTTTTTATTAGAAAAATAGATAGGCTTAGATAGATGAACATTTGTAAAACATTTACCGTACCATGGTATTACTTTGGTTATAATTTTGGTTATTTGTGTTTGTGTAATCATGGGAAAATGGTAAAGGAAATTGTGTACTTTATTATTCAGCCAGACGCTAAATAAATTCTAATTTGTTTAAAAAATGAGTCAAGCACATGCAGGTGAGGTATCTGTCTTCCATCTCATTTATGAGAAGAGAGGATGAAACCGATGGAAGACGTCACCAATAATGCGTACCATTAGTTTTGAAAGCGCGGGTCCACATTGCTCGAAAAACAAACTGCATTTGATTTATTTGTCTTTAAATTTTTCAGAAATTCAAAATCCAATATTCGTTTATTGTATGCAAGTGGTAGAAATGGTCTTACTATCAATTAAAGGTTCTGCACACTAAACTGAATTACAGCATGCAATACATTAAAGGAAGTTTCACATATACTAAAATATCTTGTTAATTTAAACAAGAAACATAAAATAGAAACACTGACAATACCCAAAATAAAATAAATACAATTACTCGTAAATTTTAAACTGATTTACACAACCTATAAACCGCACGTTTAGGCAACAAAATTATTTAGACATTTTATTCAGACCACAAACTCAAAATTAAATAAAATGCAATGTCAAAATTAAATCGACAATTAATATGAACAATATGTCAATTTTACATTTAACAAATTTCATAATGTCATATTTGCTTATAAATAAATAGGATATATGTACCTACTTTAGATTTCATTAAATATAATTTTAGCGTTTTTGTTCATAATATTTTGTGTTAACATTCTTCACAAAAACGCAAAAAATTTATTTAATAATAAATTGTGTCTTAATATGCTTAATTAGTACTATAAACGTATGCAAGATATACCGTCTAAGCAAGCCCAACACTACCTGCACGTAAGATTAAAATTTATGGGAAATAAATCCCGGAACAAACCCCCAAATGTAAGAAACCGAAAAAATAAAAATTTTGCAAAAATGACTATACATTTTCCACACATTACCATACAATCCATTTATTGAATACATATTATACATGTAATAGAGCAGAATTATTTAAATTGTTATTAATTCCAATTAAATTTTGTTGGACTTTTTTTAGTATAAACAAACTTTCACGATAATTACTCAAATGTTTGTCCCTACCAGAAGTCGATTCCTAAACCTGCGGTCAATGATACGAAACGAAACTTAAATAATTTTCCTGTTTATGAGACATTACAAATACAAGTAGGCACATACTTTGGATTCGATGGATGAAAGGTATGTAATTAAGGATAATAGTAATATTACTAGATATTATAGATTTCTTTGATCGGAGATAAAATCATGAAAAGCCATGAATTATTTTATTACTTGTGTCTAGAATATGTTTAAATTAGTCGGCAAACGAGTACGCGCTTCATATGGCCCCCGTAGAAATACTTCATCGAGTATGCTTTGCCGACCGTAGACTTTCTACCGGTGGATTGTTGAATTTTCCTCTGTTTCTGTGATTGCACTAGCTTTGGTTAAAGTAATATATCTATTATTACACAATATACTTAATACGTTAACAATGTGTTTTGTTTTCCTACGTAGATTCAGATCCAATCTCATAAATACAACACAACGAGATATACCTAAACAAGAACCACTTATAAAAGCAAATACTCAAAACAAAGCTGAAGTATTCAATAAGCTTTGAATGTGTAATTTATCCGAAAATCAATTTCTATGCGTCGGCATAAAGCCCCGTTTACACTTGATCGGGCCGGATGATCCGGTCCGGTCCAGTCGACCGGCGGCCGGGCGCAGCATTTCGCACTCCACTTGCTTGGTAACTGATTGCACACCCTTCTTTTCAATCTTTTGAATTTGGAAAGAATTGTTATTCTTGGTGGGTTGATTAGCTTTAATGTGTTTAGGTTAAGGAACATAAAGTTATTGGAGATTTGTTTGCACAGAACGAATGTTATTGGAATATTTTATAGCCTTATATATATTTATATTGTATTTGTTATTTAGACCCATATTTTATTAGTAATTGGTTAGCAATTTGTAGGATTGATTGTATAAATATGTGGTACCTGTAATGTACAATTCATGTCCCGTGTTTAAATTCTGTTTATAACGAGCACATTCAATGCTTGCTTTTAAGTCACATTTTTGTAATAATAGGTCTTTACCTATGAAACTGCCGTTTTGCCGTACTGGCCATTTCAAATGAAAATATATATTTTTTTGACTGATAATTCTAATTTCAAATTAATTTTATTTGACAAACAAGGAATTCTTTTTCTAAAATCGTCATTTGTTTAATAGTTAGTGTTTTGTTTTCAACGCATTCGAACATTTTTCGTCATCATGGATAAGTTAAAAATTCGAGTAATTATGGAGTATGAGTACCGTCGTGGCAGCAAAGTGGCACAAGCCGCACGCAACATCAACGACGTTTACGGAGCGAACACTACAAACGAACGCACCACCCGTTATTGGTTTACCCGCTTCCGTTCTGGAAATTTTGACCTGAAAAATGAACCCCGTGGTCGTCCGAAAACTTTGGTCGACAATGACGATTTAAAGGCAATTGTGGAAGCTGATGAAACTCAATCCACGGCTGAATTAGCAGCAGCTTTCGACGTTAGCATCAAAACAATATTGGTCCATTTGCGTCAAATTGGCAAGGTAAAAAAGCTTGACAAATGGGTACCCCACGAACTCAATGACCGCCAGCGCGAAGTACGCGTGGAGACGTGCCTTGCAATGCTCAGCAGGCATACAAATGAAGTAATTCTGAACCGCATTGTTACTTGTGACGAGAAATGGATCCTGTTTGACAATCGTAAGCGCTCAGCAAGTTGGTTGGACCCTGGTTCAGCACCCAAACAATGCCCTTAACGAAAACTGACCCCTAGAAAAGTGATGGTCACTGTTTGGTGGTCTAACGCGGGTGTAATTCATCACAGCTTCTTGCCAAACGGGACAAGCATTACTGCAGATGTGTACTGTGAAGAACTGAACACAATGATGGAGAAGCTCGCACGTCTCCAATCAGCTTTGGTCAATCGTTCGGCTCCACTGCTCCTGCACGACAACGCGCGACCTCATACTGACAGCAGACGGTCTCCAAGCTACAAGAGTTGGGGTTGGAAGTTCTCGTCATCCGCCGTACTCACCAGACCTTGCGCCTGCAGACTTCTACTTTTTCCAGAATTTGGATAACTTCTTGGCGGGAAAAAAATTCAATACCCGAGAGGCAGTACAAAATGCCTTTGAAGAATTTGTTGCCTCCCGTCCAGCTGATTTCTTCAAGAAAGGCATCAATAAGCTACCAATGCGTTGGCAAAGATGCATTGATTGCATGGGTGATTATTTTGATTAATAGAAATAAAAAATATATAAAAAAATTACGCTTCATTTATTTCGTGAAAAACGGCAATTTCATAGGTAAAGACCTAATATCATAAAACTACAATACAAACTTTGCGTACCCTAATTTCGTTTAATTGGCTTGTGTTCGTCTTGAGATCCCTTTTGTATATTGAGACACAACTTAATTTATAACTTTTTAGTAACAATAAAACCAATCTTTATTTATGTATACTAGTGAAACCACAATTAGCAAATAAGTAAATCGCAATTTTTGTACACTTTTTAAACCCTTAATACCTTTAATACTTTTTTAATCTTGGCACAAAATTATAAACGACTTCAAGTCAATTCTAGGTATAACTTTATAACAAAACACGACATCCCTCGCCCCGGTCGCTGCGGCCACTCGGACCTGAGATTATCGTGACTGATTCCCGGATTTCTCACTAAATTGGATCACTCGAGTGTGAATGACCCTCTATTCGAAATTCTAAAAATATACCTCGAAGGTTTTTTCGAGTCGATTTATAGTATATTTTTATGCAATTTCGATAAATAGAGCTTCGGTAATCATTTATTAAAATTGAGTCTACTGACGCAATAGTAGGTAAGTTAACTATAAGTTGATATTGAAAATGAATAGCATTTGTCCATTCACATCACCAAGTAACATATTCGCCAAACTTAATAAGCTTACATATTCAAACCCATCATTTCTGCTTCTCCCGCTTGACGCGGTTCTTGTAGCTACACCTCGTATCTCGTAATTCAGGCAAGTGTGAAGTGTACCCAGCAGGGTAGCGAGGTCCCGCGGTTAGAACATTCAGCATAACTTGTGCATATTCCTCACAAGCTCGGGGCAATAAATCGCGTGGAGTGATGGCTGGTTTTTTGCCGGGCGACATTTTTTCTGCGCTAGCACTGCATATATCACTGGCTGCGGTGACTTATGTCTGTGCTGTCGAGAACAGCGAGAATGCGTAGCCGTTCGCGAATTATGTGCCGAGTTTTGTTGCTGTAATTTAGGGATTATTGTACCCGTATAGAGTTATAATAAAGTTTTGGTTCTTTAAGTAAATATGCATAAACAATAAACAGAGATACTTCCTTCGTGTATTTGGTTTTAAATTTTTTACCTTGCTCCTATATTTTCCATAAATCTATCGCTTCTACAAAAACTACAAACACATTCAACTTTGAATACGTTATATTTATCCAAACGTTCTTTATTCTATGATTCCGTTACTTAATCCCAGCAGGAAATCAAACAATCCACGAACCTCCATCGAAGCGAATACTTGCAAAACTTAAAAAGACCAATCGCAAACATTGTGTAACACACACAATAGGGCCACCCTTAAATCCGCCGCAGTAAACCGCAAATAAGACCAGCTTATTAAATGCAGTCTATCCGAGCCGGGAAGCGTTTTATAAGTACTTTTATTGGATGTCCATTCTTCTAAAATACGATTAAAATTGAATAGGTCCGTATGTCGGGGACAGCGGGTCGCAATCACACGGCCCGCTGGGTTTCAATTTGCTTCGAGACTAACTCTACTTTAGGAGTTTTGTAGCGAGATGTGCCGGAATTGATCCAGGCAAAGTCACACTTGGACGTCCAGAATCGTCAAATGTTAGGGACCACGTCTAAGATGCGACTTTTACTTAACTCTGTAATCTTTTTTTGTGTTATCGGGAAAAGGGCAGGCGTTCTGTCAAATGAAAATAACTTTTATAAATATCAATATTGATAATTTATTCACAATTTTCATTTAAAATACACAACTTTGAAATGTTTTGTTTTATAAACTAAAATCTTTAGGTACGGGATATCGTTACAGGCGTTTTGTTGTGATGTTTCTAATTTACAATGTTTCTTAAATTGATTCTTAATGATTTTATATGTTGTAGAATTCATTTACAATTCTTTTATTTACAAATATCAGGGAATAGAAATGTTGTTTGTGAATATAGTGAGGGCGAGATGAGAAACTGTGTTCACAAGCTTGTACTATTTAGAGATATAGTGCAATTTATATAGTTAATTAGTAATAATTACTATTATACTGTCGGTTCATCACGTTAACACTTTATTCACAAACCCATTACAAACAGTAATCCTATGGCCGCGCAATAACTTAGTTTTACATAAAACAGTACAACATTACAATTTCTCTATACAATACTTCCAATGTCAACGCTGCTATAGAATAATAGGCTCGATCTAGAACCCTTACTTTCGATATCCACAGAATTCAGTTCAACGTAAAAGTCGACTTATATACAAATCTTGCCATTTATTAACTAATATATAAATTACTATTGCATGTTTGTTCGTACATAAAACTACAAAAAATAAAATATACAAAGTAAAACATTTGCAATCGAGTGTTTGAACACAATTCCTACAGCGAATTTAAATACAACGTTAAAAAACAATTTATACAGGAACATAATATAACTTAGAATATAATTATTTACAAATACACATTTTAAACAATAGCTAGTTTATATAAACCATCTAAACTGACTCGATAGATGATCTATTCCTAATAATATAATACTGTACAATTTCTCTAATGTATATTATGTAAACACCCATAGTTAATACTATCACGGACTAAGCGCGTCCTAGTTTGCGTCGAACTGGGTACAAAACGGATATGTCAAATCAATTCGACATTCGGACAAATACGAACATGAAATCCAATTTATATGTAGGAGCCAAGCCAAGTGCCAAACTTTACTATTTAAAAAAAGTCTATTTTAAATAACGCACTGCACTTGACTGAAAAAATCAATTCTTTGCACAAAATACGGCTATCAGTTTATCAAAAACATCAATTCTGTGACAGTCTTATAAATTATATGACGTGACGTTTAAAAGAGTCTACTTAAATTAATACTAAGTAGTGTTAAAATCACAGCATCTATTTGTGATTGTTAGGACAATAAGGGCTCGTCGCCAAGTGATACATCACCTAAGTTTAAATGTATTATTAGTTTTGGCTTATCACGTATACTCGCTCCTCCAGCCCGTCTGAAACAATAATTAATATTTATTATTAAACACAAATCAAGGGAATACAATTATTTAATATGGAAATTGGTTAATTAATTAATTATTTATTTAATATGTTAATTAATTTATTATTTTAATGTAGTTAATTAATTATTTAATATGGAAACATCAAATGAAGTCAGCATTGATGGTTATTCAAAATGAAAAAAAGCTTCATTTGAATAAAAATAAAAATTGAAAATAAAATTGCGTTTATTTCACAAATCTTGCCAAAAAATTTCCAGGACTTCTCAGTGAGTAATCAGAGGTACTTGTTTTGGGAATGGCCCACTACTTCCCTTAAGGATAACATTTAGATAACAAAATAAGAAAAAACAAAAAAAAATTAAAACTAATACAGTAGCCTTTAAGAGACTTCTAGAAAAATTAAAAGAAAGAAGAAGATTTACACTTAAAAATACAATGTATTTAGAAAATAATGCAAGGAAAATATTAATACTATTGTTTCACTATTTGTTCGATCCTAAATATAATTCTTAAGTTCAGAACACAAGCTAAGTAAACTTCTAAGCGCCAAGCTTTCACTGTTTGGTAACAAATTGATACGGATCTAAGCAGATTTTGTAACTGACGCTTTAATTAGATGAGAAAAGAGCGGCTTAAATAAGTTTATAAAAGTATTTTTTACAAGTATTATAAAGCCGCAATACAAATAATTAAGACATTGTCTAGTTTGATATGAAACGGTTGAGACATATAATTTGTGAAAATGTGTTTGGTTGAATAATAGCAAGTTAAGCAAGCAAGGAAATGAAATAGTTAGTTTACGTTAGTTACTCAAAAATGAAGGTTTTCTATCTCATCTTTATTAGTAATTAGATATTAAAAATTTAAACGTATTGTAAACATTTTTTTGAGCGCTCTGTACCAGATTTTATTATAACGATTGCTCGAGTTGTGGCAAGTTTCCATAGGGTTTTAACGCCCGACGCAAAAAGGGGGTTGTTATTAGTTTATCGTGTGTATCTGTGTGTATATATATATAAATATATATATATGTATATATTATATATATATATATATATATATATATGTATGTATTTTTTTGTTCATAAACTGAATGAGTCGAGAGTGTTCTTAGCTATCTTTGAGAAAATCGAATTAAACGTTCAAAAGTTATGCACGCTTTTTGTCATTAGTATGATAATTTTGTATTTGTGTTTGCGAATGCCTCTTTATTACGCGAACTTCCACATCTGTATATACATATATATATATATTAAATTCCTTGAACAGTTCTAACCTCAGCTACATAACAAGTTCCATATAAGTAAGTAATCCAGGCAAAATAACAATTTGAGATTCGTCAATTTCCAGCAAAATTATAGTCTCGTACTTTTGATTTCACGTAAATAATGTAAAGAGGAAAACATTTTATTCGTAACAATTCAATAAAAGGCACTTAAACAAATAAACATTACATAAATGCCACCGGTTGCTTAACTGCACGTTTGAGTTCATTGATCATCTACCATCAATCAACTGTGATAGCTAATCTAAAATCAATTCATTTGGGGTACATACTTAATTTTTGCCCGAAAACAAGTAAGTACGTAAATGCACGTTAATCAGATAAATCGATTGAAAACGTCATCGAACTCTTGATGATTCAACGTTTTTTATGCACCAAAAACCTAAACCGTTTTGGTGGTAAAGAATTTATCATGAATCTTAGTTGTCATTGGTTGTCATGAAATTTATTTTACTGCACTGAACTTGACTGACAAATCAATCCTTTGCACAAAAATCGTTATATCTGTGAGTTTCATAAATAACTAGGCTTTGTCCACATCTTCGTGAGCCAAATGTTTGTATCTTACATTGTATATTTAATCATACAGACCTACATACTTTCACATTTATAATATTAATAGGTGAAGAGTGTACTCACCATAGTGTTAAGCTGGGCTAAGTGATGGTGGTGGTAAGGGTTGTGCGACGAGGGTGGCGGCGCGAACCCTTGGTGTGGCGCGCCATACCAGTGTGACATGTGCGCCGCCGCGGGGTGCACCAGACCCACTTGGTGCTGGCCTGTGGAGGAGCAGAAAAGTTAGATTTTTCTGGTTTTTAACAGATTTTTAACTGAATTGTGGTTTGTGTAGGTTTGGGGATTTACCAGAATTTGAAGAGTTTGCAATGTTCCTCTAAATATATTGAATGAATAATTGAAATAGAGTTCAGAGGAGTATTAATATTTGAGTCAATTAAATTGATTTCTTTACAAACATTGTAAGAAGGTCAGAATATAACGTATAACGTAAAAAAATTTTTACGTAGATATATTGTATTTTAGAACGGCCACTTCTGGTTGCAAAGTCATAAACAGTACAATACACTGAAACTTACCAAAGTCCATAGCCGACGGGAAGGCCGAGCCTCCAAAGCCCTTAGCGGCGTCCCCAAGCGGCTTGATCATGTCGCCCATGACGCCACCAAGCGCCAGCGCGCACGCGCCGCCACCACCCATGCCCATGCCGCCCTTCTTCTTCTTGCTCTTGCTACTCAACTTCCGGTTCCTTGTCTGAATGCCTTCCTTCTTCATTGTTAGTGGTCGGTTCACCTGAGACAACAGAAAAGGATACCTACTTAGATTTTCATTCGGAAAGTTTCCGATATTGGTTAGTCTAATGCGCAAACAAATTATAAGTCATACCGTTTTATCCACACCGTACATCAACCCAAATACCGCAAACAAATTGTAACTGTCACAAATTAAAGTGACTTATGAATATTACGGAACATCAACATTATGCAATGCTTTCCGCAAACGAGCCACGCATTTGGCAATAGCAATTCAATAGATTTATCATCACCGCAGAACCAGCACACGTAGTAATATGGCAACTCGTACGATTGCCATAAACCACTCTCTGATTCACACCACTCCCAATAAAACCTGCCTACACATAGTTTATTGCTACGACATGACATTTAGCGGTACGAAAAAAGGTTTCGCGATACCAATTCGGAATGTTAAATAGTTAAGTTAAAGAGACGCCGAAACCATAAAGTGATGCGACAATGGTTCTGCGGGCATTCAGCGCTCTAGTGCGGGCGTAGGACATCGGTGCGTACCCGCAGTGCATCCTAATTGCAGATGCACTTTGTTCACGGTGGGAATCGACGTGACGCATGTAGATTGTCTTTAGTGAAGAACTGTGCAGGAAGTGACGAAGGTCATACACATTTGTGTAGTATTTTGAGGTATTCGATCAAAATGATGAATTAAAAGTATAATTTAATATAATAAAGTGGAAATAATACAGTAAAGGTTTCACTCACAAGGATCTCTAAAATGTGACCTTTGTATAAAACCCACAACCTCCAAATTCGATGACAACCAGCCTTCAAAATCGAAGACATCCCGCGGGCTTTGTGAACAGACTCGCTATTCCAGGGAATCAAATTGCAATCAGAGTGCCAAATAGTGAGGTCAACAGTCGGCGTGTTCTCGGAAGGGCGCGTCACTGCGCGGGCGGCTGTCGCCAGACAATGCGTTATTCATCGAGTTCTGGGGAAGAGTACGGTCCACTGCGAGCGCACTGCACCAGCGCCCATGCGGTGACCTGCTCTCGTTTTCAACGTTGGGCTATGTTTTTAGGCGACTGGTTTTGGACCTTCATGTTAGTTTTTACCTTAAGTTCTTAAAAGGTTTGATTTAAACTACTACTTTGGATGAACAACTTAATCTTAATTAAATGATAAGATATTACACGTTACTATTCGCTAAAGCCATATTCATAATTTAAACAATCATAATGAACAACACAAATGATAATCCAGGCCATCATCACACGTTCTATAAATGGCGAGTGCATACAATTCCCAGTAGTAGTATCGTGGCAGTACTGCAGACAGTTAAATCAAGTCACCAATAGAATAAACACGAGAGTAGATCTTCTCAATTTCCCTTAGTTTGCGCGTGCGTGCTAATTCTCGGGCCTAAAGCGATCCCGAGAATCGCCCACATGTGCGCCGGCGCATACCGCGCCGTCGCTCCTGCCAATTGAACCAATATAAAATGCATTAACATTACTGCATTTGTCGGCAGATTTTACCGGACCAAGGAAATTAGGCCAGTGCAACGATGAGGCTGAATTCTGCGTTTTAACTTCTTACGTAATTGGGTTAAGCGTTTAAGTTTAGGGAGGTGTGAGCTCTTTTTGAAGCGAAACTTAAATTCTATTTTGTCTGCATAATAGTTACGTGTACTACGAGCATAAGATTCTTAAATATATGTTTCTTTTATTCAATCATTGCAGTAGAGTATTATTTTATCAGATAAATTTTTAATCGAAGGCCTTACATAGAAAGATACCGACAAAAAGGGTATAAAGTACAAAACGTTTTCATGTTTCGTGACTTCATACACTAATTTCTACAGAATTTAGTTATACTTTGTACCTAAAACATGTGAATTAAGATTCCCCTGTTGCTATTCGCGAGGAAACATTTGTACAAAGTCTTGGTTTAATTACGGTGAGGTAGGTAAGTACATAAGCAATCACGGGTGTTTTGCATGAGGATCATAATGCCTCGTTAAATATACGAGGGACAACCTTAACCGGACTTGCGGAAGCCTGAATAGCATTATTTTTGTTCGGGAATAACTTATACAGTAAATGTTGTATGGAATAGAATTTTTATTAAAAGTCCAGAGGCAGTTTCAGAGTTGAGTGCGTTTGAAACGAAATCTTCGACCGCAATCATATTATTTTAGCTGAACTTCAGTAACAATAAACAGTTTAAAAAAAATTCAAAACAAAGCTAAAATTAAAATTCATCGAGGTTATTATACCTACATTGTTACGATTATGACACAAAACAATTTAAAAAAAGTTGTCAAATCAAGGAAGCGTGAAGTTAGTGCGAAATTATATCTTTTTTAATTACTTGATTTGTTTGTTTCATTTATAGAACAATTTTCAAAATTCACACCGCCATTTTATAGTAGAGAAAACTATTAACAAATTACCTACTATCGCTTTAAAATAATAGTCGAAGAAAATATAAAGTTTAGTCAAGTACACTTCATTAAGTTACTCTGTTATGTGATTATGTACACCATCGGGTATATAACAAGTTATTTACCTATATACTGTACACGTAGTCCAATTTACATGATAGCGACGGTACTATGGTGAATAGAATCTGCTTACAACTATCTATTATTGTGTTTAATTAGGTTCCGTCGTATATTGCCAAGTACAAAAGACAAATTGCGAATACAAGATGAAATCCAGAACAACACAACGATGAGTATAGAATTATATGTGTTTATTTGACTGTTATACCGAAAAAATTACACGTAGAGACCAATCTATACTTAAAGAAAATGTAGTGATTAAATGAATGTCGTCAACTCGCTATCGAAAGCTCGAAAAACTCCAACTTTCGGAAAGCTTCAATTCATCGTAAGCTTATCGCAGAAACTTTACAATTTGCAACCCGGCGGATCATAATTAAGTTCGAAATACACCGACAGTTCACCATGAACCGTTTATGATATACTCGCAGACAACATGCAATGGATTGCACATACGTGACGTCATCAACCACCTAGCTAGGACTAACTTATATAACACGTTGCTTAGACTAGAAGTGTTAGTACGAAGTTTAATGTTTAATGTTGCTAAGTTGGACTAAGCTACAGTGAATTATGCCTCTAACTTCATCTTAGAGCTTAGTTTTATGTGATATAGAGCTGAACAAGCACAAGAATACTAGCTAAATTTATGCCTTCTACTATTTACCATTATCTTAGCTCCTTGCGCTTGTTATAACTTAAAAACGAAGGTTAAAATGAAACCAACCTTGCGTATATTTGGAAATTTGAAATGAACTTTGAAACTTGGCGTGCAGTAACAACATTTTCATTGTGGAATGATGTAAGGATGCAACGTACAACGAAGCCAAACTTTTGCATAACCAAGATTCGTTTATTCAACGGACATAACTTCTGGTACTTCTGACATTCTACATAATTTAAGTACTAGAATTTCAAGTAATAAGAAACTCGTAAAGCCTTTCGAGAACATGAAAATTCGCACAGGTAGCTGCATTTCGTACTGCGTGCGAATAATTGCATTTACCTTCGTTTCTAGATCGGAGAGTGCACAAATTATTATGCTATCTGTACCCATCAGCGCGTACGCAGCAATAAAACTGCTCAAATGGGAAAATAACAGGCTCGCTCAACAATGCCGTGGAAAACTCATGCGTTGTAATTTTTCCAGCTAGAAAGCTCTTTGAACAAACACTAATGTTGATTACGGAAACCGACAAAACTGGTCACATTGGCGCGGATGGAACAAAGAACTGTAAATCATCGATCGCAATAAACCGCTCTGTTATTGGTACAGTAAAAATTGGCCAGAAAATGAACTTCTAAAATACAGCTAAAATTTCGTTTGTGTCGTAAATCAATAGATACAGATCTCTATAAATGAGATACGCGATCGTTCGGTCGAATTTCGTATTAGCTGGTAATTAACTAACAAAAACGCAGTATTGACATTATTTCTATAAAAAGTATGCTAAATGGCTTTATCGAGTGTTACCGATAGAGCTGTGGCGCGTGAGACTTGAGGTTTTTGTTCCGACGTATTAATGACATGTTGTCAATATTTGCTAAACGATCGATTTGTATTGTTTACCTCGGTATAGTGTTATTGTAATGTAAATGTTTTTTTTCATGAAGCAACGATTACTAACTTTACCTTTCAAGATATTGCGCTTGATAATATGTTTGTTTTTGTGTAGTAACACATTTATTATAATTTTATTCGGTTTTATTTATTGCAAGCATTACAATTATTCTTATATATATAATTAACAGTTGAAGTTAATATAAACTAATGTTGAATATAATTGTTTTTACCTAAACTTGGAAACAATGACAATTTTCTAACAAATTTTTATTTTTTAATACTTAAATTTATAAACTATTTGAAGGCTTTTTCCTTTGTAAATATGCTTCAAACCAAGCAAAGAAAGGCTTCAAAGCAAAATTCACCTAAAGGGTTGAGTTCAAAATGTTCGTGTCGTCGGCCACTTATGTTTCAGTAAAATATACAGTTATAATTATTTTTTTTAATAATCAATAAGGTTAATACCATATTTTATAATCACTTGAGCTAAATACTAATAAGTTTTATTTTATTTTTAGTGTTAAAATAGCCATCATTAGAGTAAACTTATAATAACTATATTGTATTGCACCACAAATTCTTTAATCTGAAAATATTTGTTACTTCATATTATAGGGAAAAATAAACATTTAACTACTAATTAATTATTTATTGTGTTAGTTTGCTATCTCATTAGTAAGCAGGCTGCGTTCACTTGTTGCAGAAAAACAGAGCGAATGTTTTTTTATTGAGGGTTGCCGATCAAAGAATATAATTTTACACATAAACCCAAGCAAATAAGAAGCACAAAATAAAATATTGACTATAAAGCTGACATAAATATATTTTAGTGATATTATTAAATAAGTTATGATTTCGACATTTTTTAAAGTAATTTATTCAACTGAATATCTATGTCATCTATTTTAAATCATAAAGATTACCTCAAGTATTTCTTTTTGCATAATGATTATCCTATAGTTCGAGAACCTTGTCTGTATCGGTAAAGATGCACGCAGTTACATATTCTTTGATTTGCTTTTATGTCTTTTATATATTTATATACATAATTTGGTTCTGACCTTCATTTTAGTAATCGTTATAAAAATTAAGGGACAGTCATTTTTTGCGTAAAGTACTGAAATCAAAAGATTATTGAGGGCCTGGAATGAACTCCACTATTTGCATTAATAATAAAACAAACAGTATGAACAGAAAAAACCCATCTCTAATGTAACCGTTGGTCGCGATAATTTCACCTGCAATTTACTCTACATTATTATAATAGAAATAGAAGCTCCCACCGCTATTAATGCAGGCGTCGGCTACAATAATATTACTTTCTTTATAATTTCCGCGCTGTCAAACGTGAATTAATTCTCATAATTCATACTATGGAAAAGTGGACATAAAAACATGACAAGAAACGTATGCAATTCCAGTAAAAGTTCGTCTTTGTAAAAAAAAAAACTCATTATCATTAAAATAGGGTTAAAGCAAATTGAAATGTCGTAGATAAAGGCAATCTATTGAATTATGTTGGATATGGAAACTTAATTACTTAACACTCACTTGTGCTTAAGTAAGCTGTCAATGAAAATTATAATTGACTATTTTATCGTGCGCTTTTGCTACGGTTGACGTTTATCATTATTCCATCGATATTTTTTATCGATACTTGTGCATACATTAATAATTGCAACCGCAACTTTAAACAAGCATGTAAATAATTGTTTGTACAAATTTTATGTCAAAATATTAACATATTTTGCTCAGTAACGAAAGTCGAAAAAAAAATTCGAGTGTTGAAATTAGCAATTAAAATGCGAAGTGATCCTGATTGTGCGAGATATGTGGCGTGGCGGGAAAATAAACAATGTTTTAGGCAATTGGGCGCGAAGAAGCGGGCAGCACCGGTGGCCGCCCCACGCATACACCCGGAATTCAGGGAAGTTTGAGACATTACACGCTCTAATTCTTACGTTTATTTAAACAAGCATATTCTTGAAACTACAAATTGACTTGATTAAAAATTGATAAAACGTCAGTATTGAAAGAAAAGCGAGAAACCAAAATATCAGTCACAAACATAAAAAAAGAACTGAACAAATATTAATAGACGGTGCATACTAATTTAACCAGAAACGTTACACACGATTTAAAGCAATCCAACTGAGACTAGAAAGGGTTTGCCACCGAAATAAGAGTACATAAAAAACGTTGTTTTTCTTGATGACTATGACAAAAAGTATGTTTTCGTTATTAGGCATGTGCATTAGTTCCGGATAGTTACAGCAAGAGGCTCGGTGGCGCCGCGTGCGGATTTAGGATCCCTCGTCTTTGTCAACGTCTCTTCTGACAGATGATTTAAAAAAAGAATGAATTTCTTATGTTTTACATTTAGGCACGTTTTGTTTTTTAGGTTATTTTTACTGGAATATGAAGTCAACATTTCTGATAAATTATTTTGTTTAGAAAAAAATATATCATACTGATATAGGTAATAGTGCTAACGGTTTAGATTTCTTTTTTATTTAATTTGTTAATATTATTAAAAAAATATATTTTATTTCACAAAGCAAGAATATGCCATGTCTCATCTGGTCGCTCGGACCATTGATCAATCCAAGACTTCTCAGACTTCTTTTAAGCCTCTTCTTAGTAACCGTTACTGGTTTAAATTAAGGATGTGCCAGCAACATCGATGAAACACATCGTCTTGTGTGCGTGATTAAAATAAATAATCGGAGCGGTAGTGGCCTGCCGACAGCTGCTCCTACAGGGATAATTGAAATGACGATTTATACACCCGCCGAATTTATCGACACACGCGATTTATAATGCGAACACGGCTTTTGGATGTCTTCGAAGCTCAAGTTATTGTTTTTCTTTGAAATGTAGAGCGTCGATGCAAAATTAAAATGAAGTAGTTGTAAAAAAGATGAAAAATTTGCTGGCCTAAGGTTCACTATGACATAAAATTTTAATAACTCCTAGACATATCGTTATTTCTAGTTGATGACATGTCAGAGATAAGGCAACCATCATAAATATTAGTAAGTAAACATTTCTTAATGTAATACATTTTTGTTGTGCTATCCAAGGCTCACATTTTAAAAACAATTATGAAACAACAATAAATTTAAAGGTTTCGCGCCTGTGGCGTCGAACCAAGGACCAATTAGAGCAGACCCGATTGCACTAAATCTTGTTTTGCTACTACGCTACACAATTCATACACAGGTGTACTCCTACTTGGTTTCTGTAATTTTATAGGTTCATATGAGACACCAATTTAGGAAAGTATAAATACAAATTACGATGGAACAAAGGTATGAAATTCATTTTCGTTTTTAACATAAACCTAAACTATGTTATTTTATGCACCAGTATGATTTCGAACAATAAATACATTTTATGACTTAGAATTCCCTTTTTTTTAAATTATGTTTAAAAAAAAAACACTGGTATCAAAAAAAGGATAATGTTTATTGTTATATTGAAATGAGTCTGCAGGTGTTATTATTAAAGCAAAGCCTCGTTCAACACGGGAACAACCCTGCACAGGAGCAGTTGCCATCAGGACGCACGTTATTTATCGATAGTCGATATATTTGCAGTCACCTCCCCAGTCGCAGACTTGACACGATAATCAGCACTGACGAAGATAACTGTGGAAAACCATCCTATGAATTCAAATTCCTTTTACTAACTGAACTAGATTTATCTTGTAAATACCGTTGTAGATAAATTTGCACCTGATAAGTAAATAAGCAATTATAGACTCTACTTTTGAGGCTTTTAATTATTTCACCGCAAATTGCTGGCCGCATTTACACTTAAAAATGTTTACAGTTTATAATTCTTTGTATCGTAAAGTCGAGCGTTGTTAAGGCAGACGCGGCGCGTGCGGTTTCCACCTGCTACTAAGCCCCTCGTAATTATTCCACCACTTATTATATGATTATATGACTTTTTTGGTGCTTTCAATCAAATTACACCTTTGTCTGGCTACTTTGAATAAATGAGATGTCATAAAGTTTTTTATAAAACTTCTAGTCGGACATGCGTGGCAACAGTGGGAAACGAAAGATATAAAACCAAATAAATCGTTTAAAAAACGGACGTTAAATTTTTAAGTTCATGTCAACTTAAAAATATTCATGGCCAGTGTTTAAAATAAAATGAAAAAACAGATCAGCAAAAATGATAGTCTGTTCTAAATTCGAACCGCGGCGGTCGTCGAGGCCTGCGTACTTTAGCACCGAAGCGCATCGATTGTTTGATAGCCACGCATAAATAAATAATTAGACGAGTCTTGAGGAAGTAGGGGAGGATAGTTTAGAGATGCCTATCTGTAATGTTGCCGAGCTTTGTGTCAAACGTCAGATGCTTATCGCAGATGTTTACAGATGTTGAGGGTAGCTACCCAATACTGGGATGCAATCGACCAGTGATGTTGAACTGATAATTAGTTGTGTCGGTTGATTTAGATTTTAGCTGTGGATATGAAAAAAAAAGGCTTTTCCTATTTGGTGGTGATAAAAGTAATGTTCAAACGGTGATATCCAATGGCCAATAAGTATTTTATATACTTTAAAAGCTAGATAATTTTAAAAGCTAGGCCCTATTCTTGTTATAACTCTGGTTAGCAGCAAAAAATATAATAACGCTTAAGTTTAATACATTTCCCATCTAATGCTTAAAAAGCTCAGATGAATTATATTTTTATTTCATCAAAAACATTGCAACGATTTAGATCGACAATAAATTCACATATTTGATTTCACATTTATTGATGCCTAATCTCAGATTGGGCATCCAATAAAATTAAATTAAATATTCCAATAGTTCAACTAAACCAACCGAGTTCTTCTCCAGAAACTGAACTGTATAAATATTAGCAGCAGTTAAAGATCTGCTAATGATGGATCTGGTATCTTACTGCGGAGTCATAGATCACTCTAGATGTATTCGATACTGTGGCCTGCAGCCAGATCTCCGATATCTACCCATCTATCTGCGGTTAGCTCAGATTTAGATACACTATTGGGGCTTGGAACTCATTGATAAATTTGTTTAAAAAAGTTTCGTTTCGAATGCCATGACAAATTTTATATCGAGAACCAATGTTCTTTTTTCAAAATTATTTGTCTTCTCGCTTACAGTATTCAATAAACCATATAATTGAATAAATAGTTATTGATTTCGAAATATATTACACCAATTAATCTGAACAAACGCAGTTGAGATAGACACAAAATAAATGTTTTAGTTAAGAAACTTCAAAATCAATTCTAATTATTGCAAACCTCCATGAACTTATAGCAGTGAATGGTAAAATCCGAACAATATACAAATTATCTTACGAAATACAATACAGTGAGCTAAGGGCTGGGTCTGACTGTATTGTCAAAGCTTTTTGCCATTGCGCAATTCATTTTGATACTTTATAAATAATTGTTTTGCTGAAGGACATTTTGCCTTATCGCTGCATGTAATCAGAGGAGTGACATGCAGCTGCTGCTGCTACTAACCTTTTTTCATAAAACGTTCGCCATAATACTGGCTAGATATTTTCAATTTAAATACGAATTAAGGTAGCTCTAGATTTTTATACAACATTTAATGTTACTTTAATAGTAATAAAGCGCTTTAATTACTTTCCAACAGTTGAAATATGGCGGACATTTTCACAAAATTTATTGCGGACACAATAAATCAGTCGGGAATGGCGTCTAAATAGAATGGAAGCTAAAACTCATGAATAAAAACATTGTATTTAGCGCCACACTCGCCAAGTCCTCAGGCTTTACCCAAATCCGTTACAAACCAAAGGAATAGAAACCTTAAGATTTGGAGCGTAGAAGTAATAATTGCAAGATTAGTATTTGGATATAAAACTATTTGGTTATGTAGGGCAGTTGTACGCAAACGCATTTCCGGTCGAACGCCACCGGGAAAAGCCATTTAAAACAAAAAAAGAAAAAAACGTACCGCGCCGCTCGGACACTTCCGGTGGGCCCTATTTTTTCTGTATTGCCAACTGATAAAATCTTTCCAGCCTACTGCACTAACGCCTGCTTTTGCTTTTATAATATTTATGCAATCTCTTTTGCCAAAAATAGAAGCATACATTACCTAGGAAAATTACTAAATTTCACTACTGTTTTCAAAAATATCAAAACTGCGTTTGGTTACGCCAGTTGCCCAAATGTGGAAAACATGTATGTACGTGAAACAAACGTATTTTTTTTAACGTAGAGGTAATGTTTAAACAATGGGAAGTACAATTAGCGAGCCGAATGACATTTGCATCGCCACAAAATCCAGCAGGCGGCTAACTTATGTAAATTGGGCTCGGGTCAATGTTGAATATTCAAATTGATGTCATTATAACATTCGGGCCGCGGCCGTTTGGACCCTTGCCAGTGGCTCGTGTAATATAACGTTAAGTTAAACCTTTTTACTTTTTATCTCACACGCGAGTTAAAGCTCCGAGTTAACATTTTACTAAAATTTCATTGAAGTCCAAGTCTTTATTTGCGTGTTATTGTTATTATTTACGACTAAACGCCTTTTGCATGTAAGTATGAAATAGCCAAGTTTTTGTGTAAATAACCTACGTTATTTAACTCATATGAAATGAAATATGCGTGTACTTCACAATTTAACACCATGGATGACGGTTTATTGGTTTTCAAGCAATAACTTGGCACTAATGACCGGACCTCAGATGTAACAGATTTTTGGGGACGGCCAATTTCTTTTTTTTCCTTTTCTAAATTTGGAAAATTCATGATGGCAACTTATTCACCTTAACAAAAAGTTCAATTTGCAACAGCCATATTCCGCAACCAGGTTCATATAAGGCTTAACTGATCCAATACACAAAATTTCTTTTAGCATCCGGACCTATTAGAACCAAAAAAGACTCATGGTTATACGCTTATTAAAAGCTTATAAAAAACAGGATAAAAAAACAGTGACTGTCAAATTTCGTCGCAACAAAACAGCACTTTAGATGAAAAAAAAAGGAAAAGGAATTGAAGAGCGTTCTCGATTCAAAAATTGAATTGATCGGGCTATTGTATTCGAAATGTATCATTTGGTCGGTTATTATACGGCCCGGCTTCTCGCTCTAGCGCTCTATACGTTGTAATACAATACTTTTCTATGACGGCACTTAACTGACTGACTTAGTTAAGAAACGACATAAGTTTCTTTAGGACTTCATTTACTTTGATTTTTATAATAAAAAAAATACCTGCTTTGTTTTATAGGTATAGGTATAAGGTATGTGGAGTACATGAAAATACATTTTGCCAATATTCTTGTGATACTACTCAAAAAATTACACCTAAAACATAATACACTACTAAAGTACGCAAAAAGACTAACAATATTTATGACTGCGCATGCCTAAGCAAAAACAAATGTGAAATATAAACCTTCCAAAATTCATTGACAGTTAAGCAGTTAACCACAAAAACACAGAGAAACCACTAAAAGCTAATCGGCTATAACTTTGAGGAAGTAACAAATAAACGAACTTTATAAATTAAATAAACAATTTTATAAAAACGAAGCAGGAACGTTGCGGTCGCGCAGGTAACAGATCGGAATCGAACTCGGGCCCTCTACTAATCCTATTACGTGTCGGTTTGGGAAATATTTTATTCAATTATTATGTAACTTAAGTGATCCGTATGATATAAATAATCTTGTATGATGTGGTACTATTAACTACTATATTTATAACTTGTATTCCTACTATATTAAACTTCAATAATTAAAAGCAAGCTTAAAATCAAAGACTTTTTTAGTTGATCACAAATAAAGTTAACTTCAATACGCACATTTCTTTAAAAAAAGTTCCCATATCAATCAAACACACCAGCATTGTTATATCGAAGTCTACAAGTTTTATTTTTTTAAAACAATATCAAAACAGCGTTACTCAAAACGGAGAACAAGCTTTTATCGCTTTCTCATGTTTATGAACTTTAAAGCACAAAATGAACTTTATAATCATAACAATAAGACTTTCTTATAGAGCTCTTTGAAGCCGCTATGAGTGGCTTAAGTATGGTAACATAACAAAATAAACTCCATAAGGATTTGTTTTCAACAAACATACTTGAGATTTTGAGACAAGTTTTACATGTATTTGGAGTTTTGATTTTATATTACATTGGAAGGATATGGGAAAATGTAATTTTCCAGTTTATGTGTTTGTTAATATTATAATTGTTTCTTTATTTCTAGGTTGGTAATTATGGATAAATGTGTAATAATAGTGTGTAATATATTTGAAAAGCCTAATACGAAAAGTATATACTTAATACACGATCGTACTATCGTTGCAAACACATTTTTACTTGTGGAAATTTGATCTTTTCTTGAGGCTGAACTTTAATTTGAATATGTATAATAATGTCACAGTGCATAACAATGTTTATGAATTGAACTTTTTCATAATATTTGTCATATTGTGAATTTCGGTAAAGGTCTATAGAAAAGTATTTATTTCCATTATTGAAAGTATATAGTTACAAATTGTAATCTTTTCATTTGGGTTCCTGAATAACTTATTTTGTAAAAAAAACGCTATGAAACACAGTTGTTAAATGTATCCCGTTTTAGTTTATTGATATTGACAAGTATTTTTAATATATCATTTGTATTTTCGACAAGTTAAACTAAGTCATCTCTATAAAATAATAAACTATACCTATTTGTCAAACGTAACATTTCAAATAGATCAGCAACCCGATAAAGTTACATATTCAAAAATATACAACATTGAGAAGAAACATAAATAAGCGGAATACAAAGAGTCCTGAAGCATTTTGCATCAATTGCATAAATAGCCCAGTAGCCAGCGCAACAAAGAAATATAAATATGTATGAGAAGGCGTGTACCTTGACAATGTTACCAGAATATCGCTTATTGTGCCGCTGTCATTATCCTGCCGATTTCAGAAGTAGCTGGCACTCCCTTTAACTATTGTGCAGTTTCCGAATAATTACCCCAAATAACATTGTCGCAGCATATTCAAAGGTATAGATTACATTCGGGAAAAAACTCAAGAACACTCGACCCGAACGCGGCAATCGATATGTCATTGTTGCCGAACAGTCTTGATACTTGCTGACATTTTGTTGCGTTTTGTTTATTAAGCTAGGGTCGTGAGTGCCGTGAGAGCTTTCGATAGATATTTTCCTAACTTATTTAAGTTGAACTTGCTTTTTGATCAAACTTCACATACCTGTTTTTATTTTTAATCGAATATTTTATTTATATTTATATTTTAGCAACAAATAAATCTATAAATAAAACACTTTTTACCGGATATTATCGCGTATATTTTAGTTAATTTTAAAATTAACTAAAATATACGCGATAATATCCGGTAAAAAGTGTTTTATTTAAAGTATGAATCGTGAAAATTTAAGACAATATATAAATAAATCTATATTATTTTTTGCATTGGTAATTTAAATATTGAAACTTGGACAGTGTATTTCAATATTTTTGTTTGTCACAGTCAGAGATGCCCATTTCCTGATTAAAATAAAACTAAACTATTAATACACTGAATCATCGACGCCGTTTTTAAACAGGTTTAACTCTTCATCTCAATACAACAAAACATTTCGTCTCCACAATCTGATAAGACTCCAAAACTCATTTAAAAACAAATCTATTTTCATTCAGAAAGTTCATGATAATATTTCAAGAATCACTTCCATAATTCATCCTAAACAATCGTTTAAGGCTTATGACACATAAGAGAGTCTTAAAGCGGGCATTTGACTGCGACCCCCCGTTATCTGTCACACAGATAGTGTCAATTCACCCTAAGGGATTTCGTCTCAGGGGGAACAAACGGGGGTCTAAAACATCCACTGTAAACGCAATCGCGGTGGCTTACAAAACTAATTAACAAGAGGAAAATATGTTCTAGTTTAATGTCCAATGCGGTAGCCACACTCGTTTAATTGCTTCTAGAAAATACGACAAAAGTCTGTTAGTTTTGCAATCTATGCGTTGAACTTTGTGAAAGTTATTCGCTGTGAATGTTTTGATGCTATTATTCATACAACTCTCGCGGTATCATTTCCCGGGAACTACAGATTTATTAGCGAAATTTCCTGTTACTGCATACACCAACGGGGTTTGGTACGGAGTCACGCTTTTGTATGATTTATCTAGGAAGTATTGTTTTTAGAAAAATGTGGCTTTCATAGGAAATTAAACTACTATTATTGGACTCACACAAATCAGATTCATTCTCGTTGCGATAACGTTGTGAAAATTTTATTTGTATGAGTCAGCTAAACGGTTTCTATGCATTAACTGTTCTATTTATTTTTATACTATGTGTTGTGCTACTATAAAATATGCCTGCTGGCGACCACGCTACACGCGTTGTCGTTTTGACAATTATTACGCCTCTTCCCCATTTTCTACTTTCCCCCTTATCACTAAAGTTTAACTGTATTATAAGGATGATATTGACAATTTTTTTATAGCTTACAATCCAGTGTAGTAATTCTACTACAATATCGGTTTCTCGATAATTTAAAACAAATAATTGGGCCTAGTAAACTACTTGATGATTATTTTGTCCGTTATTTTCTATTGTTTAATATAAAAAAATATTTTAAAATATACATTTATATAAAGTACTTACATTATGGAGTTTATAGTAAAGCCCGCAGGCGTTGCAGACGGGCTCGCCGTTCTGGTTGCGTCGCCACAAGGTGGTGGTGGTCGTCTTGCAGTTGGCGCACGAGGTGCCGGCGCGCCGCGCCGCACTCTGCAGCGACTGGAACAAAAACCATATATTTAGGTGCTTCTGTGGTATATATTCATACAATTTCCAGGCATACATTCATGGTTACAGAGTAAGTAACAGCTTGTTCTAACTTAAACGGACCATGCATCTTTAAGACGAACACAGTACATAAAAATAAACACAAAAAAGTCTAGCTCGCATTCGATTCGAAGACTTTGTAGGAGGCACGACTAGAGTGACCACAACGATGCCAAAGCTATATTCAATAAGCGTTAGTCTCTCGAAAATCTAGCGAGGTTTAAATATGCTCTCAGAAAAAAAAAGACTGGCGCTACAATGATTGACAACGTAAAATCTAAAAAATATTTAGATTTCTCGGTTTGAAAGTAGACATTGAGGTGCCTACTCCTGCCCATTTGAAATTATTCATTTAATGCAAACCACAACTGTACAATTCAGAATTAAAATAGAACCTAACATTTCACAAAAAATAAACATTTCACTTCACGACTTACAAGACAGATGACACACGGGCCCACTAAACCATTAATATTCGTTAAAATAATCAACATACGACAAAATTGACAAGAAAAAGGCCACAGTCGAAAAAGGTAGCCATCGGGTCCTCCGCACCTGCCCATTATTGCCCGTCAATCAAACAAAAAATATCTCAAGCATTCGGTGGTCTCTTTATACGTAAAAGTGCCTTACTCAATTAAAAATGCATTCGTTCTAAAAGAATAAAACGTCAGGCAATCCGAATCATAATAAATCCATTAATTTGTCATGTCATTTATCGAACAAAAAGTGGAAGACTGTTCGTGCGTATGGACTATGCCGAACGTGGTTTTTGAAACTTGTAATTCTGAGTATTATTGTAGTTAAAAGCTTCTAGACGTTAATCTGTGAATAAATTACACGTGCTTATAATATAAGGATGTAACCAAACTGCTAACAACTTTATGTGAAATGAGGCAAGAAAATGGATACCACATTAAACAACAGTGCCAAACATGTTCTTAGTTTTAAAGATCCTTTTGTCTGTCTCGTTATTCTAAGAAAGCTAAATTTTAGTTCTTTTAATAAAACCATTTCGCAGAAAATCGAAAACCTGTTAAATCCCACGAGTTATTAACTTTTCTTTCGACGTCGCTGACTTAAGCACCGGAATGGTTTGCGTAAATATTCGCCGTGTCATGCCAGGGCTTTGTGGCTGCGAGATTAGCGTGCGTTGTATTAAAATCCAAGTTTTTTCCCACTACGGAGCCCACCATCCATTACAACACGGGACTCCATCAATTCTTATTGGCTCACACACTGTCACACCCACGGCTGTTCTCAATACACCAACTCATAAATGTTTAAATTAATCCTCTTTAACTTTTTGTGTCGTATTGTCCATTACGCGTTCCACTAGTCATACAGAAGGCTAAATGTTCAAAGTTTATTTGTATTTAAAAAACTTACTTTAACCGCTTTTAAATGGGGTAATAAGAAAGACGTTTATTAAATCTTTTTGAATGCCAAATTGAACATCTCACAGACTAAAACAATACGTTCGTATGTTGTATCTGCATAAGGGAGCGTATGCGGCTACGACGAAAATTAATTGTCAATTTTATGACTCAATTACCCACAAGTGATTTTATAATCTGATAGATAAGATTTCTCATCAAGTAGCGCGGTGCATGATCCAACACAGCATCCCGGGGGAGACCCCACTAAGCCGATTTAGGGAGCCGGCGGCCGACAGGGGGGCTTTTATTTCCGTGGAAAAACGGCTGTTTACTCGTAATTTTATGAGCGAATTACTTTTGCTCCTCAAACGCTGAAATGGCTGGAAAACGCCGTAAATTTTACGAGCTGGATTATTTTTTATTCGGGTCATTCGTTACCAGAGTCGGCGCGTAGATCGTGAAACGACCTAAAAACTCCGAGATATTCAGGCTGGATAATAAAACTTGGTGTACGCGGACACTTGTCGACGACGGAGAGTTTTATTAATTGTTGAACCCACTTCAACGTCGACGACATTCCTGATCGATATCGTTCCAACAGATAAGGCATAAAAACCAACTAGGTATGCAGCAGACGGCTCGCCGACAAGATAAAAAACTTCAATTCACGAATAAATAGACAAAATTCAGTGCATATTGTTGTGTTGGTACTTTAATTTTCAGTGTTGTGTAAACTCAAAGGATGTTCCGCTGTGACAACATCAAGGGCTTCCTTTGTGTGGCGCAGAGAACAAAAACACGGCCTTTGTCGTCGTCGGGATGAAGCGCTCATAATGGAGGCGGGCTGACCGGCTAAGTGGACGCTTTACGCGTATTTACAAACTCTACTATACATTTGTCAGCAAATTATCTCCTTTATTACCAAAAAGACGGATTATTCGAATGAATACTTGCTCAATTTACATATCATTGTCAACGTTTACGCCGCGCACAATACACAGCTGCATGATTAAAACTTTCTCATTTAACTTTTGGATGAGAAAATTTGGTTCGTTATAAATTATGTGTCTGGATTTGAACAAATGTGATTTAATTAAACAATCAGTAGCAAACACATGAAGTGATTAACTTCGCGTCACTTCCCTCGTCTCCACTAATTCAATGAGGCATCCACATTAAAAACATATTTTGATAAAGTAGGGACTCCCCGCGATCCAATCAGGCTTATCTTCCCATCCCTCTGCAAACACCTCCTAATCAAATCAAATCACAGCCTCCGTCTTCCCTAATCTACCTATCTACATTCAAACATAAAATTATATTACAAAAAGGGACGGTAGCTACAACCCCTCATATATTTGCAAGCACAAGCAAAATTTAGCCTACCGGAAAGTAGATATCTATACGTAGCCGGGAAATTCAAACCTATGCGCTTGACGCACGCACACACGCTCAGGGCGCGTGTAAGTACGGGGGCATCGCGGCGCACACCGAGCTCCCTATCGGCCTATCTACGCCATCTAGATCCCACTACGAGAACCCCCGTGGGGGAGGCAATCCATTTACCAACGCTGGCTATTCAATAAAATTTGCCTCTTATAACAAGCACGTTAGAGATGACAATCGCACGGCAAAGGCGCCTGTTTTTAAAGGTTTACACGGCCCCTGGCAGTGAAAGCGCGGAATCGATGTAGCCTTTACCCCTCGCCCCGCGCCAGTTTTTCCGGCGTTCCGTCCTTATCTGGCCGGGGTGATTAGATAAAGAGAGATAGAGCGTGAAAATAAAGATTTTCATCGTGTTCACTCACACGAGCGGCTGGTTTTAGTTGCAGAGCGAATAGCGATACGGCCATTTCGTGGTGTGAGTGTTCGTGTTGGGAACATAAAGGGGTTTGTAGGTAGATTTATGTGATGGCGAAGGGCTGTTGGAGTAAGGGTCGAGCCAACTTTACGGAGAGGACGGTTGCCTTGCAATCATACAGCGATAGATCTATTGCTATTAGTGGCCTCATAAATTCAGGAAACTTTGCATCAAGTTATTATATAAAAAGGTAACGGTTAGAAAAGGCATTTAAAAGTTCAGAATAAAACCTAAGGTTTCTGTTTCAAAATATATATTTATATAACTAAGTCGGTAGGCACCCTAAGTAAACATAGGAAACTTTTACAACACGAACAAACTTTAATAAAAAGCACGTCAATCAATAACCACAAAAAAAATTCATTTCCTTGAACTAAAATTCGGAATCACGAAATAACAGTAATAAAGTTGATTGTAGTTAACGAAATCTTGATAACTCGATTGTAGGTGGCAGACATTTTGTAAAATCTTTATGATAACAATGCTATGGGTTACTCAATAGAAGCAATTCAATAAAGATCGAATCGTAATCGTGGAATGGGTTCGATTCGATTGACACGTCGAGTCCTCGCCCGGTATGAAGATACTATCGATTTGACTTTAAGTTCGATTGTAACTGATGCCGACGTCACAACGTCATTCGTGACGCTATTTCTCAAGAAATTGGTTTTTAATGCGATATGATTATGAATTACAAAATCATTCATAGTTAAATATACCTTTTATTAAATACAAATGTAACTTTGGGAGGTCAATAAAAATTTTGGTACTTACGTATTACTTTTGGTAATTGATTTCATTTTCAAGTTAGATACTAGATGGCGTTATGAATATCACGTTTTCGTTACGCCAGTTCGTCTGCCTCGTCAGTTTATGTTTAGCGCTTACCGAATACCTAACATGTATCTTCAAACAGTTAGTTCTGACATGGTTCAGAATAATTTAAAGCAACAAATTTTTTTTAAAGTTGCGTGATGTACGAGGTTTTTGGGAACTCACGTTGTTATATTAAACTGGTAAGATTCAAACTTTTACAATACGACTAGTACTATATGTTCAACTATATATATACTTAGGAGTTCATTAAAGAACTTTTACATAATATATTAATAAAATATTACCGTCTCTCCGGTTCGTTATATTACAATAAACTATAAATATTTTTAATACTGCCCCACTTTTCTATAGTTACAGGGCAATCCTAAATTAAATATTCATGATAGTAAAAAAGTAAGTAAATCGTTAAGTGAGTTAATTAGAATGGAAAAGCTGCCGTATTCATTAATAATTAGACGCGTCGTTTGATTTGAAAATACTAATTGGGTAAAAACTGTGTGTATAGAGGAAGCATATTGTGGAGGGGTCTGATTTAAATATAACTTTGTGTAGGCGTTCAATGGGTCAGGTTGTTCGGACCACGAGATTGAAAAAGAATGGCAAGTTTTTAAAGAAAACGGATATCTTTACATGTACTGATAAGTACCTACCTATGTTTTGACATATGCTTATTTCAGGATCGTCGTAATCCGGTGTACGGCTTCCAAACTTTGCTTACTATCTTCTATTTAATGTATTTGACAGGGGTTTATATTTATGAATAAATTTAAAAAAATATTATAATAACGACATCAAATTACATAGATTGTTTTTATTAGTATTCTGAATAATAATAACATTGTTTATGTACAATACTCTCATTGTACAACAATTTAAAAACTAAATTTTTCTTCTATTTTAAAGTGTAACTTAGCTCATAATGTGCCAGGAACAATTTGAGAAACATTAACTCCCTGACAAAATAACCCCACTTTTCCAACACAAACTCACCCAATAATACATAATCCCATCATAAAACTATAAACATTCACTTGATCAACTAAAAACAAACAAAAGCAGTAAACATTACAGAGCGCACGGAATTATGTATCGCAGGCGACTAAACGTTGGTAATTCAGCCCCGATCGCTTCTTATACCCTCAGCATTTACATTCAATGGCAAGACGCGATCCGAAAATAGGTACCAACGTTAAATACACAAAAAAACTGGCCTTATTATAATCAATTCAGAGGCGATTACCTAAAGATGATGGCAAGATTTTTAATAAGGGAATCCGTTACAGCGTGTCTTAATACCTTTCTACAGATAGTATAATATAGTATAGTTTATTCGAGTTTACTTTTTGTTACTGAAGATACTTTAGATAGCTAGATAAACTTTAAATACAGATTCTCATTAACCACCTATCACAACAAAAAAATTCCTAGTTCTATAAGCACGTTGCGAGAATTTTTATCCATATCCCAATTTTTTTAAATTGTAAGTGATAATCATTAATAATCATAGCAGAGTCGGAGGTCACAAAACTTAAGTACGTAGCGAAACCTACCACTTGGTAACCGTTTGAACAGCCATGTTGCAACACCGAAGGCCTAGGGCCGTTAAATTCACGTTTTATTATACCCATTGCTTCAATTGCTTACTAAAAATAGCGACCTAAAATTTCTGTATCATTGCATGCAAATTTTGCCTAAGTGTCACAGTAATTGGATAAAAATAGGTATTTATGTTGTTTTAAAATGTTTTCTCTAGATTGTGTTAAGCAGCTGTTGGTATTTACGACTTCCGAATATCCTGCCGCCGGCGGCGCGAGCACCTGTGCTTTTGATTGATTGAAGTGGCCAATCCTTGGACTATTACTGTTCTGAATTATTTTATAATGTTATTTACAGAAGCAACATGCAAGTCTTTTTAATGGTCTTATAATAGTGAAGTTACAATATATATTTGATAACATTTAGGTACTAAAGCCCTTTTGGATTAAAAAACGTGTACCAATATTTAGACGAGTTTCTATCTACCTATTCATTATTAGTAACCACACAATATTATTATCTACAACTATATATACAATAAACTTGAGCACAAATTAATTTATCACCCAAAAACGTCAAAAAAGCTTCCCAGCAAGCTACAATAAAGTTTCTAAAGCTAGGATCGTGTGGATAGAACGTGACTGCGCGCGCGCCGCAGCCGTACTCACACCACACCTTGACCCTTACCGGGCCGGGACACGACGTATAAATACCGGTACAGCTGTGAATATAGATAGATTACGCAGATTCTGTTTTGTTTACTGTTTTGTGATGACAAAGTTTTGCTGTCATAAGAAATGTAGTGTCATGTAGTGAAATGACAGGTTTGATAACGGAAGTGCTTTGTGAAAAAATGAAAGTTGAATGATTTGATTTTATTTATGACAATTTTATACTACTATTTCAAGAAAATATCTCTGTAAATCTTCTGTAACGTCCATTTTTAACTCATCTACTAAAAAATCTGCTTAAATTACATCTCACATTAGAAGCCAGTACCTATTGATTCTACATAATAATTGAATACACAGATTTCTGCACAAGCTGGGTAGACGGCGTCCCGGGTCGTGAGGTCACTTCGCACAGTTTAGCACCGAGTCATATTTATAATTACCAGCGCAGCGCACTAGCCGCTCCACCGATAAATCAAAATTTTAAATCACCGGTGGGCGGGCCCCAGCGATCGCCCGAATAAAATGAATTAAAAATAAAATAAACCAAGGGGTCCCTCCATGAGAAAATTTAAGATTTCGCTTTAGTTTTTTTAATTAATACCTTGTTAAAATTTAATATTGAGGGCGCATGCGTTATTACAATGGGTGTGTGTAAGATGTTTAACTCGCTTTCGGTAACTTATTGAAGCACGAAGGCCATATAATTGGATCATTTTTTAACAAGAAATGATAAGGCTCGGCGAAGTGCGCATGAGTTCATTACTTAGGCTTTCGATATTGCAAATTAATTAGTATGTTGCAGGCTTTGCTATATTAACGTTTAACTTTGATATTTTCTAGATGGGTAATAATCTAAAATTAATATGCCATATTTATTTCAACCAACAACAATATTTGATTAATTAAACTCCAACGAAGTAAATTTGTAGATGTAGATGTCAAGTAGAATATAACTTACAAAATTACAAAATTATTACAATTTTAAATAACCAAGAATATACCTAATGTTTGATACTAGATGTAACATATGAAGAGAATACTAAAAATATTTTTGATAGTTGAGTGTTAAAGAAAGTTTATTCTCATCCCCAAGTAAACAGATACATCAACAAACACTATTTATTAGACGACTAATTTCTTCCAAATTAGGTACCTACATTACTTACAACCATTACCCGTGACCCGAACCACAGAGGTCAATCTCCAAATGAACCTTCACGGCTGTCATTTCAGGAGCTGTCACTCAGTTCGGTGTCAGCAGCACATATGACGTTGTTCGTCGGACAGTAGTCAGATCGAGCACGCTTGGCTGCACTGACAGTGGTATGTATGATGTGGATACAGGTAAGTGAAAATGATTTTGGTGATTGCGTTTCAAAGGAATAAGTATGCGAATTATGTCTTTTAGACGGTAGTTTAATTAAATAACCTTAGTACGTTTTGGTTTTTGTTCGATCAAGACTGCAACAGCAAGAAGAAGGGATGTAAATTTATTAACAATGGAACATGATAACGTGTCTGTTTCAAAAGTTTTTGATAACTTCGTGCGTTTATTTAATTAATGTAATAATAAGCCAAGCCAAAGATGTGTAACTTCAATGGATACTAAGTTCCATATGGCATCAAATTCCAACGTTTACCATTCCATACGCGACAGTACTTAATTTTTTAATAACCCAGCTATTACGGCCCCCCTGCGGCTGCTTGGTTCAACCAAATTACGGCTGGACAGATTGACTTCAGCTCAAAAAGAATAACCGCATTTTGCTCGGTACATTACACTCCTTTTGTTGCTTGTCGGCCAAGACAGTTATATATGCTGTATAGGAATGTGTAATTTTAGTATGGTAATATTAAATTAAGGTTTCTATGATACAATTTCTAAAACCTTAGGTGCTTCTTACTGAAAACATTCAATAAAATTTTTACAGGTGCTGGCATTTTATAGTACACGTTTTTGCAATGGAAACATAATAGTATAAACTAAATTATTCAAGTAGTGCTATTCTAGCATGTTATCTAATTTAACCGCCCCAATAAAAACTGCAATAAAATTTAATTACGTAAACAGTTTATATCATTGCAAATTCTTCCATACAATAAAATATGGCAAATATTTATCTTCCCTGTTTATTTTGTTTTTGTAGCGAGCCCCAAGCGAGCGTGTAATGACATTCATCCGCTAATACAATTGAAACTCTTTTTCTGCAAACAAAAACCATCAATATCATGTTATCACACACACACGTTAACTAGGTAAAAGAATCCCATTAATGGCAAAAACAATAAGGCTTAATTTAACCCCGGTTTTTTCCAATGAGTACATAGTATAAACGAGCATGTAAAAATTATAACGTCTTTAGACATTTTATGCATAAAGTATGATCAAACGGGAAACTGTCTCATCTGCGCACAAATCCACACAACATTTTACATCGTTTCCGAACAAATAAGCTGATTACATACAGACAAATAAACTGCACAGCAAAAACCAGAGACAATCAGCCGAATTAAACTCAAATAAAAGACGGTAGACGCACTTAAGCGGTTAAAACAAGGGTGGCCCGTTTCAGTTAACAATACGGATTAATTATCAGGAGAAATGGCCGAGTCAAATATACCTGTCAGCGGCGTACGAGCCTGGATTCCAATTTATATGGGCTTCGAACAATGCTAAATGCGGTAAACACAATGGCGAGTTCAAAACGAGCAAAACTTTGAGCTGTGACACTCTGTTGCCTTAACGTATGGCCACACTCGAACATTATATTATTGCTTACTATTAAACAGATTTGTTTTAAGCCCTTAAGTAATAATTGTTTATATATATTATACTTATTTCACCTACATAATGGCTTAGTCTCTCGTACTGTCAACGCCTACCCCTTTCTTCCTTAGAAGCTTACGTTTCCGCAATCAAACTAACATAGTTTTTGCGCTGCTAAACAATCTCATAATAACTATAAATCTCAGTACACAGTAGGCACCTTCATGTAAATTGGCAGGGTTGTACATGAGAACAGCGCGGGCACGTGTGGCGTAGTGACGCGAGACCACCGGGCTTAGTTGCCAGCCCTGATTCACGACCCTATGCCGCAGGGTTGCTACCCAAATTACTAAACTTAGACCTCGCAGTTTAATCTAGAACGATTCCTAATCATAAGTGTACGTTCAAATCTACATATCGATTTAACAAATAAAATAAATACCTATCAAGTGTAAATATGAGTTTGAATTTGACAAATTTATTTAATTAGTAAGTACAAATGATCCTAAAGGTTTTCGAGTCCGTTGAAAAGGAGCACGCAGACTGTCTCCATTACAATATGTTTAATGGCTAATTAAGTTTAGTATAAATGAAACTATAAACGAAAATTATTGGTCAATATTCGAATTCACATTCTATTAAAATATATCCATTTAAGTTAGTTCTCATCTGAAAATTTGCCAGCCCTAAGACTACTTCTTGGCGGCAACGACAAGCGTAGCATTGTTAGGCCAGCCCGCCCCGAACCCTGAATAAATACATTCATATTGCCACTCCAAAATATCTACCATCGATGCTTCCAGAATACCGACTCACAAAAAACATTCATGACCAACCTCAAAAACACATCGCCGACTCACTAAGTAGACTAATGAATTTTAGTTGTTGCATTATGTGATGTTCGCTTAGTGGAAAATCACGTGGACCCAACAACGGAGTTACTTTTTGGCGTCATCATTTATTTACTTTTTCCATACTAATCAATACTCACAAATAAATAACCAATCAATTACAAAACCTTATGAAAATTACACGTTATTCATGAACCCGTATATTCTTAATTGAATTCTTTTCAAAGGGTTTAGATTGTTAACACTAACAACTTACTCTGGGCCTCGAACTTAATCGGACAAAATCTACGCGATCCACGTCGGACGCGCCAAAATCCGCAGAAAATGGAAAAAACATGGCGCTAACTGCGATTTCGTATGTATTTAAACGCCGAATTCGAAATTCGAGAGTTCAAAAAAGTGGCCAGTATTCGATGATTTGAATTTTTCTAAAACGTGAACACAATGGAACATATTCTGGTCAGTTTTTTATTTTATTTTAATTTTAAATTATAAAAAGGGTAAAATGGTATTCGAATCGGCTCTTGCTGTCACATCACTCGGCGCTGCTAAGTGACGCCGGACGCACGTCATTCGCGGCGATATCTTTTATTTTCATGCGAATGGAGCAGACTTCGTGTTTTTGTTGTCATAGTTGTCCGAGGATCGTATACGATTATTTTTATAAATTGTTCGCAGCTTGAGAA
This sequence comes from Marasmarcha lunaedactyla, assembly GCA_923062675.1. Taxonomy (NCBI): domain Eukaryota; kingdom Metazoa; phylum Arthropoda; class Insecta; order Lepidoptera; family Pterophoridae; genus Marasmarcha; species Marasmarcha lunaedactyla. The sequence goes on from OV281341.1 coordinate 21,013,917, forward strand.
TTTTTATTGATTCCACAAGATACGTTCTTTGTTCTTTCTCGCTAACCGATAAGAACTAGAAATAACAGTAGAAAATTTTGGGGATATCCATGGATGTGTAAGGCATTTGCAGTAACTAGATCAGAGCACAATTATTTTCTTATGCCATTTAATAAAACTGGTACATATCTAATTGGCCCCAAAAACCTAAGCCGTGCCTAATTGACTACCCGTCCTCTGTCACTTACGTTAGACGCACAATGCCGAACATCTTATAAACAATGATTATTCTAAAGGTGAGCGGCCACTAACAACGAGTGACGTCTCAGCGCGATTGACAAGCAGTGACGTTAAAAGGTCTATTGTATACGGTACACGCTACATCCCGATCCGACCGGTCTTTAACACGTTCGCCGATGTAATTACTCTATATGTACGTATAGTTTTTGTCATCATACAATGGCCCCTGCTAAAGATATCGGCTTCTTAAGTAAACGTGTTTTAGTTTGTAGCACTTTATGGATGATGGTTATCTTGTGCTGTTATTGTATCGCTTTATAAAAGGATAGTTATAAATTTGTATATAAATGATAACAATGTATTATTAATAATGTTTCTAATCAGGTTTGAAGGATTATTTTGCAACTGAAACATGTTTCTCTTAGCAAGATAAATAAGGCAATAATAAAACTTTTTCCTTGACAAAAATACTACAAATATATTGATAAACTACTAAAATATACTTTCAAGTAGACTAAAATGCAGAAACTAAAGCAAGGATTGTATGAAAATGTAAATATTGTCACCAAAGCAAGGCTATCAACGTCGATGGTTAGCGATAATCTCGGCGCTTGGATAATATCGCACTGCGTCAATTACAGAACGAATCGGACGCGACGCGATCGTGTGCGATACATAATAAAGCAGTATACACCAACCTTTATGTTAACTTGTATACGCACCAGCGTGTTTGGAAACGGCTTCATTGAATTGAATTTTGGTCTCCAAAATAAGTAGGTATTTTGCAATATTTACGTAATGAATAAAGTGTAACAAAAGTGGGTTTACCTGCTGATAGTTACAATCGTATGGGCTGTGAAGAGACTTTTAACAAAACAAATTCTGTACCACATTACTTTAGATTGATGATACCTTATTCGTCCTTTAATCTAATAATTTTTCTCTCAAAGTTAGCGTCCACAACGAGGAGCTTTTCCTCATGTTATTAACAAGTGAAATTTCTTGTAAAAAATAGAAAAATAGGTAACTTTTTGCTACTTATATTATAAGTACCAAAAATGTTCAACACTATTTGTCAATGAATCATCACAGCAGATAGCCAATTACCTCATAGAGATGAAATCAAAAAAACCTACTTTTAATAAACTATTGCAATTGCAACAGAACTTCATACCTTCCAGAAAGGTCAATTTGAAAACCTCCTTCGTCCTCACTAGACTAAAAAAAGAAAAATAAACAAAAAGCGCGGCACAACGTACGTGATATACCATCAGATACCTCAGCGAATGTTGGCAAAGTAACACGGGCGTTTTGTTGGGGACGCGGAAGTAGCTGAGATTCGAACCTGGGACGCGTGGGCGAGACACAGCCGACTAAATACCAGACGTATTTTGCTGATGTATTGCTAAGATGCTGATAGAAGGACAGGGATATAGTTAGAGGATTTTAAGTTTTGTGGGGCTTTGAATGGAAAACTAATATTGAATAGATTTTTTGCCTAAATGATTAGGCATGCTAATAATAGCATTGACATTCTCGCTTTTACTAAGGTATGGTATTTCAATATAATTTTGAATTGAACTAGTTATAATTAATTTCAATAATCCTTGTAAACTATGCAATAACAAAACAAATCGAAACGCAATTACGTAAATAATTACAACACACGAAATGATAAAATATCGAAACATCACCTTTTCGACCCGAAGCATATGTTAGTTCAAATACTGAGTAACAGTTACTGTTCGGGAGTCGAACCATTAGTCACTGAGACACCAGAATAAGTACCTGACAATTTCTATACTCTCTACTTATCCCCATGAACTGAAAATGAACTTTATAACTATAACTTCAAGATGTATTTTCGGTTAGCAGCTTCTATGGTGGGTAAATTGTAGGTTGCCAACACGAGTGGTGTTTTATTTATTTGTATTTACAAAGTATTGGAGGCCTAATTATATTGGAGCGTGTACTGTGGTACGGTTTTGAGTTTATTTCAAGTGTTGACGTTACATTTGATCCGTGATTCTTTTATTACGAGGTTTATAATTCAAAATTAGATTAAAATATTTGATTACTCCAGTTTATGTGTCGTTTTATTTTTTAGTTTTGGGTCCTGTCTGGTTCTAAATTTTTACAAAACTTTGATATAATATTTCTGAAAAAATGTTTAATTGTTTCGTTTTGATGGCTAAGTTCTGTGTATGTTTTAATATAATAATCTGATATTTTTTAACAATTAAATGTAATTACCCTTAGGTAAGTAATCATAAAAACCACCGAACACTTATTCGCTAATTATCGACACTGTTTACGCAGTATTTACTTTCCATCTTTTTTTTTAACATAATTGTTTATACCATAAGAAAGTTTTTCCAAAATTCCTAGACTAATCCCTTGTAAAGGTTCGAACAGCGCTAGTTGTAAAGCGCGGGCGCTGAAGGCATAATGACAGTTGGCGCTTCCTGCTCGCTAATTGTCCACAAGTCGATTCCCGGCCGGCTTCTACATCGCCACCTTGTTAGGCCTGTAGACTTTCTCTGAAGGAAAATTGTACTTTACTATGCTTTTTATAAGTAGGCCCTTGTGGAGATTGGTGTCGAATAAATTTGATCAATGTCTGTAGTTTGTAGGTAGGATTTAATTGAACCTTGGAAAAAAATTAGACAACCTCTTTAAGAAAAACCATAAATTGAAATAAATTTAAATAAGTTGCCTTCATATGGCACATTTGTAGTCGAGAAATCAAAAGAACGTACACCAGGGATTGAAATGTTAGACTGTACCTATAAGATCTTGCCCTACTTTTGGCATTTATCTCTTCGTTTTTGCAATTTTCAATCTTTTCATTTTTCGAGAAAGTCGCCTTATTATTGCATCTTTCGGATGCTATACAAGCACTTTAACAAGCGTTCTCGTCTTGCATCACCCATCGCCCAGTAGCCAAACCACTTAAGATCTGTCAGTCCCTCAGAGGATTACCTCCGATTATAAACGTAACACGGTAGTTTATCCATCGGATGTCACTCAAACTGTTGCGCAAGCGCACAGAAAAATAAAACAATCTTTCTACTGCCAATGCTGTGAGTTTAACAGCGTCTCTGTGACTAATGGTTATTTCAGACGCGGTAGGTATAGGTAGGCAGGTAAGTAGGTATTATGACTTTGCAGGGCAGAATAAGTTTCACCTACGGTATAATAAATTATTGGCAGTTTCAAGAAGAGTTCAGGGTGACAAAACTCTTATTGAGTGTAAATTCATAAGTAGGTAAATTTTATAATTGGTAGATTTTGTCAAATAAAGCTGGTATTTACGAAGATTGCGCTCAAAAAACACAATTTGCACATTTATAATACTGGTTTTGATATTTTTGTGAGGTTCGTAAATAAAGTGAATTTAAAAAAAGTTAAATCTGAAGTACCAGCGTAGATTATCTACTTAGAGACTTATTCGAACTTAATCTCAGCTTGCGTACAAGACGGATAGCTACGTCCCTGCTCTTCTGTAATTAGCTTCAAAGTTCCTATCAACGCACAATTTCAAATCTGCAGACAATTATGAAACGCTCACTATTACAGTACCGCAAGGCGCGGGCCATAAAAATTACAGAAGTGTTGATTGTACGAGAGCTGGAGCAGCGCTCTCGCCTGCAATTTGAGCCACTAAATCACGCCGCGACGGCCGCCCGCTACCGATAAATAACACCCGCCTGCGAAACCATTACTTTAACAAGAATATCTTTCAAATTCAAGTGCATCTCATAATTTCAGTAAGAATGATCAGTCAGAAGCCACTGCCCTAACTCTGTTGTCTCTGTGAAATCAGACGAACGCCCACTTTTTAAAGACACCTGCATCAAATCCAATTTTGAAACTATTTTTACGCTGCTCAACTGTTACAAATAAATCAGTGAGTATATATTTTGACAACGGGCACAAGGGACCTGAACTTCTTTATCCAAATTTACGACCTCCGCAAAGGATGTTTCCTTATTATTAATGTCCACATTAATAGTGTCCCCAATATTGAGTTCCACATAAATGTCACAGCCACTGGCGCCTAGCTCAGGTACACTTCAAATCCGAATAGAAAAACTAAGAATGAAGTCGAAAAAAGTTTAAATTTATATCACCTCGAGCTCCTCTCGCTGGGCACGGTATAAAAATGTAATTTTTCTTACAAAATTTAGTGATATGTCAAACCTGTTTGACGTGCCAAATAAAAATGTAAGAGTCGATGGGGGAAAAAAACAATCCCAGGAGTTGGGATCGCTGGGATATTGCTAAAACAAGAGAAGGTTACCATATCAATCAACGCGTTGACAAAAGTAAATTTTTTTGGATCGCCACGGGGCGTGGGACGAAAAAAAGGTCGGTGTTTATGGAAATACAATAAAACCTCCACGAAGGAGCATGCTAAGGTAGAGTTTCTTGCTAAACTTTCAACTAAATGTCTGTTTACGGAGAATGCTGAAAGTTCGTAAAAAGTTTATCTTGTACTCGTTAAAAGTACCTAATTTAAAAAATAAAAGCTATTTTATAAAATAATTTCCTGTTTTTCGATGTAAATAAACTTTAAATAAGTAAATGTATTTTAAAATAGCTGAGACACATTATTTTATTACATTATTCATAGTTGTATATTGCTAATACACGTACATTCATAGGTAAAATGGATTCGACAAGGTTATTTTTTGTTTTTATTTTTTGTAATACTTATTAAATTCAGAGTAGACAAGATTCAAATACGAAATACGCCCCGCCGCGTACGCAGGCATTCTTATGTGTCACTCAATGTGAACTGTTAAAAAAATACTGTTTCGATTATTGTTATTCTTTATAAATACAAAATTTGAATGAAGAGTATAGGTATAATTACACTTAGATACTAACTTGTACGAACTACTTTAAATTAATAAAGTATTTAATATTAATAATTTCTTTGTTTCATAGGTACATATTATTTAATTTTTTGGTAAGAAACTCGTTATTATATTCAGTCTAATTATAAAAGCAAAGTTATATTAAGCCAGCCTGTCTACTTTTGTCGTGCACTACTAATTATTCAACGAACGGAGTGATCGATGAGTACTCACTTGTAACTGGCCACTAACGTTACACACTGGCCACTTAAAAATTCAAAAAAGTTTATACGTTTCAAATATACCTCCTTGATTATGGCAACAATTAATTAAAAAAAAAGGATAACTGCGCGATTTTATTGAAAATTGCATATTTTATGCATTTACGATATTTATGATTGCATTACTAAAATCTTCATACTAGTAAGTAAAAACAACAATAATGATTTCTGATTATCTCGTAAAGACCTGTTCCATTGTAATACACAAAAAATAATTAAATAACAACAAATTATTACGAAAAAGTAATAGCGGTACCAACGTGGGTTTAACTTAAAAGAGTTACAATGAATATTTAATAACATTGATTTGTGAGTCGCCGCCCATTGAATTTATTTATAATTATGACATCAGACGGCTATTAGTAACTATTATTATTTTTGAAATAGGAACAGCCAGACAGTACGGGGCCACATTATAATGAGGTTACTTAAATTCACATTGTATTTTACGTTTTATTTGGCAACGAGCATGCCGTTTGACTTCTGAATTCAAAAACGCAGAGGTCCATAACCTTTTGATGTGATTCACGAAAAAACATATATAGAGTGTTAAAATATTACCATTTTACTTTAATTTATTATAATGTAAGTATGCGTAATTGTATCTAGTTTGTAGATAAATGATAAGATTTTACACATTAATAGCAAAATACTTGATAAAATTTTTAATTTACGAGTTAAGTAATTACAACAGTTTGTTAAGTAATTTAATTAGCGGAAATCCATTACTGTGTTAATCTGAAGCTCTATTAAACTATATACTCCACCATATACCCACACGATTCGAGTAAGATTCAGGTGCATTTCAAGTGCTCATAAATGTTGAAAATATCCACTTTTTATAATAAAAAACCTGACATCAGTTAATTAATACATCTCCTCGCAGGCTTTGCCAGTGTGTTTGGAACAATAAGACATTTTTTTTAAATGAAATATTTAACCTACATAGTTAAAGTTAAGGCTGTAATAGCAAAAGTAGCCATTGTCATAATTTTCCCATCTCGTTTCTAAATCGTGTCAAGAACACTTAAAATTTAGTACAATCAATATTATATTTTGTGTGCTTTTATTTTTTTTAACTATAATGTTGCCGAGTTTTCCTAATAATTAGAAACTAGAACTCAATAGACAACTGAATTAATTTCTAAGGTGTGAGTAAATAAACAAATCTTTTATTTTAATATAAAATCTTTTACCTCAAAATGTTTAATTAGAATTTCTACCTGGACATAACTAGATTAGAAGTCAAAACTCGTTATGAAACAAAAAATAAAAAACCTTGATTTCAATTTTTTTGCCACACTTATTCTGGAGTCTAACATCGTCTAAACTTATACACATATAAAAAAAACTAACCTAAATCAAAATTCACAAAAGTCCGTTTTCCTACAATTAACCCATAGAAACGTACACACGTGTACGCAGATACTTGAACTTAGCCACGATTTATACAAAAGAAAGAAATAAATGTTCAAACTATGATAATTACGAGTGTAATATTTTTAAATGTGTCATATTTAAAAAAATATAATTTAACCTCAACATTTTTTGCGTAAACCGAAACTGGAGTAAACTCAAAATAATCATGTGATTTAAACAATTGAAAGCTGCAGCGTAATGAAATCATAAATGGTGTATTAAGTAATTTAAACAGCAAAAGTCAAACATGGCGTCAAACTTACTGGTAGTCGTGTGAAATGGATATTAAAGTCAACATAAAATAACATTTATGCCTACACAACGCTCTGGCACGAGCGTATGTATTCAACTTTCAACTTTAGTATTTAGTCAATTCCACTTGGTTTTATTGCATTGGTATAACTTAATCTAAGTGATATCTAAGTTAAGACAGCTTGGGGCCAGAATTTATTATTCGCTAGCTTTCAAGGCCTCGCCTGTTAAAGGTCAGTTCGATTGTAGTCGACAAAATATACATTTAAAACTAATATACCATGGTTTAGGTATTTAAAGTTCTAATATATTTTAATTGCATCATCTAAAAATAAAAAAAAATTAAAGATTTCCGGTCCGATCCATTCAAAAATTTTTTATTCTAATAAAAACACTACGCATCCGATGATCACTTTTAACATATTATAGTTGTCATTAAAACCAACATCATAAAACTTCACTAGGCCCATCATCTTTTTTAACCCCGAGTTGTCACGAAGGGTCCATAAGACACCATGTCACTAGAATTACGTCCACAGATTTTATGTAATCTAAGATTTACGAGGCAGTTTGACCAGTGCGGTCTTTCGACGAAAAACTTAACTTTCTTTAAAGGTTAATTTGTGGTGCGTGTATGCTCCGCCTTTTTATTGCTGCTCCTAAACGGAATTCAACACCCATTTGTGTTTACATAGAACATTTGATAACGTGGAGTTTTTAAGAAGATAAAGTTTCCCTAAAATATGTTTTTTTTTGTTGTTTATGATGGTCATCTCAGCTTTTAAGTAGAATTGAGACTAAGGAAAAGAAGTTATTATAACTTGAAATAACAAACTTTACCAATCGCGCCTAAATCTAAGAAGAACAATTGGTCGGATTCTTACACTCACCAATCTTCGCTTAGGCTTGATCAAGGGTCTGTTCTGTCCGTTCATCTTGTAGTAAAGTCCGCAGGCGTTGCACAAGTAGTGGCCGGTGCCGTCGCGACGCCACAGCGGGGTACTCGTAGCCCCACAGTTCACGCACTCCCGACCCTCTGCAGAAAAACACACGGTCAACCAAGGGTTAACCCACAGGTCAGTCACCCACGAATACTGAAACTATTTTCATTACTCTAACATCGGAATCTTGGAGAAATGAAATGTGAAATAGATTAATGGCATTCTTGAACGGTTCAACGGTTAAAATACTAGACTGTTGTATTTACTTTATTATCAAAGGTTAAATATTTGCGTTGTATTATAACAATTTAATGTAACAGCTGAATATTTTGGGATTCAATTTGTTTTTAGTTAACATGATAAAATAAAGCACGATTTAAAAAGAGTCAATATTAAAACAATAGGTACCCGTTTTCAGTATTCGTAAGTAACATGATATTTTCTGAAATATCAAAATACAAAACGAGCAAATGAACCAAAACTAATACATAAAACCAAAAAGAGCCATTTATGTCAATTATATTTCGAGTGCGTACAATATAAAAAAGCTTAAAGGCATAAAGTAAGTGATTAAAAGTGAAATACCTGTCTCCTGGCAGGCTGAAGAAGACGAGAGAAAAAATCACATTCAGAAACATTGCCAGTCGAAAAAATCTAACTAACATTAAAATTACTCAACATGCACTACATATTAAAATCAATCTCGTTAAAATATAGATGTTAAGTCTGACTGCGGTCACGTTAATTGCAATTACGCAAAAATAGACAAATAATCAATTAGTTGGGGAAAGCTGAATTTCACGCCGAACCCGGCGAGGGAAACTCTCTTCAATCTTAAATAAAAATACTTCAAGTAACGCGCTTATTAATCTTAACAATCTTATTACTTTGAAATAAACTAATGTTATGTGTATCAAGAACAGTTCCATAAATTTCAAATTAATTCAAATTTAATAAGCATAAGTGTTTGTTATTTTATTATAATTGAACGCATTAGGAATTCCGTAACAAAGCGTTATGCCATTAGATTTAAGTACGTGGCTATTGCAAAAATAAGTCGAAACCGTATCATAAACAGAGCATAACACACATAAACTAATTTTAACTACAAAGATAATTTGAAAATCAACGTAACCATAACTCAAGTGAAACATCTCATCTATGACCTTAATCTAAGGAAAATATAAAAATATATCCACATTTACTTCTACTTGTATACTTCAATCGAATCTACTCAATATCAAGATTCTAAAACGAGAAGAAAAAATCCAATGAAAGATGCGAAAATATCTCATGCTCTATTTTGTTGAAGCAAAATCATGCAATTATCTGATGTGGTCCCAGGATGAGCCGCCCTCCGGGGAATCATTCAGTGTAGCCGATTCTAAAAACTTTTACTTTCAAAAAAATTTAATTTCATATTCGTTCACATGGTTAGTGAGAGGATGTGCTCACATATGGAGTGCGCTTGCGCCGCCCACTATATTTCTCTAAACTCGATTAAACGAACAATGATTTACAGAGATTGAATTTTTAAACTCATTTGATTAGCTCACAAAAACTTGAAAGTATTGCTTTAGTCATAGTTTATACGGATCTTACCTATCACGAACTAATTAAAACGGAACCGCACTGGTCTATGAGAAACTATTGATAGAGTAGATCTGATAAATTATTTTGTGGCATTCAGCAATGTTAGTAACTAGCTATAAAACGTGCGCAAGAGTTTATTCGCCTGTAAGTCAGTTGCGCTGATACAATCGTAATGTTTAGCAAGTGGTATACAAACGTTAGTCGAAGAGACCATGGCCCCTCTTGGGACGTGGCGGCGTTGTGTTCAACAATGCCGAAAACATACCCATCGATCGGCAGTAGGTGAAAGTGCTCGATATCGCCCACAAAAAATATTCTAAACGACCCGAGAATGCTTTATGAGCTTTAGGCAGTGCAGCCATTCATCTTTTTTATGTAAAACCAGATCACAACCAGCAATTAAAGCGCCCGGACCTTATCGAAAACTTATTGCGATCGAAGCGAACGACTCACTTTTTGGAGTGAACCCTTTATTTTTTCGTTGCCCGATAAAACCTGTAATTTGCTTCGAAGATTGTAATAAATAAACACCAATAACGATTATTAGAAAAAAATAACAGGATATTAGACAGAGTTGGATGGTTTATGAAAGTGTCTCTGGGGCTGAGAGTGATTCGGTGGAAGGCTGGACGTCTTCATCGCGGCCAGTGCTGTGAAAGTGGGCGCGCCGCTGCCATCGGCCCCGGCCAGATTTACAACCCGTCGACTTCGACATTACACGTATTATTAAAAAGAACACTATCTCTGATTAATTACCCCACAATATAATTATTCAGTCGGATTCAAACGTTACGATAGCCGCGTTTTAATTCGTTCGCTCTGCGCGGATTAATTTCTTTATTTCCACAACGGTCGCGCCTATCTCCGGGATCTGTAAACTATCCGGACGTGATTTTGACGTCGAATAAAGATACGCCGGAGTCGTAAGTAGATGTAATTGTCCGAGCGAGTGGAGGTCCCGGCCGCCAGACATTTCTGTTTGAGCGAAAATCTACAGCGTTTGTTCAAAATTAGAATGCGCCGGGGTCTTTATTGCTAGGAGTGACGCGCGGTCGTGACGCGGCGCGCTACGTGACCGCGATAAAAGATTTTCATCTGCCATATTTACTTCGCGAGTGGGCGGTTTTTATTTTTCGAGAGTCTCCAGGCAGCACTCGGGAAGTCGAGAGCGGCCGAAGTTTTCACACGCCGCCCTTCGCGTGGGGAAAACACTAAATAAGCTTGGAGTGCGAATCTTTAAGTCAAGAGGGTAGACCTCCTGAAACTATCGATGCATGCAGACAAAACACCGTTCGTTTGTGGAGGAGGCGACCACAGAGTTAAAACGCGAACATAGTCACGTATGACGCTAATGTGCAAGAGGGTAATGTAATTTAAATGAAGGACCAATTCACTCCCGCGTACCGTGACGCTCTCTCGGCGCATCGGCCCATCAACACGTAACGGTGAGGCTATTTTGCATACAAACCATTAAATTATTGCTCAAAACTTATTCTTTGTTGCGCCACAGAGGCTGCTATTACGCCTTAATTATATAGCTGTATGCAAATAGAAAATTTAATGGATGTCGGTAGTCTCCCTTGTTGCTGAGCGTCGTAAATTGTAGGAAGCGTTGGAATCGCGCGGAATTTATTGCAAGGAAAATGGGCTACGTAAGTGATTATTACGCATCTCAATCAGAAGACTTATATGAAGGTTTCGCGGACTGGTTTTAATTATAAATTTGGGAAGCCAGAGTGGAAATGCTGAAGAATACAGTCATGTTTCACGGTTCGGGTGTTTGGCCGAAGCCGTCGGACATTTGCATACGCGGTTAACATACGCAGATATAATTGCTCGGCGGTAACATTACAGTTCCAGTGAACTCGGTAATTACTACATTCTGGTAGGACGATCATGCAGAAACCTCATCAACGCTTTTTAGTGTTCCCCGCTTTAACGGAAATATTTGCAAGAAATAGATACAGGAAAACAGTAAATTCCTCGTAATTAGAAGGCGCAAAAACAACAGCGTTCGGAGCGCAAGCTATTCGAGTGCACATTGTTCTGAAGTTTGGTTGCTGCCATAAGTCATACGGAAAGAAAAATGTTTTTTATTTTATTAATAAGAAAAGGTTAATAAATGGAACGTATGTTCAAATGTAAAAATTAAATTCTTATGTTACTAACTATGAATTGAATGTGTGAAATAAATCTAACACAAATAATTTGTACAATAAAACTGCCTATTTTCTTTTTCAATCTAATATTTTATATATTATTATTGTTTAAATAGCACAGAGTATACATAACAGTGTACCAATTAAATAAATCACTGAAGTTTCTCGGTGGTTTGACGGTAAATGCAAATTTCTTGCCGCATACTGCCTCACAAAAGGGCTCTACCAGACCGTAACGTTTTTACTATACAAACATATGTACATTTTTACAAAAATATTCATTATTGTAATCATTTAGATTGAAAAAAGCAATAAGAATCGTTTCCCAACAATATCTTCAGAAGTAAAATCTATTTTAAAATTTAGGCAAGTAATCTAATCTAGAAAAGTTATTTAATTTGATTCGAAGACAAAATTTACCTCAGTATGTGAAAAATAAAAATATTATTAAGGATCAGATAATATTTTTCGTCTAATTTCACGGACTTACTCAATTAGTATGTAATATACAAAACGTTGTACACATTAATAAGCAGCCATGATATCATTACCGGCGTTTCTATATCTCTTGGTATTTTATAGAACACTAGAAGGCTCGAGGTCACGAAGGCAACAATAGAATGGGCCGCATCCGGGCTCCATACATTAACATAATGCCAGTCGAGGAACTGGCCAGCGATGGGCATATTTAGCACCTACCATGGACACAGTCGAATCGCCACTGCTAATTAAACATTCATTTATGGATACGAGTTCTATTATAATAAGAGCAAAGTTTTTGAATATGAAAAAAGGAATAAATCAATGAAAACTGTTACTTAAAATCGCTATATCAACACTATTAAAAGATATAAAAATTAACAAGTTACAGAACCATAAAGTTCAGTAAATCTTAGGATCATGAATCAATACATTCGTTTCATTTCATTTTTACATTAAAACACATTTAAAATCAAAATAATATGCCATCGATCGATCGAAAGATCGAATGCGATTTAACACTTGTATCGCGGTTCGTGTAAGGCTCTGTAAGTAACAAAGTAAACAATTAATTAAATAAATGATCCGATGTATTTTATGTATATTCCAATTATGGAACATGCTTACGATGGTAACCCTATTATGTTTTTTTTTCAAAGCTTAGTAACAACGGTTCGATTTATAAAAACTATTATCGAGCGTAAACACGCTTCGTATCTTGATATATTTATTTATTTATTACTTAATTTTAATAATTATTTTGACGCGTTTTAGTGCAAAATGTCTCTTATAGCACAGGTTTACCCTAATTTAAGTGTTGGCAGATCACATGCATGTAAGAACTAGCCAAATACAGACAAACCTATCCAATATGTATAAAATATTCAAGATTTGTAACTTTTTAATTTCAGGATATCGCAAGTTAAGACTGAATTAATTTTCTAAGTAGGCAGCCTACGCCGCCACTGTTGCGATATCTGTCCAATGGATTGTAGTGAAACGAACTATTTAAGAGGATTAATTTTTACTTTATGTAATAAGAAAACTATGTTTACCATAAAAGATCCAAATCACATTAACGAGAAACCAAACTATGTCAGAACACGAGAAAACGAAACCCATTGTTATTTTCATAACCAACTCACAAAAACAGAAACAATATTTTTAAACCGTTACGTAAAGTAATAATTGTTTAATTTTACTCAAATCCTATAATTAGAAACTTGAGAAACCTCATTATAACTTATTTTTTAACGCAACTTCGTAGTACGTGGTTATGAATTTAGGGTTCTTTCCATGAAGGTAAAAACGTCAGCATACGGCTGTCACACAGTCGTGAGTTTATAAGACAATAAGTTTCGTTTTTGGTTCCCGTCCATTGTCAAATGTAACAACGATGAGAGTAATTACATTATTACACATTTAGTATTAAAGCATTAAATAAAATAAAACGGTATAATGTGGTGTTAATACAATGCACTCGGGTAATTCTCTAAATGTGTTTTTGTTTGTTTATATGAATTAAACCGAGATATTTTGAGCTTATTGTTTCAGTACATTTTTTATATCTACTTAGAAGCCGCTGAACGTAGAGTTATGTTTTAATAAATGCGAATTTGAATTTGTTCGAAATTGTTAGCATAAATTATATTTAAATAAACTTATCAAACTTTGCAGTAAAAAAAACTAAAAGACACAATAAGCTTTTAAGAGCATTAACATTTTCTTTTGCTGCATAAAAATGGAAACTTAAAAAACCTCATAAAAAATTTAATAGCCCTCTAAATATGACTAAGCAAATTGGCTAGTTTCATTTCTCAACGTGCTCCAAAATTAATAGAAAAGTAGTCAGAAATTTGTTTAATTGCGTTGCCGCAACACAATAGTAATTAAGTAATTAAGCGTTGGTTGTTTGCCCAACATGACAACACTGCTGGGGAACATGTATTATATGTCGTTCATTTTTATATCTTTTTCACTATTATAACTTTAAGATGTAAAACATCTAAAATGTTTCTTAAAGATCTTATAAAACATTGAGGTAGCTTTAAAATTAATGTTTGTTCCATCCAATTAGAAATATTGAAAGCATGTTCGCAATTTCCATTAAAATCCCTCCACAAAATGTAATTTATCAGCTCTACAAAATCTCCTACCTACACTTGCTTTAATTTGTAAGTTTCAAACGTATTTGGTTAGTACAGAACCTTGTAACGTATTAGTGCACCTCCACCAAGACAGTTAGTATGTTTTGTGAGAAAGCGTTATTAACACCGACACATCCTAAGCGCGAGTGACCCAAGCCCGAGTTGCGAGGCGCGCTGCCGTTCCACCATTGTAACGCTAAATGCAACTTTAACTCTAAGCAACAAGGTTGAGCACTGAGCTTGACAACAATGGCGGAACAAACCAGATAGCTGGCGCCACAACCCCTGGTGCAAGATACTGCGCTTATCCGATCACGTCTAGTCCAATACAATTATCCCACTCCGCCATTTTACTATTTCAAAATAGCGAGTGAAATATTATTCGGTGTTTCTTATCAAATCAATAAATCGCCCCATTGAATAAGACAATCAGTTTTTGAAATTCTAATTATAGCAGCGGTCTTTATCTCCGGTCAACGGGAGCTTCTACTGAACGTTACGAGTCTAACCGCATCAATTTGATTACACGGACGATTAAAGTGTGATAGATTTATCAGCGATGTATCAGGAGATTGATATATCGCGGACGGACATCGGGGATCGTGACCGAGTAAGCGCGAGTCGGTGCGTGCGGCGGCGGCGGGCGGCACTCACCGGCGCTCGTGCGCGTCTTGTTGGGCCGCGGTTTGTTCTGTTGCTGGGCCCCGAAGCCCTTGCCCTGGTAGTTGTAGTAGTCGCCGGAGGCGGCGGGGTACTGCGCGGGGAAGTCCCCGGGGGGCTGGCTCGCGTCCTGGTTGCAGTCGGGCGCACCTTCACGCTGCTTGGGAGGCGCGCCCATCATGGGCTTGACGTCGCCGCAGAGCGGGAGGTCCTGCTGCTGCATGAAGGCGACGCTCATGGCGGTGGCGTGCGCCACAGCGGCCTGGTAGTCCTGCTGGCCAAGCGCCGCCGCGGCCACGGAGTCGGGCGTGGAGTCCTTCGGTGGCGTGGGCGGGAAGGAGAACAGCGGGTGCGGGTGCGCATGCTGCGCCGGTGACAGCGGCTTGTCCGCGGCGTCCTGCGCGAAGCCACCGGCCCACGCGCCACCCGCCAGCCCCTTGGACTCCAGCCACGGGTGCAGTGGCGTGTGGAAGTGCGGCCGATGCACCTGCCCGCTGCCGCCACCCAGCGACCGACCTGCGCACACAACCAACACAACACTTACTACTATATACATCAACAATAAACTTAAGCTACAACATTAAACGTGCCCACTCGAGTAAAACTGTTATCATGCTCGAATAATACGCCGTTTATATCCGCATTCCTTTTACTTAAAGTTTATGAGCGTTTAAGTGACCATTATCGTGGCACACTCAGATTTAGACAGTGATTACCTAGTCCTATCATTTTAACTATGTAAAACCGCTGGACATCTCCATTGTGTTTTCATTATACTCAGAGCTCACTATTACAAGTGAACTAAAATAATTTTGGGAATCAAATCTCTATTTTAGTTTTTGTTCTGTTTTAATATTATTTATTAAATGAGTCATAATAAAGGGGTTCATTATTCAGCGGTTTCAATGAGTGCGTCGGTAACAAAGAGCACAGTTTCCGAAATATTCAAAAATGCCATGTCAAAACCAGTGCGCAATTAAAATAGTAGGCCACTTGGAAATTTCATTAATTACATACAGTGGCCCAGAGTGGCGGGCTCTTGGTTCTATGCCGGAGATCCGTCAAACTAATTACTGTGTGTTGACTGTACGGTGTCAGCTATTGTGATGTAGTGGCTCGTGTGTATTGACCATTCAGTTTATTTATAACTAAACAGATAAAAGTAACAACGAGACTGTTACATAAATGCACGTACCTACTCCTAGCACATAAGCCGAAGAGCGAATGCAAAGCAAACTTCTATTATTTGTACAGTCGTCAAAACGCATGGTATCACTCCCCTTTTTTAAACTGTCTGTACATTCTCAAATTATTATTTATTTAGTGATGACAAACATATGTACGAGTGAGGGTTCAAGTAATGATAACCATGCGACATTTCTGTTTTCTGATTGGTCGATATTCAGTTAGGGTTTTGCCCTTCGTCAGTTCGTGGTAAATTACAAGGGAAGTAGCATCCCTGCGGCGAAACAAACTTTAATTGTTACTCAGGTACTGTTGCTAACTAATTCATGGTTTTACCAGTTATCGTGTAATTTTATCGATCTATAATAAAGAGATCTATAAATAGGTATGGATTTGTTTTGCGATTTCGAAACGTTTTACACAATTACTTTTGCAGGGAAAGCTAATTATAATAAAATAAATATACAGCTTTACACTTTAGATTATGTTTTGATATATAAACTACTTAAAATAAATAAACTGTTATCGATACAAGACCTTATTGTCTACCTATTGTTAATTATAAGTTTAAGACCTGACGCATGATAACAATTTTCAAAGGAAAATATATAAATTAACAAAATAAATCAATTCGAGATGCCAGTCACAATTGCGGGTAGTTGCAGAAAGCCCGCATGTCACCAGGTGTCGATGGTCAGATTAGCTGATGCGATCTGAGGACGCCCGTACACCACGTAGGTACTTAGGTTCTAGTCACATATTGTGTGTGAGGAAATTATTTCAGTTCCGTATAATGCTCTTTCATTGGGCCTGTCAATTGTGGTGCTTGTTCCAGAAGTTTCGTGGCTTTTGAAGATGTTTCTATTTGTATAGGAAAAATTCAGTTTGGTTTTAATATAATCTCGTCTTTAATAATTTTTGGGTAGGTTCGATTTTTTTCAGTTCGTTTTTATAATTCCCTTCTTCGCGTTACTTATTTAGCGAGTATTGACATATAAATATAAACCTTTTTTCTATTACTTTATTTTGTCAAAGTTGAAAAATCTATCCATAATCCATCAATCATTACAGTCCTAGAGCATGTAGTGGATTAAAATACAATTCAACCGAGAATAAACAATCAATCACAGAAAATTTTAACTTCAAATTTTAACCCAAAACGCCAAAAATCTTTCCTCCCATGAAACGTTCGTATTTTCCAAAGTCATTATGTTTACAGCACGGAATAAAACAATAATCAATCTGAACCGGTGTCACATTAGGGCGAGTGTACACCGCGTTGTGACAACGCGACCAACCCCTGCGTTAGGCTGCCTTCACAATGCCGGCCGATGGCGACCCGATAACACCAGTATGAATAATGCCCTTATCGCGCCATCGCCACATACCCTACCTGCCTCCCTACCACGAACTCCAACACACTACCCGAATACATTTCCGCAAACAATATCCTCTAAATCAAAACGATCCAAGAACGATAAATACACGATAACACCGCCGCGTAGTACAGGAATAACGATGGTTTTTACTTTTTTAATCATTAAAGCTAGTTTGGCCCATTGTGCCAGATATGCTGTTTGTATGCCACTAAGCTGTGATTGTTTGAGGATTTCGTGTTTTACGAGCACCGAAACTAATAGAAAACCACAAGTGAATGACAATAAATACAGCGGAAATTGAGTTAGGATCTTTATTTTGTGCTTATCTTGAAATCAACAAACTATGAGTATGTATTCAGAGTTCAATATTATGTATGTCTTTAGCAAAATAATAACTATACTATCTATGAGTTACACGACTACAACAGACTCATATTTACGATTTTCATTTAGGGCATTTATTCAGGCTATAAATAACTAATCAAAAAACATTAGTTGAAAAAACTAACCAGTAGCTAATAAAAAAGTTAAATCATAAACCAATCACATAGCCGAGGAAGTTCTCACAGCCGGGTGCCAAAACAAAGAACCGGAATCGAACCCCAGCCCTTGCCCCCATGCCCGGGCGGCAGATGTAACGAACTGATCTTATCACTGCGCCACAGGGTCCGCGGTGCTGCTTCGATTCCCTCGGTACCTACATTTACCTCGTTTATTAATGTAACGGCTTTTTACCAGCCCTTTCAGTCGAACAATTACTTTTATTTAAATTTTATTTTTATTGTTTACCTGCAATAAAGACCCTCGTAGAACTCATCGATGCCATTTTAGGTGTAGGTACTTACATATAATTTATTTGCCATAAAAACTTTCAAATTGCGCATTTCCAACGCTATTGTGCACAATATATGTATGTATGAAAAATTTGTTTTAACTTACACTGAATAACTAAGTACTCAAAATTGTTTCAAATCAGAATGTATAGTCACTCCAAATATAATACGCTAAATAATGCTTTTACTCAATTTATCCGCCCCTTACTTATACCTCAACAAAGGAATTAGGCGTGGTTAAGTCGAAAGCGAACTCCCTTCTTTTTGTGCTCCTTAGCTGACGGCGAAAATTGCCCCTTTCGGCCCAAAGTGGCTCCTAACTGGTACATGTGTATGCGCCCTAATATGCTCATGCGCACCGAGCGTTTCCGGCTGCAACTCCAAATTACGTTCATGAAGTGCTTGAGCGTAAATAAAATTACGTATTGTAATAAATTTAGAAACAGTATTCTCTGATGGTTGTGTTTTGTTTTAAGGAAAGCGGTGAAAGGCGTTGGTTTATTGGCGTCAAGGCCGGCGCGCGACGCTGCGTCTACGGAGTTTATTTGCCCGCTGCGTGACATCAGCGTATCCGCAGCTACTACGTGCCACCTCACACCAACTTATCCCTTCCATACTTGTCTTTAGACGTGTTATCCTTTGTATTCCACCACATCATATCCCGGTCAATCAGTGCGCCCGACCACACCTCTCTGCATATTATAATAAAGCATACATTTCCCTAACGAGCCCCGCCAGGGAAACGTCCGACGTGTTAGCGAATGATAAATGTAGGCGTCGGTATCGCATATCGGATCTCACCGTTCGCACGCCGAATTAATTTTAATTTATTGATCGTCGTATCGACGTCGAGTATTTTAGGTGCCTCCTAACATTGCAACGCTTTTAAAATATAATTATTTACTGCCCTTGTATTCCGCGTGCGAAAACATCGCTTCGACTCCGACTTCTTCATTCATTCTCTATTTTTATAAACGTTTCGGAATTTAACGGCAAAGTAGGTATGCATATTAATGTAGTCCGTTCAAATCTTTTCTTTAAGCAATATTTTTATTTAAATTAAACTTGATTTAATAAAGTCATAACGTGGGAAATATGTCTATTTGTAAGAAGTTTTAATAATGAAAAAAGCTTTCAAATTCTTTTTCTAGTGTTCATTGACGTAAATAATTACTTTATTTAAATTTGTGTACCTATTACATTTCAAATGATAACAGTTCCTACATTGGTCGCCGGGCGGCGGATACCTCGCGCTAATTGGCGGGAATCTGTCGACAACGCCAACAAACGGCTTTATTATGAAAGTATGCAAATCAGATGTTATTCGCGAGAACATAACCAAACTAGCTTTCGTCATGTACTCTATTAATGCGCTGTTATAGGTACAATTACCTACATAAAATATGCATTATTTTAAAAGTGGTGTTTAGCTAGGATCGCATTGCAATTGCGGTAATTAAGAACGACGGTTGACAATTCTCGATGTGTGGTTTCTGAATTGTCCTAATTGACATTAGTGTTGTGCTCGAATCGTCGAATTGTATTTATGTGTCGGGTGCGTTCCGAATCGTAATGCGAGTTCGCGGGCGGGCAGAGCGAGCGCTGTGATTGGATTATAATGGTTTTATATGACGTTTGTTATTATTACGGATGGGTGCTGCCGAGCGCGTGTGACTGGTCGGAATAACAAACGCCACAGACATCGGAAGACCTGTCGCGCGCTACGAACCAGTCGCTACGTTTAACTGACCTGTTCAGGTTATACGCAACATTTTTGCTACATGCTTGCTATGTTCAACGGTTTATTTATTTGTACAAGAGATAACTTTATAGTAAAGTATCGTTTATTCTGATATATATACTAAAATAAATCGACGGAGTTTTAAAAGAAACGAGCTAAATTTGATCAAGAAGATAGACGTTAGAGCATGCAGAATCTTGATTCTAAGTTTTAAAGAAAATATATTTTTCAATTTATTTCGATACGAGGTGACGGGAGCGTTTAATCCGACTCTAAGCCAGGCCTAATTCCCCACTCGCTCACGACGACGTGGGTGTCTGTCTGTGATTTATAACACCTCAACAAACCGTTATTGGATTTCGATGGTGACAATAAAACAACGTGTTCTGCTTCATAAGAATATCCAATGAAAACAATGTCGAAAGGTATTGTTTACAAACGCGTCGACGATCACAATAATTTATGAGTACCGAGAAAAAACGCATAAAGTAGCCTCGTAAGTGATGCGAGTATCGTTCAATAAGTAACTAGCATTTTGTTTTGTATTTATGAACATAAATTATCGGGAAAATTCTTTGATCACTCAGTACAGAAATCGCTAGTTCTTTAAGAACATATATTGACTTCAATACTCTGGTCGGCGACTTTTCTTTTATTTTGCACCTGATTTATTAATTAGTACAGTAACATAACTTTCGAGTTGAGTCTGCTCATCAATATGGAATTTCAGACGTTCCTAGAAGGACTTAAATTTATAATTATGCGTACAAGATATATCTATACATTCCAATGTACTTTTAACAAACAACTAAATTGGAAAACTATGAGCAAAGATGATAGTGAACACATAGTAAAGATAAATTTTCACATTCTTGTTTCGATCAAGACGGCGCCGCGACGGCATCCTTTCGTTAAGTCGATGAAATATTATCGTTACAAAGGACATCTAGTTATAAATCATATAACTAGATGTCCTTCGGGCACGGGCACATCACTAGTGGGCGATGTTTGTTTGTCTTCTGAGATGCGTGCTAACATCATTCAGTGCAAATTGCTCCCACATACACATCAGAATGCGAGCCGCGTTGACGATACAATTTCTTCTCTACCACTATGAGGCTTGCTAGGAATTTCTATTAACTAAAACAGTATTTTTTTCGGAAACGTACCCTGCATACTTAATATAAGAATTTATAAGGGATACAAACAGCTCAATATAATATGAAAAATCCACTTTTGATTATGATTAGTATGCGTTAGTATGCGATTATATTGTTAAATTTCTCTTCTTTTTCGTAGAGTCTATGTTATTTTTGACAATTTTTGTAATCTTCGTATAATAAACAATGAGATAAGACAGAAAACGATGAAGCTTTTCTTTCTTTCTTGGAGATCTTCGATTAACGTTATAAAGTTCTACCAAAAGAAATAATTTATGCTCAACATTTGTTGCTACAGTTTCATTCTAATTATAGCGTTATTGCTGACTGTACCTGGTTGATGCCCTAAAACCGTTTGTAGATGCATGTTTTATTTTTATTTTCTTATGAACCCATCACTTCTCATTAACTGTCGTTTTAAGAATATTTTTACATTGCTAATGTCCGGACACGAATTTTATTGTTATAGCATTTTAATAATATTTCATTGTTTTAGTTGTCAACGGGTGCGTGGACGCATTTCCGACTGTAGGAAGGAAGTCGCTGGTTTTGTTTTCGATCGTTGGAATTTTGGAGCCGTTGACTATATGAATATTAATTAATTGAGAATCAATTTGCTTTCAATTGTGAGATTGGTTATAATACTATTAATTTTAAATAGATTTTCTTAACTTATTCATTTAATCGTTAACATCGTCGGTTTGCAGAACTTTCAATGACTAAGGCAAGAATACAAATTATTAAACTCGGAGCTGAGGCCCGAGTTAGATTGAATAAACTATCAAAATACTAGACATACATCAGTCTACTACAGTCTTCAGAAATGTTTGCATGTATTTAATTTTATCTCAAATTTTCAAGGTTATAAATATTTTAAATCACGTAGAGGTTTAGGTGTTTGAACGAATTAAAACAAGAAATAACATTACCATCTGAAATCCAACACCATACCGACCAAGCCAATGGGTAGATCATTGCCTAACTCAATCATTTATAAAAAATCAAAACCCAAAATCAGCTGCCTCACGTTACAGGCAGTGGCACCGCTCATAGATCCGTGAGGCAATGACGTTCGCTCGGATATGTCACGGTACGGTAGACGCGGCCCGATCTGTTACTTCAAAGATACCGGCTCTTTGCCAAGCCGCCGCTAGACGTACGCATACCGCTGTACCGGTACTGATGAAGCACTTATGCTGGATCTGGTGGCATTTCTGTTAATGAAGATTGACGTTTTGAGGTGAAAGTTGACTGAAGTATGTTTGAGAGTTTGGTTTGCGATAGAACTGGTATTTGCTTAGTTACGATGACATGATGACAAATCAGCATAGGTTTTTTCAGCGTGGACGTATTTTTAAAATTTGGAAAGGTGTCTCACAAAACGATTTTATTTTTACCCAACATATACTTGAATCAAAGTGATTCATGTGGAAATTGACATACTTATGTTTTTGTGTATAAAACTTAGGAACTCTCATCATCATGGCTTTACTATAAATGCAGTGATAATACGATTAGATTGAAAATTACAAAATTACCTTACTGACTCTGACGAAACAACACGAATAGGACCTTGAACTAAAACCTAATGACAAAGCAGTATGACGTATAATTAACAGAGGCATGCAGGTAAAGCACGTATCCACGTCCAACGAGTTAGCAACATATGCAAAATTTTGATTTATTAACCAGAGGAATCGAGACATGAGTCGTCATAATAATATACATAATTAATAACTGTATAGTCACGATGATCAAACGTGATCTGAGGCAGCATCTGTGCTCATGTAGGCTGTTTGACAATTTTATTTATTTGTAACTGTGTTTGTATTACTTTAATCCCTATTAAAGTAACGTAGGTTCGATGTTAAGCCGTTCTATGCGAGATACCCAATGTCGATAGATACTTACTTAAAATTCAATTTATTCGCAACAGTGTTGGTCAAAGAACATAACCTACAACACTCAAAACGTTTTTATCATCCACATATTAAAATTCAATAACTGGACTGTATAAAAACGATCAAGTTACCCGCGAACATAACAGGAGATTCTATTTGTAATTTTTCCAAGTTGCAGTAAAAGTTGCAAAGTGGTCTGTAGCGCGGGTGACCGGGCAATCTTGACAATGGCGGGAGAGCTATCGGTAATAGGTATAATGACGGGCGAAGCTTGCATAACCGATCGTGACCGCCGCATTACGGTATTAACCAGAAAAATACCACACGGGTCCGTACTTGACTGCGGTAGATATTTTTATTTTATAATTTTGGTAGTAGGTATTTAACCTTTATGGTGTACTGTATTAATAACAATTTTTGCATGTGTCAGTCAACCCTTATTTTACTTATGGCCATTTAAAATAAGCCTGGTATCCTAAAGAAGTGGTTACTGTCATCCACGTAAATGCTCTCTAAACTTAGTAGCATCACTTGACTAGTAACCGACGGCCGCGTGCTAAAGGACATCAAATATTCAAACAGCCATTTAATTGCTTTCATATAACATAAATAAAAACATTGCAAAGTTATTATTAAACAACCGTAAACCGGATGTACATTAACCTCCTTAGAAATGAACAAGGCATATTCTGCCAGTATGTTCGCGGCGTTTTATCTAATATGATCGCAAATACTTCAGTTACTTGTTAAGGTGTTTGAGTTAAAATATAGATCCTTAAAGTTAAATATAAATAATCGATAAAGTTATTTATATTAAATACATTAACTTAATATGTACATGTACCTGTATCCACTCGCTAAATATGACATTACAAGATATTGTCATATTCAAATTGGAGTTATATTAATGGTGTCTGTCTTTGTTTTATACCGATACAGTCGGGGTATTTAGGGCAGGCTCAGATTCGCATTTGAATCTGCTATAGTGTCGTCGTCCCTGAGTATACGGTACGCATACAAGAGACCGAACAAGTCACAAGCTATTGTCACCCTAAGCCCGGGCCTCCGCAGTGTGCGCCAGCTGTACCTTCCCTCTAAATTTTTGTTTCTAGGATATTTCTGTATTTTAGCGGTTAAATGCTTAAATGTTCGTTTATGTTAACAAATATAAAACCGTAACAAAAACTTCACTTTCTTAAAAGTTGAATACAAAAATACAATAGAGATTTAGAATACGTCGTTATTTGCAAACATTACATGCAATTAGCGGAAAACATGAAATTCTGAATTCTGAATAACTCTTACTATGTCATAAAAAATATAGTAACCAATAAACCCAGTACTCGCTTCCGGTATAATTGCATTTTATTGCTTAACTAACCGCTGGAAAGTGCTTTAACACATGCATGCACATAGCTAGCACTGAAGATTTAATTATAATAGATTATTTATATCATAAACTGTGAGTATGAGTATTCAATTCAATCTTTGATCGAGTGTACCTTAGAGTCTGGTTCTTGTGAAAAAAGACGGGTTTGGATAGTTCATTATTTACAGCTACACTATAGTTGCAACATTAAAAGTAAAAGAACATTTTTCATTCAAATATTTTAGTGGAAAAAGACAGTTTACGCTGATATTGCCAAACTTTATAATTGATTAGTATTAATTGAAATAAAATGCTTTTCTATACCAATAGTAAGTAGATATAGAAATAATGTATGCGTAAAAATTTCTGATACATTTTATAATATAGTCAAAATATTTTCAAGACATTCATTGACTTACATTTCATATATTTATTTTTATTTCAGTTCAAAATGAATAAAAATAAACAGCTTCCTAAATGCGGCCCTTCGATCAAAGTTTATCGACCAGCCTATAACTTAATCTTATACATACGCAACCAAACTAGTTATAAAATTATTTCATGACAATGCACTTCACTTTTAATTTTATAGCAACACTATCCATTAAGTAGAAAAGAAAAAAAAATAAAAGCCTGGCAAGACTTAACACCTGGTTAGGTACAGAGGTGCGAGCACTCCATCAATTTAAAATGAAAAAGAGTTGCCATTTTTTGCTTTTAGTTCCTTTACTTTTAGTAACAATGAACTGTGATAATTTATAGTGAAGAATTTTAGCTTTAAAAAACACATAAACACTTAAAACTGTCTATTACTTAGTTAGTATTAGATATTTTAGACTTAACACATTTCTAGATTATTAGACGCGATCTCATGGTGTAAGAGTTGGTCTCGCTCTTAAAGGATTGACTTGAGGACTGGATATCTGGGATACATTTGTGATGTATGTAGCTGTTTATTTTTTTCAACTAATGATATTTTCTTTTTATACATTTGGATATCAGATCTGAATTCCTGCGGGGTGACAGTAATCCATAACAATATTTGTATCTTTTGGGCTCTACTGTTGAGGAATTCAGGAATTAAAATAAAGGTACAGCTTCACTCAGCAAAAGAATAGTTCCCCAATTTATCACAGTTATCCATATACAAAATGATCACATTCCACATATAGCGGCAACTATGCTATTACGCCTAAGGACCATTCAGAACTCTCTCCAGGACACAATGGCTTGAACATTCGAGCTAAAAAGGCGTACATACCTAGTACTCTCCTTTTATAGAAATCAGACGCTATTACGCTGGAAACTAGATACTTATTCCTGCTAATATAATGTAGTGGAAGCCAACACGAGGCTGGTATTTAGTTGGTTGTAGTTTTTATTATATTCTTTTTTATTATTCGCTTACTTACAATGCTTGATTTGCCTGAAGAGTTTATTAGAATTTTTTGTAATCGTTTTGTTTATAAGCTCGTTAAGTTCGACATAGTAACTTAAATAATATAACAATGGTTGTTGTTTATTTGCTATGCTATTTACAGATTATTTTTATCATTAATACGTATGCTTACTAGTATATTTTATTATTTGCGATCTAACTTATCAAAGATCTAAATTTTTTCTTGATTACGGTTTTTAATTTAGAATTGTGTAATCAATTTGTTTATGTAGTATAGTAAGTATATAATAAGTTATGATCACAGTTTCAATCTCTACAGAATACAAAAAGAACCCTCCGTTGGTTTGGAAGGTACGCTCATTAAGAACCGAATAGAAAGTTCTTGGGACTTTTTTGATATTAAGACAATAAAGATTCTTCTGTTTTGCGAGCGTCAAAAATCCAGCGATAACAACAGAACGACCACTTTAGTTTAATGTGAAACTGAGTCAGACGTAAATCGAACTCGCGACATTCGATGTATTAAGTAACCCTCTCAGTGGTGCAAATGTGGATCTTTATCCAACTTTTTACTCTTTCTTATGACTTTCATCAATGAATCACACAAGACAACCACAAACATGAAACATTAAAACCCTCATCGATCTAACAAGAACAGTGTTTTACATAATTATCTCTCTGCTTATTCATTACAGCTCGGATGATAACTGGCTGATCAATAAGCAATGCGTTGACAGTTCGTGAGCCATGCGCGTGCGCCGCCGTGATCAATGTCGTCGAGTTATCATACTGCTGTGTATGGATTTTGTAACCAGAGTTATGTGTTTGTTAGAGAGAAATCTGGGGGACTGTGACGTCATAGCCTAGCAAAAATGTCATTATATTATTGATAGGTACTATTATTACAATTTTAAGGGATTTATTCTTCTAGTAAATAGCGGGATACATTTACTGTCACTCAATATGTTTTAAAGTACAAAAATACCCATAATTTCCATAAAAAGTTACGTTTTTAAGTAAAGTTACGTCTGAGTCAAGTTTACACATTTCTACCTACAACTACATACAAATACCTAACTAAGATATTCGTCTTAAAAAATTATATATTGTCACAGAGCCTTCAACCAACCAACATCAATAAACAATAAAACAATATCTGAAATCAAAGTAAACATCAAAAGCATGAACAGGAACCAAATTGCCGTAGACGATCGGCCGGTAAGTACAGGTTTCGAACGCGAGACTCCCTCACCGGCACTACCATCTGAGTTGACCGTTGGAGCCTACCTTCAACCTTCAATTGTTTTCGTAACCACACATTACCACGAAATGTGGTATAAAAACAAACTTGAGAAAATATGACCTGCAGCAAACAGTGGCGCGCTCTGTATGGCGCTGGTCAATTGATCGGAAAATATATATTGATTATGACATAGCTTAGTGTGAATTGACCTAGGGTAAATATTTGTCAAAATAGATTTCTAAAAAAGTTTGAGGTATGGTAAGGTGATTGAAATTTCACTTAATTAATATTGCAAAAAATCATCAGAAATTTAGGTCAATCTGAACTTTTATATTGAGACCCAGCCATAGCAAAATTATTAAAAAATATGCATGTAGGTAAATTTGATAGTTTTATCCCATTTGTTACATTCCATGTTTTTAAGAGCAAGCCATCTTCATCAATGAATTTTTTTTTTACTATTAACCAGCCAAAAGGTTCAGGTCATTTCAATTTTTGGGCTAAAGTGGAACAAAGCAGCGTAGTTTTCTAGTCTCGATCACTGTTATTTTGCGCAGCCTCCTCCACTTAGCGCTGTGAAGCTAGCCAGATATTCCGATGTTGCGGTACAACTTATTAAGAAAACATTATAATAACGGCCGGATGTGAACCTAGTTGTATTACTGAATATTTACAGTGTGTTTTTAGTGTAAGGTAATTAATTTGGTTGTCAATGATGTTGTATAAGTATTTATATTAGACTGAGAATTTTAAAGAGAACTTGAGAGTTGTGAAGCCCCTACTGCAAATGGTCATTCTTACTATAACAAGTGAACATAAGAAATAAGATATCCATAGGTCCAAGGTTTGAGCCCTGGTCGGGGCATTAATTTTTGTGATGAACACAGATTTTGGTTCTCAGGGCATGGTTGTTTATATTTATTTATGTTATGTATCTTTATTCTGGTTTCTTGGTGGGGAGCCCACCATTTTTTTGTCTTGGGTTTTATTTATTATTATTTGCTTATTCAATTTCTAATGAATATTATTAAAATGATATTTCAATCGAACGATTCCAGTTGTGTTCAAACGTATACAATAAAGGTTTATTATATTAATAAACGATTCGACATAATAACTCTGAATGTGTTAGCAATTTTCACAACGCGTACCGATATCTCAAGTACTTCGCTTTTTGTACTGAGCATACTTATCGTTACATAAAAAACAAATGCCGAGTACATTACTCGTTAATTACCTCTATACATTACTGCAGTTAAAGAAAACCAGCAGTGGAACTATAATGGCCTATTAAAGAACATTCCCCATGGTATATCGAGTATTAATTCTACCTATTTGAATACCTATGTAGACTTAAATAGGCGTACGAACCTACAAAAACTTGAATTTAAAAATACAACATAGACCAAATAGCAAATAATTACAATTTGTCTTTTAGAATAATATGCCAATGATGGTAGGCTGTTTTATATTAGCATTTAAAATTATATTTGTAAATAAAATAGTATCTAATTAAAAATGAAAATGCGTTCATAAACATTCTCACACCTACTACAGATCTCATGTCACAGAATATTCATTGCAGTTTAGCATAATATTAATTAAAGATAGATAAAATTACCACGGCTGTTAATCAATTATACAACGACACGTTGAAATTAGTTCATTAAATAGGTTAACTGGACTTAAATCTTTAAGTTAAACTAATAACTGATATTTAAACAGTACCTAATATCGTACTAACTAAGCAGTAGGTAGGACGTCAATTTACATTATCTGTTATTTTGGTTAGAATAATATTTTGGTAACACTTAAGGCACATACGAGTATATAAGATTACATCTTACTAATCGATCGGTACCTATAACAAATTGACAATTTGAAATTAGGTGGCGTACTTATACTTCAAGCGCCTGCCATTCTGTACAAAGGAATTATTCTACGTATGCATATTCGCAGGTAGCCCGCTCTGAACTGTAGGCATAAATCAGGGTCGACGGGAAATCATTACTCTTGGTTATATTCAGCCGAACGGCCTTTCAGAATAAGAAGGTTGGTGAATGAGGACCTTTGGGATAGAGTTTATAAAACTACTTCCTTTATTTTTTTTTCACTATGACAAGGTATCAAATAGACGTAAGTAAATGCAACTCTTTTTGCATCTTTATCTTTTTAAAAAAGTAATATAAGAATATTAACAAAACTCAAATCCTAAGTGTCTGCCGTGATTCACTTTTAAGTATACCTATTTGCTGTTATAAATAGGTATAAAGAATCTGGCTATAATTTGCCATTCCTTGGAATAAATTACAACAAAATTAATTCCAAATCTCCACCTATTTCCTGTATTTAGTAGAATATCATTCTAATCAACATAAATAAATGTCAATACATAAAATATATTCGACAAATATCTCCTGGTCAGTCACTTATATAGCAATATATTTAATAATGGAATAATTAATCAATTATAAGCAGCGCATGTCACTATTCCCACGACATTTTTGTAATACTTTTAATACCATTTTTATCGAGCCAATGAGCAACGTAACCGCATGTATGACAAATCGTGACATTACCTACCATCTTACTTTTTTAGTCTATGGTCAGTTGACAGTTCCGTGACTTCTCGAGTTTCATCTTTATTTCGTTAGGAAAGAGGCGATGGTTCATGTTGAATACGGCTTTAATTTTTTTTGGTTTCTGTCTCGTCATGTTGGTATTGCTCATGCATTCCGAGGTTGCCTCCATCCATCAAGATCGAGGAGCATCACCTTCAGCCCGGCAATGGACCGGAAACCACGGACCCCTAACCTCCTAAATTGGACAACATTTCAGTAATTTCATCAAGTTGTGATGAGTATATTTTAATTGGTCGCGACGAATTCGTGGCCGCTGAGCTATTATAAATGAGTAAGTTATTGGAGCATGACCGACAGAAAACTATTGTAGTTGCTTGAAATAAACACTTGACTATGTAAAACTGTGCCTTGTTTATTAGATTATGAACATTTTATTAATGGATTTTAGGTATTAAATTGCATCTTTATAAAAAAATCGTAACTATGCAGGAGTTAATTGTGCTAATCGTTTTGAGAAAAAGAACTGTAATACCTTATTACATATTTCTAAATGTAAATGTAATTTGTATTTAAAAAAAACATTCTATTGAATCCCCTAGTTTGAGGTCACTTACTAAGCATATTTCCGTAATTCGTATTCCAAATGCTTCCTGGGCAGAAACGTAAACACGAGTCATCAACTCATTTAACATGCAAACGAAGAGGAGGAAATCTCTCGTCGCTTTCTCTTTCCAACTCCATAATCTTTCTATATCCATCTCATTCTAACATCGTCCCCAGATTTTAATATCAAATATCAATATTTGGATACAATCAATCAAACTTAATCACGCGAAAGATATAAAAAAGCAAAATGAATACATTAGCTTGTTTAGTGAACGGCGTTGGATGCAGTCGAGCGAGCAAAGTCGGGGCCTTTTTTATATCGTAGCTAATAATGAACGTTTACAAAAAAAACTAGCTGGGAACCGTTTCTTAGTCTACATTGTCATGACGTAGGAACTTTGAATAATAATTAAGTTTAGATTAAATGGGGTAGTGCTGGGAGTCGAGTCGATGGTCTAAATTGAGGCAATTTATAAAGTTAAGTAATTAGGTCGAGCGTGTGCCGGCTGGATCGATACGCGGCGAGCTCAAGACTATTGCAATCAAAATAAAGGTTCTATTCCTTTGTTTGGAATGATCGATAGTTTTCAAATTGTAACTAACCTGTTGGTTTTTTAAATAGGATCGATATGCGTGCATGCAGACCCGCTACCTTTATCCATTTGGTTTTAATACACTTTTATGGAATATTAAAATGTACCTACGTGTCTACGAATACCTCCATATACTTCCAATACGATGGCGTAACTAAAATAGAATCTTATACCCAATTTAAAACATATATTTTTTTTATTTCCCCAGACAAACACACCAACTGTATGGCCCCAAAGTAAGCAGAGCTTGTGTTATGAATGACCATACCGCAAACTGGAGGGGAACCCAGAATAAACATACATATATAAATACTAACAACCATATTGGTAATCAAAATTACATAAAAATGTTATTTTGCATGTTTTTTACATTTTTTACAAAACGGTCTAAAATACAACTGAAAACTTATGGACCCAAAATTATATTGGTATTTTATAATTGCTCTATCATCTTACAAACTTGACATGTCTTCCTGTGATATTTTGGGTTCATACTGTATGGATGATGAATGTTTGCCTTAATAAAACCAGTTAAAACAGTTTATTATCCTCAATCTTTTGATGACACAGCAAAATAATCATAATTTTTTAATTCGTTTTAAATATGCAATTTTACTTAGGTAGGTAAAACTAAATAGTTATTAGATATTTAGCCTATTTCACGGTTTTCATATTTTCAATGGCATTTATAGGTATTTATGTATGTATGTAGATTATTGAAATTTGCGTTGAAACATTCAATATTTGCATAAAATAAAAGCTGCGAGTACAAGCTTGGTTTGCCGCTCTCGTGCAACAATGGAAAGTTCCCCAGCGTCTGGTAAGTTGGCCATTTTCATCGGCTTTAAAATACCGACGTTTAGTTCATATGGATTAGTAGCTCTTTCACACGCTGCGGAAGCTATATTTTATATTTTTTTATAGATGTCTGCACCTTCACAACGTAACATTTTTATATTGTGTGTATAAGAACATGTTTTATTTCAATTTAAATCTATACTTACACGGAAAGAAAATGTTACAAACATTTTTTTTTTCAAATCGCGTGACACAGACTTATTAGCTTTCCCGCAAAACTAATTATGTCTCCTTTATGGGGTGAAATAATTTACGTGGTTGGAAAACATCAATTCCGTTGTAAACGCACACTCGCGCAGAGATCACTACAATACGGCGAAAGATGTCTCCGTGCGCCGGCGCAGGCCCCGCCCCCAGCCTCTAATTGCACCAATCGCGAGCTGGGAAACTACGCACACAGCCATAACGCACGCACATGCGTAGAGCAACGCGGAATGCTCACGCGACGCTGTAATTGCCAATTTTTGAGTTTACATTGTGGACGTGACTAGTTTTTATTTATATCGAAGCCGGGTCTTCTTCCGTACTTTAGTTAATTTACAGGAATAAAAACCGAAAGCTGATTGAAATGTAAGTACAGAGGGTTCAAACGGGAATTGAAAGGAAGACTTGATTGAACTTAGTAAATGCAAGCAAAAAGTATGGGCCGTGGTACGTGCAAATGTATTGTCGTCGAAGTTTGCACGTTCCTCAAAAAAGGAATGTAGAGTGTCGTTAATTGATGGAATGACGGAGACAGACGTGCTGTCGCTGACTGCAGGCTCCATGCAGTTAATTGAAAAAACCTCATTTACTGGATGAAAACTTATATAAATTAAATGGCGGCGGAAGTGTGCTGGCTGTCGTTGGCTGGCGAGGTCTTCATTATAATAGCTTTAAGTTGGGTTTTATTCTGTAGAAGCTGATGTTCTGTGTATTCTTTGCTGTACGTCCGTCATAATAGATTTTCATCTTTACTTTAAACAGAGTTGCTAAGCAAAACAAAGTTTTACCTTTGTTTAAAATAGGCAAAGAAAATGCTCAGTTCGGAAAAGGTAGGTATTTACATACGCACTCCAACGCCCGATAAACAAAAGGTACCTATCTACGTAAATATATATCTATCCAGACTTAGACCTCGATACACAGTATTGTTTGTTAAAATTAAATTAAAAATTTGTTAACTTGTACTTATTTAGAGCCGTAACCGACACTGATTCTCTTTTACCCTTTGTCTGTCCGAATTTTCTGCGATATTACAATAAAGTGGACACTGAAATCAATTAGTCTGTCCACGAGACTAATTAATTTCACTGTCCGACTTTCCAGGTTTTAATGTTAAGTTTAAAACCGGCGGTCAGCCGCGGCCGTCATAAACTCTGCGCCTGCGCCTCTTCGGTGAAATCCACACCACTTGTCATCGCACTTACTTTACATCCCAGCTTTATGCTAAAAAACTCTTTTTATAACCCCACAACAAACCGCAAACACACAATTTTAATCATACATAATGCATTAAACTTACACAGTAAACACCGCATTTTTATGATAATAATGAAATCCGAATCGGTGTTTCACATACTCATATAGAGGTAGCTAATTGCATCGTCAAACGAATTTCCTAATTCAGATATAATCAGGAGCTGGTTCGGAGCGCGGACACGATAACGCGTGGTTTACAAACTGGTGGTGCCACCACCATAAACCACGTCACCAACGCTGGGAACCACACCAAATCGATTCTCGGACTCGATTCTGAGAACTGACACAGTTTCTTAAATGTCGCATCACTACCGACGGACCGCTAAATAAATTCTAATCTTCCCAACACCTGACAAACTAATTTGACCCTTATCAACCTCGCTCTAGATGATTTTTCGTATGCAGCCAAATTAGTAGTTAAAAGATAAAGAACAGCCACCTGTCCCCACGAAAAATTTTATAGCGTCCATAAAATTTAAACCTCAAAATAAAAAAGTTAAGTTCGGTTTTGTTTTTTCTTATTCGACGGAGGGCCGTGTTTACCTAAGCTGTCACTTCGAAAATGGCGATTTTGACTGCTCGAGTCCCTCAAATTAATTTGGGACTGTAGAGGGTCAACTCTGTTGGCAGATAAGCGTTTCCTACCTACTGACGAAGGAATGCGCAATACACGACATCGCGTTAACAGTATTTTATTGGCCGTTTATCTTTTTTTTGGACGACAGGATTTCTTTTATTTCATAAATAATTTATAATCTTATAAATACTATGTTTTGACGTGGTTACTTACAAATCAGACCTTTCAAGATAAGTTATCTTCTAATATTTCTGTTAGACTTTCTAGTTTGATCTGCTAGTTTGATACCGTTTGATATCTTATGACTAATTAAAAAACCGCTAAAAGCAGAGTTCACAACTACAATTATAACTCACAAATACAAATAAAG
Organism: Marasmarcha lunaedactyla; assembly: GCA_923062675.1. Lineage (NCBI taxonomy): Eukaryota > Metazoa > Arthropoda > Insecta > Lepidoptera > Pterophoridae > Marasmarcha > Marasmarcha lunaedactyla. The sequence goes on from OV281341.1 coordinate 21,048,187, forward strand.
TTAAAAATCTCACCATGTGAGCTAACAGCAGCAGAATACGGCGTGTGCATTTGCTGATGGTAATATCTAGCGCGGCTGTGATGCGCGCCATCTAGCGACGAGTGGAAGAAGTCGCCGTCGCCACCGGAATCCGGCGCGGCCGGGCTGCCGTTGACCCGTCCCTCGTACCACCGCTGCTGCACGCCGCCCTCGCTCATATCCATGGCCCCGGTCCCTACCTCACACACCATGCATGTCTTTTGGAAACACGTTTAAAAAAAAGTCTGACACCCTATTGGCATGTCATGGGTTCTAAAGTTTCTGTAGAGCTTGTGGTTTGACTATCGGGGCGACCTTGTGGAGTTCATTATTGGTTGTATCTGAAAAGAAGAAAGCCGGTTAGGTACTGTATTCTTTTTCTTAAATATCATAGTAAATGTGTTAAAATAACATCGACAGTGACACACCGTCTGTGTGCGTCACGTTAGGTAAGCAAAGCTTATTTTATAATAATAATTTATAGCAGAAATGTTTGCCTCCACCAGGATTCTACAACTATAAAGCACCATTACCACTTTAGTACATATTACATTACCTACTTAAGTACCTAGGTACCTGTATAATAAATAATTTCCGTTTTACAATAGGTATGCAAATACCTACGCTTAACATATTTATCTAAAACTTCTAAGCAACAAAGATATGATCGCATTCTTAAAACAAAGTTTGCATCTAGTCAATATGTCATAGCCCTAATAAAATTTAGTAAAAACATTAAATATTTAATGATTTTACTAAATTTTTACCTTATCGATAAAAATGTATCATCTTAATAGTTCCTCTAATAAAAATATCCTAATAACCTACAAAGTAACAACATAAAAATATTCATAAACAATTACTGTTCAAGACAAAACGTTTGCGGACTTTCAAAAATAAAGCAAAGTGGACTATTATCGAAGTCCCGATATCGATAGATTTTCAAATTTAATGAAGTGATCCCGATATCTCGATACTGGGCGATAAGCAAAAACGAGTATTAAGTGATGTTTGCAGCCGAGCCGTGATTTTTATAGCTATTACAATCGGTATCGATATCTAAGGACCGCATCAGTTATAGGCGTAGTGCAGTAGTGATGGGCTCATATCATAACATATGGTTTATTAGATTCTGACACGTGGATGTATAAGAGTGGTCCATTTCCTTATGAGATCGTAACTAGAAAGTCTATGTCTTGCGCTCGAAAATTATTTAGTTTATTATCAACACTATTTATGTCTGGTTATTATTGTTATGGAAACAACATAACTAATGAAATATCTATAATAAGTAAAAATCCTTCGACATGCACACCACAGCCAAATATAAGCTAAAGGATGTAACAGAGGGTAACTTAGAATATATAAGAATATTAGGTTGTAGCTACTTCCACACATGTCACTAGGCCGTTAAACACCATAAAATCAAGACTTCATTGTTTTTTTATTATGTACAGTTCCTAAAGATTCTAATGCAGGGTCTACACTCATTGAAATATCACTTGTTAAATGAATTAATGAAAAAGGAACTGAAGGAACTGATGTAACCATGTCGGGGTCACTGCAGACAAGCTCATTGAACAATGATTAGGTCTGAGTTACTGTCTCCTGATTTATTTTAGACTCCAAACATGCTATTTTAGTATATGAATTGCAAAGTTGCTTTTTAAGGTCATTATTATGATCAAGCGTATCTTGCAAGACATTACTATCTTTGTCAAACCCTATCATATAAAGTAGGCCTACAAATTATAAGGAGAAATTCTAGATAAAACATAGCCACATATCTTAAGGTGATATCACATTTGAGTATAGTACATTTTAATTCAACTGTCAAATGATAAATCTGTCTAGAATTATTTTCAGTACAACAAAAACTTCTATAAAATATTAGGTAGCATTAAGATAACGAACGACGGATGCCACCCAGTGATAATATCTATTTTAGCTTATCAGTTATCAGTGCCACCGACTTGATTATAAATCAATTTGTGAACTTCCAAGAATTCATAATAAATCTAAATTATAACGCAATGGAAAATTATTAAACAAACACATAAAAAAAAAACAATTTTTTAAAGGAGCCACATCTAAGAAAAGCTTGGTTCAACTTACATTTAGTTTACAATTGTCTCGCAATTTTCTAATATTTTTATAACAACACTAACGAAATATTAAAATTCAGTCAATTTTCACCAAAAGATAAGATACCCTCTAGTCGCCGACCACCGACAGTGATATCTTTACAACAACTGAAAAAAAAGATTTCTCAATATCTGAAAAATCACATTTTATGATAAAATAATAATTTGATTGTAAGCGACTTCAATGTCAGATAAAAATCGATATGCATTGATAAACAACAGAATGAAAGAGAACCGCCCGTTGGAATCAAATCAAATCTTTGCTGTTATCAAAATTATGTTTTTCAGTTTCATATTATGTCACCGATTCAACAATTTTATTTATGTTATATACAGAACTGACAAAAAAAATGAAAAGCAGTTTTTTAAACTACTGGGGTTTTCATTCAAACAAAATTCTTATAATCTATATTTAAAGACCGATCTTATAATCTATATTCAAACAATATGTCGCTCAGTAATATCCAAAAATATATGCAACAGTCATATTTCTTTCTTAAGGTAACCAGATTGTCATGTAATATAAATTTTAAAACAATAGCCGGGGGCAAAACAGAGATTACTTAAAACAAGGATGTCTATTGGGTACACAAATTAAAATAGCTCTGGTATATTTACTAAAACACATAATTATAAATCTAGAGAGGCTAAATATATATGCAATTATTTCGCTGTACTTCTTAAATTATGTTTAACTTTTTAGTTCTGATTTTTTTCTTACTAAATAAAATTAATGAAGGATAGTCGCTTTCTAAAAGGTTTAAGAACCTACCGGGTTCGGTGGCAAAAGTGTCTAGAGATCCAAGGAAGATATTTAATGTGCCAATCCGTACTTTCTTTTAATTGTGATATAATTACGGCGAAAATCCCCTGTTTTTATCTTAACGTGCTAACGGCAATCCAGGTTTATAATCATGGTATGTCCGTGTGATCCGTGCGAAACGAACTTTAAAAGAACTTTAACTAAAGCCTGCTAAGGATTCTTCTGCCAATGTTTAAGTCTCAGTTTCAGTCAGAAAATAAGCTATCATAAGCTAAATGAAAATAATGGGAAGGAATTTTTTTTTATAAAAAAAAACATTTTTTTTTTTAATTTTACGTAAATAATTTGTTGGCTCAATTTCAAATTTAGCAACGAGATTTCGTGCAAAAGTTTAATTATTATTTTTTACTTTTTGTGTATCTTTAACATTCTATTAACATTAGTACACGCGGATCTCAAAACCATTGCTCTTTTCTTTCAACCACAAAAAAGCAGATAATAAGTATGTTTGGTTTTTGTAATACCTAAAAATTATTTTTTGTTTATTTTTTTTTTATGTACGAAATAATATACCTAAGCAGATTGAAAATCGAAAACAATGAAATGTGCTTAGTTTAAAGGTAAAAAAGAAATATTTCTTACATTCCTTCTCTAACTTAATTGTGTAAACGCTTAATTAATCCACAATGATTTATAAAGTATTAAACAAGTCAATAAATAATTTATTTTTAACTAACACGACAAGTTACACTTCATCGAGTTATCTAAGGTCCAATTATTAAGATTAAGTTAAGGACCAATTAACTTAATAGACCAAAGCGAGTCTACCTCTGGACCAAGGAGTGGTAATGGGCCACATTAAATATATTTTGCTCTTAAGATATACCGTACAAGTAGAAGAATCAAAACAAACTAAAAATCTTTGAATCAACAATTTTTAAATACCCAAAAATTGAAGCATTTTCAGCAGTTAAAAAAAAGAATAACAGCTCTACAATGTCTTCACAAATTGAGTTCAAAAACCTTTTTAATATGAGAAAATTGTTTTAAAAATCGAACGTTTTATTTTTATTTTGTTTCTGAGAACAGAAGGGATTGATCGATGCGTCCACCGTGTAACAAGATTGAATGAGCAATTTATATGTAGGCCTGATTTATTTTATAAGGTATACTCTTCAACCCATGTTTATAGCCGTTTCTGATAATTTATTGTTGTATAACTAGGAACTAGTAGTGGTTGGATTGATTAAAAGATTTATTTATTTTTAAAATGTTATGAAGTTTTTTATTAGGTAGTAAGATTGTTATTGTTGTAATAACATTCCCGTTAGCAAAAACGCGAATATTATTATTTTTAGGACTTACTTAAGTTTGAGCACCATAATTGTTTATTATTATGATAAATACACATGATAAACTAAAAGTACTCTTTTCGAATTATTATTAATAATCATACAAGTCGCTTTTATTGTTTGTAAAATCTACCTACTTATAAAATGAGAATAAAATTAGAAAAAGTACATTTAAGAGCATTGTAAACCTGTAAACAGGCAAACCAGCAAAACTACATTAAAGCGGTCGCCTCATTACCGCCGTTATGAAATTTGATACTCTTAATCCAGTAGCATATCAGCGAATATGCTCGGATCAAAAGAAATATTCTTTTTAATTACCAAATAATAATCTTTTGGAACATTTTATGAATACACAGAGCCAACCTGTATGCTCTTTAAACATATAAAATATTATATTTTGCTCTTATAAAGGCTTATCTCGAAAATCAGGTACTCATACAACTTGAGACGCATTCAAATTTGGAACTGTCAAACATGAGCCAATCACGGGCGGTTGCTGGCCGAAAACAAAATAAGGTGACATTGACTTTGACTTGCGATTCAACGCTGATTCGATATTTGAATTTTGAATTTCGAATGATGGCTGCTTCTTATACATAATGTCATAAAAGTTGGCATGCGTATGGTATCTATTTATATATATGACTTAACTTGAAACTAAAATGTTGTTATAAATATTTTTTATAAAATAGTCAGCTAATATGAAAGATAGGTACTGCGTTCTCAGCAAGCATATTACCTATAAAAATGGTGACTTCTTTTTATATAGGAAATGAACTAGGTTATAATATATTTTTCCCAAATGCAAACTTTGAGGATAATATAATGCATTGCGAAAGCTTACTTTTTAAAATTGCCTAATTAAAACTCACATAGTGCCTATTAAATGGACCCATTGGCTCATACCTTTAGACTGCTTTTATTAATCATTTGTGATATAGATTTTAAGTTTCATGATTAAAATGAAATGAAAAAAATATGAAATGAAATTTTTCAAGGAAAAATAAAATAAACATACACTGCATGCGTACATTTAAATAATCCCAATCAAACATTTATTTGTAAATAATTGAAATAAACCGATTATTATACATTTGTGTATCTACATAACTCGTTTAAGTCTTTTGTAGGTAAAACGTTTAATTCGAAACCAAACGTTGATATCTACGTTAGGTAAATACTAATGTTATGCAATTTCTTCTTCCTGTCCTAGGCACCTAGGTTTTTGATAAACGGTGTTTCTATTTTTAAATCTAAACATTGTATAAGTATATACCTACCTGCTTTTGAATCGTAATGAATATGGTGATTTTAAAGTAAATCTTAGATATTTCTTATTAGATTTACTCGAAATTATTATCTTACCTACTTATTATGTAAAATCAACAAATTACTTTATCATAGTTTTATTCAAAATTTTTTACTTCCAATACAATTAAAACAATTAGAACTAAAAAATATTTCATAAAAAAGGTTTCCGTCGGCAAAAGTCTCTCACATTATCTATAGGTACTTCCTAACTTTTCTTTAAAATATATCTGTATAAATAATATAATGTTTAATAGCTTTATATTTATAACACGTTTATCAGACTTGCCAATAAAAGAGATATTTTTTATATCAGTTTTTTTAAATAAGTAATAAGCTGATATTTTACTTCTATTGTAGAATGCAGTTATAGTTATTTTAATTGCTATCTATAAATAAATTATATTTAAATAGAACAGGTCATAAGAAAAAGTGGGGCCTACAAAACATTAGGCATACCTACCAATGCATATTTAAAAAACATTATGCAAACTTAATGTTTTTATTCATTTCATATGGAAATTGACAATGTAATATGTAATGATATGTAAATATAAACAAACAAAAGTACCTGTAGTGTCCTCAATACTGAACTATCACAAACTGGACAAGCACTTTCACTGAAAATCACTTCGAACGCTATGAAAACTTCTAAACACACTGAATTCAGTCGCTCCATGCCGTTTTTAAGGTCATTTTAAAACGGAACCTTTACAAAAACACAAAAATACGGCTTTAAACAATGTTGTTTATAATCATTCGATTAAAATAGGATGTATAGTTTGATTGTAAGGTGTTTAAAGCGCTTGCGCGTACTGGTGAGCGGGCCGCCAGCGATGCAGCGTGCCCAAGAGACAACACGAGACTAAACCAGTCTGTGTTCTTTTCTTTGATGCGCGCGCTCGGCCTCCCTCGGTAGCTCTCGGCCAGCGCGGGAAACGCCGCCCGCTGATTGGCCAGCCACCATTCCAGGCGTAGAGAAAGGCGGGCCCCGACCACTCAGGGGAGGCGTTCTCTTTTTAAATTTTCTTTTTTCACCAGCGTAGTGTGTGTGCTCAGTAGGCGCGCGCGCGTCAACGGTGATGGATATTCTTATGGAGTAATGGCCAGTCGTATTACGTTATGGATGCAGTTTGTATGAGTTTTCATAGCCGTAGAATCGTCTTGGAGTTGTTCCTGCTTGTAATAAAGATTGCGTTAAAATATTACGTATATAATGAAAACGAATCTTAAAGCATAATCACACAACACTAAATATATACATCAATAAATAGAAACTACCCACCTACAGCAGTTCTAAATAACAAAAAGGAATCGTTTTAAATAACAAAAAGAAACAATTCACCTATACTTTTTTTCAACATAAACTACAATGTTGACATGAAAAATAAACAAATAACAAATATGTCTTTATTGATACGAATCACAGGAACAAATCTAGGTATACATGATCGGTATGTTGGTTAGTGACGTGTATAGCACCGAAACGACGCTATATCATGTAGGTAGGTACTAAAGTTATTAGGTCCTTAAATACCTACATATGTGGGTAAGACAGTTTATTATTTACAAACGATATATTTATCGTTTAAAAGGCTTTATATTGATTTACAGCTTCGTGTTTTAAACGGTAATATTGTTTTTTTTTAATCATGGCATTGAACTGAAAATATTGGAACTAATCAACCAATTTTTTTGCACATTATATTGATTATACTCTGAACCCCGGTGACTTCAAAGATGTTTTTTCTACTTTATTAATCATTTAAATTATTATGAGAGTTTTGTCCAGATTTTCAATTATAATCACTATTTGGAATGTTAAATTTTTCGAATAGCCTATGTTCTTACCCATCTGAATACTTGATTGCTTGACATTTCAAAGCATTTGTAAGTTCTTCAGTAAATGAACTCATTTACTTTCATTAAATGTAGATGTGTACTTAATCTGCTAACAATAGTTTACATTACAGACTCTCTAAAAATGTTCCATATAGGTATATATCTAAACGACTGGTGAGTGAAACTCGTGATCCTAAGCCTGGAACTTATTTTGCACAACGTTTACCAACGTGGCAATTCTGCCAATCTTTTGGCCACTTTGCCATGTGTGCAAAGCAATTTAGGCGCTGTATTCTTCTTTTTTTCCTTGTTTTTTTTCTATTGTTAATATTAATTAACTAAGTAAGTGGCAAAATAAATAACATTGATGAGTTCCATGCATCCGCAGCTTGCCACATATCTTACATTATTTTCTTTAGTAAAAGTTAAAGTAGAATCATTGTGTATTTCTTACGTAGAAGTACAGCGCCCTCGCTCTTCCTCAGCTCTCATCAGCTGTGACAAAAACAAAAGTCTGGCCAATAAATTAATGAAAAATATAAATATCTATAATTATTTAAGAATATTTTAAAGTTCCAATGTGATTCGCTCGCGTTGTATCAGCCCATCGTTTTTACGAAATAGACCAGTGCGCGCACGCACTTTAACTCAGCATTGCATTTGTGTAGGGGAGCGTCATTGGCGTACAAATTTACTACTATCACACTTTAAGTTGCATGACTTTTCCATGTACTAATTATTTCAAAAATTTAGTCTTAGATATCGGTTATTCCGTACTATCAAACAGCCTGAACCATGAATAACTTTAATTTATTTTTTTTATTTTTTTAAATTTTAACATGGACTTTAATTTATCCTTGACTGCAATTTGAAATGTAAACATAATAATTTAAATAATTAATTAACTATTGCAGGCTGTTATACAGTAAAATATGTGCTCTGATTAGTTTATATTCTAAGACCAACAAATGTTACCATATTTAAAATACCAAATTGATTTGGATTTTTTTTCCAGTAGGTACAACACAATTGATATCGGATAAAAGACACTAGCTACTACATTTTCTTGCAATAAAATTGTTATAATTAATTTTTTACAAATAAAGGAGATTAAACTCTTAGTAATTTTGCTTTTAGTTGTTCAGACACTAGTTATAAGAAATCTGCAGAACACGGTATAACATTATACCTCGTGTATGCACGACATGGTGACAGTTGCTGTAAACTCGGTCATGTCAATTGGGCAATCACATATCTTCGTCTTAGATACCTATATGTAAAACACAATAGCTATTCTTGAATGTGACACAACAGCATAGGTACATTCGTAACCCCAATCGTTAAGTACTATACTAATAAATAGTCCCCATACAGGTTTCAAATGGAATCATACAGTAGAGGTTAAAAAGCGTATATTTTTTCACTTATACGGATATTACTTAGCTTATTTGTTTGTTGGCTGTTTGTTTGTTTGTCCCTCTTTCACAATTAGCTACGTTAACTCAACCATCATGATAATTTGCTTACTTACCTACATGTCATGAGGGGCACAGAAAAGGAGAATGTGAAAGATAGATACTCCCGAGGAGGGCAAAACGTTCCTACTGTTTCTAGCAATTTGTAGGTTTAATTAGAAGTTCCGTAATACAAACTACACCTTAAAGCCAAATGGTTTATAAGTATTTCTTACAATTACATATTTTTTTTTTATTTCACCCATAACAATGAAACAAAAAAAAATTACTCGTTTTATGAATGATCAACGTCCACAAAGCAACCATGTTAAACTTATTATAAGTTTAAAAAAGGTCAGAGTCGATGCCAAGTAAGTAAGTGGGTAAACTTAATCTCAAAAAGTAATACAAGTTTTAAACCAACAATAACAATATTTCTCTAGAAACGAGCTTTGAAAAAAAAACCAAAATTACGTTTTTCATTAATCAACACAATTGTTAATTAAATAATAAATGTTGATTTTTTTTTTTCACAGCTGAGTCATTGTAAATTAAACCTTATTGCATTAAATTATAATAATTGATCAAATATAATGATTATTTATTTTTTATTACTGAGTATGTGAATTAAAGGTTTTCTTAGATATATTTATTTTAGATTAGATTATTAGATTGATAAGTATTTTATATTTAGTGAAATTGTAAATATCGGATGACAATCTGTAACTTTGAGTAAACTAAACTGAGCCAAACATATTTTACCCTCTCAACTATTCATGAATAACTAAGCCGTATTTAAACCAGCTTTTTATAATAGGTCTTTACCTATGAAACTGCCGTTTTGCCGTACTGGCCATTTCAAATGAAAATATTTTTTTTTTGACTGATAATTCTAATTTCAAATTAATTTTATTTGACAAACATGGAATTCTTTTTCTAAAATCGTCATTTGTTTAATAGTTAGTGTTTTGTTTTCAACGCATTCGAACATTTTTCGTCATCATGGATAAGTTAAAAATTCGAGTAATTATGGAGTATGAGTACCGTCGTGGCAGCAAAGCGGCACAAGCGGCTCGCAACTTCAACGACCTTTACGGAGCGAACACTACAAACGAACGCACCACCCGTTATTGGTTTACCCGCTTCCGTTCTGGAAATTTTGACCTGAAAAATGAACCCCGTGGTCGTCCGAAAACTTTGGTCGACAATGACAAATTAAAGGCAATTGTGGAAGCTGATGAAACTCAATCCACGGCTGAATTAGCAGCAGCTTTCGACGTTAGCATCAAAACAATATTGGTCCATTTGCGTCAAATTGGCAAGGTAAAAAAGCTTGACAAATGGGTACCCCACGAACACAATGACCGCCAGCGCGAAGTACGCGTGGAGACGTGCCTTGCACTGCTCAGCAGGCATACAAATGAAGGAATTCTGAACCGCATTGTTACTTGTGACGAGAAATGGATCCTGTTTGACAATCGTAAGCACTCAGCAAGTTGGTTGGACCCTGGTTCAGCACCCAAACAATGCCCTAAACGAAAACTTACCCCTAGAAAAGTGATGGTCACTGTTTGGTGGTCTAACGCGGGTGTAATTCATCACAGCTTCTTGCCAAACGGGACAAGCATTACTGCAGATGTGTACTGTGAAGAACTGAACACAATGATGGAGAAGCTCGCACGTCTCCAACCAGCTTTGGTCAATCGTTCGGCTCCACTGCTCCTGCACGACAACGCGCGACCTCATACTGCACAGCAGACGGTCTCCAAGCTACAAGAGTTGGGGTTGGAAGTTCTCCGTCATCCGCCGTACTCACCAGACCTTGCGCCTACAGACTTCTACTTTTTCCAGAATTTGGATAACTTCTTGGCAGGAAAAAAAATCAATACCCGAGAGGCAGTACAAAATGCCTTTGAAGAATTTGTTGCCTCCCATCCAGCTGATTTCTTCAAGAAAGGCATCAATAAGCTACCAATGCGTTGGCAAAGATGCTTAATTGCATGGGTGATTATTTTGATTAATAGAAACAATAAATATATAAAAAAGTTACGCTTCATTTATTTCGTGAAAAACGGCAATTTCATAGGTAAAGACCTAATATTAAAACGGCAATAATTTCCACTTCACTTGGTAAGAAGTGAACATTATAAAAATAATAGGCTCTTCTTATCCAAGAGACACCTACCACCGTCTGTCTACACTTGAAAAGAAGCTCACAACACAGCTCGACGATGGAAGCTGAGAAAGAGAGCCGTCAAAGAATATTCGGTGCAGGTCGTTTAGTTTAAATAGTTTTTTCAACTTTGTTCTATTTCTCTTACAAAAGTTTCGGGCACCAACAAGTTTGCAATATATTAATGTTTATGTCGCAGGCTGCTATCTTTATTAACTTTGCATTAATTAACTATACTCAATAATGGTTTGGCTAACCATTTCTGTACAATTTCATTTTGTGAAACGACTAGCCGGAATGTGAAATAGCTAAACAGTCAGTTCATAAACAATGGTACAACTTCTAACTGTGTCTAGTCAGATGCCAAATATTTATTTAGTTTTTAACTATGAACATCAACGATAAAGAATTAAAGCACATAGCTACTTGCTTATAAAAAATAACTATAGTCACTTATTTATGTAATGCTAGCTATTTCTTTATTTTTCTTTTTTAGACAGTAAGCAGAATTTAAGTAAGCAGTGTCCCATAAACCTATCCAAGTAAAGTCACGAACCTATTTGAAAGCGCTAGTCTGTCTCGCTAGGTAATAGAGCTAAGACTAACCGCGCGTCGTCAGGGTGATTTATCCGCTATCCCGGTAGTAAATCCGCTACAGCCTGCCACGGATAATCTCGTGATTTAGTTAGGTACATCACTATTGTGGCCTAGTTTCGGAAGCGGAATATAATAAAAAACTATTGGAAAAAATTATCCAAACTGTACATAGATAGAAGAGATGTATTAAGTATATCAATATTTAATTATTGCTTTACATGTGGCGTAAAATTAAACTAGTGTTCCTATACAAGCAAATTAACAACATGGCTTCTGTTCTAAATCGCAAATGGTGCAAACCTACCTAACATAAACAATTTGGTTCGTTATCTTTCAGAATAAGTAGAGAGAGTAAATTAAATTTGTTAAGTTTGTTTATATTCAGCAAGTGTGTGTGCGAGACGAAAATGTACACATTGTACACGCACACCAACGACGAGACCACGGTTTGACAAGATGGTGGCCGCCACACAAAGTCATGCGCATATTTACAAGCACACGCACACATAGGGCGGCGCGCTCAACTGAGTTGGAGCATATGTTGTAAATATTGGTTTACCTGACATGAGACTTATCATATTTATATTCTTATCACTATATGTATTACAACATCAAAGCAGATTTGTTTTTATGATATTTATAAAAAATTAAGATGTGTTTATTTATATCGTATTTCTTTTTATGTATTATAAGATTAGGCATTTCTTTTCTATCTCAGCCGACGGAAACTGCATTTAATCTCTTTCTTTCCAGCATAGAAGAAGTGGGAAATACCAATATCAACCCTTACCGGTTTTTTTAAACAATAACAACTCCACGTCTATATTAGCATTTTTGTTTCACTCTTCAGTAATCTCCAAAATTATGAAAATAATAAAACTAGCAGATATGCAGTCTGGCAATATTTATTTTCGTAACAATCAATAATCATCAGTTTGATTTCATTATTTTCGAATACTTAGCGATAACCTTTAAATATTACCTATACATTAATCAGTGCTTCTGCATAATAAAATAACAATCGTGCCGGTGTTGCATAAAAGATTACCAAAAGAAAAACAAAGTAATTATGACGTCAATAATCCAAAAAGTGTAATTTCAAAATAAGAAGTATATCAGATAATTTACGGCAATGACAACTTTTTTCTCCAACATCGTAATTTATCACCAAATCATCCTTTCGAATCTTTCAAATAAAGAATAATAAACGGAGATTAACTTTTCTTATTCGACAGTACCAAGTTTTCTAAGATATCTCCCACAAATCACAAAGCCAGGGAAAACACAAAGTGTCAGTACCACAGAGTCGCTACAGACGCCGTCCCGCGGCACCCACACATTTTCTGAGCCAACAGGCAGACTGAATAATATTTAACCCCTTTTCAAATGTAAAAGCATTACGGAATGAAAAAACAGCACTTATGTACCAGGCGATGCTGATAAACCATCTCCAGTACAAAGCGCACAAAGATACAATGCCTCTCAAAGGGTTCAACAACGCACTTTTAAATTAAACATCAGCTCTGCCACAACGACATAACTCATCCTCCCCTACAAACGAAAAGCAACCCTATCGCACAACACCCAAAGCCGAGTAAGACGATTTTGCTCTGGAAAAGCGAAACCATATATAATATTAGTCAACGCAATAGGGGTATTTAAAATAGACCCGTTTACGTTTTTCCTTTTCATGTTATTGTCTCTGGTCGCACAGCGCTTGCAACCGTCACGTTCCAATTTTAAAAAGTGTTGGAACAAAATGGTAGATGTTTTTGTTTGACTGCTCCCCCGTTTCGCCTCGATTCTTGTTATTACCAGATGAGTTTCTATCTTTGATGTCCATTTTGGATGATGAACTCGGACAACAATATGGGAACATGATTCGTAATTATTCAAATCACATACCGACGTCAAAGAAATCAGACGTACAAGTAGAGTCATAGATCGTTCTCGGACAGTAACCGAATTGGAACATCACCGTGGCTTGTTTACAAGTCGACAAAAAAACATCGACTAACAAAAGAAGCCGAATTTAAATTCCACTCGAACTTTGACACATGTCTGCCACCATAAACAATGGAAATTCAAATCATCGTGGTGCGAGAGCGGGCGTCTATTGCGCGCGCGTCGTTGGCACGGAGTCGTCTATAAATAGGAGTCCTCTGTCTTCAGAGAACTTGAGACAAGATCGGATGATAAGCTATCTGCGGTACGGTCTCAATATCTACAGATGGCCTTGCATGCAGTAATCTCTGCTCTCGGCGTTTTGTCATTTTTTTGGTATTCTGTGTAACCTCGCTTTGTTCATCTAATAGGGACATTATTTTGACGGGGAGCAGCCACCACAATGCTGTAAACACTGATCGAACACCGCAGATAGAGCAGATAGGAGATGACAATTTCAGTGAATTGAAATTTCATTAATATAATTGTTATATTTGCAGCTGCAGCTACCATGCTACAAAAGCGTTAAAATTAAATTTTCAAACTTATTTATTGCTATACTTTATTAGTTAAACTAGAAAGCAATAAAACAACTGCAAATTATTAACTAGCCGACACCCGCAATCACGCCATACAAATGTGAAATTTAGGATCACAGATAAGAAACACGATTCTTTCATTTGGAATTATAAAAACTTTCATTGTATACGCCTCACAAGCTTTATAATTCATACCCTTGTAAATAAATTAAGACATATTTAAAAATCACTTAGTTGTAAACTTTCTTTTCGGGCTAAATGAATCTGATAACTTAAGTAACCTACCAAAACCTATAGATTTTGAAACTGAAGTTAATAGCTTTTATCGCTACCGTTGTTTTTGATTTTAATAAATTATAGGAAAATGAAGAATTACGTTCATAAAATATTAAGATTGAAACTGTTTACTGTTTTTAAATTAAAATATAAAGTTTCTCGATTGCATGAGCTCAGCTAGACAGGCGATAAACCAGTCACTTGTAGTTTATTTGATCCCGTGTTTCATGTTCGCTACCTCACGTGTTCAAGTATTCACACAAGTTCATGATAGGGCGCCATAAATACCCGCTGGAATCGAACTGTAACAATTTTCAAATCCGACAATAACGTTCAGCCAAAAAACCGCTGAAGCATCGTCCAAAGAGGGACAATCTTCCTTATCTGCGCAAGTTAGCAAACAAAACAAGGCAGCCGGCAATAAGCATAAAACAAAATCGCTCGCCCCACACACGCCGTCGACGAACACTTGGAAAAATCCCTATGGATTTTCCCGCCGGGGGCGCGGGGAAAGGAACGTAAAAGAGAAAAGCTGCGAGTTTTTATCTCGGCGCCATAAATTTTATTCGTAGCGTGATTTAGTGCGCAGATTGCTCCCCCCGACCCTCCCCGCGCCTACGCCTCGCCGGGTAAGGCTGCTAGTCATTGTCAAAATTATTGCACCCCTATCTACTGAACCTTTAAATATATGTCCTTGGCACTTAGTTACCGCCAACCGGTTCCAAACTCGACTACTACAGGACTGTCTCTAAGATATGCAGACCATTCCGAGAATCCGACACTTAATTAGCTACGATAAACACGTGAACTAAACAAGGTTTACTCGGATTTGTTCTTGAGAATATGGAGGCGATTGAAAAAATACATGAGGTATGTGTAAGATTTTGTTTATTTCTACAGAAAGGGCTTGGCAGGGTATTAAACGGAAGATGTATTTAAATTAGCTTTGTTAAATCCTTTTGTGTTATAATGTTGTCTATTCTAGTGCATCGTGACGCAAACTAAATAGGCACTTTCTTTAGAGTTGAATGATATTCAAATTCACAGTTGATTAGTTCGCAATGCAGCTCACCAGACTCGCCGACTGAGCGAGCGCAATACAAGATCGCGCGATGGCGCCGCTCGTCTTGAAATGCCGAACAAAAAACTATAGTCCGCGTCCTAATCCATCTTTATTTTTGCTTTAATAGTAAATCTTACTTATTTGTCAATACAGAGCCACAAAAGCGCCCAAATACCCTTACACTGGATGAAAAGCATAATACACGCCTCATAATACTGAACCAATTCAAAGACTTGTTAAAATCATAATGCGCCATTGTTGCTACTTTGACAGCTCGTTTTTTTTTTTCAAATCGGTGTCATGTTCCAATATCTGTGGCCAGTGAGATTCCCTCGCGAAAGTGACATTAAATTTTTTTCGTCATTTCAGCGAATCCTTGATTGGTATCTCTGGGTGTATTTTATGTAAACAAGACAAATTTTTGAGCTGTTGAAGAATTGTAGGCAGATGCGTTGAGGTCCCATTGTGCGGGCTTGAATGTTAGCAGTTGATCGGGGCGCGCGCACGGTGTGTCTTATCTGAGATCTGGTTTTATGAAGCCCTAAATTTACGAGTGTGGCTGAGGGGCTGCTAAGCCGACTCTTGGTGGACCATTAAGTGAAGCTTCGTGGTGTAGTTTCGATGTAGAATATATAATGATTGCAGAATCCTTCATTAAAGCGTCGGCACGATCAATGTACAAGTAGCATTCAAAAAACCTGTGCCGCGTACATATACGTATAGTGATAAGTTAGAAATTAAACAATCGCCGGAGGTGTTCCTATTGGTAAACAAATGTTTATGTTTGGTATATTACAACACTTACAAAGCAAATTATTTACACAATTAAAAATCTAAGAAAAAAAGTCCTAATAATAATGAGCAACACCGGCTTAATTAGAGTACTCGCTAAACTTAATTGGTTACGTCACTAGTCTCAGCCGAGGCTGGCAGGGTTGCCAGATACAGGAGGATCCTCAATAAATTACGGAAATAAATCCCCGGGAAGAAAAATTGCCCTCTGGAGCACATAATTCTTGCCTTGTCACAAGCCTCCTTATCTAGAGCCAATACCGGATTACAATGCGATTTTTATTTTATGCTATATTCGGTAACGTTGTCGTATCTAACAGTGGTCTGAGGTAAGTGCGTAGGCTCTATGCGGGGAGGTAGGTGCCAACATACCTAGGTATGTATAGTTCGCGTATTATTGATGCGGGAATTTTAACAAAATACCCGATCAAATGTAATTTTGGCAGTGATTTAGGTATCGGTTTGACCTAGTTACAACATTAATTCGAAGTATTTGAATCAATGTCGAAACAAATTGGTTTTAATTGAAATGTAATATTACTATAGCATCAGCTTAAAACGGAAAAAAATGGTATGTTAAAATATAATTTTTTTTTATCGGATTTATAAATCAAACAATTTTCCGGTGTTTTCTTATTATTACCAGACGAGTAAGGTTCAAATTTGATATTTATAACAAAAAAAGTTAAACTGGGCCAAGTCAAACAAACTACAGAATTTATCAAACATATAAAAAAAAGAGATTTTCAGTTTTTCATCATATCTTCTGTAGGATAAATCACTTGATACCAAGAAATTGTACATATGACAATTAACAGCCCACCTTACTAATACAATTTTAACCACTTTGAAATAACCATGAAATAAATATTTTACAAAAATGCACAATAAATCCAAACGGACAATGACAAATTAAATCCATTGTCGCAATATAAAGTTGTCACGATGACCGTAGGTTCTTACAATTGGACAAATTCATACAAAATGTGGCAAAAAATAGTGTCATGCAGGGAAATATTTTGACAAGATAATGTATGACAGGAATGCAGGCGGGATGCACAGCAAATAGATCGATGACGAAGGAGTATTCAAGTTTTTGCAGTAACTCATTTCATAATTGATCTATTACGGTTGGATTTCAAATACTGAGTCAAATTGGCGATGTCTGACGCACCTTGCAAAATGAGTTGACTTTTTCTGCATTGTGGTTGTTACATTCAATAATTAAAACGAATTTATTTGTTATTTTATGTTAAAAATTGTTATAAATATATGTGATCACTTTTAATTCTTTAATTTTACCAACATAAATATCGCCAAATGTTTCTAAATCTATGAGATGCCAGTCTTTCAATTACAATTTATAAAAATATTGATATATACTACCAACACGTTTTGAAATTAGAAACTGCGAAAAGCACCACCCAGTAACGATGCGATCTGTATTAACAGAATTTTGTAATACATCCCACATACTTATACACACAAAACAATTTCAAGAAATGCCACCAAATACATGAGCACGCGAATATTATTCGGCGAATATTATATATATTATATACATATATATATAAAATATATATATTCATAAATTGACAATTTCTTACTTCATTCCTCAGCCATCCCATATACAGTACAATAATTGCGTAGCAAACCTGGTGACAGGACATTGTTACTCGATTTATTAGTTCTCATGGTGGCAACACTGCCCAATAGTTGGTAACACTGCAGACGATAATGGAAACATTTATTTGTGTGCTTCAAAAGATTATTTATTTATTTGTTCGGTAACAATAGCTTGATGTTTTGTGGCCGCTTCTGTTTGGTTTGTTTGTGTACAAAGATCCATTTTAGAACTATATATAAGATTTGTTTTCTTAAGAAGCTTTTAATGTGATCAGGGACATCAGCTCAGGAATACTGATTGACTAAGCTATATATGAAACATAAAACTTACAAAATTGTACATAGTCTATTCTTGTTAAGTTGGAATCCCTATGGTTATTCAAACACCATAATAAAGAAAGTGATGTTATAAAATATACTTAAGATTGTACATTTTTCAGTCTTTTTTTATTATTTACATATTTTATCGTGCGGGATAAGGGCACATAGGTTTGACCATATTTCTGAGCGAATTTTCCCAAGACACCATACCTTTAGCGAAAATGAAAAAATAATTATACTCTTCATACAAAATTGGCAGCTAAACCTTTTGTTTTTCCAAATATCACTGGTATATGTTAATTTTAGTCAGGTTGAGCTAGAAACTTTACGTTTATTATCTAAAGTAAACCGTAAGCCTTTTCACAGAAAGTAAACACGTTCATATTAAAATTACCCAATTTCTTTTTCTACATAATTTTTAAGTTTAACCCCTAAAGTATGAACAAAAAAATAACCTCGAAAAAGTTTTCAATTCAAATCCGATGCGATACGCTGGCGCCTACATTGTAGACTTTGTAAACGCCTGCGCACGCCAGTCGAACTATTATTGCACATTCCTATCGAACACTCTCTTTATAATTCCTAGTAACAAAAGGTTTTTTTCTTTTCTTTTGAAAGTAGAATTAGGCCGAGGACTTATCGAGTGTTTACGCTCTTGTTCTTTTGTTTGTTGTTGTGTTAAGTAAGTGTGCTGTTATGGAGAGATTAGCACAATAAATGTATTGTGAATTTGAAGCTTTTTGTATCCATTATGAATCTCAGTTTAATTATCAATGCCTGCTTTTATTAAATCAGCCTATTTCTCCTCACAACGTACCTCGAGTATTTCAGATCTATATATTATTTTACTCGACATCTTAATTAGTTGAGGTTGTCCTTCGATTTAAAAGTACATGTATCTACACAACAGAGTCTTATGTTTGTATACCATGAATTTAATCTAGCTCAATTTCATACCGAACCTTGTCCTTGGGGAAGAATAACATAAGCTATAAAGACCGCTCAACAGATTACAGTGTTACTTTATTTGTAAACCAAAAAAACAGAACGTAGCGCTACAAAAATTATTTATTTTGTTTGAAGGCAACTTTTTTGAAATACCCAAACCTATTCAATTAATTAGCATCCGTAATCCGTTATGTATTTTCACCACCAAAAAGTATATGCCCCATTCATACAAAAAATAAAATCAAAATTGTTGATGTTATATTGTTAGGTTTAATCACAGAGCTTAATATATTTAAGTACTTGCATACTACTTATAGTTCTCGCTATTAAGCTTCGTTCTTCGACATAAATAATCCTTCCTGAACCTTATGTTATAATTGTTCTGGGATGTACTGGGAACAATGCTGGGATGAAGATATTGACCAAGTATTTTTGCAATTAGTTCGATGCTTGTGTTTCCTGTATATGTTACTAGATTTTATTCGTGGCAAGCATTTTTCGGTAATTATGGTACCTACTTTTTTATAAAGGTATCCTGTTTTCGGTAACCTAGGAAACGTGTTTGCAAAACTATGGCCCGTTAAGTAGTTAAAAGAATAAACTTGTTTTATTCAAAATATTGCAGCATTATTATCATTTTAACTTTCGAAATATTTTTCTCCTCTGGTTCTTCAACTAATCCTCCAAAATGGAGGTAGGTTTACCTTCATTGTTTTAATTGTTAGAAAATACATATCCTTATTACTGGTAATTATATGTTTGATATATTAGCTATATCTTAGTTACAAATATCTGATAATCTAAGATTATAATAGTCTTTGACAATCGATGCTGATTGGTATGGGTCAGTCATCAGTTCGGTACTTGTTACCAGGCATATGTTTTTAGTTGCATAACAAAAATAATTAGAGTAATTAAAATCTAGATTTAAGTTACAAGAAGTAAAGATAATAAGGTAAAATATGTTTTTAAATTCGTTAATAATACTGGTTCGTTTAATACAAACGAAAAAAATTTAAACTTTCTAAAAAAAGGTGGATCAATCAGTGCGTACACCAAAAGTCCAATTAGCGAACAGCAACCCTTAAGCCAATCAAACCGGCATTGCTCAATCACATTCCACCCAACTAAATCAATAAATTAAAAATCAATTCATTTGTAAAACACAATACATACACTTTACGCAACAAGAAATTAATTTCTATAGAGTCTGCGGTATTGACGGATGCCACACAGAATACGCCCCCCGGGGTTCGATTCCACGGTCCGTTACATTCGACATGGCAACATTTTGTTTCCAAACAATCTCCATCTCACGGCATATTTATGGCAACACAACGTTTAACGACATTACCCTCCCCTTGTAATAGGATAATTCGGTCAAACTTTAACACGTTGACAAAGATCCCGCGCGCTCTAATCACAGAGGCTGGTTGCGCATAATTTTATGACCAACTTTATTGTGTGAATTTACACGAATTCATTATATTATATTGCGATAAAATTAATGAACAAAGATATAGGTTATGTTTAATGGAGAAGAACTTGTGTCTGAACAATTGACGGAAATAATTTTATTGCCAAGTTTGGGATTTGATTTTAAAGATTGTTGAATTGCTTTTTGCGAGCGTTTGTAAAGTTTTATCTTGTCTGGATCAACGAAGGGACTGTAAAGTGTAATAGGAATCTACATCTATTATCATTTAATTCAGTCAAGTAAATTTTGAAACAAACTCGTAAACCTTATTAAATTTGAAAGGAGCCTGCTTTAGAAAGGAGCGTCCACACACTACCTTTGTAGATTCACTGTTTACAATGTTTATAGATGATAAACATATTCACCTGACATATATATATATACTTTAATTATAATCCAAATACCCATTTAGTAGCATGATTATTCTAATCACACATGTCGCCCTAAACAGCCAAAAATCAAAACGCTAATCACGAGTCCAAGCGAAATTAGATACGCAACGTATCATACAAACGATTTTTGACTCTGCCACATTGTAATAAAGTTTACTAGTATAGTTTGTCTATAATGGAGCGAGTAAACGTAGGATAAACTCACTAAAGGGTGGAAGCCAAGGGGTTAATTCAATGACCATTTTTGAAGACTTAATTTATGATGATTCGCTTGATTAAAAATGTTCTGCTGGTTAGGCCCTTTTGAAAAAGTGTTTAGAAATATTGTAGATGTATCTTTGAACGTAGGTATTCACAACTTGGACCTTGTAAAATTAGCAAATCAAAGCTGATACTGGTATAAGTAAATGTAGGTACATTTGAAAAAAATATGGCTAAATAATATAATACCCGCAGTAGTTTCTGCCTATTCAAACTTTAAAGTGGGTACTAGTTACCTACACGGAATTATGTAGCTATGGAAGGGTATACTTAGCCAGAAAATTTAGATAGGAAGATTTTAAATAAATCTGTATAATTAAAAATATAACTGTATTGTTTCATTAAGGCTAAGATAAATGATGTTGGTTGGTACGTCTGTTTGCTCTTACATGACACCGGTTTTATTTTTTCTAAAAATGTCGTCCAATCAATGAAAGTTAAAAATACAGGTAAAATTTTGTGTGAACTTACCGAGGTTTGACTGACCTCATAAACAATATTAAATCCGAGATATTACCGATGGTGTATCGAATTAATTCAAGCTGTAAGGTTACCCTAAGTAATTTATTTATTAAGTTTTCAAGAATTTTAAAAATTATGTTTCCATCGGTTAATACACGAGTTTATTCACTGTGCAACTGGCACTTAAGTTTTTTTAGCAAATCTTAAATATAATCTTAAGTACCTTTTAGTAACTGACTTGTTATCTAGCCTTTAGATATTAGCTTTTAATTAAAGTTTCATATAATATGTATCCAAAGCACAGCCTTATATACATTCTTTCTACAGTCATATAGTCTCTAGACAGTAATTTTAACGGTCATAGATTTGTTCACAAATATATTTATTATATTTACCAGTGATACATTCACTTAACTGCATGATATGAAGTGTTAATTTAACACTTAGGCATGTTTATCAAAATGTTTTTATCTAAATACATGTTGGGCGTTATCAAATGTAATAACGACATTTGCAGTTTGCCGTAAAATGCATTTTCATTCACAGCTTCTAAAATATATTGCAAATAAGTAGGTAACTATGTTGTAATGAACATAAAATGGATATATACATAATTGTAAAAAATATTCCAAGAATTACACATTTTTTGTTGATTGTAACAAAGTATCTTACTATTTATAACTTTACGAAAAAATATAAACATTTTTATTTTAAATTTTATTATTTTGATTATTTATAACTGCTTAATTTTTAATAAACATGATATTATGGCATATACATAAAATATCAGTGCTTGTAAGTATAAATAATACTAAGTTAAACACAATTTGTAAAGTTTATTGTTTTATTTAAAAAATTGCTATTAATTTGTTTCTTATAACAACAATATGTAGGCAATGTCACCTTAATCAGGTATTTATCATTAATAATAGTAAAAACCCTTATTTTACCTAATACCAGCTAATACTTTAATTCTCCTACTAAGCATTAGTCTACATAATGGCTTTATCATGTAAAGAGGTTCTAGAGTATTTTTGTTATTCCAGTTTACTGAGTGTAGTCCAACAGACTTGTGAAGGAACTGTAAAGGATTCATGTGACGCCAATTAATCACGAATATACATTTATCCACAGAAGGTAGCATTGAACGGGTATCGCTCCTCCTAGCTTTCAATCCCCTCCGGAGTCCCCCAGGGATAACTGCGCGGTCCATAACTTTTTAATATTTTAATCAACGATATTGGCTCCTGTTTTCATTGTTCTAATTTTCTTCTCTGTGCAGACGATATGACAATATACCGATAAATAAGAACTTTAGATGACTACATTAGCTTACAATAAGACCTGATTAGATTTGAAGAGTACTGTTTCCAAAATAACTAAAAGGTTAACGTATCGAAATGTCAAATAATTATTTCCTCTCGAAAATTTGAAATTATCTCGTTTCCTTATGTTTTGAAGAAATAAATGCAATGAGTCAATGACATTATGGACCTCGGAGTTAAACTAGACTCAATGCTAACATTTGAGAAACATATTGACTATACACAGCCACGAAAGCGGGTAAAGCCATCGGCTTTGCAACGAGATCGAGTTCACGATGTAATAACATCAAATTATTAAATATTATACTGTGCTTTGGTGCGCAGCAATCTCGAATATTTTTCTCAAATTTGAAATCCGCGATATGACGTATGTACACACTGACTTGAGACAATACGACGCAAATTCTTAAGATACTTTCAGTTTAAAGGTAGGATAGTTATAAGAAGATATGTAAGCTTACAATGTTTTACCCCTTGTTAAAAGGCACAATAGCAAAAATAGCGCAATCAAAAATAAATTCCCCAAATCTATTATCAAATATTGGCTTAAGAGTACCGGTGAATGCTGTAAAGCATCCAGTTATTTTGAGCTATATTGAGTATATTTTGCTATATGTGCTATATTATATATGTGCTTTATTTTGTACAATACGAGCTATATGTTGTGCAATACGTGCTATATATGGTACAATACGTGCTAAAAAAACTCATTCTTAATAAGGTCATTTAATCAATTCAACGCTATGGTGATTAACCCATTAACCTTTAAGCGAGTATTATCCACAAAAAGTTGTGACTCAAATACAAACTAATATTTTTTTATTATTATTAGTTTTTGTAGTGCAGATTTCGGACTGTAATAAAGTTAGATCTTAAATATTTGTTTACAAGAATAGTGGTTACATATAATGAGCGTAACACATATAAATCCTTCTCAAATTGTTCATAAGATAAACTTTGAAGGAATATAAAATATAATTTAATGAATCATGTTTTGTATTTCAGAGGAAATATTCGACAAAAGTTTTCAAATTAGCATATCTATTACCGGAGTGTTAAGTGATGCACACACTAACTACTTTAGTACCTACCTGAGAGCGAATCTACTAATAAGTAAGTATATCAACTGTAATAAAGACTATTTTACTTCAGCAAGATTTTATTGCCCAAATAAAAAGAAAAGCCATATGCTGATATTTAAAATATAAGAATAAAATTTTGTAAAAAATCTTGTATGAACTAAGAATATTACCTCTTTCGATATTGTTCCGCCTCATCTGACGAATGAGAATGGAAAGACTACACAGGTATTCAAACAACACATATTATAATTATTATTTATTATTATTGGTTTTTCTTTTTCATCAGTATTTTTAGTTTACATATGTGTTTTGTTTATTAATACCATTTTTCTAATTGGGATAAATTGAATTAATCTTTTTGTGTGTTTGTATGGTGAGGTCAGGATATAATACAAATAAGGATATGTAAATGGTGGCATCTGTTATTTACTATTATTTTTGTTATATTGTTATTTAAATAATTAAATAAAAATAAGTAAAATATCTTCTTAACTTTAGAGGTCTTGATATCAATTATATGATTATTGATATTATATGAAACCTATATATATAATTATATTACACTGCTTAAGAATTTATACTTGTTGCAACGGCTTCACGTTGTTAGTAGTAGTAGCTTTGGAGCATACACTTACAGTCGCGGGTTCGAATCCGGGTATTATCCAACGCATGTGGGATAAACGTGGATCCTTAAGTTCTATCTCAGCTACAGACCTCATCTTAACTCACGGATGCTCGTCAAGTCCTTAATATTTACAAAAACAATTATTCCTCAACTATATTCTTAAAAAATTTGTGGCCATCGAATACATATTTTAAAGTGTTCCTCCAGCCATCTCAAAGCAGTCGCATATTTTGAGCATGACCTATAGCCGGTTCCAGAAAGTGCATTTTCCTGGAAGCCTACTCCTGGATTCCTCCCGCGTTCGGTGTCGCTCGCTTACACGACAATCCCATAGTTATAGATCACTGACCTTTCTCTCAACTACTTAGAGAAGTGACTAAGAGGTCGAAACTTATAGAGTAGCTATAGTTCGGCTAGGAAATATGATCAAACGGATAATCTCCAGTACCTTTACTAAAGTGCTTATTTTAATAATGCGGTCAGTTGCAATATACATTATCAGTTCTAATCCAAACGAAAAACGAGCATCCACCAGCTTATGCAATGGCTAAGACAAATTAAATATCTTCATTATTCTTCGCCATGATCTTACCTTGAGTGTGTTCAGTAGGCATTGTCTTACGCTTAATTGGATGGAGACTATTAAAACAAATTTTGATTTAATATAATATGTTTATAATATTAATAAATCAAGCTCATAATTTTATCAATTATCAATAGTGCCATTAAAATCCATTCCCACGTCTCATGTCATTTAACCTAAACAATTTCGATTCTATTACATTTTGATTCCATTTGGTTGAATTTTATAAATTTTTATTATATTGCGGCCACGCACTACAAATCTACTAAAACGTTGACTCCATCAGCTAACCCTCCTTAAGCACCACAGGTAACCCCCAGGTTTCCGGGAAGCAGCATAGAGTCGTCAGGGCTCTCGCACCCCGCTGCGTCGGTAGCGCCCGGGCGGTCCCCAAGACCCCCTAATTAATTTAAATGTATTTTACCTGAAACTCGGAGCTGTTGTGATGGATGGGTTAAATAAATGGATGGCTTTGGATTAGTTTGAAGTGTGGGTTTTGTTGGTTTTTGGTCAGTATGAGTTGGTATCTATAAATGTTCCTTAACTAAGAAGGTAAATGTAAATAACCCTATTAAGAAGTGATAATTTTTTAAGCACGAAAAATTTACTCACTGTGGTCCTTTCATTAAAATATACTAGAAACCTAGACGGATCTCTTAGGAAAACCAAATCACCGCACCAAACCAGTCCTCACCGCCAGCGCAGCGTTGTGACCCTGACAAAAACGCGTTTTATTTCATTTGTAATAACATTCATTTGCTTGTTTATTTATTGTTACAATTAACAAGTCTTACTTCTATTTCACAATAATATCATGCTAATATAGCAGAATGGAAGAAAGTTCTTAATTTAAAAATGTTCTTGTCTGTAAAACAGTGGATGTCGTATACAATTATGCATACTTAACATAGTTTACATGGTATAACTCTGGTGCCTACCTACCGTGCATAATGGTTAGGCTGCTGGTGGGGTCACAACTTTCGTAGACACACGCGCGTCTGATAAAATTCTGCATATTTAACAAAGAATAAGTCAAATCCATTATAATTACCATATGAATAACACAAACCTTAAAAAGATATACCCACGTATTCAATTTAATATCAATAAAACTGGGTGTATAATAATATAAACATCCACAAATCACGCTGACAAAAACATAAGGATTGTTTCAACCCTTTGTTATAATTCGAAACCTTTTGTTATAATTAGTTTCACAATGTTAATACATTTGTCTCGTTTAACTCTACACAATCTAACACAGCAAGAAGTTTATGGAAAAAGAATTGGAAATTATATGTTAGGATGTTGGTAAATGTCTACCTAAAAATGAATTGCATTGGTCACTATACAAAATTACACAACATATTTTAGTATTCATATATTTATTGAAAATAATTAAACTACGTAGAAATTATCTTTTTCCAAGGCAAGATTCCAAGTACAACCAAGCAATTACTATAAACCACATCACAAATCATATTTCTATTAATAAATATGTAGCAGGGACATTACAAAATTTGATAGGAAACGTTAATTATCTTCATTAGGAGAAGTGCCCTGTCCACAAGGCGATAACGATTACGATAACGATCAGCTTCCGAATGCATCGACTGCCCTGCTGCTTATCTTAAAACACGCCTTCTGATTTTGTAGTCGAGTAATAAAATCAAACACGTTTTTTGATGTTTAGTTTTGATATGGATTCTATTGGATTATAAATGTTTTAGTATAAGTGAAGATCCTCGAGAAATTTTTGTTCTATATCTAACGAAAACAAATACCCTAACATAACGCCGTAAACTAGCCACACATAGCCAATTGCAGCTGAAAGAGAACCCTTTTCTACCATCACGTGCCATGTCTCCTCTCCTTAACATGGGACCCCAAGACATAAGTTCTATTTCTATATCAATTAACATAAGAAATAAGACTGTATGTCTTCATTCCCTACCATGAGACATGGGAAAGAAATTTAGATTTCAATTCTTGGAAGACTACCAATTCTTCGGCAAAATTGGCTGAGAGATAGCGGAGGATTTTTTCGTAAGATTTTTTTTGTATATACTAGAGTTTTTATTGAGCCAGAAGTAAGCTTTAAATATTTTTATTTGTTTCATTATATACAATTTTTGGGGTTTCATTTACAGTAGGTAACCTAAAAAAATATTTTAATTACTTTGTTGTTATTCAATTTCTACGTTTCATAAAGCTAAAGCTTTATATTTCAAAACAATATGAATAATTTTAGTACATAATTTAATGTACCTACATGAGTGGCAACAATTCAATGTTATCTTTATGTTGTGTGCAAATTTTTCCTTCAAATTCTTCGTTCTGTGCTTCAGTAGAAGTGTTATTTTCATTCATTCATTCATTCTTCACACATAGAGAGAATTCTCATTTTAGTTCTGCAGTTCTTCTGATATTGAATTTATTGAAGAATAAACTTAATGCACATATTGAGTATGGTTCGTTACTTGTTTGTAGACATCATATATTTTCACCTAAACTAGAAGATTGAGCTGAAATTAGAAGTTACTGCCACGATGTGTATTATGCATTGACTTTCGTATGATAAGCCTTGCAAAATCAAGTATTACGCTCAATATACCAGTGAGCTACTTTTTTTATATATTAAACAAGAGGTCCCCTGTTGTTTCTTATTATGATAGGCTCATGCTATTTCTTGCCAATGTTCATTGCCAAGGGATCTTTTTATCTGGACGTTTGCAGAAGGCAGCAGTCCAACATCAACCGTCTAAATTGAAAGCGTATCAGTATGCAGTCCATTAGTGAACGATGCTTCATTACTGATATATAGTTTAAGTATAAGTGTACCGACCAATGCCTATGAGCACGTGGCTTTCGCGACCTTGCCGCTCCGGCCCCGCATTGGTCGACACGAAATGTCTAATTTCAAAGCCCTAATATTCAAATAATTGTTTTAAATCAGTCTAGTAGTTTTAGAGTTTATCGATTACAAATAAATAAAACATGGAAATCGTTCGTCTTTACGTACCTACGTCTTGGACGTCCTCCGCAATTTTAGACTAAAAAGCATCATCTTAATTTGTTCTAAACAAAGAACACCTCCTACAACTAATTTATGCACAAACTCATTATTATTTTATTTCACTTGCACAATACTAGACAAAAGGTCCATAAAGGCAAGCCGCCACTGTGAGCTACCTGTGCCAGCTATTCAATAGCCAGAGCTATAACTCGCGCCGTGAAACTGCCCATTATATTTCATCGATTTTATTGTGGCTCCATGTCAACCCCAGTCGCGACGATTTTTTTTAATTATTGCGCGAAAGATATAAAGTGTATGAGTTATTGACACTTACGATCTCCGTTAGTTAAATATTTGCAGGTGTTTTTCTATTATACGTGTTGATTTTTTGTCCTGCAAGAATATGATTGTATTTTAAGTGCTATCTTGCAGTAATTATAGAATGCTTAGAAAATAAATTACCGTCTTAGGTATAGCTGGTAAATTCATTATTTTGTTTCTCAATCAAACTAACAGTAAATAAATATTGTTAAGATACATACAGACTCATATCTAAACCCTGTAAATGTCATGTTCTTCCTTTTTAAATCTTAGTTATATAATTTATTCACAAATTAGTGGCAGCCCGAATAAATGCTTACTCATTTTTATGCAGCTATTATGTGTATAGGTTCCTACATATGTGGAGACATGTGTCGATCGGCGGCTACAGTAGTGAACGTATAGCACCTACTGTGTGGTAGGAAGTGGCTGGATACCGCAGCAGTACCTGTCATATCCACCCAAAGGTAACAGTCGAGGATTCCAAGATTTTCGATTTATTTGGCGTATATTCTAAAATTATGGTAAAAATCATAACTTGTAGTGACATTTACAAAAAGCACAGTTTTTCTCTTGGTAGCAATAAAATAGTAGTCAAATTAAGTACTTATCGTGACCTTAGCCTTGATAAAATCGATTATCATTCGCAAAATTAAGTACAACAGCTCACGCACGAACGTGATCAAATCATACAACATTTTTAATAATAGAAATCCATCATTTTTACCTTTGTCATACACATCACCATACAATGATCAAATAAAACCTCCTTACATCATATATTGATAATAACAAGATAAAGGCTTAACACACGGAAGGCTTTAATCATTATGAAGCTAACCCATCACCTGGCCTCTGCCCTTTCTCCCACAGCGAAAAAAACTCCAAATATAAAGATATAAATTATTACATTATGGGTTTTTGAAAGAGCCCACTGCTGCTGAGAAATGACAATATTATTAAAAAGTGCCCATCTTTGTCACGCTATCTTTTTGTGTTCAATATATTGTCACTATAATAAATGCTGCCCCTTTATAGCTGCAGTATTGTGCCTCCAAGTTTCGTGGACATTATTAAATATATTTAAAAGAGTTATTAATGGTGGGCGTCTCGAGGCGAGTTTTTGATTTATTTTTTCGACGCGTGTTCTCCTTGTGCGTTTGCTCGCAGGGAATATAATTTATAATGTGAGTTGCTACATTTCGTTTGTTAGTTTGTACGTGTCATGTTCAGTTTAGTTACGGAGAAAAACAGTTGCTAAAACAGTCAATCTCAGAAAATCCGCTGTTTTTTTTATTACGTTTTATTATATTTCTATAAATAATTCTTTTGAATTACGTCTTTACTAATTTATATTTCTACAAATTAACAAAGACGTAATCCAAAAACCTTGTTATGATAAAAATGTGATAAAAACAGCCTAATGTCAATATAAAAAAGATACAACCAGATAACAATTACAAATCGATAATTCTATATATAAACCTTTTAGCAAACTACAAAAAGGCTATCAAATGTTTTGAAATGTGAAACGTTTACCCCATCAAGCCATCCTCGCAACTCCCACGCAACATAACCTCATAATAAAAGATCTTTATTATATTCATACTTAGTTCATCTTTCTGTTTGTAACTTGAGACCTTGTTGGTCCCGACAGGTACCAAAGGGACCATAATTATATTTTTTGCCGCCAAAACTTAGTAATAATTTATGTTAAAGTGCAATGTCACCTGTGAGATTCATGCCACAAAGTTTCTATTGTGCGTTATTGATATGAAAATATAGGTTATTTTCATATCAATATTGTTTGTTATAATTATTGTACAAATTTACTGTCGGAAATGTGGATTTTGCACTTTTCCTTTGAAAGCTTTATTTTTAGATAAGGATTCAAGCTACACATTTTGACGTTATTGACAGAAATAGCGACGATAACAAAAATACATTTTATCTGCTATAATAAAGGTCGGAAAAATCATTTGAAATATATAGTGCGTTGTGACTTCAGAAAACGTCAAGGAGATCTGTTTAGTTTTGAGATTATAAGTAAATAATTTCAGTAACAGATTTAGATATTATTAAGGCCAACAATTTTCAACTTTTGATCAAAGTCATTCCAAAATTTAGGAAATACACGTTCTTTCAGATCCCTTTTTATTAAACTCGCAAAACGTAACATCAGAAGCAGTCGACATAAACTCTAGCCTTCGTTTAACTATCTCTCAAGAGTTGCTTTTTTTCCGGCTTGTACTTGTCCCACTCACGTTTTTCAATAAATAATATATCTATAGGTTAATCGATTAATAACTGTTACCTCACAGTGGGCTAACAAATAGAAGCTACATCCAACACGGTCTCAGATCCACGCTCTTCTAACTGGGACAAGAATTGCTAACTATGTAGAATAAAGTAGGGTAGATTATAAGAACTTACTTTTAAATAAATTATTAATTATTTATATATTTTAGTTTTGGTTAAAGGCTTAAACAAATTACTCATGGGTGTCTGTTTGCAGCGTACGGTACGCAAAATAACAACGTGTTGCTAACAAAAAATCCTTACCTGTAATTATGTAACTTATCGTGTTAAGTGGTAGTACAAGTAATAATTAGGTGAATATACAATGAGAAATTCGAACTAAAGGGCGAAAACAAATTCAAAATAAAATTCAAATATTTATTTCTCAACATTGGCAAGTACTTGTTCTTATTGACGTTAAATAAAACTGGCAAGAAACTTCAAGGGTAAAAATTTACAATATCTCCTTATGTCTATACAAAATTGGTCTTATCGCATCTGTTGGCTCGGCAAGTCTCCCTCCCCCCAGCTATCCAAAAGACTAACACCCTCAAACGGCTCCCGTGGTTAGAACTCATTGCTTATTTTGCATTGCACGTTCTAACCGGATTTCTTTACTTCTCAACCGGCAGACCACGATATGTGCAAAGGTACCGAAACGTCGGTTATAATGTAAAAATATAATTAAACGCGATAAAATACGATTAAAAAGTATTCTATTTAATGTAACAAACAGTGAAAACTTAAGGAAAAATAACTTAAAAATATTTATAAAGTCCTTATTCTAATAGAGCTAACCTCTTAAACTCAACCAGTCTAGGATCTAACAAGATTGTAAAAGAGCATTTATGTTTAGCGTTGTGTGAAGCGCCTCAAGATATTTTCGTAATTTCGGATATTGATATTATTATGTGTATTACTTTGGGGCTGAGTCTAGTAATAAGGGACATATAAATAATGTGTCAGACATTCTAACGGTGTTGGTTATATATGTCAAACCATCCGATGCAGAGATTAAGCGGTTCATTTATCCGTAATATTTTGGATAACAAATGGATATACATTTTTAAACTTAAACAAATATTTAACAAACAATAACATGTAAAGGGATGAGTTCAAAATGTTCGTGTCGTCGGCCACTTATGTTTCAGTAAAATATACAGTTAAAATTATTTTTATTATAATAATCAATAAGGTTAATACCAGATTTTATAATCACTTGAGCTAAATACTAATTAGTTTTTTTTTATTTTTTAGTGTTAAAATAGCCACCATTAGAGTAAACTTATAATAACTATATTGTATTGCACCACAAATTCTTTAATCTAAAAATATTTGTTACTTCATTTAATAGGGAAAAATAAACAATTAACTACTAATTCATTATTTATTGTGTTAGTTTGCTATCTCATTAGTAAGCAGGCTGCATTCCCTTGTTGCACAAAAACAGAGCGAATGTTTTTTTTATTGAGGGTTGCCGATCAAAGAAAATAATTTCGCACATAAACCCAAGCAAATAAAAAGCACAAAAAACAAAATATTTGACTATAAAGCTGACATAAATATATTTTTAGTGATATTATTTAATATGTTATGATTTCGACCTTTTTTAAAGTAATTTATTCAACTGAATATCTATGTCATCTATTTTAAATCATAAAGATTACCTCAAGTATTTCTTTTTGCATAATGATTAACCTATGGTTCGAGAACCTTGTCTGTATCGGTAAAGATGCACGCAGTTACGTATTCCTTGATTTGCTTTTATGTCTTTTATATATTTATACACATAATTTGGTTCTGACTTTCATTTTAGTAATTATTATAAAATGTTATAGAAATTAAGGTATAGGTAGTCATTTTTTGCGTAAAGTACTGAAATCAAAAGCTTATTGAGGGCCTGTAATGAACTCAACTATTTGTTATGTGGATCATAAGTAAGCCGGAGAGAACCCTAAAAAACACACATTCATCGAAGTCTCACAACTTAGAAATAAACATCTTTGCAAATGCCACAAGCGTTTGTCTCTTCTAGTTTCTATGGTTGTAATGTGGTTGTCAAGGGTTTGGGAGGTGAGGCCCCCTTTCTTGACTGTGACCTGACAGATGTGTTGTTCTGCCCTCATCGATCTAGAGCTATGGTTGCAAGTCCACTTCGGCTAAGAACCCTAGGATTTTGGACATAACGTATACGGAGATCTTCATTTTGATTTTAATTTTTTTTAAAAAGCGTGAAAGTAAGTTGAAAGCCTAGGAAAGTTAATTAATTTGCGTTTATAAGTTTTCTCTTTCACTGGTTAGAATTGCTGTAAGTAAAATGTCATTATGTTCCTTCACAAAATTAAAGAATTTAACATCAATTTGTAGAGACTATGATACACACAATAACTGAAATTTGTGTTTATTAGTTTGATAGCCAGTACCTAATTGTTAACTGTGGCTTTTTGTTTATAATTATGAAAATACTTCCTATTTTCATTGTGTTAGAACGATGAGTTTCCCCCAGACTTAACATTCAGAAACGAGGAATTGTGGTCAAAGTTCCGGCGATATTAATCCTATTTATTTCTTTTATTTTATATAAAATATACGCGAAATTTTAGTATTTATTGATGCTCAAAACATTTATAGTATTTCTATATTGACTATTAGGCCTGTCCAATATAAATAATATTACAATAGGTATTTATTATTTTTACCAAGACGTACGAGGCTTACAGGTATTAGAATGCTCTGTACTAAAATCCTTTACTGGCATTATTTTTTTCTTTAGGCATTATTAGGGCATTCACATCCAAAACGTGGTTGTTTATAGAAATCCTATTGTCAATTGATTTATTAGAACTACACCAGTTCATGGCTTTTATTACCTTAATTACTTTGGCATGAATGTTTGGACTTTCGAGCGTAGAATGAATTGGTATTTTTGGAGAGGCGTGTATCCGCGTCTATATCACTACATTCTCCCAGGAGAGATGGAATGACAAAAGCCTGCCAACTTATATTATATTCAAATTACTAGACTAATAAATAGTTGAACATGTATCCACTACCCAAGCTGCGCCCCCGGTGGTCGCCACCCCGCGCGTGCTACAGAATCTACCCTCTCGACCTAAGCCTATATTTCCGTACAGGAGCACCCACTCTCCACTCAAAACCGACCTGGGTAATTATTTTTTGATCATCCGCAGGAACCACCTATCACAGTAGTGTTGTCGCATGCTTTGACATTCTTTGAAGGTCATTGATCAATCATAATAGTCAATCAAGCAGAATTTTGTTGTTTGCCCTTTTAATATACGTCGTATTGATATTTGCAAAATTATTTTGCATGCGTAATGTTTTTAAGAGTATCTATTTATAAGTATGCGGATGATATGCATAGGTAGGTACTTATCAAACATATTTATAAGTATGCAGGGGGCGCTATAAGTGTGAGAGATTATCACTCACTGCACAGTTTCGTTTGAAAATTGCATAAATTCAAATAGCGATATAAACCGATCGCTCGATACTAGTCGAGCGATTCATCGATAGAACCCCTAAAGCTTCGCACATCAGTGCCCTCTACTTAAGCTCGTGTTTAAAGTTTTAACTTAAATGCATCGTTGCAGCTGCGTATACGCATAGCACGCGCTCTTAATGACCTTTGTTTTATAAGTGTTGGTATGACGGTGGTCTGGCATTAATAGGTAATAGCCACTTGATACTGTTCCTGCTCTCGTGGCTTTGTTTAGAATTTTGTTAGTGTTTTATATCCTGGAGGTATGAAGTGAATGTTTTGCTCTCAATTTGCGATAGCCAGGTGTAAGTAGCTTTTTTAGGCGTTATTGCAATTTAACAATATGTGATGTGTAAAACACGTCTGAATTTGTGGTAAAACTAGAATTATTGTTGCGATGAAATTCAAAATAAAACAGTGGGGTAGCAGCATACGAGAGTTCATTTTTCAAATTTAATTCAGGAATCATCATAAATTATATATGAGTATTTGCGTATGGTTCCCTATTTCTATAAAAAATAATTATTTTATTTTACTTAATTCAGGAAATAAACAGACATTATAAGAACTTGAAATCAAACATATGGTTAATGTATAGATTGAAGTTTCCATTCAAAAATTGTAATTCGAAAAGAGATACTAACATTATTATAATTTTATATTTAAGGGCATTTTGTAGGCACCGCTTAGTTATTTTTACCACAGAACCTATTTAAGTTAAACAGATTTTGTCCTGTTTTCAAAAACTAACTAGATTAAAACCTCCGCAAAACAAACACGAACTCACATGTAAGACTCAGCAACAAAACATAGTTCTAAAAGAGACCATTCCGTTCATTCTTCCATTCACTCATTCTCTAAACCTTACAAAGAGATAAGCATCATTTAAAGAAAGACTCGTCTTATTTAGGATTTTCTTTGATGAGTGAATCTAGCAAACCAACACGATAGGTTAACAAATAGAGCCTGGGTCCACAAGACCCCGGCGTTTGAAGTCCACACAAAGGGGGTTAAAAACGGGGGACAGAGATACTATCAAGGTCTAAAGTACGCAGTAGATAACGAATGCATGTTTGTGTGCGGAATTTTAATATTTTTGGCACGAGCCTGCCATGTAATGTACGGTCGGGTTAGAATTATAAAATAACTTTACGAGTTTTGCATATTTATTCGGCTGGTTATGTTTTGATAAGTAAATTAAAGTATATTTTAAATTTTAGACAAGGACAAAAGATAGGGAATGAAAATATTGGAATATTTTTAGCCAAATTTTCCTTTGAGGAAAGAGCTTTTAATGCTTCTTCTTTTTTTTACATACTGGGTGATAAAATGAAAAATAATAAAATTGTTTCTTCATGCGATACTGGCAACTAGCCGTAAGATTTGTAGAAGAAAGAAAGAAAGGATGTTTATTTTACAAAGAATTGGATTATTTTTGTTTTTACTTTATGGTGTCTTTGGAAAAGTTGCTCTGAGTTGTTGTCTGATCTAATGTACCCAGTTCCTGAGCAGTAAAATAGCTACCCTGTATAAACCTTTTTTTTAATACTGATATTACCATTATTTATTTTTTACTTATACCATTAACACATTAATGGTGTGTAGTCACAAAAACTTATATTAACTAAGTTTTCTATCATATATTATTATGATAATTTATTGGTCATAAATTAAAAATAATAATGAACAGTTTCTAAAGACTTTAAAGAAACAATACTTATGAATTAGCAAGATTTATTTATTTATTTAAAAAAAAAAGATTAAAAAGTTGATAATTTGATGTTTATTTATAATAAAATAGTCTTTCATTTTTCTCCGAAACATTTTATTTGGCATGTTGCAATATTAGTTATCAAATAGATAGGTAGATGCTATGAGTGGGTCCCTCTGTAGACATCACTTATGAATTCCTTTATTGCTACGTTAAACATCGCGCTAATAATACCTTTCTTTCCCACCAATGTAAAGTCAACTTAACTTCAATTACTTTTAACACCTATTTCTTTTAACATAAATGCAAAATATACTCTCACCTCTCATCGTAAATCGTTAAGAAATACATAATCTCTTTAATTCTGAAAAACTTAAATAACCAAACTAAAACCTTCAAAGATACCAGTATATCTCGTAAATCATCTAATTCACTCAACGTCCACCAAAAAATCATTCAAACAGACGCATCATACAAACAAAAGAGAACCCAGTACCTAATGAGACTATAAAACATAAAAATGTCTGGGGTAACAATGGACTTTACTAAATTCTGGGACCATCCCACACGAGGGCTGTCGAAAGCAGTAGACATTATCAAATTTATCCTGAAAAATGTGGTGGTTGCGCCGCGGTCGATATTAACCCCCCTCCCGCCGCAGGTACCGCGAGATAATCCAAGATGGCCGCCGAGATAGGACGTGACGTCACACCCCCCGCGCATCCTCGAGCCTCTCGCCACCCTCCTAAGATCCTTTCAGAAATCCTTCGGTAGCGTTAGTGCAAAAGTAAGAAAGGCATTTATAGACATTGTTTTAAAATTCAACTACAAATAGCAAAGAAAGTAAATAAGAACATTATTCTGTAACATATTAAATCAAATATATTTAATCAAAACATTATGTGGGATTTTAAAGTTTTATGTGACTGTTTTTATTTATAGTACGAAATTAAAAGCGAGACTTTAGATCGAGAAGCGCAAGAGACTTTATACACTCCAGCACCATCGCTTTTAATTGTAATATTACATCTAAAAAATATTTAGCCCGTCGAAACCTAGGTCACGATTTACTTCATAATTAAAAAATGTTGTCTTCTTAGGAGGTTATTTAGAACGTCATACTTGGAGCGATATAATAAAACGGGTTATTACAAAAAATTAATATTTTTAGTCGTCACTAACTTCATCAACTTAACCAAAATAATGAACGCACGCTATCAGTCCGAATACTATAGATTAATGCTATTGTTTGTTTGATTGATCAAACCTTCTTCTGTTTAAATAAACAAAATAAAGCAGATAGTACAAAAAATTACCTACTAATAGTCAGTATATCAAATTAAAGGCCAATAAATATAGATTATCATACAATCATTAGTTGAAATGATTGACCTCAACCAATGGACAAGCCCTAAGTACGAAAAAAACGTGCATACCTAAACTTGAAATGTAACATAAAATGGCGTCCATTTTTAGTGTTGCACAGAGAGTATCGAATCTACTATCGATATTTTAGAACTAAATATTGCATAATGAACTTTTGTAAGAGTTGACCTAAATGAAATAATCACAGTAATTATTTATCTACTTTTATTATAATTATTTGAATATAAAAAATAAAGAACTACGCAGTTTATTTTAGTGAGCCCTATTCTACTCTATTCTTGTAATATATGACAATCAGCCGTCGTTACGACTCGACAGACTATTACTGCCAATGTCAGGTATTGGAAGAGCCACGGTTATTGAATGACGATGGGTTCCTCAGAGCAGGACACACCAGACTCACTAAAACAACCAAAACCTGTTAGTTCACTTAAAAACTATTAATAAAAAGGACTTATGGTTAGTGGAAACTACAACATGTACTAATTTACAAGTATATTTTGATATAAGATATATTGCAATAAAACACGCTTGAAAAGACTCAGAACAAAATAATGTAGTAGTAATTATAAGTTAGTAAGTTAAAACAACCTATGGAGAGTCAATTCAGGGTTTTCATCGTCCTTCTTCGCACCACACCACACAATCGAGCATTTGGGCATATCGAACTCTAGTTTTAATATACTAATACGTATTTAAAATCACAAATTCACAGCACTTGTATCAAATCGCAAGAAACTTTCTTACACGTCCAACAACAAAGTTACTTGAGAGCTCAAGTGCCTTAAGTACTGTAAAAAAAATATAAAATGGTAGTATCCTTGGCTGCGTTCTGAATCAATATTATTGACGCTATAAGCGCTGAACTGAAAATATTTATCACGTTCATGAGAAGTTTGTACTACCTCTTGATATCAATAATAGTCTGGCTTGTCTTTAATGATTTAGTATCTAAAATAAACAAAACAACTACCTGCCTATTTATAACACACCTTTTTGTTTCAAAAATACACGCACAACGGCAAGCAAAGCAAATACCGTTTCGATATGATTTACTGCGTAAGCGCCTGTTATCATTTGCATCGAAAGTATGAAAAATAAAAACATATAATGATTATCGATATCTGGTTAAATAATCAAAGCTCAAGAACATCACTTTTGACAGCTTTTTTTGACAGAGATGTAACAATAAATGGCGATTTGTGGCACACTAGACACCTGCTATGACGTCACTACACAATTGATATTTTAGTGACAACATTCAAGAGTAGTACTATCTCTTTCTTTTATTAGCATTTTTGTATAAGTACAGGGAGACAACCAAGTTCTTCCTCTTCTATGATTCGATATACATAACTACTTATTTATATAGGACATTACGGCTACTCCATGTATTTATCACCTCGCTGGTTTAAATGTATAGACCTTCCTACCATTACACACACTAGGCACACTAGACACCTGCTATGACGTCACTACACAATTGATATTTTAGTGACAACATTCAAGAGTAGTACTATCTCTTTCTTTTATTAGCATTTTTGTATAAGTACAGGGAGACAACCAAGTTCTTCCTCTTCTATGATTCGATATACATAACTACTTATTTATATAGGACATTACGGCTACTCCATGTATTTATCACCTCGCTGGTTTAAATGTATAGACCTTCCTACCATTGTAAGATATTTTTCTAAAATATATCTTTTCCCCGATTTTTTTAGGATTCACTCTAGTTAATTTATTCAAAAAAGAACTGACAGATTGTTGATTGACTGTTGTAAACTAATCCGCCAATAACGTCCATTACTTGTGTAATGGACATCGTTTTGTTACTTTTTTTGACATTGACATTGATACATTCAATAGAAAACAACATGGTAACTTATTACTTTTTTACAAGATTTTTAGATTTAAAATTAGGGTAGTTTAAGGGGGAAAAGGTTACTCATGAGTTAATCTTTCATGCGTACTACTGACCATTAGCAGGTCAAAATGCCATATTGAGTTTGATCATCATCTTTGGATATAAAAACGTCTCATACTTCAAAGTCAATTTATTTAAATAGCTACCCTAGGCACAGGCACAGGCACAGGCTGCGGCAGATGCTGTCCCTGCACTTGGAAGCCACCGGCGCCGCTGGAGTAGGTGGTGGTGTAGGGCTTCCCGTCGTCCCCCAGGAACTCGTACTGCCCGTCGATGGCGAGCACGTAGCCGCCATTTGAGCTAGGGATTAAGCGGCCCCGCTCCGAGACTACTGTGTCTGGTAGAAGAATTGTATGTTTTTTTTAACCATAAAATCCGTAAGGAGAAGTTTACTTTATAGAAGTTAAGTAAAGATATTATATTTCAAAAAATATTGAAATTTTTTTAAGAATGAGGCCCTCATTAATTAATTGTGTTCGTTAACAGTTTCAATTGTATTACCCTTGTTTATTTGTAATTATTGCTAGGTATCCCCTTTTGTAGCTATTAATTCCACATAAAATAAAAATAAAATTATTTGACATAACCACGCTTTACGTAACGCAGACAGTAATAGTAAGAAAAAATATTAATCTAACTTTAAATAAATAAGTCAAAGAAATTCATAGAAACAAGAAAGCTATATCAAAAAAGATACTCACTCTCAGCAGTGATGTACCGCAGCGCGTACTGTCCGAACTCATCATGTACTTCCTCATGCCGCAGAGCTGGCAACTCCCGGATTGATTGATCAGCCGGCACGGCTAGGGACAGCCCTAAGATGCAGCTCACTACTAACACCTGGATAAGAAAAATACGTTTTTGTACTCAATAAAAATAAGAAACATGTTACAGCATACAGGGTGGAATCGATAAGTGATCCTACTCAGTTATTTCTAAACTATACAAGATATCGGAAAACGTATAAATGATCCCGAAAATGTTTCACGAGCTCAGTCAAATGTTAATTAAATAGAATCTGTCCGAAAATCAAAACCACCTACATTGATAATAATTTAGATTTATGATGTGTCATCAGGATCTCAGCATAGTAATGTTTGATTCATGAGATAGATATATTACATGAAAACCTAAAACAAGTATTAAATCACTGGGTACGTATTAACACTACTCTAGTATGACACGGAACCTCTATTTTTAATTTTTTAATTATGTGATAAAAAGTCTTACCAATTTCATTTTAGCAATCTTCTTAGTTTGTCTTGACCAAACAAAGAAATTAGTACTGTATAATGTAACACAGCATCGACATTTATATACCTAACTAGCAATCAAAATAAACCTGCCTTCATTACTTAAACTTAAGTAATTTAGAACTTGACGACATTAAAAGGTACTTAGTCAAATATTTGTATCGAAGACTTTACTTTGCACAACGCTCACAACGCAACAACGCTCTCAAAAGGGGGGTGGTAGGCCTATCTGTAAAGTCTAAGTTAGTATCCTTTTGAGAACCGACATTGGTGTTAGAATCAAAAATATGTGTTAACGAGTCAAGATGATCCGCAATGATTGATTATTTTGAGACCATAATAGTCATATATGTCTGCAAATGTAACTTTGAGAATTTTATATTGGCTTCAAAAATAAACGTTCTAAGTAATTTAATACAAAAATAAAGATTCATCGCTTCACGATATCCTCTATTACCTAAGTATTAGAAAATGTTCTAACAAACTAATTCCGGCGTACTTTCACTTTTAATGTTATCTTGGTAATCACCACTATTAATTAAATATACAGTATGTTTTGCTGTCGTTACCGCTGTA
Organism: Marasmarcha lunaedactyla; assembly: GCA_923062675.1. Taxonomy (NCBI): domain Eukaryota; kingdom Metazoa; phylum Arthropoda; class Insecta; order Lepidoptera; family Pterophoridae; genus Marasmarcha; species Marasmarcha lunaedactyla. Next base: position 21,089,547 of record OV281341.1, read on the forward strand.
GGCGCTATGTACTCATCTATGGGCGGGTTATCTGCGCCGACTCCGTATCTGGATCGGCTACATTATCTAGCCGCCGCCGAATAATTATTATTGCACCTAGCTACGTTTGCGGTTCCACTAGTCTCATACAAGATTTTGTGTAATTAAATTTTGGAGGTTTTGTTTCGTTTCGATTAGTTTGAATGAAGTTTTAATAGCAATTAATATGTATCAAATATTTAATCAGTTGAAGATACAAATTAACAATGACTTTATGAAGCATTAAACTTGTCCATGCACTCGTTTTCGTAAAACTTGACTAGTACAAACACTGTATTGTTTAAAAAATGTGCTTATGGTTGTAATATTATCGTAATAATTTTTAATATATATTGCACATAAATCATCATAAACTGAGAGTTCCCAAAACACTGTATTTACAAATACTGCAGCTGCAGGGAGTAAGAGCCTTTGTAACAAAGTTGTAGAGCAGAATCTCGTAAAGCTGGCTCATGTCCCGGACGATGTTTATCGATTGGGTTCAATTAATTGATGTCACAGCCTTTTTGGCTACTTTATGCAACGTAAATAACAAATTAACTAGACATACATGGCAAGTAGTTAATTTGTAAATAACATATTAACGACTTGCCATGTTCCTTGGTGTCATTTCCAGTACTTTCTTGGTAGTTTTGTAACAAAAATAAATAGAAATAAATAAACATACTTTGCTCACAATATATTTTTCACATTACATCGTCTATAAGTTAATTCATAATACCACCGACACGTCACTCAGCATAAACCGGTACCCAAATATCGATCGACACTCCCTATTCACCCCCTATCTCTTAACTCACTAAATCACTTAATCCGCACTTGGTAAAAATCGCTTCCAGGCTTTTCTGAAAGAACAATCAGGGGAAGCCCCGAGCATGAACAATATTCAAGTGAATAGTCAAGAGTGAGTCGCGCCGTGAAGTCCTGGCGAACCAAGGAGTCCTGTGCCTTATCGACCTCATCGGACCCTTAAACGATACTTACTGATCCGTGCCGCGCGTTTTAATAACTTTTAAATCGTGATGGATTGGGAAAATGGATGATGAGAATGCTTAAGTTTTATGAATAGAGTCTATTTATTATTGGATTTAAAATTAATTGAGGTTTTTGGTTTGACATAAGATGAAGCTACGAGTACTAAGATTTGTTTGTTGTAGAAAAAAAAACATCAAATCAATATAAAAGTAAGTAAAGCTTACGTAAACGAAGATCGTAGTACGAGCTTGAAAAAATTACACATTTATACCTAATTTCACTAGTTTAATTATATGTATTTTTACATTTTTACTCGAAGTTTCTTTGCCTTGATTGGAGCCATGGACTGTATCTATCGTTGCTGCTGCTAGGAGTCAATCTTTGACTATAGAGTTAATGATTTATTACTGCGTTCATACTACTTAAATTATGCTTGGTAAATTAATATGAAAGAGAGTGAATGTTGCTAAATTATGGAGGATCGCGAGTACACACCGGCACTGCTGCTAATGTTCTATCATTAGATAGCCACAGCGACTGCATCGAGCGGTTAAATCGTTTGCATTCGTTTAAATTCCCTGGTAATTTTTGTTACTTCAAACAACGTGGGACAAAATACGCATTCTAAGCTTTGTCTAAGGTTACATCTAGTGAAAGATAAATATTATTTTTGAAAATTAATATTTCACTTAAGTTTTATACGTGTGTAATAAACATACAAAATGAAAGAAATCCTTTTCAAATCCGACATACCAGGAACAACAATACATTTCGATTTCACCCAGTATTAGGATACTGCCTTATCTATATCTATGTACTTATGAATGTACAACACATCATTCGACAAAATCACTCGACAGGCGAAGCGAAGTTAGGCCCTCCATACACGACGCTTCTCGCGGCGGAAATGGCGTCAAACCGGATATTGTATCGCGCCTTCATCTCCGGCGAGTTTCCGCTTCCGGTCCCCTGGCTCGCACGGAGCCTAATTACTTCATACGAATATTGTTACATTAATGTTTTGTTACATTCAATATATGTTTCTGATGGTGTGCGACGAGAACGCTGCACTGACGAGGTGGGGTTCATTCAAGCTGAACAAATATAGAGTATTTCAGTACACCGCCACCCATCTTATTTATTTTTTTGAGAAGCAAAAAATGGAACTAAAGCTTTTGTTACATTTTATTGTACATTGTAAACTTTATATTTACGCGTAGAACGCAGCGCCACACTTTACTGAGAAGTGCGCAGGACTTAACTATAATATGGCGTAATTGTTTGATTATTTCATGAGGTTTAATGTCCCTTTTTATAAAATTACATAAATATAATAAAAATAATAAATCCCTAGACAAACACATCAACTGTATGGCCCCAAACTAAGCAGAGCTTGTGTTATGGATGACCACACAGCGAACTGGCGGGGCATCCAGAATAAACATACATATATAAATACAAACAACCATGACCCGAGAACAAAGCCAGGACTCGAACCTGGGACCTTTGGCGTATGAGCCAAGGCTACCTACCACTACATCACTCGGCCGTCAAATAAATGTTATAATCGATTACTAATAGTAAGTACATGTAAGTAAATATATACATATCAATGGTGGATCGTGTGGTCATTTATCGTCTATGACAAAGTTAAATTAATACATTCCACGTACTACAATACAAAAATTCGGAATAGACAATATAAAACACTTTGAATTTCAGCTGGAAGACAAATCTTCATAAATCAGGATTGAAACCCAAAACTCCCAATCCAGTGATCGGTCAACTTCCACTAAACCGCAACTTCAATTGAAGATATATAAATATATAAAATAATAAAAAATCAGCGAGTCGCGTGCGCACCGCATCGTATGACGTCACGTGACGTCATTGTCGTCGCTCCCCTTTACAAAGTGACAGCTTGTTAGTTATATTGTTTTTATGACACTGTACAATTATTGTACTTCCGCATATATGAAAATCGGTTTTCCCATTAACTGAAATCAATTACAAACATGTTTCATATAGAACCTATTTAGGATTGATATCAATAATGTAATACCCACCTGCCTAATTTTGGTAATTTTTACTACAGAATGCAATTGGTGCGCAAGTAATTTGTAACTGCTTGTAATTTTTCATTTTATTTATCTTTATTTTAACATGAACAGTAATTATACAAAAACAGTGAAACTTAAATTTCATTATTTACACAAACAAATAATGCCAAAACTTACGTAAAACGAACGTAATATCTCAAAAGTCATGTGATTTTCATTTCTAAGCGACTTATGGAAAGTTATAAAACTCTGCTTTGAAATAGACTAGGACTATACGGTATATAATTACTATTGGAGAAATCATTCATGCGCATACCATGTCAAAACAAACCTAAAAGGAACTGTAATAGCTCTTGTAAATAAAAATGTAAACTACGAAACGACACCGTTCATAATAATAATCAATCAGATTCTTAATTACATTGTCTACGACTGTACAACAGCTACCGCAACATATGAATCTTAAGTTCACACAACCTCTACAATAGTCCACACAAAATTTCACCTTCTGCTTCGCTTGTTCGCAAGCGATAAAACAACATTGAAATGACCCTAATAGTCTCCTGCGCCGATTCTTAACATCTCTACAAGTCACTCATTTATTCAGTCGCTCGCTCAATCGTTCATTCGAACACAATTACATCTGTTATTTAAACTAAACGGCTCCCCCTGCTATGATACTCTAGGGTTAATTTAACCCTCAAATAATAGACGGGTGGTGAGCAAACTTTATTGCAATTGTGGCGAGAAAAACTCATTTCAAGAATAGGGGAATCGTTTTGAATCATTTCAGTTGGCAGAACCAAATGTTGTGACTACTACCTATCTAACTTAACTAATTTGGCTATTTTTACTACTAGTTTGTTCGTTCTCCCGGCCCTGAAAATTTTATTTTTCGTTTGATGAATGGTTAGTAATTGTTAGTTAGACTGATGGATGGACTCATAAATAAATTCATCAAAATTTAGGGTATATAACTGTGAGTTTCTTAGTTGAATCAGGGGTAATTTTCCAGACAAACGAAAATATTCGATGTACTGTTGTGGCAATGAGTAGTGACAGGTTGGAGACCTTAGAGGTCAGCAATAAACCTTGGGTGGACACCAAAAATTTGCAGTTTCACTTGGACGGTAGACTGATCTTTGTCGTATTACCGTTAAGACAAAATGGGTTACCCCAACCAATGTAAGTTAAGGAAGATCAAATCAATATACACAATATGTAAATCCGAGCTTAAATTTCAAAACTCAAAACGTCTTTATAACTATGAGTTAAACGAACCGACAAATACCTACGAGGAGAGAGGAGAAATATAATTATAACAATTCCAACATAAAAAGCATCTTCAATCTTCGTCACAAAGCTTACCATAAATCAATTGAAAGCGACTCTCATAACTCCTAAAAAAACTTAAATTACAGTTTCCCGCCAAAAGTGCGAAGTTCCTCCCTGACGGGCTGCGAAATTGATGAGGAAAAAACCTACTTCCGAAAAGTTGCCAGTTTTTACGTCAGTCGAGTTTCACTTAGTGAAGTTTCCACATCCATTTCAAACTTGTATATACGACAAGCTGACAAATTTTAATGAAGCCAAGAGGGCTGCTAATGTCTAAGAAGTGCGTAATGGGAAAACTTTCCGCCCCCCGGCGAGCCACAGGGTAGGGGGTTCCAACCGGGGCCTGGATTATGTACAGTTGTCCTGAAAATGGGCTGCCGTTTAAAATTATTAGGGTACTGTCTAAATGTACGACTATGTACTTTAGTTTGAAGCCTTTATGAATTACTAAACGATTTGATAATGTTGATATTGTCGCTAGAGTATAACTTTTATCCCGCCCAATCTTACCAACAATATTTAGGATGGATGTTCTGATTTGCAAAGTGCCTTGTAGATAAATATATATATGTCTATCAAGTAAATTTTATTAGCTTATTTAAGTTCAACCAATCCAAATTGATTTAATTAACAGAATCATTTTATAAGCAAGCACTCATTACCATGTTTAATGAAGTATTTTGTCATTTACATTATGCTTACCTTGGTTACTTATGTACATAAAGTCCATGCAGTTGGTGCGCACTTAAGAACTTTGTATTGTTTTATCTTAGGTATGGAATTCAAGACTCTTTTAAAAATAAGATTTAAAAAAAAAGAAAACCTTTGTATATTGCTAACTTATAACCAATTTTTTATACTTATTTAATAAATATTAGTTCGCCTAGTTAGCCTATTAACGAAAATTAACTCATTCGAGTACTAACACCCATTTTGAAAGACACAATAACCTATCTTAATCCTGTATCAAATGTGTGTATACTGGCAATTTTACGCTGTACGACCAACCATAAGTACCAGCGTTTTTACTTTGAAAACTCATAAGCGATTGTTTTCAAAATTACCTGAAACTCAAAAAGCGGGGCGAATTAATGGCGGCAATAAAATCACACGAAATGCCCAAATGTGGGTAATTGTATAAATGGTATCGTAGTATTATGGAAAATTAATATATAAGTTAATTTATTTTCATAAAATAATGTAATTTTTGGAATTGTGAAATTGTTGCAATATCGTAGAACATTTTATGAGAATACCTGGTTTATTTAACTATCTTATCCTATTTAACTATATCTGAGCAAGGAATGTGCCATAAAACTAAACCATTACTTTGCTAAAGTTAACTAGCTCTTAAAAAAGAAAACTTATGATGAACAAACATAAATACCTATAGGTAGAAAGAGATATAGTCTTGTATCGGTATAAATAAGCTACTTTATTCTTTTATATTATTTCGCCGGATCACACAAACCTGTAGTTTAAGTTAGTTACAATATAACTTGATTTCCAAAGTAATCTTCTAGTCGCCGGGTATTTAAAATCCTTATGTTTAATTCATTATTTGGGAAAACTAACAATATTTTTGGATAACTTAGGAATTCATGAAATAAATAAACCTACAATAAACAGCTCAATTCAAGAACTTCCTTAAAACACCAACCCCAAAAATAAAACTAAAAAATAGACGTGTAACCAAATACCCCTGGGCACGTATCAATAAAAAGGGCAATCACAGAGACGTGTGCCATTTCACTACACACTCAATGAAGGCGATTCATTATAAATTTCAACATATTTCACTAGTGACCAGTGAAAAAATATATTTAGGGGTTGATCAGGACTTAAACGACTAACCCGGGGTTGGCGGGGGTCGACGTCATCCATCATAAGCTTTACATATGTTTGAATAAAGCTCGTGGGAAAAGGATTTCCTCTCAGAAGTCAAATGGTATTTTTGCGAGCTTTACAGGGTGACCACGAAGTTAGTATTTTTGGGATTGGTAATTAAGTATGGTATGCCAGTAGTAATGATTTAAATATTGTAATCATTTTTGACGACCTCTCTATTTCATTGAAATGAATAGTTTTCAACATATGACACTGTTTATGTACAAATAATTCAATTCAAAAAATATTTGTATAGCTAACGAATAAATGGTGCCTAAAATAGGTCATAGATATACAAATAAATTCATATACACGACCTTACTACAAGTTCTATACTAAACATACTATCACTTTCACATATCTAAACATCGTCATTACATTAAAACAACAATATCATAAAGCAATACTTTTCCCAAAATCCAGTGGCTTTACAGGCACCGTACACTACAAATGGCAGATTAGGGCAGTTTAGCAAACAAGGCGTCGGGCCGTGTGCCACCACCCTTACACTCGACTAATGCTGTATTAATGTCTATTACCTCTCTTTGTGCCGTCTAAGAGTGACGATTTATTTAGAATTAGCTCTAAGCTGGTGACTTTCGCACGAGAGCTAAATCAAGTCAAGTATTGTTTATTGTAATGGATTAAGTTATTAAGTATAAACGATGCGATATAAGGATTTTTTTCTGGACCTCAATATGTTTGATCCGATTTATTGTTAAAACATATTTTACTAATACCCATTCATTGAAAGGTACACTTTCTATTCAATAATAGTCCCAAAAACATTATTTGAAAAAATTAACTGTAATACGTTTTACTACGTCGTTTGCACTAGCAAGTAGTGTTTGTGTCGTTGCCACATCATAGAATTGCCCACAACATGAAATGCTTACTGTCGTTTGGCCACAACATGATGTGGTTTGGCCAGATCAATGATAATAAATCTTTTGTGGCCTGTGACGCGTGTCAACTTCATAAAATGGCCACGGCAATAGAAACGGTTCGTTTGTCGTTTTATAAAAAAAAAATTTCTGTTTTGTACTTTATATTTCTTTACTTTTCATCTTGGAACAAAGTGTGGTTCACTCGGCGCGCGCCAAACCCTGGATATCAACTAAGTTGTATGAAAAAAATGCACGATATGGCCAACGCTCCATGATCGAATTGTAAAACGTTTGCGATTCATTGACGTGGCCAAATATAGTTGACCACATCATGAAATTGTCAAGCAGTTCTATGAAATGGCTACGACATACAACTAGTGTAAATAGAGGTTTTTTTTTCGCCAGCTTATTTTCATCTATTATATATTTTAAAAGCCGACGTTATAGATGTCATTAGGCTATGATGAATTAAGATCATCCTAAAAAGATAATGTAACGGTGACATTCGTTAAGAGTAAAAGTTTCTTACAAACTTATGATGAAATAAAATAATAAAATTTTTTAACAATTAATATTGGTAAGAGTTCTTTAAGTGTAGGGATGATTACCACGTAGCCATTTCTATAATGGAAGTTTCGGTTTCAAATCAATGTTTGTGTTATACTATTGTACACAAAAACGTGTAGGTATACATTTTATTATGTACTTCCAGCCCGTTCCAAACCTTTAAAACTTAGGACAAAAAATTAAACGAATGCATCTTGCATTAAAAAAACTACAGGACTTATTCTAGTTTTCAGAAAATAAAAAAACATCGTATAAACTGTTATAAATATTGTATTATATTTACTATAAAAAGAGGCAGCTATTTTAAGGACATATGTTGAAAAGAAAACTAATATTTAGTAGATAAGCAGGATTTATGTTATTAAAAACCAACTTGTCATTTGAACTTGTCATTGAAATGTCGGGGTCAATGTTAGGCACGCCATCTTTTGTAGGTAAATCCTTAATAAAAATATGTGAAAACATCGGGAATCAAAATAAGGAAAAAAAACCCAACGAGGTAACTAGCACACAACCTATTCAAATTTAAATTTCTTCATAGAATGTTCTTTCGTTTACAGTATCTATCCTTGTACGATATTACACCAAAATCTTTATCATAGCGCAGCCACCTAGAATTACTCACAATTAAGTCTTTGTTCTTTAACACCAAGGGGCCGTCTAATAAAATGGCAAACGCCAAAAAGTTTTTATTTTACATTTCGACAACTTGAAATTTTTTGCTGCTCGATCGTATTAGTTGAATCCAGTCGGGCTGGTGATAAATCAGTAATTCTTTGTTCTATATTATCTTTTCGATGATACCGTGATCTATATCCACTTCCGATGACTATGGCCTGGTACTATGAACTTGTGTTCAATACTTGCAATAACAACTAGCCCGATTTCGTGTGATACCTCGAACAGTTAATCCTATAGAACAGGGTTTCTCAAACTGGGGTACGCGAGCCCCTAGGGGTTCGCTATTCAACGGTAGGGGGTTCGCGACATGATTTACGTAATGATGGCTTGACGTCTTAAGGTTAAAATTACTCCTAAAATCGACTCAATTTACGCAAAGAAACTAGCCCACCCATCACATTAACTCAAAAATCTGTATCTTATTGGTACTGTATTTGTTACCTTTTATTGAATTACAAAACTTTATTTTCTTCAACAGCCAAGTTTATTATTATCTTTAAGGATAAGGTTTAGGGGTTCGCTGTCATGTAAAAACTCTTACATGGGTACGTGGAGCCATAAGTTTAAGAACCCCTGCTATAGAAGAATAGATGTTGTCACAAAAACGAAAGTTAGGGAATGCAGTTCATTTTTATTTTCATTAGGTATCTACTTTTCTCACAAAAGACATAATTTTTCTAAATACCTAATAAAAAGTTGCGACAAACTCGCTTTGTTTCCATTATTGCGTTTATCAGTGAGAGATTATATTCAAAATTAGTATTGGCTTTGTTTCAAGTCCATAATCTAAAAATCTGTTGTATCAGAACGAAGTTATTACCATAGATCGACGCCAAAATATAGATACCATCTTTGAATGGAGAGGGGAGCTTATCGCAAATTGACACACGCCAAAGCATCTCATGTGGCAAAATTTACCGAAACTCATAAAAAAACCTATTTATTATAATAATATCGAGATATAACAGGGTATTCTAGACTTTGCGTATAAAGCTGTCGGTTCTGAAAAGATATCGATTTTATTGGAATTAAACTTTCAGAAATGAATTTCACAGGACCCGTACCTAATACCTTGAAAGTAAACTTTAGCAAAAAAGAATACGGCACTATAGTTATGACTGTCATAAATAACATATTTACGTATGTGGTATCGGTAGTACATTACGGTCTTTTTATACCATTGAAACATGTTATGAAATTATTAAGATAAGAATATGTTATTTAATGGTGAAGTTACCTGAACAAGATGCCGCTCTTACTACTAAAATGCAGCACCTAAAACTAGGTAAGTTGTCCTCCAAGTTAATCCTCGGGACTGATATGAAAAATCTAATCAACATATTCCATTGTTTTAGTAAACTTATTTCCGAATCACCGTAAAATAGTGCCAGGTAACCTACTTTCGCCATGCATGTAAAGGCCAGAGGGTTATCTCATCATAGAACAATAAGTATTTTTCATGTCACATCTCATTACCGAGCCGTCAGCCTACAATAAGCATCATTACCGTCGTTTCACTTTACACTTCCTGTGCACTCGTGTGCAATCTGTAGTGCAAATCCATTAATCTCATTTGGCGGTAGTCGCAAAGCACGTGGCGCCACGTGGCAGAGGAGGGAACTAATCTGGTCGCGGTGCGCTTTGGCGTCGAAACGCGTGCGCCCTGCGATAACGCCAAGAAATGCCATTCATTCCCCGTCTCTTTTGTTAGCAACAATCACATTTATTTATGGTATTTGTGAAGCAACCTGCCACCCTCGCCAAATAGGGATTGTATGAATATTACTCTCACTAGCTCAAATCACTTATGAATTATGTTTTAAGCTGTATGAATTTGAAACCGTTTATTTTCTTTTCGTTAGTTTGTACTTTAAGTGTATTGCATGTTTTATCCCAACGCTACGTATCTCCTTAAACTACAAAAAAATATATCCTGTGCCTATATAACGTTTAGTACTATAAAGTACCGGGATGGTGGAGTTTGTTAGAGGTTTACGCTACTTAAAAAATAACCACTTTTGTTGTTAGACTGAGCTACTTATTGAAAATAGGCAGATTTATAAAATTACATATTATATTATATTAATGCTATCGAGGCCGCTGCCAACAATAGAATGCTAGAATATTCTTTATATTTTAGTCAAATTATGACAGAATTCTAAGCTGCCAACAAGTTTGTTTGTGCGGTAAACGACAATATGGGGAATTGGAACTGCTCGCGTCCGCAAGGTTTAGCCCTCGATGCCTTGTACGTGGTCCCCGGGTGGTGCTAAACGAGCAGTATCTTCTGGTGGTTGGCTTCGGCCGTGGCTTGTCACCACCCACTAAACAAAGTCAGGCCGCCAAGTGACATGATCGCGTTCCGGCCCCGCCACCTCGCGCATGATCCCGGGAGGCTTCATCGTGCCAGCTGGTGACTGGCTAGAGTGGACCCGCTGAAAATCCCCGGGGGTGGGGTTTCGGGCGTCCCCGCAGTCTCCAAGCGAGTTCCTTGCGAGTTCCTTCCTCCAAGCGTTATTTATTGCGAGTTGCTTGGTTCCATTTGCAGCGCTTCACTCAACTTCTGTCCTCTTCCATATTCACTCACACAATATGAAAAGTCGTCAATAGACGAGTTAGGTTTTACAGCGGTTGCACTTCCTCTCGCTTAAAGTGCACTTCTGCAACATCAGAGGAATGCACTCAAATCTCAACGATGTCCACTACCACCTTGAGACAGAGAGGCCTCACGTACTCTTCCTAACGGAGACTCAGATCTGTAATCCGTCAGACTCGGCATACCTTTGTTACCCAGGGTAGATACTGGAGTCCAATTTCCGCCCGAACGCCGGTGTATATGTTTGCCAGTGACGAGATCTGTTGTCAGCGTCTCCGTTACTTGGAAGATCTGGACTTTTCCGTCATGTGGGTTCACATTGATACCGGCCTTGACCAATTGATCTATACCAGTATGTACCGGACACATAGCGGAGATCGGGAGACAACGAGGCTCATGGACTATCTCAGCGATGCAGCAGATAAGGTTCGGCAACGTTTTCCCTCAGCGCAGTTGGTGTTCCTTGGGGATTTTGACGCTCATGACGAGCAATGGCTATACCCGTATGAGGACACTGACCACGCTGGAAGAGAGGCTTTTAAGTTTTCCGTGACTCAAGGGCTCTCACAGCTTGTGCACGAGCCCACGCGCATCCCCGACGTTGCTGGCCACACTGCATATTGCTTAGACCTTCTGCTAACAACTGATCCTGACAGGTGCTTGGTGTCCGTAACTGCACCTTTAGGGACATCCGACCACTGTGCGGTGAAATCTGTGTCGTAGTACTCGCCGCCTGACTACTACTATTTCCGACCGAGTGGTGTAGTGGTAAGTAGCCTTGCCTCATACGCCGAAGGTCCCAGGTTCGAGTCCCGGCCGGGGCATTCATTTGTGTGATGAACACAGATGTTTGCTCTCGGGTCATGGTTGTTTGTATTTATATATGTATGTTTATTCTGGGCTCCCCCCCAGTTCGCTGTATGGTCATCCATAACACAAGCTCTGCTTACTTTGGGGCCATACAGTTGGTGTGTTTGTCTGGGGGTTTATTTATTATTTATTTATTATTACTATTTCACTATTTCATCCCATACGCTGACCTACCCCTTGAAACCAAAGGTCGCCCATGGTTTAATGCTGCTTGCCTCACAGCTGAAAAACTTAAGCAAGAAGCGTACAAAGCCTGGGCTGACGCTCGCAGAAGCAAAGCCGTGGATTCGCATGAACTGAAGAAAAGATACAGTGCTGCCGCCAAGTCTTGCAAAAAGGTGATCAGGAAAGCTCGCTTTGCCCACATTGGCCACATTGGAGACAAGATAGCGTCACATCCTTCAGCAAGCAAAGCTTTCTGGTCTCTGGCCAAGTCGGTTGAGTTGAATCTGTTGCCCATCGCTGCCACCTCTGAGGAAGCCTGACGGTTCACTGGCCCACACCGCAAAAGAGAAAGCAGACCTTTTTGCTAACCTTTTTGCAGATTGTTCACGTTCATATTCGCCAAAAGGAGGTTCTTAAATGCTTGCAGAATTTAGACGTGAATAAGGCCAGCGGCCCCGATGGCATACCTGCAGCTAAACACTGCGCAGCCGAAATGTTTGCCATTCTAACGCGCCTGTATCGACTCTCTCTGGAATCCGGAAAGGTCCCTAAATCCTGGAAGCTGGCTAACGTGCAACCAGTACGAAAGAAGGGAAGCCGTGCAGATCCTATCAACTATCGACCTATTGCAATCACCTCCATACTTTGCAAAGTTATGGAGCGTGTATTGAACAATCGTCTCCTGGCATACCTTGAATCCAACGAGCTCCTTAGTGATAACCAATATGGTTTTCGCAGTGGACGCTCGACTGGAGATCTTCTTGTGTATGCCACTCATTATGGACCAAAGCCTTGGAGGGTCACGGTGAAGCAATAGCTGTATCCTTAGACATTTCCAAGGCTTTTGATAGGGTCAGGCATGATGGTCTCTTGAGTAAGCTTCCAGCATGCGGAATATCTAATGGGCTCTGCGACTGGATATCTGATTTTCTGAGGGAACGGTCGATTTGAGTAGTCTTAGACGGCTGCTCTTCTGACCTAATGGCAATTAATGCCGGGGTACCTCAAGGATCTGTTCTTTCTGCAACGTTATTCTTGCTGCACATTAATGACCTACTAACCCCAGACATTATTGGTTACGCTGATGACAGCACCGTTGTAAAGAGATACATGTCCAATGCGCGAGCTAGTCCTCAAGAAATCCGGGCTTTGAGAGAGTCCATGATTGAGCGGGTGGATTTGGCCTTAAAGAAAGTGTTCGATTGGGGTGAGTCCAAAGCATGTTTATTCTCCGCCAAAATGAGCAGTTTCAACCTAATGCCCACTTTCCAAAATGTTTCTGTACCCTTAACCAACCACCTAGGGCTTCTGGGTGTAACTGTATCGTCCCAACTGAACTTCGGGCATCAAATTGTGTTTTTCCAGAAAACTTTAGTCCTAGTTCTTTCAAGCGTCGAAATAGGTATCTCATGGATAGAGGTGTAACACCTTCGTCTTCATCGTCACTGAGATAGAAGACAAACGTCTATTGCTTTTTCAACTAAAAAAAATGTTTTGTGTTTTATCATCCGTTGTTGACATATTCGGTGCCATTGTCCGTTCGCAGAGTCTTGTTCTTCTTCCCCGTTTGATTCTCAGCATAAGCTTTAAAATCTGTAAACTTTTTATAAACTTCACTCTTATGTTTTAAAAAATATACGAAAGTCTTACGAGTATAATCGTCAATAAACGCAACAAAATAAAGATTTTTACTAAAAGAGAGAACACACATAGGTCTGCACACATCCGAGTGTACCAAGCCTAGGACCTCAGTAGCCCTCGTGCCATTCTTAGTATAAGGTTGTCTAGTTTGTTATCTAAAATGCAAGATATGACAATTTTGAAAACTTATCCCAGTGGCCATCTTGTCTCTCAGTAACTTTAGGTTTCTCAAGCTCAGATGTCTCATACTTCTGTGCCATAAAACCTGGTTATTTGGCTCACCTTCTAATGTTGCTAGTACAGAACCATATGAACAGTCCTTGATTTCATAAATACCTCGTTCTTCCCCACTAGTCACAACATGTTATACTGTAAAATAATTCGAGTTATAGAGGCTTTCATAATTATTTATTTCAACTTTTTTACTCAACATCTTTGACAGCCCTAAGTGGTTTTCGTATCTACCTACGCATGAGGCACGCGAGGCGGCTCGGTGCCGAGCGCAGCCGTCATAACTTACCTACCTATTGAGTAGCACGTGATGCGATGCGACTGGACACGATTTAGTTACTTTAATGATTTCAAATAAATAAAAAACCTCGTAATTTTTATTTATTTGCGTTTCGCGCACCTCATGCGAAGGTAGGTATGAAAACCACCTGTCGCTGTCAAAGATGTTGAAGTAAAAAAATGTAAACGTGTGAAAGTCTTAACCAGCCCCAAAAACTCCAATACTTTTACTGTGTATTCTAACAATGGTATAATTTACTGACCCTTAAGTATTATGCTTCCATTATGTTACACCCTGTATAGCCTACTTTACATCGCGGATTGCCATCACCAGCAGCCACAAATTAAGTGAAACTATGATTGTAAACGTTATGTTTTATTTTATTCTACTTTAGTGATGGTTATAAAATTCAAGTAGTTGACTACTTACGAAGATCAAATAGACATTCTTCAAGATACTACAAATTGGATGTTCTATGGTATAAGACATCAAGAGAGAAGGGTTTTCCTTTCCATATCAAATAAAAACTAAATGCACCGGTTTTATTAGTTATAGGTAAAAGTCATACAATAATGACACTTAAGGGTGTTACCACACCAATCGATCGACCCATCAATCGACGTCGATCTATTGGTGTGGTAACACCCTAAGACTAACCACAATAGTTTGACAAATTGACAATTGGTATATAACAGCAGGCATTGGAGGTAACTTGTAACGGTGGCTCACCGCTTATGTGGACAATAGGTGTCAGATTTTTGCCATCAATGGTTACACATCCCGAGCTAAAAATATTCCTTCTGACGTTCGCCAGGGATCCCTGCTAGGACCACTGTTATTCTCAGTTTTTTCAAAAATTTTACTTTACGCGGATGACATGAAAATTCTTTATCCTATTGACTGCCTTAATGATCATGTAAACCTTCAATCTGACCTTAACAATTTCTTTGACTACTACACATCTAACAGACTTGACCTTAATATATCAAAATGTTATATTTGCTCATACTGCAGAAAGACTCATCCCATTGTTTATGACTACACAATTAACAACGAGATTATAACAAGAGTAGAGTCGATTATTGACTTAGGCATTACCTTTGACTCAAAACTTATGTTTGATAAACATTGACAAAGTGGTAAACCAGGGCGCTAGGGCATTAGGTTTTGTATTACGCATGTCCTCTGAATTTAGAAGTATTAAAACTTTTAAAATCCTATACTGCGCTTTTGTCCGAAGTCACCTTGAATATGCATCATCCGTTTGGAATCCCTTATATAATATTTAGATCAATCGCATCGAAGCGATTCAGAAAAAATTTATGAGGTTCATTCAGTTCCGGTGCGGTATTCGTGACGCTGATTATCTGTCTAGGTGTAGGCGCCACGATATATTGCCTTTAGCAACACGAAGGAGAATAGCGGATACGTGCAACATATTAAAAATACTAAATGGCAAGATAGATGCCCCCGAACTTCTTTCTATGATCGGTATTTGCACACATACCAAATTTTACAGAAATCCTGCTCTTCTCCATGTTCCCACTGCAAGTACTAATTATAGAAAGAATTCTTTCATAGCGAGGGCGTGTGTGCAGGTAAACATAACATGTCGAACTCATCCTCACTTTGATGCCTTTCATGCCGGCGTCCAGAGCGTTGAGGCGACTCTGGCAAGCGAATTTTTCTCCGATGCAATTTAATGAATTTATTTTTATTTTTCTTTATATTCTCACCAACCTATATTATCTCAGTCCATGCAATTGGCTTATACATATGTAAAATGAGTTAATAGTCTTTCGTTATATTTGTTTTTTTTTTTGTTGTTTTCTTTTATGTTTAGTTATAGTCTTTGTATTTTGTATGTGTTCTTGTCTAACTACCATATTATTGTTATAAGTGAAATCTTCTAATTGGCTTTCTTATAATCATTTGTATATTTATTGAATCATCTAGCTGTTAGATTTCCAAAAATTGTAAAATAAAATAAAATAACGACAAGTTCAAGCAAATCCAACCGTACATGCATAACTTACAATTGAATTTAGAAAGACAGCTAAAAGGCTACTAAAAGCGTGCCCAAATACTCAGTTGGGCACATATTTGGTGAAAACTTGTCCATGTGCATCCATTTTTTATGTGACAGAAGGGTTTTTCCAAGAAAATAGTTTTTGTAATGATCCGTAACTTTTGGTTTAAATTTTTAAAGTTGCTAAGAACTGATAAATAATAATAATAAATAATAAATAAATATTTCTAACAATCACACCACATTATCTAGCCCAAATTAAGTATCATTAAGAACTTGTGTTATGGATACTAGATAACGGATAAATGAACTTAAGAAATATATAAACACAGATAAATATATATATATATTTTTAAATATAAATATTACAAATAAACTTAAACAAACATACATAAACATCCATGACTAGAAAGCAAATATTATAAAATATCTGCCCCTACCAGGATTCGAACCCGGGACCCTGGCATTTAAGACAATATCGAAGGCCCCACCATCGGGAGCTCTTGTTCTGCTTGTACAACAGAAACAATTAAGTTTTTACTGGCGCGAATAATTCACAAATTCAGTATTATTATTATAATTTTGTATTTTATTGCAATCAGCTGTTGTTACTACACAATAACTGCCCATTATGAATTTATGAACGAACACGGAAAGGTGATTGATTTGTCATTGTCAATTTAGATTTTAGTACCATACTGTCAATTACCTTTTATTTGTGTGTATATGTACGTAAGTACAATAATTACTACACAAATACTGGAAAGCCTGGAACGCAGGTTAATTCAAACTTTTCCTTTAGAGGGCTTCGGAATAAATATCTAATCCAAATATGGGTGAAGAAGATGAGTATGCTTGCGTCAACAAAACGCAATTAAAAATCAAGGATCCTTCTGGAATCAAAAAAAAAAAAAAGAAGAAGAAGAGCGTAGAAACCGAAAAGGCAATTCAAAGCGAAGTGAAACAACAAGTTATTCAGGATACCCGAACTAAAGCTGAAATAGCGTTTCAAAAAATGCAGGACAAAATGGTAAGCATTCTGTTCCTAATCTTTGGGAAGTCTTCATATACAGCCAAAACATTCAAACAAAATGAATCAGTCATATTAGCACTCTCTGTGTTTAACTAGTGTAATGTGTAACTCCAAAAGATAATTTTTCTTTCAATAGTAATTAGTAATAATTACTATTGAAAGAAAATAGGACAGAAAACTGTCTTTAAAAATATGAATGTCATTTGGGCATGGCAATTGATGCCAGAGTTTGTATTTGTTACATATGTGCTCTCTATTTATAAAGTGCATTTATTCTGTATTTCTCTTTACTCATAAATAAAAAATAGATAGGTACAAAGCTTAATACAAAAATTATACTAACTGTCCATGAAGAATAAATTAGGAATAATAGAAAAACATTCAGATTCTTATTCAAAAACAGATAAGATATATATTTATTATAAAACAATACTTGAAATGTAAATAAGCTAATTTTAACAAAAATGTGTAAAATTATTACATTTAACCTCTATATAATGTCATTAAGTCATCATTTTTTGACTTCTTTATGATTAAACTGTTATGACAAAATTTACAATAAAAAACTGTCATCAATAATCCATGGAAAATTTAGAATTCTTCATTTCAGCCTTACATTTCTAGACAAGTGGCATTCGCAAATGTAACAGAATGATAAATGTTTGAAATTGATATACACTTTTGATTTAACGCTTCATATGCTTTTGACAATTTCATACATTTAGCATTCTATTCCATTGGCAGGGGGGGCAGGAATATACTTTTTACTATACTACTTTGTAATGTGATTTTAAAAAGATAACTATTCTTCGACGTTATCATACGATTTTCATTAAAAATTTATTAAAATAAATAGTGCACATTCAGAAATATTTAAATTTCAATCTTCAAATAAGTACCTCATTATTCCCGAAAAATATAAAATTGACAAATAAATCAAAATTACTTTACATACTGAAATGCACAAATACATAACAATCCATATAAATGTAAATGAAACCTCTTGTACATAGCTTAACAAATTGGTAACCTTTACTAATGACGAAATCTATTCACATGACCCCTTTTTAATAATATGCTGTGTGTAATAAGATTTTGAAACCTGACTATAAAAATTAATGAGTGCCCAAATACTAATTTGCAGGAAATTTTGTATTTTGTTTATACGCAATAGATGGCATTATTCCATTGTTAATCTACTTCAGAGATGTTAACATTATTATCTTATGGTTTTCTTTCAGAAAAAGCAAAGAATACAACAGAAGGCTGAAATGACCCACAAACAGCGAGTAGAGAAATTCAACCAACACCTTGACAGTCTCACTGAGCACTTTGATATCCCAAAAGTTTCATGGACCAAATGAAGCATTCTTTATCTATACTTTTTTCATTATCACCTCTTACAAAACTTGTTTTTCTTCAGTTTCAAGTTCATTAGGATAACGACCTGAAAATATATTTATTAAGATAAAGAAATAAACAACTGAAAAAATCAAATAATTGTTTTATTATTTAACCAATTCGTTGCGATGTCTAATTTCACTAACTTGTAACTGTGGTGTCGAACAAAAATAACGTGACACTGTTCAGTACCCACAGCCATACGATTAGATGACACGCATCTGTGTCTTCAGCCATGCGGAAAATAAAACAGTATTTTGACCATTTTTTACATGATTAAAGGTTGAATACTTTTAGTTTACATTCGAAATCTAACGTGAACGGACAGGCACATTGTTCGTGAACGGACAGGCACATTGTTCTAAGTGATAAGAAGTGGTATAATAAGTGTATTTCTGGAAATGGAGGGTAAATGACTTTTTTAATAAAGGTGTGCTAAACCTTTTCATCTTATTTTGCATTTCCTAATGACTTGATTGATTATGAGGTAATAAATTAGGTCTAAAAACATTGTTTTAGTTTTCCTCGTGACAAATTTCAACTGTTTAAACTGTGCAAATGAAAAACTGCCAAGTTCGATTGAACAGATAATAGATATTCACAAAAAAAGTCATAATTATTTTTGTCAGTAAAAGATAACATTTTGCTAAATACTGCCATTATTATGGTTTTTATCGTCGATTTATTGTTTAAGAATTACGGCGAAAAAGAGGGGCATTTCCGAGACAGAAATTGAAACTAAATGCGACGATGACGAAGTGATAAAACAGAATTCGCCAACGAATTCGAAAACTGGGAATGGGAATTTATAAAAAACAAAAAACAAGGATACGTCAACGTGCACACAAAAAATTATGGTGGACAGTGCAACGTGCATAGAAGAAAGTGCAACGTGCACGGAAAAATAATGATAGTGTAAATTCCGTAAAAATTAAGGAAGATACAGTCCCTTATGTATTGGACATCTATGGATGTAAATATTTTGGCCAGTGGGTTTCAAATGAATTATTGCGCTTCAAACCATATGGCAAAAATATAAAGATGCAAAAAATATTATATTTATTTAAAAAACAATTTTAATACCAAATAAACATAGATGAGTATAGAGCAGACAAGAGTTAAATAAAACCAGGTTTTGATAAGATACTAATATTTATTAAAAAACATTACATAAGCAGTAATGACCAGTTTTAGTTGTCAGTGGTATTCGAAACGCACTCCAAGACAGCACAACTCGGGGCATTCACATAGATGTAGTGATGCACAACCACTTTTTATATTTTCTTTATTTCTAATTTTTTTATAATTTTGATACTTAAATATGTTCTTTACAATTCACTTTCACCCTGTTTGTATCATTTTATGGATCTGCAATTTTGAATCCTGTTTGTTTTAAAATAACGCAGAATGAGGATCGATTCTAGACGCTAGAAATATTTAGGTATGATATCTCAGTATTTTTTTATTTGAGTATTTCTATTTTTTTAATATACTTCAGATCATTCTTATATTGCATGCATATTCATCTGTATAAAAATACTTTTTATTGTTTAAATGTTATCGTTATTGGGAGTGAGTAAAGCTAAACCAACCTAAGCAGAGTGCTTTCACCACTTTAGGGAGTTAGTCGTTTAATCGAGTGACGTTATATAGAGTTTACACTGTAATACATTTATAATTTATTATCATATGATGGTTTAATATCAAATAACGCAACTTTCAAAAAGGTTGGTTATCCCTATTTAAAAAAAAAATCTTACAATATCCAGAAACGAAGGCTACGAGCTTAATATACGTGAAAAATTAAGGTAGTTTGGTTCTGGGTAGAAAACTCCCTAAAACTTAATTGTGGGAGTTACCATCGATTTTTAAACGACACACACCCGTGTCTAATAGTCTGGAATGAATGCGATAGTTTAATACATATTTTTCTTTCAGATAAAAAACATTTTCAGATATATTAATCCTTGTTACAATGCAATAAACAAAATATTTCCATTTAGGTTTTGTTATAAACGAAATGACTACATTTTATTTTATTGGATAAATTATGAAAAATACTACAAAGTAGAATATAAAACAAAAAAAAAATACTTATACATACTTGATGAGATTTCTTGATATCCGAACATAACCTTCATTGACACACAATTAATTAGGCCACAAATTTTATTAGCTTGTAGATAAAAAAATTCAAGCAAACAATGATTTCCTTAATATATAATATATAAAGCTTTTATTGTGACAGTTAATATAAAAATTAAATTTGCATTTCATGCTTTGCATGACTTTCTTTGAAAATAATTGTTTTTACATGGACTCATATAAAATACAAATGGTATTTTTAAAGGCTAAATTATTTTGTGGACAAGCTGCTAAAAAGTGGATGTGTTCTTACATTTAATTTTTATTTATTAATTTTAATTGTTGGTCTTATGAATACAATCAGAATGAGGATAAGGATATAGCTTAAAAACTACTACAAGGCACAGGAAATGTGTGAATAACTTATTAATGTAATATAAACGATAATAAAAAAAAATTGGACGGCATATTACAGGTATCATGTATTAATACTTAATTATCAATTTGTCACAATAAATGACTGTATAAATGTGTCTTATGTGCATATAAATACTAATTAAACATAATCTACTCCAAAACATGACTTGCACTTAATTTCTAATGTTTTACACAAAAGCTCACTCCAATGTAATGTTTCATATCTATATTGCTCATATAGCAGTAACTATCTTGTCTAAGAAGTCATTGATAAGTATTGATTGTTCATGTGTCTAGACAAACCTGTTGCAATTTACCTTGTTTTTTTAGTGAATGGATAGCCAAATCTAAAGAAACAGAGTCTTACCTATGACTTTACATTTTGAAAAAAATCTAACCAGTCTTTTATATTATCATTGATATAATAATAGATAAAGTAAATGCTACTAAACTAATTGTAGACATTGAAGCAGCACCTCTCCAAAATGAGTAACTGAAAGTAAACATCTTGACATAATTCTCCTGAGTTGACCAGGGGTCACTTCCATCATCAAAATGCATTGGACATTGATCCCTCTCTCTTTCATATTCCTCCATTTCAACAGCCACAGCTGCTCCTTCTGTGTAGTTCCATGATGTTACATCCTGTTTTAAATCACAGTATGGTCCTAGAGCTTGTGACATTAGTACTCTGTAAAAAACATATAATCAAGGATAAAAAAAACTAATTAAGTGCTTTAAAAGCATTGTCAAAGAGTATGATATTATGTGATCTAAATAGTGTCCTCAATTTGCAAAAAAGAGTATAAATAAAGATACACATTTAGAAGATTTAATATTGCATTACCTGTTAAGATCAGATCTTTGATAAACCCAACATCTGTATTTGGAAAAAGGGTCCAGCTCATCATATGTTATCAAATAAGACTTAAGGTTTTCTTTCCAATAACCGATACATTTCATCTTATAATCTGGATCACTGTAAATATCTACTGGCCGTCCCAGATAGTCCACGGTAAGACAATAATTCTCTTTAATTTGTATAGTTTTCTGATCTGTATCACATACAGAAAAGTCACTAATATTCTGTTTACAGTACAGATTTGGTCTTGGACTTAAGGTCACACCACCTAAAATTCTTGTTTCAAAAGGCACTTCTCCTCGTTGTGTGAAATTGAATTTTCCTGCTACTGGACATCTGATGGGGACTGGATTTTTCTTTAAAAATGTGTCATAACGCCATTGCTGTTTATTTTTGAACTGAACCCATGAGCAAACAGTGTGGAAGTTACTTTGAATCATGGCAAGGCCTTTGCGATAACTGGAACAAATTAATTTGGTATCATTTAAAAGATATATTAAAAAAAAACCCATAACATTATGTCCTTTCAATGTCAGCCGTTGACGATGGGACCAATAATGTTAGAGGGAACAATTCTTGTCATGAACTGATAATGTTGTATATAATTTATATTAACATGAATATAAAATAAAATAACTTACCGAATTACATTATGATGTTGTGGTACAAAATCAAAGCAAATATAATCTTTTTGACAACCATCTACAGTTAGTCTAGCCATCATTACTCTGCTATCTCTTTGCTCTCTGAAAATATTTTATTAGATAATTTGAAATATAAATATTTGCACATAGCTAATCCATATAAATGTGCCTAACAATAATCACCAGCTCTCAAATACAGGATTATTAAGATCAAGCTTTTAATAAAACAAACTTACAACTATAATGGAAATTGATCAAAGTTTCCTTGTAACTTGTGTAGTCGGGAAAGTCAGCACAGGTTCAGGCTAAGGGGAGAATCACTTGCATGTTGTTCGTAATTTTGTAGGTTGTCCACATACTAACCGATGACAACATTGCAGGGGATTTGAATGTGAATCTGAGCCTGAACCAAGTTCCCCGACTGTATATGTGTTATGTATGTTATGGGTGTATGTAGTTTTGAGGTGAATTAAAATGTTATACTTTCATATATGCTGAACCTGATATAAATCTTGACTGTAACATCAATGTTTCTGGATGTCTGGTAGAGATCGCTGTGTAGCGATAAGACCACCAAATATAATCTTATTGTATTAAATTCGGTTTTTTTATGGTATTTCTTGCTATAAATGTGTATTGAAGTGTAAATAAATATGACCTTATTCCATAATGTGATTACTTATTCTATAATGTACCGGGATGTTATGTTTTTAAAATACCAGTAAAACAGAATAATAATCATGTTTACAGCACATATTTCCATTTCATTTAATGATCTAATTTGCATTAGTCCAGTTGTAGGACCTTTTAATTTTGTTTATCATTGGCTAATTCTTAACACTATTTTGAAGATGTAGTAGAATAAGAGTGCTGACACTAATAAAAAACATGTTTAAAGCAAAATGTATTATACATTAAAAAGTTACAAGTCAAATGTAATCAAATTATGATACTACCTGCAGACATAAATAGTCCTTCTGAATCTACCTTCGTCAGGATAGTAAGTCTCAATGATGTGAGTCTCATTGATAACCAGATCAGCATCAATGTTAGCTGTATTTATCCATTCTCCTGAGAAATTTTGTGGCAGTCTACAGCCAGGCTCTACTACTTCAGCCTGTAAAGTGAAAATTTATTTAAGTACACATAAGCTGTGTTTAGTATACATGGAAAAGAAAACATTAGTTTATTGCATGTTCAATTCATATTCAGCTATTATTGCATCATATAATTTTTTTTAT
Organism: Marasmarcha lunaedactyla; assembly: GCA_923062675.1. Taxonomy (NCBI): domain Eukaryota; kingdom Metazoa; phylum Arthropoda; class Insecta; order Lepidoptera; family Pterophoridae; genus Marasmarcha; species Marasmarcha lunaedactyla. The sequence continues at coordinate 21,113,473 of OV281341.1, forward strand.
GGCAACAATTAATGCCTGTTAGTTGCCTTAAACTAATTCATTACTATGCAAATAGTCATGTAAGTTTTTTACATACCTTAACTGCAGTGACTCTGTACCTCTCAGGAGACTTCTCTACAGTTTTTAAAGTATTGCACTGTGGAGTGATTGAGGCACCAATATACAAGTCATCATCTCTGTTTTTAAGAAAACATCTGTATCTTTCATCTTTACGAGACTCTTTGGTGTTAGCAACCGCAAAGAAATGATTCTTATCAACAAACCAATGTCCTAAAAAATTGTTTGAATATTAACAACTATCATATTATTTTAGAAAGCATATTATGTATGTAAAAAATAGATATACCTAAACAACTGTATTCTACAACACCATCAAATGTACCAGTCATTCCTGGACACTTTCTGTATGTTATATTAAATTTCTGATTAGTAATTAAAAACTGAGTTCCGGCAGTTTGACATGACTTTATTTGTGCATCTGGGTGGTTGCATTCACCAGTGAATCTAAACCTATTTTGATAAGCAAACTGCCATACCCCTTCTAGAGATGATCTGCAATTCACCTAGAATTATAATACAATAATATATCATTAAAGTTTCATTAGAGAAATTACAAATTAACAGAGTTTAAAATAATACCCACAGGGACAGCATTTTCTGAGAATAATGTAATCAAGTGTTGATCTGGGTTCAGACCACTACAAACTTTCTCAACTGTGGGTTCCACATCAGGATCAAGACTTATACAAGGGGTTTCCAATTTTTCCAACACATTTACTGTGCGAACCAATAACTTTACACAATAGTAACATTTTGTGTAATGAAATACCATAGTATAATTAACATGAAAATCAGCTTTGATATTCACACAAACACCCCTGTAAATAAACAAATATTTAAGCTTAAATGCAAATACCGTATAGATAGAACAAAATTATAATTTTAGAACTCAAGCATTACCAAACCGAAATGATTACAAGTACAACAATGTTGCTGTTTCCATATTATAATATTAATCGTCTTACCTCCCCGTCATCTCACTCGCATTGATGTCTGTAATTGTTTGTTTGCCATTTTCAAAGGAGAACCAAGTATTTCTTAATACCACAGGAATCGTACATTCACCAGTAACAACTGAAACTGTAAGACAACAAGTTATAAAAGGGCGTTACCAGTTGATAGTGTTTGAAATGAAACCATAAACCTATATAAGTACCTGTAAATAATATATTAAAAAATATTAAGAACGTGTTCAAGACTTTTGCCATTTTTGTAATTATGACAATAACTTTACAACACAAACTTTTTGGATTTGTACATTTCTACTGCCGAAGCAAGTACCAACACAAACTATTTTCAAAAACTCATTTCTTTTTTTTTCTCTATTTTTTTTCTTTTTTTTTAATTATTTCTCCTCAAGTTGAGGAAGGCAAAGGCAATGCCATGCAGCCAAGTCTTTCGTTGGTTTCCTCTTATCAGGATACTCATTTCTTTACGGTTTACTTTTTTTTTTAATTATTTCTCCTCAAGTTGAGGAAGGCAAGGCAGTGCCATGCAGCCAAGTCTTTCCTTGATTTCCTCTTATCAAGAAGTAATAATGCCGAAGCCACTTCTTTTTTTTTCACATTTAAAAGGCCTGAGCCAATTCTTCATATTCTTCTGTATTTGTTTTGTCCGCTTACTGAAGTCATGTTCAATTTAATATCTTTTCTTGTCCATTTTCTCAATAAAAAAATAAAAACTTGAGAGAACTGTCAAAGTTTTATTTACAAACAAGTTTCCATGATTTAGTTTCCATGACTTCCGCATGGGAGGCGTCGCGGAAAGTTAAAGGTAAGCACTACGGTGACATCCAACCTTTCATTCCCGTTTAGCGAGGTGATAAATACATGGAGTAGCCGTAATGTCCTATATAAATAAGTAGTTATGTATATCGAATCATAGAAGAGGAAAAACTTGGTTGTCTCCCTCTACTTATACAAAAATGCTAATAAAAGAAAGAGATAGTACTGTTTTTGAATGTTGTCACTAAAATATCAATCGTGTAGTGACACAGTGGCTAGCGTGCCACAAATCGCCATTTATTGTTACAAGTCTGTCAAAAAAAGCTGTCGAAAGTGATGTTCCGGAGCTTTGATTATTTAACCAGATATCGATAATCATTATTAATATGTTTTTATTTTTCATACTTTCGATGCAAATGATAACAGGCGCTTACGCAGTAAATCATATGGAAATGGTAATTGCTTTGCTTGCCGTTGTGCGTGTATTTTTGGAACAAAAAGATGTGAAGAAAGAGGAAATTAAGTTTGCTTAGAATTGTTAATTTCGTTATTGAATGGGCAGGTAGTTTTTTGTCTATTTTTTAATCGTAATTATTGGAGACAAGCCAGACTTTAATTGATTGAACCGAAAACTTTGATGCTTGACCTTGAATAACTTTTTAAGCAAACATGCGATCTTTCGGTGTTTTATTTATAATAGTGTACCCCAGGTCTGTACCAAAATTCAGCATGTTGGGAATTATTGCAAACTGACCACTATTTTTCTGGATATTTTGACGGGACTATAATATCAGGAATAAGAAAATAAACTGTATAGTTCTTTATTTTTTATATTAAAGGAATTATAATGAAAGTAAATAAACCATAAACTATGATTATTTCATTTACGTCAATCTCTTACAAAATTTCAATATTACATTTCAAGTTCAATATTAAGTTCTAAAATATCGATTGTAGATTCGATACTCTCTGTGCAACACTAAAAATGGACGCCATTTTATGTTACATTTCAAGTTTAGGTATGCACGTTTTTTTCTGACTTAGGGCTTGTCCATTGGTTGAGGTCAATGTTCCCGATAGACCTTGGTTTTTTAAATTTAGAAAAGTAGATAAAAGGACAACATTAGTTATCTCTAGACTTCGCTTAGGCCACTGCTGTTCACCAATTTTCCTTCACAGGATTGGGATTTGCTCTTCCCCGTTCTGTGACTGTGGTCAGGATTTAGGAACAGTGGACCATATATTTTTTAATTGCCCGCTCGTTCCTGTATCTCTACTTGATTTCCCCTAAGATTCAGCGCCCAACTAATATTAAGACTCTCTTCTCTACTTACAGCCCCAAGATTTTAACTATATTATGTAAATTCATTCATCGATTTAATATTAGCCTTTGATTGACATTGTTAGTAAGTATTTTGTTTAAGATATATTATTAATATTATTTAATTTTATTTTCTTTTCCTTTTGGTAAGAAAGTTTAGTTTAGTTTGTGTATGTATTATACCATATAAGTATTTAATCATTCTTATTAGTTTAAGTTATTGTTCGTGTGTTTTATTTTGTTTTAGGCTATAATATATCCCAATGCAAACCAGAATTTATTTTTTGGCAATTTTTATTTTATTTTTTGTACTTTGTCCCACCAATACGCGACACTGGCAGAAATAGCCCGCCACACCAATCGCGGCTGATTGCCATTTTTCAATTAACTAACTAACTTAGTAGTGAGGGGAAATCTTTGAAAAGTCTAGGCGGTCTTTTGAAATTTTAATTTATTTTAATCAAAAAACCAGTGTATTATTTCTGTAAGTAAGAGTAAATTAAATAGTAGAATTAAGTGCATTAGGACGTTTTTTACCGAAAATGGGCGGTAAAAAGCCCAAGAAACGAAAACCAGATGTGGAAAAGGAGTCCACGGACAGCTTGGACTCGGAGTGCTTGGTGGACAAGGAACACATTTTTGATCCTTTTAGAATTAATAATTATTTAAGACTATACCCGGAGGATGGAGGTAACTTTGAATATCTTATTATTTATAAAAGTGAAGATCCTCAGAAACCTATAGGTGAGCGGGACCTAATGTCTCTAGGAAACTATATAAAACGTAACAATAAGGGCGTTAAACGTTTTAAGAGAATTAATAAATATAAAGTTGGAGCTATATTTGAGCGCCCAGGATTGGCCAATTTAGCTATTAACAATACGAAATTTCTTAACGACCAGAAACTTAAGGCAACTTTTCCAGCAGCCTTTACAGAGGTCACTAGTGTAATTCGAAATGTGCCAGTTTACATGTCCAATAAACAAATTTATAAAGGCTTGTCTAGCTCTAAATACATTGTTTCAGTGCGACGTTTTATGCGACGAGTTCGGGGCACAGAAGGCAACTTCACCTTAAAACCTACTTTGTCTGTCAGCATTACCTTCGCCTGCCCCACATTGCCGAAGAGTGTGGACAGTAACTCATGGTACTTTGAGGTCAGTACATACATACCTCCAATTAGCCAATGCTTAAGATGCCTTCGATTTGGACATATCGGTAAATATTGTAAAAATGCTCAAAAATGTTCAATATGCGGTGAAAACCATAACGATAAGGAATGCACAAAAAACACTACTGAAGCTATTTGTGTCCACTGTAAGGGCAATCTCTAATGATTGTCCTGTCAAAAAACAGAAAATTGAGGAGAACAGAAACAAAAATAAAAAATCCTCATATGCAAGTTTATTTAATAAAAAAGAATTCCCTGAAATTAAGCCTAACCCTGCTGAGAACATCAAATTCTCAAGTCCCCAGAATTTATAGACCTTCTTCTTTCTTCTATAACAAAGATTGTCATTGAAAATAGAAAAGATAACCAATTTAAAATAACTTCGGAAAATATTAAATCAGTTCTTTTAGATACATTTAACAAGAGCAATAATTCAGAAAATAAACAACATTAGTACGTAATGGATCAATTAAACATTGTTCAATGGAATGCTCAAAGTTTACCAAGTAACAAACACTCTTTTACCCATTTCTTAGTTGAAAATAAAATACATATTGCTATTATCTCAGAAACATGATTAAAGCCACACATTAAATTTAATATTAAACACTATAAAATTGAAAGATTAGATTCTGGTGGTAAACACAATGGTGTTGCTATACTAATTCATAATAGTTTACAATATGACAAATTCCTCCGTGGACATGCAGCCCCTTCGTCTATCAGAACACGAAGGACTAAAGGCATTTATTACTGCTTTAGACGCAAGGTCTGAAATGCCCAAAAGGACCGCGCTTTCTACTGAACTTCTCCCAAAAATATATACAAAAATGAAATTACAATTGACGAAGAAATTTGAAGGAATCAACTACATGGCCATTACCACCGATGCTTGGACATCAACGAGCAATGAAGGTATTCTTGCTGTAACCGGACATTTCATTATCAACACAAATCTAGAGTCCGTTCTATTAGCAGCAGTGGTGGTTGAAGGACATCACGATGCCGATAATTTGTCCTCTGTGAGTAATCGATTCATTATATTTCTAATATTAAATGTACCTACAGACGCTTGTTTTATAGTAAGTTAAATTAATTATTTTTAGATTTTATTCAAATATTTGAGTAAAAATATTGAATGGGGCATAGCGCAATCATTATATTTACTTAACTCAATAATTTAACAATATATTTAGCAACTTACGCACACGTAATACTTTATGTCCTGTAGTTTTGTTTTATTTTTGTGAAACAAAACTAGATGATGTTTACCGATAAGACAAATAACATTTTACTTTATTAAAGTATTTTATTTTGTGATTTCTATAATGTTATGTTTTTAAAGATCATAACTATTATTATTTTTTAGGTAATTGTATCGATTTTGGATGATTTCAAGTGTCGTACTAAAGTGGTGGTGTTTTGTAGTGGTGGTTCTTTAAATCTGGTGTTAAAACATACAATTCGTGACTCGCAATGCACCGCTCTAAAGGAATTACTTGATAAGTGCAAGGCAATAGTTTCATTTTTTAAACACAGTGCTTTAGCTGCAAACGAACTAAAAGCTGTTCAAAAAGAGCTCAGAAAACCACAGTTGCAATTAATACTGTACGTTGAAACCAGATGGAATAGTTTATTCCAGATGCTAAAGAGAATTTGTGAAGTAATAGATGAACTATCCCTTGTTTTATCTAGAAAACAAAAGGCGCCAACAAATTTATCTGCGGAGGATTACAATTTTCTTGAAGAAGTAGTGAAGCACTTTGAACCGATTGACTCTTGCACTGAAGCTGTATCAGGCGAAAAGTATTGTACTGTATCTATGATCATTCCCCTCATAAAAGGTTTACTGATGAATTTTGCTGAACTGGAAAGAGGATCTTTATTGGAATCCTCTAGAAAGGTCGTTGAAACTTTAAAAAGACATTCTGCTGCAAAATTGAAACCATATGAATCACGAAATCCCTGTATCATTAGCACCCTTCTTAATCCACACTTTAAAAAATTTGGATTTAAAACAGATGCAGAAGTGGAAAGGGGAATCAATATTGTTCAGAAAGAATACTCTTTTTACTTGGCAATGCAAAAGAAAACAACTGCGCCGATGCCTGAGAATCTAGATGATGAGTCAGCGCTGCAAGCAGGAACGTCACAATCAGTAACCGTGCCAAACAAAAAACCGAAACTTAATTTGCTCTCTTATCTTGAAGTATTATCCTCGACAATCAGTTCAAATGCCACTGCAGACGCTATAGTTGAAATAAACCAATACCTATCCAAACCAATTCTTAATAGGACAGAATTTCCAATAGAGTACTGGTCGTATTCACGAAGCAATTTAAAAGACATAGCCTTGAAATATTTTTGCATTCCAGCTACATCTACGCCGACTGAAAGGATATTTTCAGTAGCTGGTCAAGTTATTGTAGAGCGACGCAACCGTTTAGGCCCAGAACGTATAAACGAACTACTTTTCATTAAACAAAATCACAAATTATTCGAAAATTGATTCATGAATATGTGTATTCATGTTAATGGAAACCTGTTAACTCATCAAAATCAGTGTACCAATAATTTTGATGAAAGTTATTCAGACATTCAATTTTGATAACTTACCTCTTTAAAAATTTCAAGTATTTATTTTTTAAGAATGAACGAGAAATAATGAAACACCATTTTAATTTTAATCGTTTATTTTCTTATGTTTACAGAATGTCTTACGTTGAACCGAAAGTATTTAAGACAACTTATATTATGAATCAAAGTAAAAAATGTTTTACTGACGATAATCAGATAAAAAAATGATAAATGAATGATTTTATTTAAGTTTAAAGTAAAGTTCGACCGATCTTTAGTCTAAGTTCAAATCAATATAATCAATACAATTATTACATTTTAATTGTGTTCATCTCTGTGCTTCTTCTTTAATGAATCGACATATTTTAAAATGTGTATATACGCTTCTGAGCGCATGCATGGTGGCAAAAATTGTAACTCACCCATTAACAAATTACCAAAATAATAGTTTCTTTTATCTAATTCTTTATCGAAGATACAATATACTTTATATACTTTTATATACTTATACTTTTATAAACTTTAATTTATGAACAAAACAATTTTTAACAATGTTGTAAGACACCCTTGTTAAGCACGCAGACCTGTATTAAGGGTGTCCACTCTTCCAATCGTTATACAATTCAAGTAGTTATACACTGAAAAATCGATTATCAGACGTCTTTGTCGTTAAAAATAGTAAGTATACACATTTATTTTATCTATTATTTTTTGTAGGGTAGATATAATACGAAATGATAAATATTAAATACCGCGACTGATATTGTTACCCACAAACTGTGGGTAATAATATCAAAAAAGGACAGGACCCATAGTATTTTTTGAGTTTGATTCTTATTACAATATATTTCAGGTTAGTTTGGCGTCACGCAGTATGATACGCTCCGAACTATTGTTAAGGAATGTACACGTTATAAGCTTATGGCGTTTTGTATTTTAATTTTCATAATTATTTATACAAGTATGCATGTTAATTGAAACGAAAATGGTGAGTTCAATGTGGAATGACGTTTCAAGTATAGAATTAAATTGGTACATAATTTCCTCTTTATATAATTAGATTAATACTTAAATATTAGTATTTTACATTGTAGATTACTTAACATTTTACTCTTATTTAAAATAAATAATTTCACGCATTTACATACAATGAACACAACTCAACCCTAGCTGATCTGCTTCGGATACTTCTGATAGTTTGACACCATCTACATTTTGTTTTACAATAGTGTCTATGTTTGCTTCAGATTGTTTAAAACATTTTTTTTTTTGAATAATTTACGTTAGCGGCAAGTGGCTCTTCAGCTTTTTCACAGTGATTTTTTTCGTTATCTACAAATAAGACAATAATGTTATTAAAAAAATAAAATTTTGAAAAATATTTAATTATATTTCATTTACATTTACCTTACCTGAATAGATATCACAGTATGTATAATCCTGCGTGTCATCAACAAATTGTTGGCCATCTTCTTGGCCAACCATTTTAGGCTGTTTACCTGAATGATATTTTAAAAGAACTATAAAATGAATTACAATTAGTGAATTTTTAATTTTAGTGGCCTTTACTGCTGCTCATTTTAAGTCCTCCCAATTCCCGAGCTAGAATCTATGAACGAATCTGCTTCATGGTCATTTCTAATTTTCGGAACCCCTTAGGTCCACACGAATTTATTTAAAATATTTAAGTTGCTTTACCTAATTTGTTATTAATTAATAATTAATTATTAATTAATATTAATAACCTAATTGGTTCAGAAAATAGAGGTTGGCTTTCTGGAGTCTTGTTAATATCTGAAAAAAAAACCAATTAATTTTGTAATTACTATTATTGTGAATTATATACCTGTAAAGCTGTAATGCAGTGTAACCTTTTATAAAGACAGGAGGTGCTTATCAATGGCCTTTCAAAAGATCGCAGTATTAGTTATTATTTTGAGCAAGTGACTTGAGAGCCTTTTCGAGTGAATGTACCTTATTCAAGGATTCACTGTATCAAATAAAAGACTATACGTACTTACCTTTAAAGTCTAATTTACGTTTAGAAGCCATTGCAGAAAGAATCCACCTTAAATACTGTAGAACTATTTTACAAGGTCAAACCACATCAAGTAGTTACATCAAGATTACAGACTCAAAATATTTACTACCTACATCAACCAATATTCATACACAATACTATTGAATAACAGCCTACTATCGACCGCGCAAACATATCGATACTATCGATAGTATCAATTATTATTATAATAGTCATGGCCGATACTATCGATAGTATCGATACAATCGATAGTAATTTCGATATTGAGCTTCAATACTATCGATAGTATTGCAATATACTGACACTATTTTCCAAACTGAGCTATCGATACTATCGATAGGCCTATCGATATTATAGATGATTTCCGAGGTCAACTATCGATAGTCAAACTATCGATAGTTCGGCAAAACTAGGTGTTGACACTATTTTCCAAAAATCACGTAAAGAAGTGTGTTCATTAGACAAAAATGAACGAATAATCACTAAAGTCCATAAATTTTGCCAATTTTTAAATAAAATTACGGTTGACGTTGGAAAAAAGCGCGGGAACCTCGAAAGAGAGAGGCGGCAATTTAAATTTTATTTTCCAAATTATTATATTTTTACTACTTTTTCGTGTTTTAATAACTGTACATAATGGGAATACGAAAAAAGAAGAAGTTGAAAGATGAGGAGTGTGAAGCTAGTAACGAGGAAAAGACGAGCACGGAAGAAGATACTGACAATTTCAGGAAGCTTACTATGTATCTGATTATAGCAGAAGATATCCTAAGGATTCTTCTCTTAAATATTTTGTAGTAATTGTAGAATCAGGCGATGAAAAGAGACCAATAGGCACGCGGGATTTAATTTCCATGTCTACAGTTTTAAAGAGATTTAATAAAGGGATAAAATTCTGACAATCTATAAATAAATATAAAATAGGTGTACATTTTGAAAAGCCAACTAGCTAATGCTTTTTTAAATAATATAACATTTTTAAGTGAATATCTGATGAAAGCAACAATACCAGCAACAGGAACAGAAGTAACTGGCGTCATTAATAATATTGATACGAAATTTTTCAATTCCATAATCTTTGGTATGACTTCCACTTTCAGAAAAATTATTTGCGTGAAGCGTATCACAAAGAGAGTAGAAGACAATGGAAGAAGCGTGGAGCAGCCAAAACGCACAGTAATTATCACTTTTGTTTCGAACGTGCTGCCGGAATACATTGATCTTCACGGCTGGCATCGTGAATGTTAAAACTATGTTACAATTGCTTAAGATATGGCCACTTAGCTTAATACTGTCAAAACTCAGTTTTATGTTCCATTTGTGCTGAAAATCATCACTTTAAAGAATGTAAAATAGCATCAGAAAATGCAGTATGTGTCCACTGCAAAAGAAACCATATAAGTATTTCTGGACAATGCCCTGTTAAAAAGTAAAAAATAAAAGAAAACCTAATTAAGTATCAAAACAGTTCGTTTGCTAACATACTTGACAAAGAATCTTTTCCTGAATAAAAAAAAAGGAATCCAACTAAGACATTAAAAACTTTATTAAACAGTGAAGATATTTTAAATATAATTTTAAATTCTATTACAAAATTAATATCTAACCTTAAATAAATCTAAAGAAAAAATTATATCTTCCAAATTAATAAAAGATGTTCTCGTAGAAAATATAAAATCTAAGTAGCATAATTTTCTTGCGCATTCGTTAAAAGCAGAGTTTAAAAAATTAAAGTCAATTTATACATTGTATCTGTGAGAATGATATACATATTGCTCTTATCTGTTTAAAGCTAATAAATGCCGAAACTATAAACTCTTCCATCTTTACAACAAATTACACGTTCGTCGCGACACTTTTTTACATAGTTTAGTTTATTCCACACCTCTCAACATGTACTTAGATTAAAATTGGTCTGACAATTCTAATTTTAGTCAGAATTTGACGTAAAATAGGCGCAACAGAATACCAAATGTGCAGCCTGAACTAAATTGAGTAACTAAAATAATTATAGTACTGTCAAACTAAATTTTGGTCTAGTCCTCCGTTTTCTGAATAGCAAACAAGAATAAACTTAATTTAGTCCAAGTTTAGTCTAGTTAAGTTTATTTCGTGGAAACAGAATCGGCACCAATATTTATCAGATAAATAAACATTTAAATGTGTTCAGTTTGAAAATCATCCAGTCATAGGAAAACTGATAAAATATATAAAAACTCAAATTCCCCCAAAAAATATTCTTGTTTATTAAAATCATTTTATAAGTTTTTACATCTAAAATCCCCAGTATACAAATTATCTAATCTACCTTTGTTTGAAATTGAATACGAGGCCTTAGTATTAAGACCAAATATTAAATTTAATATATTAATCAAAAAAGGCGATATTGAAGCCAATGCAAATTGTTTAAACGTTGTGTACACGTACTGTACTTCAAAATTACTTACTGTAAGAAAGCTGTACACACTAAATTTACTGATGCAAAAACATAAATCATACAATCCTACAAGCAACAGAAGGAAAGATATCGTTGGTTCCTGTAGTGTAAAAACAACGTTTGCTATGCACCAATACAAAAACAATCCGATTATTTATACAACAAAGTAAACAAAGTTCTTAACATTTATCCGCTGCTGTTATCCGAACTAAAGAAAAAGGTCACCGAGTGGTTATTGACACTTGATTACAAAGAAGTGGAGGAGCTGTATAAAGTCAATGTGTGAATAATTTAGAAACCACTGTTATGTGACATTTGGAATTTGGAATTCGGAATTTGGAACTTGAAATTGAATATGATATCTACTTATTTGTTTATACTTATATGTACGAATGTATGTATGTGTGTGTGTATATATATATACAATGTTGATAAAAGCGAGAGGCATTTAAGTGCCTACTGTTAATCCGAAACTATTTAAAAAAAGTTAACGAGAAGTATACGAAAAAACGTTTTTCAAAGAACTTAAATAGCTTATAATTAAGTTATAATGTAAACATCCTTTGTTGAGTAGCCTGCCGCCACCTGCGTAACAAATTGGCAACGTAGCATTTGAGTAGCATAGCGCGTGCGGCGGCAGGCTCACCGGCTCGCTCACCTACACAGTGGAGCGCCCGGGTTTGATGTGGATGATAATGTAAACATGTGTTGTAGGTAGCGTTGGAAGGTATGATCAATGAAAATAATAAAAAAAATTATTAATTGTAACACTTACACATTAAATCTTCAATTGTTCGAAATGTCCGCCGTTTGCAATGGTACACAAATTATAACGACGTATAATATTGTTATTTAATCGTGCAATAAGGTCACTGTTTGTTGTTAAACTTTTTAATTTATTAAACGCTAAAATTATCCGGTTTTTAAGTTCCTCTACGGTATTCACGTCTGTCGCGTACACTTCACTTTTCACAAACCCCCAGATAAAAAAATCCATTGGAGTGAGATCCGGGGACCGTGGTGGCCATCGTACTGGTCCAAATCGACCAATCCACTGCTGTCCAAACATTTAGGTGAGTAGCTCTCTGGAAGACATCACTGAATGTGGAGTGGCTCCGTCCAATTGGTACCATAAATGCCGATAATTTTTGGCTAAGGGTAGTTCTTCGGTATATTCAGCAACGGGACCGGATAATATCTCCAAAAATTTTGCCGCGTTAAGGGTGCCGTCAATAAAAACAGGGCCAATAATCTGGCCCCTGTGTATACCAGCCCACACATTAACAGAGAAGCGGTACTGATGCTCTGACTCCCGAATCATGCGTGGATTTTCAATACTCCAGTATCTGATATTTTGTTGGTTCCATATGCCATTGCGTGTAAATGTGCTCTCGTCGGTCCACGTGACATTTAATAAAAAATTCGGGTCGTCAGTAACTTTGTCAAGTATCCACTGGCAGTGAGTACGCCTGACTGGCAAATCCCTTCTTAAAAGGGCTTGAACTTTTTTAAATTTGTACGGTTTGCGTTTATTCCTTTTTAAAATGTTATGCACGGTTCTATGGCAAACTCTTAACTGGCGTGCGGCTCTATGCAGACTCGATGTGGGGTTGCGGTCAAAATAGTCAAGAATCTGTTGCTCGCGTGCTGTAGGTATCTGCTGCGGTAGGACTCCCTCCTGATGCGCTGCTAATGGTTTGTTTTCCCGTGCCCGTTGTACTGCCAATACTATGGTGCGAGCGTTCCTAGGTCACGCGCGGCTGTCTCCATACCTTTCTCGGTAAGTTCGCAGAGCTAGAGCTGCGTTTCCGTGGGATTCCCCGTAGATTAAAATCATGTCAGTGTATTATGACGCCGTGTATGTAGCACGAGGCATTGTGGATGTCTTACGTACTTACAAAATAATTAAAAACCACCGACAAAACTAAATCGAAAATACTCAGTTACGTGTCCTATCACAATAAAAACTTAACATCAGTAAATGGGACGCGTGAGCGACAATAATCTGTGCTGAATTGCGCAACGTGCACCCCAGATGCAAGGCGTCTTGGCACTAAACAAAGTAAACATTGTGCCCTTGACCTAATTAGCCGAGCCGCCGCCGGCGCCATAGCAACCTACTGATCTATTTCTATTTCTGTTACGCTTATTACATTAGAGTGAGATAACCGTGATCTGTACTTTATTTTAAGGAAAGATTTAGTAACAGTGTACTTCCTTGTTTGTATTGCAAACTTACGATACAAAGCGGCAACGTCGCATCGCTCGCGTGAATTTTGTCGTTTCGCGGTGACCCTTAGATAACTATGTATGCCCTATAGTACAAACTTACGATCAGGTGATCGGGAAGATACAGAGTGTTTAAATGAAACTAAGTAAAAACTAAAAAACATTCCTTTGACTAAACTGTTGCTTACATTGATCTGATTTTTGTTGTATAGCCTGATAATGATACACAAAATATGTGGTTTCATTTAATGCCTCTCGCTTTTATCAACGTTGTATAATATATAGTGTATTTATATATATATATATGTAGCGTAGTTTCAATAAAACACAAAATTCTCTTCTGTGTTTATTTTTTCGGTAAAATTAAAAATATACAAAGATGCCTGTAAATACAAACAGAAAAATATAAACAAAATTGAAATAAAAAATAGTCACACAAAATAGAACAGAAATATTAATACAATTAAATTTGATCTGAAAAGAAAAAATAACAATAAAATAAATTTTAATGAATGAGAATCCTTACCAACAATTTTGGCTACGCACACTCGTGAACGTAAAAAATAAATATAGGTTTCTTAAAAAGAACTTTGATTATCGATAATAAAATATCTTAACTATGTAATTTGGAATAATAAACTCGGAAAATAATAAATAAATAGATTCAAGTTGCTTTGATGGATAATTTTTCGTGACTGACTTGTCAAATCAAAACATTGCCGTTCTCCGACACTACGTAATTCCTAGTTTAAAATTACGTCGGGAACAACAAAAAAATAAAATTTACTGACAAAAAGAGGTCGAAATAGACAACCGTCACAATACCCCGGGGGCCGGGAAAAAAAAAAATCTGAAAGATTTTTTTTAGTAAAATTTCAAATTCAAACCAAATCAAAATAAACCGCATATACATATCGAATTTTAATATTTAATCTGCTAAATGAAAGAACAATCAAAAAAAAAATAATAATTAAAAGCAAAATGAAAATTAATATTAACATCCTATAGAAGAATTTTTCTGAAAAAACATCCTGTATATATGAAAAAAAAAAAAAAATAATACTGATATAATGCTTATCAACAAGTTATTTAATAGAAAAAGAAAACAAAACAGACGAGAGAGAGAAAAAAAAAAAATCCTAAATAATTATCTTAAATTACATGGTTCATGAATGATAGAATTTTTAACATGTTCCTGGAATATACAATGTTAATATACATCGTTCAACTCCATCAACGTACATTATAATTACAACATACATTCTCTATCATACTAGTCTTATTCCAACTACTGGAAATAAAACGTCATGCAGTTAGAGTTGCTTATGAGGAATCGTATCCTAAATAAGTCAACTCAATAGAGTTGAACGCAACGGCAAAAGGCTTTAATAGTTGCCATCCGCTGAAAATATTAATAGCTTATGGCTTCTTTAACGTGTCGCTAACTCCCGCACGGTGATTACTATAAACAAGTTTCAGTTAAAGACTGAAATAAATATGCCGGAAAGAAAAGAAAATCATAGCCAGTCGTGAAACATTGACTTTTAAATAAAATCCAAGGGTCTTTTGTGAAGTAATTAAAATATTTATGTAATAAACATATGAAAATAATTCTCACAGGAAAGTGATTCAAGCGTATAAATAATACACATAGGTATGGTTTAGTTTAACGAGTTACCATAATAAACGCTCGTGCAGAAGGCTTAATTTTACAAGTTGCAAACCGCTTGAAAAAAAAATTGAGAAAAAAAAATTGATAACATTTAACAAATTATACTATAAAGTATAATACAGATATTGAAAATAAGAGTTTACACTCCTAGAATTGCAAATATTAAATAAATTACACAATAAGTTAACCTAATACTACGATGATGATAATTAATTATAAGTTTTGACCAACGTCAATGTTAATGGTATAGCCAAACGATAATGAGGTGCATAGAAAAAAAAATAAGACAAAAAGAATCGGCTTATGCTCGCCGTGAAAATTCTCTCTCTCTCTGAAAATTCTTCAGGGCTATTTTGTAAAATTTCTGTTTCAGAATCTACATTAATATTTAATAATAATGATCGTAGTTCGTCTACAGATTGCGTCGAAGAAAAATTTATATTTCTGATTTTTAATTCATAAATTATTTCAGGTTTATTTAATTGTGAAAAATTCATTGCAAAATCAAAAAAAAATGTTAAAGTGAAACAAATTTGTTAATAGTCGTTATGCAGAATAGAGCCTTAAAAATATACGTATTTTCAAGTGATGAAAATGAATAGAAAATGTTATTTAAATAGTGAAATTACTGGGTTATAGAATGTTGTGTCTTCAGAAAATTTCTTCAAGGATATTATAACGAAAGAAACTAAAGAAACTTAAATGTCTGAATAATTTAGCAGTATTTTGATATATTATAGTAGATATATTATAGTAGATACATATATAAATATATTATAGTGAATGTTAATGATTGAAAATGGTAACAAATAAAGTTTTATGCCTGACCTCAATAATAATTATAAAAAAATTATTTTTAATGTTGCAATTCTTCTGTTCCTTTTGTTCCTTCTGTTGCAATTTCTCCTCTCTTCTCCATAAACTACGTTTGAATATTCGGGCGCCAGTATGTGGCGTAGTTTCAATAAAACACAAAATTCTCTTCTGTGTTTATTTTTTCGGTAAAATTAAAAATATACAAAGATGCCTGTAAATACAAACAGAAAAATATAAACAAAATTGAAATAAAAAATAGTCACACAAAATAGAACAGAAATATTAATACAATTAAATTTGATCTGAATAGAAAAAATAACAATAAAATAAATTTTAATGAATGAGAATCCTTACCAACAATTTTGGCTACGCACACTCGTGAACGTAAAAAATAAATATAGGTTTCTTAAAAAGAACTTTGATTATCGATAATAAAATATCTTAACTATGTAATTTGGAATAATAAACTCGGAAAATAATAAATAAATAGATTCAAGTTGCTTTGATGGATAATTTTTCGTGACTGACTTGTCAAATCAAAACATTGCCGTTCTCCGACACTACGTAATTCCTAGTTTAAAATTACGTCGGGAACAACAAAAAAATAAAATTTACTGACAAAAAGAGGTCGAAATAGACAACCGTCACATATATATATATATGTATATATATATATATATATATATATATATATATATATATATATATATATATATATATAGATATCCCTTTGGGCACTTTGTGGCTCCAACGTGCCGTATAGGTAGTAATTTGTTGATCCATTTTCACTTGTTGATCCGGGTGTCTTTTGTTGATCCAATGCCAGCTGACCATAAATATGTAGCTCCGTTCGGGGCCACAAGTGTCATGATGAGTAATAATAATAATTAATGGATTTTTATACAAATCTACCTTTTTGGCGTATGAGCAGTTGTTGATCCAATTCAAATGGACCAATCAGGGCGCAGTATATGCCAAGGGCTGCCTCATTGGCACGTTTGGGCTACTACATTACTGGCTATAGTAACTTAATAATGTCTAGCTAGTATTTCAAATTCTCCTCAAAGTAGTAGAGAATCTTGTCTTAAAAAAGGAAAACTCACAAGAAATCAGTCTGGAGTAACGTGACTCCAGATCAAACCACAATACTTGTTATTTTTTGGACGGGACTCTTTCCTATTGTAACAACAAAAAATTTTCTGTATTGAGATAGGGAATATTGTTATAATAAGTGTATACAGACCCCCATCCTCACCATTTGAAATATTTGAGAGCACTATGGATGAGGTATTACATAGAGTAAATAACAAAAACAAAGAAATAATTATTTGTGGCGATTTTAATATTGATTTATTAGTAGAGACGTCACAAAGTAAACGATTCTTGAATCTTTTTAATTGTTACAACCTAAAAAATCTCTTCTTAGAGCCTACGCGAATCACAGCGACCTCAGCCACATGTCTTGATAACATTTTTACAAATTTTATGCCATGTATAAAGTCAGTAATTAATAAACTACAATCAGATCATAGTGGGCAGTTGGCCACTTTTGATATTGGGATAAAAAAGACTCTAAAAAGAGAAATTACCTTTATACCCATGAATGAGAGACGGCTTGAAACATTTAGGAAAAATGTATTTGAAAAAACATTTAAATTAGATTACTGTGGAGATCCTATTACTCAATATAACTATATTCATAATGTAATTAGAAATGAATATGACTCTGTTTTTAAAAAAAAGAAAATATGTATAAATAATAATTTATTTAGGTTTAGTGACTGGGCAACAGTGGGAATATGCAGAAGTAGAAATAGATTATATGAATTGTACAGTGAAAGAACTTATAATCATAATAAGACATTTTATGAATATGTTAAAAAGTATTCAAAATTATTTAAACGAGTTTGCAGTGTAGCTAAATCTAATTACATTAATAATAAAATTAAATATAGTACTAACATTTCAAAAACTGCATGGAATATAATTAATCAAGAAACTGGGAAAGCAAAAGTACCACACACCAAATATAATTTAAAAATTAATGATAAAGTGTTGTCAACTGACAAAGAAGTTGCTGAAGCATTTGAAAATTTTTTTTACTGCCATCCCTGTGTCAACTACTTCGAGTATTAATTCATGTTCCACTCTTGCACAGTCACTGCTAACGGAAAATGTAAATTCATGCTATATTGATTTTATTTTTAAACATGTTACTGTTCCACAAGTTTTAAATGCATTTAAAAGCATTAAAGTAAAAAATACTGCCAATTTAGATGGGATTTCTGTTAAAATTATTGAATCTGTCATTGATGGTATAGCCCCGTACTTAGCCAGTATATTTAATGACTGTGTTGATAATGGTGTTTTTCCTGATCTAATGAAATTGAGTAAGGTCATTCCAATATTCAAAGCAGGTAGTATGTCTGACCCTAATAATTTTAGACCTATATCCATACTACCAACGCTCAGTAAGATTTTTGAAAAATTAATTTTAAATCAATTACTTTCTCATTTTTACGGTAATAGTTTAATGAATTTTAAGCAGTTTGGTTTCACGCGGAGTCGCTCAACAACCGATGCCGGTGTTGAGCTCATAAAACACGTATTCAGCGCCTGGGAGGAGTCTTGTGATGCTATTGGTGTCTTTTGTGACTTGTCCAAGGTGTTCGACTGTGTGGATCATACTACTCTACTCATAAAACTGCACCATTACGGCATTAAAAATCGAGCGCTTGCCTTGATTAAATCATATATTTCTAATAGAAAACAGAAAGTTGCAATAAATGGAGAAAAATCATCAGGATCGGCAGTGACAATGGGTGTGCCCCAGGGCTCAGTTCTTGGTCCTTTCCTATTTTTAGATTATATTAATGATCTGCCATCGGTCGTTAAGAATCAATGCGAGGTCATATTGTTTGCTGACGATACTTCCTTCTTGTTTAAAATCAAAAGACAAGAAATTGACTATCGAGCGGTGAACAAATGCATCTCCAACACAGAGCAGTGGTTCTCAGCTAATAATTTGCTCCTCAATGAAAAAAAAACGAAATGTGTTAAATTTACATTGCCAAATGTCAAACAGGTAAACACAAACTTTGTAGTTAAGAGCCAGGAACTGACTCCTGTAAACTGTATTTCTGGGCATAACCTTAGACGCCAAACTGCAGTGGGGACCGCATGTTGATGGTTTAGCGAAAAGGCTTGGCTCTGCCGCATATGCTGTTAAAAAAATTTGACAAATTTCAAATGAAACAACTGCTCGATTAGTCTATTTTGGTTACTTCCACAGCCTCATGACATATGGTATTCTGTTGTGGGGGAGTGCTGCCGACATCGATACTATATTTGTTCGGCAGAAAAGGGCTGTTCGCGCAATCTATCAGCTCGGTCCAAGGGTGTCACTTAGAAGTAAATTTAAGGAAATAAATATTTTTACCTTCCATTCACAATATATTTTAGAAAATTTAATGTATGTTAAAAAGAACATAACCTTGTTCAAAAGAAAAAAAGATCTGCACAATGTTAACACAAGAGGAAGAAATATGCTGGCAGCTCATAATAGTAGGCTTCATAAAGTCACTAACTCATTCATGGGTCAATGTATACGCTTTTATAATAAGGTTCCTGAGGATATCCAAGGCCGTCCTATTGACAAATTCAAAGAAACTATAAAGGAGGAGTTGTGTGCTAGAGCATATTATAAACTATCCGATTATTTGGATGATAAAAGCCCTTGGGTATAATCCCCTCATTAACAGGATTGTACTAGTATTTCGAACAAAGCATGTGTAATGTGTCTGTATGTTCGATGAGTTCTTCGTCCCGATGAATATCTAAAGCGTCATTGTCACTAAAGTACGTCTTCTTATGGTAGCGTCGGTTGACGGGTCGCTCACTTCCCTCTAATATGGTTGAGGAGGGCGATGGCTGGATCCCGCGTTAACTCGTGAACGGGTGCCGTTTGAGGGTGTTCGTCGTTTGGATACTTGGGAGGAGGGAGACTTGCCGAGCTAACAGATGCAGAAATGAATAATTTTGTATAGACATAAAGAGACTCTGTAAATTTATTTTGAAAAAAAATATACCCGTGAAGTTTCTTGCCAGTTCTTCTTCACGAAGGTTTTTTCGAACTGGTGGTAGAATCATGATTTATTTGACGTCAATAAGAACAAGTAATAATTATCAATGTTGAGAAATAAATATTTCATTACATTTCATTTCATTTCAACGTACTGAGCGAGTGAAGAGATAGTACACAAAGGTGCAACAGCCACAGCGGAGTGGAGCGAGTGAACTAGAACATGATGCTCGAGTGAGTAGTGAACTAGCGAAATATGTATGACGCATTGACTACAACGGAGTGCAGCAAGTGGTATACGAGGCAGCGATTGACTAGAGTGGAGTGCATGGAGTGACGAGCGAGTGACCAGTGCAAGACGCATCGTTTACAGAAAATGCCATGAGAAAAGAACCAGAGGATGGTGACGCAATAACCACAGCAAAATAGAGCGATTGGTAATCTAAGGGACTAAATAACGACTACAGTGAAGTGCAACGAGTGAAAACTGGTTCATCACTCACTCCACTCCACTTTAGCTGTTGCGTTGTCATGTAATGCTTTTTCACATGCTCCACTCCATTGTAGCTGTTGCTTTGCCATTCAGTTGTTCTTCACTCACAGCACTTTGTTGTAGTCGCTACATCGTCCTCCGTTGGTTTACTTGTCTCTCCTCTCCACTTGCTGTTGCATTGTCATTCTCTGAACGACATTATACACTGAATAACAACGCAATAGCTACAAAAAAGTAAAGCAAGCGGTGAACCAGTGGACGACGACGCAGCGGTTACAGCAGAGTGCAGCAAATAGTGAATCATCGGACGACGACGCAGCGGTTACAGCGGAGCGCAGCAAATAGTGAATAAGCGGAAGACGACGCAGCGGTTACGGCGGAGTGCAGCAAATAGTAAATCATCGGACGACGACGCAGCGGTTACAGCGGAGTGCAGCAAATAGTGAACCAGTGGACGACGACGCAGCGGTTACAGCGGAGTGCAGCAAATAGTGAATCATCGGACGACGACGCAGTGGTTACAGCGGAGTGCAGCAAATAGTGAACCAGTGGACGACGACGCAGTGGTTACAGCGGAGTGCAGCAAATAGTGAACCAGTGGACGACGACGCAGTGGTTACAGCGGAGTGCAGCAAATAGTGAACCAGTGGACGACGACGCAGTGATTACAGTGGAGTGCAGCAAATAGTGAATCAGTGGACGACGACGCAGCGGTTACAGCGGAGTGCAGCAAATAGTGAATCATCGGACGACGACGCAGCGGTTACAGCGGAGCGCAGCAAATAATGAATCAGCGGACGACGACGCAGCGGTTACAGCGGAGTGCAGCAAATAGTGAATCAGCGGGCGACGACGCAGCGGTTACTATGGAGTGCAGCAAATAGTGAATCATCGGACGACGACGCAGCGGTTACAATGGAGTGCAGCAAATAGTGAATCAGCGGACGACGACGCAGCGGTTGCAATGGAGTGCAGCAAATAGTGAATCACCGGACGACGACGCAGTGGTTACAGCGGAGTGCAGCAAATAGTGAATCGGCAGACGACGACGCAGCGGTTACAATGAACTATAATGAATGAAGAATCAACAATTACAAAGGAGTGAAATAACGAACAGCATACGACGACGACGCAGTACATATAAATGAGTGGAGCGACTGAATAAGCAGTCGCTCCACTTATCTGTAGGCATGAAAGTGCTTATATGTGTTTATTTTGTTGATTTCGAATAAAAAACTTTATGTTGATCGAAAGAGGTTTTATTTTCGTTTTCGAAAAGTAATAAAGTAATTATTGTAGTGTTGATGTTTACAATAGAAAAAAGACAATTGTAACTCGCAAAGACTCATTCATAATCATCTCATAAATGTAAATAGCTGCTAGACGAAAAGAGCTTTTCATAATATCTTATCAACCCTAAAATAGTAAAACTTCAGCTATTTCACTGTTATTTATCCATCATTTTCATTAAAAAATAATGAAACAGCTAATATTTTTTGCAAGATCGGAATGTTGGTGCAGTGGTATTAATTATAAGAAAATGTATTTATCTATTTCAAAAAACAAACGGTTACATCGGAAAACATTATTACTTAAAATATAACACAATATTAAATTCAATGCAGTCTTATGCATTTTTTCTTGTCTGAGTTTTAACAAAAATATAGAAATATTTTTTAACAGAACAAATCCCGGAGCTAAATTTCCGTGCCTACATATGCCCTATGAGATGAACGACGAGACATGACAGACCAATAGACAGAACCAGTAGGTATTTTATTTGAAATAAAAAAAGAGAAACAAGAATTGTGGCTAGCATTAATAAAAAACTAAAAATACTTGTTATCTTGAGTACTTCGAGCTCTTTTCAGCTGAAACAAACCTTTCCGTGAAGCCCATTAAATGAAATTGTACACTTGTCTTTAATTCAAAGGAAATATTGCGCAAAGAGGCAGTTCTTGGATTTTATATTTTTTATTATAAATTCTTTTTGTAAATATTGTTGACGTAAGTATTAATTTGCATCCAAGTTCGTTTGTGCAGAATTGGCTTGTGGTGCAATACTTGTTCGCATAAGGCTTTTCCTGGATTTTTTTTCATTTTTGTAAATTGTTTTAGATGTCGCATTACTGCTTCAACCTCATCGCTACTCCATTTGTTATGTGTTTTCTTTCGTCTTATACACAAACGATATTCCCATTCCGCCGAAAGGCGTCGAACTCGCCCTCTTTGCCGACGACACCACCCTTTACACCAAAGGCCTCAGTGTCCCGGGTCACGTCATCAGTCTCCAAAAGGTCGTAAACGCCTTCGGTGCATGGTTTCAAAAATGGCGCATCGATATGAACCCAAACAAGAGTTCTGCGGTTTACACTGTCGTGTCGCCGACAGTCTCCACGTTCAAATGTTAGGTATTCCCATCCCCTGGAAGCGCACTACATAGGCGTCACCTTGGACTAGACGCTTTCTTTCAAGCCACACGTAGATAGAGTAACGAAACTCGCCCGTTTTTACTTAGGCCGCCTATATAGTATGTTAGGTAGAAAAAGTGAAATGTCTTTCAGAAACAAACGTACGCTTTATAAGACCTGCGTTAGACCCGTATGCCTCGCCAATATTTGCCCACGCCAAACCCCCCGTCCTGCACTAACTGCAGTTAGTTCAAAATCTCTTCTGCCGCAGGGCCACAAACGCACCTTGGTACGTGCGTAACGCGGACCTGCACGGAGATCTTGAAATACCTACAGTGCAACAGCACCTCAAAAAACTCTCTGAAGCATTCTTCAAACGCTCCGAAACCCACCCCAATCCTCTAGTTCGAGATTCAGTTTCGTATACTACCCCTGTCATAGATTTGAAGTACAAAGTCGCTAGACCGAGAAACGCGCACACGAACGTAGCCACGCAACTAACACTAGATCTCGAATCTCTTCAGGCCGCAACTTCTAATTCTAATGTAAATTCGAATTAATTCAATTTTTATTTTCATTTTGAGCACCTTCAGTGCTATGTATTCACCTTTAGTGCTTTGAGCACCTTCAGTGCTATGTAATCCCAGCGGGTGAACCCCCTGGGCCCCGCTAGCGCGACCTCTTTCTCAAATTGGTCGTCGCTCAGATGAAGGCTGTGTGGTCAAAATTTGCACGAGTCATTCAGGGGGTTTTTTGGTGGATAGTGCTCATTAGGAGCTAGTCCCAGATGCCTTGTAACGCGCGCGAGAGGTATGCGGAAATGCATTTTTGCCTCCTGCCCAAACGGGGAACAAAAAAAAATAATAACAATGTATGAAGCGTCACTAATATAAAACTGGATAGACCAACATGTGTATGCGCTTAAGGTGGAGTCAACAATGTATTAAGCATAACAAATATAAAAGTAGATGGATCCACGTATTAATGCATGAATGTCAAACACGTTTTTTTATATAAAATGGTTAACAGATTTTTGTATATAATTCGGAGCCAAGAAGTATGGACGGTTACAATAAAAATAACCGTTAACGGATCCAACTTGTTAAGAAATCTATAAAAAAAAACATCGAATATATCGTTTTTTCAACGAATATGATTAGCCACTTCGCTGAGTAGAAGGCGACATTGCCACTCCATTCGAAAATTATGAAAGCGGAAAAAAGTTATTGCACTCTAAAGGTGGAGTCAATAATGCATTGCTGTACTACTGGATCAACCAAGTGCGCAAAGAGGTGTTTATATATATATACAGGGTGTATCAGGACCGCTTCCATTAACTGTGGGGTATGATTATACTGCATATTCTCATTACGAAAAAGTACTTTTTATTCTTTTTTAACGCCAAAAATTTGGAATTTTTCAAAAAATAAATTAAATTTTTTTAGGTTTACATATGTTAGAACAAACGGATTATCACCAAATTTTAATTAAATACACATTTTTTTTACAAAAAAAATACCTCGATGTATTGCGTTACAATATTTACAATCATTCCGCAGCGGGGCACGCCGCGCTTGCATCCGTTGCTAAGCGACGCGACACGGTGCGAGTGCACTGGACCTCGGTTGTAATCACGCGGTCGTCGCGGTCAGCTGACTCGCAGCGTGCGCATCGCGCATCACATGAATACCATAAGCGAACTTTATGTAGTTGTTTCCCATGTTCGAATGACTTCTTATGTTATGTAATAGAAATTTTTCATGAATTTGTTTAGGTATGATGGCGATGAAATAAGTAAGTACTATTAAAAGCAGTTGATCGAAGTAGGATGTAAAAATAAAAAAATTTCAATTTTAATTTCAATTTCATTGGGTGAAAATTATTCCTGTCAATCATTAGTTCGATAAATTCGTTTGATCAAAAAATTTCATTCGTAAGCCTAAGCTAGACCTTCTTTAATGAACTTTTCTTACTTTAGGCAAAGCAAATTATACCATTTACTCACTTCATGATAAACCTGCATACCTACCTATTGCACTGCATTGACCAATAAATGACGAAACAAGCCAGCGTCCCTAAGTTACCTACCTACATATGTACCTACCTATGTTTCGAAATAATTCTTTTAGGTTGTTTTGGTACCTATCTTCCCACCCAAGCAGGGGTACCTAGAAATCTGTAAAAGCACTTATTTGTCCAACCTAAAACAACTTTGTTCGCTTCTAAGAAAACGAGCAACCTGACGATAGGTATTTGTTACTTAATAGTTTAATAAAAGTCATTTACCTGCTTCGTGCCAACTCATTTGAACAAACTGAACTCAACTGAACAAAATAAATAAACAGCAGCTGATCGAAATAAATAACGGCACAAAAATAACTCCTGCAAATCCTATCCTCCTATCCGAATTACTGCAATAACAAAGTTGGATTCCTCTTTCTTGTGAAAAAATAGTTTGAACCTAAAGATCATCAACCCACCAGTTTCAATGACAAAACCTCGCGGTCATTAACAAATATTAGTTTGCCTATTAACATATAACCTAGTAACTTACAGTGGATTCCTTTAATAAAAACACCCTAAACACTTAAATAAGATAAAACTTACAGTACCTACATAGTCTACATCGTATGTATTAAGTTCCGTGAGAATAAAAGTTGTAAAATACGCTCCCACCCGTGGCCTCACTGTTACTATGTGTAAATATTGAACATTGAACTAAGTACTAGCAGAGACTAGTAATAAATAACTATAAACTAACCATGTCAAAAAAAATTTGTGATTTGAAACATAGTTGTTTTTAAGATAGAGAGATGGCGTTAGATGTATTAGATTTACTTTAAATTTAGTCAAAATAACACGTAAAACACTTAAGATGGCGCTATTTACAAAATCATTTGATATTTCATTGCAAGTGTCTATCAGTAGGTATCAAGCGACAACAGACTTCGTCCTGAGTAGTTTAATAAACAAGTATTTATAAGTAGAATATTTGTATTTTATATTTTATAAGATTAACAATAAATCT
Source organism: Marasmarcha lunaedactyla (assembly GCA_923062675.1). Taxonomy (NCBI): domain Eukaryota; kingdom Metazoa; phylum Arthropoda; class Insecta; order Lepidoptera; family Pterophoridae; genus Marasmarcha; species Marasmarcha lunaedactyla. The sequence goes on from OV281341.1 coordinate 21,139,534, forward strand.
TATCATTACATGATATTTTTTAGCTTTTACATGTGAAGAGTAGTTTATTATGATCAAATCGAACTTTCCTTCATACTTTTCCAGGTTTAGGACTGGCTGAATAGTAATGAAAAGATATTTTTCTCTTAAAAAAGCTTCTTATCAACTTCAAACCACTAAATCTATTAATTAATAAAAGAAAAAGTCAATTATCTATTCTTTAAACAACACTTTAATATTATGAATTAAGCACGCAAGTCGTTACTCAAACATACACTAATCAGAATCGAAATTCAAAAGAAAGAAATGTAAGTAGGTAAATGAACACAAACATGAACTTATTTCCCGTCCACCTAGTCAACTAGTCGATTGCCACTTAACTCATACAAAAATCAACTCTATGTAGCTTGAATTGCAGCCTAAATTTGTTTGCCTCGACGGTTTTATTTCAACGAACTTTAACTAGTTAACCAACTACGTTGAGGTGTTGTCGTTGCATTGCCAGTCGATAAGAACGTTGTGGACTTTTTAGTTTAGCCGTCTACGGATTCAACTAGTTCATTTGCAGGCGATACCTAGGTGATGTCTAACTTTTTTCTATAAGTAGACGTCTAGTAACTTCGTTTGCAGTTTCAGATCGAAGCGCTGCATGTTTAAATCGTTTGAATAGACAACTTAAAGTTTTTGTAGCGCTCTCACACAAGTTCACAAAACTAAAACATAGGTAAACTGCACACGTAGATAACACTGCGCACAAAAGCACGTAAAATAGGTACTTTTTCACAAACATACTCTCGCACCCTGCCCGCACGTCTTAAAATCAACGGTGAACTGAAATAAAACTTAAAAAATGGTGTAGATTGCAGTAGGTACACAAATACTATTATTTCCTAGAAAAGCACTTCCGAAAGGTCGTAGTTTGCTGAGCGAAATCGTTTGGCGGAAGCCGCCAACACAAGTACAAATGAGCCGCCTTTCTTTGCACGTGCGGCGACTGTGTACAACAGGTAGTGTTGTGACATGAAATTACTTATCAACAATATTGATTAATGTTATTGTTTTAGTTTTGGTCTTTGTTGAGATGAGCGCAGTGCTTGCTTTGATTTAATGTATTATATTATTGTAAATATTGTATCTTAGATTAGATTACTTAAAAGATGTCTTCTTAGGATTATTGGTAAGTATTAAAAGTGTTTATTTGTATTGTTATTAAAAATGCTTATTACCTGTTTTAACCGCCATAACATCCAAGTCTAAGCGTAGTTATGTTCCGGAAACGGTTAAGGATACGGAAAAGGTTAGAAGGTACGGAAATGTTTACATTATTAAAAAAAAGTTTTATTCGAATAGTAAAAAAAGCGAATATTCGAGCACCATGCCCTAGTTTCGGAGAAAGGAAAGGATCAGACAGTAAGATTATAGGGTTCAGCCGAATTTCATATCACAAAACAAAAGCATAAGCACGACTTATCGATATCGAAAAGTTTCGATAACTTTACTTCTTACACTATTTCTAGGATATTTGCGTGGCTCGTGCCGACGAAAAAAGCCGTTACACGGTCAGTTCCTTGTTGGCCGCGCTTGTAAGTGACACTTTTGCATCTTTGTTTTCGTGTTTACAAATTGTGATCGTTTTATTTAGTGCTACGTTTTGTTGTGCTTATTTTTGGGAACAAAAATGCCTGTTCCTTATGTATACAGCTCTCGAGAATATGGCATGATGCTAATGTGCTTAGGAGAAGCATTAGGGAATGCTGCTGAAGCTTTAAGGATTAAGAAACAGGTATCCTAAAGCTCACCATCCTTCTGACTCACGGGTCATAACAAATGCATACCAGCAGGTTTTGGAAAATAGGCCAATAGCTCCTGTAGCTTCTGGAGGTGGGCATCAGCTGGATGTCAACACAGAAGAGCGCATTTTAGACGTTGTGAGCCAAAACCCTCGTCTTGGAACGCGCAGTGCTGCCCAGCAGCGTAGACGTCTGCACGGTAGGCCCATTGCTTCACATTCAACTGTGCAAAGGATATTACGACGCAGCAGAATGCGGCCTTACGCAATTCATCGCGTACAAGCTTTGCTGCCAGTTGATCGAGTCCGTCGTACTGAATTCTGCCAGTGGCTGTTAGATTAGCAGCAAATTTCACCTGAATTCATCGAGCACGTAATTTGGACGGATGAATCCACTTTCACTCGGAACGGAATGTGGAATAGGCGAAACGCTCACATGTGGTCGGAGGGAAAACCTCACGCTTCACAGGAAACCGGTCACCAGACCCGATGGTTCGTCAACGTATGGGCCGGTATTTTTAAAAATGTAATCCTGGGACCAGTCTTTTTGCCACGGCGTTTAGATAGTGCGTCATACTTAGATTTTATTAACAGGCAACTGAGTAGATATTTGGAAGATTTTACTGTGGGTGACTACCGCCGAGCGTGGTTCCAGCATGACGGCGCACCTCCACACGTGTCTCGATCCGTTCGCCAACGGCTCTCCTAAATATTTGAAAGCCAAAGGATCGGAAGACTGGGACCCCACGCTTGGCCACCTCGGTCGCCTGATTTGACCCCACTAGACTTTTTTCTGTGGGGTTACGTAAAAGAAAGGGTGTTCGATCGACAGTGCGATAGTGCTGCAGAAATGATAACAAGACTAAACGATGTTTTTAATAAGTTACGCGCAAACAGTTAAGAAGATCCTACCCTTTTGCCTAGACTTCACCAGGAGACGAAAAAACGAGCCGAACTCTGCATCGAACTGGAAGGTGCGCAGTTCGAACCACACCTCATAAGGATGAGAAGGATTTAGTCAGTGAGTGTATTTTGCGATGGAGCGGAATAATTTTTAAACGGCTTGAGCTTATTTTTTTAAATTGGCATTAACTGTATAATAAGTGTGTCATTTTATTGTTTTTGACACAATTTCAGCTTACATGTTTTGCTTACAAGTTAATTTAAAATCCAACTAAATGTAAAGATTTAAAATTACTACTTGAAGATATTTTTTTAAATGTTTGATGAACTTACACACTTTTTTCCCGATTGCCTAAAAGGGAGGTATTTATTGTTCTTGTTAGACCAAATAGTTCGGTTGATTGTGACAAACGAGGTGTAATTTGAATCTTCTTAACGGCGAGACTTGTAGGTTGTAAGTTAGTCCGACTGCGGCATTTCGTAATGAGGTTAATGATTTACAAGTATTATTACAATTATTTTTCTAAAGAAAGAAGTCTATCTTCAAATCCAACTCTGTAAAACAGTAATTCGGAAAGCTAGTTATTTGATACGTAAAATTTAATACCCACGTAAAGGTGATTTGCAGGAATTATTTTCGCCGTTATTTATTTTAATCTGCTGATTGATAACAGATCAATAAGTAAATGAGTAGTAGGTTAATGTATTGTCATGAAACTGCTACCTAACAAAAATTGTCCGGTTGTAGGTGTTCTTATAAACTAATAAAGTTGTATGTACGTAGGGAGAATAAGTGCTTTGACAAAGATCTAGGTGGGCACTTACCTACCTACCTACTAAGGTTTTGACAATATGAGATAGTGAAGGGAAGATCGAGTCAGCTGAGTGCACGTAGCAACAAGCGAGCACCAGAGCATTTGCGCGGGCTCGCGTTGCTTAGCAACTGCAACCGTAGTGATTGTAAATACGTTTAGCAATACATTGCGGGTTGTTTTTTGTAAAAAAACTGTGTATTTAATTAAAATTTGCTGATAATCCGTTTGTTCTAACATGTGTAAACCTAAAAAAAATTGATTTATTTTTTTTAAAAGTCCAAATTTTTGGCGTAAAAAAAATTTTAAAGAACTTTTTCGTAATGAGAATATGCAGTATAATCATACCCCAAAGTAAGTGGAAGAGGTCTTGATACACCCTGTATATATATATAGATATCCCTTTGGGCACTTTGTGGCTCCAACTGCTTATTCAGTCGCTCCACTCATTTATAGTTACTGCGTCGTTGTCGTATGCTGTTCATTATTTCACTCCTTTGTAATTGTTGGTTCTTCATTCATTCTAGTTCATTGTAACCGCTGCGTCGTTGTCAGCTGATTCACTATTTGCTGTACTCCGCTGTAACCGCTGCGTCGTCGTCCGATGATTCACTATTTGCTGCACTCCGCTGTAACCGCTGCGTCGTCGTCCGATGATTCACTATTTGCTGCACACCGCTGTAACCGCTGCGTCGTCGTCCGATGATTCACTATTTGCTGCGCTCCATTGTAACCGCTGCGTCGTCGTCCGCTGATTCACTATTTGGTGCACTCCGCTGTAAACGCTGCGTCGTCGTCCGATGATTCACTATTTGCTGCACTCCATTGTAACCGCTGCGTCGTCATCCGCTGATTCACTATTTGCTGCGCTCCACTGTAACCGCTGTGTCGTAGTCCGATGATTCACTATTTGCTGCACTCCGCTGTAACCGCTGCGTCGTCGTCCACTGGTTCACCACTTACTTTACTTTTCTGTAGCTATTGCGTTGTTATTCAGTGTATAATGTCGATCAGAGAATGACAATGCAACAGCAAGTGGAGAGGAGAGACAAGTAACCCAACGGAGGACGATGCAGCGACTACAACAAAGTGCTGTGAGTGAAGAACAACTGAATGGCAAAGCAACAGGTACAACGGAGTGGAGCAAGTGAAAAAGGATTACATGACAACGCAACAGCTAAAGCGGAGTGGAGTGAGTGATGAACCAGTTTTCACTCGTTGCACTTCACTGTAGTCGTTATTTAGTCCCTTAGTTTACCAATCGCTCCATTCTGCTGTGGTTATTGCGTCACCATCCTCTTGTTCTTTTCTCATGGCATTTTCTGCAAACTATGCGTCTTCCACTGGTAATTCGCTCGCTGCACTCCACTCTAGTCGATCGCTGCCTCGTATACCACTTGCTGCACTCCGTTGTAGTCAATGCGTCATACATATTTCGCTAGTTCACTACTCACTCGAGCATCGTCTTCTAGTTCACTCGCTCCACTCTGCTGTGGCTGTTGCACCTTTATGTACTATCTCTTCACTCGCTCAGTAACGTTGTTACAAAAGCAAAGAGTCCCGTCCAAAAAATAACAAGTATTGAGGTTTGATCTGGAGTCACGTTACTCCAGACTGATTTCTTATGAGTTTTCCTTTTTTAAGGCAAGATTCTCTGCTACTTTGAGGAGAATTTGAAATACTAGCTAGACATTATTAAGTTACTATAGCCAGTAATGTAGTAGCCCAAACGTGCCAATGAGGAAGCCCTTGGCAAATGCTGCGCCCTGATTGGTCCATTTGAATTGGATCAACAACTGCTCATAAGCCAAAAAGGTAGATTTGTATAAAAATCCCTTAATTATTATTATTACTCATCATGACACTTGACAAGTGTCATGATGAGTAATAATTGGGACTCTTTGCTTTTGTAACAACGTTACTGAGCGAGTGAAGAGATAGTACATAAAGGTGCAACAGCCACAGCAGAGTGGAGCGAGTGAACTAGAAGACGATGCTCGAGTGAGTAGTGAACTAGCGAAATATGTATGACGCATTGACTACAACGGAGTGCAGCAAGTGGTATACGAGGCAGCGATCGACTAGAGTGGAGTGCAGCGAGCGAATTACCAGTGGAAGACGCATAGTTTGCAGAAAATGCCATGAGAAAAGAACCAGAGGATGGTGACGCAATAACCACAGCAGAATGGAGCGATTGGTAAACTAAGGGACTAAATAACGACTACAGTGAAGTGCAACGAGTGAAAACTGGTTCATCACTCACTCCACTCCGCTTTAGCTGTTGCGTTGTCATGTAATCCTTTTTCACTTGCTCCACTCCGTTGTACCTGTTGCTTTGCCATTCAGTTGTTCTTCACTCACAGCACTTTGTTGTAGTCGCTGCATCGTCCTCCGTTGGGTTACTTGTCTCTCCTCTCCACTTGCTGTTGCATTGTCATTCTCTGATCGACATTATACACTGAATAACAACGCAATAGCTACAGAAAAGTAAAGTAAGTGGTGAACCAGTGGACGACGACGCAGCGGTTACAGCGGAGTGCAGCAAATAGTGAATCATCGGACTACGACACAGCGGTTACAGTGGAGCGCAGCAAATAGTGAATCAGCGGATGACGACGCAGCGGTTACAATGGAGTGCAGCAAATAGTGAATCAGCGGACGATAACGCAGCGGCTACAGCGGAGCGCAGCAAATAGTGAATCAGCCGACGACGACGCAGCGGTTACAGCGGAGTGCAGCAAATAGTGAATCATCGGACGACGACGCAGCGGTTACAGCGGAGTGCAGCAAATAGTGAATCAGCTGACAACGACGCAGCGGTTACAATGGAGTACAGCAAATAGTGAATCAGCGGATGACAACGCAGCGGTTACAATGGAGTGCAGCAAATAGTGAATCAGCGGACGACGACGCAGCGGTTACAATGAACTAGAATGAATGAAGAACCAACAATTACAAAGGAGTGAAATAACGAACAGCATACGACAACGACGCAGTAACTATAAATGAGTGGAGCGACTGAATAAGCAGTCGCTCCACTTATCTGTAGGCATGATAGTGCTTATATGTGTTTATTTTGTTGATTGCGAATAAAAAACTTTATGTTGATCGAAAGAGATTTTATTTTCGTTTTCGAAAAAAAATTAAGTAATTATATTAGTGTTGATGTTTACAATAGAAAAAAGACAATGGTAACTCGCAAAGACTCATTCATAATCATCTCAAAAATGTAAGCAGGTACTAGACGAAAGGGGCTTTTCATAATATCTTATCAACCCTAAAATTGTAAAACTTAGCTATTTCGCTGTTATTTATCCATCATTTTCATTAAAAAATAATGAAACAGCTAATATTTTTTGCATGATCGGAGTGTTGGTGCAGTGGTATTAATTATAAGAAAATTTATTTATCTATTTCAAAAACCAAACGGTTATATCGGAAAAAATTGTTACTTAAAATATAACACTTATATAAATAAACCACTGTTTCTCTTATATTACAACACAATATTAAATTCAATGAAATATAGAAATATTTTTTTAACAGAACAAATCCCGGAACTAAATGTCCGTGCCTACATATGAGATGAACGACGAGACATGACATAGACCAATAGACAGACCCAGTAGGTATTTTATTTGAAATAAAAAAAGAGAAACAAAAATTGTGGCTAGCATTAATAAAAATCTAAAAATAATTGTTATCTTTTATTTATTTATTTATTTATTTATTGAATTGCCAACAGATAATACACTTTACAAATTAAATTACTTATAACAGAAAACATGGTAGGGTGTACACCCAATTACAGGCAATAACTTCTTAATTTTAACTAACAAACTTTTTTTTTTGCAAACCAAGTTGTGCTAAATTTCTATCTAACCTCAAATATATAAAATTTACTTTACAAACCCAATAAAAACAACCTCTTATAAACCAAAGTTAAGGCATTAAACAAAAAAAAAAAGGACCAAAAAGTATGTAAACTTTTTTTTACAACCAGTCAATATTGTTACTATTCCTATATCACAAAGCCTGACTTCTTGTTATATAAATAGTCGTACAGCTGTTTCTTATAGTTATACAAAGAGCCACTTAAAATGTCAATTTTTGTATCCGTGAAAAATTTATTGTGATCGCGACATATTCGAGGGATTGAGCTGTGGAAACCAACGTTAGTTTTAAATCTTTAAATAAAACACTTTTTACCGGATATTATCGCGTATATTTTAGTTAATTTTAAAATTATTTCGACGTTTCGGCATCTTTGCAGTTGCCGTGGTCACGATAGACATCAGTCTATCGTGACCTAAAATATACGCGATAATATCCGGTAAAAAGTGTTTTATTTAAAGTATGTATCGTGAAAATTTAAGAAAACATATAGTTTTAAATCTACTGACAGCAAACGGGTGAACACTGTCTAGTCTTCTGTTTGATCTAGGGACCAGGAAACCGATTTGATACAGCAAGTGGGAACAATTTATGAAGCCTCCAACAATTTTAAATAGAAGGACTTGATCAGCTATCCAGCGTCTCTGAGTTAAGGATATGAATTTAAAATGAACTAATCGCGATTGGTAGCTATCTAACTGTCGAAGCCTTCTCTGATGAACTGAGGCAAGAAACAGAAAACGTTTTTGGACGCGCTCTAATCTGTTAATATCGCATTTAAAGTGAGCATTCCATACACTGGAACAGTATTCCAAATTGCTCCGAACTAAAGAAATATATAGGATTTTGAATGCAGCGATATTTTTGAACTGTCTGCAGTTCCTCCAAATAAAACCCAACATTTTAAAAGACTTGTTGACAATTTGATCAAGATGAGGTTTAAATGTCAGTTTCGAGTCCAAAATAACCCCCAGGTCTCTGACTGTCGAAACCTCTTCCAGAGCAGCACCATCAATGTTGTATGCAGTAGCCAAAGAAATCCTTTTTTTTTGTAAATTTTATATGTTTGCATTTACTTATGTTTAACGGTAATCTATTCTTTAAAGTCCATTTTGATATACGCGCTAAGTCTTCTTGCAGAAGTTGGGAATCTTTTTCATTTTTAGATCGTCAGCAAAGAAATGAAACTGCGAATGGTGGATTTCTTTGGCTAAATCATTTATGAAAGCTAGAAACAACAGTGGTCCAAGGTGAGAACCTTGTGGAACACCGGATGTTGCCTCATAAGTGTTAGATTCATGTCCACACACAACTACCTTTTGAAATCTTGGGCTCAGGTAAGAACGCAGCCAGGAAAGCAGTTTGCTATGAATTCCATAATACCCCAATTTTGATATTAGCAATTCGTGGTCAACTCGGTCGAAAGCTTTACTTATATCTGTATAAATTGTATCAACTTGTTGTCTATTATCAATAGCTACCGAGATTTCATTCAGATGGCAAATAAGGTTGGTTGTTGTGGACATACTGGACCGAAAATCGTGCTGCTGGTCTATTAAAGTAGACTTTAGATGAGTCGTGAGTACAGAGCAAACTATAGATTCGAATACTTTTCCCAAAGTAGATAATTTGGAAATAGGTCGGTAAGACGATATGTCATTGATTCCAGAGCCACTCTTTGGAATAGGAACAACATTAGCCACTTTCCAGACGCTAGGAAAAGTGCCTTCACATAAAGATGCATTAAAAAGGACACCTAGGGACGCACAAGGCTGCCAATACAGTTGATTACAAATACTGCTGGAATCTGATCAGGACCAGCACTTTGGTCTTTTTTAAGTTTTTTAATAACCTGAGCAATCCTAGCATCTTTAATGTGTAGACTACCGAAATCAATAGCGTTTTGAGTAAATCCGTTTGGGCAATCAGAGATAGGCGCTGAACTATTGGAGTAAACAGAGGAAAACTGGTAAGCAAAAGCATTACAAATATCGACAGGAGTTGAGTAGTGATTAGTTCCCAAATACATATCATGGGGTATTGACGATTTGTTTTTTCTTTTTGATGCGATGAATGACCAGAATAGTTTCATATTATTATTAGCAATAGAGAGTTCGATGTTATTGAGATATTGCTTAAAGCAGGCTTTAATTTTAGCATGACATCTACTACGAGCTTCATTAAATTCGAATTGGTCTAGAGGATTGCCATACTTTTTAAATTTAAAGCGATACCTATCTTTCTCTTTTAACATTTTAATTAACTCATTTGAATACCAGACTGGGTACTTTTTTCGAGAAGTTTTACATTTCGGAACAAATCTATCAACTATTTTATTAATAACAGCATAAAAATTTTTGACCATAGTGTTGACATCTGACGCATCTTTAAAAACAGTAGGCCAATCAATTGCACCCAGATAATCGTTAATTTTAGTGTAATCTGCTGCAAAAAAATTTGGTCTACTGGTAATATTCTTTGTAAGAAATTTGAAAGAAGGGAAGCTAATATTTATATTTAAAGCAGGGTGGTGAGGATCCAAAACTTTGTAAGGGGATTATGATAACGCTCTACTATAGTATTTTGCTTCGTGCTGAAGACCAAATCAAGAATCCTACCATTTTGGTTTGTTATCAGGTTGAACTGAGAAAGATTATTAAGAGCTTGGAAGTCATACAACATTTGGCTTTGCGTCCTACCACACAAGACTGAAGCTGCTCTGGTGGAGCCACACTCGCGGCTCGGGTCAAGGTACCAATTTAGGTGACTTAGGTTGAAATCTCCAACTAAGAGAGTCTCGTCATACTCCTCAAACAAGGCCATTTTGTTATTTATTTTTGAAAGTAGAAGATCGAGTTTTTCGCTAGATACCGGAGGAGGAAGGTAAGTGGCACATATGTTCAGCCGTTTACTTTTTTTGTTGCTAGAAGATGGTGCTACCGTGACCCACAAGATTTCTATGTTTTCATGCAAACACGACATTGAGATAAAAGAATTGATTTTGTTAGAAACTGCGATCAATACACCTCCACCATCAGATTTATCACTATTTGATGAACTACGATCTGCCCGATATACAATGTAATTTTCATTTAGTACCTCTGTATCCAAGACACTGTCATTTAGCCAGGTTTCCGTTAGAATTATAATTTTATGATCACAATTTAAACTATTTAAATACAGATTAGACAATTTGCCACGGATACTTCGACAATTTTGGTAGTAAATGCTTAATGAAACCATTTTACGTTATTATGACTCGATAGCATACTAAAAATAAAGCGAATAAAGTTATTTGTTTAACACCTGAAGTGATTCGGGAGACTTTACCCAAACTGCAGGAGAGGAATCATCTTTTCTCATAAGGATTCGGCCATTTCGTACTACAAATATTTGTACCCATTTTCGTTCTTGAATTTTCGCGCTTGAGCTTGTAACATACGATTGGTAGGTGATAGGTGTTCAACGATCTTGAGTACTTCGAGCCCTTTTCAGCTGAAACAAACCTTTCCGTGAAGCCCATTAAATGAAATTGTACACTTGTCTTTAATTCAAAGGAAATATTGCGCAAAGAGGCAGTTCTTGGATTTTATATTTTTTATTATAAATTCTTTTTGTAAATATTGTTGACGTAAGTATTAATTTGCATCCAAGTTCGTTTGTGCAGAATTGGCTTGTTGTGCAATACTTGTTCGCATAAGGCTTTTCCTGGATTTTTTTTCATTTTTATAAATTGTTTTAGATGTCGCATTACTGCTTCAACCTCATCGCTACTCCATTTGTTATGAGTTTTCTTTCGTCTTATACACAAACGATATTCCCATTCCGCCGAAAGGCGTCGAACTCGCCCTCTTTGCCGACGAACTCCCTTCTTACCCCAAAGGCCTCAGTGTCCCGGGTCACGTCATCAGACTCCAAAAGGTCGTAAACGCCCTCGGTGCATGGTTTCAAAAATGGCGCATCGATATGAACCCAAACAAGAGTTCTGCGGTTTACACTGTCGTGTCGCCGACAGTCTCCACGTTCAAATGTTAGGTATTCCCATCCCCTGGAAGCGCACTACATAGGCGTCACCTTGGACTAGACGCTTTCTTTCAAGCCACACGTAGATAGAGTAACGAAACTCGCCCGTTTTTACTTAGGCCGCCTATATAGTATGTTAGGTAGAAAAAGTGAAATGTCTTTCAGAAACAAACGTACGCTTTATAAGACCTGCGTTAGACCCGTCATGACATATGCCTCGCCAATATTTGCCCACGCCTAACCCCCCGTCCTGCACTAACTGCAGTTAGTTCAAAATCTCTTCTGCCGCAGGGCCACAAACGCACCTTGGTACGTGCGTAACGCGGACCTCCACGGAGATCTTGAAATACCTACAGTGCAACAGCACCTCAAAAAACTCTCTGAAGCATTCTTCAAACGCTCCGAAACCCACCCCAATCCTCTAGTTCGAGATTCAGTTTCGTATACTACCCCTGTCATAGATTTGAAGTACAAAGTCGCTAGAGCGAGAAACGCGCACACGAACGTAGCCACGCAACTAACACTAGATCTCGAATCTCTTCAGGCCGCAACTTCTAATTCTAATGTAAATTCGAATTAATTCAATTTTTATTTTCATTTTGAGCACCTTCAGTGCTATGTATTCACCTTTAGTGCTTTGAGCACCTTCAGTGCTATGTAATCCCAGCGGGTGAACCCCCAGGGCCCCACTAGCGCGACCTCTTTCTCGAATTGGTCGTCGCTCAGATGAAGGCTGTGTGGTCAAAATTTGCACGAGTCATTCAGGGGGTTTTTTGGTGGAGGGTGCTCATTAGGAGCTAGTCTCAGATGCCTTGTAACGCGCGCGAGAGGTATGCGGAAATGCATTTTTGCCTCCTGCCCAAACGAAGAAAAAATAAAAAATAATAACAATGTATGAAGCGTCACGAATATAAAACTCGATAGACCAACATGTGTATGCGCTTAAGGTGGAGTCAACAATGGATTAAGCATAACAAATATAAAAGAAGATGGATCCACGTATTAATCCATGAATGTCAAACACGTTTTTTATATAAAATAGTTAACAGATTTTTGTATATAATTCGGAGCCAAGAAGTATGGACGGTTACAATAAAAATAACCGTTCACGGATCCAACTTGTTAAAAATCTATTAAAAAAAAACATCGAATATATCGTTTTTTCAACGAATATGATTGGCCACCTCGCTGAGTAGAAGGCGACATTGCCACTCCATTCGAAAAATATGAAAGCGGAAAAAAGTTATTGCACTCTAAAGGTGGAGTCAATAATGCATTGCTGTACTACTGGATCAACCAAGTGCGCAAAGAGGTGTTTATATATATATATATATATATATATATATATATATAAACACCTCTTGGGACTTATATATATATATATATATATATATATATATATATATGAGTCCATGTGTATTTGTGTATATTTGTTTGTGTATACGATATGTATATATATAAATATATAACTGTCTCTATTTATTTATAAATCTACTTATGTAATTTAATAGATTCAACTAGTCTGTTACTAAATTAATTAAGAAACACTATTTGTGCTTGTCTAAGTACATGTACCTAACTTACTTACTTAACTTAGACTAAAATTGTCGCACACTACTTAAATAAAATATGATGTACATTATGTGGAAGAGCGGGGTGTCCTGGCACAGGTATTTTATACTTAAAAGGATGCCCCATCAACTATTGTAATCAGAATAAATTTTGTGATATAAATATTTTGATTTTGATTTTTTGATTGAACTTATGAACTTAACTACGTACTACTACTACTTAATACGTTTGGACACACAAGTGACTTGTAGTAACTTAAAATTTAGTCAAAATTTAGTTACCAACTTAACTACTCAATACATGTAAACTGCAGGTTCAGCTGTTATTTAAAAACACATTTTAAAATATTGTTATAATTTGTATAAATATAGTTCAAACATCAATCGTCAAAGGCTGATTTTTATCTCCGACCCTGATTCGCTCACAAAAGATTGACAGCCAGCTGTCTTACTCTAATGCTGCGTTCCGTTTGCCGATTACAGCGCTCACAGCGCTCATATACCCGTTCCGATTGCCCGTGAGCGCGCTCACAGCGATATCGATACGTCATCACTGACGTCATAAACGCCGCCATCTTCCCGCTCACAGTGCCCAAGCTACGGAGCATGGTTGCCGTGAGCGGCCTGTCAATACTGACAGATGACGTTACTTTGTTGATGTTTTTATTAGTCGATTAAAGATTTTAAAAGCTTGCATATTAATTTTCTTTTGTAATAATATAAAAAATGACTCCTGCTTCATTCAGGGTCAAAGATCTTAATGAAATTGTAACTTTAGACTTAAGCGACGAACAATCAGAATGTTAGCCCGATATTTACCGTTCCGATTGCAATAGCACTAATAACACTTTTAGCGCGCTCAAACGAATCGGAACGGTTTTGAGCACTTTTAGCGCTATGAGCGCTGTAATCGGCAAACGGAACGCAGCATAAGTTTATGACATGAATTCTACGTACCTGTCTAGATCAAAACACGCTTTGTATAAAATTTAAATATAAGGGATATAGGTACAGTAAATTATTCCATAAAAAGCTTAATATGGGTCGCAGAAAGTCGAAACGAAAGCCTCCAGCTAAACGAAAAGCAATTGAACCATTGGATCAGCAATTCAATTGTCCTTTTTGTAATCACGAAAAATCTTGTGAAGTGAAAATGTTGGTTTGATTTTGTTATTCTTATTATGTGTATATTTATTTACGAATATAAAGTTCATGTTATGTTAATGTACATTTAACTAGCCTAAATTTGTTCCTCGTTTTCAGGGATCGAGCTAGAAACACTGCAAGAATACAATGTCGAGTTTGTCTAGAAGATTTTCAAACTACTACTAATGTTTTATCTGAGCCGATAGATGTGTATAATGACTGGGTCGATGCTTGTGAGAGCGCGAATTAAAGTTAGGTTCATGTATTCTTAAGTAAACATATATTTAAATGCCATACTGAATCTTTTATTTACCTGATTGATCTATTTTCATAGAGATCTTTTAAGTAAAACAATCCTGACTTTTGAATTGTATCCTACTGTGATAAACATTATTTACATGAGTAATAAAATGTCTCTTTTGCATATTAAAAATGGCTCTTATTTGTTTATTTAGAAATAACTGTCATTAAAGTATGTATAAAAAACATGAATTTATTTGCATTTTACATTTTTATTTAGCACATATAAAATAACAGTCAGCAGCTTACAATGTTAATGCTTAACAAAATCAATGTTTTTATTTCATAGGCGTTGTTTGCACCACTTGAGCTCCCACTAACTTAAAAATCTAGATCAGAGATCACTATCAGTGATATGGCGACTGAAAAAGTTTTCACTAAAACCAGTGGCCACGGGACATTTTTAATGAGCTTTCTGCAACTACTGTAGGTGCAGTTGTAAATTACTTCATGAGTTCAAAGAAGCTTTTTACTAGCTGATAGATTTAAGAAACATATATAGAAAAATATTTTTCATGAAGTAAACAGGAGCAATACACAAATTTCGTTGATTTTCACTAACTTAATTGAAATCTTTTAAATATCTACTGTTAACCCTTTCCACACCACGGATTTTACATGAAAATGCACACCACACACCATGACTCTTTAACATGATTGGTTTGAGTAGTGTTAGGAATGGTGTGTATTGATTATCATACAAAATTTTTTTAAACTACATATTTTAATAATAAATCTAATTATGACAAGTGTCATTTGTTTACATTAGCATTATACAATTAAAGGAATCCTATACATGCCTTATATACATTTCAAAAAGTATTTCATTAAATCATAGTGTATCAATGCAGCAAAAAATTTCTTACAGAGATGTTCATATTTGCATCATTATCACGTCTGATATAACGACTTTGGCGTATGCCATCGTTAGTTCTTTCCAGTCTTTAGTGAGGGCCAACTCCTGTCATAAACATCTTTAACCTACAAAATATTATGTACCTAATGATTACAAACTACTACTATTATTTAAAAAATCAATGTTATCAGTTTTGGTGAATAAATGTTCCAGTATATTATTGCATACTTAAAAAATATAACTATTCTCTATATTAGAGTGAAATAAAATGGAAAAAAGTCCGGTGTGCTATGTTTAAGTTAATTTTATTTTTCAGCGGGCGACGCTAGTGGGAGTGGTTTAACCTTTAACACATTGACAAGCCTTAAAGAACCAAGTGTCCAACTTTATAATTTTTTTTATTAAACACTGCAAAAATTTACTTGTAATATGTACTTAAGTTTTCACAATTCATCATGCAAAATTTTCTATAAGTATATAAAATAAAAACACTTTTTAACCAGATTTTATCATTTCTGAATAAGTATGTTTTTTTCTCTACATTTTAACTCGACAATTTGGACACTTAAGTCACGAGAAAAGAGTCTGTAATAGCATTTAATAAAAAAAAATTGTTTTTGTAGACCTAGGACAGTAACACAAAAAATATAGTTATTAGATAAGGTAGTTTTATAAAATATCAATATATTAAAGTTGGTAGACCACATCGCATAACACAAAATAAGCTGTTCCAGAAAGATCTGTTGCTTCTGACGTCACTATCTGTCTATTAAAACAGATTGGTACATTGGTTGATTGGCGTACGAGACTGCAGCATAATGAGGCATTGTAGTGTTGTGAACTTACCGTTACTCGATGCACAAAACCTTTACTGAAAATACATGTTTTTTGCCGTGAAACAAAAACCCTGTCCGTAAATCACGCCATATTATAGAGAATCAAACTCTATATAGCGCAAATAAATACTGGTTTTAGGTTTTATTTTATTTGTAATAAGTTTTTTAATAGGCACTTAAAATCTTGGTATTGTGATTTTCACAACTATGTCTATACAGGGTGTTCAAAAAAGTATTTTTAGGTTGAGTTAGTCTTCACCATTCGACAGCAGTCATTTTTAATTTGGACTTATTAGTCTTTCCATAAAAAATTCAAAACATTTAGACTTAAAGCGCTTGGCCACACACCTATCCAGAGAACGCGCGGACTATGCGATCAGCTGGGAGGTAATTACAGAATAGAAAAAACGTTAACGTAGATAATTAGATATCTTCCTACTTACTTGCATCGACTAAATGTTTAGAATTTTTTTATGGAAAGACCATAAGTCCAAATGAAAAACGGTTTTTTGTAGTCAAATGGTGGAGACTTACTCAATCTAGAATATTTTTTTGTGAAGTACTTTTTGAACACCCTGTACACTCAATTGGTAACATCACTAAGTTCTTAAATATTAGACTGGCGGTGCAAAGTAAAGTGAAAATAAAGTCAGTTTGAACTAAAATAGGGTGTCTATTGAAATTAAGTTGAAATAGAGTATGAATATGCTATAATATTTAATTTTTGTATTATTTAAAGGCATAAACTCTCTGAGAAATGGAATGAATACACACGTCGTTAGCTACGTATGTACCTATAAAAAATTTGGTTTGTTTTAACGCATTTATTTGTCTTTTATATCGGACGTGGCGGTGTGGGCCCGAAAATGAGTCGTCTGATATATCCGACTTCGGCTATGATAGGGTTAAGCGGACTCGAACTGCAGTGACCCATCCACAGTGTATTATTATGATCTGCAGTCTTCCTTTTTCTACATAAAATAGTGACTAACCTTAAATAGCAGAGGCATTAAATGGACTGTCTCAGTAAGGCTAAAGTTGTTGGACAATAATTAAAGCCAAATTCTGAAGTTCATCACTTTATTTTATTTATTAAGAAGCCAACAAAGACTAGGTTACAAACTCCTATTAAGCTATAACTGTTGAATTTATCATTTGCACTATCAAATCATCTACATTAAATGCAAAAAGCAGAATAAGAAAATACAACATACAGAGATTGGAAAATGGAATTAGCTCTCAAGATGAGTACAAAAATGAAATTAATCAACAGTAGTAAACTTAGGAGTAACTGATATCTAGGTGGAATGCATACTATACAGTATATCATAAATAAATAGAGAATCATCTCTTAAATTGATAACAATAAATACAGTCAAATAACAATGATCAACAAATGTTTATCAAATAAAAGTAAATTTTTTTAAACACTTTTCCATAAGAGTTACATGCCTAAATACAGATATATTTTAAAAGTTTAGAATGCGCAATTTCATATTTTTATACATTTCCTACATGTTGATTGGCAATGAATGATTGCTGTGCCACTTTATCATTAGGACTAGCAATACTTAAATCTACTAAAAAGTTATGATAATACATCAATAGTGTTGAATATTTAGCCCTTATTATAATAATAAATATATCTTTTTAAACTACTTGATAACATGAAAGTGCATTTATCTACAAAAACGTAGAAATAACATCCAAAGCTTGAACAAGTTCCCTAATTTATTCTTGTACTTATTGCTGATAACATTATGTAAGAAGAAAATGTATCTGCTGAATTGTTTACAAATAATTCGAATAAAAATTTACAGACCATATTTGTTTACGTAAAAATATCATTATAAAAATATATCTTAACTAAAAGGCAATCAATAAATTCAAGAACAATCATACAAAATGTTAAATTTAAATAATTTTTCTGGATATCTACCTATTTCTTGTAACAGTTTGCTGATGATCACCTCATTAAAGATTTTCTAATTTTATTTAAAAGACCTCATCAAGTCATAGATGATACCCAGGTTTGATTTAAAGAAATAAATGAGCTAATGCAGTTTTACAGCTACAGTCTAGGACGCAACAATTCAATGTTTGATAACACAATATTTATAAATACTTTAACATTAATAACATTATTCTCTTATAACTATCAATATGAATTCCTTTTACATGATACTCAATAATAATTATGCCTAGTTCAGTATTATATCAACATAATATACCAGCGTCAAGCTGTATCACATTTAAACAAAAATGAAAATAAGTCGAAAATTATACTACAATTTCAAATAGTAAAGTTTGAGCTATTGTCTATAATTACAACCCCGAGATATCCGTGGCCACGCTGTACTAGGGTCAATTGACACATTTTGTTTATTCTAAATACAGGAAGAGTATTTACATAAAGGCTGTCCTACACTTTCTATACCATCATGGCCACAGGAGCGCATACCACAGTGCCCCTTCTGTGCAAAAGCTGTGAATAAAAGGTATTTTATGTGACAATATTTGCTCAGTACAATAATTTGGATTATACAAAATGCAATAAAACAAATGGAATGCCGTACACGTACATACAAACATCGATAACACAGTGAGTTAACATACAATAAAACGCGATAATTTAATATATCATCTGATATTCTACTATACACTCAAATATTGAACATTTAATATAGGTATTTATTGCACACAAGAGTAAATATTTTGTAGTAGATTACTTAAAACATTTATGTTTAAAACTTGCCCATATCTACAAAAGAGTCGTATTGTAGGTCGCTGTCACAGAGAACAGAATCTTCGTTTGAAGTGTTATTGATAGGTGTGAGTTGTGAATGTGAGATGTCTGGTTCGCAGACTGCTGTGTGTTCTGAACTGTCGCTATTGCTATCTATATAATCATATAGTTTGTGGTTACCCTCTATATTCGTAAATTGCAATGTTTCAAATGAACTATGGGAAGCGTCGACGTTGAGAGCGTCATGTGATTGCGACAGCAAAGCGTCTTCGTATGCTGATATATTTATTGCCTCTATATGAGATGAACTGGCGTCGTGCGTGAAACGCCCAGAATCTACAATTTCAGACACATTTAAAGATGTAGCGTCATCATTCGCAGTGGTCAAGCTTTCACTATGAACTTGAGTTGTTTCATGACACGGGGACTCAACTTTGAAATCGCAATCCTTATGTAAAGAAAGCGGATTATCATCGGATAAGTCCCCTTCAGCGTTGAGTGTAGCTGATTCGTCATCATTATCTTCAACAAAACATTTGGTAGAATCTGAATCAGAATCTTCACTATCAGTTATCAATAGTTCTATGCTTCTGTCTAAAAATCCTGCATCAGTGCAAGTTGACAGTTCATCTTCGAAAACAATTTCGACGCTCCTTATTCTCATGAGCGGCATTTTTGAGGGCGACATTTCGTTGCCTTTGGCTGTGAGTCCTTTATTAAAGCTGAAGTCAATTGATTCACTGGCATCATCGTAATCTATTTCATAACTCCGTAAGTCGGATACACAAGGAGTACATTCTGTGATTTTAGGCTGCGGTGATTTCAGAGGTGAGGGCGAACGTGTGGTATGCGGTGGAAATCCCTAAGGCTGCAATGATTCTTATTGTATTGTAGTGCCGAGGTCCAAGCCACCTTCTTCTTGCATTTTCGTGAGGAACTTGGCGACTCTGTATTGTTCTTCTGATTGTTTGACCATGTCAATGAGAGCCAACAATTTCTTGATTCCAATGAAGATCCTGTTAGAAAAGTAACGATATTAGTAAGGTGTTCACAATTAATTTCGCAATACATAAAACGTTGAATATTTGGTTTGGTGAAAAAGTAATAATACAAACTGACTTTACTTTCCAATGTCACCTAAAGCTCCTACAAAATAATGTCATCAAAGACATAAACAATCTGTTACATCAAAACAAATTTTAAATATTGCAATTTCATAATATGTTCACATAATTAAAATGGCAGATGCTAAAAATTTGCATTCTACATAAAACAATAGTGATAAATGATGATGTATCTAACTAAATCAATTAACTTGGAATTTCGATATAAAAATCTATATTGTGAAGCAGTGAACATAAATTCGTTAAGAATAAGAATTGATTATTTCAAGCAAATATTAACAAATTGTTTAAGGACGTTTTCTAGACAATCTACTGTCGATTTTTTAGAACTAAATATTATATAATGAACTTTTGTTAGAGATTGACGTAGATGAAATGATCAAAGTTTATTATTTATTTACTTTTATTATAATTTTTTTAATATAAAAAAGAAATGGACAGTTTATTTTCCTAAGTCCTGATATAGTCCCGTCAAACTAGCCTGAAAAATAGTGGTCAGTTTGCATTAACTCCCAATATGCTGAATTTTGGTACAGACCTTGAGTACACTATTATAAATAAAATACCTAAACATCCCATGTTTGCTTAAAAAGTCATTCAAGGTCAAACATCAAAGTTTTCGGTTCAATTTGTAAGTTGTAAGCTGCTTGTTTATCTCTAAAAAGTAATGAAATGAATATTTTTTGTGAAGGTGGTATGTCGATCTCTAATAGTTTGGTTGGGCTCTTGTGTTTTGTTCGATTATCCTAGTTTTTATAGTTTTCCCTTTATGTGGCCATTAAACCCTAACTCTGTACCAAAAGAAATGTCCCAAAATGCAAGGAGTCCAGGCCAGGTCTTTGTACACTTTATCAAAAAATAGTTAAAGAGGTTTAAAACACTTTTCGATTGTTAAATTGTCATTAAAACACTTTATTTATTGGTAGGAAATGAAATTGTGCATTATTAGTGTCCAACACAAACAAAAAACATCATGGCGGAAAAATATAATTTTGACAGTTAAGGTTTACTTACATCTTTTTTTTGTGTTTCGAGTAGTATCGATGGCTGGTTGCCATTAAGTCCACAGAATTGAATTTAATTGTTTTATGTATTTTTAGCTTATTTAACAGTTGTAAAGTTAAAAAGAAACCGAAAAAAGAACTTAAGCGCAACGAACAATCAAACACACAGACAGACAACTATCAATGTGATGTGAGTGAAGTGTGCCGTGAGTGAGGTGGCTGTACCCTCTGCTTAGTGAACAAACTTCACTTGACAACTTCCGCCATAGAAAAGACTCATTGTCAATGTTGCCCGCTAAAACGAACACAAATAATGTTGACTTTTTTATTTTCTTACCATCTAACTACTGATTAAATCTAATTATTTGTATTTTTCCTATAATAACGATTAATTTGTCTTTTTTCTTAGATGGTGTACAAAGACCTAGCCCAGGTTGTGACATTTCTTTTCAGCTCTCTGAGTTTATGGGAAGTACTAGTTCTATTCTGATGATCATGAGTGAGTGAGTGAGTGTCATAAATGCGAAATTTTGCTTTCGCTTAACTTCGGAACTAAATGACTTGAAATTTTGGATTTTAAGTATGTGATTATAGCTTACTGGATGACAAAAATTTCTGCGTTCTGGTCTTATCTAGAGGGATTCAAATAGGGGCCTGAAAATGCGGCGAAATGGTTCCAGTAAAGGATGGTACGGCAGTGTTTGCTTCGCCCGTGCCCCCCGATTTAGTCACAATGTTTAATATTTGGTCTGATATTAATTGTAATGGCGTTTATATATTTTTATGAAATTTAATACAAAAAAATAGGATATACAGGGTGTCCCAAAAAAAGTGTCAAGTGTCCTTGGACAGAGCACCCTTTGGGGCACCCGAAACACCCCCATGTATGTTCCACGATTTTTTTGTAGTTTTCGAGTTATGAATTTTTTTCTGAATTTTAGACAATTCTTTTTCTCGAAAACATAAAACTTTTCAAAAAAAAAAAAAAAAAACTAGGAGACTTTTTCAAATTTTCTTTTTTGAAAGCTGAGAGTTTGAAGAAATTTTTAGACCTACTTAGAAATACTGTTTAGATTTTTAATTACGAGTCGAAAATTTAAGTCATAATTAACAGAACGTAAAATTTTCACTTAACACTAAAATTTTCATGACTTTCATCATAGTAACGAAGCCGATTATTCTATGCATAAACGGTAAATTCTTGAAGATTAATTAGCAAAAAAGAAAATTTGAAAAAGTCTTTTAGTTTTTTTTTTTGAAAAGTTTTAAGTAGTCGAGATAGAGAATTCTCTAAAATTCGGAAAAATCCATAACTCGAAAACTACAAAAAATCGTAGAACATACATGGGGGTGTTTCGTGTGCCCCAAAGGGTGCTCCATGGACTTCTGCTTGACACAATTTTTTGGGACACCCTGTATTTTATAATATTTCAGGAAACACAATTTGGTGGCCATTTGTTCGTTTTGGAAAGCGTTTCGAATTTAATCGGTAGGTAATTAAGTACATTTTATTTAGGTGTTTAAACACAAGCTTAATAAAAATACTAATCGTTAGCTAACATGACTGACTACAAAGTTATGTTCAAACAATATTCGCAAAACAGACACTAAAATCTACAAAGAAATATAAATGCAAATTGTTACACATTTTTTAATTATGTCAATTTTATCATACTGCCAGAAAAAGTACTTTTTCTTATGCATGTTATGTCAAAATAATTCACAACGAAATGTATTATCTTCAGCCTGCGCTTAGGCACCGTCGACGGAGGATCAATCGCTTGTGGGTAGTAAATGACCGATAAAAGCCTTGCTGTGGATACACTACTTATCACTTCAAACAAGACTTGAGACTTAGGCATACTATACATTTATAATGAGACATATTTAAAGATTTATTTGTTCGTGAACTGATTGAGTGAGCAGCAGGCACTTCGAACTTCTTCGAGCTAGATGGTATCGAGCTTGGACTCATTTTGCAAGTTGAGACATGACCTTATTATCGTAACCTGCCAGGGTAAGCTGAAGGTATATTTGAAGATTCCTATAGGATCTCCTAGATGCGCATAGATTGATCGACTTGATTTCATTTTTTTTGTTGATACGAGACAGTACTACCAGGCCAGGAAAAATTTTGGTGTAATTTGAAGGCTACTGTTGATATTGAACCCCTAGACGAGTAGAGCTTATTCTATCGAGTTTGGACTATTTTTCTTTGTTGAAACGAGACCCTATTACCGGACCTGGAAAAATTTGCTGAAGGTGTACTTTGAAGACTGATAAGACCCCTAGACAAGCAGAGCTGGATTTTTGCATCCAATTTGTTTCAAAGAAAAAAATCACATTTTTTTTTCGTAAAATATGAGATCGATATCTATAATTCCTTATTTGTGTTGTGATGGTATTTTAAAATACAATATTGTCCACTTAGATAACAGAAAAATAATACTCGCGATGTCTTAGTCTTTGAGAAAAAAGGTAATAATTCAATTTTTGACAATGTAACGTGTACATCTCCAAAAACAAGCATGAATAGCTATAATAAAATTATATATCTCAACTACGAATGAGCACTTTATTGTACAAAATTTAAGCAATTCCTATTTATTATTCATTTTTAAAATTGTTATTTCTTCTACATTTTAAAGGTCTTTATTGCGTCGAAAATGATTTAAGAAAAACAAGTAAGAGTTATGAAGGTATTTTGAGTTAATATTGAAGGTGACCTAATTACTAAGTGATTACCTAAGTAATTTTTTTTCGATCGACGTCCTTGGCCGTGAATGGGTTAAAACGATTTTTTTAGATTTCAATGTTTGAATTTGTTTTGTCATCAGTTGGGCACTATAGATACTACAAAATTTTTACACGAAGCGAAAAGAGATAACTTTTGTTAAAAATTGCAATCTCCTCAATGTCAAGAACCTCCTCAAAATCATGAAAACAAAAAATTATTTTCTATAACTTGGCGAGAAAACCAACAAGTTAATATTGTTCTACAGCAATTTGATAGTATCGTTTTTACAAATCTGTTATATTGAATTTTAGTAATTTTTATAGAAACGTAATATATGAGTCGCTCACTTCCCTCTACGGGTGTTAACCACACCAATCGATCGACGTCGATCTACCGCCGATCGATGGTAGCATGGAACAGGCAACGTCGATCGACGTCGACCGGTCGACGTCGATCGATTGGTGTCGTAACGCCCTAATATGGTTGAGGAGGGTGATGGCGGGATCCCTCGTTAACTCGTGAACGGGTGCCGTTTGAGGGTGTTCGTCCTTTGGATACTTGGGGGGAGGGAGACTTGCCGAGCTAACAGATGCAGAAAAGAATAATTTTGTATAGACATAAAGAGACATTGCAAATTTATTTTGAAAAAAAATACCCGTGAAGTTTTTTGGCAGTTCGCCACGAAGGTTTTTCCGAACTGGTGTATATAATAGTGGATAATAATAGTAAATACTCAGACAAACACACCAACGATATGGCCCCAAAGTAAGCAGGGCTTGTGTTATGGATGACCCTACAGCGAACTGGGGGGGAACCCAGAATAAACATACATATATAAATATTAACAACCATGACCCGAGAACAATCATCTGTGTTCATCACACAAATGAAGGACCCGGCCAGAGTCATACTTTATTTGACGTCGATAAGAACAGGTAATTGTCAATGTTGATAAATAAATATTTGAATTTGAATTATGTCGTAGTGGTCGATGTCAAATCATCCACCCACCTAATTTCCGAAAAGCATTTGTACTGACACTGACAGTACCAGCACGCAGTTAGCAACAATAAATTTTCCGTAATAGGTTTTTGGTACGTGGTAAAATTAATAATAATAAATAAATAATAAATATTTCTAACAATCACACCACATTATCTAGCCCAAATTAAGTATCATTAAAGAACTTGTGTTATGGATACTAGATAACGGATAAATAAACTTAAGAAATATATAAGCACATATAGATATTTTTTTTTATATATAAATATATTAGAAATAAACTTAAATAAACGTAAATACATATCCATGACTAGAAAGCAAATATAATAACACATCTGCCCCTACCAGGATTCGAACCCGGGACCTCTGGCATAGAAGGCAAGGCTACTTACCTCCACACCAAACAGGCCGCCAAAATTATGGTGCGGTTAACAAAATGTTTGCTTCTTTTTCTGGTGCTTTATATGTTTTATTTCAGCCTATTATTTTTATGTTTTATAAACTTTATCTGGGTTAGCAAAGTGAGATTTTAATATGGTTTCATAAAAAAACTTGTTTCATAGACCATATCGTAAAAGTACCGGTATAATTAAGCGAGCAACAAATTTTCGAAATGGGAGTATTTTTAGCACAAAAATAAAGGATGAGCTAATCTACCAGACCTAAAAATGACTATTTTTATGCAATATATAGTCAACGTTGAACACATTGACATGTTTTTATAAATTTATTTAAGCGAATGTTTAATTGTAGACCTTGTATTTTTTAAGAATAAGCTTACCAGCCTACTCGTATTATTTGTTTCACCACTGAAGGCAAGAATTGAAACAAATAGTAACAAATGTTACTTAATTTTATTTCACTTACGTAATTTTATATTATATCATAATGACAGACCGATATTTAAGTAGATTAGAGATTAAGAGCCTTTATACAAATCAAGGCTCTCCCGAATCGGTAAACTGCAACACGCAAACATATCCATTACATGCACACATCTGCAGTGCTGTATGATACAGTCGCTGGCCGTCAATTAGCGCGTCCGCGATGGTTTTGATACTTTTTCAATATGTTTGACTTATTTTACGTTACTATATTTTACTTTTGATTTATATAAATATAAATTTATGTAATTTATTACTTGAGTTATGTTTTTCAAAGTAAGATATTTAAATACCTGGTTAGGATAATATGGGACGAAATAAAATTGGGGTACAATAAGGGCTTAACGAAGAGACTGATGTCATTAATATATAGAAGTTTGTTATGGTAGTTATGATTTCAGATAAGAGTGATTACTTAATAAAAATAAATAAAATTAGGTGAAAAAAATATTATTTGTTATTATACAATACAGTGACAAACTTTAATTTGGGACCCACTTAAGGTGCCATATTTTATAGCAAATTGAAAATGACTAGAGCTGTGAAAAAATGATTACGTTGACATATTTTTTACACTGACAAAAAATAGGGATAAATATCCTGCAGTGGGTCAACAATGATCTGATGTTGATTACTTTTTTACTAGGTACTTAAAAGTTCAGACTTTTAATTAATATACAGTGTAAACTATATGTGCTAAAATCGGACTATACACCTTCTTCACCTTAAGCTCATTATGTCAATCATGTCATTTTCGGTATTGTTTTATAGATTAAAAATCACTATGAACAAGGAGCAACCAGCGACTACTATAGTCGAATGTAACGAAGATCTTCCCAGTAGCTCCAAGGCTGTTAATTATCTTGGAAGTTAATTATTTATTTTAAAAATTTTTGATAATAAACTATCTGTTGCCCTCAAATCTAATAAAGCAGTGATTAGACTTTATGAAAAATTGTGACTTTCTCAGATTGACGTTTTAGCAAGGGAAAGTGAAAACCTTTAGATCGTAGATTACAGTGCATGCAGATCCCTTAGTAAGCCAGATTGTGACAATCTAAAGTACTACGAATTGTAGTCTAATTACTATTATAACCAACACAATTGCTCCTAAAATTGTTTAGATATACCAATGTATCTTCGTTGCAGGTAACTGAGAGTTTTAGAGAAATTTAGAGTAAACGTAAAGCGCGCGGCCACACACCTATCCAGATAACGCGCGGACCATGCGATCAGCTGGGAGGTAATTACACAATAGCAAAAACGTAAACGTAGAAACGAAAACTCCTAAAATTGCACGATTTTGTATAAACGCTCTTAAAAGAAAGATTAGAACAGAGAATCATCAGCTTATTTTTACAAACAGCACAATTGCTATTTCTCGAAAGCAGAGATACTTTTACTTAGATTTTTTATGTACATTTTCTCTTCTTGTTTAAACTGCTATTTAATGACTACTTTGAATATTTTAACATAATTAGTAATCAATTTACATTACCTACTTTTGATGACTATTCTATAATATCTATTTATAGATTTAAACTATATTCATTTGAAATTAAAAAAATAAGCTGTATTTTTTTAAACAACATCTTAAAAACGGAATGTTATCTTGAACTTTTTACGATAATACAATATTAATTACTGATTTAGATCTACCTCACTTTCACTTTTTCTAGGTTAGTGTTTTCACCTATCTTACCTTGGCAGTTGTAAATTATTTAGTACTCATTTTCATAATTCTACAAAGGATAGCCCGTAAATAAAGTTTAAAATACCAGAAAATGTAATAGTATGATGATGCTAAACGTTACTTAACTAAGTATCGTACTGAAAGATAATTTAAAATGTTATCCTGAAAAACGTATGTTTTTGAAATAATGCACTGTTCAAGTAAGTCAACGATATAACAGTGGATTGTTTTATTGTGCCAACAAACGGTGCGTTTTATTTACTGCACTGTTAATGCAATGCCGAGCTCCCTCTATCACGTCCGCTGTTCCAGTAGCGGTTTTTGAAGTGTACCTTTTGCTTACTTTGTCAGGTCCGATGGTTACCCGAGGTTTCAATTGAACAAATCTCACTTAAGTTCGCAAAACATGATGAAATTTAGAGAGAGCAACACGGTTATACTGTTTCGGTATTAAAAATAATATCTGTCACGTTGCTTGAGATGACGCGTATACAATTTAAGTCCTGCGCCAGCGTTTCATACACAAAAATCTTCTGACTGGCCTAGTACAATGTTAATGACGTTTTGGGTATGAGAATTAAACGTCGTTCCTCAAAAAAAAAACAAATCTCAATTACAGGTATAAATTAACGATTAAAGCTATTTGTATTTAATCCAGCGTAGGTTTCGTAAAGAAATCATAACACATTCTTACTACCATAATAGCTCATATAGATCTTTGTATCGAAATTCATACATACTCAAGGTTGACATGTTTAAACTCCGGTTCGTTCTGCAATTTTTATAACGTACTTCCGTGTCGTAAACTACTAAACTTTAAAATACAATACAGTTAAGCCGCCAAATTATCAAAATGACTTACTTAGCCCCCCGCAAATCATGTTGCAACTTCTGCAGGTCGCGTTTAGAGAACGCGTCACTTTCCTCCAACACCGCCATTACGTGTTCCGGCTGCGATAGGTTCGGCACATGTAACACGCCCGTAAAAGCTGACAGTATTTCCATGTCTTCAAGCACTTGTCTGCACAGGAAAATGAGAAAAAATTATTAAACCTAAATTGAAGTTAGTGAAGAGACAAATAATACAAACGGATCGATCATATTTATTTCAAGTAATACAATCAGGGTAGTAAATAAATTATAATTGTTATTGTACATTTCTAATGTGCTGTACATTTCTATTGTTATTGTAAATTTCTAAATTGTACAGGCAATTAAAAACCTGTTTTTTTGAATAAGGACTCCTTAATGGAAACTTATTTGTGTTGAATGTTTTGTATAAAATGTTATTTTTGTAGAATAAAGAATAATGCTGAGGACGAAGATGTTCTAGACTGATTTATGTGGTTGTTTCTTTAAATGCTTCGGAAATAAATTTAGCTCAAAAATTGATGGGAGTGTAATTATTATACACACCTACGACTGCTAGTACACAAAATGAGTAGTTTCCTTCCTTTTGGCGGCTGTTTCTTCAGAAGCACGAGTAACGCTTGAAGTGTAAGGTTCGAGTACCGTGGCCCTATAGGGCCGTAGTCCAGGAGACGCTCAATGTTGTCCACTAGGATACAGGATAGCGTGGAACGGTAGGCGTCGTCGAAGTACTGTAGGAAGAGAGAAGAAACATAACAATTGAAGCTGATATTGTGTTTTGAATCACCAGACCGAATGAGGTTATCAAATAAATAAATATCGATGTATATAAGAATAATATCTTTTCTAAATAGGACATAGTCATGACTCTTGAATCAACAAGTATGTTCATAACACTCAAAATAGGCATTTTTACCAGAATCGAATCTGGAAATATTACTGGCGAAAGTTTATCATATGAATATTAAGTCTGAATCCTAATATCCGGATATAATAAACGGTTGCGGTTAAAATCGGTCGTGTGGGAGATACGATGCCACAGACAGACAGACGCGTTAAGCGTACAACACTCTTGTTTTGCGTCGGGGGTAAAAAGCCCTGCAGAGTAAGCCTGAAGCCACAATTTATAGATCTTCAAATGGCTATTTAGTTATTATAGCTATTTAGCTTCTAATAGTTTTAACTATAGTTCAAATAGTATTGTATTCGCAACATCTAACAACTACAAAATATTTGTTAAGTCCTAGAAACATCTTACCTTTCTAATCTGTAAGCACTTGGCCGTTTCGGTGTAACCAACCATATCTTCCGGAGAACAGACTTTAATGAATGGGAAGTCAGACAACTTAGCCAGTTGAGCGGCCAGTGCGGTTTTACCACTGTTCGGAGGACCTTCTAGAAGGACTGAAACTAAGCCTAGAAATAATATTGTTTGTTAATAAAATAATTGTTAATTAATACCAAAGGGAAAATCAAAATACCGGTGCTTCCACATCTTGCTTTCTGGAATTCGTATAGTTGTTTCAAAAATCTTATTGTACTCAATGTATTAATAATTATCTGTCTATAAATCTTATATACCATAATTATTATAATGAATCATAACACAATTAATAGGCAGGTTCAATTGTTAGCTTTTAATATCATTGTTTATTACCTTGCTCTACAGTTTAATAAAATTAAACTATAATACTCTTTTGGATTCGGCTGCACAAGATTTATTTAAGGTGTAGCTAAGAAAATTCTAATTAAATAAAAAACACAATTCATGCCGTGAGAGCTACACCTATAACATTCTTCTGTAAGTTAAAAACCAGCATAAAATGTATTTAATTAATATAATTAAATATAAGATGAAATATAACTTTATTTACTAACCGCTAGCCTCGGTAGCTCTCGCCTGTTGTATATAAAGCTGTCCATCTTCCAACAACGAACATACGGGGCTTCCCCAGTTTATAATACCACGAGTTAAAAAATTGTCCAACGCTTCTGCTGCTGTACCGAAAGCCTGGTAAAATTGGTAAATAAATTAATCATTATCTACAAGTCACACAGAATTTGATGTAGCAGAAATCACAAAAATGACAAAAACTAATTTACACATCATTTTCCTTCATTTCAGAAAAATACTCATTAGCACTAAAAACCAATCAGTACAAAAAATACTAACAGGTTTAATATCATTCTCCAATGCGTGCATGAAGTCCCCACGTTCCACCATCAGTTTCTCCATGGCCTCAGGGTCTACCTCCACTTTACTTGAAGCTTTGATCAGTCTATTCATGGCTGTAGATTGCGCAGCTCGCACTAGACCTTCCAGTTCTGCGCCTGAGAAGTTCTTTGTGAGGGCTGCTAGCTCCTGCAAGTAGATATGTATGATTTATGTGTTATATTATGAACTTGATATATTTTAAATAAAAAATAAAATAACAACCCTCATTAATGTCACTACTTAGATTGCGTGGTATGTATAATATGGTTTGGGAGTTTCAGGATATGCAAGTATTTATTTCTCATTGATGTTTGAATATCGTGTAAGAATCCTGGTTTAGATGAGTACCGTTAATTATATTTATATGATTCTTAAACGAAAAGGAAAATGAACGTGGATGTTTAAATAGATTTATATATAATAATATTATAAAGATGAAATATTTGTATGCTAACAATGAAATTACTGGAACATTTTAAAAACAAATTCAACTACTTTTTTTTATAATCATCAGACAATCACACCTACTGTATGGCCCCAAAGTAAATTCAAAATTCAAATTCAAATATTTATTTCTCAACATTGACAATTACTTGTTCTTATTGACGTCAAATAAAACATGATTCTACCACCAGTTCGAAAAAAACCTTCGTGAAGAAGAACTGGCAAGAAAGCTGAACTTGTGTTATGGAGACCATACAGCGAACTAGAGGGGAACCCAGAATAAACAAACATATACGGGGTGTAACATAACTGTATAAATATCAACAACCATGAGCCGAGAACAAACATTTATGTTCATCACACAAACGAATGCCCCAGCCAGTACTCGAACCCGGGACCTCCGGCGTATGAGGCAGGGCTACTAGCCACTACGCTACTCGGTCGTCGCTCGTTATTTATTTCTCAATATAGAAGAAGAACTGACAGAATCGTCAAGAGTATCATTTTTTCAAAATAAATTTACAATAGCTTTTATGGCTTTAAAAAATAATTTATATCTGCTACTATTAGCTTGACAATCCTCCCTCCCCACGAACTATCCAAACAACGAACATCCTCAGACAGCCCCCGCTCACGGGGTTAACGTGGAATCCAGCCTTCGCGGTCTTCAAGCATGTTACTTTTAAAACATTTAAAAAACACCTGAAGCTGCACCTTCTGGAGTTGCAAAAACTTATTTAATATTATCTACCCAGCATCTCGTGCCTTGTTTCGGGGTTTATGGATTCTTTGGTAACATAATAATAGTATTTGATTATTACTATATAAGTACTTATATGTGTGTATATATATTAAATGATATATGTATATATGTATATATATATATATATATATATATATATATATATACGTATATTAACTTTGGACATTTTATGATAATCATTTTTAGTTTAATTTTTCTGTTTTAACATAATTGATTTATATTTTATTCCATTGCTTGGTTCTTATTTGCTATCACTACCATCTCAACAATTAGCGACGACTACGCTTTTTATCTCTTTTTTTTGCTTATGTAGTTTACTTATTGATTTGTATTATATTTGAGTTAATATTTATTATGTATTTCTTTATCTTAAATATACTATAGCCAGTTTGCACTCACCGTGGGCCCGAATGGCGATGGCAGAAAATCAACGATTTGCTCAAATGGGCAAATGATAACCGTTGAGCTATGGCCATTTTGCACATATACCATGTCAGCATTTTTGTTAAACTTATTCTATTTTTGTTTTTTTTATTTTTTGTTGTTATTTTATGTTTCTGTAATTAATACTTGTGTCTTTACTTTTTTGTGTGTGTTTTGTATATATTGGTTTTATTGTAAATGTTTGTATGTGCAAATAAACGTATATTCATTCATTCATTCATTTACTTTTTTTGCATCATACACAAATTATCTAAATTTAGTTAACCAGACTATAATTTATCCCAAAATTTCCAGGGGATCCTGAGTAATGAGCGAGAAATCACGAAACACTTCTATTACTGAGTAAACTGAAATATAACTTAATTTTTACTAAGTTATTAGCAAATTCTAGGTACCTATTAATTTTTAAAATTAAAAGTAAATACTTACACTCTATGCACGGAAGCAAAGTGCTTCTATATTAGTCAGTCACATCATGTATTATATAGATTTCGATAAGGGTAATTTAAAACGCAACAACGAACGAAAAGTCGTGCCTGTATGATCAATAATATTATAGGTACAATATCCCATATTTTGTAAAGATATTAATTGTTTATATTTCGTTGGTATAGCATTTTTTAAAGCTTTAATATTTTGATGGCAAAGGTCGAATCCAATAATATATGGCGCAGTTATTATTCATACTGGGCCAGCCTAATACTCTTCCTACAAACCTCTTACCTTAGAATCAACATCTTCAGCCATCTTCTTATACTCCTTCATTCTCTTCGTATGAATATTAAGGATCTGCACTCGACCTTTTTCATCCGGCAATCCAATTTCCATTTGAACCTCCAATCGACCGGGTCGCATCAACGCTTCGTCTATCATGTCTCGACGATTCGTCATTCCAATTACAAGGATGTTGTTTAGTTGATCGACACCTGGAAAGTAAGTATTATTTTCGTATTTGTTTACTTATTTATATAGTACCTCAAGACTAATTACAAACATCGAACAGCATAGTTATAGTACACCCTGCGTTTTACGGGAATACGAGTACAAGGAATTTTTTTTTTTTTAATAACAAGACGTGCTCTTTGCTTGTTTCTAAAATAATAATAAGGAAATTCTTTTCGTTTTGTACGTAATATTCTGTGATTATATCCGGCGGACCGGCTGGCGTAGCTGCAAAAATAATTTGTGACGTATATGTTTGTTCTCGGGTCATGGTTGTTTGTATTTATATATGTATGTTTATTCTGGGTTCCCCCCCCCCAGTTTGCTGAATGGTCATCCATAAAACAAGCTCTGCTTACTTTGGGGTCATACAGTTGGTGTGTTTGTCTGGAGATTTTATTTTATTTATTTATAGCTGAAAAATAGGATATTGACCACAAGACAGTTTTGACCCATTTGAATACCCACACAAGCTCATAAAAAGAAACTTAATGAACCGTGTACTCATTGGCGATTCTCTTTCTTCTAAATAGTAAAGATACTGAACCATTTTAAAGAAAATGATCACTGGTAATGAAACGTGGATCACCTACGACAAGAACGGCAAAAAAGTCATGATCTAGAGCGGTCAACCCACACCAGACTGTGGTACAACCCGGATGGTACGACCCTGCATAAAGGTTATGTATGTGTTTGGTGAGATTGGGAAAGCATCGTTTGTTATGAGCTTTTGCCGCCGGGTGAAACCATGGATTCGGATCTTTACTGTCAATAGCTGTCAGCTGTCAATGAGGCTCAAGCAAAACATTTTGAAAAAATCGGCAAGAATTGAGCAACAGGAAGTGTGTGGCCTTTTATCATGATAACAACGGACCACTAACTTATTTAGCCACTAAGCAAAAATAAAGAGTTTGGCTGGGAAGTGTAAATGTGTCCACCATGCAGCCCTGACTTAGCACCAACACATTTCTACTTGATTCGGTCCCATCAAAATTACAAGATTGCAACAAGTTATTGGAATAAATTATATATAAGTATATAAAATATATATGTATATTATAATCAAATTTAAATATACTATGAAAAAAAGTGTTTTCATTATGTTCATGTATGATGCGAGAATCTTTTTCCCTGACCTAATATGTTTTCATATTAAATGTAACATTACTTATAAGTAAGTAAGGCTCAGTCGCTTTATTTAAAATAAAATAAATAAATTTACAAACAAAAAATTAAATTAATTAGCACTACTACATGTTTTGAAATGATCATGATCTTACCATCAATCTTAGACAGCAGTTGATTGACAACTGTGTCATGAACGCCCGTGTTCCCGCCAACTGAGCCTCGAGCTTTGCAAATGGCGTCGATTTCGTCGAAGATTATTATGTGCAGCCCGCTGTTTGGCCCGCACTGGAAGTTAATTTCTTTAATTATTATTACCATTAATATTCATTAAATAACTTTCTAGTAATGCTTTCAATGTATATTTATTAGTAAAAAAAATTTCTAATCTCGAAATTTACTTTACGGATAGTGATTAATTACTTCACAGCGAGCATTATTTTCATGATGACAAGATAAGGTTCGCGTGCCACTTATTCGGGCCGGTATTAAACGCATTGCTATGCGGCAAAATCAAATATGTGAATATGATCGCTCGGGAAACATACCACCCGGCAAACGTTTTGGATAACCCGAATTAATGCGCCGACCTAAATAAAGCCCGAATGATCTATGTGATCGTCACAATCCAAATATGTACAGTAATTGCTTTGAGCCGGCCTTGGCGTTCAACCGCCGACCTATTTGTTGAATGGCACGAACATGTTGTTAGTGCCCCTAATAACCCGCAACTTAGCAAATACTTGTGGTCTAATTAATTTAATTTTTAAATTAAAATTAATCTATTGTAATAGTTAAATTCAAGTTACGTGAATTAAGTATGCATCAGATACCTAAAAACTATACATGCTCCCCGGGAAACATCGCGAAAAAGTCTAAAGTCCATTCATTAAGGCTCCTGCTTTAGTTAATTGATATGACTTTTATGTGTGAAGGCAGGCATATAGAATTTTACGCCAACTTGACGGCGCCACAAATAAGAAAACAATACATACAGTCGACACTACATACCCTTTTTTCTTCCTCCTCAGCATCAGCAAATAAACGCCGAATATTGGCCTCACTCTCACCAACATATTTGTCCAATATTTGCGGACCGTTCACAATCTTTGGCTCACGAGCGTTCAACATATTGCCAATTTGACGAGCCATCAAAGTTTTACCAGTTCCGGGAGGCCCGAATAAAAGAATACCTTTGACGTGCTTGCAACCTGAGAAATTGATAAAGTTAATATTAGAGTCAAAAGAAAATAATAAACTGCTTAATAAAACAATTCTATGAAATATAGAGATGTTTAAAATCATAGAGTAATACTTTATAAAGTTTCTATGACTTATTGTTGTTCCACTAAATTGTTTAAATTTGAACACAATGTACAGGTAGCGTTTTCGTCTAATTTATGCGTCTAAATGAAGTCCATTTGCACAAAGATTATACATTTGAATTGCATCTATTTTTGGGCAACTATATTAAGGTAACATTCAAAATATGTATAGTAAACAAAACTGGTAATTAAACTATCTCAAATCCTGTTGAACAAAATACTCCAAAAATTTATTTTTGTAATAATATTCCTACTTAATAAAATTTATGTTTTTATAATAAATTCAATAAATTGTCCATCATACCCAACTGTTCGACGACCTCAGGAGGAAAGACTCGAGATGCGAATGCTCTTCTAAATATCGCATTGAACTCTTTGTCCAAGCCACCGATTCCCATCTTCCCGAAGTCCCAGTCAGGATTGATGATGGACTGTCGTGGCTGCTTTCTAAAAATAATATAAACGGCACATAAAAAGAAATGTCCCAATTGCAGTTATTCTGCTTTCAAAACATGGTTGTATGGGTTGCTTGCTTAATTCAAATTCAAATATTTATTCTCAACATTGACAATTACTTGTTCTTATTGACGTTAAATAAAGACTCTACCACCAGTTCGGAAAAACCTTCGTGAACTGGCAAAAATCTTCACAAGTATAATTTTTTCAAAATAAATTTACAGTGTCTCTCTCCCAACTATCTAAACGACGAACACCCTCAAACGACACCCCTTCACGAGCTTAACGCGAGATCGAGCCATCGCCCTCCTCAACCATATTAGAGGGAAGTGAGCGA
This sequence comes from Marasmarcha lunaedactyla, assembly GCA_923062675.1. Classification (NCBI taxonomy): domain Eukaryota; kingdom Metazoa; phylum Arthropoda; class Insecta; order Lepidoptera; family Pterophoridae; genus Marasmarcha; species Marasmarcha lunaedactyla. The sequence goes on from OV281341.1 coordinate 21,175,754, forward strand.
CCCGTCACCCGACGCTACCGTAAGAAGACATACTTTAGTGACAATCAATGACACTATACCCATTAAATGTTTGGTCATATTGAAACAATCATTTGATGAATGCAGAATTTTATATTTAGTACACTTATATCTACCAAGTATAGTAAGTATAGCAATAACTCTTTTTAATATAATCGTAAATTATTGAATCTTTTGCACCTGGTAAGTAATCAAATAAATCAAAATATTTATAAAGGACACATATCAATATTTTCATTGAATTCAACAAACCATATTACTTGTCAACGAAAGTAATTTAAGTAACATACCCTTTAGCTTTACCAACAAGGTTCAATGAGGAATTTTCGGCCTTGTCGAATTGAATGCAGGCGTCCGGCAATAGTCGGCCCATCCTGACTCTACGGGGCACCGACTTTGAGCCCTCAGCTAGAGTCTTGATGTCAATAGCTGCAAAACAGTTACATATTTATTACATTACCTATTGTGTAAAACTGTTTTTCACTAAACCTAGTTAAATGAGTTTGTAAAGGATCGCTCCATCGCTCCGTACTAGCCGCGCGTTGAGCACGCATGAGTTGCGATATTTTTAATAAACATTACTAAACACATCAAATTATGGTTCTCTGAAAAAATCTTTAGTTGCAAAATGTTTATAATTATTTTCATTTCATTATCTACGAAACTTATTATAACTCATTTTTTGTATCCGTTTTAAATATTGACTAAACATTTGCTTACTTACAAAAATATTGGACAAACGTTATAATAAAGTCGATATTTCTATTAAATATCAGATAGCTGCTTACAACAGGACTTATAAGGGTTATCGCGGTGTATTGCATGGCCACTCGCCTACACTTTTAAAATTTTTAATTTTTTAATCTTTCTGTATTTACTGTGAGATATACATAGCTTTGTTTACAACAAATAACATATTTCTTTCTAATGTTATGATAAAATATGGAATGTACATAATATATGCCGGTCTGGAAATACTGCAGTCAGCACGACACTAAGCTCTTTAGAAGATTTAGAAAGCCTTATTTATGTTTAGGTAGGTGTTATCAGAATAAAATATTTTTTCTAGACATGCTGTGAGTACAACTAGGTAAACTGTTAGATTTTTAATCACATATTAAGTAACCTGTTATTATTATTTTTTATTACGAGCACCCCTCTCTTTAAAGGAAACTTATAAGCCAGAATTAAATATCAGTACTAAATACTGTGCCATTGAATACCATAATGAGTTTTGTTTGGAATACTGAATTTAATGCATGGTTGACGTAACTTTAACTTTTACTTAGCCTTTAACTACGAAAGTCAATCGATTTGTTTTTGTTTCCTGTACAAAGAATCTAAAGTACCACATGAATATACAGGGTGTAACATAAAGGAAGCATAATACTTAAACGTCTGTAAATATACCATTGTTAAAATACACTGTAAAAGAATTGGAGTTATAGGGGCTGGTAGACTTGAAATTTTTTTACTCAACGTTTTTGACAGCCCTAAGTGGTTTTCATATCTACCTACGCATGAGGCATGCGAGGCGGCGCGGTGACGAGCGCAGCCGTCGTCACTTACCTACCTATCGAGTAGCACGTGATGCGATGCGACTGGACACGATTTTAGTTACTTTAATGATTTCAAATAAATAAAAAAACTAGTATTTTTTTATTTATGTGCGCCTCGCGCGCCTCATGCATAGGTAGGTATGAAAACCACTTGGGGCTGTGAAAGATGTTGAAGTAAAAAAAATTAAATGTGTGAAAGTCTTAACCAGCCCAAAAAACTCCAATTCTTTTACAGTGTATTCTAACAATGGTATATTTACTGACCCTTAAGTATTATGCTTCCTTTATGTTACACCCTGAATATCAGTACATTATTGTGGCAAAGACAATGAAAATAATTCTTCAGCTAAAGAAAATAGTGGTCAAAACTGCTTACCTTCCAAGTTCTTTACAACCAGAGACAGCACTTTCTTATCTTGGAAGGAGAATGCTAACTGCTGCCCTACTGTGAAAATTTGACTCGAGAACTGAATGAGAAAATCTCGAGCCATTTGTTCTGAATCATAAGGATCCAGGGAAGTTCTGTAAGTTAAGAATGTAGATTAAAATTTTTGTGAATTAGAAAAAGAAGTTAAAAGCCCTGCTAGTTTTAATAATCTCAACACTTTGTTAGACCCAATTATTTATCCACACATTATATTAATTACATGGTTAGAAATCTCACAGACAGTTATGTAAGTAATATATAAGGGAAGTTTATTATGAATTATTTTTTGAGTGATATATTTCAGTGTTATCAGAACATAAAAAAAAGCTAACAATTTTTCTGTTTAAAAGTTGAAGTTTTAAAATGATACAATAAGAATCAAAAGGTCCCAATGCCTTACCATGTTGTACATTTTCATATCACAAGAAAAATTCCCTATTTACATAATATTTATAAACTCAAGTAATATTTCATTAGTAAGTGAGTTTGCATGAAGCCAAAAAACTTACGTTTTCTTAAGCATGAAGTCTGCCTCCAAGGTCACACTGCACAAGCATTCTGCATTTTGTGCTTTAAATGGTTTAACATCTAAAGGCTGTAATATACATTTTAAAAATATATAAGTGACTATAGTGTAAGTATTTAAATGACATCTTTAAACAAAGAATTTACATATTCATGATCTTAATTCGTTCCAAATTTACCTGTCCAATAGAAAGAGTGGCCCATTTTCTTTGAGGCGCGGAGAATCCTACAGTTCCACGTTCAACTCCATTGTAGAATTTAACACTGAATACAAAATGCTGGGATGGTCCTGTGGATATCTCGATGTGCCTGGAAATAAATAATTACTATATCTAGTGACATAAATAAATATTACCTTAGTTATAGCAATTTTAACAGTGAAACTTTGAGAGAAATCACAATGATTTTATTCTCATAGTAACAATTGTTTTCTTTAATTGTAATCTGTATTATTCTTTAAAATAAAAAAGATTGCTATGAGCTAAAAAGAGCCTTTGATAAGTATTGCAAATAATACTGTCTCAACTTAGCAAATGTATGCCCTTTGGGTGTGATCTAATTCAGTTCTATTGATGTATTTTAATTTGTCAAGTCACATATTTGTAATATTGATTTTAAAATTTACTGTATGTTGTTCAAATATATAAAAGTTATAAGCATATGTTAAGTTTAATAACACTAAAGCAATCCACAGTTTTTACTTTTGGTATGACTTCTAAATCAGGTCCTTTAATGATCTTCAGAATATGCTTAAGTAGATAGTGTTAGAAATATAAAGAATTACATCATATATGGTCATAACAGAAAAGTTTACATAATAAAAACAATAATTTCATCCGATTTTTAAATTGTGGTGTAGTTATAAATAAAAATAAATAAAGGGAAACTCACTTGACATCACTGGGAAAATCATCTGGGTTGATGAGGGCGCAGTTTGTAATTGCTAACTCATCCGAAGGGCACCTAGCCGCCTTCATACGCTGAGTAATAAGGAAGAATTAAAACAATTTTATTATTTATTATGGAAATAAAGTCATACCTAAACAAAGTTTTAAATATATTATACTCACCAATGAAGACATGTTAGTTAAGTAACTTTGTCTTTAGGAAATTAATATTCATCCAATCTGGATTTTCTGTCCTCTCCCTCGGAGGAAAAATAGAAAATCGTTACTCTGTACGATTTTTGTTTGGGAAAATTTGAGCCTGGGATGAGAGAGAAGGGAACACAGCGATCAATAATCACTCATCCATCCACCTCGATGACGTTACTGACCGACCAGTATTGCCATTTTCATGATCATACAAAAAAAAAGAAAACAAGTCCTACAAACTCAACGCATAATAAGCAAACGTTATTTTTAATGTGACTTTGCATTATTAAAGAGCATGCTATTATTTGTCTAACGGTAAATTAATTTTTAATGATCAATATAATAATCGTTAGAAGTAGTTTTCAACTAAAGCTCAATTAATTTATCGATTTCACTTTCAATCCTTAAAAATGCAACACTACTTGATTGATCTATCTATAAAAAAAAAAGTTCAGTTCACAATCACTAATGGCCGCCTGCCGAAAGCGAAAAGTTTCTTTTTACGTTTAACCATTCATGGTGTATTTGTAAAATTTTCATTGCATGCGCCACGTTTACGGCATCGCCACAAGTTGTTATTGATAAATGAATATAACTCAGTTTCTGACTATGTGTCAGTGTAACGTTTATCAAGAACTATTGTAACCTCATTTTAGTTAGTGTCTTTTAAAATGGATCTTCCGCAACCTCCCCCAGGTTCGTCTGACTTATTTCTAAACAGTGTTCGCTTTTAGACTTTAGCACAAGAATACAAATTCAATATGTATATTGTTCTAGATCAGGAACTGCGCAACATTATAGATAAACTTGCGCAGTTCGTCGCTCGTAATGGTCCCGAATTTGAGAAGATGACAAAGACGAAGCAGAAGAACAATCCAAAATTCAGTTTCCTGTATGGAGGAGATTATTTCAACTACTACCAGTACAGAGTAACAACGGAACAAGCAAGTAAGCATGTTGCCCCAAGAGTGTAAATAAATTGTATCTTCGCGATCTCGCCTGATCGTTATTGGTTCTTTTAATGGCAATGTTTTGAAGTGAACCTCCGCTGTTTATAGTTCTAAAGCAATCGAGCGGTGGGCAGGCGGGAGCCGTGCCCGCCGGCGGTTATATGGCACAGAACAGGCAATATGTAATGGGCCAACAGGGCGGCGCTTCGGCCGTGCAGCTGGGGTTGGCAGCGTCGATGTCAGCTGCGCCGGCGCTGCAGCAGTGGCTCGCAGCTAACGCGGCGCCGCGGTCTGAACTGGACAACATCAATGGCCAGCTTGCTATGCTCAGGGAGCAGATTACACAGTCAGAAAATAATCTGAATGCTCAGCATACGGTTTGTAACATTTTCATTTTCATACTTCTATTTTGAAATCGTTTTTCTTGTCATTAGTACGCATAATTGTTTCATATTGTACTTAATTTCAATCAATAAAAAATTTAAATAAGTAATTGATATTATATAAAAGCCAGGGAAAAGTTTCTTCATATTTACACATCAAAAGTTTCTTCATTTGGATAGGATATTTAAATTTAATTATAATATGCTTAAATTAACCATTTTGTTCAATAACTTGTTGCCATCTTGTAGTAAGTGACATGATGTGGTTGCTGTAGAAATTTTGAGATTTCTGAATAAAAAACTGCAAGAATTAGCCTATGCCTCAGTTGTTGGCAGTAAAGATCTGAATCAATAGTTCAGCCCAGCCCTCAAAGCTCATAATAAACAATGCCCCTCGGATCCCACCAAAAACACATTACCTTATTGTGGGTTAATTTGGGTTTTGCCATAGTCTGTGGTGCTCAACCTGTCTTTGACCATGACCTTTTTAATATGTTCTTGATGTAGGTGATCTACTTTTCATCACTAATGATCATTCTTTTCAAAAATGGTTTAGTTTCATTACCTTTTAATAGAGAATCGAAAATAAGTAAACAGTTCATAATTTCTATGGTTCCCCAATGTCTTGCTTTTTTGCATAGACAGACTATTTCAAATGAGTTAATTTGGCAATTTCAAATTATTCAGCTTAGTTGTAAATAATGTTATACTGTTCCACTTTTAAAAAAATGTCATCTATAATCATACTTTATTAGGAACTGGGGTGAGCTGTATCTTTAATACAAAAATTTCCAGGTTCAAAATGCATTAACTGACTTTGTACTTCTTTAACAAAATGCATTAACTGACTTTGTACTACTTTAATAGACACTCCATTGTGACCATAAACATCACAATTTATTTTTTGTGATTTGTGACAAATTTTTCCTTTTTGTTGAATGTATAAAAATTTTGAGAATGTATTGAACTTCTTTTTTAGACTAGTCATTTTATCAAACAGAATAACAATTGAAAAATTATGGGATTCAGTATTTTTAAATTAATTTTTTTATTGTAACCTTTTACATACCACCAAAATCGGCCAGAAACAAACAATGTAACTGCCAGAAAAATTACAAAAGGTCACATACAAAATATGAAATGGCTTTTTCCCCAACCTTTTTTAATTTTTTTAAAATAATATTTAATAATAAATATTATTTAAAAAAATACTCACAATTCTGGAATGTGTTTAGTACTTTTATTAAATAATAGTATAAATTTCCTTTACAGGCCCTTATATTATTTTATATCTTCAAATCTATGTCAGGATTCTTATTTGCCTTATTTATTTGCTTACATGCTGTACTGCAATTAGCTGTAATTTATTTCTATATTGTGCACATTGTGTTTATGTATGTATTTGTATTGTGATAATTTACATTTCCCAGGTCCTTATCCAGCAACAGCAGGCCAAAATGAATGAGCTAGTGAATAAAGCTCAAGTGGAAACTATCCAACAGATGGCTGATGAAAATAACATCAATCTCTTAGAACTAGACAATATTCTACAACCTATAATTGACACATGTACTAAGGACAGTATATCTACAGGTGATTTATCTATTACACTGAAATTGTTTGTTGTAGAGAGAAAACTTACTTTGAATTAACTTATCTATTAACAGTTCCTGTTTTAACTAATTGTTTACAATTGTAAAAAATCTTTAATATTTAGTGGATTTAGAACATCAAGTTATCTGAAAAACTTATGAATACTTAATTTCTCCAAATACCCTATAGTGCATATAAGCATTTCTATGAAAAGAACAATTTTTCAGGCAAAGGTTGGATCCTTCAGCATGCAACATCACATGACTCGGGGAAAGTAATTTCCCAACACTTACTTAGAAAAGTGACTCAAACAGGCGCCCAGTTCACCCAGAAACTGCACATCATTTACCTTGTGAATGATGTCCTCCACCATTGGTTAGTATTCAACCATACTTAATATAGATCTATTTATTGTAATTAATTTTATATCCAATAAGTTTATGGTACGGCTGAGTCTTATTTTATATAAAATATCAAAAAAGTATAATAATTTGAGTATGATAAAAAAAACTTAATTTGATAAAAACATAATTGAAAGAGGAATGAATGGAATTGGATGCTCTTTAATAATGGATTTCTACAAATTTAAAATGTAAAATCATTGGTACCTGCTAAAAATTTGGGGGTATCAATTCAATTAGATTTTAACCTGTTATCAATGTTTAAATTGTACTACTATAACTAGGTAATAGTTTTGGAAATACTGGGATTTAAAATTTAACATTAAATATCTATCAAACATAAAGGTGTTTGTTAACTTTTACAAATTCAAAACTTTCTTTTAAAAAATATTTTTCATTGTTTCAATAAAGTATAAGTAATGTTTTTGCCTCAATTGTTTCTTTATATTGTTTTTAAAAACAAAAAACATTATAAAGGTATAAATTAACATCGCAATTTATACCTTATTATACATATACTTAAAGGTTTGTTCGTTTTGAAGTTTCTACTTTTGTGCATATGTTGTCACCATTTTTATCTTCTTTACATTGAATAGACCATCTGGTTTTCTATGACATATTATTCCTAATTACAGTGCTCGCAAAAACGCTGAAGATCTCAAGAAAAATTTGGAAAGTGTGGTGGTTCCAATGTTTTGCAATGCCAGTATAGGTAACATATTTATAATAAGAATCAAGATATAGGTCTCTATTTGATTGTTGTCACCTTCATATTAAAGCATCCTAGTTCATCATTGGTCTGGTTTGTACCAGTCAGGTAACTTGCTTGATACCATATTTGTACGACAACAATTTGAACTTTTTACTGTTTCAGCGGTCACTGAGGAGCAGGAGGCTAAATTGAATAAGCTGCTCCGGCTATGGGAATCCAAGTCCAACTATTTCGACAGTTCGGTCATTGAGAAAATGAAAAGCCCCACCAGTTCTTACCAAGAGTACCAAAACAATCTCATCACTCAGCACTCAAATGCCATAAGTCATTTGACTCAGCAAACAAAAACAACGTTTGAAAAGTATGTTTATTATATGGGTAATATTAAAAATATAATGAAGAATGGTTAAAATTTATTTTTCATATTTTCAGCTACCAATCACAGCATCAAGCATTTGTTGCTCACACAATGCAGCAAATTCAACAGTTGGAAATGCAGCGGCAAGCACTAGAAATGCAATCGAACCATGATCAAAACAATGACATGCAACAGAACAATTCACAAAACTCATTCCAAAATAATTATAATGATCCAAACATCTCCCAAATGATCTATGAAAAGAATTATAATTCCAACAATGATGGTTATGGAGATGAGTGTGGAGAAGGCTATCCTCGTTCGAACAACAGTTTGAGTGGCAATGAAAACAGTTATGACAGTCAATTGTTTGACCAGGTGAAACTAAACAACAGAAATGATCATATAGATGAGCCTGATTTGTCAGTGCTTCCAAACATAAACTTTTCAATTCCACCTCCTGGATTTGAACCAGAGCCTCCTTTGGCGTTTCAAAATGGTCTTCCAGATTTAAGTAAGCCCCCACCCGGATTCCCACCTTTCCCTGAACCTGAAGAACTGACGCCAAGTGTACCATACTTTGAATTGCCAGCAGGACTAATGGTTCCTTTAATTATGGTATGTTTTCTTTTTACATATAGATGTAATTTCAAATCAAGAGATATTAATAAGGTTTTATTTATTTCAGTTGGAAGATGACAAATACAAGCCATTAGACCCAAATACTATGAGATTACCACCTCCGGCGCCCCCGAGTGAAAGATTATTACAAGCTGTTGATGCATTCTATGCATCACCAAATCATGAAAGACCAAGAGACAAGTGTGTACAATTATTTTTTGTTCTATATCTTTTTATATTATACATTAAATATTTTATTGAACTTCTTTTTTTTTTCAGTGAGGGATGGGAAAAATTAGGTTTATATGAATATTATAAGGCAAAGAATGCAGCTAAAAAGAGAAAAGAGGAGGGAATTGCTCAAGGTATTAGAGCTAAGTCTAAGTCTCCAAGCCCAATACCTAAAGACTTACAAAAACAACCTACTCCTCCTGGTCGAAGATACAGGTATGTGTTGGGATATGTTAAATTTGAACTATATTTTGGTTTAAGTGTAAAAGTGGTAGGTAGGCTACTAATACAAATTGTACAAGCAATACATTACAATGTACTGGAGATGTGTGGAGATGGAAGATACCTCTAACAGAGATAAGCTCGCCCATTGTACCTGGCCAGTCAGAAAATTTTGTTTTTAGTTTCATAATGCTGGTTAAAAAAATTAGAGGAAAATTTAAATTTGGACAAAAAATATTTTTACTTTTAAAAGATCGCAAATATTTCTGAGTGGCCTAGTACAAAGGGCGAGCTTATCTTTGTTAGAGATATCTTCCAGCCAACCCAAAGAACAAAAATAATACAAATTACACAATAGTGTTAAAAAAAATAAAGCTAGCCAACGTCCTTGTGAGTGCTGCTTTTAGGGGAAACAGGACTCTTTTGAACCAGGTTGGCAAATTATTGGAATATAAATAATCTAATTTTCAAAATAAATTATAGTTTGCCAGTGTTCCATACATAAAAACTTTTTTTTTTCACAGTTATATTATGTAATTATACAGGGTGTCCCAAAATTCAACGTCAAGCCAAAACGGGACGATAGGATAGATGGTACCATCATCAGAAAACTTAGGAAAAAAATCCATATCATGTTCTTTGGAAATTATGGGCATTAAACAAAAAAAACAGAATTTCTCCCTTTTTTAACCATTTTTTGGTTATTGTGGTTAATGTTGGTTATTTTTGTCCATTTAAAACGTGTCACCATAATCCTAAGTAACGTATCTCTAAGCACAATAAAAAATAATAACACATTGCCCCAAATTTTCTTAGAAATAACACTTTTTGCCGAACTATGAATTCAACATTTTCAAAATATCACAACTTTGACAGAGCCTCCTGAAAAAAAATTGTACTCAAGTGCCTTGGCAAGTACCATCAAAAGTTGGCGGCTTTAATCAGATTTCCAAAATGGTACAACACTTGGTGGATTAATACTAAAAAAATATGTAAAAAAAAATAAAAAAATTGAAGTAATCCGATTTTATGCGAATCCAGATTACTTAGCTAAAATGTTTTTGATTTGCACAAACTCTTTGGTTGTCCTTAATTTTACTGTGATGATGAGAGAGATGGATTGTGGAGTTTGGCAAGAGTGAGCGAGACAGATAGTGACGCTACAAAGTCAACAAGAGTAAGTAAAATTTATAAAACAACAAAAAATCCTGACCTAGACCTAGCTCAGTGACTTAATTTTCGTTTAGGTTTATTGAAATTAAAATCTGATAGGAAATTCAAAAGTTGTATTATAACAATTGTTTGAAGGTTTTCCATCAACCTCAATACACGCCCTACGATCTTAAATAAGATCTGGCGATTTGACGGGCATATCCTCAAGAGTTAATCTCCTCAGCTACTTCGAAAATTCTTTCTCGCAGGTCGTTTATGCTCTCAATGGGCTTAGAATAAACTTTCTGTTTGAGACCGCCCTAATAAAAGAAATCCAGGGGATTTAACTGACTTTGATAAAAGTAACGTCACTATCTGTTTTTTTTTATTACAAGTTTTTTTATTTTTTACCGATATTTTTTTAGTAGTAGTACCAAGTGTTGTACCATTTTAGAATCATGATTAAAGGCGCCAACTTTTGGTGGCACTTGCCAAGGCACTCGAGTACAATTTTTTTCAGGAGGCTCTGTCAAAGTCGAGATATTTTGAAAATGTTGAATTCATAGTTCGGCAAAAAGTTTTATTTTTAAGAAAATTTGGACCAATTGTTTTTTTTTTTTTATTGCGCATGAAGATAATTATGTTATTTAGGATTATGGTGACACGTTTTAAATGGACAAAAATAACGAACATTAACCACAATAACCAAAAAATGGTTAAAAAAGGGAGAAATTCTGCTTTTTTCGTTTAATGCTCATAATTTCTAAAGAACATGGGATGGATTTTTTTGCTGATTTTTCTGATGATGGTTACCATTTATCCTATTGTCCCGTTTCGGCTTGACGTTGAGTTTTGGGACACCCCGTATACCTAAATGTAAAAATATATTTAAACGTGATAAAATCCGGTTAAAAAACAGGTTTTATGTTAGCTAATAATTAGTTATGATTAATAAAAATTCAATTTCAATTTTACAGATCAAAAAGTAGGACACCAGAGAAAGTTGTCACACCAAGAAAGTCCAAGTCAAAGTCAAGAACACCTTCTCCAAAAAGGAGATTGTCAACACACAGAAGGGAAAGAGACAGTAAGCATATATTTATAAGCTTTCTTAATACTATTTTTTAATATTATGACAAGACTTTCTTCCAAAATAGTTTTATCGAAAACCGTGTGCACCTACTCACTACAGTAGTACACAGAACTGTGCTACTGAGAAGCACACTGCAAAATCACATTTCGCATATTCGTATAACTAGCGATGGGAAAAATGGCTAACAATTTTTAAATTACGTTGTACTTTTTAAAAAAAGCGTGCTTAAAAAAGTGCTTTTGACTTAAAACGCTTTTTTGTCATAACACAACGTAACGTTTCCACAATCGTTTAGAAACTCGTTTAAACATATAAACGTAACGAAAGAAAGAGGAATAGCTTGTAGGTACTTATAGACGTTTTCTGCTTGTATTTCCAAGAAAATTTTTGATAATCAATGAAATTCCCTTCGTACTTGACTTTAGGCTTAGGACAATCTGAAATTATGGAAATAATTGGACTATGTAAATTCTATTCGATATCAACAAATAAGCGTAAGCGCAAACTAATCGCACACACGTACCCTTTCACAATAAAAAGCGTACTGAATGAAAAAAGCCAGCTTTTTGTTTAAACGAAAATTGTTTTCAAACGAAAGTTTCAATCGATCTTACTTATATTGTAATAAAGTCAAATATCGAATGAACATAGCCTACGAGACCTATGTAACGTAACGAGTTGGAGCACGTGCCAACTTGATATTGCCGTGAAATGTTGCGATAGTACTATAAATTTCAAATAGATGGCATGAGTTGTCATTAAAACTATTGGTACAATTAAACGTAATCGGCTTAAAATAAAAAGCGTCCTTGAGCGCTTATGTTGAAAAGCATGCTTTTTTAAGTGCTTTTCGTTTAAACGATCACCTCTTAGTATAACCATTTTGGGTTGGTAGTTCTGAATGTTTTTTTCAAATAATGTTTGGCGCGTAACCCTTCGTTTTTTAGCAACACAGGCTAGTAAGTCATAAAAATATTTTAAAGGAATTTCTTGCTGTGCTTTTTAATCATTTTTGATTATTTTTATCTTTGTTTCACCTCGTTTCTTTGTACGTATTTATATCACACACTTACTGAGGCTTAGCGCGCTCCAAAGATGTGCAAGGGTGCGTAATGGTGAGTCCATGGTCTTCAATGTGCTATGCGTATGTTTTCCTTGCGCTCTGCCCAACTTTTTCTCACACTTTTAGCGGATACGCACCATAAGTCACCCCGCATACAGTTAAAAAGGAAGCACATTAAATACTTCTCTAATATAGGTCAGCGGAGATCAAGGTCGCGGTCGCGATCGAGGTCGAGGTCACGGAGTAGGTCACGTGACAGAGACAGACATCGCGACTCGCCGCGGTCGAGACGAGTCGAGAGATCCAGATCTACCACACCACCGAGTTTCCTGTAAGTAAAGTTTACTTTTACTACTTTATGCTTTCGAGATTGCGTTGACTGTTGTGGTGTTGGATAAATCTTATACTCTACTACCTTTTCAAATCTGTACACCCATTGCGCCATAACCCATTGTGCCGATGTGTCATACTAGTTATTACTGAGTTTGTACTTGATTTAGCGGGCAGGTATCCAATTTATGTTATTATCGACTTCATCTGCATCTGAATTCACGCAAGTCCTATCTGTTTCATTGTTTTATTAGCAGATATAATTGGTTCATCGCCTTTTTAGTTCTTATATTTCGAGTAGTAAAAAAGCTTTTCAGACCTTTGATCCTATATTCGAAACGCAATATCGCAAATTAGATACAATAGATTTCAGAGGAAAGAAAAATATCTCTGAGTAGTTGGTGAATCAACTTTAACACAATTTAGTCAGGTGTCCTGTATTGAAAGCGTTGTATCGTAATTCTAGTCAGAGTCGCTCTACTCAGAATGTAAATAGTTTCTAATTTTAAAATTTGTACTTTGATTAAAAATTGCTTCAGAAAGTTATCACATTCGGCTACAATATTACTAATCTGGCGTGTATTTTAACAGAAATATCTATATGCGGGTAAGTTTCTGAAATCATCTCTTTAGAAACTTAACGAAACCTTGAGTAAATATTTTACATATTACTATTTAAAATATTTTTTAAGTTGCTAAGTTAGTCATAACAATCGATCACATAAAAAATCTAGAAACACGATCAGAGTCAGAAGAACGTCTACACCAAAAGAGTGCCCAAATGATTATTTGGGTTCCCTTTCTATTTTCATTGAAATTGAAATTGCATTCGGTCATTCCGACAACTAGCATAACAAGAAATCTAAAAATTACACGTCTCTAAAAAAGAGTGAATTATCGTATATTTGGTAACATATTTGTAATTATGATCACTATATTTGGATACTTATTTAGTCAAAAAATCAATACAAAATCTTGTTTTTAAATTACAAAATCAAGCGCCGAGTTACATAAATAAAATAAATTAAATCTTTTCATCGGCTTTCTAAATTTTATTATAATACATGCACGTAGGGTTGTATTTGCAATTACATAGGTGGTTGTGTACATGACGTTGCCATATCGTAGAATCGCCCACATCGTGAATTTAGATCATTACAAGAAATGGTCGCGTTTCTTGAAACGATCGGCCACATGAGGCTTAGCTAGTACTTACTAGTAATACTTAAATGGAAGCAACATCTAAAAACTCGGCTATGACGGCTGCGACTGCCTGCTGCAAAAGATTGTTGTTTCTACTTAAGCCATTAAGAATGTTCACATGATTCATTACACCCCTGAACTTTGTTTCTTTTAGAAAGTCTAATGCTTATTCACAAACTTAAATTCTTCAAAACAAAATGTTGGGTGTATAAGGAATTTCGGAATATAGTCGAAACACACATTAATCGATGGACGATCTGAAAAGAGTGTCTGAGCTGGGTGTGCACTTACATTGTCTGGCATAGTTGACTAAACTTATGGCGACATATCGAAAGTGGTTAATTTGTTTACACATTGTCAGAGCCAGCAAAGGAGATAGAGTAACATTTATCCACAAAAAAGTCCTGTTCTCTATTCCTATCACTGCATAGTGATTAATAGTTATGTGATAATAGGACTTGTGATTATAAGGATATGGTTTGTAACGGGCCGATAAAAACAAGTTTCGTATTTTACAGAGGAGGATCGTTCCCCACAAATTCAGGAGGCATAGACCCTACAAACAAAGGACACCAGTTGCTACAGAAGATGGGCTGGAGCGCCGGCGGTCTCGGTGCGTCGGGGCAAGGCATTGCTGAACCCATCAGCGGTGGCACAGTTAGAGATAGGCAAGATCAGTACAAAGGTGAGATGCCAAACTAATGCCAAAGTGGATCTGTGTATTATGCTGTGGCATCTTAGCACCTCAATTAATGGACCTAATCAATGTAGCTTTTCCTTGTTTGTCAGTTAAGATGAATCAAGAATATTTTTTCAGCCGTTAGGAGCAGTTAATTTTTGATTACTTTGTATACAAAAGGGTCTGGTTTTTTTACTATAATTATTATTTTACTACAAACGAAAAACATTGCAGCTTTTGTAGTAATCAGATTTTCTTTGAAATCGAATTTGAGTAGTAAAGTAGAAACCCACCTTCCCATTCATGCCTGGACCCAGGGCTTTTGTTAACATTATTTAATTTAAATTTAAGCTACTGATAGATTTAATATTAACAACAAAATAAAGAAAGTTTCAGAACATTTTGCAATCTGAAAACAGAGTTATAAATACTTGAAATATGGTAAGAAAAACTAGGCTACATGTTTTTTAGTGAATTTTAAGTAATACACACAGTTCATTCAAATTTTTTTGTTAGTTTAAATAAGGATAATAAATAATTCTCAAGAAAATATAAGCTTGGTACATACCCTGTTAATTGATATTGCATAGTGGAGACCCGATTGAAACACTTATTTCACTTCTTTATAGAGAGCACGAAAAGAAACGAAACGAATGACCGTTGGAGATTTGACATATGCTATATGACACATACTGCTGTGATGCCAAAATAAAAATGAAAAATCCATCATACTTTTCAAATGTTTTTTTATTGATAACTACATATAATGTGTAAAAATGTTTCAATATTTGTGTGAAATAATCAAAAAAGTATTAAGCATATTTTTTTTTTGATAAATTCTTGATATTTCCAAAGCAATAATCATAAAAATGTGAAGACATTAATCAAGCTGTAATCATAGTACTTTCATTTCAATTTTTTTTTGTATCACAGATCTAATACTTTTGTAGCTTTTTTATGCAAATACAGAATAGTTTTTTGCATTTTTCAACATACATTTCGTTTTGTTAACCGCCTCAACTTTCTTTTTCCTTTAGTATTGATTCCTCAATTTTCACTTCCGTATTCAAGTATAAAAATATTTTTTCTGTAATTAGTATTTTACTACGAACGAAAATCATTGCACTACAATCCACTTCTAACCTTTATACATTTATTCAAGCCATTTCCAGCGTGTGTAGTTATCAAATAGGCTTTGAAATTGAATTAACGTGGTACATTTAGTGTTGGACAATTATATGTATATATCCACTAGACTTGACGGCGAATCACTTTATTTCAGCTTATGTAGCGCAAACTCTATTAAAAAAATCTATCGGAACCGAGACCAGCCAGCTTGAAACGATTTTTTTCAGTGGTCTGTTAATCTCCGCAGCAACAGTGTTAATGAAGTCTACTTAACCTGAATCATTTTGAAAGATGAGTCGGACAGCCTAAGTTACCTGCATTCTGTGAAAACTGATCAGTTTCTCGTATCTTGTTCTTGTAAAGTAGGAATATATTACATTGACTTTTGACTTTTAGCAATAATGTAGTAGTTTTTCAAGAATGGAATAAAAGTAGGCATATCAAATTGCAAATATTGTAGGGTAAGCTGTCCATTTTTTGACACCTGAAGGGTTGCTCTTGTAGCTGACAAGAACAAGATACCTCATAAGCATACCACGATAGAACATTAGTATACTAACCACAGTTACCCATGCGAATATTTATAACGTCCGAACATCGTCATATACTATGTATTTTTTTTTAATTTAAATAAATGGTAGGTACATGATTTATCCAATTATTTAAGTACATATTCCTATTATAGCCACCTCAGACTGACCGGAAATTATTCACATAAATTAGACAGAAATAAATGTATAGTTGTAATTACATGGTTAAATTATAGTTTATTTATTTATTTAAAAATTTATCTACACACACAATGAGAGAGAGCTTATATTGTATTCAGAATGGTACATAGGTGCAGCTTATTTCTATTAGAAATCTCTTCCAGCCTACCTGTGACTGGAAATAATGATGCTGAGCAAAGTTAGTGCGTACTTGAGTAAGTTTAGTTAAAAAAACATAAATACATAATTGCTTACCTTAATAAACATGCATAAACATACACAAATACAACAGTATGATTTCAAATAAAATCAGTATTATGTCGGAAAATAATGTGTACGACGATAACTGTATAATTTAGGTCTGAGAAAGGAAGTGTTCTCTTACTCTGCCTTTAAAAACTGGAAGTGATTTTGCTTCACGGATTTCGTGAGGAAGTGCATTCAACAGTCTAAGAACTTGAACTGTGAAAGATTTGGAGAAAAAGGCTGTTTTGTGAGGCTTCGTGTACAGCAGTGTGCGTTTGGGCTGTCTGCAATGAACGTCTGTTGGACATAAGAAAGAGAAGCGCTCACTCAGGTATTTCGGAGAGGATGAATTGAAAAGGACGTTAAACAAAAAACAAAGTATTCGACAATTTCTGCGGAGACGGATTGGAAGCCAGCGGAGTTGCTTTCGACATTCTGATACATGGTCAAACTTCTTTAGGCCAAAAATAAAACGTATGCGTAAGTTTTGTAAGCGTTCCAACTCATTTTTTAAAGTTCTTCCGAAACATCCGGGTAGCACGCATCAGCGTCAATAATAGGCTGCATTATATAAATATAAATTGAATAATATAGTTTTTAAAGGGCTTAGAATAAAAAACAAGTCAGGTCTTAAATCTCATATTTATTCTAACTGAACGATATAAGATGATATTTAGGCACATAATAGGAATATTGAACTTTATCTTTCTTTCCTTTTCGGAAACCCTTTTTTGTAGCAGACTTGAACACAGTCATAATTCATAAAATCTACATTTCCTTTATATTATATATATCTTTAAAATTCTCTAGGTATTTTTGATGACACATCTATTGCGAACATTGACAACAGTTTGACAATGGGAAGTCAGAAAATGATGCTGCTGGATGACGTCATATGAAAGCAATTAATTTTCTCATGGGTAAAATAAGCTCAATCGTATTATTTAGAGAAAAAAGTCGATGAAAGGTCGAAATGTTTTTTTAAGATCTGGAATTTTTCTTTACATACCGAATGACAGCAGATTGAATGTAATTTAAATACTCTTTCTTCTTTTGTTCTATAGCTATAGAAGAGCAGAGTGGCTCGAATGACTGTTAATCAAGCAATGTAGTTGTTCTAAATAAAGAATTTTGAATTTCTATGTCATCAGTTTAATTTAATATTACAGATTTGCTTAGACTGCTGTTGGGGTTCTTGAAATGAAACACGGATTTAACCATAAAACTTAAAACCGACGCTCTCGATGATCCCGTTTTTTTATTATTATTATTCATCTGACATTTGTAGTGATGTCACCTAATGATTAGTGTTGTACCTAAACTCTACAATCCCTTCTTTCCTTTATAAAAACAAAACAATATCTTCTTACATGCTAGGGTGATTTCAAAATACCTAATAATGATTACTCTCAATCATGTAATGATAATTAAGTCTTTACTTAAATTACAATTAGATACACCTGCTAATCAAAATGATTATAAAGTTAAAATGAATTGAAAAGAACCTAGTATTTCTAATTATTTAGTTACTAGCAGTCTTTTCTGCATATAAATTATATTCTTAAGACAGAACAGAACACAAAATTACTTATCATAATAATTAACTTACTTACTTTATTAATTAACTTATGTTGATAGCAGAAAAGAATTAATGAACTAAATAATATGAATTAGTTAAGTATTAAGTTCTTACTTTGATTATTTTGCTCACATTCTAGGATGAGACCTAAAACAAAGTCTTTATATTTATTGGGAAAATGTCTAGTCCTTTGCTGTTTTTTGTCGGTTGTATCGGAGGTTAAATGTATATTATTTGGTTGAGTCTTTTCCATTATATCAGAGCGATTCAGGTCAGAGACAGATGAGTTGTCTTTGTCAGTAGTCATAGGCATGTCGGGGACCTCAATGTCACACTCTTTTTCCGTTTGGTCTTCAAATCTGCTCATATCCCTTTTATATACAGGCTGGAAGTGTTAGGAATTTCTTCTAACAATGCTTCCGCTAGGAGATTGTGCAGCAATAGAGTTACCCTTTTTCCAAATCACTGTATGTTCTATCGGTGAAAAGTTGGTAGATAATTTATTTTCTTTCTTTTGTCTCACCAGTACCTTGTCTCCAGGTTTTATTTCAGATTCTTTTGCATGTCTCTTCTTGTCAGCATATTCTTTAAATTGGTTCTTTTTATATCTGTCAGTATCTCTCATTTCTTCATCATTAAAATTCTGTTCATCTAGTTGTATTTCAGGTATTTTATTTCTTAATTTTCTCCCTCTAAAAACATTTCCAGGTGGTAATCCTGTACTCGAATGTGGTGTAGTTCTGTAAGCTAAAAGATAAATTAACAACTCTTTTCTCCAACCTTTCTTTAATCCTTGTGCAATTCTTAGTCTTCTAAGAACATTTCTATTTTGTCTTTCAACCTCTCCATTTGCTTGTGGCCACAATGGTGTAGTATGTCTTAGTTTGATGTTATTAGCTTGTAGAAATGTTATGAACTTTTGATCTCTGAATGCTGGTCCATTGTCACACACAATCTCTTCCATAATAACTTCACGGGCTATAATCTTTTCTAAAGTGTTGATTGTTGTATTGGCTGTTTGATTATTCAATATTTCCACTTCAAAGTATCTACTATAGTAATCAATAACAAAGAGTAAGTAGTGACCAGATGGTAGAGGGCCAAGATAATCAATTGCTACTAGTTGCCACACTTTACTTGGCAATTCTGTAGGTGTTATTGGTTCTGGGTTAGTGTTTTGTCGCACCAGCCTGCATCCTTCACAAGAGTCAATCCAGAATTCTATATCTTTATCCATCTTTATCCACCATACTTTTTCTCTGAGTCTAGATTTTATTGAGTTTTTAGAAAGATGTCCTTCATGACCTGCATCCAAAATCCGTGGTATCAGTTTCTTAGGAACAATCTCCTTATGGAACCTCTCATTATGATGTCACTCACAACAGCTAATTCTGTCTTTATGAGTTCATATTTCTTCAGATCTTTCGTCCAAGAGTCTTTGTAAATGGCTTCCTTTAACTGTATTAGCTTTTCATCAGTTTGAGTAGCTTCTTGTATTTCTTTTAATGTCACAGCTTTAACTTCAATAAAGGCCAACAATGTAACATCTTCAATGTCTTCTGTGGTCATTTGAGAACTGTTAGCTGTATTTAATAATCTAGAGACTGGATCGGCTATGTTGGTCTTACCAGGTTTATATATTACTTTGAATGTGAATGGTTGCAGTCTTAAAACCCAACGTTGAATTCTCGCACTTGGTTTAGATTTTGGAGAATATATAATCTCAAGAGGTTTGTGATCAGACAGAATAGTGAATTGTTTTCCTATCAAGTATATGTATAAATTCTCACAAGCCCATACAATGGCCAAAGCTTCTTTTTCAGTCTGTGAATAGCGTTGCTCTACTGGTGATAATGCCTTGCTAATGTACTTTATTATGATAGGTTGATATTCACCTTTGATGTTTTGGTGTTGAATTAATACAGCAGCAATACCAACAGGGCTTGCATCTGTCACAAGTGTTGTGTTCGCATCTTTGTCATAATAGCCTAAAGCTGGTGCTTTAGAGATGCATTCTTTGAGCTCTTGGAATGCCTTTTCATGAATGTCTGTCCAGGTAAAGTTGCTATCCTTTTTAGTCAAATTTCTCAGTGGTTCTGATAATGTGCTAAAATTTGGAATAAATCTTGCAGAAAAGTTGACAAGCCCAAGAAAACTTCTGACCTCAGCTTTGTTCTCTGGAGCCCGGAAATCCTGTATCACTCGTTGACTGGTTGCTGTTGGTCTAATACCATCTGCTGAAAGATGATGTCCGAGGAAATTAATCTCAGTTACACCAAACAAACATTTATTTTCATTTAATGTAATGCCATTTTTATGTAGTCTGTCAAGTACTTGTTCTAGCCTGGAGTTATGTTCTTCTATTGTTCTTGCACCAATCCTGATATCATCCTGACTATTCGCAACTCCATCAATACCTTGCAATAAGTGAGCAATAACTCTTTGAAACATTTCACTAGCGCAGCGAATACCAAATAACAAACGTTTATAGCGAAACAGGCCTAGGCTTGAACTAAATACAGTTATGCTTCTTGACTCCTCTTCCAACTCAATTTGATGATAGCCCCATTTAATATCAATGGAAGAAAAATATTTGCAGCCATTGAGATCTGCTAAAAGCTCTTCAAATGTTGGTAATGGCACTCTTTCACGGAGTACTGCTTCATTTGCTCTCCTCATATCAACAACAAGCCTGTACTGGTCCTTTTCCTTTTTACTGACAATATGGCTGGGAGAAACACAGGGTGTTGGTCCGGTCACAGGTTCAATGATGTCATTGTCAAGTAGTTCTGTAATCAATTTTTGTTCTATGGGTCTCATATTAAATGGTTGACGCCTTATGGGCTGAGCAATTAATTTTACATTTGGATCTATTGGAATTCTCAACTTAAAGTTCTTTAATTTACCTACTCCATTGAAAATATTTGTTTAATACATCACTCTTTTGAAATAAATAAGTTATTTGATTAATAGGTCCAACTTTCAATAAACCAAGTTGGGTGGATGTCTGCCTACTTAACAAAGATGGCCCATGACCCTTATAGACAAGAATAAACGTTTTAACTTTTTTATTAGTATCAGGTGAAGACAAAATTGTTTTAAATGTACCAATTTGCGTTAACTCTTTACCACCATAAGCAAAATATCTTTGATTAATAGATGTATTTAATTGACAGGCCAGACCGGCTTTAACAAGCTTTTCAAAACTATTTTTATCAATTACGTTGACTGAAGCACCTGAATCTATTAAAAACTTACAGGATATATGAGTTTCTCCGACATTTATTTGATATTTGTAGTCCTCATTATTAATTGTAAACACTGAGCTTATGTTGTCTTCATAGTAGTCTTCTTCTGTACCACTCTCTTCTGAAACACTGTCTTCGGAAGCACTCTCTACTATATATTTCACATACCTCTTCTTTTTCTTATTCTTGTCCTTGTTCTTATTTAGAACTATCTTAGTCTTGCAGTATTTAGCAAAATGTCCTTTAGTGTTACATCTGTGGCATATAGTTTGTAACGCAGGACATGTCTTACTTTTTGCCATGTGTCCGGCACCACCACATCTAAAACATTTAAATACTGCATTAATAGTTTCATCTTCCTTTTTCCTTACTTCTTCTTTCTTTAAGTGTTCATTGCGGTTCTCCAATTCATATATTCTTGCAATTTCTTGTAGTTTTATTAGAGTCAACTCTCCTCCTTTTCTTAGTAATTTTCTCTTTAATTCCTCTTGCTTGCATTTTTCTATGACTTGATCTCTGATTACCTCTTCAGCATTCTCGAACTTACAATACCTGCTTGCTGTTCTCAGGCGTAGCACAAATTGGTCAACAGTTTCGTTGTCACACATCGAAAGTGTTCGAAAACTTTGTCTTTCATATGCAATATTAACTGCTGGTATGAAGTAATCATTTAATTTCGATACAAAATTTTCGAAAGTGTCAATATCTTGTTTTACATTTTCATATATTTCTTGCACCTTTGTACCTGCTTGGTGTAGCAATCTCGCTATTTTCTGCTTATCAGACAGGC
Organism: Marasmarcha lunaedactyla; assembly: GCA_923062675.1. Classification (NCBI taxonomy): domain Eukaryota; kingdom Metazoa; phylum Arthropoda; class Insecta; order Lepidoptera; family Pterophoridae; genus Marasmarcha; species Marasmarcha lunaedactyla. The sequence continues at coordinate 21,198,069 of OV281341.1, forward strand.
CAACTATGCCATTAATATAATATGAGAAGTTTCTTAACCAGATTCTCCATCTCTCGCCTACTGTTTGAGGCTCTACGAACGGGTCAAAAGCATAATCTGCCAATACATTTGGTTCACTAAGTCCAGATAGCGCCATTCTCGTTTTTCACAAAATTTTATGTTCCAATACACTAATGAATGCAATTTTGCGCATTGCACATCCTCGTCGCCAGTTTATTGTTGGGGTTCTTGAAATGAAACACGGATTTAACCATAAAACTTAAAACCGACGCTCTCGATGATCCCGTTTTTTTTATTATTATTATTCATCTGACATTTGTAGTGATGTCACCTAATGATTAGTGTTGTACCTAAACTCTACAACTGCTACTACGATCTAAAATATTCATTCCTATGAAATATTCACAACTGGTCAGTTTGTCTTTTTTTTTTAGATATAATTAGGTATATATACACAAAAATTTAGATTCTAATTCAAAAACTTCACTCTTTTGATAATGTATTTTGTAGCTCGCAAAAAAATAATTCAGCTATTTTAATGTAAATGCGTAAAGTACATAATTTGACTCTCATTTAACCTTTATAGGACGTCATCAAGTAGCATCATCTAACTTCTTTTTGATTAAACTGTCATGTCCATGTTTGAACATTGGTTCATAGAAAATTGTAGTTTATTCCAGGACATAAAATAGACTTATCTTTATCGATCGCCAAACGATATCTACTCCGTGAGCTCATAACATATGATTTTATTAAATATTAAAATTCAATACTGCACACAAGACAGAAATATTCAAATAGTTTTCTTAAAACACCTTCCTATTTTAACCGCCTTTTAATGTTTAAGCGGTTGTGTTTCGGAGACAGGGAATGAACAGCCAGTGTCCATTAAGGGTACAAAGACAATTCCACAGACCTATATTAAAGTATAAGCCGCAGTTTGATCTGTGTGTCGAGTTGTCAATTTTGGATCGGACTAAAGTGTTCCAGTGCGTATTTGACAATTGCCGTAGTAAAGCGTGTAACGTTCCAAACGAACATGGTTGACTTGCGAATCGATCTGTGATATAAAATTATATAATCCATTGCGGTACAAAAATTCACAAATTAGGGTACCATTACTAAATTAGGCAGTTACGTCACGGTGAGCAAGAAAAAGTTGCATCATCTACTTCAATATAAGTATGTGGTCTATTCCAACTTAGACTACAACAGGCAACACACAATCGATAAGTTATTGACTTATCGACTTGACATTAACGACTAAGTACTGAACAAAAATAAAAAAAATTAAAGATTTAAAATTTAATGCCAAACTACTAACAAGTTAATTTCCACAATGTTTGTTTTGGAAATCTAAGTCTGTGTAGTGTATCCATAGGTTGTATGTATCACATTTATCAAGTGTATTTATATGATCATAAAACGTAATTTTTATTATTGCAGGAATTGGAGTAAACTTAAATGACCCATATGAAAACTTTAGAAAAAACAAAGGTGCAGCATTTATAACGCGAATGAAGGAGAGAGCTTTGGAACGGTCATCGTGATCAGAACCAATAATAGTGTGAGTGTATGTGTAAAAGAGTAAAAGAGTTATGTCTGGGAAATGTTTTAAATCAACATAGAATAAATTATCAATTTTTATTAATATAAAGCATTTTTATTTTAACATTCTTGTACTCTTAGTAGTCCGGTCAAATTAGACCAAAAAATAGGGGTGAGGTTACAATAATTTCCACTTGGCTGAAAACTGGTAGGATTGTCCAATACACTATTATAAAAGGAATGTGAGTCCTTATTGATCCGGCCCGTGCAAAAACTTTACTCGGTGTCAAAGGTCACAAAAACGGGGTTTTCGCGATTTTCAGCAAATCGGTAAGTTTTATCATAAAATTATCCCAGACAAAAATTGTAGGTCAGATAATTATCTATTAAAAACGGCCTAATACTTCCCTTTTTTAGATATAACGATTCAAAAAGTTGAAGAGTTGTAATCGTCATAATATGTATAAGTACACCACGTATATACATCAGTGAAGCTGTAATACAAGTAAAAATATCGTTCTATCGGTCAGTGTAACTTACACATTAAAAAAATGAGAATGTCGGGTAAAAGAAACCCATTCATTTTATACGCCAGTGTAACCTTAAGCAACATCTGTCTCTTATTCAATTGTTTGCGTGGCGTACTAGGGTCGTATATCTGCTTTATCTTAGAATGCCCAATACATTCAATGCTACGAGGGTGGATTGAAAAGTTCTCGGTCTAACACAGATAGCGTTGTCATATTATTATAAAACTACCCTCATATGAAACCTAGACTCTTTGTCAGTCTCTGTGCAATTTCTTTCTGAGATACATGCGTAATTATTTATTTTATTGAACATTAAGTGAGAGTAAGTTTTATTAATTTTGAAAATGGATAGTTTAGCACCGTGCCGTGATCAAATACCTCCGCAAGATACACTTAACTCCAAAGCAGATTCTTGAAGATATGGTGGCTACTCCAGGAACATCTGTTCCGTCGTATACAATGATAAAAAAGTGGACAGCTGAATTGAAACGTGGACGAGAGAGCATCAAAGATGACCCCCGCTCTGGACGGCCTTCTACAGCTACGACTTCGGAAAACATCAATATGTGACCTCATTACGGAAGACAGAAGATTGAAGGTATCTGAGATAGCTGAAGCTCTAGGGATTTCATATGAACGTACACAAAATAAGGTCGTTATCGAATTAGGGTTCCACAAGGTGTCTGCGAGATGGGTTCCGCGGCTCCTTTCAGTTGAACAGAAACGAACTCGGCTCACGATTTCTAGAGACTGTTTAGAGCTTTTTCAAGCTGATCCAAACGAATTTTTGTCAAGGTTTGTTACTATGGACGAAACATGGGTTCATCACTATACTCCTGAATACAAACAATGGAAAAGACTCCGATCTCCGACCCCCAAGAAAGCCAAGGTGTGTTTTTCAGTAAACAAGGTAATGACATCCATTTTCTGGGATTCTAAGGGTGTTATCTTGGTTGATTACTTAGAGCTCAAACTATAAATTGTGCATACTACTGCACACTATTACGTCCTTTACGCGAAGAAATAGTCTAAAAGACCAGGATGGTTGACCAAGAAAGTTGTGTTTCATCAGGACAATGCTCGTGTTCACACATCTGCAGAATCGATGGCTCAAATAGTGAATTGTGGTTTCGAATTGCTTCCTCATCCCCCTTATTCACCTGACTTGGCACCTTCGGACTTCCACCTATTTCCCAAACTAAAAAACACTTAGGTGGAATGAAATTTTCTACCAATGAGGTCAAAGTGGCCGTAGATGCCTTTTTCGAAGATCTTGACGAGACCTTCTATTTAAATGGGATCAAAGCTTTGGAGGACCGCTGGACTAAGTGCTGTGACCTAGGAGGAGAGTATGTAGAAAAATAAACATAAAAAATTGCATTATTCCGCGAACTTTTCAGTCCACCCTCGTATTAGTCTTGAGTGCCGCTCCGGATTGAAAACATGTGTTTATTGTAACCTATTTTTTGCAAGTAATGCAAGTACTGAAAGAGCTGATAAATTTTCTGAATATCCTAAAAAGCAGAAATCTGTGACCATACATGTGGACTGTCGTTAAAATTATACTCGAAAGTGTTCTATTGCTGCAGCCATTAAAAGACTACATGAAGAACAAGAAGCCAGTACATCTACTAAAAGTCCTCCTCGTACTAGAGCACGTGTAAGTGAATCGGCTTTTTGTTTTAAAAAACAATGAAACTAGTGTTGAATTTTGCTATCACTAGTTCCACATTATCATTTCAGGCACTTTTTAAGGGTGTAAAACTAGGTACTAGAGGAAAAAAGGTTTAGTTTATACAGGGTGTTTGGTAGAGGGTCCGACAAACTAAGTGAGCGTGCTCGGGAACCCATTGGAAAATACAAGTTGGCCAAAAAAAATCTCTCACCCTCTATTTCTTTTTAAAGATTTTTTTGTTAATTTTTCGGTTTTCACCAAAACTGTACATATTTACCTTCATAACATTTTTAAAATCCGTTTTAGACCGTATGTTTTTACTTTATTTTGGTCTCTGATGCATCTTTAAGTCACGTAAAGCAAAATTAGATGCAATCAGAGCTAACTAACTGATGTAGAGCTCATAGAGTGAAAAAGTCAAAATAAATTTTACATCAAAGTTCAACTATGACAATGATTTTAAAAAAACCACTAGCAATGCTGGAGGTAATATGCGTTTAAAAACTTCTCTATTTATCACTTATTACAACGACATAATAAATTGCTATAATACTCACCAGCTTGTTGAGTAAAGATAACATTAAATGTAACAACCATAACAATAAACAAATGTGTCATCTACGTAAAGTAAGGGACCAAGTTCGACGAGCAGGTATAAAACAATTGCTATTAGTTCTTCTTTCTCTGTCTCTCAATGAACGCAGAGGCGGCGTGCTAAGGCTAAGCTACCGGTTATTTAAACAATAACTTACACATAAGTAATCAGTCGAGCCTTGACTGCTACCACTGTTTGACGCGTGTACGATCAATCTAGATTCTCATTTGTTTTTCCTTGTTTTTTTGTTTTGTTTTTACTTTGATTTGTTGAACTGTTACCGTAGTTAACTGTTATCGTTGATTATTATTGTTGCTGTTGCTGTGTGGATTCTTTCTGTGCTGACATGATGGAGTTTAGTTACGAAGAATACGCCGACATGGTTTTTGTCTACGGCCGAGCTGATGGGATCTCACGTGCAGCACAAAGAATGTACAGAGAGTCGTATCCGAACAGACGTGTACCACATCACACCTCATTTTCAAACACTTTCCGGAGACTGCGGGAAACCACTAGACAACAAAGTGTTGTTCTAGATGAAAGTATTTTACAAGAGTTCGATGCGGATCCAACCACCAGGGTTAGAAAAGTGGCCCGTAACTTGGGAGTTTCGACATGGAAAGTTTGGACAGTGATCAATGCAGACGGAAGGCATCCTTTTCACTATACTTGGGTGCAAGGTAAATTTTATTTATGACATTAACTCAAAACTGCATTCTGGCGCTTGAGATTATTGTGATCACTCTCACTCTTATGACTTTTCAAACGAGAGACACAATTACCTAAAATAAGAGCTCCTGATTGCTCAATGAAAACACGAACTCATGTTCTCGAACGTGCTTGTTTTGGTTTCAGGTCTAGTAGAAGGGGACCAAGAGCGGCGCTTGCAGTTTTGCCGTTTACTTCTACATTTGGACGTAGATAATGACGAATTTCTTAAGAGCATACTCTGGACGGATGAATCTAAATTCACGAGAGAGGGGATTTTTAATCAACATAATCTACACAAATGGGAATCGCAAAATCCTCACGCGACCAAAGTGGCCACTCACCAACACAAGTTTTCGGTGAACGTGTGGGCAGGTGTCATTGGAAGATACCTCATAGGACCCCATTATCTCCCAGATACACTAAATGGGGAAAATTACCTCGAATTTTAATAAATGACCTGCCGGAATTAATGGGCCACCTGCCGAATTTTAAAGATGATCGAGCAATCATATTTCAGAATGACGGCTGCCCGGCTCACTACCGGAATATCGTACGCGAGTATTTAGACAACTGTTTCCCTAATTCATGGATTGGGAGACAAGGCCCGATTGAATGGCCCGCACGTTCACCTGACTTAACACCGCTCGATTTTTATGTCTGGGGACGTGCTAAGTTGCTAAGAGTTGGTGTATGACGTAGAAATAAATACAAAAGAAGAATTGAGGACGCTTTTTCAAAAATTAAAGCAGAAATTACGCTAAACACTACCACAAAAGAAATACGCCGTAGGTGCCGGGCGTGTATTCGTAACAGAGGAGCTGTGTTCGAACAAGATTTGAAATAAACATAATTTTAAAATTGCTGTTGTTTGACTTTTCCTTGATACCTCATTTATTTAACAATTATAGCAATTTAGCATGTCGTTGTAATAAGTGATAAATATGTAAAATTTATTTTGATTCGTTCACTTATGAGCTCATCAGTTAGTTAGCTCTGATTGTATCTAATTTTGCTTTACGTGGCTTAAAGATGCATTAGAGACCAAAAAAAAGTAAAAACATACGGTCTAAAACGGATTTTAAAAATGTTATGAAAATGTTATGTTGGTGAAAACCGAAAAATTAACAAAAAAATCTTCCCGAGCACGCTCACTTAGTTTGTCGGACCCTCTACCAAACACCCTGTATAATAATTTACAATAGGTATATAGTGAAAGTGTTGGAATAGAATCGGAAAACCTTTATTTTTTGCATATGGATTTCTTTAAATGTTTAAATGGCGATACTTGATGGGACAGCCAGTGACTGACTAGGTACATACATATACCTGTGGTTTTAAACCACCACAAAAAAAATGTATAATTGTAATAGCGAATAATTTTTTTCTTATCGGGAGGTAGTTAGAAAAATTTAAGGATACTTGTGTTCGTAAGTAAGTTCATTCGGGCCCTTATTTTGTATAAATATAAAACTTGCCATGAAGCGGCTCAGGGCAGAGAACCGGCTCCTAGGGTTTATAACCGGGGCTTGGTTCTTATAACAAATCAAGGATGGGATTTAGCCTCAAATGCTGCTCCACCATTTTAAGTAAACAGAGTTGCATATGCCGCCTAAAAAATAAAAACGCAAACGTTAAAAAATCTGTACAAATGGCCAAAATGATGTAGAGGTGCCAAACAATTTAAAAGTTTTCTATTAGCAGATTTCAAACAAGATCATAATAGAATTCTAGTTTTTTGTACTCCCCAGGGAAAAATCACGAATTTTTTTATGGACGGCACATTTAAATTTTACCCGAAACCTCACAGTTGTTTACTATTCATGCTGAAATTGGCAGCAATAGTAATTTTACAAATGCCGTGCCCGTTATTTATGCGTTTATGACACATATAAATAATATTCCTATGAAATTTTATTTCCTCTAATAAAATCGCAGATACCCCAGTGGAATCCAGCTCAAGTAATGATCGATTTTGAGGAAGCAACAATAAAGGCTCTGTCATCATTCAATGTTGCTATAGATGTTAAAGGTTGTAATTATCATTATACTAACAGTCTTTTTCGAAAAGCTACTAAACTGGGCCTTACTTCGAAAAAGGGGTACAGTAACAAAAAAACAAGAGAATAATTTCTCTTTGTGGCAATTTAGCATTTCTCCCACCACATTTAATTAAAGAAGGCTGTAAATATATACAACAGGAAATGCCCGTCAACGATGTTTTTAATAAATTTAAAAAAATTTTGGATGAAACCAGTTATACAAAAATTATGGTGTGTTTACGGTAGATGCATAGGACAAATAATGTCCTTGAAGGTTGGCATCATAATATTAATACAAATGTCAATAAAAACGAGACAAATTTATTGCAGCTCTTACATATTTTATATGATGATGCAACATTAATGAAGTATAGAACGAATCTTATACAGAAACATGGGAAGAGCTCACAACCTAAACGACGCAAAATTTATCAAGACAGAAATGACTTAGTCATTGAAGCCCAAATGCAACTATTTACAGGCGAAATATCTGTGGGTATTTTTTTAGCTCAAATACGTTGAGTGCGTATCAAACCGAAAAACAAAAAGGATTTAAACTGGTCCAAAGGCTATCCCATCTAAGATATCGGGTATCCTGAGATTTACTCTCCATCTTTCATTACAAAGATGATTATTTTAAATCTATACTAAATTCGAATCATAAATGAAAAAATAAATATTTGTTGATTTTATTGAATATAATTTATTATTAAAACTCTCACACCCTCAAAACATGTAAATGAATGTTTCCTGATTCTATTCCAACACTATCACTATATACCTATTGTAAATTATTATATAAACTAAACGTGGTTTTACACCCTTAAAAACGTGTCTAAAATAATAATGTGTAACTAGTTTAACACAACAACATAATTCAACACTAGTTCCATTATTTTTAGATTCCTTTAAAATGGAACTAGCGATAACAAAATTCAACACTAGTTCCATTATTTTCAGGTTCTTTTAAAATGGAACTAGTGATTTAAAAAATCATCAGTAGTTCCATCATGGAACTGGTAATGTTACTAGTGACAACGAAGCGTATCATCATGACTGCTTTAATTCCTTCTTGAAACCGAAGACGGGTTAAAGTCGGTCGACCTCAAGATGAATTTACGAATCTGGCAATGGAAATAATCATTTACATCGAAAATAGCGATGACTGCCAGTTCACTTTGAACGAACTGAGAAATGTTTCCAAAACTACAGTAGACAGGACGCTAAAGGTTCGATTAAAACTGAGGTATGGTTATAAAATATCACTGAAAAATCAGGAACATCAGCCTTCATATGCTTAATAGACAATCATCATGATATTTTAAATCAAGCTTGATACGACAAAAAAAAAACGAATAAAAGAGAAGAACAACTTAGAATTCTAGAAGCTGCTGCAGCAATAATTTGCGAAGATATTCCACAGTGTTAGATAATTCTAACTACCCTCCACCACCAGGTCGCATGTTTGAACATTTAAACAATGAAATGAAATAGAATAAAAATTCCTCATGCAGCAAATATTAAAGACTCAGAAGTTCATTAAAACAGTAATTTAGACACCTATCGTTATTGAATATTAACGCAGTGTGGACAGCGATCATAGTAGTCTGGATTTTTAAAGACTTACTCTAGATTACATTATTTTTAATTAGATTATAATACCCTAAGAATGATTATTTTCCAAAGAAATAATACTATGATACATGTTACTTAACTTTAATAAACAAAATTTAACTATCTTCAGGTCTAAGATTTTTTACACTGTTTATAAATTTAAAACAAAATTATCTTAAGACAAAGGACATTAATCATTATTGCGGTGGACCCTTAAATAGTTTCAAATTAAATAGAATCGCAACAAATCAGTGGAATAGGCCTACCAGGGAAACCACATAAAAAAAAAACGCGCTAAATACACTACCTCAAAGGTGGCGTGGAAACGTGTGCATATTACATCTCAAAAACGGTGGCTCTTAAAAAATTATAAGGACATTTTTTATAGATAATTATCTGATTCACAATTTTTGTTTGGGCTAATTTTATGATAAAACTTACCATTTTGCTAAAAATCGCGAAAAAACCTGTTTAGTTAACCTTTGACCTCGAGTAAAATATTTTGCACGTGCCGGATCGATGAGGACTTTTTATATTTTTTTTATAATACTGTATTGAACAATCCTACCAATTTTCAGCCAAACGGGAATTTTTGTAACCTTGGACGTCTAAACTGACCGGACTGTAGTTATTGTACACAATGTAAATTTTTAGTATTTTAACTTAAGAGTCAATCCGAGTATCTCTGAATTTTGGCAACTCGGTTGGTTACTTGCAGTATGTCACAAAGCCAGTGTAGGTACATCCCATTAACTAATATCGCTTCCCGGCAAGAATAGTGTCACAACACATAGTAGTTACAAAATGACATAATCACAGAATTAAATAGCGCAATTTCATTTGTTCGGCTGCAAAACATCGTTTTTATGTTGCGAATGGTTACCGCTAGATGGCCCTTAGTTCTCTTTTTCACGGAGCTGTTTTGCTCCGATCACCGGCGCGAACAGTGTCACATTTGTGTTAAGACAGAGAAGACGTGTACAGTGTCGCCAGAAAAGTGTTTTAACGTGTAATGTGACTTTTTATCGGTAAGTTTTATGTTTAAATATTAGAATCAATATGAAAAAGGCGACACAAACTGTGTTATGACTGTATTGTTGACGAAAAAGCGTTGTAAAAATTTGCACTTTATACAAAAAACAGACATAACCTGTAATAAGTCTCTTTTTTTACTGTTTCTGATCCATATTCGTGTTTTAAAGAATGTAATAAAAACCCAATACATATAATGACGTTTTTATTGTGAACTATTATAATAATCACAAGTTATATGTTATGTTCTGTCTATTTTTCTGCATAAAATTGAACTCAATCTTAATGCGACATAACGTATTATATTTTGTCTGGTTTTATGAATACAAGTTATTGTGTATAGCGTTATATGACTTTTTTTTAGTTCATAATACCAGTCTTTACTAACAATGTCTTTTTTTTTCAGGATCAACATGAATAATAATTGTCAGGCAGCATTTATAATACAACTAGCTAGCGAGAAATATAACGAACAAAATATTTGTACGTAATCAAAATACTTGTACTATGAAAGACGGCGATGTTTTAATGCAAGGTTAGTGTTTTATATAATAATATATAAATTAATGTTATATTACATAAACGTGTGATATGAGCATTAAGATTTTTTTCTGTATCTGAAAGTGATTTATCTGTAAGTAAGCTTATTAGCTGTCTGATTACCATAATACAGTTAGAAATCAGACGGCCGCATGTCATTTTTCCAGGGATACTTATTTATTTTCTACTTCAAAACAATGTGGTAATAAACAATTTGAAACTAAAGGATTCGATAATTGATACGCAGTATAGAAATCCAAGGATGATTGCAGATATTAGAGAATTTTTTTCCTGTACCTGAACCTGTACAATTCGTTAATATTAAAGTGATATTTAAATTGTATTTGTACATTAAGGTTTGATAATTAATTAATTGTTTTAGATGAAAATCCAACATCAGATAAAGAAAATATAGATTTCGCGGACAGTGATCACAGTGTTAAAGACCCAAATTTTAAAATTGACTGGATATAAAAGTTCGACCTCAGACAGTAACGTTGGTCGGCTGACTCCCTGTCGTGTTATATTGTCAGAAGAGGAGCATGAAACCCAACCTTACGTAAATATTGGTGCAAATGAGAATGATGCTGTGACTCCTTCTTCTAAGAATATTCCATAGCGCAAGCGGTCCATATCTTCTGATTCATCGACTTCCTCGTCGAATAGTAGTAGCAGTAGCAGCAGCAGCAGCAGCAACGTCGTTTCTAAGTCTAGGTCATCTCAAAATCGCTGTAGTTCTAATGATGCAGTACTATCCTCTGTGCCATGTAACCAAGAATGTAATGTACTTAACCCTAAACTTGATTTTGTGAATTCTAATGCACATTACGTTCAGAAATTTTTTTCACCATCATAGCTGTATTATCGTCGGGTTTTTTAATACGAAATTGATTTCTGAACGTTATTTAACCTATGAAAAAAAAACTATCGCCATCTCACTCACGCGCTGTCAGTAGCGATCAAAATGGCGAACCGTCCGAGAGCGCCTACGCATCTCAAGGTAATTATCCTATTTAATTTCAAATAATTTATGTGATTTCAATTGAAATTCGATTGAATTTACTTATTTCTAATCCTAAACTATTGATTCGTGATAATATTTTGCTCAAATATGTTTCATTTTGCATAATAATTTGTGACTTTTGTTTGGTGTGCATTTAAGTTCACACCGCCAGCTGAACTGGGATTTACGTAACTATTTGCTTGTGCATTTAAGTTCACACCGCCAAATTCTGAGTTAATTAAAAACTTATTTTACTGTATGTTTAAATGCACATTGCCAGCTTAACTACCACTTGCATTAACTTTTATTTTTCATACACTTGTAAAAATAAAGCTTGGTTTGGCATCGAACGAAAGACGCTTACAAGCTATTTGCACTCTTTTCGCAATTTTTGCACACAAGCTATTTACACTGACCTTTCTTGACAACCTCCGTGGCGCAATGGTCGAATAGCCGGTTCCGGCACGAGATGTCGCGGGTTCGATTCCCGGAGCGGGGCAAATGTTTGTATGATCTACAGATATTTGTTCCGGTGCTAGGTGTTTTCTATGTATTTATATATTGTATTCTAGGTTCCTCCCTAGTTCGTTGTATGGTAACCCATAACACAAGCTTTGCTTACTTTGGGGCCATGTAGTCGGTGTGTTTGTCTAAGGATTATTATTATTATTTCTTCCGTTTGCTGCAGATGACAAGATCTCGGAAAATACTTGCTTTAGTACCAAAATCTGGAGCAAAGTCTGATATTTCATCTGAAGAATCTTCCGAAGATGAACTCCAGATGTGTAGACCTTATTCTTCAGACTCTAACGACAGTTCCCCTGTTCGTTCACTGTCGTCATCCATTGAGAATATAAATCTTTCAGACAGCGATGACTGTGAGTTTCGAGAAATATACACTATAGTATCAGGCCCTGAAGAACTGTATCCTCTACCTAATTTGCGACCAAATATCACGATTCAATCCGGCTCAAATTCACCTGCACTTCATAATGATCCTGATATAATACCTCCTTCTCCAGTACTTTACATTCCACCGTCACCTTCTATTGAGTCTGAATACAGCCCTTCACCTGCAACTCCTACAACTTTAAGTAGACCTCCCGAAGCTGCCGTCCCTGGACCTTCGACTCCTTCATTGGCGATTCGTGCATCGCTTCGAGTGAACCGTTCCAGAAAACCAAGGCTAGTCGTCAAAAAAACAATATTAAAACTAGAGAAAATGGCTCCCAAATGGACAAAAACGAAGTTTCTCGGGAGAGCTGAAATAGAAGACGATTTCTTTGAGTGTACTAAACTGAACAAGTCACCTCTCGATTATTTCAAATTATTTTTTTCGGATGATATAATCGACTTGTTGGTAGAACATACTAAGCTTTATTCAGTTCAAAAAAAAGGCACCTCTATCAGTGTGACCCAAGATGAAATTAAAGATTTTCTGGCGATAAACATACTCATGGGAGTCGTCAATATGCCAGCGTATACTGACTATTGGTCTAAACAATTTAAGTACTCTAAGATAGCCGATGTCATAACACTAAAAAGGTTCCAGACTATACGACGCTACTTTCATTTTAACGACAGCATGAAAGATGATGGTGACAGGTACTACAAAATAAGGCCATTAGTGGAAAAAGTCCGTCGCAACTGCGCAGCCCACATTCCAGAAGGAAAACATTTCAGTATAGATGAGATGATGGTGCCCTACAAGGGTACCAGAGCTGGCAGCAGGAAACAGTATGTGCGAAATAAGCCAAAGAAATGGGGATTTAAGTTGTTCGTTCGTGCTTCACCAACAGGCCTTGTCCATGATTTTCTAATTTATGGAGGAGAGGACACCTTCCGTCACCACACTTTTTCTAGAAAAGAAAACGGAATGGGTCTCGGTGCTAAGGTGGTCCTTGCTTTAGCCAAATCCATAAAAGAACAGCCATGCTCCGCGCTATATTTTGACAACTTCTTTACATCAATCGAATTGATGCATCATTTGAGAGAAGAGTATGGTATATTCTCCCTTGGAACAATAAGATCCAACCGACTTCGAGGAGCAGAGAAGAAATTGCCTATGGATAAGGAGTTAAAAAAGAAGGGAAGAGGAGCATTTGCACAAGTTGTTTCAAACGAAAATAATCTCGCAATAGTGAAATGGTTTGACAATAAATTTGTTTTGGCTGCAAGTTCTTACGTCGACGCTCACCCTGTACAGAATATACAACGGTACAAGAAAGAAGAGAAGAAGAAAGGTCCGGTCCCATGTCCGAAACTGATAAAAGAATATAACGCATACATGGGTGGCGTCGATCTGGCGGATATGTTAGTCGCGTTATACCGCACGGAATTAAAAGGCCATCGTTGGTATCTAGCACTTTTCTCGCAGATCTTAGATATATGCGTAAATAACGCCTGGCTTCTTTATCGGCGCGAGAACAGTGGTAAAAAAAAGTTACTACGTCTCAAACAATTTCGTGGAGCTTTATTCAAACAACTGCGTTGTTTCGAAAGAAGTTCTTCTCAATTGAAAGCTGATGCTCTTACAAAATCTGTTCCGAAAGTGAAGCATCCTGTGGCGGAGAGGCCTGATGATGCTACTCGGTACGATTTGGTTGGACATATTCCAACTTTTACGACAAAGGGTCGGTGTAAGAACTGCACCAAAAATCAAACTAAGTTTTACTGTCAAAAATGTAAAACTAGGTTGTGTTTGGTCGAAGGTCGCAATTGTTTCTTGGACTTTCATATAAAATAATATTATATAATAGATTTTATAATTAGGTTTTTTTTAGTGTTGTAAGTGAAGTGATTTATTTTTATTTTTTATAGCGGTTTATAGGGTCAAAGCTACCTTTGTTTTTTAATTAAAGGAAGTTCCTAAAGTATTTCATACTATTATTAATACTTTTATTGTTTGATACAGGTAAGGAAACCTAAATTATATTACTTGTTTTGAAGTTTTTTGTTTAATTTATTTAAATGTATCGTGCAGTGTAAACATGGCAGTGTGCATGTAAAGACACATACTTTTTATTGACTTCTTTCTTGACTACTTGGCGATGTGTACTTAAAAACACATAAGAAATCCTAAAAACTAAAAAACATAGATTTTTTATTTTATTTTTCCTGGGCTCTACACACTTCTATTAACATACTAAAGTAATTAAAATTACTTTTTTTTACATTAAAATTGTCTGCCAAGTATAGGGTTAACAATAAAAATTCTGAAGCAGATGCGAGTCCAGTACGTAAATCTTGCAAAAAACGTAAATCTTGTGTAAACGAATGGGTATCAAATAAGACAAAAATATTAAGAAATACCGCAAAGTCCTACACTTCTCGTTCTAAGTCACAAGAAAAATGTCTGAGATATGCTTGAAACCTCCGCAATTAGGAAACCTGGCTTTACAACGTCATTTTATTCATAAGCATATGAAAGATTATTCCTGCATTTAGATTTACTGGTAAAAGTCAACCAAGAAAACTCAACCACAGATTTTATTTCCATGTTAATGAAGAAACTATCCGAGTATGCAAAAGTTTTTTCAGGGCAACATTAGATATTAATGATCGTGTTATCAGAACAGTTATTGAAAAATCTAAAGACGGTTTTCTTGAACAAGACATGGAGACAACAAGAGGGGCAAGCACGGTAACCATAGCAAAGTTGCAGAATCTATTCGCCATGGTGTCAGAGATCATATAAATTCAATACCACGAATGGCATCTCATTACATCAGAAAAAACTCATCAAGGGAATTGATGGAGGAAAATCGCTCAGTGATCTATATAGAGATTATAAAACCTTGTGCGAATCTAATAGCGTGTCCTATGCTAATGAAACATCGTATTCAAGAATTTTTAATGGTGAATTTAATATCAGTTTTTTCAAGCCGAAAAAAGATCGATGTGAACTTTGTGTACGTTATGAGAACGCCAAGGTGATATGAAGAAAGATTTAGAAATTCAGTATTTTAAACACATACAAGAGAAGGATCTGTCCCGACTTGAAAAAGACGCTGATAAAAAAAGCTCTGGTCCAAATAAAATCATAGCAATTTATTGTTTACAAGCAGTCCTACAACTTCCACGTGGCAATACCTCTATTTTTTATTATAAATCTAAACTCAATACCTTAAATTTTACTGTGTCTCAAATAAGTGATGATAAAACCGACTGTTTCTATTGGCATGAGGGAGAAGCAAACCGCGGAGCTGATGAAATCGGATCTTGTTTGTTTAAGTTTATTGAAAATAGTGTGGTAAATCACGATGGACCGGTATTAGATCTAACATTCTATTCTGACAATTGTTGCAGTCAGAATAAAAACAGATTTATAATTTCTATTTATCTATATGTGCTGCTAAAATTTCCTAAAATAAAATCTATAACACACAAGTACCTGATTACTGGACATACACAAAATTAAGCTGACTGTCCATTGAACAATCGAAAAGCAAATACAAAGAAGACTCAAGTCAGGTCCAATTTATGTACCCAGTCAGTACGTTGAAGCTATAAAATGGGCAAAAAAAAAGGCAAACCCTATACCGTGACAGAAATGTCATCTTGTGATTTTTATTCATTGAAGCGTCTGTCCGAGGATATTGGGTTAACTACAGCAAGATCATTTAATATTTCTGAGGTGAAGATTTCAAACTGTTGCAGTACGATCCTGCTAAGTTGGTATATAAAGTCTCTTATAAAACCGTATTAACGCGAAAAAAAAAATATTGGTTCGATTTCCCTCTCTCGCGTACCGATCTAAACCGAAACTCTAAAGAAAATAAAATAAAGGATCTATTAGATTTATTACAAAATAATCACATTCCCCATTTTTATGAATCTTTTTATAAGTCTCTGAAGTAAGTAATTAATATTTTTTATAATAATAGCTTTTACGTGAATAATTCACGTAAAAAAAGATTATTATTATCTCTAAAGGAGTTTGTTTTGTAATTTTTCTTTTTTTTTTAAATGTTTGTTAAAGTCATGTCATGTTAAAGATATAAGTTGCTTTTTCCTATTTCTTTTTTATTCTATTTCCTTTTTCTTATTGTAGGTATAATTAAAGTCAATTTACTAATAAAAGTAATGTTGATGATTGCATTAAAATGTATGTTATGGATATTAACCTCATTTTAGTTATAAGATTAAATTTTATATTGCTTACGGCCAAAAACTGAAGTAAGACTGATTGTAATTAGGGCAAAAGTACTAATTTAGGTATATCCAGAAGTTGGTTTTTGATGTTTTTTTTTTTATAGAAGTTTATAATTTGGTTATTTTTTCTTTATTTTTAATTAAGTTTGAAGATTTTTTATAATAAAAGTACTGGTGATTAGATACATCAAAATGTGTATTATTTCTGAAACTCAAAAATTTTTAATGAGAAAAGAGTCATAATATACATTTAATTATAAGTTTGTTAAAAGTTACTTTAAAAAAATAAGTTTTTTCCTTAATTCTCAGCCCTATAATAAATATATAAATAACCTATTTGTACGTAAAATGTCATTTATCTGACTACAATAGTTTTAAATTTATTGACGTATAATTAAACAAAAAGCTATAAAAGTTGCATTTTCTCGAAACAGCTATTTTTGTGTTGTGACACTATACTTGCCGGGAAGCAATATGTTTCATAGCTCAAAGTCATCTTCATAATTATTCTCAAACTCTAACAACCTTTCCATACTTTCCTTATAATCATATTCTTCTAATCCTTCTTCTTTGAATTTATGAAGCTTAGTAAATTTTATTCTTGTTACTTCTCTGTGTAGTTTCTCAATCAGGTCCGACATGAAATTCCCATTATGATAACCTGCAATAACTGGGCAGGTTTCTATTCTAGACACAGAGCTGTCATCCCTTACAAAACCATGGTTTGTTAATTCATCTGAAAATATACGTGGATATGGTGTTTTAAGTTCTAAGGGCTTCTCACACACTGTAACATCAGTAGCAGATAGAAAATTACTGCCCTGGAAATATAATTGAAACATTTCCTTTATACTATTACACCTATATGCAGGCAAATTCATTTGTTCTTTTGCTTCAACCTTGTCATGTGGAGCTTTTAAATAAGATTTTGGAATACCTCTCACAGTTATTAACTGAAAGATTTTATCAGTTGCGATCTTGCAACTTGGTGTGATTGCTGTATAAATAGGCTTGGTTCGATTATTTAAGTAATCTATAAGATATTCACTTTCTTTTATTGCTAATGGCATACCCAAAGATGCAGCTCCCATTTTTCTTCCATAGCCTGTCATATCTGTGCAGATGTCAGAAATAGTAAAAATGTTACTTTTTTGTCTATATTTTTGACTCAATGTGTCCAAAGCTGAAGCAAGAAGTGCTGCTGAATGATAATACAATTGAGGAAAATAACTAATGTAGTCAAATATTCGTGGATTTCCTGGTTTTCTCCATCCCTTTTCCCCTGTACACAGGGGTACAAAGAAAGTAGCATGTTGGGAAAGTTCTTCCACAGAGAGTGCAAAATTAACTAATCTTATTGTATCATATAAATTTGCTTTGTCCCTTTCCTCCTGTGTCAAGGGATTGTTATCTGGAAAATGTGATGCTATAACTGGATGGGCTAAAATTGGCTTTGAATATTCATCTACTAGGTGCTCCATACAACCCAAGGCTAAACCTGCAAATCCATCTGTACTGTCAAAATTTAAATGAAACCCTTGCATACTATCACATTCTTCAACATATTTGCGTATGTTATCACTAAAAGTGTCCCCATATTTTGACTTCCATAATGATTTTCCTTTATGATATACATCAAAAGATTCCTGTTAAGAAAATTTTATATTAATCTATAAAGTATGAATAGTTAATATCCTGCCAATGAATTGTAAAACTATACCTAATTTAATTAATCATACTCACAGTTTCATCACTTAAGGTATATTCTGTTACAATGTTTATAGTTCTTGGGTGAAACCGTGGATACAAATAGTCTGTCCACGTTTTTGTTTCTTCTTCTAATTTGTATTGTTTTTCATCCACTTTAGTTACATTTCCACTGTCAATGTCTTGAAGGTATTCATTTTTTTGGGCTTTAGGCTGTTCAATTTTCTCAACTTTCTCCCAATTAACAATTGATTCTTCTATTAGTTCAGGAAGCCCGCCACTGGCAGGCAAAGCTTTCAGGGAGCTTTGTAAATCTGATAATAATAACCTCGGTGTGTATGTTACCTCACCTGTACTTAATTTGCCTTCTCTATAGAAAATATCATGATTAACTTCAGTCTTAACAGAACCTGTGTAATCAAAACTTAACTCTTGAATGTTCCAAAAGTGAGCTCCGACATAATTAGAATAATTTCCAAATTGCAATGTTATAATTTCACGAGTAGCCATTGTTTTAAATATTTCCTTTACTTATGCTGCGTTCCGATTGCCGATTATATTGCTCACAGCGCTCATATCCTCGTTCCGAATGCCTCACAGAGCGCCTGAGCGCGCTTACAGCGATATCGATACGTCATCAATGACGACATAAACGCCGCCATCTTCCCGCTCATAGTGCCCAAGCCACATGAGTAGATAAACAGAACAGAGACAATCTCCGATCGCCACGCGGTGCGGACGTGCAAGACCCCGTTCTCCGTTGATCGGTCCCTTCCCAATATTCCGTGGCGCTAAGTCTACTGACGTCACAGTTTAGCGTGTTGGTTCCGTGCTACGGTTTTCAAGGTTTTTCTACTCCCTCTGAGTGTTATCAAAGTGCGATTTTTCTTTGCGACTAAGCCCCTTAGTCTTCAAAGTGCTGTGCTAAGTTGTGTTGTGCTTGTGCTGAGTGCAGTGTTGTGCCCAGCGTAAGTAGTCTGGTTTCAGTACAAAGGATACTTAACGGTGACAACGAATTTGTACTGAACCAGTCCTTTTATTTTTATTTTATTTCTCTTCTCTATTTTATTTATTTTTCTTCTATTTTTCATATTAATTTTTATCATATCTGTGTGTTTTCGTGTGTATTTGTCCTTTCTGTCGGTAAAGGTTGACCCTAACGCGGTCAACTCTTTACCTGCGCCCCCTTTTTTTTTAGGTTTCTAGGTAGCGGCCTTCGAAGTACTACGGTTAGTTTTAAGTTATTCTCCCCAGCCCCCCTACCGCTAGTAGGGAGGTTAGCCGCTAGGGTTCGCTAGGTTTTTATTTAGGAACTCTAAGCATTTTTTATATAAATAGGTACTAGGTTTGCTAGGGAACCTAGGCATTTATTATATATTTATACATTACATATCCAAGCCCTCCAATGGACCAAAGCGTCGTTAACATCCTTAGGTCGTTCGCCCAGGCGCTCGCTGCGTCCGGCATCCCCATCCCAGATGACGTACTAACGCATGCCTTACAAGCAACTATCGCAACCCCGGCCCCTCAGGCCTCAACCCCGGCCTCTCAGGCCTCTAACGTTCAGACCCCTCAGGTGTATAGCTCTCCCGCGTCTCCCGTTCCATCCGATATGGACTGCGCGTCGGTCTCATCCTCGCGCTCATCTCGTAGGAAGCGTACCGCTCCCGGGAGCGATTCAGACTCCGCCGCGTCCGAAGCTTCGTCGGTCGCCGCCACCCTAACCGGCTCTCCTGAGCCCGCGTTCCAATTAGTTGCCAAACGCTCGAAGAAGCGTTCGAAAAAAGCCGCGGTGTCTTCAACACCCGAGCCAACCCCGGTGTCTTCTACACCCGCCCCCGCGCCGCTCATGTCACTCGAAGTGACCGCGTCTCCGTCGGTCCCGTCTAAGCCAGCGACGCGCTGCGCTCCCGTCCCATCGAAGCCTCAGCTCCCTCCGCCCGTCTTCCTCCGCGATAAAGCGCGCTGGACCGCGGTTTCTAACCTGTGCAAAGAGCACAAAATCAATTACCTCAAGGCAAATAACGCAGGCGACACTATAAAAATCCAACTCGCGACTATCGATGACTTCCGCACGAACACTCGTTTACTTTCGCTTAAACAAATCGCGTACCACACTTACGCCCTCCCGGAGGAGCATAAGATCCGCGCAGTACTACGGGGCGTCCCGTTTGAACTCAGTAATGAAGACATCCTCGAGGACCTTAAGTCCCAGGGCTTCCCGGCTGTAGCAGTGCACAAGATGCACTCTAACCGCGGTAGGCGCTTTCCGTTAGCTTTAGTTATCTTGTCTAATTCTCCCAACTCGAGGGAGATCTTCAGAGAGGCTCGCACAATCTGCGGACTCTCGAATATCTCCGTCGAGCGTCCCAACCCCCGTGGTCACCCTGGGCAGTGCCAACGCTGCCAGCTCTACAGCCACGCAGCGGCTAACTGCTCAGCTCCCCCCAGGTGCGTTAAGTGCCTGGATCCTCATATAACTAGGTCGGAATGCGTTGGTCCTCCGGACCTAACCATGCCATAATCGGAGCGAAGCGATATTTTCCTTATCAATTGTTTTAGTCTAACGGACTTTTTTGGGTTAGCTTTAAATGAAATAATTCGATACAAACATTTACGAAAAATCATATGGTCAGCTGATGATGACCGCGTATCTCAGAGATGGTTAACATTGTCTAGTTTTAATCACATCTGCATTTAGTCTGACTGTTAGAAACGGTTTCTTTTAGGTATTGCGTGGAAGGAATTAAGGTTAGAAATCGCTGCGAGAATTCAAAACAAACATTGGAGCCTATGCGTGTCAATACAAATCCTATAACAACAATTCATCAGTCGGAAATTTATAATTCTAAGTGTTATGAGTTACCAAAAAACAATCGCCAAATCTCATTTGTTATATCTCTTTATTACAGATTGAATCAACTTTCAAATATTTCGTATGCATTCAAATTGCGGAGACGAGCGATTTCTTCTCGTTTGTCTTTCCATGCAGCACTTTTGTTTATTCCAAGCAAGCGTGTTTTAGGAAACGGCGGATCAATCACTAAACCATCAACGTTTTTCACGCGCGACATCGCAACATAAGTTAGCCCAAGACTAAACTCAGTTTTACCAACGTCGACGACTGCTTTCTCGACTGTTACCCCTTGGCTTTTGTGGACTGTGATTGCAAATGAAACGTCAAGTGGAAACTGTTTGCGGGTGCACGTTGTATTCCGTTTTTTGAACGCGACAGTCTGCGGTAAAATTGGTACTGAGTTGTCATATAATTTTGGTCCCGAGTATCCATCAAAATCAACTAAAACACAAATCGGAAAGTCGTCATGGTAATTCTCGTGTGCTGTCCTATTATAAATGACGTCTCGTACAGTTCCGATAGATCCATTGCATAATCCTTTCGATACCCACAAGTTCTGTGTGAGCATTACACGACATCCAGTTGCAAGGTTCAATATCGATGGCAAACCTTGGGCTTCATCGGCTGTAGCTTGCAGTGCTGTTGAATTGTTATGTTTTGCAGCAATTATTGCTACTGGTACGCCAAGGTTACGTAAACGTGATTCGTTGTATATTGCAATCGCCTCTTTGTTCGAAATTAAACGTATCGCATTAGAGAAATCCGAAGTAACATTGATGTTCGACGAAAATCGAGCACGAAGAAACTCGTAATCAGTGTCAGTGATATTACCATTTGCAATGTTACATAAAACGTTTCTAAAAACTTGCTGCTCCGGTCCACTTTGTCTCATTATAGCATTCAACTCAAAGAATCTCGTGAATTGATTGAACAAAAATTTGCCATAAACAGCAAGAGTATTGGTTGGTTTGGGTTTTCCAAGCATCGACGTGTCGAATATTGGTGGAAGTTGAAATATATCACCGAACATGTAGAAAATAACGCCACCAAAGTTTTCTTGTCTCCCAAATCCTTGTTTCAGACGATTATCAATCGCAGCTAACATTGCAAGTCCAATCATAGACATCTCATCACATATCACAACTTTTACTTGCATCAGCTCTTGTTCAAAGTTGCGTTTTGTTTCTCCTGTCAATTCGTCTAATTCTTGTTTTTTTGAAACTTTCATGTGAAGAGCAGAATGTATCGTACGTCCTCCAATATTGCTTGCAGCGACGCCAGTAGGAGCCATAAGCAACACACTTCCATTGCCGTGATTTCTTTCGACAACGTTCACCATTTTCCTGATGACGCACGACTTGCCAGTCCCAGCGCTACCTTGCACGATAGACAATCTACCGATATTTGGGTCATTCAGTTGGTTCAACAAATGTTCAACTATTTGATTTTGTTCGGATGTCAGTTCAAATGCATCATTAGATCGAGAGAAATTATCTTCTTCTGCCAACTTAGAAACTTTCACGAAATCTAAATTCTCTAGAATTTGAGGATATTTGTCGATTGTTGAGTACCAGTCAAACTGTCTGTCAATATCACGGTAACCTAAACTCACATCTGATATCGGCTGATTTGGCAGGGCAGCCGCTAGTGTCATCCATTCGTGAGGTTCGTTAACGCGCTGGGCATGATCCTCCGACTCTTCCTCTACTAACTCGGGCAATTCCCACATACTCAGGTCACTGTTAATGTATGACTCTCTCCAAGTTGTGTGAGTTCTCAACGAATTTTGGTCTCGCCATGGTATATTCAAGAGGAGTTTCTGCTTACAGTAAATCTCGTCCATTTCAGTGTTCTTCCCGAAAGTCACATAAGGCAGAACTTGGAGGACTTGCTCTTTCTTGAATTGGACAAGCCTATTACGAACAAAGTGATATCGAATTGCGAAAGACTTAAAATTCATATTTTCCAATTCAATAGGTCGAGCACTTTATTGGGTTTGCATTGACGAATCTGCAGGAGTATCGTCACCATCGTCTGTGTCAGCTACCCGAACGTATTCCGTAGTGCTTATGAAAACCTTTACGAACTGGCGACTGGAATGGAAAAGCGGTTCACCCAAAATGTGGTGCATCACTTCACAAGACGAAATATCTCGCTGGCCAACTAACTTGATGAGAAGTTTTGAAAAAGCTTTCTTGGCAGGATCTAAAGGTGCGCAATTGTCGAGTATCGAACTGAATATTTCACGAAAGTCTTGAGAAGAAGGTTCACCTTTTGCAGCATACTTAGCAAGGTAATTTATCATTGCGTATTCCGACGTAATAACTTTGCAATCTGTGTTAGCTCTCCAAATTTGCGTTACGAATGGATTATGCTCATCAACCAGTCGATCATTACGTTTGGGAGTATACATCCATACTCCACGTTCGTCTTTCTCCAATTTCGATTCCATACACAAGTCTTTAGGAAAGTTAAAACGACAAACTTGTTGTCCTGAACGTGTTTTGAGACAATAAGCAGAACATCTTGTATGACGCTGAAATCGATTGACTGCTTGCGCGTATTGACTCGTGTCGTTCAGAACGATTTCCGTACATTTCAAACGAGAAGGATGAATTTCAGCAGACGGTTCGTTTGGATTTGGATTGACAGCTGACACAACTATATCATAAAAGGCTTTGTACGGTCCTAGCTGCGCAGCACTCGCTTGATCAAATTTCAAAACGTCTGGTGCCCCTTGTAGCCACAAAACCGTATGAACGTGAGGGCTACCTCTGTGTTGCCATTCAAAGCGATACCAGAATTCAGTGATTCGTAGTTCAGTCTTCCAATACTTTCATGAATTCCGAAACACGAGTTGCAAAATATTCGTTTGCAATTAGTGGGTTTTCGTTGAGAAGCTTTTGCATGACTCTCGACAATTCTCTTTCTGTTAGACCAGCTACGAAATCGTTTGACAAACCAAAGTGTTCCTGCAAGCATGGCCACCAAAGATCAGCAGAACTTAGAGTTAGGAACAGCGTTGGAAGACCTAGTTGGTTAACCATAGCTAAAAGCTCATTACGTCGCTGAAACCAATAAGCATTTGATCCACGAATTTTCGAGCCCCAACTCAATAAGCGTTGGATTATCGAAGGGTTACGTTGAACTTCAAGTCTGAGTTGTGCTATGTTTCCGTTGAAATCATTTTTACGTGCAAAAATAGCACTACGTGTGAGGGCATCATGACGTTGTTGGGTGTCCACCCGGTAATGAAAATCTACCAAGTCCGCGCATATGGTGCTGGTGGTCAATATCACTACTCTGGAAACATAATTAATTTTTTTATATGGAATGTCAATGTAAAAAAAGAAACGTCAATATCTTTTTAATCAGAATTTTAATACTAACAATTTTGGTATCGCTGGGTAGGCCTTCGACTATATTTTAATAATTAAAAAGAAAATTTGAAAAATTATGGGCGAGAACTCGAGAAAACGACTTTTAAATTTCGAGATTCGAACGGACAAACGAAAAGCCGTTCCCCGTATTGTGAAAGTTCGAAATTCTATTTTTCAGATCAAAAATTCAATTTTGGCGCCAATTGTTTGTTTACAAAATTTTTCAATGCTATTATGTTCGAAATTCTATTTTTCTGATCAAAAATTCAATTTTGGCGCCAATTGTTTGTTTACAAAATTTTTCAATGCTATTTCAATGTAAAAGATTTTCGGTGATTTTTGCTCAATGGTACATGATATCGAAAAAATTTTTTCGTACTGACCTTGCTATGGTCACTCTAGACTTGTGTGCAAAATCTGGTTTCAATCGGTCAAACGGTGTGAGAGGAGTTCGCGGTGAACGATTATACATTTTGAGTCCATAAGGAGCTTCGCTCGCTACGCTCGCTTCGCTCCAACGAAGGAGTGCACTCGCACTCCCGAATCCACTTCCCCCCCTGCCTGTGTGCTTTGCGGCCAGTCCGGCCACACAGCAAACTACAGGGGTTGCCCGCGCGCTCCGCGCTCCACCGCCAAGAGGGTCGCGCCTAAACCGGCCCCGCCGCTCACTCCAGCTAACTTCCCGCCGCTGCGCAACCGGGGTCCCCCGGAAGCAAAGCCCGTTCATCCGACGCCTACTCCGGCTCTGTCTTGGAGGCAGCGTCCGGCTGTCCCGCCTGCACCTTCCCGACCCATCCCAGCTCCCGTAGCTTCCGGAGGGCCGCGTCCTGCTTTGTCATCTTCACCTCAGTCGTCGCTGGCTGAGGACATGAAGACCGTGTTCGACGTCATTCAAAACGTCGACATTACGGAAATTTCTGTTCTCGCACGCAAACTGCGAGCCGCCCGCTCTCCTCAAGAGATTTATTTTTTTTTTTATTTTTTTTTTATTTTTGTATAAAATCGTAAATAAGTAAATTATACCTAATGTCTAG
Source organism: Marasmarcha lunaedactyla (assembly GCA_923062675.1). Classification (NCBI taxonomy): domain Eukaryota; kingdom Metazoa; phylum Arthropoda; class Insecta; order Lepidoptera; family Pterophoridae; genus Marasmarcha; species Marasmarcha lunaedactyla. The sequence goes on from OV281341.1 coordinate 21,223,488, forward strand.
ACCCGCGAATCCCGCGTCCAGTCGTATTAAACCCAAGGGCTTATCCCTAGTATCTTTTAACGCTCGTAGCCTTAACACCAACCTTCCCGAGATTAAACTGTTCCTTCAGAACAAAGAACCTGACTTATTCCTTCTCCAGGAGACATGGCTTACTCCAAACCGCTCCAGGGGATTCGCTATACCTAAGTACGCGTTTATTCGTAACGATAGGCCCAACTCCGACGGTTTCGGCGGCACCGCTATATATTACAAAAGAGGCTTCCATTGCTGTCCTCTGCCTACCCCTCCTCTCCTCAACATGGAAGCCACTGTGTGTAGGTTGGCTATGACTGGTCATCCGACCATCATCATAGCTTCAATCTACATACCTAGTGGTACCAAACCAATCCGCAGCGACTTTGAGGCCATTCTCGCCCTCGGCCATTCAGTCATTATGTTCGGAGACTTTAACTCCAAACATACTGACTGGACGTGCCTATCGACTAACACCAGCGGTATCGCTCTCCTCGACATCACTAACTCCCTTAACTTAGACGTCATATCCCCCATCACTCCCACTCACTATCCCAACAACCCGACCTACTCTCCTGACATCCTCGACTTTGCAATTATCAAGCGAATCAATCTTGATCTAAGGTCTATCGAACCGCTCGATGACCTAGGCTCCGACCATCGCCCCGTCTCCCTCGTGCTAGGACCGCCGAACGATAACGTCTCATCTCCTAAGACCTTTACCAACTGGAAAGGCTTTAAAAATACGTTAGTTTCAGCCTTAGAGGCTCCGAACTCTCCACTCGCGATCTCTCCCGAACAATTAGATAGCCCGGATACAATTGATTCATTAGTAAATTCTCTCACTGATGCTACCAACTCAGCCATCAGTGACAACGAAAAGGTTGCTAAGCAAGGCAAACCCACGCTTCCCTTAGCCGTTAGCAATCTTATTAAAGCTAAGAACGCGGCTCTCCGGAGAGCCAAGAAATATGCCACGCCCGCCTATAGAACAGCTGCGAATCAGCTTCAACGTAAAGTTAGGTCTTGCCTCGCGGAACTCCGAGACGCTCAGATGAACGATCTCATGGCGAATATCTCTCCGTCCCACCAAGCGTACTATAGCATGGCCCGAGCCTTACGCGTAGACACCGCCTCTCACGTTCCTCCTCTCACTCGTCCCGATGGCACTACTGCCTTTGAAGTCGAAGAGAAAGCCGAATGCTTCGCTGACAGCATTGCCGCACAATGCTCGCCCAGCACGCAACCTGCTGATCCCTCACACATCCAGGCGGTGGAGGACGAAGTCCTTCGCAGAGACTCTCTCCCTATCACCGCCGACCCTGTCACAGTCTCTAATGACGAAATCTTGCTTCTCATTAGAAATCAAAAGTCCAAAAAGGCTCCGGGTGTGGATGGAATTTCCAACCACGCACTTAAGCACCTACCTCACCAGATGCTTACCTTGTTAGCTATCATTTTCAATGCCTGCTTCGACCATAGCTACTTTCCAAAAGCTTGGAAAGAAGCGACAGTCATAGGCATTCCCAAGCCGGGCAAACCTCTGAACGTCCCGGCTAATCACAGACCCATAAGCCTCCTCAAGGCAATGTCTAAACTTCTCGAGAGAGTCATACTCTCTCGAATGCGGAACCATCTGTTTCCAACGGATGGCGATCCTCTCATTATTCCCCATCAGTTCGGCTTTCGCGCGAAACACTCCTGCCCTCAGCAAGTCCATCGAATCGTCGAGTATATACTTGACGGTTTCTATCCGCGTCGTTATAAAACAGTCGCGGTTTTCTTTGACGTAGCCAAGGCTTTCGATAAAGTCTGGCACAGCGGTCTCGTTTATAAACTCTACAAGATAGGCTTACCGGATCGCCTTGTCAGGTTAATAGCGTCGTTTCTCAAAGACCGTACGTTTCGATTTAAACACGAAGGCACGCTTTCTGCGCCTCGTCCCATAAAGGCTGGAATCCCTCAAGGCTCAGTCCTCTCCCCTCTGCTGTACACCGTGTACACCAACGACATTCCCATCCCGCCGAAAGGCGTCGAACTCGCCCTCTTTGCCGACGACACCGCACTCTATACCAAAGGCCACAGTGTTCGGCACCTTGTAACCAGACTCCAAAAGGCCGTAAACGCCCTTGGTGTATGGTTTCAAAAATGGCGCATCGATGTGAACCCTGAAAAGAGTTCTGCGATGCGCTTCGACCACAAACACCGTCGTCCCGCTGGCGATCCCCACGTTCGAATGTTAGGCATTCCCATCCCCTGGAAGCGCAGTACTAAATACTTAGGCGTCACATTAGATCCGACGCTTTCTTTCAAGCCACACGTCGAAAGAGTTTCGAAACTCGCTCGTCACTACTTAGGCCGCCTAAATAGCATGTTAGGTAGAAAAAGTAAAATGTCTTTCAGAAACAAGCGTACACTTTACAAGGTCTGCGTTAGACCCGTCATGACGTATGCCTCGCCAATCTTTGCCCACGCCAAACCCTCCCTCCTGCACAAACTGCAGGTAGTTCAAAACCTCTTTTGCCGCAAGGTCACAAACGCACCGTGGTACGTGCGTAACGCGGACTTGCATAGAGATCTTGAACTGCCTACAGTACAACAACACCTCAAAACACTCTCTGAAGCGTTCTTCAAACGCTCCGAAACCCATCCCAATCCTCTAGTTCGTGATTCAGTCTCATATACTACTCCTGTCTTAGATTCGAAGTTCAAAGTCGCTAGGCCTAGGAATGCGCAAACGTACTCATCCACCAGACTGTCAGCCGATCTCGAAGCCCTTCTGGCCGCAAATTCTAATTCTAACGTAAATTCTAATTCTAACGTAAATCCTAATTCTAACGTAAATGCGAATTAATTCAATTTTATTTTGCAATTTTTAATTTTTATTTTTTATTATTTGATTTTCATTTTGAGCACCTTCAGTGCTATGTATTCACCTTCAGTGCTTTGAGCACCTTCAGTGCTATGTAATCCCAGCGGGTGACCCCTTCTGGGCCCCGCTAGCGCGGCCTCTTTCTCCAATTGGCCGTCGCTCAGATGAAGGCTGAGTGGCAAAAATGCACGAGCCGACAGGGGGTTTTTAGTGGGTATGGTCCTGGTAGGCGTCGGGACGAGTCCCACATAACTCTGGAATCGCGCCAGAGTATGCGTCAGGGCATTTTTTTGAGATTTTTTTCAGATTTTAAGAGCTTGCTTATAAATTTTCTTTTGTAATAATGTAAAAAAATGGCTCCTGCTTCATTCAGGGTCAAAGATCTTAATGAAATTATAACTTAAGACTTAATCGACGAACAATCAGAATGTTAGCGCGCTATTTACCGTTCCGATTGCAATAGCACTCATATCACTTTTAGCGCGCTAAAACGAATCGGAACGGTTTTGAGCACTTTAAGCGCTGATAGCGGCAAACGGAACACAGCATATCTTTGGCACTGTGAGCGGGAAGATGGCGGCGTTTATGACGTCATTGATGACGTATCGATATCGCTGTTAGCGCGCTCACGGGCAATCGGAACGGGTATATGAGCGCTGTGAGCGCTATAATCGGCAAACGGAACGCAGCAAGTTTGATAATTTTAATGTAGAAACGTTGTATTTTTATTAATAATGCTTGTTTATTGCACTGTGTGTATGAATAATTCTAGAAAAAATATAATTGAATTGCTCTAGCCAAAGTTTCGCGAATATTTCAATCTTGAAATAAATATTGTCTATATTGGCAATGAAATACTTAAACGTATTAAAGATTGTAAATCTGATATGCCATGTGAGTGTTTCCCGAGTGTTGTTAGATTACTTGAAAAAACTATATGTTAAGTTCAGAATTAACCACACCATCAAAAGGAACAATAAATTATTAAAAAACAAAAAATATGAAAGAAAATTATTAGCGTAAGTAATTTGTGAAGTATTCTATCATACTGAATGATGAAACTATTTAACAAATGTTTTGTTTAATTTGTCTTAACCTATTGTGACAACCCTACCAAAATAGGTAACAAATTTTCACGTTCTTATCACCTTTGTTGCCACTCCACTCGGTACTCTACAGGTCCGGGATCAGTAAATGGTATTGTAGGTAGCGAGATACGGATGCTTTTAGGTGAAAGGTCTATCGACTTGGTTTAGGTTCCAAAAAATAGTCATAACGACATGCCAAATCTCAGAAATAGTCGATGAAAGATTCCAGAGATATAAAGGTACCCTGGTGAGGATTATGGCTTGAACATTTGAAAACTTCAAATTTCTCCGGAACGCCTACGACTATCAGTTTAAAGTTTGTGCCAAAAAATAGTCATGAAATAGTCGTATGAAACGAAAATAATTTTGAGCTGATTTCATTTGAAAATAAAAACTTCTTATGTTTCCTACATTTTTATGGATGTACAGTACATTCAGATTGTACAGTCGCGTACAAAATCATTATTTCTTTTTGCTTAGTAAAAAATTGTGCTCTTTTGGGTTGTTACTCATTTCCATTACTGTAAACAAACTTTGTAGATAGGGCTCTGAAATCGGTTTTGTAATAGGTACCTGGAACATTGACCTCAACCAATGGACAAGCCCTAAGTACTAAAAAAACGTGCATACCTAAACTTGAAATGTAACATAAAATGGCGTCCATTTTTAGTGTTGCACAGAGAGTATCGAATCTACTATCGATATTTTAGAACTAAATATTACGTAATGAACTTTTGTAAGAGTTGACGTAGATGAAATAATCACAGTAATTATTTATCTACTTTTAATAATTCTTTGAATATAAAAAATAAAGAACTTCGCAGTTTATTTTAGTAAGCCCTATTCTATTCTTGTCAAATATGGCAATCAGCCGTCGTTACGACTCGACATACCAGCCTGTGTCAGGTATTGGAAGAACCACGGTTATTGAATGACGATGGGTTCCTCAGAGCAGGACACACCAGACTCACTAAAACAACCAAAAGCTCAAGTGCCTCAAGTACTGTAAAAAAATACAAAATGGTGGCACCCTTGGCTGCTTTCTGAATCAATATTATTGACGCTATAAGCGCTGAACTGAAAATTATTATCACGTTCGTGAGAAGTTTGTCACTACCTCTTGATATCAATTATAGTCTGGCTTGTCTTCAATGATTTAGAATCAAAAATAAACAAAACAACTACCTGCCTATTCAATAACAAAATGAACAATTCTAAGCAAACTTAATTCCCTCTTTCTTCACGTCTTTTTGTTTCAAAAATACCCGCACAACGGCAAGCAAAGCAAATACCGTTTCGATACGATTTACTGCGTAAGCGCCTGTTATCATTTGCATCGAAAGTATGAAAAATAAAAACATATTAATAATGATTATCTAATATAAGATAAAGCTCCGGAACATCACTTTTGACAGCTTTTTTTGACAGAAATGTAACAATAAATGGAGATTTGTGGCACGCTAGCCACCTGCTATGACGTCACTACACGATTGATATTTTAGTGACAACATTCAAAAATAGTACTATCTCTTTCTTTTATTAGCATTTTTGTATAAGTAGAGGGAGACAACCAAGTTCTTCCTCTTCTATGATTCGATATACATAACTACTTATTTATATAGGATATTACAGCTACTCCATGTATTTATCACCTCGCTGACCTGGAAGTAGTACTTATCAACCCTAATATACCGGTTAAAAACCGGAAATGAAAAGGGCATTTGTTGTAGGGTACGCGACAACAATTTGGACTTTTAGAACGGGTTTCCGTGCCCTGGTTGTAAGTATGAATAAATGTGTCGTTCTATGGGTAAAGGAAAGTAAGTACCTTACGGTCGTTTGTAACAAGCAGCGAATGTGGGAATCATTAGTGTTATAATAGTCGTTAATACATTAGGTACGTTACTATTAAGTTAACGCTAATATTAAGTAAATACCTTAGGTACCTTTACCCGTAAAATAATAATAATAAATAAATAATAATAAATGCGGGACGGTCTCTGCTCTACCAGGCTCGAATGGACATGATGGGATTTCGTTCTGGAAATTTTGACCTGCAGAACTAAGCCCCGTGGACGGTCGGAGACCAAAGTTGATAATAAAGAATTGAAGGCTACTGTGGAATCGGATCCATCGCAAACCACGTCCGAGTTAGCTGTAGGCTGCAGCGTTAGTGACAAAACTGTTTAATCCTCTTTTAAGCAAATTGGGAAGGTGAAAAAGCTTGAGAGGTGGGTACCTAATGAATTGAGTGCAGCAAACCGACAAACGCGCGTCGAAAGCTGCGTAACATTACTCAACTGGCATAATCATGAATTTTAAATTGACTCATTACCTGTGATGAAAAGTGGATCCGGTACGACAATCGGAAACATTCATCGCAATGACTGAACCCTGGCGAACCAGCCAAATCCTGCCCCAAGCGAAAATTGACTAAAAAAAGTTACTTGTGAGCGTTTGGTGGACTAGCACCGGTGTCGTTCACTACAGCTTTCTGAAATCTGGCCAGTGGATTACGGCAGATGTCTATTGTCAGCAACTGCAAACCATGATGGAAAAGCTAGCTGCTAAACAACCGAGGCTGGTCAATCGCTCTAGGCCTTTGCTGCTTCAGGACAACGTTAGACCACACACTGCACAACAGACGGCTACCAAATTTGAGGAGCTTCAATTGGAATGTCTAAGACATTCACCGTACTCCCCGGACCTTGCTCCAACAGATTACCATTTTTTTTCGAAATTTGGATAACTTCTTGCAAGGGAAAAAGTTCAACTCCGATGGGGCACTCCAAAGCGCCTTCATAGATTTTATTGATTCCTGTCCGAATGGTTTTTTTAGTAAAAGGATCAGTGAACTACCTATGAACTGGCAAAAGTGCATAGCAACAACACCAGAACGGAATAGTCGGAATTTAGTGTCTTAGGGATTGTGAAATTCGGATTTCTAAATATCGGAATATTCAAATTCGGAATTACATAATTCTTGGGTGTTCCCACTTTGATTAAATAAATATACCTATTATATTTTTAAAAATTGTCTTTATGTTCCTCCCTTGCGAAACGCCAATTTCATTAATAACGTAATAAAAATCTAATTTCATTAATGACATAATAATAATCCCAGACAAACACACTAACTGTATGGCCCCATACTAAGCAGAACTTGTGTTATGAATGGCCATACAGCGAACTGGGACAGAACCCAGAATAATAATACATATATAAATATCAAAAACCATGACCCGAGAACAAACATCTGTGTCCATCACACAAATGAATGCGCCGGCCTGGACTCGGACCTAGGACCTCCGGCGTAGGAGGCGGGCTGCTAACCACTATGCTACTCGGGCGATTTATTAATATTTAATATAAAACTCATTAAAAATTACACTAGTTATTTAAGCTGTTAAAACGCTTGCTCCAGCAACTGTCTTCGAGACTGGGCTGTGACGTCAAGACACTTCTTGCGTGAACAGAAACAAGGTTTTAACTTGCCTGAGACTTCATTTAAAACTTAGAAAAACAATACCGTTTAATGTGTTGATGTTGAGCATTGAGATGGCAATAAATATTTCATTAATTTTTGTACTGACAAATAGTTTATTTTAGATTATAATAATAATGATAATAATAAATAGTTTATTTGCCAGAATAAAAATGTTACAATCCAAGTCTTGATACATTTTCAGAAAGAAATTGGTCACCCAAAAAACAAGTTTTGAAACCTTCTGCACTAGTTTGCACTGTATCTATCGCAGTAGGAGTCTTCTCTTAGATTGACTCGGCAGTTATTTTAGTTGCTGGTGGATTTTACATATAATTTGATAAACTGACATATTAGTTTTATACAATATCCACTAAAAAGGAGAGGATACAAAATATTATTGATTAAGTATCGAAACAAGAGAAAAAGATTTGTAACCGTAACAGTGTGTATATGTACTCTCAGATAACTTCGCGGTAGATCACTTGTACGTCTATTTTGTTTGCAGTGTCAAGGAGCGTATAACTCCGCCCACTTCCGAGTTCGACCAATCAGAGACTAGGACACGCATGTTTGTTTACATTAAAATTAGTTTTATTTAGTTGCAATTTGTACTACGCTTATTGTAGACGCATCTGTTTTTTGTTCCCGTGTTGCCGTTTTTTCGACCTGAGTGCGTTCTTTGGACTGTTCCTTGTTTTTCTGTTAACCTTTGCTTTGATATATGGACCGATCCCTGATTTCTTGATAACCTGTGCTGCGATTAAGTGGACCTTTGATGTGCTGTATTTTTCGGATTGACATCAACAATGCCTCGGAATTCAACAAGAGATGAGAGAACTCAAATATTGGTTCTCCATCACCAAAGACGAAATATGAATCAAATTTCGCGAGGAATTAAACGTGACAGTAAATTATAATGGTTTTACTATGTATTTAATTTAGAAAATATTTTAAATTAAGGTAACTCCCGGGAGACATATCATTGTATATTTTATTTTACACTATAGATTGTGTTTTTACTTTGTTACTGTATATTGTTATGTAACTACTTGTCAGCGTAATTTGGTTTTAAAGATTCAGTACCAAGAAGAGTTTATGCTGTTAATTCAGAAACAGAATTTAGGTAGATACTGAAAATTGAATGTATGATAAGAGTTAGGGCCACTAGAACGTAGAAGTCCAATATTAAGCTGTACTACAGAAGATATTGCCGCTGAAATAACGATTAAGGAATTCGGCGATTTGGGAAGTTTTCCACATGCAAACGACTTGCCTCATCGGCACTCCGTACTCTTGGTTTGTGAACAATTATCTCCTCTGTCTTTCAGCCATACCTAGTAATAACACGCGAAGCAACACACAGAAAACAGTATTAAAGCCGGGTAGTCAGAAGAGCTATCATACATCAAAGTCCATTAACAAGCCAAGTCGTAAGAAAAACAACTGAAATAAGAGCAAGTGAACACATCCGAACGCAATAAATCGCAAGACCGGACTATATGATTAATCGATAGCCAACCAATCGTAAGACTATCGATCGGCCTATCGATAGTCTCGATAGCATAGAACAAAGCAATACTATCGAATGAGTGCAATACTATCGATAATAACGTAGTTCGTTAATAACAAACTATCGATAGTATCGATACTGTGGATTTTATTTACAACGATACTATCGAAGGTATATATAATAGTCAATCACAATGAGCTATGAGGATATGGGAATAAATAAAACCAAATAGTTTTCCTTGCGTTATAATAATAACCTTGCATTATATTTAATAGTAAGAACAAGCACAGCTCGATCGAAATGTTTATAAAAATATAGATATCGGCCTATAATGGTCCTCGACTACATTACTGTTAAAACATATCTACCTATTACTATTGCACATTGTTAAACAATCGATAGTCCAAAACAGTCGAGAGTATCGTTGTAAATAAAATCCGCAGTATCGATATACTTTCGATAGTATTGCACACATTCAATAGTGTTGCCTTGTTCCGTGCTATCGACGAGAACATGATTTTCGATGTAAACTATCGATAGTTCGTCAACACTAGACCGGACTTAACACATGGGCGTAGGATGAGAAACAATCCCAAGTTATTTGCCTAGTAGCGGTACTTCTTTGTTCAAGCCTCTACGTGCGCCTGCGCTAATTGGATATTATCTTAGCAATTGTTTTGCCGATTTGGGATTGTAATACCTCATTCGAAAGCTAGTAAAACACAAATGTTTTTAAAATGATCTGCACAGAACTTTCATTTGTTTGTTTTTGTTTTAAAATCACTCTTTTGTGTAAATTACTAAAAAGAAAACGTGTATTTTCAAATGTGTTCGAGCACAGTGCCTAAGTTTATGTTAATTACGTCCACCTAATTGCTATTATGTATTGATGGGAATTTTTTATTGCAGAATCATTGAAAACATTTCCAAAAAGATTTAATTTTTTTTTAAACTTTTTTAAACGCAATATTTGCAAGTTACGTTAGTTATACTGAAAGGCTGCATTAGTAACTGGGGTAATGGTATTGTAGATTATGAAATAAAACACTGCAAATTATTAATTTCTTTTTATTACAAAAATGTTATTAAAAATCATTAACTCAGTTATCTGAATTCATAGACTTACATTTACAACACTAATACTAACTTATTTAACATGGATTCTGAAATACTGGCAGTGGAAAAATACAAGTAGGTACCTAGTTTTAAATTGTGTATAGTTAGTTTTATATCAGGCAACATTTTGTACATATAACTGTTATGTATTAAAGAATATATTGTAGAAAATTCACTTTTATAACGGCGAGTTTAATTGCACTTTTAGAGACAACTATTTCCTTCTGATCCATTTATCCATATAACATAATTTTACAAACATTTAAATTGAATTCTAATTAATAATTTTCAAAACCAACTGACTACAGCAACACGCATTTTCCACACAAATGAAATTTCTACCGAAGTATACGACATTCCTCTTATTTTTAATGAACTTATCCTACTGCTTCAACTTAAAATTATTCAATCTTATAAAACTATTGGAACTTTTCTAATTATTTACACAATTGCACGCTTTTGCATCAAACAGTATACAAAGAGCACCTAACTTGGTTGCTATCGAAAATGATAAACTAAAAATAGATTTACTTATTTTTCGATAACTTTATTGAACTGATTTAAGATTTTCTTATTTGAATATTTTACACCCAACATGTTTGTGTAAAATCATGGTAAGTATAATTTTTCACTATGATTTTAACAAAAAGGTGAAAAAATTACAATATTTTATTTTTAATTAATTTTATTTTTAGGCATTTTCAATACATCTTTCACCGCAGACACATATTTGTACCTAGCTACAATACAAGAGAAATAATCCTAAAGCTTTACTTACGATATTAAACATTTTGAAATGTTTTGGCACACAATTTTTAGTATTAGTTTTATAAGTTAGAATTAAATCAGTTCTTTTATTATAGAAATAGTTACAATATAAATCAAAATCATTTTTAGAAAACTTTATGCTTAAAATTTTAAATAGGTACTTACCTATAGGTATCTATAATTTATCTTATTTTATTTTTAACACTACAAAATAAAGTTTATGAAATTATTTCTCTCTTTATATAACGTAGCTAGTTAGTGTCATAGTTGTATTACAGCAAGCTCTCTTAATACTTAAAATGAAAACATACGTATTATTAGAAGATAATTACTACTTCTAGAAAATAATATCAGTTAAAGGAAATTATAACTATATTTTGGAGATCTGCAATCACATCACAACCAACATACCCCGCACGTCAATGCATTCACAATATTTTGCACCTTCCTTTAATAAGTCAAATGGAAACATTTAACCTGTGCATCAATGTGAACTTGTAAACATAAGTTACAAGACCCAATCAAGGCACAGATTTCTCACATATACAACTACACTTCAAAACAAATTTATGTTCAAACAGGAATTTTCCTGTATAAACAGGAAGACGAAACTGCTGCACTGTTTAAAGTAATGAAGCTGCAAAAATAAAAGATTTGGAAAGAAACAAAATGTGCCATTTCAAGTTACAGTATAATCAGTCAACATACACCTAAACCCTAAAAGAGGTGGGCAGAGGAATATGTTAATAATAAACAGAAATTCCAGAATAAAATGCCAGTGAATAAAAATACATATAGGTACAAATTATCATATACAAGCGGTGGGATTATTTTCTGATGTACCCGCAATGTGAATATAAACATAAATTCAATTACATATAACACATAATTCTATTATTTCAGTCACATACATATTAATTTAGATTATAACTAGGAATTCAACTGAACAGCTTGTTTATCTCTAAATTATATACTAATCGTTCTGCCACTTTTTTGTACTATTACCTGTGCCTTGACTACACACATTTAAATCAAGACCCAATTATCCTAAGTCATTGTGTACAAATATAACCTTTAACTACTTGGTGTGCTTCCTAATTATTTGCATGTCTAGCCAAATTTAACCCTTATATGTGTCAGATATGTAACAAGTGTAACTTATTGATGTAAATACACTTAATCTGGTAAAAATTATCACTTTTGGAAATTTTTGTATTTATAAACGTTGACATACACAAACTCATATTACTTACTAATTATTCTACTAGAAACAAAACACATCACTGGATTTATCGAAATCAGGGCAGTTTCATACAGTGGTCTGTTTTATCATATACTTTTTTACTCCTCAATAGTGTATGTAGTTGTATGAGGGAGTTCCCACAGACAACAGTAATAAAATGTGATCCTGTTGCGGTGCGAACATTACCTCCACTAGTGACGAATCCTTTAAAAATGATCCTGAGAATACAGACTTTCCGTGTGAACATACCCTTACATGATATCTTAGATGACATGATCACAATATTATGTAAATGAATCTTTTTAGTTTTCTTAGATGAGAGCTACCCTGTTCACGAGAGGAGTTTTTCGTCTGCTTGTGTGCGTTTGCGTTGTGACAGGTTGGTAGACGAAACTTGTTTTTGGCCGTTTTGCTGTGTGCACTGAAAAACACATATTTTTATTCTTTTAAATTATGGTTAAGAACTTTCATTGCGCCGTCAAACGACGATAAAAAAAAATGTTTTTCTTACATGACTAACTAAACAATAACATTTAATAATACTCAACACCTATGGCATACTGAAAATTTCTGACTTAGCAAAGTAAGGAACCCAGAATTAGAATACATCTATCAAATGTCTATCTATGCCAGGGATTCGAACCTAAGACCTTTGATTTAAAAGGACCAGCAATTACTACCAACTAGATACTTTTAAAACAGTAAAGCTGTTTTAAATGGAGAAATAAAAGCAAATAATAAACTCACCATATTCATCCGATAATGAAAGATTAAGCTTGAATGGCTTAGTTTCCTCTACATCTACTTCTTCATATGAATGATCTAGTACCTGCAAGCAATAAAATTTGCGCATCTTATATAAAAATACATTTAAAAAATATATTATTATCTGGCATGGTTTTAGTAAGCTATAAGCAATGTATAAGAAGTTAAGATTTAAAAAACAGCAATTATCAAAATAGGTAAACTAATAATAGGTCTTTACCTATGAAACTGCCGTTTTGCCGTACTGGCCATTTCAAATTAATTTTATTTGACAAACATGGAATTCTTTTTCTAAAATCGTCATTTGTTTAATAGTTAGTGTTTTGTTTTCAACGCATTGGAACATTTTTCGTCATCATGGATAAGTTAAAAATTCGAGTAATTATGGAGTATGAGTACCGTCGTGGCAGCAAAGCGGCACAAGCGGCACGCAACATCAACGACGTTTACGGAGCGAACACTACAAACGAACGCACCACCCGTTATTGGTTTACCCGCTTCCGTTCTGGAAAATTTCACCTGAAAAATGAACCCCGTGGTCGTCCGAAAACTTTGGTCGACAATGACGAATTAAAGGCAATTGTGGAAGCTGATGAAACTCAATCCACGGCTGAATTAGCAGCAGCTTTCGACGTTAGCGTCAAAACAATATTGGTCCATTTGCGTCAAATTGGCAAGGTAAAAAAGCTTGACAAATGGGTACCCCACGAACTCAATGACCGCCAGCGCGAAGTACGCGTGGAGACGTGCCTTGCACTGCTCAGCAGGCATACAAATGAAGGAATTCTGAACCGCATTGTTACTTGTGACGAGAAATGGATCCTGTTTGACAATTGTAAGCGCTCAGCAAGTTGGTTGGACCCTGGTTCAGCATCCAAACAATGCCCTAAACGAAAACTTACCCCTAGAAAAGTGATGGTCACTGTTTGGTGGTCTAACGCGGGTGTAATTCATCACAGCTTCTTGCCAAACGGGACAAGCATTACTGCAGATGTGTACTGTGAAGAACTGAACACAATGATGGAGAAGCTCGCACGTCTCCAACCAGCTTTGGTCAATCGTTCGGCTCCACTGCTCCTGCACGACAACGCGCGACCTCATACTGCACAGCAGACGGTCTCCAAGCTACAAGAGTTGGGGTTGGAAGTTCTCCGTCATCCGCCGTACTCACCAGACCTTGCGCCTACAGACTTCAACTTTTTCCAGAATTTGGATAACTTCTTGGCGGGAAAAAAATTCAATACCCGAGAGGCAGTACAAAATGCCTTTGAAGAATTTGTTGCCTCCCGTCCAGCTGATTTCTTCAAGAAAGGCATCAATAAGCTACCAATGCGTTGGCAAAGATGCATTGATTGAATGGGTGATTATTTTGATTAATAGAAATAAAAAATATATTAAAAAATTACGCTTCATTTATTTCGTGAAAAACGGCAATTTCATAGGTAAAGACCTAATACAATTTCATTAAAAAGCATAAGCCTTAAAATGTTATTGTATTTTTTATTTTATAATTAAAAATGACATAAATTATCCTCATTAATACATTGATCATGATATTAAAAATACCACTCTGCATATCAAATTTTAGCAGCTTTTTTTATTAATTGCTTACCTCTACATCACTCATTTCAGATTCCACATCATTGTAGTATGATGGTCCTGTGGCGAGTAATCTATAAGTGCCACCAACCATGCCTGTTCCTTCCACAATTTCTTCCATTTCCAACTCTTGGTCTGATAATTCCTGTAGACAAATAAAATAGTTAAGTCTTTGTTACTACGTACAATAAAAAAAATGAAACTGGGTAGGGACAAAAGTTTCAAATTAAGAACAATACTAATCTGAGGGGAGGATGACACGACATACTAAGTTCGAACCTATAGTAGCCCTCTATAAATGACAATATAACATTTATTTATGCAAGGTCAAATACACTTTAAAAAAACATGACATCAGTTAAACAGTAACAGCACAGTAACAGTCCATATTATAAACCTCAACATATACATATATTACTACATTATTACATATATATTATATACATATATTATTTGACGTCAATAAGAACAAGTAATTGTCAATGTTGAGAAATAAATATTTGAATTTGAATTTGAATTATATGCTGCGTTCCGTTTGCCGATTACAGCGCTCATATACCCGTTCCGATTGCCCGTGAGCGCGCTCACAGCGATATCTATACGTCATCAATGACGTCATAAACACCGCCATCTTCCCGCTCACAGTGCTTAAGCTACAGAGCATGGTCGCTGTGAGCGGCCTGTCAAAACTGACACATGACGTTACTTTTGTTGATGTTTTATTAGTCGATTAAAGATTTTAAAACCTAGTTTATTAATTTTCTTTTGTAATAATGTTAAAAAAATGGCTTCTGCTTCATTCAGGGTCAAAGATCTTAGTGAAATTGTAACTTTAGACTTAAGCGACGAACAATCAGAATGTTAGCGCGATATTTACCGTTCCGATTGCAATAGCACTAATAACACTTTTAGCGCGCTCAAACGAATCGGAACGGTTTTGAGCACTTTTAGCGCTGTGAGCGGCAAACGGAACGCACTATTAGTTTGTTCTAAGAATTCGAACATAAAATTTATTACCTCTTGCAAATATTATTATTGAACTCTCTCAGAATAATAAGGTTTTGACAAAATTTGATACTCAAAAAATATGTAATGAATAAAAATAATTTTTGCCTTGGTGTATGTTTATATTAACATGATAATAGGAAAATGTGGTTTCAGAGGGCCTAGGCAAGTAGCATTCGACATATGCCTTTTGACTGGACGTTTCATATACTTTAGTCAATTTCATACATTTAGCATTCTAATCACTTTTCTATTACTAAAGGCAACTACTTATAACCAACGTAATTTAGTTAAAGTATTGATTAAAATAGGCGATTAACAATAATTAATGCAAAACGGTGTTTACCTGTAGGTATAGAATACATATTACCTAACCAATAACAATCTTACTTTTGGATTATTAGTTTTAAAATCACAAATTAATTTTAACAGACTGAGCATGAGCTGTATATTTATCTTGTTAACATTATGTAAAAACACTTACATTACAATAAAAAATATTAAATATTGAGCAGCAACAAAACTATTGATCATATACAATTTTTATGCATTTGCGAACCAACCTGTTCCACAAGAGTCTCGTCTTCTTCCTTCACCTCGGGGTCGGTCTCGACATCTGCGTCCATCTCAGTGTCATCCGCTTCATCCTCACCCTCCGTGTCTCCTCCGACTCCCGTGTACTTCATCTCACCGCGTTCTAATGCTTCCAGGTTTTCTGTAATTTTATATTAATATTGCTTTACTTTAGTGAGTAAATACTATTACTCTTTATTAGATTGAAAGGCTCTGAGCCTAACTTATAAGTGGGTACTTGAGATCCACAGTTTTAAAGTAATATAGAACTTAAGCAGTTATTTTTGTAAATTAAAAATAGTGTAAGTATTATTGAAAATGTTCCAAAGTCTTTTTTTAAATCTATATCTCACCTGGATAAACCATAGCTTTCTTTATTGCTTGAGGGTCTTTTCTTGACCATTTTTGTACTTCTTCATCCATCTTTTCTATTTTGGCAGGGTTCATTGCCCATAAGCAACCTTTTCTTTGACTACCGTTCGTGGAGGGCTTTTCAATTTTCTCAAAACATTTATTTAAACTAAGATTATGTCTCACTGAATTTTTCCATCCATTTGGTGCGGTTTTAAAATAAGGAAAATGGTGACTGCAAAATATTAAAAAAAACAAGTAATTATGAGGCGTTGATATTACTAGAGCGTAATAATAAGAAATGTACGTAATCACTGAAGGAAACTATTATTAAGTCGTGAAGAATTGTATAATAGTTAACTTACCACATGAAGTTATATATTTCTGATACTGGCAAGCTTCCCGTTCTTGAATTTTTTAGCGCCATGGCTATTAGACATGAATAAGAATATGCGGGTTTTGGGAATTCTGAGACAGTGTTCTTGTTAGTTGAGTACCTCGACTGGCTTTCTGATAGTCCATTTACAGTCTTCAACATTTGTCTTCCATTTAATGTTGAGTTATCAATCAGAATTGTCGCTTGATTCTTGGTACCATTTGATAGCAATGCTCTAGATTGATGCGAATCCAATATATGTATATTTCCAGATATTATAGTTTTCGTACCTAGGTGAGACTTTGAATTCGTATTTAAAATAGAACAATTTTTGTTAGTTAATTTAATTAATTCTTGCGGAGATCTTATTCGTAGAGTTGGTAGATTATTACTTGTGCTATTTTTGACTTTCGTATTTGAATCTAAGTCTTTGATTAAATCTTTAACTACAGTTTTGTCACCTTTTCTTACATGGATTACCATAACAGAAGCTTCTTCTAGTTTTTTGGGCGGTTCTTCGGGCTCTGGTTTGACTTTGATTGCGTTCGGGGAGAAAGTAAGGTGGCTCTTTTCTTCTTTTGGGCTTGACAAAGTATTGGAACGAGTGACACCCGCGTCGTTAGCTGCTGACGACAGAAGCAAATCATTTGCTTCTTCTTTGACAATACTTTTTACGGGCGTTTCGGCAAAAGTTGACGGCATTACCGAATTCGGATTCACCATTACAGCATTGGCTTCAGATCCGTATAAATCTAAGTTATGGACGAAACTCGACGAATAGTTTCCTAACCATGTGGTGGAGTTATCTGTCTCTACATCAAGCAATGGAGACATTTCTGAAAAATTTAGCCCCAAAGAATCCTAAAAAGAAATAAACACGTGTATAAAGTATCGTTGAATGTGGTTAAATGTGCATTTAGATTTTCAATTGTCGTCACTTTTACGTATATAAAAAGACAAATTAAAAATACGTACAGGAAAATCTGATACACTACTGAGATCAGTGGCAATCTCAGATTTGATGTCCATGTCCAGCATGTCCTGTAGCGAGTCCGTAATGTATAGATCCATGTCTGAGCCGAACTATAAAAACAAAGACAAAAAGCATTAAAAACGCATCCAACATTCATTTCCTGAATAATAAATGTGGGTATGGATAAAATAATTGCCTGAACCAAACTTTTCCCGCCATTCCGATGTCATTCGAAGGCTAAGACACCGTTTTAAGCGCAATACAAGGAAGGAGCGGCGCAATGAAACCACTACGTGATAGTGGGTACATACAAAAACCTGTTTTATACCCACGGTATGCGCTACCCCAGTGAAGGAGAAACTCTGTTGTTCTTGTTTACTTACAACGTTATCATATTAAACAGTCTGCAATAAATGCAGGTAGAAATCTTTTTGCGGGTTTTGGGTTGATTTTTTTTTCTAAAGACGTTTATCATCGACCGCGTCAATTCCTTGGAAATAGAATACAATGCTTATTTTATATGATAGGGGATTTGCTAAGATTTTTTCCCACGTAAGGTGTGCCGTTAATATTAATATCTTTACGAAGAAAAGGTTATAGGTATCAATTAAATCTAGGAATATTGTATAACGAACAACAACATTACATATAGGTATCAACTAATCAAAAACATTTTTACAATATGGTTATTAAAAGCACTTGAAGTCATTTTTAGTTTGGGCATTGATTCGAATATAATTAACGTATTTAAAAAGACCTACACCAAGATTCAAATGGTTGCACCACAAGCCTTTCTTGAGGGCGGATAGTTAACTATAAGAGTCCGTTTACAATGTATAATTTATGTAGAATTTATTATTCTTTTTTTCTTTAGTTAAAGGTCTCATAAATGCCTTAGCTTTCCCTCAAGTATTTTGAGAAACAAACTAAATGCTTAAAGAAATACGATTGCTTTATGGATTAAACCTTTCTTTGATAAAAAGTTTGAATTAAACTAGATTGAGGTCTCCTGCGTGTGATTACATAGCTATCGAAATATGAGTGCATTGCCTTTTCTTATCAATCATATCGATAACTCTTACTATATACTACTTACAGACTTACTACTTTACTACCAGACGTAAATTCCGTGTGGAAGTAACCTAATGGGTGTTACGTAAAAAATGCAGACGAACGGATCGGAACGGAACCAGTTCGGAGCATCCAAGATTCGGGCGGGACCGGGCGAACGTTTTTTTAAAGAACTTTTACTGATTGAGCCTATAAATAGACATGTTCTTATGTTGTCAGCCTATATTTCTGTAATGATGTATTGATAACTTTCGTCTTCCGATGTTTTATTACTTCATAGAAGAATGTTACTGTAGAATGTTTTTCTTTCAGTAACGTAGGTAGGTACGTGTAACAATGGGGACCAACATACTTAATCGCTCATACTACTTAGAAGAAATTCTATTAAGTTTGGGTTCAGAAAGAATACAATTTTCTCTCTTAAAATATTTTACGCTAAGGATTAGATTATAAGCATGTTGACTTAAAATTTCTAATCTAATAGGTGAGAGTGGAATGGCCGATAAAGAATTTGTTTATATTTTAAATTTAATACACACCTACTAAATACATATTACGAAAACGTTTAACTCAAAATATATACTATAATAATACCTAAATACTAGCTCGTGAGTGTAACATTGTCTTTTCAAAATATTATTCGAAATCCCCAAGGCCCTTATGGTTTGTTATTGTGCGAAAGAGAGAACAGGTTAGTAGGGGTGAGTGAAAGAGCTAGCAAGAACAAATTGAAAGAGGGTTTGTTCGACCCTTACCGACGTGGCAACCGACTGCACCACATGGCTTATCGTACTAAGCAGTATAATATTTTTAAACAAACCTATGCACCTGCGTGTTTTTACTAATCATATTCACTGGAAGTTGGTAGAATGATAGAATGTCATTTTTTAGAACGATAGTAGGTGTAGATGAATTAATTTTTTTATAATACAGATTAATACTTTATGGGCAGGGATAGCCTATGGACGTAATGAGATTAATAGTCTAACTGTTGTTTGTTGAATGTTAAGGAGTGTATATATGATTACAATATATATCTGCGTAGTTAAGAAAGAATCATTTCTTTTTTTTCCTTCAAAATAATGTAAGATTATGAAACAAGCAGTTCCTCGTGTAACTACTGATTGCTTTTTTCTGGATAATGCAGCTTCCTGATAATGAAACTATTATTAAAATAGTTTCAGACTTTATCAATTACAAATAAGCAAAGGACAAATTTAAACGATCAGTCTTTTTATTAGATCGTGGTCTAATAAATAGCTTTATAGTTTTTATGTCGTTTTAGATGTAGACGAAACCTATCATGGCAGTCGAGACGTGACGCGGAGGGCCGTGAACTCGGGCTTTATTACTTCTGAGTTCACCATACCTGGTAGGTAATGATACCATGAAAAGTTCAAATTTAACCAAAATAATAATAGGTATTAAGCAATTCGGCGTGAAGTTTTAGTGTACTCTAAAATAGTATCTTTGGTCTGTTCGAGGAGCTGGAATATTCAGACGATATTATGTTTAACTATATTCATGAATGAAGAGTTTTTATCAGCTTTTGGTGAAGCAATAGTTTTGCCATTAGTTAAGTTTACAAATTCATTTAGGAAAATACATTTAAACCCTTGGAATAGCATTTAGACCAAACATTTAGAGTGCTTTCCAGCCCCTAGTCCTATTACCACAGCCGTAATTTTATCAAGATCTATCTGAATAGATTGTGAGAAAAAACAGTGCTTCGTTAGAGGCACCGCGAGGGGCTCAACACTCGACAGAGCCCAGTATTGAGACGGCTCGCACGCAGCCCGGCCTCGAACTTGACCGCGCGCACTCGCCTTGAACTCCTATGATGGTCGATGCTCGGGCGCATCGTAGCCCAGCGAAAAGCGGCGTCTAGGAAAACTGATGGCCGTGACGAAAAATACTATATGTTACTAGATTAGACGGGCTCTTGTAGTTGAGTAATAAAAACAACTGAAATTATACTAATAATAATGAAAAGAATAAACATAGAGATGTTTTAGAAATAAAAGTAAATCAAGTCTTGAATACATAAGATGATTTACTAGCTAAACTGTTAAATAAATCTTTACGAAAAGAAGACGCCTAATTTTATTTGTTGAATGAAAAATTAATAACATGCACCTATCCTAGCTAAAAACGAACAGGTACAGATAATGAGAAGAACATTCATTCGAAGAACATTGAACTTCGCACATACTACGTTTTGGTCGTAGAAATGTGTAAATTGGGGAGGAACGATATCGATCGCTTGCGCGCGCATTTCACCCGTCAGCCATAAACAGTAGGGCATTTCAAATTGTGTCTGTACAAGGCGAAAGGGCGAAAACACTTTAATGAAAGTTACAAGCTGCCTAGACGAAATGATTTTAAATATTCTCAGATTATGCTTTACAAGTTACAACTTGTAATTAATGAATCTAAAACTGGATAATAATCTATATCATTATATTTGGAAAGTCATTTTGTATAGTAATAAAAGTACCTTATTCTTGCTATTTATGATTCACATCATCCATAAAGCTGGAACCACACTATTGGCAATAACGCGAACATTCGTGTTATAATATGGCTCCTGCATTATGAAAATACTGAGAGACAGTAATATAATGTATTACTAAAACAGTGAAATGTGAAGAAATCTGGACTACAAATGTATGAATGATTAGAAAATATTGCAGGTTTAAATATCTGTTGCAAATCTAGCAAACCTTGTGTATATAATAATAAATAGACTGATAATAGACTGTCAAACAATGAAGATATTTAAACTTTATATGGGTCAATAACAATTCGAATAGGTATTTATAAAAAGTGACTAACAATACTATGTTTACCTACTGTCTGATAGAGGCCCAAAATGGTATACTTATTGTGGTTTCTTTCACTCCATTTCAATCAAGTATGAATATTGTGATTGATATTGAAAAGGGAGTATTGACTGTTTACAATAAAATCAAGGTTTTCCAAGTACCAATATAAGTTGTTGCACACAAAATGTTTGCTACCAAAAAATATGTAAATTACAAATAAGCATTTAAGTTTCATGTGATATGAACTCCATAGAGTTTATGCATTTCATATAGTGTTAGTGGTCATAGATTGCAATTTGACTAGGTGACGTATCACCATATTCTAATTGAACAATTATTAAATAATATGTGAGATATCACACTTTAGATTTTTCATTAACTGTGGAATGCATAGCCAATCCTGTTAATTGTTTGATTTTTTGTGGAGCATAATAGTTTAGATTCCCAAGATTGGGAGTTTTTATTGGAGATACAGTAAACTTCAATACAGGCAACATTTTTCGAAAAGTCAATAGCGGATTAATAAAAAATTTACTAAGATTTTTAAGATCTCCATAATAAACACACTTAACTTCTGATTTTAAAAAGTATTATTGGTAGACCAAGAGTAAAAAAACCACTCAGCAATCTTTTGTCAAAATCGTAAAAAAGTGGTATTGGAAAAGGAACTTAAATCAGTAGTTGCATACTTCTAATTATAATTTAATAAACATTTTGAAGTTAGTGTAGGAACCATAACAAATAACATGTCATACACTTAAGTAATGAAAATTGAAAAGCTCTTTTCGAATGATTAAAAGTTTTTTTAACTACTAGTATCTTTATTTACTTGTAATCGATGAACTCTCATGGCCATCAAATTGTTACTTAAGGCAATCTTAATCAAAGATTTTGCTTAGCAAGTCTATACTTCATCAGTCAGATTTCTTATAGTGTTGCAGTTTAACCACTGAATTAATTTACCATTAGAAAGTTAGTTTGACTGGAAATTCCCATTAATTAATGGAATTACTCAAGTGAAAGAGCTTAAAACCAGTAACGTTAAATATAAATAACAAATATTTACATAAACCTCTCACTAGTATATGGAAACAGGGTAGCGCTTAAGTTTTTACCTGTGCACAAGAATATTCTGAAAACACAATCATTCTACCGACACAGTGCCACCAAATGTCTTGGCCTGAATTGAATGACCCTGAATTTACACATAAATAAAAGTTTTACAAATTTTTAAACATAGACTAAAAGTTATCCCAACTCATAGAAGTATCAAGTAATTTATGCAGTTATGGCTTAATGCATAAGGTCGTGAAGGAAAATTGTGTTTAAGGAACTCTCATTTACAGATTACTGTGATCGACAAAACCGGGTTACGGGTATAATATACGAGAAATCCTTAGAAATGTTATCAATAGTAATAACATTTACTTCCTTATCAAACAAATGAATGAATGCGTAGGAGAGAGAGAGACAAAATATCATTAAAAACAACCGTTACAGTAGTACATAGACCGCGTGTTTTCTGTAATTGTGTCTATTTCAGTAATTTTATGTTCTAATCGCTAGTAAGGTTGCATGAATCTGCTTCACATGTAGTAGTTTTTAACTTACTTACTCAATAGAAGACTTAATTTGTTATAATTAATCTTTTCATCGGTAACTGTTTCCCGCCACTTTCAACCCAGTTATAGTAAATCTAATACTATGGTAGTAATTTATGTGTGAAATAAATGATTAATATTATAAACCTTAAAATATTAAAAGAAATATTCGTTAGATACTGCTTTTGTCGAATGACATCAAAAAGAGCGGGACGGTTCCCTCCATTATACTTTCCCATTGTTCTGACATCTTGTTTTCACAACATTTACACATAAGATATGATTAAGAGTTACAATGCACTTACCGAATATTTACACGAATAAATATCCTTATGCTCAATAGAAAAGTCCTGAATTTCACACATTTAAAGTATAAAATATCGTAAGATTGACAGATAAAACACCACTCACTCCATAATAAAACACACTCTGTAGAGCTATGTGTAAAGGTATACACAAAAGATGGTCTTATTCTCCATTGGCGGATAGAGCCCACGTGACTTTAAGCGAAGGCTTTCTATTGGATGTAACACTGTTTGAGCATGACGTCATTAGTCAAGTTTATATATAATTGATTTTAAGACAAGATTTAACGACTATCGTAAATCAAATTTAAGATCAAAATTAATTTTCAATTTTATACTTATTATATGCAATTTTTGGAACATATTCTTTCGACTATTGTTTAATTAAAAATACTTACGTCATCACTCACCGGTTTCATGACGAATCCAACATCAACAACATGGCGGTTTGTTTACACCGGCATATTAACGCAGGAATTATTTATCGGAGCATACCCTTTGATATCATTGCTTATCACTAAATCTGTTATGGAAGCGTCTTAACCTATTTTTATCATGAGAAACTCAATTGAATGAAAAAGTAAAGAAAAATTTATGGCGAGTGTTGTTTGTTTGTAAGAACACTAACGCCTACTAGCGAATAACTTTTGCACTACACGAGAGCGGTAAATTCAAGATGTCGTATAATAGTAGTAGTAGTAGCTAAAATGGTGAATAGTTACTCTACATACAAAGAAACATGTACAGAATAACTTGATTTGATAGAAATAATAAAATTTTCACATTTTCCAACAATATACTAGATATGTGAATTGCAGACATTCCATAATTTTAGGAAAGTTATTATTGGATTGCAAGAAAATAATTTCATTTGATATCAATTGCTTATAAAATACCAATAGAAAGTTCAAAACGAGAATAAACAGTTAAAATGAGAGAACTATAAAAAAAAATAAAAAGACATTGGCTGCTAGAAATTTTTCATTAAATGAATGTCCTAAATATTTCCAGCAGGCAATCATCAAAGCAAACATGAAGAGTTCGATATTAAGTAATTTTATTAAAATTATCGTTAATTTAAAGTTGTTGGTAATCTGAAGTGACCATTAAAACCATATTTGATAACATCAAATCAGTGTCAAGGTGACAAAAAAGTAGAATAAGAGTAAAATCTAAAAAAATATTATATTCTTATCAATCTTAATTAAAGTTCACAAAATAATTAAAAACAATAATGAACTAACAAATAAACTGATTAATAAACTATTTTTAACACAAAATGGTTTTTCTGAATTGAATAAATGATAAAATAGCAAGTAAAATAAGAAAAAATACAATGCAAACATAAAAATAAATATACATTCCCCAAAAACTAGAAAAGGAAAAATAAAACATGGGAATGTTACGGAATTGGACAAGCCTTAATAATTTATTTATGTATTCTGACTACAATACTGAAACAGAAAGATAATTGTTGTATGTCAAATCTATAAATATTGATTAAAAAAATATGTTCATATGATAAAGTGAATCATGGGTCCTTATTCATACATATACTTGGCACAAAGAAAACGAATGGTTTATTTAAGACTAATCAGTAACCTTTAAAAAAATACGCTCACTTAGTAAGTTTGTGGTGTACTAACATAAATCTAGACAGTAAAAATATTCTTAAGATTTAATTTAATAACAAAACTTATCCAGCAAGTTACACGAATTAATTCAACAACTTCAATTTAACATGACTAAAATATAAGGCGGAGTTTACGAGTTCCTCTTTATTACAGTCACTGTTAAAATTTAGATAATCTAGCACTGCGCGGATTTCTACACATGTGATCTGTAGCCATTTTTTTCAGCTTCTTACTCAAATAATCACGTTTAAAATTACTTATTTCTGCTGGTGTGGAGACAGCTACGAATTTAGTTTCTTTCGGAATCACAGACACTTGGAAGTTGGTGGTAAAACCGAATTTTGAGGTTGCTAGAACTGGTTCGAATGGCACAAACTTAGATTTATTTTTATTCAACAATTTCTTCTGTTTAGATGTTTCTCCATTAAGGAACACAGTTTCTATATCTTGACTTTTGAATTCCTTAGTTTTACGTCTCTCTAGAACTTCAAAATCAGATGTAGCTACTAATTTAGCCTTTTTGGCTTTTGTTCGTTCTTTTTTAGGTTTTTCCGCAAGTTGGTTAATTATGTCAGCGGGTAAACGAGGTATACCCTTGTCAGGGCTTGTCTGAAAATGAAAATATGTATTATTATTAGTCAATCAAATAGAAGGTTCCTTGCATTTAAGACTATGTACTTCTTGTATTATGCTTTTAAGCAGATTCCAAAACAATGAATAAGAATCTATAAATAAAAAGGTAAGTGTAATTTTCAGTATGTTTGCTTATAATAGATAAACTAAAAAACGAATTCACTAATTTAAAAAAATTCTTTCACATACATATAGAAAGCTGCATTATCAGTGAGTAACATGGGCTCTCATTTTCAATAAAAATAATATCGTTACGAAAATTACAATAATGTATCCCAAGATATCAAAAATTTGCCTATAAAAGTCATTATTTGGTGTTCACTGCAAAAACTATTAATGATACATAAAATAATGTACTACATCTTTATAGTACTCATTATAAGCCACAAAGATTCGTAACGTCTAACTATTGATATCACAGTAACTACTTTTTTGTTTTTGTCAGTGCAGCTGGTGAGGTTATTCTTACAAAATTTTAGTGTAGGGAATTGTTGTCCTTCTATTTTTCCAGCAGGCTGCTAGCCTTACATATTTGTAACGCAAATAATTACAATCCCAACTGCACAATATCCATTTTTTTAACATAATGATGTCCTCATTTATGAGCGTTGGAAAAGGATTATAATATTGAAAAACATTGTACGTTGTTTTCTTCTGAGGCAATGTCATCTTCTCTATTCTTCCTTTTTTTGTTTTTCTTTTGGGTCTGGACTTGAACAGGTTTCTCAGGAGTTTCCGATAGTTTCTGTTTCTTGTTTTTGTGACTTGAGAGCTGCTCATTTACATAAACAATTGGATTTCCTTCTGAAACAAAATTGACAAAAAATGTTGTTTCTCAAATAAAGATATGTAGAGTACTGTTCATTAAACTCTAGCCGGAAATTATAATATCTGATGCTAGTCTGAGCTATTAAGATTTTTAGGTTTTTTATAACAATCCCGATTTTTCGCAAAAACGTTGATATATCTTACTTCTTTTTTTTTCTTTCAAAATAATAACTTAATTTTTAATTTTTTAATCCTTCTCCTGGAGCTATCATTTCAGCAATTCATTGAAATAACATTAAACTAAAGTAATCCAGTTCAATTTGATGAAGAGAGCTCCAGAACTCAAAAAGTTATAGTATAAAAACCCATTCAAGCTGATTAATCTCGTTTTCACAAACAATTGAATTTTCAATAATTTTTCATTTCAATAATAAGCTTTACTTCAACCTCCCGAAAGAATGTATAAAAAAAAAATTGTATGCATATTTCTGCTTTACTTATATGCAATATTAAGAGTAAATATCAAAATAATGAGATACAAAATAGAGAGTTAATAAACTAACCTTTCTGTTTAGTATTTTCAGCAGTTATATTTCTTTTCCTTTTCTTTGATGTTTTACTCTTGCTTTCCTCTATGTTACCTGAATAAATATATTCAATTAAAACTTTAAATGGAAATTGTTATGGTTTGGTTAGCATAAAGAGGATAAATGGTGTGTACTCTGAACAATATTGTTTTTTAACATTATACACAACTTTATACACTGTGTAACTTATAATAGTGGTATGGTATGCACATGCTTAAAAAAATTCATATTGAAAGATTTTTGTTACTATTTTGTATATTAAAAATAAAATACACACCTTCATCAGCTTGAAGCTCCTGTTTTTGATCAGGCAACATGTTCTCTACCTTTGTAACAGGTTTTTCAATGTCTACAGATTCTGAAAAATATACCACCATGATTCTTTTATCCTAGAAAGTGTCTAAAACTTTTATTAATGGTTCCTTATTCACAATAATGATATGACAATAACTATAGTAAAATTTCTCGTCATTGTGTAGGATGTTATTGTGATCACTAGTTCGAAGTAAGTTTTAACAAATCTAAGAAAGACACAGAGTAGATTGAATGAACTGTTTACTTGTAATTGTCATCCAAAGCCGAAATATCGTGATAATAAAAACATAAATAAATAATATTTCATAATAACATTAATATTACTAATAAAAACTACCAATGAATTATAAGCACGAGAAATTAATTTACCTTGATGGGCTCTCTTCTTATTTCTCTTTTTCTTCTTTTTACCAGATTCAGTTTCTTCTGGGAATTAAAAATGTTAAATTAGCTCTAGTTTTCACTTTACAAACCAAATCTTATTTCTATCTAGAAAATATTATATAAATAATATATATTAATACATAAATAAATATTAATAAAATGTCCTTAACCAGAAAATACACATTTATTTTCACCAGGAACTTCAGAATTAACCACAAGATTGCAAATAGATTTTGCTAACCTGTGGTTTTATGATTCTCTGTGTCCACATCATTATTTTTTTCAGATTTGTATGGTATTTCCTGAGGCATGTCATCATTGTCACCTGCAAATAACCAAATCATATTGTTATTAATGAACATCCAACACCATATTAACACTGAATAGTACTAAATTATCGTTGACAATGTTGTGTGGCTAGCAAAGCCATTAATACTATCTAATATTATAAATTAAAATTATCATCTAGCTTTTTAGGAATATGTCTTTTTTCAGGATGTTTATGAAAAATTAATTCTTAGCTGTGTAACATCTAAGGTACATGAAATGTAATATAGCGAAAAACTGAACAATAAAAAAATACAATTCAGATCACGTTTCGAAAAAAATCTTACCTGATTGAGAAGGTTCAATTTGATTTACAGTAATTGACTCGTTACGTTTTTTCTTTCCACTAGCAACAACTGAGGTATTATTGTCTTTTTCACTTGAATCCTCTGAAACACTGACTTTTCTGTTCTTAATGCTAGTTTCTGAAAACATATTCATATCAAGAATTTGTCCATATTTTGTGTATACATCATTACACATAAATGTTTCATACATGTGTTTAATAAATCATTATTTCTTATCTAATCCTTCTTAATTCCTTAATCTTAGAGAAATAAATAACCTATTTGGTTTTTCTGTGAGATACCCATAAGCAACATGTGACCATATACTCGATATTGCAGGCTCTCTCTCAAAAATGAGTCATAATGTATAATACCCAAACTGATATCATATATCACAAATCCTGAAAGCATACCTAATTGAGAAACTTCAGCTTGATCTTCAGTAATTGACTTTTGACATTTCTTCTTTCCACTAGCTACAATTGAGGTATTTTGTTCTTTGTAGTTTGCGAACTCTGAAATACTGACTTTTCTGTATTTCATGCTAGTGTTTAGTGAAGTATTCAGCTGAGATGTTTCTGGAAATTTAAAATTTTCAAGTTAATAAAGCTATGTTGTCTGAAATAGCATTTTGTTTTTATGAGATTTCTTCCATATTTTTCATGCACTCATTAATTTACTTGCTTTGTCTGGGTCTACAGAGAATCATGAACACTTACCTAATTGAGAAGTCTCCACTGGTTCCTCAGAAATAGACTTATTATGTTTTTTCTTCTTTCCACTAGCAACTATTGAGTTTTGTTCTTTATCAGTTGCATCCTCGAAAAGACTGACTTTTCTGTTTTTCATGCTCGTGTTTAGTGACTTATCCAGTTGGGATGTTTCTGAAAATTGGAGATTTCAAATAAGTAATATGTGACATTTATATCGCATATGTTCTAAAAATTACATCACACACAACTATTATTAAATATTACATGTATGTAGCAAATTCTATATCAGGAATGGTGTTTATAAAATAAGCTTCTTCCTATAAATTAGAAAGTTGTACAACTATAGCAACAGAAAAACAAAACTATGATTTTTGTGTGGTTTAAATAATGGTGCCAAACAAAAATTGCACATCCATTCATTACATTCAGTAAACATTATACAGTCTTCATAACATTTTTTAAACACAGGTATCAGATAAACTCATTAAAAAAAAATCTACTTTTAGAGACTGTTTATAGATAGCATATATTACATTTATTTATTTTACAATTTCGGGAACTTAAATTTTTTTAATAATGATTTAATTTATTTTCATAGATAGAAGTAAACGAAAAAAGCATGAAGGCTTACCTGATTGAGAAGTCTCCACTGGTTCCTCAGAAATAGACTTATTATGTTTTTTCTTCTTTCCACTAACAACAATTGAGGCACTATTTTGTTCTTCACTTGCATCTTCTGAAAGACTGACTTTTTTGTTTTTCATGCTTGTGTCCAGTGACTTATTCATTTGGGATGTTTCTGGAAATGTAAAGTTTTCATATCACTAAAAGTAACATTTAAACGGCAAATTGTCTTTATGACATTCCATCCCACATCTTTTCATGCCATACTTGATGAACTTGCCTTATCTGAATCTAGTTTACTAAGAATCACAAACACTTACCTAATTCAGAAGTCTCCACTGGTTGCTCAGAAATAGACTTATTATGTTTTTTCTTCTTTCCACTAACAACAATTGAGGCACTATTTTGTTCTTCACTTGCATCTTCTGAAAGACTGACTTTTTTGTTTTTCATGCTTGTGTCCAGTGACTTATTCATTTGGGATGTTTCTGGAAATGTAAAGTTTTCATATCACTAAAAGTAACATTTAAACGGCAAATTGTCTTTATGAAATTCCATCCCACATCTTTTCATGCATTACTTGATGAACTTGCCTTATCTGAATCTAGTTTACTAAGAATCACAAACACTTACCTAATTCAGAAGTCTCCACTGGTTGCTCAGAATTAGACTTATTATGTTTTTTCTTCTTTCCACTAACAACAATTGAGGCACTACTTTGTTCTTCACTTGCATCTTCTGAAAGACTGACTTTTTTGTTTTTCATGCTTGTGTCCAGTGACTTATTCATTTGGGATGTTTCTGGAAATGTAAAGTTTTCATATCACTAAAAGTAACATTTAAACGGCAAATTGTCTTTATGAAATTCCATCCCACATCTTTTCATGCATTACTTGATGAACTTGCCTTATCTGAATCTAGTTTACTAAGAATCACAAACACTTACCTAATTCAGAAGTCTCCACTGGTTGCTCAGAATTAGACTTATTATGTTTTTTCTTCTTTCCACTAACAACAATTGAGGCACTACTTTGTTCTTCACTTGCATCTTCTGAAAGACTGACCTTTTTATTTTTCATGCTTGTGTCCAGTGACTTATTCATTTTGGATGTTTCTGGAAATGTAAAGTTTTCAAATCACTAAAAGTAACATTTAAACGGCAAACACGGACGTAAAAAATAGGCGGACGGAACATCGCTAAGCATAAACTGAAGCATAGCAATGGCGGCGGCGTGAGTTTGTGTGAGTGAATGGAGTGTGGCCATAAAAGAAAAATTACCCCAAATTACGGTAAAAATTTCGCTACCTGTTCCATCTAATCCTAATATTTAAAAATACCTAATCCAGATATCTAATCCTAATATTTATGAACCTGCGCCTAATAAGTATGCAACGCTACCAATATTTATGTATTATTTTTATTTCTATGTATTAGGTAGAAAACAATCTTCCATTCCGTTAGATAGATTGCTTTACTAGATAGATTGCTTTTAAAATCGATATCTGTGAGTACGTCAAACATGAATCTGATAACATAATTGAAAGCAATCGGTAAAGTAACTAAAAAGTTCAAAATGGCACCTACTTTTTCTAATTCTGTTGTCAGATTCGTGTTCAGAAACTTAATGGACCAGGTATAGAGTTTTAAAGTAATCTGTCTAGGAACTAAAAAGTTCAAAAAGTGCGGCCACTAAAACTAAATAAATAATACGCAAATAATATCCTAGATGGCACTGGCGGTAGTGCTATATGAACATGAAACTTATACTCGACCCCTGGGATTATGTACGTACTAGTTTTAAAAAAATATTATAATACCTATTCCTAATACCTAGTCCAATATTTATACCTCACCTGTACAGATTTTATTCCTAGCAACACAGGTGAATGAGCTAAGGCATTTAGGTATTTTATTCCAATTGATGTAATTTAATCAAAATGTGAAAAACAACGTGATAAATTATAAACTTACTTATGAAACGTGATTCCCTGACATTTTTTATTGTAAGTGGAATTATTTCTACAAAATTTAACTGCACAAGACGGCATTGTTTTTTAATTTTCGTCGCAACAACGACACAACTACCACCAATGAGTTTCGGCTGCGTTGTGCCGGCTGATCGGCATCCTATTGATGTAAATGTGTGCGTGTGGCTTGTGTGTACAAGCGGATCGGCATCCTTTGGTGCTTCACTTCTAAGTTCGGCAATGCTCCGTCCGCCTATTTTTTACGTCCGTGACGGCAAATTGTCTTTATGACATTCCATCCCACATCTTTTCATGCATTA
Source organism: Marasmarcha lunaedactyla (assembly GCA_923062675.1). NCBI lineage: Eukaryota > Metazoa > Arthropoda > Insecta > Lepidoptera > Pterophoridae > Marasmarcha > Marasmarcha lunaedactyla. The sequence goes on from OV281341.1 coordinate 21,255,588, forward strand.
CTTGATGAACTTGCCTTATCTGAATCTAGTTTACTAAGAATCACAAACACTTACCTAATTCAGAAGTCTCCACTGGTTGCTCAGAATTAGACTTATTATGTTTTTTCTTCTTTCCACTAACAACAATTGAGGTACTATTTTGTTTTTCACTTGCATCCTCTAAAATACTCACTTTTCTGTTTTTCATGCTTTTATTCAGTGAATTATTCATTTGGGATGATTCTGAAATAAATAAAGCTTAAAATTTGTTTCACAATAATTAATAAGTATTTTTGAATGAAAAAATTTTTTTATTTAAACCTTTGTATTTCTATTACATAATGTATTAATTTATGTAGATACTTTTTTGTTAGATTTTTTATTTTTATATTTATATTTCAATATTACTTTTTATAATAGTAATATTATTTCAGTCATGTTCCCAACGAATGTGTAAATAGCACTGTAAATTATGTGTCTTGAAAGTCGGTCTGTGTGATGATCATAGGGAGTTTCTATTTGTATTGAAAGTACTTTTTGATTTAGACATATTTTTTTTATTTTAAATATTGTAAAAAAAAAATATAGTACGACTTGCGTAAAATGTAAGTATCAAAACGACTAAGTAGTTCAACTCTTAGTAGTTCCTTTTTTAAACAGTACTCTGATGAAACTATAAATACCAATCTTGATCGCATATTTTTTTGTTAAGGATCAACACAAATCATGTAAAAATTTTAAAAGTATAAACATTCTCAAAATCCAATATGTTATTACCTACCTAATTCAACATTTTCTTCAGTAAAAGATTTATTACGTTTCTTCTTTTTTTCACTAGCAACCACAGAGGTATTCTTTTCTTTTTCATTTGCATCTTCCACAATACTGATATTTTTACATTTTATGCTTCTGTTTAGTGACTTATTAATTTGAGATTTTTCTGGAAATAATTTAACATAATATTTACTCTTTTATTTGCAAAGATAATAAACATAACAAAACTGACTATGTGAAAACGCATGTTTTGACTTTATTTATTTATTTAATCTTGGGAAAAGAGCAACAGCAAAAATAGCAATAACAGCAGGAAGCCAGAAAAGCCAAAAATTGTTTTAAAGCCTACTGTTTATTGAGAACGGATTTTTACATATTTAATTAAGCACATAATAATACGATGTTTTAAAATGTGTGATAAAAATACAAATACTAAAATCACCAATTAGAAATGAAACAGCACTTTAGTTTTTATTTATGGGTTATAAGCTAACTAAAGATAATTTTTGCAAATGTTTAAGTTAAGAACATTCTTGTTGAAAAATTTAGAAATATAAAATGCAAATATATATTTTTTCACACAGTCTTAATTAGAACATAAAGCAACTTACCATTATCAGGGGTCCTAACTTGTTCAATTGATAAATTCTGTTGATTTCTCTTTACGATAACATTTAAAGACACATTCAAAGATTTGTTCAACTTTTCATTCGATGGTTCCTCCATCCCAGAAGTGCTAAGTTTTTTAATTCTCTTGTTTTTAACATCTCTTGTTTCTGAAATAAAAGAATCGGTTTTACTTAACTATGGAAATCTCTAGGCTTATATACTAAATGATCCTTTTTTATGTAATGGATTATACCATACAGAAATCTAAAACGCAATTCTAAAATTAGACTAGCACTGTTTTTCTTTTGACTTGTGTCCAAGAACATATTCACTTTTTTTTTTGGTTTGGAATTCCAAAGGTTTGGCTTAGTTGCTTTTTAAATTAAATAAAAAAACGAATACAGTTCATTCAACCAAAGCTGAGACATAGGCCAGAGAAGAAATTTGCTTGTGTCTTGGTGGTGTGAGAATCCAAATATTCTTTAGATTCACTCACGATTCTATTCACATTAAGTCTCAATCTGTGCCAAATTTAATTGATAGACTTATAATAGCCTAGAAATTTAATACCTTTTAGTAGATCTGTCTTGGCTTCTGTTCTTTTCAGGGGAATAAAATCGCCTTCTTTTTCTTCATCATTGTTTCTATCTTCAATGTCATTGCTGTCTTCATTAAATAACAATTTCATGTCAATGGAATCAGATGATGAATCATCCTGATGTACTTGACAAATTTTCAACTTGGTTTCTGTTTCATCCTCTTTAAGATTTGATTTTTTTGTTAAAGTCAGGTTAAGTTCGTCTATTATTGGTTCCTTAGTTTTCTTTGATTTTTTGCTTATATTTAATGAGGTATTCGCCGTTTTCTTGTTCAAACTATTCAAGAGATTATCGTAATTATTCGTGATTTCTTCGTTGTCACTGATATCACTATCGTCGTTTTCAGCTACAGTGGCTTGTAAAGGATCATTTGAGTCATTGGTATTTGAAATTGTGGCATTTTCATCTACTTGCACATTTTCAATACAGTTATGTGTGGTGTTTATGTTAAGTGATTGGCGTGCACTTTTGGGTTCTTCTTTAATATTTATTATCAATGGATCTTCTGTGTTATCAGCATAAAGAGTTATTTCATTTTCATCAGCGGCATTCTCAATCAGAGATTCTGATAGACGTTTCGCTTTCGTTTTTTTGGCAATAATTGATTCGTCTGCATTCATAGCACTCGTTTCATGACTGGAGTCTAGTCGTAATCTATTACTTTTCTTTGATTTCGATTTTTCAACATCATCATCTGATTCTAGAAGTAATGAGTCTATTTTGGATTTACTTTTCGATTTTGACGTGTTTTTCGAACTGTTTATTTTGTGACGCGAATTAAACATTTCTCTAGAAGCTTGTTTTTGTTCTGCTATTTTTCTTTCATTGTATTTTTTCTTTGATTTAGCACTCATAGAAAGTTCGTTATCTGACAATGCCAAATCATCTCCAGATCCATCCAGTAGCTCATTGTCTTCTTCATCAGAACTAACAATAAACGAGTCCTTTTCGTAATCTGAGTCATTAGATATGTCTTCATCTGATGTTAATGTTTCACCTCTTTCAATAATTTCATTTTCTTTTTCGTACTGCCTTTCTTCATCATCTTGACTATCACCTGATTCATAATCATCACTGATTCCCTCTGCTTCGTCAATGACTAGCTTGCTGCTGCCTTCAGATGATTCATCATCATCAGAGGATGCACCAGATCCATCTGAGCTCATTAAATCAGAAATGTTCTTACATTTTGATTTAATTGAGGTATTTGTATTTTCTTTAAGTGTGATATCAGAAATGTCGACGGAACCACGTTTTTTAGCTTTGCTCACAGTCTTATCCAAAAGTGGTGTGCTAGTTGATATTTTTGTTAAGTTTTTGTTATTCAATTTTTTACCGTTGCCTTCTTCTACAGTGACATTCAATGATTTTTCTTTTTTGGAAGGTACAGGTGTATCAGATCCATCTTTAATTTGTGAAAGTATTAACGTGCTTTTACTTTCGATGGTAGACTTAACTGATTCTTCTAAGTTTACCTGTGAGATGGAAGCCTTTCTATTAGAATGATTGAAGCTTTCATTAAGTTCCATGGTTGTGTTTCCAGTTAGTGATTTAGAAGGCGATTTAGTTTTGGAGCTGTTTATAGTTTTGTTTTTATTACCTAATTTGCTCTTATCACCTGCATCTGGGTCTCTAGCATTATTGTTTGTGACATATTCCAGTTCAGAAGTAGCAATATTTTTACCGTCAACATTTTCAGAGTTAGATTCTGATAATGCAGACTTGCGTTTGGTGTTTTCCCCATTTGTGCTTTTATTGTGTGCAATAGGCGAATTCGTGACATTTAGGGATTTCTTGTCTGCAGGCCTTTCGTTGAAAGTATATTCTTTAAGAGAATCAGATGACTTTCTTTTAGAAACGTGTTCATTGTTGAAACTTACATTACTGACTTCCATTGGATTATTGACATCAAATGATTTCCTTTTACTCTCATTTATAATTTTACTATCCATCGATACAGATGACTTCTTTCGGCTTTCATTAAAACTAGTGTTATCTGCGCCTCTATTGGAAATAGAAAATTTTTTTTTGCTCTTTGTGGATGTGCTATCTATGGAAGAATTTAGTTGGTCAGAATCATTTAAGACAACATTATCAGGCATTGTTTCATCAATATCCATAGGCTCGACACTTTGGTTAATTTTTGCTTTCATTGTAGAGTCTACTTGGTCCTCATTGCTTGCTGGACCAGTTACTAGACCTGGTGTATCATTTACAAAAACATCTTTTACAAATGGTACACACTGATCTCCAACAAGCTGATCAACTTCAGCATTAGAATCTGAATCTTCTATAAAGACTTTTGTTTGAACAAGTGCTGGAGATTTTTTAAATAACTCTTTAATCTCATTTGATTCTTTTTCACTTTTTTCTAAAATTGTATCAATCTTTTCAGTTACTGATTCATTTTGGGGTTTAGAAATCAGAGAATTACATCTTTTGTTTTTAGAGTTATTTAATACTGAGTCACCTCCTCCTCCAGATTCATTTAAAATAATCCCTTCAGTTGTTCCTTTACCAGAATTAAGCTTTTGTTTAATCTTTTGTTTGGCACCTTCATTGTCACTAAAGAAATCGGTTTCTTTAGATGATGAAGCTGAAATAGTGGTCCATGATTTTGTTCTATTTCTTTTGCTTTGTGTGTGGCTAGTATTTTTAATTAAAGCGGCACTGTTATTCAATGTGCTTGAAGTCTTAGGAGATTTTGTTTCTATGCTGTCAATTAAATTACGACTTGTTAATGAAAGGTCATTTTCTTTAGATTCATTAGATTTGATAAGAATACTTTGCTCATCTTTGTCTGGAGTACTTTTTCTATCCTTAGCTTTTTTACTTGCAGAGAAATTGTTATTTGTGTTATTATTTTCAATTCTATTATCATTGTCTAATGATTCATTAAGTTTTGAGAAATTGCCTGGGGATTTCTTTGCAGAAAGACGAGTACTTTTACGAAGGCTGTTTGGTGACTTATTTGAATCATTTGATGTTTCCGGACTTTGTAATGTTTTTGATTGAAAATTATTTATTTCTGGTTCTTCAGAAATAACATCAGTTATTATTGTAGTATCACCTGAAAAAGTTAATGAATTATTTGTTATGTTTACTTACAAATAACATAAATATTTGGTTTGATTTTTTGAAAAGCTTAGAGGTTTCACAAACCTGCTTTTTCAACTGTAGCAGAGTCTTTCCTAGTTTTTCTTGTTCTAGCCGGAGTAGTTGTAGCAGTTGGTGCTTCATTGTCACTTCCTATAAAAATTCGATCCCATAAGAAACAATGAGAGTGTAAACAACACAACACTTTGCAAATCAACCTAAATTTTTTTTATTTGAAATAAGTTTTCTTGTTACTAAAAATCAGGTAAACAAATTTTAAAATTCCTGTAAACTTTATAGTGAAATACATACCAACTTGCGAGGTTCTTCTGGTAGCTCTCTTAGCCCTGGGAGAATCAATATTTTGTGTGCTTTCAGAAACTAAACTTGTATTGGATCTAATTCTAGTACTTCTTCTTGAAGGGGTCAAAGGTTTCTCTTCTTCAACAGTGTCCCTAGCAAAAGAGCGTCTTGTGGCTCTACGTGGGGTGACTTTTTCAGCAACTGTAACTAAATAATATATATTGCAAAAAAAAAAACATTTTGGAGAATTGTTATTTATTTTTAAGTAGTTGCTTGATTGATATCTAACATTGATTTGTGCCAAATAATATTTCTAACTTATTGTCTATGTTTATGTAATTGTGCACTGGTTTTTCCTTTCCCTTTGCCATACCACCCCCTCCCCTATCATATCAATGTGGCAATTACGGCAGTAAAAACTGTATTACCAATCCACAGCAGACACAAAAGATACTCTAGTACCATATTTGTATATAATTAACTGTTTAAATGTTATGGTTTTTCAATGTTCTTTAATGTGTATTCATTTTCATTTGATACAACCAACATTGCTACAATAATATTATTTAACTTATAATCAATTATGAGCATCAACATACCAATTTCTTCAATTAATTCAAGCTGTGGTTTTGCTGCTCTGGTACCTCTCTTTTTTGTAGGAGTGGGTGGGGCAGGAGATTTAGACTCATCTGACTGCTCTACAGACAATCTTCGCCTTAATCTTGTCACTGGAGATGAAAAATGATACAGATCTTTCATGTAAAATAAAATCAAAATGCCACCCAAGGATTTCTTTTACTTCCTCACCACAATCACTAATTAAAACACTAAATCTTTAGGAAATAGTATGTAATCACTATAAAATTTTAAATGTGATTAAAAATAATCAAGAAGATAATTATATAAAATGATAATGGTTGGCACTGCCTTTTTTATAAGTTTAATTATAGAGATATTGTTTATTACAATAGACAAGAGGTTGCTTTTCTAATTTATAAGAAACAATATAGAAAAGCTTTTGAAAACGAAATCAAATTATAACAAGTTGTACTGGTATTTTATGATCTGAGTGCAACTGAATAGACCAGTTACATGGATCTTAGAAAACAATTGCAGAAAATAGTAATTAAAGAGTACTGGGGATTATATAGGGTCATAAAATTAAATAGAAATAAAGAAATCTCCAAATGCAAGTAAGCGTTTATAGGTGCGCAACTAACTACGTCAATAACGGACGGCAGCAGCCGGCGGGGCGGTGCGGCGTGACATGTAAGCGTTGCTTATTTCACAATTTCAGAATGAAATCAAAATAACAATAAATTAGGCTTTTAAAGATGAAATACAAAGTCATGTAATTTAAATTTTATCGCGAGGTTTCCTCATTTAGAGAACAGATAAAGAAAAATAATTATAAATAACGCATAGCCTAAGAATATAATGAAATTGGATGTTACCTCTAGCGCCCACTTCCTCCTCCATTATTAAAAAGAACGTTATTATTGCAATAAACACCCAAAGTATCTAATTAGTAAACACGTGCCACAAACTAAATTCAAAATCCAGCGTGATGCAAAACAGCTGTTGAACCCGCAGTTATCTGTCAAATACAAAGCCAAGCGTAGTGAAATAATGGCAACATCAACATTTCCGTAGTAGTGATGTGAATTTTGTATCAATCAGTAATAGAAAAATTTATTGAACTTTTCATACTCCTATTCATTGAACAAATTATTGAATTGAATACTAAGTGAAAGGTAAGAATTGAATATATATATTTTTTATGGTAATTTTAATGTTATTTAAGCATTATTCTTAGTATCTATTTCCAAAAGTTAAAAACATTTCATATTCTGAGATTATCCTAGTAAACATGAAACATATTTTAGTTGAAATAAAAGGCAGATGTGACGTAGTTAAATAAAGAAATGTGACATATTTACAATGATTTGTAAATATGTAATATTTGTGAAAGAGGCACAACCAATAACCAAATTTGGTAGATATTTTATAGTGGAGGGGTCTTTGTCATGTAACCTTGATATCAAAAAAATATTTTTGGCTTAAAACATTGGAAGGCTTCACCTTCAATCTCAACGACATCCACCACGACTTTGAGACAGAGAGGCAGTACTTTCTTTTTTCGACGAGACGAGACGCAGATGTCTAATCAGAATCGCTTGCCTTCATTACTCAGTTTGAGATTCCACCCATTCATGGTTACTCGATATACTATTTCCATTTCTTTATTTTCTCGATGACAGTTCTAATTTGATATAATGTAGTGTTGTGACCAAATAAGTAATGATATCGATCGCATATGTTTATTATATTTTGAATAAAGACAAATACAACAAAAACATTCAAATATATTTTTTCAAGGTGGGAACACTCCACCATTCCACCACTCCACCACTCCGCCATTTTGTGTTTGTTTTAATCTGTCACTCGCAACAAGACGGTCGTGCTAGTCACTTCTGTTGTACATTTCTGTTCGCTGAGTTTTTTCACATTATCCATACGTTACGTTGTGTATTTTGTGTTCCTCCGTGTTGATTGCTGCCCAGCTGTCAAATATCAAAATGCCGAAAGGATCTGTTCTGAAAAGGCAGGCGAAAGCAGAGTATCAAAATGGTGGCCATCTATTACCACTGTCGCAAGTGCGAGAGCGTGTTGCTGCCGCATTAGGAATTAGTGGATCTACTGTTTCAAAAATTACTACCGAAGTTTACGGTACAAGCGGCATGCGGGAAAATAAGCTTCGTACGCCGAAGGAAAAACGCCAACCACGTCGTGTGACATCGGTTGACAACTTCAACGCTGATGCTATTCGCCGTCATATATATGAATATTACTTGCGTAAAGAAATTCCAACACTTAAAAATCTTGTTGTTTCTTTACGTGAATGTGGTTCGTTCCATGGCCAAAAATCTAAGCTTAGTTTAGTTTAATAAGCTTAGTTTTAAAAGAAATTAGATTTTCTTATAAAAAATCGCACAAACGTAAAATATCGATGGAGCGTCACGACGTTGCTATGGCTCGCTGCGAATTTTTGAGCGAAGCCAAAAAGATATCAGATTGGTCAAATGTTATTTTCACTGACGAGACTTGGTTAAATGCAAACCACACAGTATCTAAAAACTGGACTGACGACACCGCCGCTTCCACTAGTTTAGTGCCAATGGAAAAGGTGAACGCCTTATCATATGCCAAGCAGGGTCTACGAAAGGATTCATGTCAGATGCTTTACTGGCCTTTAAATCCAAGAAAACAGTGGACTATCACGAAGAAATGAACGCGGAGTTTTACGAAGGATGGTTTAAAGAAATGGTGCAATCTCTGGAAGAACCATCCATAATTATTATGGACAACGCTACATATCACTCCAGACAAATTGATAAAATGCCGACGCAGACCAATAAATAACAAGAGATAATTGACTGGCTCCAACGTCATGGCGAAAATGTGGATAGTACTTTATTAAAAGTACAATTAGTGAATATTTTAAAATCGAAAAAAGCCTCCCTAAAATATATGTTATCGACGAAATAGCTGCCGAATGTGGTCATTGGGTTCTTCGACTTCTGCCGTATTATTGCCAGTACAATGTTATAGAACTAATATGGGCACACAATCAAAGGACACGCCGCTTCCCATCCCCCGTTTACGGCAAAGAAGATGTTAGATTTATAAAAAAATGCATGTGCGGAAGTAACTGCCGAAAGCTGGGAAAAAATTGTGAGAAGAACCCAAAACATTATAGCGTCGGATTGGGAAATTCATGTGGCATTCGATAATATACAAGTACAGGAACTTATAATAAATGTTAGGGAGAGCTTATCGAGTGACAGTGACGATTCATCAGATTTTGATTAAAATAAATAAATAAAGATTACCTGTCGTTATAAATATTTCGTTTCATTGTCGAGTAATACTTGTTAATACGTGTGACATCTTGTAATGAAATATAATATTAGTTAATAAATTTGCACAAAAGTATCCGGCAGTAGTTTAGTTTCTTACATTTTGTAATAAAATATCGGGTCTGTTATCGTGTTACGTTTATCGATATAGCTCCATCCGTATCAGTTTCTCCGACTCTGGTATTATATAACCTTGTACGTGCGTAAACGTCATATTTTTATAAAATAATGCATACATATAATTATTGTTCTATCCGAATATCACTAAATATCATTGAACTCCAAAATCACCTCAAGGTTGTATGTGTAAAATAGTACATTTTGTAATTTTTAACAATAAGTGTAAACCATGTTGTGGTGAATAATTAAGAAGCTATGTGGCAATGACCATGTTTCTAACTGAAAGGTTACTAACATACATATTCTAGTTAAGTATATGTTGGATATTTTCGAAACTCTTGTAACATTTACTGCTTAATGTTCAAACGTTATTAATGTGCATCCAATACTTTGTTATGTTTATAACTTGCATAAAGTACAAAATGTAATGTAAATCTTCATAAAATTTAGACTTTAATGAAACATACAATTTTAATTGCATATGATTCTACACTTTATAATTGCATAACAAATTAGCTTTTTTTTGACATTAATTCAATGATAAAAGCCTTAACAGTAAAAAGGCTCCAAAGTCCGTTATTACATTTTCCAAGTATTGAAATAAATTTTCGTATTGAAATAAAGCGTGGTTACGCTAAATAAACAATAAGTTGTAGTTTTACTCATATTCAAAGCTTATGAATACAACAAATAAGAAACATAAAATAAAGTCGAGCATAATTTCGATGATTTTGACTTGTAAAACGGGGGACTAATACAATTTTTAACAAATTATTTGGACCTTATGGAGAATGCGTTACAGCTGGTTATTAGTATCACGAATAAAAATTCAAACTCAGAAGATAGCAAGCCGGTGTGCAGTGCTGGGATAAGTTCAATCAACATTTTTTAGCAACACATTTTTTAAATTAGAATTTGATTTATAATGTGATATAAAATAAATGTAAGCAAGATAATGATGCTATTTCTGTCAGAAAACGGATTCAACTAAACTACTAACTAAAACTTTTCCAATTTAGTTTATAGGGTCAAAACGCTAGTTATCTTTGAACTAAATTTAGTTTATGAAATGGCAGGAATAAATTGATTTTGACGTTTCTAAATTACATGTTCAGGGGATACCAGCATTTTCTAAAAATCACGTAAATAAGTGTGTTCATTAGACAAAAATGAACGATTGAACACTATAAAAAAAATAAAACATTACGGTTGACGGCGTGCGTTCCGAATGCCGCTCACAGTGTTTAAACTGCTTATAACCGTTCCGATTCCTTTAAGCGCGCCTAAAGTAATATATTTGCTATTTCAAGCGGAACGGTGTATAGTTAAGGTATATCTTAATTAAGATCTTTGACCCTGATTGTCTACTGAGCTTGTATCACATTAAAAAGGTTTAACCTTAATTTCTTTAGGAACACGGCCTTCGTTGAGGTCATGACTGTCTAAAGCTTGAAACCAATAAGCCAGAGATACAAATATGGACCATAATTTTAAATGTGACATCCAGTATCTTGTAAATTAGTTGATAATAGTTTAGAGTAAGCTATTGGTTTTTCATTATAGCCAGGTAAATTTATGACTTTCTTGAAATAGTCTGAATATATTAAGATTTTTGAAATTGTTGATAAGCATAAAGGATATTAGGAACACACAATATACACGGTGTAACATAAAGGAAGCATAATAATTAAGGGTTAGTAAAAATACCATTGTTAGAATAAACCGTATAAGAATTGGAGTTGCTGGGGGTGGTTAAGACTTTCACACATTTAAATTTTTTTACTTCAGCATCTTTGACAGCCCAAGTGGTTTTCATACGTAGCTATGCATGAAGCGCGAGGCGGCGCGGCTCTCGGTGGAGTGGCGAGCGCAGCCGTCGTCGCTTACCTACCTATCGAGTAGCCTGTAATACGTTGCGACTGGACACGATTTTAGTTACTTTAATGGTTTAAAATAAAATAAAACACTTGTATTTACGTATTTAAAATGACTATTTAATAATTTTTTTCAGGCAACACAAGTCTTTCATACTAAGATGGAAAAAACTTATACTCATAGTTAAAAAGTAAAAACACTTCACTAATTCACACGTAGACGGACGGATACGTATATGTCACACGACATGGGATGGGACGCGCGCGACGACAGTGGTTTTCCTTCCATACTAGTGAATGCACAGGCCAGCATCACAAAAAAGGCTTAAAATGTCCACCTTCTTTTTCAATGCACAAAGCTGTACTACAACTCAAGGATGCTCTGGTATTCTGCGATATCTGTGGGGTTATTATGGATGTGAATGCCGCGTTTATTCTTTCTAGCATTTCTTCCCGCGTATTGCACTCCTTTGCATATACGTAACTTTCACATAACATTTATGCTGGTGGTAAATTTCACGAGCTTAATTTAATGCTGTGATTACGAGCAGTGCCAACACACAACATCATGTCATAGAACTCATAATTCGAATATGCTGTGCATTTTCTTCATTACTATCACGTCAAGACATTAACTTTACTTTAAAAAAAAATAGAGATAGAAACTAGCGCTGACAAAGGACACGGAGATACTAAAACTAAAAAATAGAATTAATACCTAATAAGTCAACGACAGCGTTTAGTTTTTTCTTTAAAAAATTTTAGGATTCTGCGTATCGATATAATAAAACCTTAATTTTGAGTATTTACCATCGGAATCAGTTCCAGTCGGCCACCCATAGGCAATATTAAAGACAGCGTAGTGTCTCTATTTTGTTGTTTGCTTAAGGGTTCGTCAAGTAGTTTTCAATCGTAAAATACTAATACTTTTTTTTGCTGACATATAAATATTAAAATCCTTTTTTTTGACGAAGGAAAATCCTCATGGATACCCGACTCCAGCGGGGGCCAAAGTCGGGTCATGCCGGACTCGTTAAAGCCGGACTGGCTAAAAACCTGCGGCTTCCGTCTGGACGCACGGAGTCGGGTCACGAGGAGCTTGCGCATTCGTTCGCGGCCCGACAGCGTTGGCCAGCGCTCTGTGCAGCACCGGTGTAGTCCCGAGAGATCATCCCTCATGAGATGGTGCGCAGGAAGCGCACGCGCCATCTCGAGCCCTGGACCGGAGGCGGGTTCCCCCGAATCCGCCCCTGAAGGCTAATGGGACTGCGGGAGAGGGAGTCTTTCGGCAATGAAAGCCACCTTCCGGCGTCCCGTGCGACGGCGACGAAGCGGAAGGTAGGATGCATCATTTCCCCTCGCCCTCTCCGCCACCTCCTTCGCGAGCATTACGGCCTCGCAGAAGGTTCGCACCGCCTGCCACGACTTCTCACTCTGGACCATAGCGCGAACCACGGTCGGGAGCGAGATGTCGGCACCCAATACAGAGCTGAGCGCGCAGCGCTCCGCATCCGACGCCGGGCTTACCTCCAGCATGTGCTGGGCCGTCTCGTCGAGGCAATCGTCGCAGTGGTGGCACCTGGCAGTCGGAAACAGGTAACTCCTGAAACAACCATACCCCGAGAGCACCTGAGTCAGACGGTAGGTCAGGAAACCGAATCGCCTACCCAACCACTGCTGGAAGACCGGTCGAATTGCCTCGATAGTCCAGAGTCCGGCGCTCGGAAACGCCAGCCTGGACTCCCACGCTTCGGAAGCCCGTTGGTACAGCTCAGCTCTGTGCCCCTCCAGTCCCTGCAGTGCAGGCGGATGACCTCTGCCCCGGAGCGCCAACACGCGCCACTCGTAGAGCAAGGCGAGGGCTCTCGCTTCCAGGTCCCGGGAATAGTACCCGCCAGCACGCAAGATGCCTCACCCCTAACTTCATCATCATCATCATCAGCCCATATTCGTCCACTGCTGGACATAGGCCTCCCCAATTTCACGCCATCGAGGTCTATCCTCGGCTACTCGCATCCAGCTCCTGCCAGCCATCCCGCGCAAATCATCACTCCACCGTGTCTGAGGACGTCCTACACTACGTTTGCCGAGACGCGGTCTCCACTCAAGAACTCGTTTACCCCAACGGTTATCGGTTCTTCGGCTAATATGGCCAGCCCACTGCCACTTCAGTTTGCTAATCCGGTGCGCTATGTCGATGACCCTGGTTCTCTGCCGGATCACTTCATTTCTGATTAAATTAAATTACCCCTAACTTAAATTCTTAAAATTAACTATTGGTCAACTTAAGTACTTAACTTTACTTCAACTCATCATAAAACTTATTTAAAGCAATTTAGTTGTTTCTCAATAAGTATCTACTTTGGAAAATAGAATTACGAAAATAGAAGGTTATAAAAAATAATGAGTACGGAATCCAGTCTATTTTCGAAATGAATAAAATTGTGGGCGGAGCTAGACTCAGACGCATCGACACCGCACGCGCCATGCAAAAGCCGAAAAGCGAGGGACAATTTATTTTGAGTCCACGTGGACTTGGATAGAACAGTGAAGTGAATAAAGAGATTTTCGAGAGAAAAAGTAGGTACCTAGATAACAATTCGGAATTATTCAAATGATATTAAAGCTTTACTGTAGTTATTGAGAGGTAGTGTAGGAACATGTAGGTAAACACTTATGTTATGTTATTTTAGAAAATCACATTCTAACCAGTAAGTGTATACTATTAACCCCCAGCGCTAGCATTTCATTTAATGAGCTCTTGATTAAAATTAAATTACTAGAGGAAAAGTTTCACCAAAATTTGCATAACCGCACTACCGCATTGTGCAATCATTTATACTATCGTTTGAACCGCATAGATTGTTCTGAACCTAAATTTACTAAAACAGTTAATACACTGTCTCACAATTTAAGTAAGATACGGGCTAAGCTAAATAATATGCTTAAATTGGCAAGTTCTAACTGCTCCTGTAAAAGTTCCAATCGTATCCGTAAGTAAGCTGTGATCGCTCGCACATCAGTGATTTACAAAAAATCAAATTCGATGGTAAATCTTGTGTACACGCCTTTATACAAAGAGTGAACGAGTATAGCACCACTAGAAATATAACTCTTCTAAGCTGCTGTCCCACGCGACAGAAATATTTACCGGCGATGCCTTACATTGGTATCGTGGTGTCAGGAATAGTGTTCATACATGGGATGATTTGATGGCTTTATTAACTGAAGATTTTAGTCAGTTTGACTTTGATTATTCTTAATAGAGATTCGTAACCGAACGGAAGGGGATACAGAAAATATAACTGTTTATTTTGCTAAAATGACTGAATTGTTTCCTAGACTAACAAACAAAATTCCTGAAAGTGAAATATTAAGCATCTTAATGCACAATATTAGACCCTGTTATGCAAATGTATTAGCAGCAGATTCTTCGTCTATTGATACCATAATGAATCTAAAACAGGTCTGCCGGAACTTTGAAAGAATGCAATCTCTCACTGCTCAATTCAAAGAACCACCTAGGATTTCACCTGAAACCTTAGCCCCTGATCTAGCATTTTCAAAATTCCCAGAACCGAGTACTAGTAAACATAAGCCTAACTATCAATTTAAACATAATAATAATAACTACAAAACTAATTACAATTATCCTAAACCTAACCACCATAAAAACTATCAAAATGATAATTTCAATACAAAAGATTCAGAAAACAAAATAAACGTAGCTTCCATTAAATATTCAGAGTCTCACACTAAGAAAGTCTACTGTCCACGCTGTCGAACGGCGCAAAATTCTTTACACCAGTGTACAGCTGATAGGTTCCCGATTTGCTTTAAATGCGGAACCAAAAATGTTAAGTACCCGGATTGCACTAGATGCCACTCTCATACTAATAAAAAAAACTAGATACCCCCTGTTGTAATGATAGTACTACCCAATCTAATACTAAACAGTCAAAGAAAAAAAAAAAAAAAAAGACAAACGCCTGCTAATTATTAATAAAAAAAAAAAAAAAAAGAACTTTGATGAAAAAGATAGGAAAGACTGGCTATCGACTTTAAAAATTTTCTTTACTAGTTACTTCATTACAACAGTAGGTACACAACAATAAGTCCAATCATGATATACGTCCACATGCAACTATTAGAGTGGGTGATACTAAACTTACCGGTTTGTTAGATTCTGGATCTACGGTTAGCATTTTAGGTAACAACCACCATAAATATCTTTATTCTCATGGCTTGGTACTACATACTGATGTCACTGTAACATTTACTTCTGCTGGAGGTTAGCGACTATCTGCTACTGGTTATACTTATGTACCTATTTCTTTTGAAAATCAGTTCCATATACTAAAATTTTATATTGTACCTACCATAAAAACAAATTTAATACTAGGTATAGACTTCTGGAACAAAGATCTGTTCCCTAAATTTTATAATTCTATTTCTTTTCGAACTTGTCGGATGTCTTAAATGAGGTGTCAATAATCGAAGAACCATTTTTGAAATCTTATCAAGAACTAACTGAGACTCAACGCACAGTTGGTGACAACGTTATTGACCAGTTTAGGGACGTTTCTACAGAAAAACGAGGTCTAGGTAGAACTAATTTAGTTACTCATCAAATTGACACCGGAGATTCCCTGCCTATAAGACAACGTTATTATCGTGTTTCCCCTGAAAAACGGCGTACTCTTTCTGAGCAACTAGACGAAAGTTAGCTTTGGGAGTTGTTAAAGAATGTGAAAGCCCTTGGTCTTCCCCTGTACTACTCACACCTAAAAAAGATGGCAAACTAAGGTTCTGTCTAGATAGACGAAAACTTAATTCTGTTACCAGGAAAGACGCGTATAAGCTACCTTATATATCTGACATCTTAGATAACCTAAAAAATGCTAAATACCTACGTAGCATCGATTTATATAAAGCCTTCTGGCAGATTCCAATTATAGAAAACGACAGAAATAAGACTGCTTTCTATATTCTGCGTCGTGAAACCTACAGATTTGTTACTATGCCCTTCGGATTGACAGATTCACCCGCTACTCAACAAAGATTGGTCGATGCACTGTTTTATGGTCCTAAATTTGAGAACTCTGTCTTTGTTTATATTGATGACATAGTAATTGCTAGTTCTGACTTTGAAAGCCACATATCTCTCCTCCTAAATGTGCATAAAAAACTAACTTTGTCAAATTTATCTACAAATTTTGAGAAATCTGTGTTTTTCCGTAAGGAACTTAAATATCTAGGCTATGTCATCGATTCTAAAGGTCTTCATGTTGATTCAACTTAAATAAACACTATCGTTAACTACCCTACTCCTACAAATAAAAAAGAACTTAAAAGATTCCTTGGTATAGCCTCTTGGTATCGCAAATTTGTTCCGCAGTTTAGTACAATAGCTGGCCCCTTAAATAAACTAACGTCTACCAACAAAAGAACTAATCCTTTTGTTTGGACTAAAGAAGCTGACGAATCGTTTACGAAATTTAAAGAACTTCTAGTGTCTGCTCCTATACTTTCTTGTCTAAATTTCGATCTACCATTCGAGGTCCACACTGACGCTAGCGATTATGGTGTTGGAGGGCTACTGACCCAAACCATAGATGGCGACGAACATCCTATCGCCTATACAAGTCGTACCTTGACTGGACCTGAAAGGAACTACAGCATCACTGAACGCGAGGCCTTAGCAGTTTTGGTTGTTTGGAACACTGGAGATGGTATTTAGATAATAGTAAAAAATTTACAGTCTACACTGACCACTCAGCTCTCAAGTGGTTCCTGAACCTAAACAACCCTACCCACTGAAAACCAGTGTCTTGATGTCTGGTGTCATCGGGACCTTTACTGAGCTGTGGTCTTTTGTTTGCTGCAGTGCATGCTAGATTGATTTGGAAGTATTTTTAGAAGTATTGTTACATAATTTATGTTCGTAATGTGTTTAAGTTTAATTTTTCTTTTAATTTTTTGTTTGTTCTTCCAAATTTCTGTTTTTGTTTTTTTATGTTCTTTTGTGTTCATATGTTTTGGCACTGTATGTAAATAATAAACTTTTATTCTATTATATTCTATTCTATTATTACGATGTATTTCCATTACTAAAACTGGGCGTCCGCACCTAAGTTTGTCATGAATCAATTTTATTTCGTTTTCCCTATATACGACAATTTTACGAAAACTATTTAAAAGCTATTTCAATATTTTTTTGCTAAAGAAAATAACTCAGTTTACAATGACATACTACCTAAACTAAAAATCGTGGTAACTAAACTATCTCTTAATAAGTACACTTTAGCTATAATATCATTTAAATCGATCCGAAATTTTATCTACCCACTTTTTAGTTTGCTATGTGCGAAACTTCAATTCGCTGCTCTATGCATTTATCACGACTTTCGGCATTTGCACGGCTTTTGCAGTGCGTTACTAAAGTGCGTTTTTAAAGATTTGTTTTATTTCAGTTCACCGCTGTTCTTAAAGACGTGCAGGTGGAGTTCAAGTGTTTTGTTGTACCTTATAAATCTTTCTTATTAAGGTGTTTTTGTGTGCAGTGGTAATCTAGTGCCTATGTTTTAGTTGTGTGTGTGAACGTGTTAATAAACGCATTAATGTTGGTGCATGCATATTACGAACTTCCGAACTTTGAAAGAGAGGTTTTTACGGATCCAAACACAATAGGGACTAATATTATTTGTCCTAATATTATACCATCATACCTACGTGTGATAGTTTGTGATGTTGATCGAATGTTTGTTAAATGATTTTACCTCTTGCGCGCAAAACCATCTAAATAGGTTAGGATTAGGTTAGTTCACTTATTAATAATAATTGTTAATTTATTTACTATAGTTCCTTTGTATCTTTTGTGAACTTTAGGCGCTAAGGTAGGTAGCTATTTTATTAAAGAAAAGTTAAAATGTCTTAAAGGAGAATATTAACGGCACGTGTGCTAAAGCAACGAGTCTTATGTAATGATACTTACTATGTGTAGAAGCCGCTCACGTCGTAGATAATCCGAGTACCAGCACACGACTGGCAGGCTGGCGCTCTTTTGGACGTCAATCACATTATGGTGAAATGGCGCCTCAGATAGGGGGTTGTCTGTGTACATCCACACTACGTTATGAAGGCCAACATACTTAAGTACCAATTCCGTTGGACCCAAGCTACCCAACACCGGAGCGAGCGCCGCCTTGCGCGCCTCATGTATAGTATGAAAACCACTTAGGGCTATCAAAGATGTTGAAGTAAAAAATTGAAATAAAAAATTGTGGAAGTCCTAGCCAGCTCCAATAACTCCAATTCTTTTACAGTATATTCTACCAATGGTATATTTACTGACCCTTAAGTATTATGCTTCCTTTATGTTATACCCTGTATATGTATATGATTTAATACATAATATTTTTTCGGAATTTTTATTACATAATTTTATACAAATGCACCGATGAAGAACAAAGTGAGTTTAGCGCCTTTTAAGGCACGCATACTTTCTCTAATGAAAATGTATTATATTTTTTCGAATTGGCAAATAAGATTGTAAAAGCTTGTATATTTAATCTTCACTACATTTATTTATTTATTTTACTTTAGCTTATACGGTTACACACCACTTACATAAAGGAATTGTATACTTAAAGGAATTGTCATTTAAACACAAAATAATCAAGTAAATTACAAAAACATGTGTCAAAGAAAAAAATAATAGTTACTATTTGAATAATAATAACAAAATAAATTTATAGAGACTATTAAAATACCTATAAAATAACTAATAATAACAAAAATAAAAACAATAAAAATACTAAGTGTAAAAAACCAACAAAAATGGCATAAAATAATTGTAAATAAAATAATCAAGGTCAAATTCAAAGTCAAATCAGCAATAAATCAGCAATAAATCAGCAATAGGATAAAATACAACAGGATAAATTTCAAAAATGAGATGTCACTAATAGTAATAATTAATTAAATATTCAGGCATGCCAAAAATATGTCCTTCCATTAGTCCGCAAACAAATCACAATCAGGGTTTTCTTCCAGGAGTTTGTTGAGTCCGGAGAGTGTGCGGGGTAATGGAGAGTTAGCGCGCGCTGAGTTACGGCTGCTGGGGACTGCCAGCAGTGCGCGGTTCCTACCGCGAATATACCGGTCGGGGACAAACAGACGAGCGAGTTCATTGTGCAAGTTAGGACCAATAATGCCGCGAAATATCTGCAAACAATCGTTAATTGATCGAGCATCCTAATAAGAAAATTGTAGGATACTTGTTAGAGTACAGTAATACCCCGGACTTACGCGATAGGTGGGACCAAGAGATAGCCGCGTAAGTCGGAGTTCAACGTTGCATATAAATACATATAAAGTTTTGTGTAATCGGAACCAAAGTCTAAAAAAAAACAATAATTTAGAAGAAACATGTTTCGTAAATTGTTAGATAATGAAAACAATTTACATTACTATGAATAACACACCGTAAACCAAAGTTATTTTGATGTCGAAGGCTTCATATATTCTAACAATGTCGCCCGAAGAGTTAAGTTTTTCTTCTTCTCACGTAAAATTTCCTCGTAGCATGCCAGAAACTTTTTAAGTTCCCGTTTCGTAGTAAGCACGCGCTCTTCATTGGAATCTATTTTTCTAAAATTTGTAACCCATTGTCAATTGTACTGAGGCCTTCTGTTAAGTTTCAAATCGTCATTTGATTTTCAGGTTCAACTGGGTCTAACGAATCAGTGTGTGAATGTCTTGACCATGCTCACTCATTCGTCACTCATTTCTATAATCTCGTCAATTGTTAGGTCTGGATTGTGTGAACGTGGCAACGTGTGAAAAATTAACATCAGCTTTTAAGATAATCATACCATACGTGTGCGTATAAATTGATCAATTGAACATGTACGATTAATGCCCGAAAAGCGCTAGTTTCGTGCCGAACGTTGTTTGTTTACCAATGTTAGAAGCTCGTCGATGCATCACACACGAAAGCGCCGGTCGCTTTGGAGGCGCTACCATCGTTTCGCGACTTATATTTATTAGCTCGCATCACTCTGAACCCTATATTTATAACCTCTGCTTGAGAGAGACCAGTACATGGAAAATATCGGAACAATCAACAAAAGTTTTTGAAAATCGGTTCTTTTAAACTTCTACGTTTTCAAAGTTCTTGGAGAAAACCGAGGAATATGGTCATCTTCTCTTCTTTGAGTTCGATAATTGTAATTCACTCTCTCTTAATAATAAATCCTTAGGAAATCTATAATATGATGTATAACAGATGCATTAAAACAAAGTCAACTTACAAACCAAGAAAACATAAACCGACGTCTTACTGCCCAGTCCCCTCTCCCCTCACATTTACATTTTTATATTCTAAAATCACAAATGAATTTAATATTGAACTTTGGAGTAAAATGAAATATCTTTTCGTTCGTTAGTGGTTGCAATGTAATTTTTACACCAGTGGCGTAGCGTAGATACCAGCCGCATGGGCTGGAAGTAAAATTAATCCTATATTCTATATATTAAGAATATTATAACAGTAATTCTAAACAATTTTTCGGCAAGAACAGTCATCATTATTGTGTATTGTACAGGCTACAAATAAAAGTAAAATACAGGATGGTTTTTTTCAACAGGAATAGAAGGGCAAATTCTAAACTATGCGGAATAGTGAAAAATGCTGATAGGAATTACGAGCCCGATTGTGATAAAAACTAAAACTACATTATAGGACTTTAAAAAAATAAATATCCCAAAAGAGTAATTGATTCCGGTAATTTTAAAATAAAGCACGTGCTGTTTTATTCCACTATTAAATAGTGTTGCTAATAAGGATCAAATTCTGTAAAGTGATGAGATACGCCAAATTGACACAAAGTGAACTTCCTGACAAAATAGAATAAAACTATACTATTTCCATTTCTTTATTTTCTCGATGACAGTTCTAATTTGATATAATCTAGTGTTGTGACCAAATAAGTAATGATATCGATCGCATATATTTATTATATTTTGAACAAAAACAAAGACAATAAAAGCATTCAAATATATTTTATATATTTTATAACTATTTCGTTTCATTGTCGAGTACCTACCTATACCTACTTATTTTACAACAGCTTCGAAAATTTTAAAGAAGTTGGCATTATGAATCAAGAATTAATACATGTAACATCTTGTAATGAAATATATTATTAGTTAATAAATTTGTACAAAAGTATTCGGCAGTAGTTTAGTTTCTTACATATTGTAAAAAAATATAGGGTCTGTTATCGTGTTACGTTTATGGATCTCTCCCCATCCCTATCAGTTTCTCCGACTCTGGTATTATATAACCTTGTACGTGTGTAAACGTCATATTTTTATAAAAGAATGCATACATAATGAAAAAAAAAACGCTCGCACATGTTTTCACAGGAGCTGTCATCGAGAAAATAAAGAAATGGAAATAGTATAGGTAAACTAAAAGTATCCAAAAAGACTAGGCCCAAAATGTCTAGAGACGAGCCGGGAACTGCAGTAATGAGGTCTCTGGTTCAGTAATCGTCAAATATGCAAACTGTAGTTGTTTTCGGTAGAAAATGCACATATTACATTAATGGCTTCTTGCATATTATTTCATAAAACTCGCGATGTCACATATTAGGTCCTTACATTTGAATTTGGCGTTTTGTCGTACTGGCCACTTTGATCTGTATACAGCTATTAACTCACGCTTTTGTGTTTCGAAAACCGTAATTCGTGGTTTTTGTTTGGGTCACTTATTTTACAAAATGGAAAACTTGAAATATCGCGTTATTTACGAGTACGAGTTTCACCGTGGCACCAGTACTGCAGTATTAATGATGTGTTTGGCGGCGGTGTCGCACAGTGCATTTTTGGTTCCAACGTTTTCGTTTTGGAAATTTCGACCTGGCGAATAAGCCCCGTGAACGGCCGGAGATCAAAGTTGATAATGAAGAATTGAAGGCTATTGTGGAAGCGCATCCATCGCAAACCACGTCCGAGTTAGCTGTAGGCTGCAGTGTTAGAGACAAAACTGTTTTAATCTACTTGAAGCAAATTGGGAAGGTGAAATAGCTTGAAAGGTCATGAATTGAGTGCAGCAAACTGATAAATTCGCGTCGACTGCTGCGTTACATTACTCAACCGGCACAAAAATGAAAGGATTTTAAATCGAATCCTGTGATGAAAAGTGGATCCTGTATGGCAATCGGAAACGCTCATCGCAATGGTTGAACCCTGGCGAACCAGCCAAAGCCTGCCCCAAGTGAAAATTGACTCAAAAAATGTTACTTGTGAGCGTTTAGTGGACTAGTGCCGGTGTCGTTCACTACAGTATTCTTTAATCTGACCAGACGATTACGGCAGATGTCTATTGTCAGTAACTGCAAACCATGATGGAAAAGCTAACTGCTAAACAACCGAGGCTGGTCAATCACTCTAGGCCACTGCTGCTTCAGGACAACGCTAGACCACACACTGCACAACAGATGGCTACCAAATTAGAGGAGCTTCTATTGGAATGTCTATGACATCCACCGTACTCCCCGGACCTTGCACCAACAGATTACCATTTTTTTCGAAATTTGGATAACTGCAAGGGAAAAATTCAACTACAATGGGGCAGTCCATAGCGCCTTCATAGATTTTATTGATTCCTGTCCGAATGGTTTTTTTTAGTAAAAGGATCAATGAAACTACCTATGAACTGGCAAAAGTGCATAGCAACAACACCAGAACGGAATAGTCGGAATTTAGTGTCTTAGGGATTGTGAAATTCGGATTTCTAAAAATCGGAATATTCAAATTCGGAATTACATAATTCTTGGGTGTTCCCACTTTGTATTTTTAGTAAAGCGATCAATATACTACCTATGAGATGGCAAAAGTGTATAGAAAGCAATAACATACTTTGATTAAATAAATTTATTATACTTCCCTTACAAAACGCCAATTTCATATGTAATGACTATAATATTTAATATTTGTACGCTGCCATTACTCTTAGTTACTGTGACGCAAACACTCGCTATACATTTTAGTCTAATGGAGAGAGTACACTACGGCACTGCACATTTGAAATATGCTTATTTCTTTGGAGATCTGTTTAGTGTTGTAGAAGAAGCTGCTTTTATTCAATATAATATATTATTATCGATACTTTTTAAATGACAAATTTTAATGCTGGCTTTTAATTGACATATACATTGTAATAAATGACATATCTGGGTGTGTTTTTAATATTAAACATATGAAGTAATTTAGCTTTTAAATATTATGCATATGTAGTTATGTAAGTTTTAATTTTCACTCAGATTATGCTACTATGTTGTACAATCTGGCAAACATTTTTGCATTTTATTCTATTACTTATTCTGAATAAGTATTATTTAAGTCAAATTAAATGATGTACCTGAAGGGAAAACATTTGCAATAAATTCATAAAAAGTTTCGGTTGTCATCCAGCCATTATCACCATTACCTCATCCATCTGGCATAGACGCGTTCATGTTCTCTGGAAGTCTTTGATGAGAATACACTATAAATGGGCAATTTTTCCTGCCGCCGAGAAACTAAATAATGCTGTAATAAATTATTTCACTTTAGAGTGTTCAATATTATAAACATTTTTTGAGCCTTTTTCAGCTAAAATCTTTTTCAGCTATCCTGTTTATTTGGCAAATCTAAAAATTGGTATAGACTGCGTTAAAGACTCTGTGGGGCTTATGAAGCATTTTGGTTAAACCTTTTTCCTCGGCGTATCGACGTATTTCTCCAAACCAACGTCTAATGTCTTTTTCCGATACGCATGAGCTAGCTTTAGTTATACCTTCTGAGGTTCTTACGCTTGAATTAGGGTGTCTTTTTAGAAAAACATTCCACCATCCATGGCCAGGTCGGTTATTAGAGAATGGGTTGGGTCTGGGGTTATTTTTTGTTTATTTCTTGAAAAACTTTTTCGAGCAGAGGTTATGATCCAATCTTCTAGAGTGTCTTCCTCTTCTAATGACAAGATAGGAGCTGGACCAAGACTAACCTAATGTCCTGGGTTACTCTTGTGGAAGCGAAGCGTGGATCGTGGGACACCATATTTCTGTTCTAATTGACGGACTGATAGGTGATTATTACTGGACTGTAATTGCTTTTTCTAAGTTTTCTTTTGAATATTGCACCTTAGGGGTCTTCGGCATTCTGGACCTAATGTAGAAACTTTTTGACAAGAATTGTCAAAACTGAATTCAAAAACAGTATTCATTACATATAAAGATTGCCCGGGCCATCACTGTAATTCTGCCCATGGCAATAACTAAATACTGACGTGGTAATCACTAAAATTTGTCAAAATCGAATACAGCTATTGCCCACTGCCTTTAAATCCAAATTGCAACGTTTTTCCAAAACTTTAACTCATAAAAATATTTTCAAAAACGATATTGTATCAAAAAATACTGAGACAAAGTATTCTATGAAGTAAAGCTAAATGAAACTGTCAAAAAAATCACTAGATTCCCTTAAAAAAATGATAACAAACTTACTTTTTTCTCGAGACGCGCACTTATTGTAAGTGCTATTTTTTATAGTGACGCCAGATATTTATTTTAAATTTTACCAAGAGGATTTACCTTGCCATCTGTTATAAAAAAATTAGGACAAGGGTGTTAGAAAGAAAAAAATTCCCTGTTTCTTTAACATGGGCAATCGTTGTATAATCCGGTTCAAATGCTGTTAGGATACGACCTTTTGGAATGGAGTGGCATATGACGTTAACTGACGCCTGTCAGTACCGTTAGCAACGCTGTCGGGAAAGCGCGTAAAAATTCATCGGAAGTATTTCTTTTAAATTATATTATAGGAAAAGATGTGCTAAACAGTAGTGCTCGAGAAATGCTTATGAGTGTGAAAGATTATTTTAAAAGAGAAAAAGAGCAGAGAAAAAACATTTTAAAAACATTGAATTCTTTATTAAAAGACAGTCCCGATATTATGAAATATATTGAAATATTTATTAGATAAGTCAGAAACAGTGATTTCGAGACAGTTATTATTGGAAATAACCCACCGTCTTAAAAAGAACAATAATAAAACAGAAGGTGTGAACAAGGCCACAGGTATAATCAAAAATAAAGTGTGCACAGTATGGGGTGAAAGAGTAGACGCAGTGGCTTTCGGTACCAAAATAAGGAGACCAAAAAAAAGCCACGCTGTAAAAAACAATTCCTTGACAGCTTCAGACTGTCAGCTGTGAAAAACATTATCCACTCTTTTTATACGGTCGAAAAAGAGGTTCCAACCCTGAAAAAAAAACACTCGCAGTTCCTCAGAGAGACTTGGGTTACATAGGCAATAAATCAACATTGCGCAGAGTACTTAAGGAAGTGTGCCCGTCCAAATTGCATAGTATAGCACGCGGTGTGCCAAGAGCCAATGGTCAGGTAGAAACTAATGCGTACTGTACGTGATCATCTTGGCGTCATAGTTCAAAGTCAAAATGAAACTTGGGCTGTCAAACTAGAAGAGCTGCAACTCTGTCAACAGCACAAAATCTAAAGCCACAGATCATTTTCCTCCAAAGTCACTGCAGCTCACATTTACAGACCACATAATAAACAGATATGTGACATTCGACATGACGCAACTTACAGAATAGCCGAGCAAGCTACATCGTATCAAAATCACGAATCAAAATCTTTATGACAAGTTACCAATTGGATGTTAAATCAAAACCTAAAATTAAATTTAGAAAAAGAACCAAAATCATGCAATTCCAACCCTATCAAGAACAAGCTTTACAACTACACCCAATTTTCAATAAAGTACCGTTAGAATGTATTCAAGCCTTTAAACTATTTGGAATTAATATTGATACCCATGTCAACTCAAACAGCACATAAAAAGCACAAAAGCCAAACTATCTAGTTTCAGTTACACTCTTCGGGAAATTAAAAACTGTACTGATATCTCTACCGCGTTGACCGCTTACTACGCCTGTACCCACTCGCGTCTTAGTTACGGTGTGACCTTATGGGGAAACAGCACAGATGCACAAGAGCTTTTTGTACTTCAAAAAAAATCTATCAGAATTCCGACTAATATAAAATAAACTGAAAGCTGTAAGTCATATTTCCAAAAACTTCGATTCCAAACTTTGGCTGGTATTTACATAATGGAAATGTACAAATTTGTGCAAACATGGCCACCTATACACTATTTTAAAAGAAACCTCGCACCAATATTTACTAAGACCTAGTAGGGAAGCAAGATTAGTATGTCCCTTTTCAAAACTAACAATGTATAGTACAAGCCCATTTATAATGTCTATAAAAATTTATAATGAAATTCCGTCGTACATAACGAAAAAAAAGACACTTACGTTAAGTTATGACTAAATATTTCTTATACAAACGACATTATTTAATAAATTTTATTAACGAAACGTCGGCCTCACTATTGCTACACCCTAAGGGGTACACATGTGATAATAAAATATTGAATACCACTGTAAATTACCATGTAAATGCAATAAATATATTGAGTATTGAAAATCGCTTGAACGCAAATAAATCGAAGGTGAAATTTCCCTTTAAGGAAAATGATTTTGTGTTTTGTAAAGTAGGCTTCGCTTTAAAAATGTCGTTCATCAACTCTCGTTCCGAGAAGTGAACTAGTTCCACTGACATAAGGTCTGCCTCCCATAAGGAGACTCTGTAAATTTTTTTTTTAAATATACCCGTGAAGTTTCTTGCCAGTTCTTCTTCACGAAGGTTTTTCCGAACTAGTGGTAGAGTCATGTTTTATTTGACGTCAATAAGAACAAGTAATTGTCAATGTTGAGAAATAAATACTTCATTTCATTTCATTAGGCGTGTACCATCCTAGTCTTCATCATCACTTGCCACCAGGTGAGATGGACGAACTATAAAAAATACACGTGTACTTCCAAATCCCGAATACTTCCGATCAGGATTCGTGTATCAAACAACTCATCTGCAAAGTTCCCAAGTAAAAAAAATTGCAACATTTCAGGCAAATATTTTAATTCAATATTAACAACCATTGCTTGTCTACTTATTTTTAAATACATATTTTATTGATTACAGCAAAGAAAAGTAATTATTTGTCTCAAAATTATAACGAATTCAATAATTATTAACAACTTAATTTTTATATGCGTTTTTCACGCGGTATCATAATATAAAAAAAATATCGGGAAAAATATTGTACCGAAACGAAATTCAAACGACTCCGGACTCGTGTTTCTCTACTACAGACTTAATAGAGATGCTCACGCCTATATTATTTTCCCCAATGTACTCTGACATGGAGTAAAACTTTTTTACGCGGGACTGATGTGCGGAACTGTGGAACGAAAATACCGCGCAGTAGTGATCGAGTTCATTTCTTTCACTGTGAGTGAGCAGTTCGTCAGAACGAATCACTCCGGAGTTACTCAAGTCTAATTGTAAAGATACTCAATGGTCAAGCAATAAATTAGGTCCCCAATTTTTAGGGCCATATAGAATTTCTAAAATCCTAGGTAATGATCGATATGAAGTGATTAGTCTAAGTCCCGTACATAAAAAAAAATTAATACCATTAATTCCAAAACCAAATAACCTTGACAATGTATCTGAAAATGATCGTGATAGCGACTAAAAGTAATAAAGAGCATTTAGCCACCAAAAGAGCTATGAGACTAAAAGCCACAAAAGAGCCTACAAGCCACAAAAGAGCCTACAAGTTTCAAAAGCTCCACAAAAAGTGTACAGTAAAGGTACTATAACAGAATACCCATCAAAAGAGCTATGAGACTAAAAGCCACAAAAGAGCCTATAAGTGAAATCTTTTAATTCAAATTTTGAGAATACCTGCACTTAATTTTATCAATCACGAGTGCTTCAATTTAAAATAAGAATATTACCACTTATAGTTAAACGAAAGAAAGCTATTTTAAAATTTAAACTTATAACAACGAGAACACTTGAGAACCGATGTTCTTGTTGCACCGTTGACGATCAAGTGCCCGCCAACCACTTCGCGCCCCCTTTTCTTCTCTTGATTAGTCGTAGCGTGGCGCCATCGACGACAGCGCCACCAGGTATAGTTCTTAGTTCCACGATGCGAAGATTGGTGGCTTGCTCTCGATAATTTTGCCAACACGGCCATTCTGCAAGGCGAATGTCCTAAGAGCCCCACGAGTCTAGGTAAAACACTGAAACAAACAGTTTTTTAAAGTAGTTGCCCAAAAGTATACAATTATGCTCTAATCGAATGTCATGAGAAACGTCAGCAAATGTATACTTCTATTGTTAGGTCACCCGCACTTAAAGGGACTATGCCTCACTTAAGAGCCCGGGTTCTTCCCACACCTTTCTTGCCAGGATCACTTGCATTTAAAGAGCTTTTCGCTACACTTAAACGTACCAAGATGTTCCTACTCTTCCTTAACATTTGCTGTTGTTTCCCATTTGACAACAATTATAGCACAAGTGTTAACACTTAGTCTCGCATAAAATTAAGACCTTTATTATCCTTTACTATGAGAGACTAAAGTTATTTGCACACTACAATAACACACAAAATATCTGTAAATTACAGTGTAAAATAACTTCATTAAAACATATAAATACCTTTAGCTGTACTTGCCAACACGGATGATTCGCGATGTTACTCCAAAGTCCAGTCATCGATCTGTATCTATAGCTTCATATTTTCTGCAGCTGCTACTCCATTATATGGTTTAGCGCTCTTCTCAGAACCTCTTAAATCAGTAACCTCATATCTGTCATTACCGAGTACCTTCTTTACTCGAAAGGGACCCTTGAAAGTTGGCAGAAGTTTTCTGCTTCGGCCAACATTGGTCTGATTCTGTATTTTGATTGAAATCAAGTCTCCTTCATCGTAAGTCTTAGCTTTTGTTCTAGTTTTATCATTTTTGCGTTTGCACATTTTGCGTTAAAGCACTGGCTTTAATATTTTTATCAACTTATGCTCGCAACTCTGTCACGTCTACTAGCGATTCGTCATCAAGCTCTGGTTCCAAAGTATCATAATCTGTGCGCAAGCGATAACCTAACAAAACCTCGCTTGGAACGGCTTAAATAGTCTTATGGATAGTAGTATTCAGTCCCTGTTGTACGATTTTAACATTTTGGTCCCACCTATCTTCTGTCGTATTTGCGCCGATTGTTTTTAATGACTCTAGTATAGTTTTGTTAAACCTCTCTACTTGTCCGTTTGAGCGAGGCATACCCGTTGCCACAATATGCGACCGGATATTTTGCTATCACAGTATTCTCTGAATTCTGCGGAAGTGAAACATGAACCCGAGTCGGAGATGATACGTTTTGGATTACCGAAAGATTTTGTTATAATATCTAATTCTTCTGTAAGATCGGAAGTTTTTGTGTATTTTACTGCGCTAATAAAAACAAATTTCGTGAATGCATCTACTACTACTAATAAATATTTATTTCCATTGCTAGTTTTAACAAATGGACCTAAGTGATCCACATGTAAAGTGTGGAAAGGTTTTGCGTATTTTGGCAACGGGTATAATTCTCCTTCTTTAGGACCACCCTTATTCTTATAATAAATGCAATTCAAACAATTTCTAATGTACTTTTTTATAACATTTCGCATACGAGAAAACCAATATTTGGATCCTATTCTTTCAACCGTCTTGTCTACAGAAAAATGGCCCATGTCATCGTGGTTATATTTTATTACTTGCTATATTCACTTTTTTGGCACTACCCATCGACGACCCTGGGAAGTTCTTCTATACACCTTTCCGCCTAAAAGCTCGTAGTTATCAAAAATATTTCGATAACTGTCTATATCGCCGGATTCTAAAACAGATCTTATTTTAGCAATATCAGGATCTTGCAACTGTATAGAAAGTAACCAATCGCCCTCAGTTATTGATAATATTATTTCCTCTTCCGACCTTTCACTCATTGGAACAGGGTTCCGACTTAAGGCGTGGACGAGTTGCATACGCGTCCCCTCTCTATGTTTAATTTCATACACAAACTCTTGAGTCGACAGGACCCACCGTGCAATCTGGGGAATTATATCTTTTTTAGTCATTGCATATCTGACAGCATTACAATCGGTTACAACGGTAAAAGGTAAGCCAATTAAATAAAGACGAAATTTTTGGAGAAAACATATGATTGACAGGGGTTCTAGTTCAAAGGAATGGTATTTTTTTTTTCATCCGCCGTAGTCTGACGGCTGTAGTAATGAATGAGTTTTTCACCTGCGTCAGAAACTTGAATTAGAATACCCGCAATACCGTCACGACTAGCGTCCGTATACAAAATCGTATCCTTATTCGGATCAAAAATCGACAATACACTATCTGACGTAAGTTTATCCTTCAAAACTTAAAATGCATGATCATGTACTAAATTCCAGGATCACGTAGCATCCTTTTTTAATAATTTGGTAAGTGTGGCGGAATGTTTGGCGCAATTTTTAATAAATTTGCGGAAGTAATTGATGAGCCCTAAAAATTGTCTTAACTGATGTACCGTTTTTGGTATAGGGAATTTTTTTACAGCATCTACTTTAATTTCGTTTGGCATCACACAATTTTGTTTAATTTTATATCCAAGAAACTCTATTTCTTTTTTTTTTTAAATTACATTATTTTAAATGTAGGGTTAGCCCGTTAGTTTTAAAAATTTGCAATACCCTTTCCAAAAGATTTAAATTTTCTTCAATAGTAGATGTAACTAAATAAATATCATCGAAATAAACTATTACATTTTCAAATCTTAAATTGCCTAACACCTTATTCATCATCTGCTGAAAACACGCCGGTGCATTAACCAAACCAAATGGAAGTCGCAAAAATTCATAGTGTCCGTCTTCAGTTATGAACGCTGTTGTCCCTACTGACTGTGAATTCATAATTATTTGGTAATACCCGCTTTTTAGGTCCAGGCTAGTAAAGTATTTGTAGCCCTGAAGTCTATCTACGAGATCCTCGACTGCATTCTCTCACTGGCATTGGGTATTTGTCTTTAATAGTAATCTTATTCAATGCGCGGTAATCAAAGCAGAGTCTTTTCTCGCCATTTTTTTTGCTAACTAGAAGTGCAGGGCTGGCATACGGAGAGTTTCTTTCGCGAATTATTTCATAATCTAGTAACTCTTGTACCATGTCCCGAATAATCTTTCGGTCTGCGTGAGAAGCTCGAAAAGGCCTGCATTGAACTGGTCGAGAATCAGATCATTTCTTGATTATCTACTTTACCTAATTCTTTTATATCCGACGCAACGCACTGACCATATTGCTTGAACAAACAAATTAATTCCGTTACGTGAGTGTCAGCATCAATTTTTGTTTCATTTATAGCGTTTCAAAATTCTTTAAATGATTTTGCATAATCAAATGTAAATAAATTGCCAACACGTGAGTTTATCAAATCGTTTCGTTCGGTAATATTGCGTCCAATTAGTATATCACAACCCACTAATTCGTCTATGACATAAAAATCTACACCAGTTAACGAGACGCAATCAATTTTTAAATTCACAGTGGATCTACGAGTAACTGGTTTAGAGTTTTGTCTAGAAAATCCTTGTAATAAGACTGATGATGCTCACATACTAGTTGGAAGCGAATATTTTTTTATTATAGATTTAGAAATCAAAGAGCAACTACTACCCGTATCTATAAAGGCCTCATGAATGAAATTATTGATACTGACAGACTTTACAAATTTACTTCATGAGTCGGGGGTAGAAATGAATTTAGTTTCTTCTATTTCTGGTTTTATCGGCCCCACATTTTTCTTACTACGACACACGGCTTCAACATGCCCCCTTTTCTCACAGAAATTACATTTATTAATATCACATTGGTTCTTTTTATGATTTCCACCGCATGTATAACATTTAATAGGCTTACGATTCTGTATTGAACCGATTTGATTATCATCTTTTACACAATTGTTCGGATTTGCATTATTATTCAAAGTTACATTAGTAGGAAGTTGATTAGAGTTATTCGTTTGTTCTACAATTTTTTGATGGTTTTCACGTGTACTATTCGACGCAGTATGTTTTGAATTTTTATTTCGGTAGGTACGACCATGCAGATAACTGGCTAAATTGTGACAAGTTTTAAAATTTCTCGCTTCGATAGATGCTCCTATATTACCCCATACATCCAACAATTAAAGATATGATGTCTTGTTCAGTAAAGTTTAAAGATAATCTATCAATTTTACACTTTATATCAAAATAAAATTCGTACAACGATTGATTTTCTACCGGCTTTCTATTAACAATTTCTTTTAACAGTTCAAACATATTACGCCGTATTTGAAAACTATCAGCCAAGCGTTGATTCCAATCTTTCCATTTCCACGTAGGCCACTGATCATCAGTACGCAACAACGAGTCATACCAAACTTTCCCAGAACCTTTCAACTTATTAAGAGCTTGATAACGTATCGTCTCGTCGGACCACTCAAACGTTGCAGCATAGGATTTTATAATACTTAGCCATGAATTAATATCATCGTTCAAAGGATCGAACTCCGGTATAATATTGTTCAAGGTACTTACAGCTTTATTATCTTTTCTATGCGATACCTTTGACCTCCGTCTGCAAGGAGGTGACGCTGATGAGGTCTCGGAGCTCGAACTAGTCGAGCTACTGCTGCTCGACGGCTATCGGGCTCGCTTCCGGTTACGCCCACGTCTACCCATGACACGTGGATCCCACTTCAGATGAAATCTTTTAATTCAAATTTTGAGAATACCTGCACTTAATTTTATCAATCACGAGTGCTTCAATTTAAAATAAGAATATTACCACTTTTAGTTCGTTTAACTAGAAAGAAAGCTATTTTAAAATTTAAACTTATAACAACCAGAACACTTGAGAACCGATGTTCTTGTTGCACCGTTGACGATCAAGTGCCCGCCAACCGCTTCGCGCCCCCGTTTCTTCTCTTGATTAGTCGTAGCGTGGCGCCATCGACGACAGCGCCACCAGGTATAGTTCTTAGTTCCACGATGCGAAGATAGGTGGCGCGCTCTCGATAATGTTGCCAATACAAGTCTCAAAAGCTCCACAAAAAGTGCACAGTAAAGGTACTATAACAGAATACCAATCAAAAGAGCTATGAGACAAGAGCCACAAAAGAGCCTACAAGCCACAAAAGAACCTAGAAGCCTCAAAAGAGCCTACAAACCACAAACGAGCCTACAAGCCACAAAAGAGCCTACAAGCCACAAAAGAACCTACAAGCCACAAAAGAACCTACAAACCACAAAAGAGCCTACAAGCCACAAAAGAGCCTACAAACCACAAAAGAGCCTACAAGCCACAAAAGAACCTACAAGCCACAAAAGAGCCTAAAAGCCACAAAACTTAAATCTGTTCAAATTCATATTATGTATTATATTTTTCCACGTATTATATCGTCTCCTTTCATAAAAAACAATCACAAGGAACAATAAATAAGTTACACGCTCAGAGCACGAGCGATTCACAGAATGGCCGTGATAGCGCATTGTTAGATCAACGATGTACTGTAGGTAACTTACGGCATAATCAAATAAATAACTGTCCAGTATTTTAATTGTTTAAGGTTGACTCACTTCTTACGTAAAAACAGGTGTTATGAAATATTGTTAACAGTTACTGGATTATTAAAAGGCACAAAGTAGTTGCAAATTAGACTGACGTCATTGTCCATGATCCACTTTTCGTAATGAGTTTTGTTGGCAGAAAGAGTCAGTCTGTGTTAAAACTTCACTGAGTGCACATCAAATAAAATAGTTGTTTTATTCAATTAAAAACCAAACCTACAAATAATCTAACATTACTGTATCTGAAAATGATCAACAACAGTTTGCCATAATTTTCATATGTTTAGATAGTTTAATCAATAAGAGGTTTACCAATTCTTTATTTATAATGGATTCCAATTTCATAAAAGATGATCTTACAAAAATAGATCAATTTCTTAGAGATGCACAAATAGAAAATATTCTTGGACGATGGTCACCGGGATTACAAACAAAATATAATGAACCTCCCTTCACAGCATCTTAATCCTAACGTTGCACTAAATGTATGGAAAAACAGATTTTTCGTAGCACTCAGAGCCAAATCCCATCTGATAAAACAGATAAACAGAGAACAGAGAACAAAGCTTTAACTAAATTAACGACTTGTATCTTTTAGCATAATGATATGTTAACTTTCCTTATTTAATACAAAAAAAGAAAAAAGTGACATGAAAACGTCACCACAGCCATGGTTGTGCTACTCAAAAAGTAATAAAAACATAAGGAAAATCATAAATCACCAAAGTATTAGAAACGACTGTCATATTGTGTGTATAAATCAAGGCGCGAGTAATATATTGCGTCTTCGACCGGCGCACGTCGCCACTGCCACGTGTTCAGTCGCGGTCGTGGTGTCCAAGTGTTGTAGTGATTATGTAGCTACATTTTCCAAGCTCTGTTGGAATCATTTTAGTCGTTATATTAACCTTACGTATTCAAAATCTTATATACACATTATATATACAGAAATAACATAATATTAAGAGATACTAGTACAAAGGTCAAGGAATATCTAAAGCGTCATTGTCACTAAAGTACGTCTTCTTATGGTAGCGTCGGGTGACGGGTCGCTCACTTCCCTCTAATATTGTTGAGGAGGGCGATGGCTGGATCCCGCGTTAACTCGTGGACGGGTGCTGTTTGAGTGTGTTCGTCGTTTGGATACTTGGGGGAGACTTGCCGAGCTAACAGATGCAGATAAGAATAAGAATAACTTTGTATAGCCATAATAAGACTCTGTAAATTTATTTCGAAAAAAATATACCTGTGAAGTTTCTTGCCAGTTCTTCTTCACGAAGGTTTTTTCGAACTGGTGGTAGAGTCATGTTTTATTTGACATCAATAAGAACAAGTAATTGTCAATGTTGAGAAATAAATATTTAATTTAATTTAATTTCATTTCTAGGTACTACTTATTCCAAAACAAATTAGAGACCTGGGACTGGAGAGTTTGGTTAAAACTGCAATAGTAGTGTGTATATGCTTTATGAACGTTTGACATTAATACATACAATACACATAATTAAATACAACTAGTTATTTGTAAGCACCAATAAAAATTCCCGCATAAAAAAATTACGTATAACTTTCGAAGTAAATCGGTCCAGCCATTTGGGAGTTATGGTGCCCCAAACAGACACACAAACAGGCACGTCAATCTTAAAAGAGCTCTCTCTTTGCATATACAGTAAATACAAATCTAAGTAATAAAACAACAATAGATAGCAAAATTATGTCTGTGAAAGGTAATGCTCTTTAACACGTTTCTTAAGAATGTTCATAGATTCGCGAATAATGTGTAAGGAGTTCTAAAGTCTGACCACATGTACTGTGAAATAATAAAAAAAGAATCAGTTTCATGGGGAGGTTCGCGTTAAAGCGTTGACTTGGTCTAACTAAATCGTCCTGTGACCGAATAAATGAAAAGGGTTCGTGTAAATAGTCTGAAGAAAACGGACATTAAGAAGAACACAAAGGATTGGAGAGTTCCTACGAAGGCAGATTGAGTGCCACTGAAGTTGCTTACGAAATTGGGAGGCATGGTGAAACTTCTTAAACCCAAATATAAAACGGATACACACGTTTTGTAAGCGCTTCAATTTATTCAAAAGCTCGTTCCTCTGTGGCATCCAGATACCACGCATCGCCTCACGCCAATCAGATTAAGTTGCGCCAGGAAGGACCCGCTCCGAACGACCTCGAAGACTAGAGTTAAACCAATCAACTGCAGAAGATGAAACGTTAAGGGATTTAAGGATAACAAGGAGGATATCTAAATCGATCTCGTTGAAGGCGTTGCCAAAGTCAAAGAGTAAGGATTGCAACAGGAGTGTCATCAGTACAAATTTGAGCACAAATATAAGCTTAAAATTAGTTCAGACTATTCTTTTATATTTATAATAAAATTTTTATTAATAAAAAATGCATTTAAAGGTATCAACTTTTTCTATTAATGACCTCGTTCAAAACTTCACAACCCTTCTTCTGGTGTCCACGAAGATGCGTCGTCTGACAACAATGACAACTGTTCAGAGATGTTACCGTGTGACTTACCCTGATATCTATAAAGCGTACTTAGACTTAACTCAGCCTTGTCTCAGCTAAATGGTCAAATAAAAAGCGACTTTGTTTTATACTACATAGAATACATAAATTTTTCTGGAAATATGTGACTTTATATGTGAATTTATCAAATGCGCCTTTTATTACTATATACAGTGTACAAATAACATAGCGGCTTCTTATTTCACTTTTTAAAAATCTAGGCACAGTTTATAGATTTCAGCATTATGCTGCCTGTCCACCAGACGGATATGCATGAAGAATGCCAGCCTGAAATATTACTTTATAGATTGTTGATTTTTATCTGTCTGCCATATCAAAAAGAAAGTTGCAGAGTTATTATTTACCATATGATGACTGAAAATATTTTCGTAATTTTCTTTTTGATGCTTCTAGGTAGTTACTACGGTAAAGAGTCTCTTTACAGCGTCTCATTTTAATTGATTTATTTTGAAAGGTTGATAATATAATAAATTATTAAAATATGTAACCAAAAACCTATAGGATCTTATCCATTCTCGATCCAAGAATTTCGTAAAGCATGGTATTGCTTTAATCTAGTAGATCTAAAAAGACACAAAAAAGCTTTGGCAATGTTTGCTAGATTAATTAACCTTAGTTTTTAATTGTTTGTATTGTTTCCCGGAATGTGGTTCTCAAGTTTAATAAATAAGTAGCTAACGTTTTAATTTCACGAACGAAATTAAAATATTGATTGATAATACAAGTGGTACCGTCACGGCTAAGCCTTAGGAAGCACGTCAGAATGCCACGACATTTCAGTAACGAGGTTAATATGAATTATTATGAATTAAGAAGAAAATACATTTAAATATACGTTTGACATAACAGAAATAAAAGAAGGAAAAAATTCTGACTTGCTCCGTCAGATGAGCAAGATCTATTATATTAAAAAAAAGTATAAAATAAAATATATATAATTTATAACATTTATAACATTCTTTTTAATTACCACGAATTGGTGGTAAACCCGAGTTGGTGGAGTCGCCGCGTACGGTTAAATAGGACCAAGGCTACCTGAGACACGTTATAAACGAATTTTATTTTCAGAAAAGAAATACGAAATAGCAATGTAGAAATTTACTGGAATGCAAGGTAATGTAGAAGATTTCCTAAATAGTTTTAACATCGTCGCAACGTTGAATCGCTACAGCGAGGAAGAAAAAAAGTAGTTATCGCCGCTTATCTTGGAGGGCCAGCACAAATTTTTTTCTCGCAAGTCTTCGATAACTGCAATACATTTGAAGAGTTAAGAAACGAACAGATCAAAGAATTTCACACAGACGTCGATCATTTGGCGAAGTTTTACCAAAGGAAGCAGAAGACTGAAGAAGATATTTTAATTTAAATAAAATGCATAATAGGCATTGGACGCACTTGCGGCCAAGGCTGGTCCAGCAATCTCAGAGAGCACATTTATACGACAATTCTTACGCACATGTTCATATACTAATAAATGCCGATTAGCTTCACAAGTGTTCGATAGCAAGGAGGCGCTGAAGCGAACAATCATGCAAATGCATGAAATATTTCATGACGCACCCGAAATAAAGTGGGATTTACCAACGCACGTCAAGTCGACGGTGGCGTCTACATATACAGCTCCGAGGGATGCAGGCGATATGGATCCGAGTCACACACACAGGCAAATTGTAAAATTTATACCCAAACTAACCACGTCTACGAGACCTATTATATATTTTTTTGTTCCCCTCCACGGAGAGGGCAAGAGGAACGACGGCCAATTGGAGAAAGAGGCCGCGCTAGCGGGGCCCAGAAGGGGTCACCCGCTGGGATTTACATAGCACTGAAGGTGCTCAAAATGAAAATAGAAATTTAAAATAAAATAAAATAAATATTAAAGAAGTTAAATTAATTCGAATTAAGATTACAATTTGAATTTGCGGCCAGAAGGGCTTCAAGATCCGATGTCAGTCTGGTGGAAGAGTACGCTTGCGCATTCCTAGGCCTAGCGACTTTGAACTTCGAATCTAAGACAGGAGTAGTATATGAGACTGAATCTCGAACAAGAGGATTGGGATAGGTTTCGGAGCGTTTGAAGAACGCTTCAGAGAGTGTTTTGAGGTGTTGTGGTACTGTAGGCAGTTCAAGATCTCTGTGCAAGTCCGCGTTACACACGTACCACGGTGCGTTTGTGGCCCTGCGGTAAAAGAGATTGAGAACTACCTGCAGTTTGTGCAGGACGGAGGGTTTGGCGTGGGCAAAGATTGGCGAGGCATATGTCATGACGGGTTTAGCGCAGACCTTGTAAAGTGTACGTTTGTTTCTGAAAGACATTTTACTTTTTCTACCTAACATGCTATTTAGGTGGCCTAAGTAGTGACGGGCGAGTTTCGAAACTCTATCGATGTGTGGCTTGAAAGAAAACGTTGGATGATGGCTGAGTCGATAGCATCAGTGAGGGAATCGACTATCGAGTCTATTTTATCCGGGTGTACGGAGTACATACTTAAGTAGGTCGCAACGCAGCATTTTACTTCATCAAGCATGTTTTCATGTATAGTTCTAAAGACTCGTTCAGTTCGTAATTAGCAATCACCCATATAGCGCGTTCCACTCATCTAGTATAATATAATAAGTTGGGCAATAATAAATTAGTTATTTAACGTAATTCAGCTGTTTTATCTAATTAGTCACGGTGTAAGGCCCACCCCATACATCGTTGTGGTCCTTCAAGCAAAGGGACCTCGCGATTGTCGGTTACGTCGTTCCTCGCGTGAGGTTCCACCAGCGAATTTGGATTGCAGTGATAAGCATATCAGTGATCAATTATCAGTGCACATATCTAGCAAAAATACTATATTTACCGCGTCATATTAAACAAGCAGCATTAGCCCTCCACAAGCTATCGGCGGGTGAATATATCGTATCCAGCAGCAACAACCCGTGACCCACGCTCACGATCAGCAAGACAGCGTTCAGACAGCGCTCGCAGCAACAACCACCGTGCCCCGGGCGGCACCCACCCAGCGGGCACCAGAGCACTCAGCAGTAGTGGATAAACCGCGCCCTCACTCAGCGTCTACAGCACCAACCCGCCAGCTCAAGTAAGATCTTTCCATTTATCTTTTTCCATAATGGACATCAACGAACTGTATCTTAGTCAGGTGGAAATTTCGAAAGCAATTAAAAAACTATTGTCGAACTTTAAAAAAGATAGCGTTGAACGTAAGACCAATGATTATTTTAAAAATCGTTTGCAAACTTTAGAAGGTTATTGGGTAGAATATCAGGGCAACCATGATAGGCTTAGCATGGAAGCGAGCAGAACTCATATGTATTTCACTAATAGAGAGTACGAGCAAACTTCTCAACTGTACAAGTCAGTAAAAGACTACATTAGCCAGCAACATCAGGTTTCATTTACACAAAGGAGTCCAGCGCCAGCAGCTTCCCATAGACAGCTTTTAGAGGTTCCAGCAGACAGCCGCAGCAGGACGTCGAAGGTGAGATGGAAAGCACGACGGAAAATCCAGGCATATCGGTACCAACCTTGGTTCGATCGCAAGGGTCAACCAGTAAACTCGACGATATGATAAAAAAACAAACAGCAAACTTTAAAGCATTTATAAGGACCGTTTCAAACATTGACGTGGATACACTTTCGGATAAGTGGGAGTTTGACGATGCCTTGAAGGTCCTCCATAGCAGGTGGGGTGCGATCGATTGCGTCCACTGGGAAATCGACAGCGAATTGAACGGAGAAGACGAAAGCTATGAGAGGATCTATAGCAAGCATGAGCGTAAGTTTAACGAGTTGAAGAGAGATATCAACAAGAAACTATGGTCCGTCGCACACAGGGAAAAGTCTACCCCTGTTTTGGATATTCCTACCTTTTATGGGCAGTATAATCAATGGGTATCATTCAAAGACCTTTTTCAGGAGTCTATCCATAAAAATCCATCTGTCTCCTGTGCACAAAAAATGCAATTTAAAAAATGCAAGCTTAAGGGCGAAGCAGGAAAATTAGTACAACATCTACCAATTAGCACGGAGAACTACCAAGTATGTTGGGATATCCTAAATAATAGATTTAATAATAAGAAACTCATATTTACATCATATGTTAACACTCTACTAGGCCTACCAACTATTAATCAGCAATCGTTTGTCCAAATCAAGAAAATGCACGACGTTACTACGGAGTGCCTACATGCCATCAAAAATCTGGGGGTCGATAAAGCAACGTGGGACCCACTACTAGTACATATTTTAACGCAAAAATTAGATCCCGTCAGCCATAACGAATATTTCGAATTTGTCACAAATCCAAGAGAATTCTTCAAGAATTTTTAAGCTACCTAGAGTCAAAATTTACAACGTTAGAGTCAGCCCGAAGAAAACCGGATATTAGACCTCAATCATCATCGCATAACTATATTTCATCATTAATTAAAAAATCGCAATTCTCTTGCAATAATTATAATGCAAAACCAAAGCCGGGGCAATATCCTAACCAAAAGGCCGTCCACGTGCCCAGTAAATCCTGTCCAATGTGCAAGGAAAACCATGCCTTATATTCTTGCGATAAGTTCATAAATATGAATAGTGAACATAAATTAAAAACTGTCCAAAACATGCATATTTGTAAAAACTGTTTATTCGATCATAATGGAAATAAATGCAGATCAGCAAAACGATGCCGCTACTGTACTCGAAGTCATCATTCTTTATTACACGACTGTTTCGCAAATTTGAAATCTAACACCGGACGTAATTACCCAATTCAAGCAAAACCTACAACTTCGCAAGACAACGTGACTTTAGGAACTATGTACACGTGTCACAAAATAATTATAATTCTCAAGAAATGCTACTAGCAACAGCAAATGTCAATGTCCTAGCAGCTGACAGAACTTACCGTACCATGCGTGCTCTCATAGACCAAGGGTCACAAATATCGCTCATCACAGAGCATGCAGCGCAAGCCTTAGGGCTCAAACGTCAACAAGCAATTTTGGGAATTGGAAGATATTACATCAGAAAAAACGTCAACATCGGAAGATGACCAGAGGTGTATAGAGTTTTATAAAAATACAACGAAACGTTTGCCAAATGGGCGTTACGAAGTTATGTATCCCTTTAAGGAACAGTTGCGTGAAAAGCTGGGAACATCCAA
Organism: Marasmarcha lunaedactyla; assembly: GCA_923062675.1. NCBI lineage: Eukaryota > Metazoa > Arthropoda > Insecta > Lepidoptera > Pterophoridae > Marasmarcha > Marasmarcha lunaedactyla. The sequence goes on from OV281341.1 coordinate 21,297,200, forward strand.
ACAAATAGCTGTAGCACAGCTATTAAGCTTAGAAAGGAGATTTAGAAAGCAACCTGATTTAGCAATAGGTTATAAGTTATTTTTAGAAGAGTATGAATCCTTAAATCATATGAAGCGTGCCCTTAGTAACTCAACACCAGAATGTTACCTACCACACCATTGTGTAGAGCGAGAAAGCAGTAGCACGACAAAATATAGAGCTGTATTCAACGCGTCACAAAATACGTCATAAGGCCTAAGCCTAAACGATCTAATGCATAGAGGTCCGAACTTACAACAAGATCTACAAGAATTACTTTTAAAATTTAGACAATTCCCCTTTGGTTTTACAGCAGACATCGAGAAAATGTTCAGACAAGTAAATTTAGTAGAAACGCACCAAACTTACCAAAAAATCGTATGGAGAGAGCATGAAAACCTACCTATCAAATCATATCAACTAGCTACAGTTACCTATGGAACTAAGGCGGCGCCCTTCCTGGCAATTATGACCTTACGCCAGCTGGCGGCGGACGAACGCCAAGCCTACCCTGAGGCCGCCCAAGTTGTAGAAGAAGCATTCTATACTGATGACGTAGTCATACTCGACATACTCGATCGAACATGCAAAACTTTTAATTAATCAGCTACAAGAGTTATTAAATTTAGGAGGTTTTACTTTACGAAAATGGTAAACTAACAATTCAGAAATATTAGAGGGTAAAGAAAACAATGAACATCAAAAAGTTTTTAACTTTAAGACAGATAATCAGACAAAAATACTAGGATTATATTGGAACTCTGATAAAGGCAATTTTTCATTTCAATTTAACTTGGATAGTAATTTAATAAACCCTACTGTGACGGTTGTCTATTTCGACCTCTTTTTGTCAGTAAATTTTATTTTTTTGTCGTTCCCGACGTAATTTTAAACTACGAATTACGTAGTGTCGGAGAACGGCAATGTTTTGATTTGACAAGCCAGTCACGAAAAATTATCCATCATAACAACTAGAATCTATTTATTTATTATTGTTTCCGAGTTTATTATTATTCAAAATTACATGTTTATCAATTTTTTATTATCTACAATCAAAGTTTTCATGAAATCAATAATTTATTTTTACGTACACGAGTGTGCGTAGCCAAAATTTTTGGCATTTTTGTATATTTTTAATTTTACTGCAAAATAAACATAGAAGAGAGCTTTGGTATTTCCTTTCTGGACCCTCAATTACCACTCTGCAAACAACGCGTTACACACTGGCGCCGACCATTCAAACGCAGTTTATGGAGAAGAGAGGAGGAACAATATCAACAGAGGAATAGCAACATTAAAAATAATTTTTTTATAATTATTATTGAGGTCAGGCATAAAACTTTATTTGTTACCATTTTCAACCATTAACATTCACTAGTTAGGTTATATATCTACTATAATATATCAAATTACTGCTAAACTATTCAGACATTTAAGTTTCTTTAGTTTCTTTCGTTATAATATCTTTGAAGAAATTTTCTGAAGGCACAACATTTATTCTATAACCCAGTAATTTCACTATTTAAATAACATTTTCTATTCATTTTCATCACTTGAAAATACGTATATTTTTAAGGCTCTTTTCTGCATAACGACTATTAACAAATTTATTTCACTTTAACATTTTTTTTTTTTGGATTTTGCAATGAATTTTTCACAACTAAATAAACCTGAAATAATTTATGAATTAAAAATCAGAAATATAAATTTTTCTTCGACGCAATCTGTAGACGAACTACGATCATTATTATTAAATATTAATGTAGATTCTGAAACAGAAATTTTACAAAATAGCCCTGAAGAATTTTCAGAGGATATTAATACCATTAAAAAAAATTTAAAACTTGTTGAAGCTTGTATAAACTCTTATCCTATTAGGAAACAAAAAATTTCACCTTATTTAACTCATATAAGAACAAGATTAGGCCTCATTGACATTACATCAGATTTATCTTCAGAACAGTTAGATTTAATACATTCATGTTGGAATGATTTAACTCAATTAGACTCACGTTTTAAAAATTTGGAAAAATCACCAACACATTCCACATATCATTCCGCAGAATCCACACAAAATATTAATTTACAACCCCTTTCTTTTTTCGAAGCATTAACTGATAAGGTCAGTAAAATTACAGAAAATCGAACTAACAATGATTTAAAAAGATTTATTTATAAAGGTGAAGGTTGTCCAAAGGATTTTATTCAAAAACTTGAAGAATTTTCACAAATAAAAAATATTTCTGAAAAATCTTTATTCTCACATATTTATGATATTTTATCTGGATCTGCTCTTGATTGGTTTAGAGCTAGAAAGTCGACTATTAATGACTGGTCATCTTTCCGATCGGCATTGTTGAATGATTTTGCAATTACCGATTACGATTATAAACTAAAAAAAGTAATCGATGCTCGTAAACAAAAACATAATGAGAGAATTATCATTTACTTTGCTACAATGGAATCTCTTTTTTCAAAACTCTTGGAACCAATGTCCGAAAAAGAAAAAATTAATACTCTTGTTAGAAATCTTAAACCTGAATTCACATTACGTCTTTCACCTACTGATTTACATACTGTAAATTCCCTCTTGGAATCATGCAAATTTACAGAAAGCATTCTCCAAGTTTCTAATAATACATCTTACTACTCTTCATCATCACCACCAGATCATTATCATTCTTTTCCTATTCCTTCTACATCGAATTCTAATAACAAATCGTATAATAATACTCTATTTTCACATAATCAACCATATATTCCTGAATTTCCTTTTAAAGCTTGTACATATAATTCCATAGCAGCTGTAGCTAATCCATTGCCTAATACTGTAGCTGCAATTAATAAAAATCAGAATTTTTATAAATTCACTTGCCCACGTTGTAGATCTAATACACATCTATTAAAAGACTGTACTAACACTAATATAGTGTGTTTTCGTTGTGGAAAAAAAGACTTTATTACTAGTAAATGTCCTAATTGTAATAAGTCGATTCCAAAAAAACTAAATTACGAGGAGTGTATAAATAAAAATAATAGTGTTAAATCATCAAATTTTGACAAAAAAGATTGGGATACATGGTTAAAAACTTTAACAATTTTTTTTAAATCTTATAACACTTGTGCTCTCCTCTTTAATAAAACATCAGATTTTGAACGTCCTTATTTACATATAAAAGTAAACGATTTAACTTTAAATGGTCTTTTAGATAGTGGTAGTGCTATCACTATATTGGGTAATAATTCTCATAAAATTTTATCACAACATGGTCTTTTTATGCAAAAAAGCTGTTTAATAAAAGGTAATGTTGCAAACGGACAAACTATTTCTTCTATCGGCATTATTACTCTTCCTACTTTTTATAACAATAAATTTGCGTTAATTACAGCTCATGTGATCCCAGAAATCACTGAATCACTTATTTTGGGTATTGATTTTTGTAAAACTTTTAATCTTGCTCCGGATATTCTTAGTAATATCACATTACAACCTTCAAATTTAAACTCATCTTTTCTCATTAATACAGATCCTAACTTTCATTTACATGAATACCATTCTTTAACAGATACACAAAAAATTATTGCAGATGCAATTATGGAAAAGTTTAGGTTGATTTCAACTGAATGTAAACCTTTAGGTCGTACTCATTTAGTCGAACATTTCATCGACACTGGAGACCATCCACCTATTCGTCAACGCTGTTACAGACTTTCTCCTGAGAAACAAAAAGCTCTTTGTAAAGAAGTTGATGATATGTTACAATTAGATGTCATTGAACCCAGTGACAGCCCATGGCTGAACCCAGTTATTATTACACCTAAAAAAGATGGTACTTGGCGATTTTGTATTGATAGTCGTAAATTAAACGATATCACAAAAAAAGATGCTTACAAACTTCCTTTCATTTCTGATATATTAGATAACCTTAAAGATGCTAAATTTATATCATCTATTGACATTGCTAAAGCGTTTTGGAATATTCCCTTAAAAAAAGAGGATAAACTCAAAACTGCATTCCATGTTCCAGGCCGAGGAATGTTTCAATTTAAAGTTATGCCATTTGGTTTAACTAATGCACCTGCTACCCAACAAAGATTCATTAAAAATCTACTAAATGACCTTACAAATGATAATAATGTTTTCTATTTTATCGACGATATAGTCTGTATCTCTCAAACCTTTGAACAACATGTCGATATACTTACTAAAATTCTTAAAAAACTTTCAGATGCCAATCTCACAGTCAATTTTCCAAAATGTTCATTTTTCCGGAAAGAATTAAAGTACTTAGGCTATGTAGTTAATGAAAATGGTTTAAAAACGGATCCTAAAAAAGTTCAAGCTATTCTTGATATACAAACTCCAAAATCTGCTAAGGAGGTCAAACGTTTTTTGGGTACTGCCAGCTGGTACAGACGTTTTGTACCTAATTTAAGCACTCTTGCAGCACCGTTAACTAAATTAACTTCTACAAGCAAAAAATCACCTCCATTTAAGTGGTCTGATGAAGCTGAAATTGCTTTCAAGGCTATTAAGCAAGCTTTAATAAGTACACCAGTTCTGGCATGTCCAGATTTCTCTAAACCATTTGCTGTTCATTGTGATGCCTCTTCCTATGGCATTGGCGCAATGTTAACTCAGGAAGTCGATAATATTGATAAACCTATTGCTTATATGAGTAAATCACTTACAGGCGCTCAAAAGAATTATTCAGTCACTGAACGTGAACTTTTAAGTGTTATTACGGCACTAGAGCATTGGCATTGTTATTTAGATAATGGATTACAATTTACAATTTATACTGATCACGCAGCCCTTCAGTGGTTTATGCATTTAAATAATCCTACTGGCAGATTAGCTCGATGGAGTATTCGTTTATCTATGTTTAATTTCGTAATTAAACACAAAAAAGGCTCAGATCATGTCGTACCAGATACTTTATCACGTATAAAACCAATTGATTTAATTAATTTTTCTACTTCTCAAACTAAAGACACTTGGTATTTAGCAATTTATAATAAATGTTTATCATTTCCTTCTAGTACTCCGGATTACATGATTCATAATAATAAATTGTTTAGATTTTGTAGATCTAACACATTATTTAACTCTGAATTTAATTGGAAACAAGTAATACCATTAGAATTTAGGGAATCTGTTATTACACAAAATCATTCTACTCCCCAAACGGCACATTTTGGTACTTTTAAAACATACCATAGAATTAAAAATCTCTATTTTTGGCCTGGCATGTATAAAGACGTAGCCATGTTTATTGCTAAGTGCGAGACTTGTTTAGCTACCAAGCACCAAAATCAAAACTTAATTGGTTTAATGGGCAAACCCAAACATTGTTCACGCCCTTTCCAATGTTTATCCATAGATTTGATAGGTCCACTTCCTACTTCACGTAAGCAGAATAGATTTCTATTTGTAGTTACTTGTTGTTTTTCCAAATATTGTTTGTTATTTCCAATAAAACATGCAACCGCTTCTATTATTCGCCATATATTGGACAATTTAGTTTTTATGGTTTATGGAGTTCCAGAAACTATTATATTAGATAATGGTCCTCAAATGATAAGTACAGAATTATCTGAATTATTTAAATTTTACAACATACCAAAAATACATTACACCCCACGTTACTGTCCACAGGTTAACACCGTTGAGCGTTACAATAAAACTATTGTAACGGCGATTGCAGCTTTTATAGATAAAGATCACAGAACTTGGGATACCTATATAAACAAAATACAGTTTGCTATTAATACTGCGGTTAATGAAACCACAAAATTCACTCCATCATTTTTAGTATTTGGTAGAGAAGCTGTTACATGTGGATCTATCTACAAAAATAAAGATTCCAGAGATGAACTAATTTTCAGTCCTAGGGATGTATATGCTGAAAACATAGGACAATTAATACCTATCTTTTCCGAAGTACAGAAACGGTTATTTAATGCACATCAATATAATGCAACTTATTATAACAAACATCATCAGAATTTAGAATTTAATAACGGTGATATTGTTTGGAGGCGAAACCATGTAATAAGTTCCTCTAAAAAACATTTTTGTGCTAAGTTTGCACCCAAATTTATTAAATGTAAAGTTTCAAATAAAGTTTCACCATTAATTTACGATTTAGTGGATATGAATAATAACCCATTAGGTCGTTGGCATATCAGAGACATTAAACCTCTACCGCGTTTAACTTCTTCTTTGAGTGACTAGATTGGTTGTTACCAATTACTTTATATGAATTCATATATAATTATTGCTAATTATCTCACGGCGAGCATAAGCCGATTCTTTTTGTCTTATATTTTTTCTATGCACCTCATTATCGTTTGGCTATACCATTAACATTGACGTTGGTCAAAACTTATAATTAATTATCATCATCGTAGTATTAGGTTAACTTATTGTGTAATTTATTTAATATTTGCAATTCTAGGAGTGTAAACTCTTATTTTCAATATCTGTATTATACTTTATAGTATAATTTGTTAAATGTTATCAATTTTTTTTCTCAATTTTTTTTCAAGCGGTTTGCAACTTGTAAAATTAAGCCTTCTGCACGAGCGTTTATTAAGGTAACTCGTTAAACTAAACCATACCTATGTGTATTATTTATACGCTTGAATCACTTTCCCGTGAGAATTATTTTCATATGTTTATTACATAAGTATTTTAATTACTTCACAAAAGACCCTTGGATTTTATTTAAAAGTCAATGTTTCACGACTGGCTATGATTTTCTTTTCTTTCTGGCATATTTATTTCAGTCTTTAACTGAAACTTGTTTATAGTAATCACCGTGCGGGAGTTAGCGACACGTTAAAGAAGCCATAAGCTATTAATATTTTCAGCGGATGGCAACTATTAAAGCCTTTTGCCGTTGCGTCCAACTCTGTTGAGTTGACTTATTTAGGATACGATTCCTCATAAGCAACTCTAACTGCATGATGTTTTATTTCCAGTAGTTGGAATAAGACTAGTATGAAAGAGAATGTATGTTGTAATTATAATGTACGTTGATGGAGTTGAACGATGTATATTAACATTGTATATTCCAGGAACATGTTTAAAATTTTATCATTCATGAACCATGTAATTTAAGATAATTATTTAGGATTTTTTTTTTCTCTCTCTCGTCTGTTTTGTTTTCTTTTTCTATTAAATAACTTGTTGATATGCAATATATCAGTATTATTTTTTTTTTCATATATACAGGATGTTTTTTCAGAAAAATTCTTCTATAGGATGTTAATATTAATTTTCATTTTGCTTTTAATTATTATTTTTTTTTTGATCGTTCTTTCATTTGGCAGATTAAATATTAAAATTCGATATGTATATGCGGTTTATTTTGTTTTGGTTTGAATATTTTTTTTTAAAAACTATACTGAAAAAATCTTTCAGATTTTTTTTCCCGGCCCCCGGGGTATTGTGACGGTTGTCTATTTCGACCTCTTTTTGTCAGTAAATTTTATTTTTTTGTCGTTCCCGACGTAATTTTAAACTACGAATTACGTAGTGTCGGAGAACGGCAATGTTTTGATTTGACAAGCCAGTCACGAAAAATTATCCATCATAACAACTAGAATCTATTTATTTATTATTGTTTCCGAGTTTATTATTATTCAAAATTACATGTTTATCAATTTTTTATTATCTACAATCAAAGTTTTCATGAAATCAATAATTTATTTTTACGTACACGAGTGTGCGTAGCCAAAATTTTTGGCATTTTTGTATATTTTTAATTTTACTGCAAAATAAACATAGAAGAGAGCTTTGGTATTTCCTTTCTGGACCCTCAATTACCACTCTGCAAACAACGCGTTACACTACTAAACGGCAACTTTTATCTGAAATATCTAAGATCTTTGACCCTTTAGGCTGGCTCACTCCAACCACCACTAAATTGAAATTATTATATAAAAATACCTATTCTATAAACCTTGAATGGGATGACGTAATACCTAAAGAGATAAGCAATGAATGGAAAAAAATACGAGCAGATATATACAACATAAACACATACAATATACCTAGATGGATAGGATGTCAAACAGATGATATTATACAATTACACGGATTTTGTGACGCGTCGGCGCAAGCATATGCTTGTGTAATTTATGCACGCATAGAAAAACGCCAAACTTTAACTTTAATAGCAGCAAAATCGAAACTTGTACCTCGAAACAAAAACTTAACTATACCGCAACTAGAGTTATGTGGAGCTCAGCTATTATCTAAATTAATTCATAAGGTGAAGAAATGTCTCAATCAGCATAACATTGAAACATATGGGTGGAGCGATTCGATGGTAGTCTTAGCATGGCTGAAAAATGAATCAAATAAATGAAAGGTATTTGTAGCAAATAGATTAAAAAATACCCTCGAGATTATGCCATCGAGTTGTTGGCATTATGTTAAGTCTTGTGAAAACCCTGCGGATTCGGCCAGCAGGGGTTTGTACCCTACCCAGATGATAAGCAATTCCTTGTGGCAGAAGGGACCCGCTTGGCTAGCAAAATTTAAGCCTGAACAATTTAATAACAATATTTATACAACGGAGGAGCAATTGAAAAACATAAAGAATGTAAATGTAGTTCAAGGTCAAGCGGATGACTCATTAACAACACAATTATTAAATAAACACAGCTCATTTCTGCGAGTAGTTAGAATAGTAGCGTGGATATTGAGATTAAAAAATAGCAAAACAGCAAAGCAAGCGTATTTAACAGTACAAGAACTTAGATTAGCTAAATTAACAATTATAAAAAATATACAATACGAATTATTCAAAGAAGAAATAAGCAATTTACAAGCAAATAAAGGCGTTAATTCGAAAAGCAAAATACAAAACCTAAACCCTTACCTTGACCCTTCTGGCATTTTACGTGTTGGCTGGAGATTAGAAAATTCTGAAATACTATACGAAATGAAGCATCCGATCATCATACCTAATGACAGCCTATTAGCTATACTCATCATAGATTATGCGCACACTATGTCCTTTCATGGTGGAGCTAGGTTAACACAAGCATTAATTAGGCAAAACTATTGGATTGTCGGCGGCAATAGATTAGTAAAAAAGCAATTACGATTATGTGTGACATGCAGAAAGCAAAACCCATCTAAGCATCATCAGTTGATGGGTGACTTACCTTCAGCTAGAAGCAATATGTCGAAACCATTCTACCACACGGGAGCAGACTATACAGGCTACGTTTACGTAAAATCCAGCAAAGGTCGCGGCACCAAATGTTCTAAAGGATACATAGCAGTCTTTGTGTGCATGGCCACGAAGGCTATACATTTGGAAATAGTGTCGGATCTGACCTCATCAACATTCCTAGCTGCCCTACGCCGAATGGCCGCCAGAAAAGGAACACCAGCCCATCTGTATAGTGATCAAGGAACCTATTTTATTAAAGGAAACAGGATACTACAGGAAGAAATAAAATCATATCAGCAAGATCACATATTTAGAAAGGAGATCAGCGAACTAGGTATTACGTGGCATTTCAACGCGCCCTCATGGCCCTCGGCGGGAGGTCTATGGGAAGCTGCAGTACGAAGCTTGAAACATCGCACGAAGAGAGTATTAGGATATCAAAAGTTAACTTTTGAAGAATATAGCACATTGCTAGCACAACTTGAAGGTTGTCTTGATTCCAGACTTCTGTGCCCATTATCAGAAGATCCTGAAGATCTGAACATTCTTACACCTGCACATTTCCTAGGTAGTGGCCCCACGTTAACATTGATCGAAACAGAAACTGACCTAAGAACTCGGTGGCATCATACACAGAAAATATTGCTTGATATATGGCAGCGATGGCAAAGCGAATATCTAACACAGTTATCTGCTAGAAGTAAATGGAAAGCACCGCAAAGAAATATTCAGTTAAATGACGTAGTAATTATACACGACGCAAACTAACCGGCACGAAAGTGGGCCCTAGGTAGAGTTATTCAGCTTCACCCTGGCGCAGACGGCTATGTGAGAGTCGTTACGTTTAAAACTAAAAACGGCGAAATGAAAAGGCCTATCGTCAAACTATCCATATTACCCATAAATAATCAAATCGAGAGCAAACGTGGCTGCAATACACAAGAACACAGTGATAACGAGACAACAGACTTAAACGAACAGAAAACGCCAAAAAAAATACGCAAAAATCGTTACTGCTTTGCCACAACAGTTTAATCCATAATTTTATTATTTTTTAACAGCATAACATCTGTGGAATCTAAGTATAATATAACAAAATTTTAAGAGCATAAAGGCATTTATTTCGACCATATATCGAACATGCATATAATTAGAGATAACTAGAACCTCGTCGTTTATTTCAACACGGACCCCTATTGGGAAGGCATTACAGCATTTTGAAAATACCTAACATTCTTAGACAGCATATGTTCGAAGATAAGAACGGAATCACACTGCGACGGGATCATGTCGCAACTACGTCACGGTGACGCAGAGCTCGAGTACTACAACCGTATGTTACTAACTCAGCAATACTCGGTGCGTTCCCGACGGAGGCGCGGCCTTGTCAATGTCGTAGGCAACATAGCGAACACATTGTTTGGAGTGCTCGACGATGATTTTGCAGAGCAATATGAGAGGTAAGTTACACTTTTAAGATCGAACCAAAACCACTTAGCCGCCCTCTGGAAAAATCAAACATCCATCGTCGAAGCAGAGTTCAACTTCATAAAACGTACCGAAAACGTGATGCAAAAACAGCATAAATATGTTAATAAAAAAATTTACGAAATGGAAAACTCCCTAAATATTATAGAAAAGAGTTTTAACAATATATCAACATCCGTCGAATTTACTCAATCAGCATTAATGGCATTTAACATTTTGAATCATCTTCAAAACATGCAAGAAATAACTTTAAACACTATTACAAACATTTATAATGGAATGTTTAACCTACACCTTATTACGCCCGGGGAACTACTGAATCAGCTAAATACAATATCAGGAAAGTTACCAAGCGATTTAAGTTTACCGATTGATTCAAGTGACTTAAATAAGTTTTACAAATTACTTAAAATTCCAACTAAAATAACTACTCACAACCTGATCTTCGGAATTAAAATTCCACTCATCAGTAGAGATACCTTTGAATTATTAAAAATTATACCAATTCCGCAGCAGTTAAACGAGAAAATAACAACATTAAAGCCTATTAGTGTATACGTTGCCGCTAGCCTTAAAAAAGACGCCCTTATCCCAATAACCGAACATGATATACAAACATGCCTTCACTTAAACGCAGAAACATTATTATGTAACATAAGACGCGCTATAGTAAAAATCAGAGACGATGAGTCATTCTGCGAAGTCGACAAAAGTTTAGGGACCTGTAAAACAATAACAAGCCTTTGTAGTGACAAATGGGAAGAAATGAACACAATTAATACCTACTTTTATTATTGCTGTAATACCTGTGCGCTTAAGATAATATGTGCAGATCAAATAACCGCATTAGATGTATCTCTCGCCGGCCTATTAAGCGTAAGCCATGGTTGCATTATAAAAACGAAGGAGTTTACTGTATACACACACAGAATGGACACTTTCAGCTTAAATATTTCAAGAGATACGATATCTATCGATATGTCTGATGCCACTAGGTATGTATATTGAAGCTATTATAGGAGGTCAGATAGAAATAAAACTTGCTTTGTTCCTTTTCTTTGCAATCCCCAGTTTATTCTCGATTCACAATAATTATTCGATAATACCAACACTGTTCTACTTATATTATATTCTTCTTAAACTTGTATTAATATACACTTAATCTCTCAGCGATGTATTGTCTAGAGTACCGTCGCCACTGACGGTCCAAGACCAAGTGTGTTACATTTTCGACAAGCTTTACGCAAGATGGCCGACGCCCCCCTCCTCTAATGACTATTATGCAATCAAGTTACCTTGAGTACGTAAAATTCATAAACTTTAGTTAATTATTCTATTTATAATCTTATCAATGGGTTCTTTCATATTTATACCGAAATTATGACTATTATGACTCACTTAATTATATACTTATTTATTAACCTAACAGTTCGGCCATCCTACCAAAAGCGAGTCCTCTCGCTGGTTTTAGAGAGCAAAAACAAAAACTATACAATAAAAACATAACTTAAACAGTAAATGTAAAATTAAAAATAAAAAGTTAATATGCAATGATGTGCTTATATATACCGCCCTAACCAATTCCTTAAATAATCGTTGATATATAACGAATTGGAACAACCAAAACGTCAATTATTTTACAACGATAATGAATTTAAATACATAAACATTTTAGATATACAGTAAAAACAAACTATCATTATAAATCAGTATAAATATATTGTACATAAACTGTATGAAACATATTTAATAGCGTATATTTTAATCATCGTCACTAGACTGAGGATCTTGTACATCAGAATCAAAGTCCCTATTTTTTCAACAGTTCAACCAGGGTTGTATTTTATCGATAGCTACTACAGTTTCATATTTTCTATTATTTTTACGAGTGAGTGGAGTGTCCTCTACGAGGAACCTATCATTTGGAAGTACCTTTACTATGCGATACGGATCTTGATATTTGCTGACAAGTTTTTGAGACTTGCCATCGTGAGGCATTTGCCTCTCTACGCGAACCAAATCACCCTCTTTATAAAGCGTGGAGGATTTTCTGTGTTTATTAAAATTGATTATGTCTTTTGTTTGCTGTTCTCTAATTCTATCGCTAGCTTCATTTCTAACGTTATCTAATTCATTAATAGGAACTGTATTTAGAGTATCATTGATCACTTCATTTAGTATACCTTCCGTCCTACTAATTATGTTAAATCCGAATAATAATTCGGATGGACTTTTTTGTGTGGTTTTGTGTTTTGTCGTATTAATACCTACTTGAATATCTGGTACGTGATCATCCCAACATCTATCATCACCATCGTGAGCTGCTGTTGACAGTGCGTCTAAAATAGTCCGGTTGAATCTTTCAACCTGTCCGTTGGCTCTGGGTGTTGCTACGGTATTAGTGATATGTTTGATGCCGTAAGAATTTACGAATCCTTGAAAAGTTTTGCTTGTAAAGCTCGAACCTTTATCGGTGATAAGGCGAGACGGAATGCCAAAATAACTTATGTGCTCTTTTAGCACGCGTACTGACGTAATCGATTTAATATTTCGAACCGGAGTAATGTTTAAAAATTTTGTAAAGGCGTCAACTACTACTAACAAATAACAATTGCCCCTCTTGCTTTTGACAAAAGGCCCTAAATGGTCCGCATGCACGGTATGGAACGGTACACTCACCTTCTCGATCGGATGTAGCTCACCTTCTCGTTTTCCTCCTGGAACTTTATGATGGGCACATTCCAGGCAAGAGGTAACATATTTTTATACGAACTTCCTCATTTTTGCGAACCAATAGTGTTCTTGAATCCGTTTTAACGTCTTCTCGTAGCCGTAATGACCGATATCATCATGGTTTTTCCTAAGTATTTGCCATCTAACACCTTCGGGGACCAACCATTTCAATCCTCCATCTATCACGCGGTCAACCCTCTCATTTTTAACCTTATAGTTTTTTTAGTATTTCTATGGCCTCTAATGACTGAGGATCAATCAATATCTCTTTGATTCTCTTAATTTCGTCATCGGCACTCTGGACAGTAGCAATCCAGTCTTGATCTGTTTGTTCTATAGGCAAAACGTCTAAAATATGCGATTCTTCCGTAGCCCCATCCACAGGATTACGACTTAGTGCGTCAGCGTGTGTCATTCTAGTTCCAGGTCTGTATTCGATGACACAGTCATACTCCTGGAATTGTACCCACCATCGCGCAATACGAGGTACTAAGTCCCTTTTGGTCAAAGTGACTCTTAGGGCATGGCAATCTGTTAAGATTTTAAACGGAATACCTAGTAAATATACTCTGAAGCGATTTAGCGATGCCACAACAGCAAGCGTTTCAAGTTCATACGCGTGCATCTTTCGCTCGTCAACGCTAGTTTTACGACTAAAATATGATACTGGTTGCAACATACCTCGATCATTTTGCTGCAGTAGTATCCCCGCCAGACCATCTCTGCACGCGTCCGTGTGTAATTCCGTCGCTGCTTTAGGGTCATAAAGGGCTAAGATTGGTCTACTTACCAACATTTCTTTGACGTTTTGGAATGCTTCCTCCTGTTTAGAACCCCAACTCCAATCTGCATTTTTCCGTAGGAGATCCGTCATCGGTGTAGTCATCACAGCATAACCTTTAATAAATCGTCGGAAAAACCCTGATAGACCTAAAAACTGACGCAATTCATGTTGGTTACTGGGCCGTGCAAATTTTGCAACTGCCTCTGTCTTTCTGCTCCATGGATGAATCCCGTTCCCACTGAATTCGAAACCTAAGAAGTCAATAGTCTCAAAAAAGAAGTTACACTTACTTAATTTCAAGGTAAGACCACCCTATTTCAAAATTTGTAACACTTCTTCAAGTCTGTGGATACCTTCGTCGAAATTTTGGGAAGGAATCAATATATCGTCCATATAGACGAGAGCGTACTTCACCTTCGCGTCGTTAAGTATTTTGTTGATTGCCCTCTGAAATACCGAAGGTGCATTCACTAAGCCAAAAGGCATACGGTTGTATTCATACAGACCATCAGAAGTTATAAAGGCAGTTTTGTCCCGGGACTTCTCTGCAATAGGTATTTGGTAATAACCAGATGCGAGATCTAGTGAAGTAAACAATACATTACCCGCAAGTAAATCAAGCTGATCCTCTACACGTGGTAGGGGGTAATGATCCTTTTTGGTCTTTCTATTTAAGGCCCAGTAATCCACGCATAAACGTTTTTCTCCAGTTTTCTTTTGTACTAGCACTATTGGGCTGGCATAAGGAGAGGTTGACTCTCTAACAATGCCACTTTCTTCCATATCCTTCACCATTTCCCTAACTAAACTACGCTCTGAATATGATACTCGATATGGCCGATACACTACCGGCTCAGAATCATTTAACTCAATTACCATTTCAGTTGTTTTGGCAAACCCGAGATCCTTGAGACTACTGGAGAAACAGTCACTATATTTCGCCAAAAGATTTCGTAACTGAAGATGTTCACTCTGTGATAAATTTGTGTTACATTTAATTGAATCATCTAAATGTTGTTCTTGAAAAGTGACACTACTTACATAAGAAATGTTGCTACATAGGACTGCCCGAGTGAAAAGTGAATTCTTTTTTAGTATAATGTCGCCTGTTGACACATTATAAACTAATACAGCACCAAACCCATTCTTTATTTCGTATTGACCCGGAACAAGATAAAAATTACTATCTCCCGATCCCCTCAAAGACCCACTAATTAAAACGTTACAGTCAATTAATTCTGCCGTGGTTACGGGAACTGCCGTTAGTTTACCACATGTCAAAACAGCATCTTTAGCAATAGATAGATTTACCTTACTTTTAGGGAGCCGCTGAAAGATTATTTCCTTCGGAGTTTTTGTGATTTGAATGTCAGGTTTTTCGGTGAAAGAATGTCCCAATAACACCGGATGAACTAAAACGTAATCTTCAACGACGTATAACTCAATATACTCGCGAAGGCCCTGCACCTCAACATTAGCCGACACTACACCTATTGGACATGTTAGGCTACCGCCAATACCTCTAAGCGTGGGCATGTTGTCTTTTGATCATATTTTTAGACCCATCATCTTGGCACTGCTAACCCTTATTAAAGAGCATTGACTACCCAGATCAATGTGACAAATTACTGGTAATCCGTTTATTTTTACTTCAAATACATATTTATCATTTGCATTGGGTACGGTAATGACTTCTGTGACCTGTTTTTCATTTTTGTCATTGTCTTGTGGCTGGATAAAGGATCCACTTGGTTTGTTCCTAAAGTAATTAGCGGTCTTGTGACCTATCCTACCATACAAGGTGCATTTTACAAGAGGTTTATCGCATCGGAAACGGGGATGCCCCATCTCATCACAGTTATAACAGCGTATTTTAGTATTAACATTGCCCACTTTCGACTGACCGGATTGATTTATACTAGATGAGAATGTCTTACGTGCAAGCAGTTTTTTTGATGAATCATTAGACTCTCTAACTTGTCCGATTTTAACAGTTCTAAAATAACTCAGAACTTGCGCAGGCTCATTAAATTGAGCGGCCTGTGCACCTACTTTAATAGCACGATCCTCAATGCCATACAATATACAATCAACTGCTTGTCTACCATACATTTTACAACGATTTAAAAGGTTCATTTTCGCATAGTAATAATGTTCCAATGATTCTCCATACTTAACCCTTTTGGCCAACATCTCGGTTAAGAGCTCAGCATAGTCTTCGCGACACGGAAATGACTCTAACAATTTCTTTTAAAAATTTATCTAGCATAATGTTAGTATTATCAAATTCCTTATTTGTTATGTTTGTACGTTTTCTTTTGCGTGTCCTCGAGTAATCATCCTCTGATCCCGAAGTGGATGAGTAGTATCTCCTTCTGCTTCTACGTTCCCTTCTTTCTTCCCCCCTTTGCACCCTTCTACTGACATGTTCATCTCCTTCCTCATCGGATTCATTAGTTAATGTCTGACGTCGATGCTTTCGACCTCTACATTCAGAGTTCAACCTTACTCGATCCTGACCCTTTACCCCGGGTACTCCTGGATCTCTCCTGTGTGTCGGCCCTTCCCCTCGACCGATCACACTTCGCAAGCATGGATCACTACTGTGTGTCGGCCCTTCCCCTCGACCGATCACACTTCGCAATCCTGGATCACTATTGTGTGTCGGTCCTTACCCTCGACCGATCACACTCCGATCACTATTATCGTCACTCAACCCTTCACCTCGGGTTATCCCGTGACCTCCAATCATCATTTCATTCTCAAAGTTATCCATGATCTGAAACTTTCAAATCGTAACTTAGAATGTGCAAGTATAAAAAAAGGTTAAAATAATTAAAGCAATCACAGTAACCAATTGGTCGTACCTCCTCCAACCTGAGTATACATTTCCCTTTTTTTTCATAATAAGAAAAAAACGGTAACAAAAAAATATAATATGAAAAGCAAAGAAACATTAATAAAAGTCATACTTTCGATTGTGATATAAATGAATTATTATTTTTTTATTTTTTTGTTTTTTTTTATAATAACTCAATAATGTTGTAAGAGAAAAATAATATATGTTGTTAAATCCTTAAAGTTTAATTCTGTTAAAAACAACAACACACAAAAAAAAACAAAAAACAAAAAGGATGGTGACATTGGTTACGTACGGAGGCTAAAGAATTCGTAATTGGTTTTTTGATCGAGATATTATAATTTAACGAAAATAAAATGTACTGTATAAAAAAAAAACATTGAAAAGAAACAAGAATGTAGTTTCGTTAAGATTTTGTTCGGTTAAAATAAAATTAAAGGAATAAAAATTTAAAAAAACGATAAGGAATGGTAAAAATGAACACCTTTAAACAGCTGATTATAATAGGAAGCTACCTAAAACCATACATTTTGCTGTATTTCATTTTCATTCAACAGACTAATATTTTTATTTTATTTTACTTTATTTGGAAACACATATAAAATATCAATAAATGTAAAACAAAACAATAATAAAACAAACACAAAAAACACTTTACTTACGTTTAGAACGTGGAGCGGTAGACGTGGTCAGACATAAGGTATATGTGTCGTAATATCCCACTTCTGACCTATAGGAGGTCAGATAGAAATAAAACTTGCTTTGTTCCTTTTCTTTGCAATCACCAGTTTATTCTCGATTCACAATAATTATTCGATAATACCAACACTGTTCTACTTATATTATATTCTTCTTAAACTTTTATTAATATACACTTCATCTCTCAGCGATGTATTGTCTAGAGTACCGTCGCCACTGACGGTCCAAGACCAAGTGTGTTACATTGCTGCGTTCCGTTTGCCGATAACAGCGCTCACAGCGCTCATATACCCGTTCCGTTTGCCCGTGAGCGCGCTCACAGCGATATCGATACGTCATCAATGACGTCATAAACGCCGCCATCTTACCGCTCACAGTGCCAACGCTACGGAGCATGGTCGCTGTGAACGGCCTGTCAAAACTGACACATGACGTTACTTTGTTGATGTTTTTATTAGTCGATTAAAGATTTTAAAAGCTTGCTTATTAATTTTCTTTCGTAATAATGTAAAAAAATGGCTCCTGCTTCATTCAGGGTCAAAGATCTTAATGAAATTATAACTTTAGACTTAATCGACGAACAATCAGAATGTTAGCGCGCTATTTACCGTTCCGATTGCTTGATTGATATATAATATGAAAAGCAAAGAAACATTAATAAAAGTCATACTATCGATTGTGATATAAATGAATTATTATTTTTTTATTTTTTTGTTTTTTTTTATAAAAACTCATTAATTTCACCAATATCTGTATGGACGGCGGTTTACCTTGCGAACAGACCATAAGCCGTTGACGTATATTTTCGGTAGTAAAGCCGGAATCCCCGTAATGGCAGCGTCGCGGTTACAAAGGTGGGCGGTACTGTTATCGGGGTACAGTGACGAAATTGAGTACGTCTCGTCACAAAAAAATTGTGCAGATGCGCTAACACGGCTGCCACGAACCAGTGCCACAGATGCGCGAGCCGTCAAAGAGAATACGTCTTAAAATTTTGTAGAGACGTTCTTGCCGGTAACTCACGATGACGTGCGAGTAGCGACTAGTAAGGACACGCTTCTAAGCAAGTTTACCTTGTATGTTCAATCTGGGTGGTCGTTAACGTGTACGGAAGACGAATACAAGCCGTATTACAACAAACGTAACTAGATTTATATTGATCGAGGATGTCTAATGTGGGGCTATAGGGTTACTGTTCCGACCGCATTACGTAGTATAGTGTTGAAGCAGCTACATGCGAGTCATATGGGCATTGTTAAAAGGAAATCGCTAGCCTGGAGCTATGTATGGTGGGCACGCATCGATGCCGATGTAGAGGCCGTGTGTGCGCAGTGCGCTACGTGTGCGGCCGAGGCGCAGGCGCCGCCGCGCGCGCCGCCGAGTCCGTGGCCCTACGATCTGCGTCCGTGGAGTAGAATCCATCTGGATTTTCTGGGCCCCTTAGATGGTAAAACATTTTTAATATTAATACATTCCAGTACGAAATGGTTAGAGATATTTGAAATGGCTCGAACGAACGCTGTATCGGTCATCAAAACAGTAAGGGCAACTTTTGCGCATTTCGGCTTACCGACAGAAGTGGTGTCGGATCGGGGACCACCTTTTACGAGCCTCGAATTCAGAGACTTTTTGCAAAAAAATGGTATTCGGCAATCGTTTTCTCCGTACCATCCGGCATCAAACGGAGCTGCAGAAAATGCGGTGAAACTTTGCAAGCGAGCAATCAAGAAGGCAACTAGAGAGTCAATTGAGGTGGACGCTGCCCTGCAAACTTTTCTATTAACGTATCGGAATAGCGTGCATTCGAGAACCGGGGACAGCCCTGCCATGTTGCTACAGCGGCGCGCGCTGCGATGTCGGCTCGACCTGCTGCGCGGAGAGCGCGCGCGCGAGGAGTGCGTGCGGGATGCGCAGGCGCGGCAGCTGCGGCACGTGGTGGGCGGACCGCTGCGAGAGCTGCTCGTCGGAGATCAAGTTAGGGCTAGGGGGTACGGCGGTAACGATAAATGGTTGGAAGGTACGGTCGTAGGCAAAGAAGGTTCTAAGAGGTACATTATAGATAGTGGTAACGGTCAATCTATGCAAAGACACATTGACCAATTGAAACGCAAATCCCGATACTCCGCCGTGTGCCCAGATGGCGACGGGGATGCCGTCACACACCCCAACGATAGGGATAGTCTTAGGTCAAATAATAATAACAAAGAGCAACCGTTAATAGATGGGGAGTTTGAGAGTAGGTCGGTTACTTGTGAAGACCCCCCGGTTAGTCATCCTGACTCTACGGCACTTGATTTGCCACCGTCACCCCTGAGCCGTCCCAAGTGCCAAAGAAAACCCGTGTTAAAGTATGGAATAGTTGATTGTCCATAACAATAGTTTATATGTATTAAATGTATCTCTTACAATTGTGAATTTTGGATCCTAAGTGAAAATAATTTATTTGTAATTTAAGTGGGGAGGTGTAATGTATGAGCATAGGTTGGTAGGGTTTTATTTTATGTAAGTATATTATTAGCATGTTGAGGGTATTAATGAATCTGTCAATGTGAGTCACTTTGGAATATAGCGGTCAACAGTCATACGTTTTTCTCTTGTGTCCCGTTTATATTACCAGGTTCCCGTAGGAAGCTCCATATTTCTCAGTTACAAGTGAACGCGTATTTGGGAATAGCGAATCCCCTGGTGCGGTTTGGAGTGAGCCACGTCTCTTGGAGAAGCAATAAGTCTGGCTCGTTGTTCTGAAGGAACAGTTTGAGCTCAGGGAGGTTGGTACTAAGGCTACGAACGTAAAGAAACTAGGGATAAGCCCTTGGGTTTGATACGACAGGACGCGGGATTTGCGGGTCTAGACATTATATTTATTTATTAACGAATTTATACGAAAAATAGAATTTATAAAGAGCTAAGTAGCGAGTGATGCTCGGCTAACGCAAATAGACGCTCTTGAGGAAAGCGGGCGGCTCGCAGTTTGCGTGCGAGTACGGCGATTTCGTTAATGTCGACGTTTTGGATGACGTCGAACACGGTCTTCATGTCCTCAGCCAGCGATGACTGAGGCGAAGACGACGGAGCGGGACGCGGGCCTTCGGGAGCTACGGGAGCTGGGATAGGACGGGAAGGTGGTGCAGGAGCGGCCGGACGCTGTCTCCAGGAAAGAGCCGGAGTTGGCATCGGCTGCTCGGGCTTTGCTTCCGGGGGACCCCGGTTGCGCAGCGACGGGAAGTTAGCGGGAGTGAGCGGCGGCGCCGGTTTAGGCGCGGCCCTCTTTACGGAAGAGCGCGGAGCACGCGGACAACCCCTGTAGTTTGCTGTGTGGCCAGACTGGCCGCAGGACACTTCTTAATAGGACAAAACCTCCTCGCTGTACCTGAGTACAACCTTCAAGACCTTGCTGTTGGTAGACTTTCTAGATGGCAGTTTATTCAAAAAACAACGCAATCATTTTGGAACCACTGTTCTCACGACTATGTTCACACGTTACAACAGAGATCTAAGTGGAATTTAAAACCACGTAACCTAAATACTGGAGACTTAGTTCTTATCAAATCGGATTTGACTCGGCCCTTGCATTGGCCGTTAGGTAGAGTCGACAATACTTTTCCCGGACCTGATGGCGACGTTCGCGTATTCAGTTTCAAGACTTCTGGTGGTTTGTTCAGAAGAATTCGTTGTCACCGTTAAGTATCCTTTGTACTGAAACCAGACTACTCACGCTGGGCACAACACAGCACTCAGCACAAGCACAACACAACTCAGCACAGCACTTTAAAGACTAAGAGGCTTAGTCGCAAAGAAAAATCACTACGATAGCGCTCGGAGGGAGTAAAAAAACCCAGAAAAACCGTATCACGGTACCAACACGGGAAGGAACCGATCAATCGAAGTGGTCTTGGAACGTCCGAACCGGCCGGCGATCGGAGCGAGAATGAGAGACCTAATACTCTCCGTTATAATTTTAGAGACCGTACAACCAATCAGTGCCAGGGAGTGCCACTACAAAAGCATTACTCAAACACCTATCGGCGTCAGTAATAGGGTTTGTACAGACGCCGACGAATAAAAAAACCTTATCTCAAGTAAGTTCGTTCCATTTACTTGCGTTCAGATATGCGACTGTGACACTATTGCGTTATTAGATACAGGGGCATCCGTGTTGGTGGTGTCTGACCGACTTTGAAAAAAACATAATTTAAGAATGCAAAAAGCGGAGGTTCTGTTCATCAAAGCCGTAAATGACAATAAATTAAATTGAAAATGACAATAATTTTAAAAACATTTATAACGATAGATAATAAATTACATATTCAGGAATGCGTCGTCCTGAAGGATGTTGAGCAAGATTTAATCGTCGGACAGGATTTCCTACGAAAGGCAGAAGCCATAGTAGACTTTAAGAATAATAACGTAAGATTCGACAAATGTCTTTGTAATTTTCTATGTAAAGATAGCGTGAAAGGTGTAAGGTAATAATTATAATTCTTTACAGTTGATGCAGCAATTACCTAAGATGTGTGAAAGTGAATATGTTTATTTTAGTAATCTTGTCGATAATTTTAAAGATAACTTATGGAGTGAGGTGGTGGCAAGACGAAACGATGATTTCGATTTATCGTCGGAATTATCTGGTAGTGAACGTAATTCTTTGTCATTATTGTTAAATAAAAATAAGGCCCACGTTTGCTTTCGATAAAAATAGTTTAGGTCGGTGCAATATTGTTGAAGTAACGATAGAGACTACGGACGAAGCTCCTGTTCATAAAGCGCCTCATAGGGCCGTTCATTGGGTATCTGCTGAACAACATAGAATCATACGCGAACAAGTGTCAGAATGTTGCAAAATAACATAATTCGTAAATCAAGAAGCCTATATATATCCTCGGTCGTGTTGGTTAAGAAAACCGACGACACGTGGAGATTTTGTGTTGACTTTAGACAACTTAATAAAAAAGTTATTACTGATGCATATCCATTGCCAATAATTGATGATATTATTTCTCATTTAAATGGTGCTAATTATTATGCCAACCTCGATTTGAATTCTGGTTACTGGCAATGTGCTATTAAGGAGCATGACAAACACAAAACTGCGTTTATTACCCCATCAGGGTTATATGAATTTAATATATTACCTTTTGGCCTAAAAACTAGTGGGGCTATTTTTCAAAGAACGATGGACGAAGTGTTGGCTGGGCTTAGGTATAGGAATGTAATAGTCTTCGTAGACAATGTGATTATCTATGGGAAGACTTTTGAGGAGTAATGAAAGCGCTCAAACAGGTGTTAGAAAGGTTAAAGGGTGCAAATTTCACTTTAAAACCATCAAAGTGTAGTTTTGGGTATAAACAAATAACTGTATTGGCGCATACTATTTCAGGTCATTCCTAGATATGTTAAAGAGTTAAAATCATTCTCTTACTATAGAAAATTTATACAAAAATTTTCATCTCTAGCTTTACCATTAACAAAACTTTTAAAAAAGGCGGAAAATATTGTTGGGACAAATTTCAACAAAAGGTTTTTGATAAAATTTTATCATTAATTCAAAAGGCACCACTTTTACGTTATTTATGTAACGAAGAAGGTTTTGTAATAGGCTTTATATTGACGCAAGTGATCTAGCAATAGGTGCGTGTTTAATGCAGGGGTATGATAATCAGATGTTGCCGGTATATTTCGCTTCACGAAAATTAACCGATGCGGAAGAGAAGTATGCTATAACAGAAAAATAATGGTAAGGGTTAGTATGGGCTTTGAATTATTTCAAACATTATTTATAGGGTCTTAAATTTCAAATAGTGATAGACCATAAATAAATAAATATTTCTTACAATCACACCACATTATCAATCATTCACCAAATTAAGTATCATTAAGAACTTGTGTTATGGATACTAGATAACGGATAAAATAAACTTAAGAAATATATAAGCACAAATAGATATATATTTTTTTTCATATATAAATATTAGAAATAAACTTAAATAAACATAAATACACATCCATGACTAGAAAGCAAATATAATAAAATATCTGCCTCTACCAGGATTCGAACCCGGGACCTCTAGCATGGAAGGCAAGGGTACTTTCCTCTACACCAAACAGGCCGTACACCAAGCCAGGCATTATGCTGGCTTAGAGAACGTAAAGATATGTCCGGTAGGTGGGCTCTAGTAATACAAGCGCACGACTTTGACGTTATACATTGCTCAGGAAAGCAGAACGTCGTAGCTGATTTTTTGAGTAGGAATCCGCTAATTGAACAAGAGCTTCCTCCGAGGGAAGACGGTTTACAAGTGTATAAAATTTCGGTATCTCGCGAGCAGGGATTAGATGATTATTGTCGTAATTTGCGAAATGCAGTGGCGAGAAGTAATCAGGGTTCTTTTAAAGGATTTGTAATATATACGGCCTGTTTGGTGTGGAGGTAAGTAGCCTTGCCTTCCATGCCAGAGGTCCCGGGTTCGAATCCTGGTAGGGGCAGATATATTATTATATTTGCTTTCTAGTCATGGATGTGTATTTACGTTTATTTAAGTTTATTTCTAATATTTATATATTAAAAAAAAATCTATGTGTGTTAATATATTTCTTAAGTTTATTTATCCGTTATCTAGTATCCATAACACAAGTTCTTAATGATACTTAACTTGGGCTAGATAATGTGGTGTGATTGTTAGAAATATTTATTACTTATTATTATTATTATTATATAATAATTTATTGTACAAAAATATTAGATTAAATAATGTAGAGAAAATGTTACTCGTTTTACCTTAGTTGTTGTTTAATAATGTAATGTTTGAACTACGTGACGATCCATGTACAGGAGAACAATTCGGCCTAATGAAAACATTAGCGAAGTTACGTACTCGATATTTTATGCCTAATGTAATTTCTGAAGAAGAAAGGTACGTGAAGAGTTGTGTTTATTGTCACGAAAAGAAAAACCATATAATAAGGTTGTGCCATTGCAACCTATGATAGTCGAAGGTTTATTTGATAGGGTCGAAATTGATATTTTAGGTCCGTTTAACTGTTCGGAAAATGGTAATAGGTTGTCATAGCTTGCGTTGAATGTTTTTCGAAATACACTGTGTTTAGAGCAATTTCAAGAGCTACGGCTCAAGCAGTAACTGATTTTCTCGTACAAGAAATGTTCACGACATTCGGTATGGTGCGAGAATTGCTATCCGATAGAGGCTCGCTTTTTACGTCGAGATTAGTTAATAACACGCTGAGAGAATTCGGTGTGCGACAATGTCTTGTAGACAAACCATCAAACGTTAGGTCTTGTAGAAAGATTAAATCAAACTATTTCACACATGTAAGTTAAATATATAAACTTAACAGAACGTAATTGGTGTCAATTTTTGCCAGTAGTAGTGTATGCTTATAACTGTGCCAAACAAGCTTCCACTAAGTTTTCACTATATTATTTAATGTTCGCTAGGGAACCTGAAGTTCCGTCCGATGAAAGATTAAATCCCAACTTGAATATTGAAAATTTCGAACTCAGGAGGAATAGATATAGTAATAATGTGAATTTAGCTCATTTGGCGCAGAAAAGGCTATATGATAAAAAAGCTTCATCTATTAATCTTCAGACAGGTCAGTTTGTATTATTGCATAACCCTAGAAGAGTGTCTGGAATGAGTAAAAAACTTAGCCGACCATTTAAAGGTCTATATCGAATATTTAGAGGTTTAAGTAACAGCAATTATTTAATAAAGGCGGTGAATGGAAGTCGAGAAATAAGGGAGCCCTTTCGGACGCATAATTTTTTTTATCATAATGTAGTTTGGCGTAACAGTTTCAGCATAAAGTTTTTTCGCCTAAAATGAGATAATCAGAATATTATACACGCAGAATGGTTTCAATGCCATAAGTTTCACTTACTCTAATTTTCTTTGTCATAGTTTTATACAGCATAAATGTAAAGGACATAACTGTTATACGTCTAAACATAAATTATCACAGAATACAAAATGCATAATAGAAGTATTCATAACCTCTAAAGTCATAAATGTAAAGTAATAAAAATACTTTTGGTGCCTAATTTATCAAATGCCTACTTTATGTTGAATCTTGAAAGTAACAATAAATAATATTAGGTGCTACGTCGAGCGCAGCGAGGAGGAGCAGGTTAGTCAGTATGTAGGTCATGCCAAAAAGCAACTAGCACGTGAATAATAAATAATAACATTTGACCAAGATTATTTAAGAAATGATGATGATGAATTGTAAATCATCATCTTACTATAATAAAAATATATAACACAATAATACAGAACCGAATTGACCAATCCCGAAACCACGCGACTTTTCTGTCCCGCCCAGAGTGTTTTTATAAACCCGAAGGCACGGAGGGAGGGAAATTACGAAATGAGACGCACCCGTTCAATTGGGTTAGGTTAGGTTTGTATGTAGTTAATACATGCGCAATCGAGCGAGCTAAGCGAGCGTGGTGCAGCAGCACCCGGCGAAGCGCCAGGACCAAATTAAGTACCATTTCCAGCTTTTCACGAAAAGCGACTTCGGTTCAATTTGGTTCAAACAAACATCACGTCTGTCAGAAGTTGGCATTCTGAGAAGTTGACATTTCGAGAAGTTGGCATTCTGAGAAGTTGTCATTTTGCGAGCGATGTGCATTTTGCGAAGTTGGCATTATGAGATGAGAGGGTTTTCTTCATCTAATTCGAATGTACTCCAAACATGAGGTGTGAAAATAGGAGGCGATGTTGCATTTCCCCATATGTAATACTGACTAAACCACCTTGCTATATCGTCTGTAACAACCAAAGAAGTGTAAAATGTTTTAGGATATTAATTTTACAGTCCATTTATTTATGTCAAATTATGGTATTTTATATGTATGACTTGTAAACTTTATGCCATAGCGTGAGATGCCAATAAATGTTATGATAATTAATCGTTATTGTAAAACCATTTATGCATGAACATTTTATGTTAATATATTGTTATTATAAATGAAGTTATGGGGAAATAAAGTATGCTTTTTGACTTATTCTGTATGAACGTTATGCGAAACAAACATTATGCCAAAAAACGTTATGCAGCCTTATAATATGCCAATTAAATTTATGCAACCCAATACGGACCCGAGAAATAACTGTCCATGTCAATCGGCTGCAACCTTTTATTTTGCGATAATTTTGTTGAGTTCATTATAATAGAAATCTATCTGCATTATAATTGTAAATATGTAAATGTTGTAAAGTGTCAAGAGTAAATAATTATTATTTTCTGGTTTTTAGGCTAAAATGAGGTGACATTAGCCTGACATATATCAATCTGAAAGATATATGACTAATGTAAATATGTTGATAATAACGTAGTAATGTTATTATATGTTATCATTAAGAATGTGTGTTGGCATATAAGTGTTAATGTTATATTCTAATAAACTATTATGTTCTTTCTTTTTCATACTGTGAATTATAACGGACATGAAATGGCAGCCACTAGCAGATGAGACGGCATTCACTAGTTGATGAGATGGCAGCCACTGAGGGATGAGGATTGATGACAACCCTCCCTTGGCGATACGAAAGAAATAATGAAATTAATATTATCTTGTCTTAAAAGTTGTTATATTTTTTTTTGCGTTGTGTTTCGCTATGTCCTTATCTGGTGATGGAACCGAGGGGTTCATTTATAATCGGGCAGTCGCCAACACCATACATTCTCTTAAAGAATAGGTGGCATGCTTTGCTGACTGCAGGTGACATGCTGGTTGTCAACGCGCGCGATAAGGTGAAGTTATCTGCCAGGGACGTAAAACCACTAAATAACATCTTTATAACGGTTCTGGCTCGCATTCAACATTCCGTAAGAATATTTGACATGTGATTAGGAAACATTATATTGAAAGTAGCTAAGGCGACGTTCGATTGCTTATAGCGAGGTTTTACGGGCGGGAATTCCTATAGAAGCAGTTATTCTTTGGATTATGGTGAAGCCATTGCTTTTGTAATGTTATATTTATTCTTTGTACGTAAAGATTTCACACCAAACACCAGGAATGACCTAATCGACAGGGGTAGTCTCTCCTGAGACCGTCGTACATATACATCCTCGTTCAGGCTAACTACCTAGTTAGAAAAACTTTGTAAGAAATTTATCCACCCAACCTTGTTTGTGTGAATATTTCATGCGGGCGGCCGATCATCTCGGCTAAGCCTTAGGAAACACGCCATAATGCCGCGACATTTCAGTAAAGAGGTTAATATGAATTATTATGAATTAAGAAGAAAATACCTTTAAATATACGTTTGACATAGCAGAAATAAAAGAAGGAAAACATTCTCACTTGCTCCGTCAGATGAGCAAAAAAAAGTTTAAAAGTTTAAAAAAAAGTATAAAATAAAATATACAAAATTTTTACATAAAATTTAATATATCATTCTTTTAACCCGAGTGTACCTTAACATTTCTTTTAGCAGGGACTGTAGGTATCAGTTCAACTTTAGTATCAAGATAAAATAGATCCTAAAACAAATTGATATGAATAAAATATACCATTTCACAGATTCAAAAGGTCTGACCCCTTGTTTAAGAAATCCGCGTATCATCGTAAAAACGTTTTATACCGCGAGTTTCAGGCTGCATGTTACGTCTTCGCCTCAAAAAGAAGCAATTTGTACTTTTATGGCGCGACTATGTCACAGCGAATGTAAAAAGTTTCCGCGCCGAGGATCTTTACGAAACAAAACGCAGGGATTTGGAGGGAAAGAGTAAAAAGTTGTCTTTGTTTTAGTTATATTTCACTAATAGTTTGCTGAACGAACCGGTTAGGTCTTGTGACGGTCGAAACGGAAAGGATAGTAGTATAAATTCCGTTGTCAAAGGAAACTACTACTATTAAAGTTTTACCGAAAGTTGAAAGTTAAGCACATTTGTGTCATACACAAAAATCACATGTGATTCTTACATTATCACAAGGAAAATTACAATTATGATTTAAACTATTTTGAGTTTTTAAATTAGTAGCATAAGGAGCAATTACAGAATGTCAAAAGCGCAGAATGTTAAAGTTGTACAATACACGGTCTTGTTGTTTTTGCTGTAGATATTATTATTTTTGGCGCTCTCAACAGGTTTTTACTATTCTCGTTTTTCGGGAAAAGCTGGAAATGGTACTTAATTTGATCCTGTCGCTTCGCCAGGTAGTGCCGCACCACGCTCACTTCGCTCGCTCGGCTAGCGCTTGTATTTACTACATACTAACTTTTTTTTTTTTTTTTTTTTTCGGGGGGGAAAATGCATTACGCATACCACCCGGGCGCAGGGGGCACCCGAGTAGTTATGTGGGACTCCCGTTTAGGCTAATGAGACCCACGGTATACCCACTAAAAACCCCCCATCTTCCTCCTCGCCGCCTTGTGACGGGGCCACGGGAACGCTCTCGCACACATCCGCGACCCTGCTGGCGGCAGCCTCCCACAAGCGGCTCCAACGCAACAGCCCGAAGGCCCTTCACGATGGGCGCACCAGATGGTAAGGTGCGCCTCCCCCCTCGGCCTCCACCAGTACTGTAGCAGACTCCCCCTAAGTCTGCTACTAGGAGGCCATGGGTACCAGATAACTGGTACCCGGTGGCAGATCGGGTCTGTGGTTCTGCCACCGACCACACCTCGGCCGCAGAGGATAGGGCAAGCGGCGCACCGCAATACCGACATGCCTCTTCCTCTGCGGCCCCACCAGTGCCGCTTCCACGGAACGGCCCCGTCGGATCGCAGGGGGTAGGGAGAGTGGCGCACCGTTATACCAACACGCCTCTCCCCCTGCGATCCCTTCACGGCCGCAGAAGATAGGGAGAACGGCGCACCGTGATACCGGCACTCCTCTTCTTCTGCGGTCCCACCTCCAAGCGCGTCCTCAGCGGACTTCCTCAGCCCACTGGGAGCGCCCTCCTCGGGCCAGCCAGCGGCCCCAACAGGCCGGCCCTGGTTGCCTCTTAGTTCACCATGGGTGACCAGTCCACGGTTACTAAGCCCCCCCGCCACGACAAGGCGGGCAAACTACATACAAACCTTTTTTTTTTTTTTTTTTTTTCGGGGGGTAAAATGCATTACGCATACCACCCGGGCGCAGGGGGCACCCGAGTGGTTATGTGGGACTCCCGTATAGGCTGATGAGACCCACGGTATACCCATTAAAAACCCCCCCATCTTCCTCCTCGCCGCCTTGTGACGGGGCCACGGGAACCCTCTCGCACACATCCGCGACCCCGCCGGCGGCAGCCGCCCACAAGCGGCTCCATCGCCACAGCCCGAAGGCTCTCCACAATGGGCGCACCAGATGGTAAGGTGCGCTTCCCCCCTCGGCCTCCACCAGTACTGTAGCAGACTCCCCCTAAGTCTGCTACTAGGAGGCCATGGGCACCAGATAACTGGTACCCGGTGGCAGATAGGGTCTGTGGTTCTGCCACCGACCACACCTCGGCCGCAGAGGATAGGGCAAGCGGCGCACCGCAATACCGACATGCCTCTTCCTCTGCGGCCCCACCAGTACCGCTTCCACGGAACGGCCCCGCCGGCTCGCAGGGGGTAGGGAGAGTGGCGCACCGTAATACCAACACGCCTCTCCCCCTGCGATCCCTCCACGGCCGCAGAAGATAGGGAGAACGGCGCACCGTGATACCGGCACTCCTCTTCTTCTGCGGTCCCACCTCCAAGCGCATCCTCAGCGGACTTCCTCAGCCCACTGGGAGCGCCCTCCTCGGGCCAGCCGGCGACCCCAACAGGCCGGCCCTGGTTGCCTCTTAGTTCACCGTGGGTGACCAGTCCACGGTTACTAAGCCCCCCCGCCACGACAAGGCGGGCAACCATCGGGGGGGAAACTACATACAAACCTAACCTAACCCAATTTAACGTCGCTACAGTGAACTTTCGAACGAATGTACATCGTAGTTCTATACTTTTGAACTAAGTTGATTTTTTACATTTTTTACATACGCCTTTGAGATTCTGCACTTTTGACTATTTCCGCTTTTGACACTGTGTGCCTTTGACATTCTGCTCTTTTGACAATTTGCGATTCTTTGTCATTTTGCGCTTTTGACCTTATGCTCGTTAACAAATAGTCAGAATAAACATCGCTATTGCCCCTTTTATTGCCCTTAGACTAAATTTAAATAAAAGTGAAGACAACTAAATATTCTCAAAATGAAAAAATACGTTTAGCACCCTAACTCAGGCGTACTTCATTAAAGTGTCTTTAAAATACAGCAGAACTTAATTATTACTAAGAAGATTAAAAATAACTCCCCATAGGATGTAGAAAAGGTATTTTACAAACCCAGGTAATAAAAATGTCTAGAAGTGCAGCTGAGCATTTGCATCAGGCACTAAGGGTGCATGCACTTTGGTGAGGAGTGGCTTAACATAATATTACTTAATGGATTATCAATCAGTTCAATTCATTCATTTTACCCACACCCATGAAATTTCCCATTAGGATTTTTAATTTCAAAATGATGATATAGCTTTGTTTATGAAACTATAATACTTATAACTACTTATTTAGACACTACGAAGATGTATCCATTGAAAAAAAACATCACATAATAACACCACTGTATTCAGTTCGACGTTTATAATTACTAGCAACTCAGGTAATCAACTCTACGCTATTTGCGCTATAGCATGGTGTGGGTGATAGTTTCAGTAACGTTTCGTTTCACTCTTGAAAGTAGCCGCGATTTACAAATTATGTCTTAGTATTTCAGCTGTACCACATTCGCAATATAATAAATCATTTGTTTTATGCGTATAACGTATCATACTGACAGATGTCAAAGTCATACAGGCAACTGTCACCCGCACCATGCTACAGCGCAAATAGTATGGACCATAGGGTGATAGTCCTTATTGTTATGTATGTTAGTAATCTCAGACATAGCTGCACCGTGTAACCCAAGCATTACACGTAGCACTGATCCAGCTACGTAAGCGACTGGAAGAGATACCTCGGGGATGGTTCTCTACGCTGACACAGCTTAATTGAATGCACATTTCAACATCGCTTCAGTAGCGAAGTTTTCGTTGTTTAAATATAATTAATTATTTTCATGGTATCAATAAGTAGATTTTCACTTACGTAAGCTTCCACTTACATTAGGAACGTAATTTTGCAGAACGATGTAACAATGGCAACTGGAGACGGTTTGTCCAAATTTTGGCTGCATCTGATGGCACAAGGCTCTTGGCGACTACTTATAGGCGTAATAAATAAACTTTTTTGTGAATTCTATATGAAGTTTAGGTATAGATATTTCAATAAATATATTTAAAAAAAAAGATCAGAAGTATAATAACAATTTATGTGGATCATGTACAAAATGTTACATATATTATAACATTGCACATTTATGCAAGATATACAGCGCTCTAGTCATTTCCATCCATGAAGTCGCATGCACTGGTATTTATACGTGCACAGCGTTAATTTTATTAACAAATCGTATACTTTTAATTACGCATTAGTCACCATCCTAAAATGGATGCTGTCACGCTGACAGTTAAAGCGGGGGCTATGTCATGTCTCGAGGATGTTTGGCCCACCGGACTGGTCTGGCTGCTTGCAATAGATCTTAAGACAGCACCCTGAACGACATAGATTCATATATATAATTTATGTTTTCTACTGTAATGGGTATACTAGAGTCAACAATGAGTAAGTATGTAGGTACCGATTTTGACAAAAATCTTTAAAACTTGTCATCTACTTACCTGCTTTTATTTTTTTTTGTTTTAGATTTAAACATTTGAGTTGTATCTATTTATCCATAGTTAACCACATTTTGTTAGTCTATGTGTATAAATTATTCATTTAAATAAAAATTGGAAATTGGCTGAAACTATGGACATTTAATTTATTTTTATTAATCAAGATATTGTACCTATAAGCTTAACATTAAATTGTACGTACAATACAATGCAACTTAAATTTTTAATTAATTGTTTGATAATATAAAACTGTAATGTTTTGAAACCAGTGCATTGGTACAGTTGTAGTAAGTTTCTTTGTTCAGATCTCTTCTGTGGCGGTACCATAGTCCTTCCTATCTCGACCACGTAATAAATACATTAACCTTGTGTCCTCGGTAAAGGGAAGGAACAGCGAGTGAAATTACGGAACAAAGCAAGCAATTTTAACTGCCAAGGCAATTTTAACTGTAGAATTAGTTGATATAAATAATTACTATAAATAAACAAATTACTTACGACTAATGATGTCCATGGACACGGATGCCACTTAGCATCAGGTGGGTCGCTTGTTTGCCGGCTATGAATATAATAAAAAAAATATTAGGATAATATTTCGGAAAAACTTTAACTGCGAGTATATTAACGCAACAGAACCATTACAATAATAATTGGTATTTTTGTCAGTGTGTTTGTGCATGTGTACACTAATCTAACGTTCGAACTGATATGAAAGCAGATTTCACTAACAGACGTAGGTATTTATTATTTCAATTTAATTAGAGAGTTCTGTGTGGGCAAAAAAACTGTTAATCGGAAAATCCTTAAGTTTTAGTCATCCATAGAGCGTAAAACTACAATAACAATAATACCGAATTAAACGTAATGTTGAAATTGTACTATTTCAGAGAAATCAATAAGCAATTTAAGAAAGTCGCTTTCGGTTACACAACTATCTTGTCAAAATTTGATTGTTTTACGGATATTTAATGCATATTACTTAAATTTGTACCCACAAAATCAGTTAGTCCATTGTTTATGCTAAATACTTTTACAATAATACTATCCCTACATTATTTAACTCACAATATCCTTAAATTAGAGCATATCTACGTTTTGGCAGTAATATTCAGTATTAAAGTTCACTGAGTGCTTGTTTTACTTAAGTGTATTAAACAGGCCGACTAACAACCCATGCCTGTTTCATCAAAAAGGCTTATTGGACAGTATAATGCATGTTGAGGAGAAATTTAACAAATACTAACTTTGATAAGATTTTTAAGATGTTTTCAGCAGATTGTAAGTATAAGTATTTACTTTTTAAAGTATTTAGATAATTTTACAGGCATTTTGTGCTCTTCATTTTTCTGGTTATTATTACAAACAAACAAATCAAACTAACAAAGAGTTTAATGAAAAATAATTTTGTTACGTATTAAGCTTTGATTTAACTTACAATGCACTTATGTGAAAAATATCCATCCCGAAATTGGTTTGACACGCAATACATAAAATTATTTCTGTTGCCTAATTTATCTCCAACACAAACAATCTTAAAAAAATATAAAACCGTTAAACGCCTGTAAAAAGAATTCCTAACACCACCAATTGATCGCGGACAGACAAACTCAGATTTAGGATATTTAAGTAAAGGTTAGGGCCCAGCTCTTTCTTTGTTAGACCTGAAATGAATAAATATGACATGTTAGGATATCGACTTCCTAAAAATAACTGTCATAAAATAATTCAGACTTGAAGTAGTACTACCCTAGTAGTTAAAGAGATTTCGTGATGAAAGGGTGAGGTCTGAATGGAAAAAACCTTATAATAAAAAAACAAATCATTTAGAGACGGAAATTTATTAAATCCTTTCTTAACGGGTATCTACCGCTTAGACGGAACCACCATGCAGCGTTTCAGACTAGTAGCTGCAGAGTTTTGTATATAAGTATTTAGTTTACATTTTATGCAAAATTTTATTATCTTAAATGTTGCTCGGGTACGTAAAGTATATTACGTAAAGTGCCCAATTTCAAGCAGGTCGGTCCAGTAGTTTTTCCGTGATGCTCGCACAGATGTACATACATACAGACAGACAAGAATTTCAAGAATTGACAAGGTGCTCATCCATAATTTTGCACCAATACAAGCTTATCCAAAACTTTGGTTGTCTAATAAATCTGCATAACTATAACGTCAAAATCGCATATGGAACGGAACGTATTTAAGACAAGGCTTTCCAGCTCTTATGCAAAGTTCATTAGTTTTTTATGAAAAGTTGACCAGTCATAGTTTTCATTTGTCCAGTCACATTTTGTGACTACAAAAAATAGATGTCGCTGCATATATTTTGCTATTCAAAATTCAAATCACAAATTAGGTTATTTAGGTTTGTAGGTTGTCGAGAATTTTTATAGATACATTTATTTTTCTTATGAAAGTCAATATCTAACTAAATAGATACTACAAAACAAAATTAATTGTACTAACACCGCATTTGCCTCTTATGCCATAAAGCGGCATCAAAGGGCAAATACGGCATAGAAGTCTAAATTGATATTTCTGTTATCGTTATATTTTCCACGTAATATTTTACAGAAATCTTCGACTCGAGGTAAACTTTTCAATGTTTGGTTAACAAACTAACTTTGCAAGCAACCTTACATTTTACTTGTAAACGAAATACAAAATAACTTAAGAGATTTATCAGGTTAAAACAAGAATCCAAGTTGCTTGTTTGTTCCCGATCTCTTTAGATTTCTGGCTTAGCAAACTTCGTTAAATTATTGTATAAAATACCCAAGATTTGATAAAAAGGTCATGGCTTCTATAACAAGTGTTGAACGTCTTATTACTAACAGCTGAACATCTATTTTCGATTAAAGTAAAAAAGAAGAAGATCGCTGATGTTCTTACCTCGCCACAGACACATTTACTCATACAAACTTAATTTATATTGCTACCCGACATAAAAGTGGTAGAATGATGCAAAACTTCGGATTGCGAAAAAGACAAAGTATTTCGATTCCGTATAATTTCGTTAGTATTCGTGTCGTGTCATATTTTGTCTGCTCTATTCGAATTGTAACTAAACCATTTGACAAGTAGAATCAGGCGACTGGGAACAAGATTATCGAGGTCCGTTTTTGAGGAGCTTGCCATCGTTATTTAACTGCAATCAAAGATTTTTAATAAAAATTCGATTGAGTAAATTTGGAGCCTAGTTTATATGGTAAAATCTTTTCTTTGCTATTATATATATATTAAGATATTGGAAGAAGAGATGAAAAGAAAATTTTCTGGTCAACTTCGCTTAAAATTGACAGTTTAAGCTCAATGTAATAAAATATTATTATTGATACGGTAAATTAATTTTGCCCCAACAATAATAAAACTACGCTTTAAGCGTAAAGTTAACTCGTTTTTAGACTGATTTGCAATATACAGCAACAAAACTCAGGTGAGATTTCAACTTTTACGGGATGGAGAGTTGTCCGTTTGGTCAACGAATAGGGTTGCCACTGGATGATGACTTCTAGAAAATAGGTTTTGTTTTAGGTAGCTATGTAATTAAAAAATGTTTGGGTATAAATCTCAGCTAACATAAGTCGTTTAAAGGACAAACCGGAGTTTTGCTCATTTCACCCACAAATTAGAACTCTTTTTTTTACCGGGAGCACAAGTTACGATGCATATGACTCAAAACAACTAAATATTGATGATTTTCTCATAGTGTTAGTGTCGAACAATATTCAATTTTCAGTTTTCCAATCTCAAAAAAGTTTGAATCCTCTTTTTATGACTTTCCTCCACTGTCTGGATTTTAATAACATTCTAATGTAGACCCTAATCGGTTAGTAGCTACTTTGTCCAGTGTGGCCCAATAACTGCTGTTTTACAGGTTATGTGATCTATTTAGACAGACGAAACACATCTGTATTATGTACGGGGGACGGTAGAGTTTTGTTTAACTTTAAATGCTTTTGTTTAACTTTTGGCATGCGCTTCGGCGGCCGGAGTTCACTCATGCGTGAAATCTGTCAAGTTTGTGATTAGTTCGCGAATCCGTTCGTCCATTGAGAGGATGTTGGATGGAAGAGACAGCTCTTAGCTCTTTATATTGTATAGTGGAATTTATAGCGGCATGTTGAGGTCTATGTAGGTACAGGTTTCCAAATAGTTAACTAAATAATATGTAAAGCCTTAGATTTGGTTGACCCGGGATTAACGATAGTCATTAGTCACATAATGCAGAGGTCGATGCTGGTAGTGGATCCACATTTTATTATTTATAACACCTTTGTAATTAAAAAGGTATCTCTTGAATAGCTTTGTAAAATCTTGATGTTAATTGTGGTTTCCAACTATAATGTAATAATAATATAATTTATTTTCCAAAAAAAGATTTACATAGGATACTTAAGCCTATACTTAATCCTATGTACAATTATTTTAGGTTCCGCATCTGTTGCCGAACTGGATAATAGCCCGTACTTCAGCATACAGCACCTCTATCCTCAGACCAAGTCGGATTCATTATAGGTCACAAAGTACAATGTTTGCCGAATTATAACTTAAAAACTACAACTAATAATTTATATAAACAATTATAACTTATACCTAATGTGTCGGTCCTATCGGTGTGTGTGAAGTGTATGTGTGAGTGTGCGTGTGTGTGAGTGTGTGTGATGTGCATGAGTGAGTGTATGGGAGAGGGTGAGTAAAAGTGTATTGTAAGAAGTTATTTACATTCAAATGCATTGTTATTATTATTCATGAACATATACCAATGTATTTTTCAGTTACATCATAAGACATTGTCAGCAGAAAGGTTGTTACGACTTTTTTGACTGTGGATTTATGCATTGAATACACACTTAATAGTTTATTCGTCTTATTGTAGATGATCGGGCCTAAAAAGGGAAAGAATCTCTGGACAGCAGTCGTTTTTGCACTAAAACTACGATCACACACAGCATACCATCGACGCTTTTTGACCATATTTGGGGAATATTTTAACCAAGAGTGCTGCTCAAGAATTATCCTAAGTATAAAGAGTTTTCTTACAGTCAATACCTCACTATATTCATACAGAAGTTTCGTTGGATACAGGAAAGGTTTAAATGTACAGACTTTAAGAATTGTTTTTTGCGCAACCTCAAGCTTTTTAAGCGAAGTTTTGGAAGCTCCTCCCCAGGACATATGCAAAACGTGAGTAGCGACTGAGACAAGGCAAAGTAAATCCTTTTCAGAATAGCTGGTGGAACAACATGTCTCAATGTCTTAAATACATACATCAGTTTTGCGAACTCTCTTTGCTAAATATTCGGCATGTTGTTTAAAAGTGAGATGATCATCTATTATAACAGCCAGATATTTTATGCAATTTACACATTCCAGTGGCCTACAATGACAATGTGTATTAGAAATTAAGTTGCAGTAGTTGGGACAGTCATGAGCCACAATATTAATGTGGTGGGATAAGTTGTGCCAAGAAAAAGCCAGGTATTTAGTTTTTTCAGTATTTAGAGTTAAGATGTTGCTTTCCAGCCACTTCTTAGCCATGTTAAGCGGATAAATATGCCTCTTTCCAAGTTTTTGCAACAAAAATCATCAGCGTATGAAATAATTCTTCCTTGACACAACGCAAGGCTTAACAAATCTTTTATATAAAAGAGAGTTGGCCCTAAGATGCTGCCTTGCGGTACACCGTAGGTTACAGAAAGGTCAGAACTAGAAAAGGAACTTATCTTTACACACTGAAGTCGGTCTGAAAAATAGTCAGTAAACAGATCAAGTTGTTTGCCTCCAATACCTATGTTTTCCAACTTTTTGAGTAGTAATGTGTTTCTTAATTTAAAGTAATGAATATTTAAGGCGCTGCGCAAACGTGGACTCTTTTTGTTGCAGACACAGCTGACTATCTCAGGAACGGTAGTTGTTGTGTCTAGGGGTGGCCACGAGACACCACAGGATACTGGAGTTAGCTCAGTAAAATTGTTTGAAAATGAAATGTTGCTCAAGTCCTCAACTGAAAACTTTTAGTTTCCAGTGAGTAATGAATACTTTTTAGTGTCATGTCATTCATACTTTTCATGTTGATGGACATTTAGATTTTTTTTTCGAAAACGCATAAACACTGCGGTTTGAAACGTGCCTACATACGCGTGTGTAATAAATTTTTTTAATAGTTTACGTATAAAAAAATAAGATTAATTTAGGTTATCTTAGAATGGGATAGGCAAAAAAGTAAAATGAACATCTAAACAACAAAAATTAACCTGTAAGTAAAATATCAGTGTTTCTTTAACCTTGGTCAATCAATAAAAACACGATAAAAGACAAACGTCTAATCCTTTTTCAATAAAAAAAATTAAAAAAAATCTAAAGCTGATAAGTTGAATCGATTGCAACGATTACTTGTGAAGAAATATCACC
The DNA here is from genome assembly GCA_923062675.1 of Marasmarcha lunaedactyla. Classification (NCBI taxonomy): domain Eukaryota; kingdom Metazoa; phylum Arthropoda; class Insecta; order Lepidoptera; family Pterophoridae; genus Marasmarcha; species Marasmarcha lunaedactyla. The sequence goes on from OV281341.1 coordinate 21,336,147, forward strand.
ATAAATTAATAACCACGTTGTGATTATAATAAAACATAATTATATTTATTAATCTTTTAACTAACTATAAAAATACAAAAATAACTAAATAGAAAAATCATTGATGTTAGGTTCAATTAAGGAGGGATGTTGCTGGCAACAACAGTGCCTGTTGATGACGCCATGTCATGTCGCCATTACACGACGCAGTCTTTTGCCGTTGTGCAACTGGAGACGGTTTGTCCAAATTTTGGCTGCATCTGATGGCACAAGGCTCTTGGCGACTACTTATAGGCGTAATAAATAAACTTTTTTGTGAATTCTATATGAAGTTTAGGTATAGATATTTCAATAAATATATTTAAAAAAAAAGATCAGAAGTATAATAACAATTTATGTGGATCATGTACAAAATGTTACATATATTATAACATTGCACATTTATGCAAGATATACAGCGCTCTAGTCATTTCCATCCATGAAGTCGCATGCACTGGTATTTATACGTGCACAGCGTTAATTTTATTAACAAATCGTATACTTTTAATTACGCATTAGTCACCATCCTAAAATGGATGCTGTCACGCTGACAGTTAAAGCGGGGGCTATGTCATGTCTCGAGGATGTTTGGCCCACCGGACTGGTCTGGCTGCTTGCAATAGATCTTAAGACAGCACCCTGAACGACATAGATTCATATATATAATTTATGTTTTCTACTGTAATGGGTATACTAGAGTCAACAATGAGTAAGTATGTAGGTACCGATTTTGACAAAAATCTTTAAAACTTGTCATCTACTTACCTGCTTTTATTTTTTTTTGTTTTAGATTTAAACATTTGAGTTGTATCTATTTATCCATAGTTAACCACATTTTGTTAGTCTATGTGTATAAATTATTCATTTAAATAAAAATTGGAAATTGGCTGAAACTATGGACATTTAATTTATTTTTATTAATCAAGATATTGTACCTATAAGCTTCACATTAAATTGTACGTACAATACAATGCAACTTAAATTTTTAATTAATTGTTTGATAATATAAAACTGTAATGTTTTGAAACCAGTGCATTGGTACAGTTGTAGTAAGTTTCTTTGTTCAGATCTCTTCTGTGGCGGTACCATAGTCCTTCCTATCTCGACCACGTAATAAATACATTAACCTTGTGTCCTCGGTAAAGGGAAGGAACAGCGAGTGAAATTACGGAACAAAGCAAGCAATTTTAACTGCCAAGGCAATTTTAACTGTAGAATTAGTTGATATAAATAATTACTATAAATAAACAAATTACTTACGACTAATGATGTCCATGGACACGGATGCCACTTAGCATCAGGTGGGTCGCTTGTTTGCCGGCTATGAATATAATAAAAAAAATATTAGGATAATATTTCGGAAAAACTTTAACTGCGAGTATATTAACGCAACAGAACCATTACAATAATAATTGGTATTTTTGTCAGTGTGTTTGTGCATGTGTACACTAATCTAACGTTCGAACTGATATGAAAGCAGATTTCACTAACAGACGTAGGTATTTATTATTTCAATTTAATTAGAGAGTTCTGTGTGGGCAAAAAAACTGTTAATCGGAAAATCCTTAAGTTTTAGTCATCCATAGAGCGTAAAACTACAATAACAATAATACCGAATTAAACGTAATGTTGAAATTGTACTATTTCAGAGAAATCAATAAGCAATTTAAGAAAGTCGCTTTCGGTTACACAACTATCTTGTCAAAATTTGATTGTTTTACGGATATTTAATGCATATTACTTAAATTTGTACCCACAAAATCAGTTAGTCCATTGTTTATGCTAAATACTTTTACAATAATACTATCCCTACATTATTTAACTCACAATATCCTTAAATTAGAGCATATCTACGTTTTGGCAGTAATATTCAGTATTAAAGTTCACTGAGTGCTTGTTTTACTTAAGTGTATTAAACAGGCCGACTAACAACCCATGCCTGTTTCATCAAAAAGGCTTATTGGACAGTATAATGCATGTTGAGGAGAAATTTAACAAATACTAACTTTGATAAGATTTTTAAGATGTTTTCAGCAGATTGTAAGTATAAGTATTTACTTTTTAAAGTATTTAGATAATTTTACAGGCATTTTGTGCTCTTCATTTTTCTGGTTATTATTACAAACAAACAAATCAAACTAACAAAGAGTTTAATGAAAAATAATTTTGTTACGTATTAAGCTTTGATTTAACTTACAATGCACTTATGTGAAAAATATCCATCCCGAAATTGGTTTGACACGCAATACATAAAATTATTTCTGTTGCCTAATTTATCTCCAACACAAACAATCTTAAAAAAATATAAAACCGTTAAACGCCTGTAAAAAGAATTCCTAACACCACCAATTGATCGCGGACAGACAAACTCAGATTTAGGATATTTAAGTAAAGGTTAGGGCCCAGCTCTTTCTTTGTTAGACCTGAAATGAATAAATATGACATGTTAGGATATCGACTTCCTAAAAATAACTGTCATAAAATAATTCAGACTTGAAGTAGTACTACCCTAGTAGTTAAAGAGATTTCGTGATGAAAGGGTGAGGTCTGAATGGAAAAAACCTTATAATAAAAAAACAAATCATTTAGAGACGGAAATTTATTAAATCCTTTCTTAACGGGTATCTACCGCTTAGACGGAACCACCATGCAGCGTTTCAGACTAGTAGCTGCAGAGTTTTGTATATAAGTATTTAGTTTACATTTTATGCAAAATTTTATTATCTTAAATGTTGCTCGGGTACGTAAAGTATATTACGTAAAGTGCCCAATTTCAAGCAGGTCGGTCCAGTAGTTTTTCCGTGATGCTCGCACAGATGTACATACATACAGACAGACAAGAATTTCAAGAATTGACAAGGTGCTCATCCATAATTTTGCACCAATACAAGCTTATCCAAAACTTTGGTTGTCTAATAAATCTGCATAACTATAACGTCAAAATCGCATATGGAACGGAACGTATTTAAGACAAGGCTTTCCAGCTCTTATGCAAAGTTCATTAGTTTTTTATGAAAAGTTGACCAGTCATAGTTTTCATTTGTCCAGTCACATTTTGTGACTACAAAAAATAGATGTCGCTGCATATATTTTGCTATTCAAAATTCAAATCACAAATTAGGTTATTTAGGTTTGTAGGTTGTCGAGAATTTTTATAGATACATTTATTTTTCTTATGAAAGTCAATATCTAACTAAATAGATACTACAAAACAAAATTAATTGTACTAACACCGCATTTGCCTCTTATGCCATAAAGCGGCATCAAAGGGCAAATACGGCATAGAAGTCTAAATTGATATTTCTGTTATCGTTATATTTTCCACGTAATATTTTACAGAAATCTTCGACTCGAGGTAAACTTTTCAATGTTTGGTTAACAAACTAACTTTGCAAGCAACCTTACATTTTACTTGTAAACGAAATACAAAATAACTTAAGAGATTTATCAGGTTAAAACAAGAATCCAAGTTGCTTGTTTGTTCCCGATCTCTTTAGATTTCTGGCTTAGCAAACTTCGTTAAATTATTGTATAAAATACCCAAGATTTGATAAAAAGGTCATGGCTTCTATAACAAGTGTTGAACGTCTTATTACTAACAGCTGAACATCTATTTTCGATTAAAGTAAAAAAGAAGAAGATCGCTGATGTTCTTACCTCGCCACAGACACATTTACTCATACAAACTTAATTTATATTGCTACCCGACATAAAAGTGGTAGAATGATGCAAAACTTCGGATTGCGAAAAAGACAAAGTATTTCGATTCCGTATAATTTCGTTAGTATTCGTGTCGTGTCATATTTTGTCTGCTCTATTCGAATTGTAACTAAACCATTTGACAAGTAGAATCAGGCGACTGGGAACAAGATTATCGAGGTCCGTTTTTGAGGAGCTTGCCATCGTTATTTAACTGCAATCAAAGATTTTTAATAAAAATTCGATTGAGTAAATTTGGAGCCTAGTTTATATGGTAAAATCTTTTCTTTGCTATTATATATATATTAAGATATTGGAAGAAGAGATGAAAAGAAAATTTTCTGGTCAACTTCGCTTAAAATTGACAGTTTAAGCTCAATGTAATAAAATATTATTATTGATACGGTAAATTAATTTTGCCCCAACAATAATAAAACTACGCTTTAAGCGTAAAGTTAACTCGTTTTTAGACTGATTTGCAATATACAGCAACAAAACTCAGGTGAGATTTCAACTTTTACGGGATGGAGAGTTGTCCGTTTGGTCAACGAATAGGGTTGCCACTGGATGATGACTTCTAGAAAATAGGTTTTGTTTTAGGTAGCTATGTAATTAAAAAATGTTTGGGTATAAATCTCAGCTAACATAAGTCGTTTAAAGGACAAACCGGAGTTTTGCTCATTTCACCCACAAATTAGAACTCTTTTTTTTACCGGGAGCACAAGTTACGATGCATATGACTCAAAACAACTAAATATTGATGATTTTCTCATAGTGTTAGTGTCGAACAATATTCAATTTTCAGTTTTCCAATCTCAAAAAAGTTTGAATCCTCTTTTTATGACTTTCCTCCACTGTCTGGATTTTAATAACATTCTAATGTAGACCCTAATCGGTTAGTAGCTACTTTGTCCAGTGTGGCCCAATAACTGCTGTTTTACAGGTTATGTGATCTATTTAGACAGACGAAACACATCTGTATTATGTACGGGGGACGGTAGAGTTTTGTTTAACTTTAAATGCTTTTGTTTAACTTTTGGCATGCGCTTCGGCGGCCGGAGTTCACTCATGCGTGAAATCTGTCAAGTTTGTGATTAGTTCGCGAATCCGTTCGTCCATTGAGAGGATGTTGGATGGAAGAGACAGCTCTTAGCTCTTTATATTGTATAGTGGAATTTATAGCGGCATGTTGAGGTCTATGTAGGTACAGGTTTCCAAATAGTTAACTAAATAATATGTAAAGCCTTAGATTTGGTTGACCCGGGATTAACGATAGTCATTAGTCACATAATGCAGAGGTCGATGCTGGTAGTGGATCCACATTTTATTATTTATAACACCTTTGTAATTAAAAAGGTATCTCTTGAATAGCTTTGTAAAATCTTGATGTTAATTGTGGTTTCCAACTATAATGTAATAATAATATAATTTATTTTCCAAAAAAAGATTTACATAGGATACTTAAGCCTATACTTAATCCTATGTACAATTATTTTAGGTTCCGCATCTGTTGCCGAACTGGATAATAGCCCGTACTTCAGCATACAGCACCTCTATCCTCAGACCAAGTCGGATTCATTATAGGTCACAAAGTACAATGTTTGCCGAATTATAACTTAAAAACTACAACTAATAATTTATATAAACAATTATAACTTATACCTAATGTGTCGGTCCTATCGGTGTGTGTGAAGTGTATGTGTGAGTGTGCGTGTGTGTGAGTGTGTGTGATGTGCATGAGTGAGTGTATGGGAGAGGGTGAGTAAAAGTGTATTGTAAGAAGTTATTTACATTCAAATGCATTGTTATTATTATTCATGAACATATACCAATGTATTTTTCAGTTACATCATAAGACATTGTCAGCAGAAAGGTTGTTACGACTTTTTTGACTGTGGATTTATGCATTGAATACACACTTAATAGTTTATTCGTCTTATTGTAGATGATCGGGCCTAAAAAGGGAAAGAATCTCTGGACAGCAGTCGTTTTTGCACTAAAACTACGATCACACACAGCATACCATCGACGCTTTTTGACCATATTTGGGGAATATTTTAACCAAGAGTGCTGCTCAAGAATTATCCTAAGTATAAAGAGTTTTCTTACAGTCAATACCTCACTATATTCATACAGAAGTTTCGTTGGATACAGGAAAGGTTTAAATGTACAGACTTTAAGAATTGTTTTTTGCGCAACCTCAAGCTTTTTAAGCGAAGTTTTGGAAGCTCCTCCCCAGGACATATGCAAAACGTGAGTAGCGACTGAGACAAGGCAAAGTAAATCCTTTTCAGAATAGCTGGTGGAACAACATGTCTCAATGTCTTAAATACATACATCAGTTTTGCGAACTCTCTTTGCTAAATATTCGGCATGTTGTTTAAAAGTGAGATGATCATCTATTATAACAGCCAGATATTTTATGCAATTTACACATTCCAGTGGCCTACAATGACAATGTGTATTAGAAATTAAGTTGCAGTAGTTGGGACAGTCATGAGCCACAATATTAATGTGGTGGGATAAGTTGTGCCAAGAAAAAGCCAGGTATTTAGTTTTTTCAGTATTTAGAGTTAAGATGTTGCTTTCCAGCCACTTCTTAGCCATGTTAAGCGGATAAATATGCCTCTTTCCAAGTTTTTGCAACAAAAATCATCAGCGTATGAAATAATTCTTCCTTGACACAACGCAAGGCTTAACAAATCTTTTATATAAAAGAGAGTTGGCCCTAAGATGCTGCCTTGCGGTACACCGTAGGTTACAGAAAGGTCAGAACTAGAAAAGGAACTTATCTTTACACACTGAAGTCGGTCTGAAAAATAGTCAGTAAACAGATCAAGTTGTTTGCCTCCAATACCTATGTTTTCCAACTTTTTGAGTAGTAATGTGTTTCTTAATTTAAAGTAATGAATATTTAAGGCGCTGCGCAAACGTGGACTCTTTTTGTTGCAGACACAGCTGACTATCTCAGGAACGGTAGTTGTTGTGTCTAGGGGTGGCCACGAGACACCACAGGATACTGGAGTTAGCTCAGTAAAATTGTTTGAAAATGAAATGTTGCTCAAGTCCTCAACTGAAAACTTTTAGTTTCCAGTGAGTAATGAATACTTTTTAGTGTCATGTCATTCATACTTTTCATGTTGATGGACATTTAGATTTTTTTTTCGAAAACGCATAAACACTGCGGTTTGAAACGTGCCTACATACGCGTGTGTAATAAATTTTTTTAATAGTTTACGTATAAAAAAATAAGATTAATTTAGGTTATCTTAGAATGGGATAGGCAAAAAAGTAAAATGAACATCTAAACAACAAAAATTAACCTGTAAGTAAAATATCAGTGTTTCTTTAACCTTGGTCAATCAATAAAAACACGATAAAAGACAAACGTCTAATCCTTTTTCAATAAAAAAAATTAAAAAAAATCTAAAGCTGATAAGTTGAATCGATTGCAACGATTACTTGTGAAGAAATATCACCATAAATTAATAACCACGTTGTGATTATAATAAAACATAATTATATTTATTAATCTTTTAACTAACTATAAAAATACAAAAATAACTAAATAGAAAAATCATTGATGTTAGGTTCAATTAAGGAGGGATGTTGCTGGCAACAACAGTGCCTGTTGATGACGCCATGTCATGTCGCCATTACACGACGCAGTCTTTTGCCGTTGTGCAACTGGAGACGGTTTGTCCAAATTTTGGCTGCATCTGATGGCACAAGGCTCTTGGCGACTACTTATAGGCGTAATAAATAAACTTTTTTGTGAATTCTATATGAAGTTTAGGTATAGATATTTCAATAAATATATTTAAAAAAAAAGATCAGAAGTATAATAACAATTTATGTGGATCATGTACAAAATGTTACATATATTATAACATTGCACATTTATGCAAGATATACAGCGCTCTAGTCATTTCCATCCATGAAGTCGCATGCACTGGTATTTATACGTGCACAGCGTTAATTTTATTAACAAATCGTATACTTTTAATTACGCATTAGTCACCATCCTAAAATGGATGCTGTCACGCTGACAGTTAAAGCGGGGGCTATGTCATGTCTCGAGGATGTTTGGCCCACCGGACTGGTCTGGCTGCTTGCAATAGATCTTAAGACAGCACCCTGAACGACATAGATTCATATATATAATTTATGTTTTCTACTGTAATGGGTATACTAGAGTCAACAATGAGTAAGTATGTAGGTACCGATTTTGACAAAAATCTTTAAAACTTGTCATCTACTTACCTGCTTTTATTTTTTTTTGTTTTAGATTTAAACATTTGAGTTGTATCTATTTATCCATAGTTAACCACATTTTGTTAGTCTATGTGTATAAATTATTCATTTAAATAAAAATTGGAAATTGGCTGAAACTATGGACATTTAATTTATTTTTATTAATCAAGATATTGTACCTATAAGCTTAACATTAAATTGTACGTACAATACAATGCAACTTAAATTTTTAATTAATTGTTTGATAATATAAAACTGTAATGTTTTGAAACCAGTGCATTGGTACAGTTGTAGTAAGTTTCTTTGTTCAGATCTCTTCTGTGGCGGTACCATAGTCCTTCCTATCTCGACCACGTAATAAATACATTAACCTTGTGTCCTCGGTAAAGGGAAGGAACAGCGAGTGAAATTACGGAACAAAGCAAGCAATTTTAACTGCCAAGGCAATTTTAACTGTAGAATTAGTTGATATAAATAATTACTATAAATAAACAAATTACTTACGACTAATGATGTCCATGGACACGGATGCCACTTAGCATCAGGTGGGTCGCTTGTTTGCCGGCTATGAATATAATAAAAAAAATATTAGGATAATATTTCGGAAAAACTTTAACTGCGAGTATATTAACGCAACAGAACCATTACAATAATAATTGGTATTTTTGTCAGTGTGTTTGTGCATGTGTACACTAATCTAACGTTCGAACTGATATGAAAGCAGATTTCACTAACAGACGTAGGTATTTATTATTTCAATTTAATTAGAGAGTTCTGTGTGGGCAAAAAAACTGTTAATCGGAAAATCCTTAAGTTTTAGTCATCCATAGAGCGTAAAACTACAATAACAATAATACCGAATTAAACGTAATGTTGAAATTGTACTATTTCAGAGAAATCAATAAGCAATTTAAGAAAGTCGCTTTCGGTTACACAACTATCTTGTCAAAATTTGATTGTTTTACGGATATTTAATGCATATTACTTAAATTTGTACCCACAAAATCAGTTAGTCCATTGTTTATGCTAAATACTTTTACAATAATACTATCCCTACATTATTTAACTCACAATATCCTTAAATTAGAGCATATCTACGTTTTGGCAGTAATATTCAGTATTAAAGTTCACTGAGTGCTTGTTTTACTTAAGTGTATTAAACAGGCCGACTAACAACCCATGCCTGTTTCATCAAAAAGGCTTATTGGACAGTATAATGCATGTTGAGGAGAAATTTAACAAATACTAACTTTGATAAGATTTTTAAGATGTTTTCAGCAGATTGTAAGTATAAGTATTTACTTTTTAAAGTATTTAGATAATTTTACAGGCATTTTGTGCTCTTCATTTTTCTGGTTATTATTACAAACAAACAAATCAAACTAACAAAGAGTTTAATGAAAAATAATTTTGTTACGTATTAAGCTTTGATTTAACTTACAATGCACTTATGTGAAAAATATCCATCCCGAAATTGGTTTGACACGCAATACATAAAATTATTTCTGTTGCCTAATTTATCTCCAACACAAACAATCTTAAAAAAATATAAAACCGTTAAACGCCTGTAAAAAGAATTCCTAACACCACCAATTGATCGCGGACAGACAAACTCAGATTTAGGATATTTAAGTAAAGGTTAGGGCCCAGCTCTTTCTTTGTTAGACCTGAAATGAATAAATATGACATGTTAGGATATCGACTTCCTAAAAATAACTGTCATAAAATAATTCAGACTTGAAGTAGTACTACCCTAGTAGTTAAAGAGATTTCGTGATGAAAGGGTGAGGTCTGAATGGAAAAAACCTTATAATAAAAAAACAAATCATTTAGAGACGGAAATTTATTAAATCCTTTCTTAACGGGTATCTACCGCTTAGACGGAACCACCATGCAGCGTTTCAGACTAGTAGCTGCAGAGTTTTGTATATAAGTATTTAGTTTACATTTTATGCAAAATTTTATTATCTTAAATGTTGCTCGGGTACGTAAAGTATATTACGTAAAGTGCCCAATTTCAAGCAGGTCGGTCCAGTAGTTTTTCCGTGATGCTCGCACAGATGTACATACATACAGACAGACAAGAATTTCAAGAATTGACAAGGTGCTCATCCATAATTTTGCACCAATACAAGCTTATCCAAAACTTTGGTTGTCTAATAAATCTGCATAACTATAACGTCAAAATCGCATATGGAACGGAACGTATTTAAGACAAGGCTTTCCAGCTCTTATGCAAAGTTCATTAGTTTTTTATGAAAAGTTGACCAGTCATAGTTTTCATTTGTCCAGTCACATTTTGTGACTACAAAAAATAGATGTCGCTGCATATATTTTGCTATTCAAAATTCAAATCACAAATTAGGTTATTTAGGTTTGTAGGTTGTCGAGAATTTTTATAGATACATTTATTTTTCTTATGAAAGTCAATATCTAACTAAATAGATACTACAAAACAAAATTAATTGTACTAACACCGCATTTGCCTCTTATGCCATAAAGCGGCATCAAAGGGCAAATACGGCATAGAAGTCTAAATTGATATTTCTGTTATCGTTATATTTTCCACGTAATATTTTACAGAAATCTTCGACTCGAGGTAAACTTTTCAATGTTTGGTTAACAAACTAACTTTGCAAGCAACCTTACATTTTACTTGTAAACGAAATACAAAATAACTTAAGAGATTTATCAGGTTAAAACAAGAATCCAAGTTGCTTGTTTGTTCCCGATCTCTTTAGATTTCTGGCTTAGCAAACTTCGTTAAATTATTGTATAAAATACCCAAGATTTGATAAAAAGGTCATGGCTTCTATAACAAGTGTTGAACGTCTTATTACTAACAGCTGAACATCTATTTTCGATTAAAGTAAAAAAGAAGAAGATCGCTGATGTTCTTACCTCGCCACAGACACATTTACTCATACAAACTTAATTTATATTGCTACCCGACATAAAAGTGGTAGAATGATGCAAAACTTCGGATTGCGAAAAAGACAAAGTATTTCGATTCCGTATAATTTCGTTAGTATTCGTGTCGTGTCATATTTTGTCTGCTCTATTCGAATTGTAACTAAACCATTTGACAAGTAGAATCAGGCGACTGGGAACAAGATTATCGAGGTCCGTTTTTGAGGAGCTTGCCATCGTTATTTAACTGCAATCAAAGATTTTTAATAAAAATTCGATTGAGTAAATTTGGAGCCTAGTTTATATGGTAAAATCTTTTCTTTGCTATTATATATATATTAAGATATTGGAAGAAGAGATGAAAAGAAAATTTTCTGGTCAACTTCGCTTAAAATTGACAGTTTAAGCTCAATGTAATAAAATATTATTATTGATACGGTAAATTAATTTTGCCCCAACAATAATAAAACTACGCTTTAAGCGTAAAGTTAACTCGTTTTTAGACTGATTTGCAATATACAGCAACAAAACTCAGGTGAGATTTCAACTTTTACGGGATGGAGAGTTGTCCGTTTGGTCAACGAATAGGGTTGCCACTGGATGATGACTTCTAGAAAATAGGTTTTGTTTTAGGTAGCTATGTAATTAAAAAATGTTTGGGTATAAATCTCAGCTAACATAAGTCGTTTAAAGGACAAACCGGAGTTTTGCTCATTTCACCCACAAATTAGAACTCTTTTTTTTACCGGGAGCACAAGTTACGATGCATATGACTCAAAACAACTAAATATTGATGATTTTCTCATAGTGTTAGTGTCGAACAATATTCAATTTTCAGTTTTCCAATCTCAAAAAAGTTTGAATCCTCTTTTTATGACTTTCCTCCACTGTCTGGATTTTAATAACATTCTAATGTAGACCCTAATCGGTTAGTAGCTACTTTGTCCAGTGTGGCCCAATAACTGCTGTTTTACAGGTTATGTGATCTATTTAGACAGACGAAACACATCTGTATTATGTACGGGGGACGGTAGAGTTTTGTTTAACTTTAAATGCTTTTGTTTAACTTTTGGCATGCGCTTCGGCGGCCGGAGTTCACTCATGCGTGAAATCTGTCAAGTTTGTGATTAGTTCGCGAATCCGTTCGTCCATTGAGAGGATGTTGGATGGAAGAGACAGCTCTTAGCTCTTTATATTGTATAGTGGAATTTATAGCGGCATGTTGAGGTCTATGTAGGTACAGGTTTCCAAATAGTTAACTAAATAATATGTAAAGCCTTAGATTTGGTTGACCCGGGATTAACGATAGTCATTAGTCACATAATGCAGAGGTCGATGCTGGTAGTGGATCCACATTTTATTATTTATAACACCTTTGTAATTAAAAAGGTATCTCTTGAATAGCTTTGTAAAATCTTGATGTTAATTGTGGTTTCCAACTATAATGTAATAATAATATAATTTATTTTCCAAAAAAAGATTTACATAGGATACTTAAGCCTATACTTAATCCTATGTACAATTATTTTAGGTTCCGCATCTGTTGCCGAACTGGATAATAGCCCGTACTTCAGCATACAGCACCTCTATCCTCAGACCAAGTCGGATTCATTATAGGTCACAAAGTACAATGTTTGCCGAATTATAACTTAAAAACTACAACTAATAATTTATATAAACAATTATAACTTATACCTAATGTGTCGGTCCTATCGGTGTGTGTGAAGTGTATGTGTGAGTGTGCGTGTGTGTGAGTGTGTGTGATGTGCATGAGTGAGTGTATGGGAGAGGGTGAGTAAAAGTGTATTGTAAGAAGTTATTTACATTCAAATGCATTGTTATTATTATTCATGAACATATACCAATGTATTTTTCAGTTACATCATAAGACATTGTCAGCAGAAAGGTTGTTACGACTTTTTTGACTGTGGATTTATGCATTGAATACACACTTAATAGTTTATTCGTCTTATTGTAGATGATCGGGCCTAAAAAGGGAAAGAATCTCTGGACAGCAGTCGTTTTTGCACTAAAACTACGATCACACACAGCATACCATCGACGCTTTTTGACCATATTTGGGGAATATTTTAACCAAGAGTGCTGCTCAAGAATTATCCTAAGTATAAAGAGTTTTCTTACAGTCAATACCTCACTATATTCATACAGAAGTTTCGTTGGATACAGGAAAGGTTTAAATGTACAGACTTTAAGAATTGTTTTTTGCGCAACCTCAAGCTTTTTAAGCGAAGTTTTGGAAGCTCCTCCCCAGGACATATGCAAAACGTGAGTAGCGACTGAGACAAGGCAAAGTAAATCCTTTTCAGAATAGCTGGTGGAACAACATGTCTCAATGTCTTAAATACATACATCAGTTTTGCGAACTCTCTTTGCTAAATATTCGGCATGTTGTTTAAAAGTGAGATGATCATCTATTATAACAGCCAGATATTTTATGCAATTTACACATTCCAGTGGCCTACAATGACAATGTGTATTAGAAATTAAGTTGCAGTAGTTGGGACAGTCATGAGCCACAATATTAATGTGGTGGGATAAGTTGTGCCAAGAAAAAGCCAGGTATTTAGTTTTTTCAGTATTTAGAGTTAAGATGTTGCTTTCCAGCCACTTCTTAGCCATGTTAAGCGGATAAATATGCCTCTTTCCAAGTTTTTGCAACAAAAATCATCAGCGTATGAAATAATTCTTCCTTGACACAACGCAAGGCTTAACAAATCTTTTATATAAAAGAGAGTTGGCCCTAAGATGCTGCCTTGCGGTACACCGTAGGTTACAGAAAGGTCAGAACTAGAAAAGGAACTTATCTTTACACACTGAAGTCGGTCTGAAAAATAGTCAGTAAACAGATCAAGTTGTTTGCCTCCAATACCTATGTTTTCCAACTTTTTGAGTAGTAATGTGTTTCTTAATTTAAAGTAATGAATATTTAAGGCGCTGCGCAAACGTGGACTCTTTTTGTTGCAGACACAGCTGACTATCTCAGGAACGGTAGTTGTTGTGTCTAGGGGTGGCCACGAGACACCACAGGATACTGGAGTTAGCTCAGTAAAATTGTTTGAAAATGAAATGTTGCTCAAGTCCTCAACTGAAAACTTTTAGTTTCCAGTGAGTAATGAATACTTTTTAGTGTCATGTCATTCATACTTTTCATGTTGATGGACATTTAGATTTTTTTTTCGAAAACGCATAAACACTGCGGTTTGAAACGTGCCTACATACGCGTGTGTAATAAATTTTTTTAATAGTTTACGTATAAAAAAATAAGATTAATTTAGGTTATCTTAGAATGGGATAGGCAAAAAAGTAAAATGAACATCTAAACAACAAAAATTAACCTGTAAGTAAAATATCAGTGTTTCTTTAACCTTGGTCAATCAATAAAAACACGATAAAAGACAAACGTCTAATCCTTTTTCAATAAAAAAAATTAAAAAAAATCTAAAGCTGATAAGTTGAATCGATTGCAACGATTACTTGTGAAGAAATATCACCATAAATTAATAACCACGTTGTGATTATAATAAAACATAATTATATTTATTAATCTTTTAACTAACTATAAAAATACAAAAATAACTAAATAGAAAAATCATTGATGTTAGGTTCAATTAAGGAGGGATGTTGCTGGCAACAACAGTGCCTGTTGATGACGCCATGTCATGTCGCCATTACACGACGCAGTCTTTTGCCGTTGTGCAAAGTGACTGTGCGTTTTTGGTGTGCTCACTGTTATTTTCTTCTGACCCGGCTTTTTTATTGAACTGATCTTACTGACTACGTTTACCTGGCTATAAATTGGACTCCGATTGCTTAACGATTAGTAAACAAGAACAACATTACAGTCCTACCATGTCGAAATGTCATGTTTTTAAGAGAGTAACATTCTTACGTGTGTTTATACGACGAAACATGGTTGAATGCGAACAATATGGTTTCGAAGACATGGACCGATGATACAGCGGCCTCCACCTCAAAAGTTCCATCGGGAAAAGGAGCCCGACTTTTTATATGTCACGCGGGATCAGATTCTCAAGGTTTGATTCCAGACTGCCTCCTCGCATTCGCCTCTTCTAGAGGTGATTATCATGAGGAAATGAACTTTGAGGTTTTTAAAGAGTGGTTTGAGAAGCTGCTAGTAGTCAGCTTAGAAAATCCATCGAAAATTATAATGGAAAATGCACCGTATCATTCTGTACAAGTGGATAAACCACCAACTCAAGCAAATAAAAAGCAAGAAATTTTCTCGTGGCTGGTAAGAAATGGTGTGGATGCAAGTCCAACTTTATTAAAAGTTGAGTTGTTAAATCTGGTAAAAGCAACTAAGCAGTCCAAGCTCCGCTATGTAATCGACGAACTAACCCTAGAGCATGGACACGAAGTTATTCGATTGCCTCCCTACCATTGCCAGTATAACGCCATCGAGCTTATTTGGGCACAAATAAAGGGTCATGCAGCGCGGAACAATAATGAACCACCCTTCAGTACAGCTAAAATGATGACTCTGCTACAAAGTGCGTGTGCAGAAGTCACTACAGAAGACTGGAGAAGAGTCGTAGAGAAAACAAAGAAAATAATTTTACAAGATTTTGAACGAGATGTGAGAATAGACAATATTATTAAAAATGAATTAATTATATCTCTGAGTGCTGACAGCAGTGATGAAGATTACAATACTAATAACAGTAGTTCTGAGAGTTCAACTGAATAAATGCAATTTTTTTGTTATATTATGTACTTGTCTTATTTTGCTCCTTAAATTTACGAAAGAAGAATAATAATGGGACAGGGATTCGCCTGATGATTTTAAAATTCACATATGTTTCAAGTCCGTATCGATTCATTCATTTTAATCGATGTTTTTAAGCAGGTCACCTCTCTATGAAGATAAAACTGACAGACGTCAAATGTTACTTATTAAAATGGCCTGACAATAAAACTATTTACTCGATTTTGGGGTACGTGCATTTTATGCTGAAGACATGTCGTTTTATTACGCATTTACAGTCATTAAAAAAATAAAAACTTGACTATTTTCAAAGTTTTAATCAACACATCAATACTATAAGTATATTTTGGGCTATTTATTTTTAAGCTATATCGATCGATGTCTTACTTAGTCAGCTGCTTCTTAGTGAGATATTATACTGTTACCTTTACCTCTTTTATTTTACGCGAGCGAAGCCGCGGGCAAAACACCCTTTCACACACAAACCCTTTCATTTTAAAAGAAAAGGTTATTCTCTTCGCTTCTAAAAAAGCGTTTGTCCGTGCCGCCATGAGAGCCTCTGTTGCGCGGTAATCAAGCATTGGGTTGGAATTCCGACACAGGTGACCGCCAAGTGTAACAATTAGGTACCTTTAGTAACTCATTTAGTTTTAATTTAGTATGCAAATACGTATTAATTATTATAGCATCATTTAACACCAACAAGAGTCTCTTACGGTAGAGAAACCAACGTGACGTAGTATAATAAAATATCGTTAATTCGATCTGTTCGTGAACTGAGGGTATTTAGCTATTAATTGGGGACATTTCAAAGCGAACGCCCGAGAGATCTGAGCAGCTATTCACAAACTTATTATTAAAGTGCCATATTAGTTATTTTACTTAAAAAAATATTATATACTCGGGTAAACTAGTATACAAAATATATAGAAAAATTTGAAAGGAACAAACACTATATAATGTGTTGCTGTTCAAATTTTTAAGTCCAAAAGAATTTATTGGTACAATATACATATTTGGCTCTTTTTCAAGCAAATCAAAAATCAAACCGAATTCTGTTGCGCGGTAGCGTCACGGAGACTTCGTTGTAAGATAGGACTTTACTTAGTTGTGAATAAAGGCGAGGCCCGGTAGCTCAACTCGGTAATTTAATTGTGTATCGCAAGAACATCATTGAAACTATTTGTTGTAAGACTAGATTAACCGACGACACGGTGTTACTGAGTGTTCATCGTTTACCACACATCACTTCAAAACTAAAGGAAATTTATGGTATTATTACTTTTACTAGGAATTATACGAGTAATCAATCTTCATTGAACCGATTTGTAACTTTAATTGCAATATTGATTAGGAATATCTGAATTTATATATTAATGACAATGATGAAATACATAATTAGTGATTTAAAGTGATGGATACTTGGGGGATTGGAGACTTGCCGAGCTAACAGATGCAGATGAGATAGGAATTATCAATGTTGAGAAATAAATATTTTAATTTGAATGTAACCCTACTTATTCACTCAGGGCGTTTAACCTCAAATGCAAAAACATTATGTGAAGTAATGAACCAAATGTCGTAAATAGGTTTTATTTTATTATGAATTTGGGGCGGATCTCAGAGACAGGATTGACATGCCTATTTAAGAGGCACCTGGGTCATTCTTTTAGAGTTAAATGAAACACTAATAATGTCACTTCTGTATGCCAAAATTAGGACATATTATACTTGTTATACTTATAAAATTATTTACGAAAATATAAATACTTATAGAGGTCCGTATTTCGGGATATTTTACAATAATAAGGGTTTATTATTGTAAAATATGGTGTAATAATTTTGCACCTATTCAATTTATGGAACCTTGAAAGCCAAAAGTTTTATATTTATATCGAAAACTTTGTTTTTTATTCAGTTCTTTATTTTTAATTTATCCTTTAGGAAATGTCAACCGCATACTTTTCAATTATAGTTTCCACAAATATCCACAACACTTACAATATTTCAGAAAAGCGGGTTGACTTAGTAATGTTTCGGAACTTTGGTAATCGTTTAAAAGTTTTATATCAAATCTACCAGTAAAGTTCTATGTTGAAACTAGCTATTTAAATATAAATAGTTTAAGTTATGGGTTGCAAAACATCAGTAAAGGTGTTTCTATTACATGAAATATCATGGAATTAAACTAGATAAAAATATTTTCAGTTTGATTTAGACAGACGACCCAAGAAACAGACAAGAAGACAGACCCAATAGAAATGCCTCGCTATATCGAATAATACAATAAACTTGTATTTAATTAATGACTGAGCGAATGTAGATGCAGGATAGTAAAGAATAAAGATTGACCTAAAATACTAAGGATTACTTTTTTCCGAAATATTTACGCGATCGAGAAGAAGAAAACTGATGGTTAATAAATTTTAAACCAAGGTGAACGCGCCTTCTATTTTTTTAATAATTTCGGCAAGTCAGCAAAAAAGTCCGTAACACTCTGTGTGCATGTAAGTTAATTAACCAGATAAATAATGTGGGTTATTTACTGAAAAACAACAGGCGAAGACAAAGGCGTATTCACAACACACTGTTCACTGTACTATAAAACTCACAATATATAGGTACACATACGTTTTATTCTATCGAAAAAGTATTACCTAGTTGAAATGAAATATAGCTATAATAATTAACATACAATGCCTGCCAATACTGTAAAAATTTTGTGAAATTGAGACTCAACAGTATAAAAACTGATACCAAATCTTGGTCTATTCACGACAAGACTGTTCAGCTTACTTCAAAAGCCAATTCCATCCTTTATAGTACACTAATCATAAAATAGCATCAGGTTGCAATTGTGAGGCATCGATCAGAAGTTGGCTGCGGCTCTGGGCGGTGGAGTTGGCGCGTATCCAGAGCGGCGGCATGAGTTACCTGTTACGAGCATTTTCATGCAGAGAAAGAGGTAAACGCAAGGATATTGAACACTTTTTTATACTTAATACATTGAATGCTGCCAAACGTGACGTAAAAATACGTTTAAAACGTTAGTTACTGAGTTACTTTATTATAGGGTAGAGTTTCGATGTAAAAAGATGTTACGGGTTTTCTCAAGTTACCGTGAAGTAAGTCGTACTGTAAGTTTAGGAATAGTTTCTCTGTGAGGAAATGAAGTGTTAGTACAGACATTCAATATTTAGACCCAAATAAAATATCACGTAAATTGATATTGTGTTGTGTGATTTATTGTGTATTATAAATTTATTGTAACATTGCGAGGTAAGGGATTTTTCTTTATTTTTTTGGCAATGCCTTGTTTCTTAGGTTGTTGATTACTGTTTGAGCATTAATTTCACTCCTTAAATCCTTACGAATTTGATAAAAGTGAAAGTGTGTTTGTTTGTTATGATTTAACCGCTTTAGACGTTTTAACCGATCGTTATGAAGTTTTACATAGATTTTGTAAACGGTCCCGGAAGGGGCATGGGGTACCATTCACCCAGAAAATAAAGTAATAATCTCGTGTTATATGCGGACAAAACAACGGGCAAAAACCAGTTAAATATAAAAGAAAAGTTTAACAATACACAATACTTATTTTTTTCTAAAAACAACACATATTGACTACGGGTCTCTTTATAAGTTTAAATCAATTTTCCTGTAACTCAAAGTATTTAACTGTACTTGCCAATAAGATGAAATGAAGTTCAAATAAAGCAAGATATTATTTTTATGGGTAGGTATCAAAACAAGCGTCGTGTTTACCGATTTGTGACAATTAGTAAAAGGCTTGTTTGACCATTAAAAGGGAGGATTGCGCGAGAATGAGAATCGAGTAATAATCCGCCGGGACAATGGCAGCCACAATTCATATTAATAAAATGGTCATCTTAACTTATGACCTCGTATTAATCTCGTTATAATCGTAATATATCTCGCGGTATATGTATATATATACGGGAGTACTTATTAATAGCGTGAATGATTTATTGTTACGTCATTATTGTATTGTTTGTTCAATTTACTTAATGTTTTTCTTATAACAGACGTCTCCTTCTACAAACAGTAAATGTATACCTAAATATAATTATTCAATTAAACACTTAAAACATTATATGATTTTATATAATACTTAATTAATGTTTCAAAGGTCAAGTCATTGCAGTGTCAATATTGGGTCTAAGTAAAAAACAAAGTCAATTTTATTTTTAATTATTAAATTTATTTGAATGAGTTTGTTTGCTGTTCGTTTATCTTCAGGCAAATATTTTTTTCGACCACCTCGATGTTATTACTGATCAGCCTTCGACGCGGCCTCGACCCTTGTTTATACATGAGCCTGAGTTTGAGAAAGCCGACTGTGATCATGGGACTCGACCTAGGTCTCCTGAGTGATTACGGCTGTAAAAAAATGTTACCATAGCATTACCTACTTATTAACAAAAAGTTATTGCGTTTAAAAGTTTAAAAAGTGTTGTATTAAACCTTCTTTAACTGAAAACAAAGCTCATTTTAAGGACCCTTAGACAAGTGGCATTCGGCGACGGAATAGAAAAGCGAATAAAATACTAAATGTATGAAATTGACTTATGTATAAAAATGACATGTCAGTTTCATATTAAGGGCTGATTGTTCAATGCTCAGATAACTTTTATCAGTAGAATAATTTTGAAATTCGATAAGACTTTCCGTACAAATAATTTAAAGATCTAAAAATTTACATTGTCGCATTCTATTAGTTTTTCTATTCCATTGTCGAATGCCAGGTCAGGTCCAGCTAAATATCTAAACCACTTTAACGGGTAAGAAATAAATAGAAAGCAAAAAATGTATGACTAAACAAACATGTAGTAATAACTATTCTTCATGCGAGTACTTATCATTCTGTATGGACATATTGTAGATAACTGTTACTGTAAAATCTAAAGGGTTAGGGCTCATTATTTTAAACTCGTATGTAGCCATCGAGCACCTGATAAATAGTTAAAAAACTAGACTTTCATACAAACCTGCAAATTTTCGTTTAAAATAAAATAATTGCTATATAATTTACACAGAATGAAACTTTAGATGACAATATCAACTTATTTACAAAGCACTACAGACTGGTATGTAGCAATTTAATGAACTACACCGCCGCCACGTCAGTTGCAGATTTCATGCATACCTACGGCCTAAGATCGAGCAGGCACTGCCTTAGCCACTACGCCACCGACACTCTCTCTATAACAAATATAACAAAACTAGTTGAGAATTTACAAAAAAACTAATAAGAACAGTAGGAAAAAAGTGGGATTAAGATAAGCTACGTTTACGATGGAATTTGAATGAGCCATTTTCTGCATGAGGTTATTTTGATAGTGGCGTAGTGGGTAGTGGGCTTTACTTTATACGCCGAAGGTCTCAGGTCGGAGTCCTAGTTGGGGCATCTTTGATAAACATATGGATCACGTTATAAAAAAAGCTACGTAAGCTCAAGGATTTGTATTACGATTATCGTCGGAGTTCAACAATGTCAAAACCCTTAAAATATTATATTGCGCTTATGTTCGAAGCCACCTTGAATACGCATCATCTATTTGGAATCCCTCATATAATATTTATATAAAAAGAATTGAAATGATACAAAGGAAATTTTTTAAATGTTTACAGTATAAGTGTAAGGCAGTTGACTATTTATTGCGTTGTAGGCGTCATCATATGCTCCCCCTAATTACACGGAGAGAGATAGCAGACATCTGCAATGTAATAAAAATATTAAATAATAAAATTGATGTACCTGAGCTTCTGTCTTTAATTGGTATCTGTGCGCACAAAAAATCATATAGAAATCCAACTTTACTCCATGTTCCTTACGCCGTACCAGCTACAGACAGAACTCATTTATTACATAAGCATGTAAGCTGGTTAACGGATTACTTCGTGAATTCGAAAACATCGATATTTTTTCTAACAGTGTCTCAAGTGTTAGAGCGACTCTAACAAAGAATTTTTTTTGCCCAGTTGTAAATTACAAAAATAATTTATTCCTATCTATACATATCTAGTATCTATTGTGAATTTATTTGTTTTGTGTTTGTAAATGTTGGGACGTTGTCGTACCTATTTATAGTTTAATTTAAACCTCCACTTTGTTTTTATATTTATTTCTTAATTTTTTGTTGTTGACTGTTTATGTATGTACTTACTATTTGAACTGTATGTAAAAACTTTATTTGGCCTTCTTCCTCTAAATTTCTATTTTATTTTATCTCCTAGCTGTAAGTTTTTTTACGTATTTTAAAATAAAAATAAAATCAAAATTAATTTGTGCCATGAACGCAGAACGCAGACTTTTGTTCTCGAGTTATGGTTGTTTTTTATTTATATATGTGTGTTTATTCTGGGTTCCCCCTCAGTTCGCTGTATGGTCTTCCTTAACACAAGCTCTGCTCTGCTCACTTTGGGGTCAAACAGTTGGTGTGTATGTCTGGGAATTTATTATTATAAATAAAACACTTTTTACCGGATATTATCGCGTGGTCACGATGACCACGGCAACTGCAAAGATGCCGAAACGTCGAAATAATTTTAAAATTAACTAAAATATACGCGAAATATCCGGTAAAAAGTGTTTTATTTAAAGTATGTATCGTGAAAATTTTAGAAAAAATTTATTATTATTTTTAGTATAGTAGGTAATTTTAATACAATGTAAGCTTTTCATTCAAATTAATATATCCTTTTCAATTATTCGTTGTATATCCATGCGCAAGATATGTGAGTAGTAGATTTTGAAAATACAGTTGAGATCAATTTTGTTAACACATATATCTTTTTATCACATTTATATATTAAAAAATAGTATGCAATTATTACGAGTAATGGTGATTAGACTGTAAAGTAAACTATCAGTGGAATATCAAGACGTGTTCATTAGGTTCACGAGGTAAATACAGCGGGCGATGTGAAATAAAAGGAGTGTAAAGCTCAAGTTAAGTAAATAGGAACAAGCTCGCTCAATTTACGGAAGTCGGGATCTAGGATAGTAATCGTAATACACACAACCCCATTACACACTGACATATATGTCCTGCGT
Source organism: Marasmarcha lunaedactyla (assembly GCA_923062675.1). Lineage (NCBI taxonomy): Eukaryota > Metazoa > Arthropoda > Insecta > Lepidoptera > Pterophoridae > Marasmarcha > Marasmarcha lunaedactyla. The sequence continues at coordinate 21,358,853 of OV281341.1, forward strand.
TAGATAGCAATGTTTATATAATGCTGACTTTATTCGAATCAAAGTCAAATATTAGGTCATTACATATGAAATTGGCGTTTTGTAAGGGAGGACCATAAAGTCAATTTAAAAAAAATATAATATATTTATTTAATCAAAGTATGTACCATTGCTTTCTATGTATTTTTGCAATCTGATAGGTAGTTCATTGATCTCTTTACTAAAAAAACCATTCGGACGGGAATCAATAAAATCTTTGAAGGTGCTTTGGACTGCCCCATTGGAGTTGATTTTTTTCCCTTACGAGAAGTTACTCATATTTCGAAAAACATGGTAATCTGTTGGAGCAAGCTCCGAGGAGTACGGTGGATGTATTAGTCATTCCAATTGAAGCTCCTCTAATTTGGTAGCCGTCTGTTGTACAGTGTGTGGTCTAACGTTGTCCTGAGGCAGCAGTGGCCGAGAGCGATTGACCAGCCTCGGTTGTTTAGCAGATAGCTTTTTCATCATGGTTTGCAGTTACTGACAATAGACATCTGCCGTAATCGTCTGGCCAGATTTAAGAAAGCTATAGTACATATAACGTATAGTACGCTATAGTATATATAAGCTATAGTACGTATAACGCTCACAAGTAACTTTTTTGAGTAAATTTTCGCTTGGGGCAGGATTTTGCTGGTTCGCCAGGGTTCAGCCATTGCGATGAGCGTTGCCGATTGTCGTACATGATCCACTTTTCAGGTAATGATTTGATTTAAAATCCTTTCATTTTGTGCCGGTTGAGTAATGTAACGCAGCAGTCGACGCGCGTTTGTCGGTTTCTGCACTCAATTCATGAGTTACCCACCTGTGAATTTTTTTTCACCTTCCTAATTTACTTCAAGTGCATAAAAACAGTTTTGTCACTAACACCGCAGCCTACAGCTAACTCGGACGAGGTGTGCGATGGTTCCGCTTCCACAATATCCCCCAATTCTTCATTATCAACTTTGTTCTCCGGCCGTCCACGGGGCTTGTTCTGCAGGTCGAAATTTCCAGAACGAAAACGTGGGAACCAAAAACTCACTGTTTTCTTTTGGGACAGCACTTTTCTGCAGCACTGGTGTATTGGTGGAACTCGTACTCGTAAATAACGCCATATTTCAAGTTTTCCACTTTGTAAATTAAGTGACGCAAAGAAAAAACCAAAAGAGAAAAAACAAATGAATTACGGTTTTTGCGTAAACACAATTGCGTGAGTAAATAGCTGTATAAATTTGAAATTGGAATTCTTAACCAAAGAGGAGATAATACAGAAGTGGCCAGTACGACAAAACGCCAATTTCATATATAAGGACCTAATATTTATTTCTCAACATAGACAATTACTTGTTCTTATTGACGTCAATTTAAACATGACTGGCCACCGGTTCGGAAAAACCTTCGTGAAGAAAAACTGGCAAGAAACTTCAGGGGTATATTTTTTTCTCAGTTTCTCTTTATGTCTATACAAAATTATTCTTATCTACATCTGTTAGCTCGGCAAGTCTCCCTAACCAAACGACGAACGCCCTCAAACGACACCCGTTCACGAGTTAACGTGGGATCCAGCCATCGCCCTCCTCAACCATATAAGAGGGGAGTGTTTTATTATGAATCTGTTATGAATTTTTTATTTGGTACTATTTTTGCCCATGCATAACCGGTGACGCCTAATACTTTGCTTATCGCACTTTGTTCACTATAGTTATATATTTTTTCAAACCTTTTTTGAAAAAAAAAAGTTCATATTTAAACTGTTGCGGAATGCAAGAGCAATCACATATTTAAACTAAGAAATAATAAAATTATATATAGTTTCGACTTCAAAAGTAATTTAGTTAATAATCCTTGGGCGATCAGAAGCGGCCAAATATTTATACCCAGCCAAAACTTCTAATAATTTGTATCCTTTATATTTCCTTATTCAAAAACTTAAAAAAACACCTTGTTCTGTATACATCTATGAAGCACATTTTAATCACAAAACCAAAACCATGTTTTAAATAATCAACCAAAATGTGGCAGCATGGAAGAACATTCCACAGCGTTGTATGCTTCACGCGGAAGAGAAGGAAACAACAGTCAGCCACTATAATCTATACTACAATCATAATTCTTAAGAATAAAAACAATCAAATATTAAAAATTTATACTATTTGAACTTACCGCCTATCGGCTTCCAAGTATATTAAACGATCATTTTTCGATAGAAGGATAATAAGTTTCAGTCGTTTCAGAATATATCTTGTATTTATGTACTGTAAAATGACATGTCTTAATTTTGTAAGCGTGTGACTATGCGTGTGTGTGACTATGCTTTTGACCAAACCGCAAATGCACCAAATTAAATTAACAAATGTTATTGCAAAGTTATAAACTGTATCTAAGCTCAAATGTACTGATAAAAGAAAATCTATAGATTTAGAAATATTCCGAAGCCACCCCTCACCAAAGGACACGCAGCCTTACCAGACTGGCAGATGCAAATGCTCCGCTGCACTCAGGCTTGTAATAAACCTTCTCAGCTACCTGTGGGGAGTTTTTAATTTAATCTCTTTAGCGTTAACCACAGTTGTATGAGTTGTATTTCAGGCAACTTCATGAAGTGCTTGACAGTTGGTGTCCAAGTTGAAGTTCTGGTTTTCATTGTAACAATATTGAATTTCTATCTGAAGATTAAATTTTAGTATCCTATTTGTATCGACCTAGTATCTTCATACACATTAGAATTAAACGTATATATATATATACATATATATATATAGATCTTTGAATATGATTTAAAGTTTTTGTCTGACGGTTCACAGCATGTTCATTTTCGATATATAGCGTTTCAGATATCACGTCAAAGTAATAAAATCTTTTATTCCTCTTACTTTACCATTTCAACGATCATAAGTTATCGATTTATCTTGCGTTCTCTTGTATAAAAGCTACCGAAGTTATAAGTTATGATTCATATGAGTTGAGAACGCCGTGAATAAATTAAGGTTTATAAAATAAATATTCTGGGAATTCGTTTTACTTTTTATTTGTCCTTGAACTTAACATTGCTCTTACAATTAATAAAGACAGTTTTATGTCATAAAATGTCAAAGTTAAAGATTTTCCTAATTTCTGTTGTTAAATAATATAGAATTTAAGTGGATATTTGAAACGACATGTACAGTGTGTGTGTGTGTGTGTGTGTGTGTGTGTGTGTGTGTGTGTGTGTGTGTGTGTGTGTGTGTGTCGATGAAAAGAGGGCCTGTTAGATACTGTCGGGTTTTTATAACTAACCTTACAATACCCGGTGACTCGACTCTATCAGGCGCTGTTGCTATGACGCGCTACCCAGATGGCGCTTTTATTTAGCTTGTACTCATGACCGATTGCAATACTATGAAGCGACACTTCGTACTCATAAAATCCAAGCCGCGCTCCACACTCATGACATACATATTTTATTGCAGTTATTTTTCATTCTCTTTTCTTTAGTTCATATGGAAAAGTTTAAACGAAACGAATAAGTGACATGAGTTTAGGGGAACGCGGTGCGGCGGAGATCGGCAGTGGAATTAGAAATAACCCACCTTTATAATTGAATAATAATAATAATAATAATAATAATCCCCAGACAAACACACCAACTGTATGGCCCCAAAGTAAGCAGAGCTCGTGTTATGGATGACCATACAGCGAACTGGGGGGGAACCCAGAATAAACATAAATATATAAATATCAACAACCATGACCCGAGAACAAACATCTGTGTTCATCACACAAGTGAATGCCCCGGCCAGGACTCGAACCTGGGACTTCCGGCGTATGAGACAGGGCTACTGACCACTACGCTACTCGGTGTGAATAGGTGTAACTAATAGTCTTAACTTATATTAACTTAATAAATTTTCATGCAGTCTTTCAAATATGTGATAATAATACCACATTTATTGTGTTTGCAGATAAATAAAACTAAATTGTGTTTTGTTTGCATCATTAGCTGTTATATATGATATAAAATGTCAAAAATGAATTAATTCTTCCCAAAACTGACGCTCAACTTCCGAAAAACAAGGGTAAGTACTCAGACTGTCATACTACACTGCTATTATCAAAACTTTCACCAACGCCGTCTATCGACAGATAAAGAAGTCTAGAATGGCATCTGGAAACCGCTGATTCCAACTCGCACACCACCGAGCTTATCGAGGGAAACAGTATAGTTAAGGATAAAGGTTACAAGGATAATTGTCTGCTCGCACACTTATAGGCATTGCGTTACATAAATATATGAAACAAGTATTCAAAACTTTGTCCCTTTTTCTTCCCGATTTCCCAGTGTGTATTTATGTAAAGACCGCGGCACAGAAGATGCGGAAACTTTTGACAATTACAGCGATGTAGTTGCGATATAAAAAACAAACTGTCCCTTTTTGTGGTAAAACGGAACGTGACCAGCGCGAGCTGAAACAAGCGGGATAAGGCGTTTTACGATGACTCGCGGACTTCTTAAATGTTGGGTCAGACTTTTTGTATTTGTGAAATGGGATATTTTTATTCATATAATTTCTTTGGAATTTATTTTAGTTGATGTTAAATTTGGATTGATACATACTTTAATCCTAGTTCAAACATCACGTAAATTAATTAATTTTCGATTTTGGTGGCAAAATGTTTTAAAGTAGTTTTCTTTATATGTGAGAGAAAATAAATAAATATTTATTATTATTATTCTTCATACTAAAATGAATTGGTTGTAAACATTTGCAAATCAGTAAAATAAATAACCAAATTATTAACCATTTTCATACAAATTTTCGTTAGTAACAAAGCTATTTGCTATTTGGAATATAACAGTAAGTAGATAATATTGATTGGGTTTCAAATTATGTTATTTCAATCAATTTATAGTAATAATAATAATAAATCCACAGACAGACACACCAACTGTATGGCCTCAAAGCAAGAAGAGCTTTATGATTTATTTCCTTTTTCTTATTCTAATACAGTCATAACATCTGGAGTCAGTTAGGCGTGTAATGCCTGTGTTTGAAGACTCCGCTCTTCAACACATAATACTATTATGATACATTTATAAAATTAAAAATAAATACAAAACAAATTTAAACAAACAATTAATTACAAAATGAAAATGAAACATTGGAATTAGCTTAATAATATTATTTATTCAATTTATTAGTTATTTATTATGTATATAATTTTAAGTATATGAAATAATAACCACTTGATATGATATACCTACTAACATATAAAATTAAAATAAAATTTGAAATATAGAATAGTCTTACATAGAATAACCATACATATAAATATAAATATAAACAACCATGACCCGAGAACAAATATCTATGTTCATCGCACAACTGAATGCCCCGGCCAGGACTCGAACTTGGGAGCTCTGGCTTCTGAGGCAGGGCTACTAACCACTACGCCACTTGGTCGCCTTAGAAATGTATAATATGTTGATTCCTTCAAAACACTCTCTTTGGATTGTTTGAGAATTATGTTGAATGAGGCTTCAACATATATTAATAAATATAAATATATTATATATATAATAAAATATATTCTTTAAAAGTACTGGCCAATAATTAAAAAAAATATTACACCAAAAAATGTGTTTCAGTAACTATTGTTTTATAATTTTACTTGCTTTTACTTCATATTTTATTTGTTTAAATTACTTGTCCCTTTAGCAAACATTTCATAGTATATTATTAAAAATGTATTACTTGACTCATGCTGCGCAACTCTGTGATTGGCGTGAGTTAAAAATAGCCAACCATATCTTATTATCTCTGTCGTCGAATTTTCTAGAAAGTATACATTAAATATAAGTATGGGACCGTATAAGATATGCTCACTTGGGAACCTCAGGCCGGGACGCCAGACAAACCATCAATCACTAGTTCAATCCAACTTGCAAACAATGCCACAGTAATTTTTGTGTTTTTTTCATATTTATTTTCTACGTGAAAAACATATATATACATACTAAACACTGGTTTAAATAATTGATTAGTGAATAGAATGCAATTCATTGTTTTTTACTAACTACTGTGATTGGCATTATAATATATTAATAATAACTTTTGACGAATAGTAGTAGTGGTAGTGGTAAGTTGGCCTGCCCCATACAGAGGTTGCAGGTTTGTGTCCTGGTCGGGGCATTTATTTGTGTGATGAACACAGATATTTGTTCTGATATTGGTCATGGTTGCTGATGTTAATTCTGGGTTACCCCCGATTCGCTGGATGGTCATCCATAATACACCATAATACATTCAGTTGGTGTGTTTGTGTGTGTGTGTGTGTGTGTGGTATTGGATAAATTGATAAATAATTAAGTTGACTCAAGTATAGTCATACAACGAATAATAAATAATGTTAGAAACGACTCTCTATAATTCCCTTTTTTTAGTAAGTATTTCAGTGCAAAATATTTATGCCTGATTTTCAGAACTGTAATCGTCTGATTATGCTCCTATTGATTTAATTAGTGTAACAGGATAAACAAAATTTAACAAAAGATCTGCGATAGTTTTTTGGAACTTAAATAATTTACCACTTTCATCCGTTATATTAAGCATTCTTTCATAAACCTTCTAGAAATTTTTGGCTATTGTCAAGCAACTGAGGTGCGTTAATAATCATCTGACGTTGCCTCTAAACATTGTGGTTCTTGCGACAAGTTGTGAGACGACGGGCAACTTCGTAGGAATCAGAGCTGAGAACCAGTGCAGGCCAGTGAGGCTGTAGACGAAGCATCCAGCGACCAGTTTATGAGAATAAATATTTTACGTGCATTATACAAAAAATTTACTCCTACTATTTTTTAAAGTTCAAATCTGTACACAGAATACTCTGGCCACGATTTAAAGCTAGTAGGTACTTATGCGTATTCACACTTTTATAAAAAGTTACAAAAATTTTGTAACGCACCAAAATTATTTTAATAGAGCTCGAAAATAGTATTTTCATAACCAAAGTAGTATTTGCACACCACGCTCGCATGCACACGGAGCACGCTTTAATTTACACACACAATATGACATTCTTTTCCATATACTTAGTTAATAAGTTGGCACACAATGACTGTCCTGAGTGAGCTGCCCACAATCTGCAGATCTTCAAGGAAGACAACTTTCTACAATCAGTGTCACTAATCATGTATTTACCAAGTCAACTAGACCAATGTCAATCGTGACGTCACGTATTTTGATTGCGGATAATATTATTTATGTCGGTATTTTATGCTTATTTACTTATTTACCTGACTAAATTACCGCCCTTAGAAGTAGATTTATTACTTGAAGACATAACGAAGAATTCTCATGCTAAATATACTGGACATTTAGGCGTTCTCTTCAGGCCTTACAAACAACAAATAAAGTTTAGAATCTAAAAATCATTTTAGAAGAAGGACAAAATGTTAAAGAGTTGGAAAAAAAAACTTAGGTTATAAAATATTTTTTTAAATATTGAATAAAATAGAGAAAAACAGTAGGTGCAATGAAATATTTCAAGTTGCTAATTTCACTCTCGCTTCTAGTAACTTTCTATTGAAAAAAGTAAGTCAATAGTTGTGAGATACTGTAGAGAGGCTTATTCTATTTAACCAATGAAACTAATGTAACTGATACTAATGAAAGTGCCACTAACCAATGTATAAGTTCAGGTCAGCCATTGTTATTAAGGAAACTGAAAGCGCATAAGTTTATAAAGTTCACAATAGCACTTCAATATTGTACGTTTTGTGGGATTGTAAAGAAGCTAGTTATTAAATTCTTGAAAGGATTCAAGAATGTAATAACGAGCAACATTTTGACGTGGCATTGTTTCATGGCGAAGTATGAACATGGAGGAGAAACTCATGGCCTTTACTCGGATGAAATTGTCTTGTTTGTAAATTAACGAGTATATAATATCTTTGAAGAATAGGTGATGGCCAGAATATTCGAATGAATATACGATTTTAATTAAATACCTTTTAGATCAGTGACCACCATCACAACTAAGTACCTACATAAGCATTAAATGTCCTCAACAATCCTGTATGTTTTCATTTTAAGGTTTCCAGCTTGAATATTATTACTTGGAGTTTTGTGTGAGTCATTTAATTGAGAAATGTTAAAATTATTATTGTTTTTATATATGCATTGAAAAAGATCTTTCTTAGTATATCAATAATAAGTTATTAAAAATATTTAAGTTATTGATCTAATATTTTTTGGTAGAGACCTTGCAAGCAAATAGCTCGCATGTATCCTAAGAATTTGTTTTTTCAACTAGATCTGTTGACAATATCTTAACAAACTTGAAAGCTAACGTAACCGAAAGCACTTAAACATGGCGTTCCTCAAATCCCATGCGACTGGGATATATACCTGAACCGTCAGAACTATCGCGTTACAGTGCCAAGCATCTCATCACACAATATTTATAAAGTAAGTTTTTAACATAGATTAACTTACCTTGCAAACTATATACATATATGGAATTGCTTATCTTAAACTGTGTGAATAATTGAGTGTAATTAAAATAAACTGTTTCTTAGAAGTCACATTATTCTTCTTGTCTCGCCTCTCCTACTACGAGTAGTATTGGTTATCAGCTTCATTCTGTATGATTTATTATGAGGAGAAGCAAAGTTAAAGCTCAAAACAATTAACGGTGTTCAGTAGATAGAAATCATGAATAAATGAAGAGCACTCAGTTAAATCTCGCCGCCGGTAAATCTGGTCTTACAACAAAGTGAGTCGATGATGTTGCTGCGATAATGAATTCGATTTGCGATTTCAACTATACAGTCCTGCAGTCTTATTCACAACCTTTTGATTGAGCATTTGATTTTAGGCTATTGTTGAAGTATAGGTTATGTTGAAGTCATCAAATTAAATTTCATTAACACATAGCCTTAGTCAATTACAAATCAATTAGTTGACCCCTCTAAGAGTATGCAGTGCTAAAAATATACTATTTAGGAATGACTATCTATTATAATGAAAGACGAGATAACCAAAACTAAATTGTGCTAAATATGAATTCCAACTTCTCTGATAGTACATTTCAAGATATCATACTCAAGATGGACTGCTAAACATTTACAGCATCAATCACCGAATCATATACAAGTATTCAGCGCGGTGACGTTGTCTGAATCACCCAGATTGCATATATTGGGTAGATAAGAGCCGTATGCGTTGTTTACTGTTCGGAAAAAAATTACATAGGCTCATACCACCAAACAGAGAAAATTACAAAAGATCTTCATTAAAAATTGTCAGCTGACCCGTAGGAAAGCTGCTAAGAATTGTGGTGTGAGCCCATGTGCGCCTTATTTCGAATGGTAAAAGAAGTCACCCGGTTTAGAAGCATTATATTTATTTGCAGTTATGCTAATAAGTGCTTGTGGTTTTAAGTGGCCCAGATAAATAAAAACCTTTTTGAACTTCCAATGGCAGTTTAATTATAGTTTAAATATAACAATAGTTTACACAGCATAAAAGTTTATAAAGAAGGAGAAGAAATAGATTAAGGCAGGAAGACGAACAGAAAAGCACATACAATTTAAACTAATAAAAATTATGAAAGAGCGTAAGCAATTAGGGCTCCAACGGATAGCCGCGAAACGTAGAACATGCGTGAGCATCGAAAATCGTATGGCGCGCGGCGGTCGCGGGAGGCGCACGCGGTCACCGGCCGCCCGTGCTCAACCGGTTTTGCGCGTACGCGCCGTGCAACTTTCTTCTAATAATCAATGTATTTACGCGAGGCTGTTTGAACGTTGAACTGCAATATAATGGATTAGTATTTAGTAATAGTATTAGTACTTTTACTTATTAGTACTTTTGTATATTACATTATTTATCGTTTAAGTATATAATATTATTGATGGCTATTTATTTATGTAATTATATTTATATGAATCAATATAATTTGCGTTTGTAAACTATATTTTATTTACACAATATTTCAATTTACAATGTTTTAACCAGAATATTTTAACTTTATAATAATAAATAGCAAATCTTGCCATGTTGCTAATAAAAATCACTTCAGCTTTACAAAAATTTCAATAGATTATTTTACAAACATACTTGGTAACTGCAATAGACTATTACTGAGTGTTATCCCCAGTTCGCTGAATGGTTGTGACACTAGCTCTGCTTACTTTGGGGTAATAAAGTTGGTGTGTTTGTCTGGGGATTTATTATAATTTTTATTATTGTTTATTCAAGGAGATAGTTTAAATAGGTATTGTCAAAATGTTTTTTTATGACAATGGAAAATCAATAAACGGATAACATCCATACATAACTAAAATGAAAACTGTTTTGAAACCGTTTTATAATATGAAGTTGTGAATAGGTGGTCTGATCTCTCGAACGTTCGCTTCGAAATGTGCCCAATAAATAGCTAAATCCCCACAGAACGAAGAAGAACCCACAGTTCACGTAAGATCGAATTAACGTTATTTAATTGTACTCCAGCGATCTAGTAACCAATTTCCTGAGACTTTAAATAATTACAAAGACTTTTGTCGAATTATTTAGGTTCAAGAGCACGGAACTGTTGCTTATACCTTTTTACATATTTACGAAAGCCTTATTTAATATAATTTGGTTGCTTATAATTAAGTGAATATATAAAATATCTCAAGCACATAAATAGGCGAATTAAAATAAAAACTGTAACTAACTGCACTAGTCTAACTGAGATAATTTATTTATTACATTTTTCCACCTTCTTCCCCATTAGGTCGGAAAATATCGAAGACATAAAAAAATTGTATGAAGGTTAATACTGACATTTTCGGATTGAATAAGATGTTGAGGAAAACCACTTCCTACATTGAAATCAAAATGGCGTCTAACGCAGTTGTCGAATTTATTCGCGATTTTGAATCTTTACTTACAATGAGGCTAAATAGCTATTTATATGATATATTATTTATTTTTTCGACTACCGAGCAGGGCTGCATGGTGGGTGTAGAGACTTTATATAATAATAAGACACTCGTGATTTCATTATCTATTTGAGGCATCACGTTTATCGTATTTTATTACCATAAAGAGTTTGTCTAAAAATGTGTATTATCTCCTGAATTAGTTTTTACTTATATTCTATATTATATAAAATATCTATATTGTCTATTATTCTGTTAATTGATTAACTAGCATGTTGTGATAGCCTATAAGTGTGTTACATACAATGTTTGTTACATTAGATTGTAAAAATATATACATGTACATGTATTGTAATGTGTTGGCTGTCCTAAATAATAAAATAAAAAAAATAAAAATAAAATTAAAATTGTCCCGACAGAGCGTACATCCTGAATTTTTTGTCTTTTTTGTGTAAATTAATGTAGTTTAACTCACCTTATAATTTGAACTTAAATCGGTGCTCACCACGTACTTACATTGGCTTAAATTGACAAGTCTGTTTTTGTTCACATTTTATGGCGGGAATGAATTTCCCATTTATGCCATTTTTTTATATAAATCCAAGCCAGCACTTTAACAATTGCGCCAAGGACGCTAATTTTTCAGACATGTTTCCCTAGCTCAGAAAAAGTGAAGAAAATTTTCTTCCTTTACAGGCGAGTTATAATATATTTTATCTTCATTCTGTTTTTCTATTGTGATAGAAAATTCACACATGGTGGAAAAGTATTAAGAAATTTTTTATTTATAGCAAAAATACCTTAAAGAGAGGGTAATGAAATCGAGAATGTCTGTCGCGAGGTGAATTCTGTAGAAGTAGTAATTTCTGTAGTAAACTGTGAGTAAATTCTGACTTAATTTGTTTCGGAGCGCCATAATTCTTCGAGAATTGGCGTGTATATTATTATTTTAAAATTAAGTTTGAATATAAGAGATGTCTCTTTTGGTATTGCTTTATATGGTAAGTTTAATTTGTTTGTTTCAAAAGCTGAAATAATTTGTGACGAGAATCTATATAAATTATCTAAGAGTTTACTCGATTCCACTATCTCGTATTAAAGATGTAAACAATGGTATACAAAACTTTCAAAAATCTAAAAAAGAATCTTGTAAATAACATAAATATACAGTTATATTTTTTATTTATTTTTTTTTTAATCAAAAATATTACAATATTTATATTAGGTGGTAATTTTTTTCGCCCTGGTAACCTCCACAGCGGTTTCTAACCTTGTTGCTATCATCCGGGCCACAAAATCTTACAAAAAAAAACAAACATTGAAAAAAGGGATTATGTCCCTCATCTAGATAAAATTCGAATGCTCTCTTGTTGTGTCTTGCTGGTTATTGGATGTTTGCCAAAGTCGATTTGGTTATCTTTTTTCATTGTTAATAGTTTCTGGGTTTTCATTGTTATGTTTATATCTATTTTATTTGGTTTTCACTACTTTAGTAATTTTTGTTGTGTCAAGATGGAGGTCTAGAGAGAATTAAAAGCGCGTCTCAGGGTTTTCTCCTTCTTCATGTATTGTTGTTGTTTTTTACTTTCTTTGCATTATTTTAAGATTTTTGTTGTTGTTGTCTTATAATGAAAAATTATAAAAACAATTTTTACCTGGCATACGAGAAAACCACGGGCTGCAATTTAACTTGAAAAAAGAGGGGTAACCATTGATACCTTTAACATTGACAGTGACAGTTCTTTGTTCACAGTTTGGATGCGTGATAATAAGTCCCATGTCGGTGAAATAAAAAATTTAAGCATTTTTTGTTTATTCAGCCAAAGTCTTCGGTTGGATAAAATTAAGCAGAAGTTTCTAGTAAGTAAGGAGTATAACAGGTATTATTGAATAGTTCTAAAAATTCTAGTTATTTAAGCCGCGGTTCTACAATTGAACATAAATATTTACTGAAGAAAAGCTCCCGTTTTCGAACAGAATATGAAAACCAAACAAAAAGTGTGTTAAATCTTAGATCCTTCTACAACGGAACTTATGGATTCCTTTCTCAATAACTTTAGCAATTCTCCAATTCTTCTTCACTTTATGATTTTCATTAAGTTATCAAGGAATTTTCCCATGAGGCAGAGGTTATTTGAATTTTTTATTAGAATGAACAAACGGGTGGGAGTAATGCTTTAGTCTTTTGAGCAGTGTTATTTTGAACCAGAATACAAAATTATAATTTTAAAAGAGTAAGAATACAATATAATAAAAACAGTATATAAGTATATATTTTGACACACTCTAGCATAAAGCATAGTCATAGATTTCAATTTGTTACCGTGTCCCTCTTACATAGGTTTAAAAATAAGATACGTAAAAATTCCATTTTCATAAAAGTTTTATAAGCTTGTTTAAATTTTTGTTTAGACATTTGACGCATGTTCTATTCTCAATGCAAAATAACTAAACGACAAGACAGATTGCCACGAGAATGCCACTTACAAACGTAAGCCACCATGGTGAGCGAGTACATGACAAGTCCACTGCAGCTAAAAACATTTATCACTTAACTCTGGTAAATGCCCAATTAGTCTCGTAAAATTATTTTAAAGTATCCATAAAAGAATACGGTAAATTTATACTTCGTAAGGCTATAAAGTAATGTTTGTAAGGATACGTAATTTGGTTAAAACGAATATAAAAACGTTCATTAGTACTAAAATTGGCTAGAGCATATTGCCTTAAAATATAAAGGCTGCATTGCATTTGCGTTATTCATACCATAATTATTGAGACACTTAAGAGATGTAGTCAAATAACGCAGATTTGTAATTTATTATTAATTTTACAGTACATTTTTCTAAAAACAAAATAGTGTAAATCTATTTTTAAACAACCTTTAAAATAACAAACAACCCCTTTCCTTTGACAACGAATTACTTTTATAGGATTAAACAATCGAATAAAGATCAATTGTAGGCACCGCCAAGTTAACTCACACCTACATCAGTAGTCTTGTAAATTATCGTGTTGAAGCAATTTCACGGTCCACTGCCTCCGACCAAAAACCGCCTTTGTGGCACCGAGAGAAACATTCTACTCATTTTGATAATCTGTTATTAGGAACACTTCAGTTCGCTTTTAGGATATGTGAATGTCTCTCTGTGATTAGTACTTAGGTACCGAAAACGTAATAGAATATTAATAGAATTAATGAACCTCAGTTATACCTAGAATCTTTTATTTTACTTTGGATTAGGTTTTTGATATTTTAAGGACATTTTGCCTTAAATAATTTGGTTTTTTAATTAAAATTCAGTGATGTAGGTAACTAAAGTCAGGCTATTTTAATAGGTAACATTTGACAATTCATCAAAATGCAACAACGTAACCTTGTAACGGCGGGCATAAAATAATATATTTTTTCGTTTTGTTAGAACTGCACAATTGCTTAACTTTTTTCAATTACAATTGTAATAATGACCGATACGAGAAGTTTATGATTTGCTTTCACGAATAAATCATTCTAGACATTCTAAACAATTTCTGATCTAAAGAACTGAACGTCGTTACAATGTTGCGTCGGTTAACCCTTTTTCTTTTTAAACACTAGGGATGTTATTCTTAAAATCGAAAGCTGATAAGTTGAATCGAATGCAATGATTACTTGTGAAGAAATATCATCATAAATTAATAACCACGTTGTGATTATAATAAAACATAATTATATTTATTATTCTTTTAACTAACTAAAAAATACAAAATATAACTAAATAGAAAAATCATTGATGTTAGGTACAATTAAGGAGGGATGTTGCTGGCATCACCACCTCTCGATGACACCATGTCATGTCGCCATTACATGACGCAGTCTTTTGTCGTTGTACGAAGTGACTGTGCGTTTTTAATGTGCTCTCTGTTATTTTCTTCTAACCCGGCTTTTTTATTGGACTGATCTTACTGACTACGTAAATTGGACTCCGATCGCTTAGTGATTAGTACAGAACAGTGAGTAGTAGTAGAACAACTTTACAGTCCTACCATGTCGAAACGGGGGAAAACGCTAAACAGTCAATCTCGCGAACTAGTGGTGAAATTATACAATTATTTTGAACGTGAATCAGTTAACGATGTGCCTCTTTTACCATTGACACAACCGACAGAACGCGTTGCCGACGCATTGGAATAGGGAAAAGGACAGTAACTCAAATTCTGAAAGAGAAATATGGACCATCAGGCTCACAAGATAATACTTTACGTACACCAAAAAGAAGAAAGAGGGAAAAGAAAATTGTTGGCGTTGATAATTTTGATGCTGCCGCAATTCGCAACCACATTTATGGATATTACTCGAGAAAAGAATATCCTACACGGGACAAGGTAATGAGTTCGTTAAAAGATGCAGGCTTATTTTTTGGCGGTAAGTCGTCTCTATCAAAGGTTTTGAAATCGATTGGCTTTAGATTTAAAAATCTGACAAGCGGAAAATCCTGCTAGAACGCTACGATATTATTTTGAAGAGAGTAACATTCTTACGTCAAGTAAAGAAAATTACAGATCGGGACAGTGTCGTGTTTATTGACGAAACATGGTTGAATGCAAAAAACGGTTTCGCGGACATGGACCGATGATACAGCGGCCTCCACCTCAAAAGTTCCATCGGGAAAAGGAGCCCGACTTATTATATGTCACGCGGGATCAGATTCTCAAGGTTTTATTCCAGACTGCCTCCTCGCATTCGCCTCCAGAACTACAAGTGATTATCATGAGGAAATGAACTTTGAGGTTTTTAAAAAGTGATTTGAGAACCTGCTAGTAGTCAGCTTAGAAAACCCATCGAAAATTATAATGGAAAATGCACCGTATCATTCTGTACAAGTTGATAAACCACCAACTCAAGCAAATAAAAAGCAAGAAATTGTCTCGTGGCTGGTAAGAAATGGTGTGGATGCAAGTCCAACTTTATTAAAAGTTGTGTTGTTAAATCTGGTAAAAGCAACTAAGCAGTCCAAGCTCCGCTATGTAATCGATGAACTAGCCCTAGAGCATGGACACGAAGTTATTCGATTGCCTTCCTACCATTGCCAGTATAACGCCATCGAGCTTATTTGAGCACAAATAAAGGGTCATGCAGCGCGGAACAATAATGAACCACCCTTCAGTACAGCTAAAATGATGACTCTGCTACAAACTGCGTGTGCAGAAGTCACTACAGAAGACTGGAGAAGAGTCGTAGAGAAAACAAAGAAAATAATTTTACAAGATTTTGAACGAGATGTGAGAATAGACATTATAATTAAAAATGAATTAATTATATCTCTGAGTGCTGACAGCAGTGATGAAGATTACAATACTAATAACAGTAGTTCTGAGAGTTCAATTGAATAAATGCAATTTTTTTGTTATATTATGTACTTGTCTTATTTTGCTCCTTAAATTACGAAAGAAAAAATAATAATGGAACAGAGATTAGCCTGATGATTTTTAAAATTCACATATGTTTCAAGTCATTATCGATTCATTCACTTTAATCGATGTTTTTAAGCAGGTCACCTCACTATGAAGATAAAACTGACAGACGTCAAATGTTACCTATTAAAATGGCCTGACTATAAAATTTTGAGTAATATATACAAAACTTCTTCAACATTATATTTCGTTATAATCTTATATAGAAAATTCTTGAATACTATGTCTATTTATTAAAATTGGAGTGAATGTAATAAGAACATAATAGATAACTGATCTATACAGTAGATCCAGCAGACCTGCAGCCCTATGAAGCCCTAGCCATAGCGAAGCCGTCCTACAAATCCATGTGAATGCTTTTCTTCCTAATATGAGACCTGAAGACAAAAGTCATATCTCTTTACCAATGAATTTCGACAAAAGAAATAAGACAATATGTTTTCTTTCTCTAACACGAGGCAAGGCAAAGGAATCTTCGAAGACATTCAGTTTTTCGTCAAAATTGCTTTTGGATTGTTATGTAAGATTAATTTTGTATTTCAGTTCCAATTGAGTCATAGGTAAGCTTTTAGAAGTATTATTACATTTCTTTCATTACTTGGGCTTTTTCATTTTTTATTACTGAAATTTAAAGTAAACTAACAAACTACTTTCTTCTACTTCTATAATGGTAAAGTTCCAAATAACTTGAATGATTTTGGAACATTATACATGAACCAAGTTTAATATTGTTTTTCTTTGGTTGCAAAGTCTTAAGTCTTCAATACATCTAAGTAGATATCATTGAAATACTATGTGAAATACTATGTACTGTAGAAACTTTGTCTTCTTTTCGTTCATTCATTCATTCTTCGCGACTCACGCTAGAAACAAAGAGCTTTATTCCACTTGAGAATTGTTATGTCTTTTAAAGAAAAGACATAGCGAAGAATTATCATGTTAGACCTGCTGTTCGTGTTTATATATTTTAAGCTTGTAAGGCTCATAGGTACCTAATTTGATTTATGAAAGTTTGCATCAATCTTGCATGCAACCACAATTGAACGAGGAAGCAATTATTCCTGCTTGTAACTATATTTTTCGAAGTAAACAAAATTTTTTTAATAAAACAATCACTCCACCGTAATTACTTTTTCACCACAGAAAACTTGAAAATGTCCGTAGCAAACAAACTTTGGTGCTTTGTGAAGTTCTATAGTCAATGGTAGGTTCCGTAATAATGCCTAATGCTTAAACGAGCAAACTTGCGCTGGCACTGCTCTACTTTCAGACTTTTGTCCAATGTACGCCTACACAGCTATTTGTCTGTTGGACCTTTTGACTATTCTGCATCTTGGGTTCTAAAATTGTAATAAAACTCATATTTTCGTTGTTCACTACAAGAGAGTTTGACTTTTGAGAGCATGTGAGAAATCTATCAAGACCGTTGCAAAATTTATGCAATAATTGCAGGGTTTTCGTAGAAGAAAAATGTATTTTAATCTCATTGTGTTTAAATAATAAATAAAGTATCGAGCATATTTGAAGTTTCATAATTTTGTTTATTATTATAACGCTTATCGTTAGGTAAAGAAATAGACATCTTAAACGATGTTAAACATAAAGCCTAAAAATGTTACCGACAAAGTACTAGTCGATTTTTGTCCAAATTCACAACAAGTGACTCATAACTTCCCCCTGATAGTTAAGTTACTGATAATCCATACGGCATGGCCGTAAACTCGTTTGCGATTGGCTCGATCATATCGTTCTCTTGAAATTCAAAACGTAGGTATTTTTTTAAATTAACAAATATAGGTAGGAGTAGGTATGATCTTTCTTGTCTATGTTAGCTAAGAAACCATTATGGGGAATTAATTTAGAAGCTGTTTTATAAGATTTCATTTTAAAGGGTACTTTTTCTACAAAATTGTATAATTTTATTTATTTATTTTTTTTGTTTAGTACGAACCATTTTTCACCGTTGAGTTTAGCCGCTAAAAGTATTTATTTATTATATTTGTTTGATATAAACTGGTCGTTTGAGGTACAACAAGGTTTTATAGCCTCTAAGGCTAACAATTTATTAATTGCTATTATCATATTTCGTTTTTCACTATGCGACAAAATATGTTTGGGAGGAAATACCTACTAATGTACGTTTATCATGAAATGGAATTGAGAAACAGAATTTTGTCTATTTTAAAATCGTTTCATTATTTGCTATTTTAGGCCAATAATCGTAAAAGTAACGGATTCGACCATAACCATAATTCAGGTACACGCAACCTGAATTATGGTTGATTAGGTGCACGAGTCCCGGACTGGTTGAATTTCGCGTTGAATGCTGAATTCAAATGTGGACGCCGAAGTGGAGGCACTTGCCCTTTCCATTGACGTCGCCCCCCCCCTGTTTGACGGGTAATGAGGAGGTCCCGTCCAGTTTCCCGACTGGGTTGACCGGTTGCCTGTCGATGTTTGGGAAGTACTTAGATAGTTTCAGTGTACTTTTTTATTATTATTATTATTATTAATTTTTTTTTAAACTTTAGTTTCTCCTTTTTCAAGAAGTAAATTCATCACCCTTTTTTCTGATTCGGTTATTCCATAACTGGAGCTCCTTAAGCCCCGAGGTTATAAAGAACCTCTGGATCCATGTCGGAAATAATTCTCCCGACTGGCCCGGTTAATTCTGGGAGGTCGACGGTTCCAGATTACGGAGCGTCTTCATAGAGGGCTCAGGTATTGCGGTAACCGAAATCATGGTTCATCATTAAATTTAAATAATTTTAATGACGACATTTGAACAAAAATTTAGATAATAGAGTATTACGTAATACAGCTATCGTGTTAAATCACTTTCAGACTGCACGCATTTTCTGTATTCGTATTAAAATTTTAATACATTATTGAAAAAAAAAGTCAAAGATACGAGATACGAAAGATACGAGTACTATACAGCATTAATCGGAATAAGAAACATCAGGTAGAAGACTACCAGGAATTTATGCGGACATATAATAATAAATAAATAAATACTTCTAACAATCACACAACATTATCTAGCCCAAATTAAGTATCATTAAAGAACTTGTGTTATGGATACTAGATAACGGATAAATAAACTTAAGTAATATATAAACACGCAAAGATATTTTATTTATATATTATAAATACACTTCAATAAACGTAAATACACATCCATGACTAGAAAGCAAATATAATAATATATCTGCCCCTACTAGGCTACTATTCGAACCCGGGACCTCTGGCATGGAAGGCAAGGCTACTTACCTCCACACCAAACAGGCCGTCATAACGTGTAGGCGTAACATAAGTCAGGCGGATAACGTGATATATCTATAATAGATTACACGTATTTTCTGCATCTTTTCGAAGTTACCTAGTAACTTAAAAGGACTACCTCTTTAATTATGTACTATCCGAAGAATGAAACGACGAAATATAATAACTACTTTAGTTAAGGTAAAATAAAGAGCTCAAGCCAGCTTAATCGATGATACGAAAAGCAATAAAAATACTTATGTGAATAAAGGCGTGCTGGCAGAAACTAGCCCCTTCCATTGTCATCGGTGCCTCTGTCTGTATATAAAAAAGGTTTGTTTACCAACGCACACAAGCGTCAGTCTCGGTCTGCGTGCGTTCTCGAGCGCACGTCGATCGCAGACGCCTTCCCGCTCTTTTAGCCCCCGCGCTAATTGAGCACCCAAATTTCATAGTTGTTTACCGTACTAAGTTTCTAACGCCGTTTTCACGGCGGTCAGTGGCTCGTTAACCGTACTTCTAATAAGTTTCTAACGCCGTTTTCACGGCGAATAGTGGCTTGTTAACCGTACTTCGTGGAACGTGAGCTTCGTCGACGGGAATTCGTTGTTCCAGGACTTCAAGTGCCGTGTTCGAGTAAGTTATCCGCGTCGTTCTCAACCGCCCTACTGCGTGTAGGGTGGTTTTAGGAAGTTAGTCATCGTTGTTAGGTTCATATATTGTCCCTCCCCAACCCCTCCGCAATGGCTTCCCTAAGCTTTGATGAGATTAGGAAGAAGTTAGCTGATAGTATCGGTGCTGAAGGCATATATATAAATGCTGACAAGTTCCGTTTCCTTGATTCTCTTATCCCGCATATCATGGCGTTAACTCCACCAATGGCCCCTCAGGCCACCCCAGTCCCCCAGACCCCTCAGGTCTTAGACCCTCCCGCGTCCCCTTCCTCCAGTGACATGGAGTGCGAAGAAATCGCCCCTCCGCGCCGCAAGCGCGCACCCGCGACCGAGTCATCCTCGGATGCCACCCCAACTGGCCCTGATGAGCCTCCCTCTTTCACCCTTGTTAAGAAGCGCTCTAAGAAGCGCTCGAAACAAGACCCGGCGCCCTCGGCGCCCGTCCCTACACCCCCTGCGGCGTCTTCAACGCCAGCTGCCCCGGTGTCTTCAACACCCGCTCCGGCCCCGACTTCTGTCAAGGCCAAGGTCCCACCACCCATTTTCCTTCGGGAAAAGGGTAAATGGACTGAGGTCTCGACATTGTGCAATGAGCACAAGATCCTTTACACCCGAGCGGTAAACTCGGGTGAATCTATTAAAATCACTGTCTCGTCGATAGACGGTTTCCGAGCTTTGACTAAGCTCCTCACCGATAAGCAATATGCTTATCACACTTATGCTCTGTCAGAAGAGCGTAAGATCAGAGCGGTACTCAGGGGAATCCCGTTCGAATTATCGAACGAGGCCATCCTGGAGGATCTGCAGTCCCAAGGCTTCCCGGCACTCGCGGTGCATAAAATGCACAGCAAGTACGGGAGGCAACACCCTCTCGCTTTGGTGATTCTCGCCAACGTCCCCAAGTCCAGAGAGATCCTGAAAGGGGTTAGCTCTATTTGCGGCCTCTCTGGGATCTCAATCGAGGCGCCTCATCGCCGCGGTCATCCCGGCCAGTGCCATCGGTGCCAGTTGTACGGGCACGCGGCAGCCAACTGCCGCGCACCGCCCAGGTGCGTCAAGTGCCTGGTCCCGCACTTCACTAAGGAGTGCAATCGCACTCCTGAAACTCCCTCTCCTCCCGATTGCGTGCTTTGTGGCCAGTCCGGCCACACCGCAAACTACAGGGGCTGCCCTCGTGCACCCCGTTGTATGCGCTCCAATTTCAAAAGGGCGGCTCCCAAACAGGCCCCGCGCCTTTCTCAAGAAAACTTTCCGCCGCTGCGTAGCCGGGTTCCTCCGGCTGCAAAGCCTACTCAGCCCAAGCCTGCTCCAGAAAACTGGAGGCAGCGTCCCGCATCGAATCCCATCCCGGCTCCTCGCCCATACAAACCCACTCCTCAATCCTCCGTAGCAGACGATATGCGTATCGTCTGCGACGCAATTAAAAATGTCGATGTTAGTGAAATCGCAGTCTTAGCCCGTAAACTTAGGGCTTCACGTACTCCGACAGAGCGTTTGCTAGCTCTGGCGGAGCATAGTTCCCTTCTCAATTCATTGTAGGTTCATTTAAATGAATTGATCCCTAAATCATGCTTCGGCCGACCTCTGCCCAGCCCCGGCTTCACCGGAGGCTGCCCAGAACGGCCACCAACTCATGTCCCTTTGAGCACCTTCAGTGCAACTTTCACTACAGGCGGAAGACCCGCTAGCGGGTCTCCGCCAGCGCGCCCAACTTCCCGACGGGTGTCGCTTCCGATGAAGGCTAAAGGTATACGCTTACCACAGCCAACAGGTGGTTTTTAGTGGGTAGGTGCCATTCTGGTGAGTCCCACATAACCCCCCCGCAGAGGAATTTACCTGCGGGCGGGTATGCATGACGCATCTTCCACCTCCCTCCTGTGAGGGTGCCTCGGCAGCAAAAAAAAAAAAAAAAAAAACCAACGCACAGACGTCTTAAGCTCTCCCGCGTCTCCCGCCTCGTCCGAGATGGACTGCGAATCGGTCGCATCCTCTCACGCGTCGCGTCGTAAGCGTACCGCTCCCGGGAGCGACTCCGAACCCGCGTCTGATACGTCGTCAGATGCCGTCACCTTAACCGGCTCTCCTGAGCCCGCGTTTCAACTCGTCGCCAAGCGCTCCAAGAAGCGCTCTAAGAAAGCTTCGGTATCTTCAATACCCGAGCCCTCCCCGGTGTCTTCAACACCAGCCCCCGCGCCGTTAAAATTGCTCGTAGTAACCGCGTCTCCGTCGGTCACATCGAAGCCAGCGACGCGCTGCGCTCCCGTCCCGCCGAAGCCTCAGCTCCCTCCGCCCGTCTTCCTGCGTGAAAAAGCGCGCTGGACCGCGGTTTCAAACTTGTGCAAAGTGCACAAAATTAATTATTTAAAAGCCGCCAACGCTGGCGATACAATCAAGATTCAAATAGCGACCGTCGACGACTTCCGCTCGTTTACCAGGTTACTCGGATTAAACCAAATCGCGTATCACACCTACGCCCTCCCGGAGGAGCGTAAGATCCGCGCAGTACTACGGGGCGTCCCGTTCGAACTCAGCAACGAAGACATCCTCGATGACCTTAAGTCTCAGGGTTTCCCGGTCACAGCAGTGCACAAGATGCACTCCAACCGCGGTAGGCGTTTTCCCTTAGCGTTGGTAATCCTGTCGAATACTCCCAACTCGAGGGAGATCTTTAGAGAGGCTCGCACAATTTGCGGACTCTCAAATATCTCCGTCGAGCGTCCCAACCCCCGTGGTCACCCTGGGCAGTGCCACCGCTGCCAGCTCTATGGCCACGCAGCGGCTAACTGTTCAGCTCCCCCCAGGTGCGTAAAGTGCCTGGATCCTCACTTCACCAAGGAGTGCACTCGCACTCCCGAATCCACTTCCCCCCCTGCCTGTGTGCTGTGCGGCCAGTCCGGCCACACAGCTAACTACAGGGGTTGCCCGCGCGCTCCGCGCTCCACCACCAAGAGGGTCGCGCCTAAACCGGCGCCGCCGCTCACTCCTGCCAACTTCCCGCCGCTGCGCAACCGGGGTCCCCCGGAAGCAAAGCCCGTTCAGCCGACACCTACTCCGGCTCTGTCTTGGAGGCAGCGTCCGGCCGTTCCGCCTGCACCTTCCCGACCTATCCCAGCTCCCGTAACTCCCGTAGGGCCGCGTCCTTCTCCGTCTTCCGCACCTCAGTCGTCGTTGGCTGAGGACATGAAGACCGTATTCGACGTTATTCAAAACGTCGATATTAACGAAATTTCCGTGCTCGCACGCAAACTGCGAGCCGCCCGCTCTCCTCAAGAGCGTTTATTTGCTTTAGCCGAGCATCACTCGCTCCTAAGTTCGTTGTAAATTCTTTTATAATTTATAAATTCGTAAATAATAAATTATAATGTCTAGACCCGCGAATCCCGCGTCCAGTCGTATTAAACCCAAGGGCTTATCCCTAGTATCTTTTAACGCTCGTAGCCTTAATACCAACCTTCCCGAGATTAAACTGTTCCTTCAGAACAAAGAACCTG
Source organism: Marasmarcha lunaedactyla (assembly GCA_923062675.1). NCBI lineage: Eukaryota > Metazoa > Arthropoda > Insecta > Lepidoptera > Pterophoridae > Marasmarcha > Marasmarcha lunaedactyla. The sequence continues at coordinate 21,382,648 of OV281341.1, forward strand.
ACTTATTCCTTCTCCAGGAGACATGGCTTACTCCAAACCGCTCCAGGGGATTCGCTATACCTAAGTACGCGTTTATTCGTAACGATAGGCCCAACTCTGACGGTTTCGGCGGCACCGCTATATATTACAAAAGAGGCTTCCACTGCTGTCCTCTCCCTACCCCTCCTCTCCTCAACATGGAAGCCACTGTGTGTAGATTGGCTATGACTGGTCATCCGACCATCATCATAGCTTCAATCTACATGCCTAGTGGTACCAGACCAATCCGCAGCGACTTTGAGGCCATTCTCGCCCTCGGCCATTCAGTCATTATGTTCGGAGACTTTAACTCCAAACATACTGACTGGACGTGCCTATCGACTAACACCAGCGGTATCGCTCTCCTCGACATCACTAACTCCCTTGACCTAGATGTCATATCCCCCGTCACTCCCACTCACTATCCCAACAACCCGTCCTACTCTCCTGACATCCTCGACTTTGCAATTATCAAGCGTATCAATCTTGACCTAAGGTCTATCGAACCGCTCGATGACCTAGGCTCCGACCATCGCCCCGTTTCCCTCGTGCTAGGACCGCCGAACGATAACGTCTCATCTCCTAAGACCTTTACCAATTGGAAAGGTTTTAAAAATACGTTAGTTTCAGCCTTAGAGGCTCCGAACTCTCCACTCGCGATCTCTCCCGAGCAATTAGATAGCCCGGATAAAATCGATTCATTAGTAAATTCTCTCACTGATGCTATCAACTCAGCCATCAGTGACAACGAAAAGGTTGCTAAGCAAGGCAAACCCACGCTTCCCTTAGCCGTTAGCAATCTTATTAAAGCTAAAAACGCGGCTCTCCGGAGAACCAAGAAATATCCCACGCCCGCCTATAGAACAGCTGCGAATCAGCTTCAACGTAAAGTTAGGTCTTGCCTCGCGGAACTCCGAGACGCTCAGATGAACGATCTCATGGCGAATATCTCTCCGTCCCACCAAGCGTACTATAGCATGGCCCGAGCCTTACGCGTAGACACCGTCTCTCACGTTCCTCCTCTCACTCGTCCCGATGGCACTACTGCCTTCGAAGTCGAAGAGAAAGCCGAATGCTTCGCCGACAGCATTGCCGCACAATGCTCGCCCAGCACGCAACCCGCGAATCCCACTCACATCAAAGCGGTGGAGGACGAAGTCCTTCGCAGAGACTCTCTCCCCATCACCGCCGACCCTGTCACAGTCTCTAATGACGAAATCTTGCTTCTCATTAGAAATCAAAAGTCCAAAAATGCTCCGGGTGCGGATGGAATTTCCAACCACGCACTTAAGCACCTACCGCAACAGATGCTTACCTTGTTAGCTATCATTTTCAATGCCTGCTTCGACCATAGCTACTTTCCTAAAGCTTGGAAAGAAGCGACAGTCATAGGCATTCCCAAGCCGGGCAAACCTCTGAACGTCCCGGCTAATCACAGACCCATCAGCCTCCTCAAGGCAATGTCTAAACTTCTCGAGAGAGTCATACTTTCTCGAATGCGGAACCATCTGTTTCCAACGGATGGCGATCCTCTCATTATTCCCCATCAGTTCGGCTTTCGCGCTAAACACTCCTGCCCTCAGCAAGTCCACCGAATCGTCGAGTATATACTTGACGGTTTCTATCCGCGTCGTTATAAAACAGTCGCGGTTTTCTTTGACGTAGCCAAGGCTTTCGATAAAGTCTGGCACAGCGGTCTCGTTTATAAACTCTACAAGATAGGCTTACCGGATCGCCTAGTCAGGATAATAGCGTCGTTTCTCAAAGACCGTACGTTTCGATTTAAACACGAAGGCACGCTTTCTGCACCTCGTCCCATAAAGGCTGGAGTCCCTCAAGGCTCAGTCCTCGCCCCTCTGCTGTACACCGTGTACACCAACGACATTCCCATCCCGCCGAAAGGCGTCGAACTCGCCCTCTTCGCTGACGACACCGCACTCTATACCAAAGGCCACGGTGTTCGGCGCCTTGTAACCAGACTCCAAAAGGCCGTAAACGCCCTTGGTGCATGGTTTCAAGAATGGCGCATCGATGTGAACCCTGAAAAGAGTTCTGCGATGCGCTTCGACCACAAACGCCGTCGTCCCGATGGCGATCCCCACGTTCGAATGTTAGGCATTCCCATCCCCTGGAAGCGCAGTACTAAATACTTAGGCGTCACATTAGATCCGACGCTTTCTTTCAAGCCACACGTTGAAAGAGTTTCGAAACTCGCTCGTCACTATTTAGTCCGCCTAAATAGCATGTTAGGTAGAAAAAGTAAAATGTCCTTCAGAAACAAACGTACACTTTACAAGGTCTGCGTTAGACCCGTCATGACGTATGCCTCGCCAATCTTTGCCCACGCCAAACCCTCCCTCCTGCACAAACTGCAGGTAGTTCAAAACCTCTTTTGCCGCCGGGCCACAGGCGCACCGTGGTACGTGCGTAACGCGGACTTGCATAGAGATCTTGAACTGCCTACAGTACAACAATATCTCAAAACACTCTCTGAAGCGTTCTTCAAACGCTCCGAAACCCATCCCAATCCTCTAGTTCGTGATTCTGTCTCATATGCTACTCCTGTGTTAGACTCGAAGTTCAAAGTCGCTAGGCCTAGAAATGCGCAAGCGTACTCATCCACCAGACTGTCACGCGATCTCGAGGCCCTTCTGGCCGCAAATTCTAATTCTAACGTAAATCCGAATTAATGCATATTTAATTTTTCAATTTTTAATGTTTTCATTATTTACTTTTCATTTTTAATGTTTTTATTTTACTTTTAATTTTTGAGCACCTTCAGTGCTATGTAATCCCAGCGGGTGACCCCTTCTGGGCCCCGCTAGCGCGGCCTCTTTCTCCAATTGGCCGTCGCTCCGATGAAGGCTGAGTGGCAAAAATGCACGAGCCGACAGGGGGTTTTTAGTGGGTATGGTCCTGGTAGGCGTCGGGACGAGTCCCACATAACTTTGGAATCGCGCCAGAGTATGCGTCAGGGCATTTTTATCCTCCTGCCCTTCCCGCGGAGGGGAACAAAAAAAAAAAAAAAAAACGCACAGACATTCTCGCTCCGATCGCCGCCCAGTGCGGACGTGCAAGACCCCGTTCTCCGTTGTTTGGTCCCTTCCCGATACTCCGTGGCGCTCAGTCTACTGACGTCACGGTTTAGCGTGTTGGTTCCGTGCTACGGTTTTCAAGGTTCTTTTTACTCCCTCTGAGTGCTATCGAAGTGCGTATTTTTCTTTGCGACTAAGCCCCTTAGTCTTCAAAGTGCTGTGCTAAGTAGTGTTGTGCTTGTGCTGAGTGCAGTGTTGTGCCCAGCGTAAGTAGTCTGGTTTCAGTGCAAAGGATACTTAACGGTGACAACGAATTTGTACTGAACCAGTCCTTTTTATTTTTATTTATTTCTCTTCTCTATTTTATTTATTTTTCTCCTATTTTCATATTTATTTTTATCATATTTGTGTGTTTTCGTGTGTATTTGTCCTTTCTGTCGGTAAAGGTTGACCCTAACGCGGTCAACTCTTTACCTGCGTACCCTTTTTTAGGTTTCTAGGTAGCGGCCTTCGGCGTACTACTGTTAATTTTAAGTTTTCCTCCCCAGCCCCCCTACCGCTGGTAGGGAGGTTAGCCGCTAGGATTTTGCTAGGTTTTAGGAACTAGGCATCTTTTATTATGCTTATATTTATTACTGTCCCAACTCTCCCTTATGGATCCGCTAAGCGTTATTAACGCGTTCACCCAGGCACTTGCTGCGGTAGGCGTCTACATCCCGAATGACATCATAACGCAGGCCTTGCAGGCATCAATCGCGTCCCCGGCCCCTCAGGCCTCAACCACGGCCCCTCAGGCCTCAACCCCGGCCCCTCAGGCCTCAAACCCGGCCCCTCAGGCCTCATACCCGGCCCCTCAGGCCTCCAACGTCGAGACCCCTCAGGTCTACAGCTCTTCCTCGTCTCCCGCCTCGTCCGAGATGGACTGCGAATCGGTCGCATCCTCTCACGCGTCGCGTCGCAAGCGTACCGCTCCCGGGAGCGACTCCGAACCCGCGTCTGATACGTCGTCAGATGCCGTCACCTTAACCGGCTCTCCTGAGCCCGCGTTTCAACTCGTCGCCAAGCACTCCAAGAAGCGCTCTAAGAAAGCTTCGGTATCTTCAATACCCGAGCCCTCCCCGGTGTCTTCAACACCAGCCCCCGCGCCGTTAAAATCGCTCATAGTAACCGCGTCTCCGTCGGTCCCATCGAAGCTAGCGACGCGCTGCGCTCCCGTCCCGCCGAAGCCTCAGCTCCCTCCGCCCGTATTCCTCCGAGAAAAAGCGCGCTGGACTGCGGTCTCTAACTTGTGCAGAGAGCACAAAATTAATTACTTAAAAGCCGCCAACGCTGGCGATACAATCAAAATCCAAGTAGCGACCGTCGACGACTTCCGCGCGTTTACCAGGTTGCTCGGGTTAAATAAAATCGCGTATCACACCTACGCCCTCCCGGAGGAGCGTAAGATCCGCGTAGTACTACGGGGCGTCCCGATCGAACTCAGTAACGAAGACATTCTCGAGGACCTTAAGTCTCAGGGTTTCCCGGTCACAGCAGTGCACAAGATGCACTCCAACCGCGGTAGGCGTTTTCCTTTAGCTTTAGTAATCCTTTCAAATACTCCCAACTCGAAGGAGATTTTCAAAGAGGCTCGCACAATTTGCGGACTCTCGAACATCTCCGTCGAGCGTCCCAACCCCCGTGGTCACCCTGGGCAGTGCCACCGCTGCCAGCTATATGGCCACGCAGCGGCTAACTGTTCAGCTCCCCCCAGGTGCGTTAAGTGCCTGGATCCCCACTTCACTAAGGAGTGCACTCGCACTCCCGAATCCACTTCCCCCCCTGCCTGTGTGCTGTGCGGCCAGTCCGGCCACACAGCAAACTACAGGGGTTGCCCGCGCGCTCCGCGCTCCACCGTCAAGAGGGTCGCGCCTAAACCGGCGCCGCCGCTCACCTCCGCTAACTTCCCGCCGCTGCGCAACCGGGGTCCCCCGGAAGCAAAGCCCGTTCAGCCGACGCCTACTCCGGCTCTGTCTTGGAGGCAGCGTCCGGCCGTCCCGCCTGCACCTTCCCGACCCATCCCAGCTCCCGTAGCTTCCGTAGGGCCGCGTCCCGCTCCGTTATCCGTACCTCAGTCGTCGTTGGCTGAGGATATGAAGACCGTATTCGACGTCATCCAAAACGTCGATATTAACGAAATTTCCGTACTCGCATGCAAACTGCGAGCCGCCCGCTCTCCTCAAGAGCGTTTATTCGCGTTAGCCGAGCATCACTCGCTCCTAAGTTCGTTGTAAATTTATTTTTTATTCTTTTTATTTTTGTATAAAATCGTAAATAAGTAAATTATAATGTCTAGACCCGCGAATCCCGCGTCCAGTCGTATTAAACCCAAGGGCTTATCCCTAGTATCTTTTAACGCTCGTAGTCTTAGCACTAACCTTCCCGAGATTAAACTGTTCCTTCAGAACAAAGAACCTGACCTATTCCTTCTCCAGGAGACATGGCTTACTCCAAACCGCTCCAGGGGATACGCTATTCCTAAGTACGCATTTACTCGCAACGATAGGCCCAACTCCGACGGTTACGGCGGCACCGCTATATATTACAAAAGAGGCTTCCATTGCTGTCCTCTCCCTACTCCTCCTCTCCTCAACATGGAGGCCACTGTGTGTAGATTGGCTATGACTGGTCATCCGACCATCATCATAGCTTCAATCTACATACCTAGTGGTACCAGACCAATCCGCAGTGACTTTGAGGCCATTCTCGCCCTCGGCCATTCAGTCATTATGTTCGGAGACTTTAACTCCAAACATACTGACTGGACGTGCCTATCGACCAACACCAGCGGTATCGCTCTCCTCGACATCACTAACTCCCTTGACTTAGACGTCATATCCCCCATCACTCCCACTCACTATCCCAACAATCCGACCTACTCTCCTGACATCCTCGACTTTGCAATTGTCAAGCGAATCAATCTTGACCTAAGGTCTATCGAACCGCTCGATGACCTAGGCTCCGACCATCGCCCCGTCTCCCTCGTGCTAGGCGCGCCTAACGATAACGTCACATCTCCTAAGACCTTTACCAACTGGAAAGGCTTTAAAAATACGTTAGTTTCAGCCTTAGAGGCACCGAACTCTCCGCTCGCGATTTCGCCCGACCAATTAGACAGCCCGATTAAAATAGATTCGATAGTCGATAATCTCACTGATGCTATCAACTCAGCCATCAGCGACAACGTAATCATTGCTAAGCAAGGCAAACCCGCGCTTCCCTTAGCCGTTAGCAATCTCATTAAAGCTAAGAACGCGGCTCTCCGGAGAGCCAAGAAATATCCCACGCCCGCATATAGAACAGCTGCGAATCAGCTTCAACGTAAAGTTAGGTCTCGCCTCGCGGAACTCCGTGACACTCAGTTTAACGATCTCATGGAGAATATCTCCCCGTCCCACCAAGCGTATTATCGAATGGCCCGAGCTTTACGCGTAGACACCGCCTCTCACGTTCCTCCTCTCACTCGTCCCGACGGCACCATTGCCTTCGAAGTCACGACGACAGCATAGCGGCACAATGTTCGCCCAGCACGCAACCCGCGGATCCCTCCCACATCCAGGCGGTGGAGGACGAAGTTCTCCGCAGAGAATCTCTCCCTATCACCGACGACCCCGTCACAGTCTCTAATGATGAAATCTTGCTTCTCATTAGAAAGCAAAAGTCCAAAAAGGCTCCGGGTGCGGATGGAATTTCCAACCACGCACTTAAGCACCTGCCACAGCAGGTGCTTACCTTGTTAGCTATCATTTTCAATGCCTGCTTTGACCATAGCTACTTTCCAAAAGCTTGGAAAGAAGCGACAGTCATAGGCATTCCCAAGCTGGGTAAACCTCTGAACATCCCGGCTAATCACAGACCCATTAGCCTCCTCAAGGCAATGTCTAAACTTCTCGAAAGAGTCATACTCTCTCGAATGCGGAACCATCTGTTTCCAACGGATGGCGACCCTCTCATTATTCCCCACCAGTTCGGCTTTCGTGCTAAGCACTCCTGCCCTCAGCAAGTCCATCGAATCGTCGAGTACATTCTCGAAGGATTCTATCTGCATCGTAAAAAATCAATCGCGGTTCTCTTTGACGTAGCCAAGGCATTCGACAAAGTCTGGCACAGCGGTCTCGTTTTTAAACTCTATAAAATAGGCTTACCGGTTCGCCTAGTCAGATTAATCGCGTCGTTTCTTAAAGACCGTACGTTTCGATTCAAACATGAAGGCACGCTCTCCGCGCCTCGTCCCATAAAGGCTGGAGTCCCGCAAGGCTCAGTCCTCGCCCCTCTGCTGTACACCGTGTACACTAATGACATGCCCATCCCGCCGAAAGGCGTCGAACTCGCCCTCTTTGCAGACGATACCGCCCTTTACACTAAAGGTAAAAGGATCCCGTATAACATCACCAGACTCCAAAAGGCCGTAAACGCCCTCGGTGTTTGGTTCCAAAAATGGCGTATCGACGTCAACCCAGAAAAGAGTTCTGCCATTCTATTCGACCACAAACGTCGTAATCGCCGTAACGATCCCCACATTCGAATGTTAGGTATTCCCATCCCCTGGAAGCGCAGTATCAAATACTTAGGCGTCACCTTAGATCAGACGCTTTCTTTTAAGCCACACGTCGATAGAGTAACGAAACTCGCGCGTTTCTACTTAAGCCGCTTAAATAGTATGATAGGTAGAAAAAGTAAAATGTCTTTTAGAAATAAACGTACGCTTTATAAGGTCTGCGTTAGACCCGTCATGTCATATGCTTCGCCAGTCTTTGCCCACGCCAATCCCACCGTCCTGTATAAGCTGCAGGTGGCTCAAAATCTCTTCTGCCGCAGGGCCACAGACGCACCTTGGTATGTGCGCAACGCGGACCTGCACAGAGATCTTGAACTACCTACAGTGCAACAGCACCTCAAAACACTCTCAGAATCGTTCTTCAAACGCGCCGAATCCCATCCCAATCATCTTGTTCGAGATTCAGTCTCATATACTGCTCCTGTGTTAGATTCGAAATTCAAAGTCGCTAGGCCGAGAAACGCGCACACGGGCGAACCTACGCAGTTAACTTTAGCTCTCGAGGCCCTTCAGGCCGCAAATCCTAATTTTAACGTAAATTCTAATTCTAACGTAAATCCGAATTAATGCAATTTTTTTTTTTTTCATTTTTAATGTTTTTATTTTTACTTTTCATTTTTTGAGCACCTTCAGTGCTATGTGAATCTCAGCGGGTGACCCCTTAAGGGCCCCGCTGGCGCGGCCTCTTTCTCCAATTAGCCGTCGCTCAGATGAAGGCTGAGTGGCAAAAATGCACGAGCCGACAGGGGGTTTTTTAGTGGGTATGGTTCTGGTAGGCGTCGGGACGAGTCCCACATAACTCCGATCGCGCGCGCGGAGTATGCGTCAGAGATTTTTTATGTCCTCCTGCCCTTCCCGTGGAGGGGAACCAAAAAAAAAAAAAAAAAAAAACGCACAGACTCAAGATATTTTACGATCATTTTGAGAGGATTCAGGAAGCAGCTACTAAACAGGCGCAGGTTGTCATATTGTGTCTATTTATATTGTTCCTGTAACTGTCTTTTAACTAACATAAGTCTACTATTCTGCACTCCCTGTAGAAACAACTATCGAGTAAAGGAACGTTGGAGTTTAATAGCGTATCACTATTGAAGTCGTCAAGCGTACCGTTCGTGCGTTTAACCGATCGAAGCTCAGACAATAGGCACCTGCGGCTGAAGTGTGTGGGTATCGGTGATCCTCGATTGTTTGACAACACTAGAACTCTGTGCCCAGAAGTACTGAGTGTGATGTGGTCTATATTTGCATACCACGTAAGTGGGAGGACACGTTCAATATAAAAATATAGTTGTGATATTATAGGTATTGAATTAATAATAAGGGATTTATGTTTTAAGCTCTCCTGATGATCACGTCTTCGAATAAACCCTAGTGGGTAAACACTATTACTGTCCTGAAAATGTATTTTATTTTATTGAATACAAAAATGTAATCTCTCATTATTTCTTGAACAAAAATTTTGTTTGGTTTTATTTGTTTGTATGAGTAAAAATGGTGTGTATATAAAATAAAATCTTATATTCCATCTGCTTTAATATCGCTGTTAGAATTCAGCAAACGGGATGGTATTTCTCTAAACTCAATTTCCGGTGTCGATTAATCCAACACTTATTCTGAACTCAAAAAGGAAACTATTATTGCTTCTAATTTATAGGATAAGAAGGAGGAACCACTGCATTTTCAATATGTATTATTTCACAGCTCACTGGCACGTTTTTTGAAAGAATGTAAAAGTGTGCTGAATATTATTGAATCAAACATAAATTTTCATTTAAACTTTGTAAATATCTCCATCTTTATTTAATCACAATCTCTGCACCTCGACGGGAATTAAATTATTTGTTGCGCTATATATATACGCTCTTACCGGCGTTTGATCTTGGTTTATAAAATAATATCAAACTGGACTATAATTACTTATGATTTAGGGTATGATTTAGTTTAACATGAATACTTATTTGTCAGCCATTTACTACATTTTAGCTTGCCGCATCCATAGAAATGCCTATTATGTTTATATATATATATATATATATATATATATATATATATATATTAATGCATGTTATGTGATGATTATTATTATTGTCGATGCTTCTTATTAAAGAAATCTTATCAGAATTCTTACGAGCTTGAAAAGTGATAGAATTTGAGCTCATTAAATAGCGACTAATACTGTAGGATGGTAAGATACATCAAACGAAAAGAAATCACATTAACTCACATTATAACCAACTGAACAAATATTTTTCATTGATGTAACATTCATAACATGTTCGTAATACAAGACGAGCATGTTAAGTGTCCCATTATATTTTATAAGGTAATATCGTAAATTACATACCAATGTTGTAAGTGACATATTACTGGCATCGTGAGCTTTCAAGACAAAATTGCATACAGCTGAGAGAAGGTTATGCTTCTGAGAGCTTACACATTTCTGATTTTTACGAATCTCCTTATGGTATTCTTTTACAAGTATTTTTTAAACCTTTATTTAATACGGCTATCAAAGTCACATATTAAACATTACAATGGCCTACTATTTCACAAGAACCATCGATGAAGTTTTGACATATAAACCTGACCTTAAGCGAACATACCTAATCAACATAACATAAAGTGCAGCCAATATTATAGTAAAAAAATTGTTACTATTCCATTCAGCGTCACTGGGCGGAAGGTTCAGTTAACCACTAACAAAACCGATTATGTGAGATTGAGATTTGAAAAAAATCCTTAAACCTTCCTATACTGAGGTTGGGTGAAGGCAATATTGAGTATGTGGAGTGAGGTTAAGTATACATGAGCTGATTTTACCATAAAAGCGCCACCTATCCAGTCGTTAATAAACTCTCTGAAGCGATATCTTGTTTTGGGTTTTGCAAAAAACGTATGAAATATTCACAAATTCAAAAAACATTTCACAAATTATTTTTGAAAAAGTAAACATTTGACAAACTGTTCATTTACTAAATTGATCGTTTTATAAGTGATCATTTGACAAAAATACATTTTTCAAATATTTTACATTGCAAATGTTCTGAATGTAAAACTGCCAGTTATTAATTTTTTAAATTACCAAAGAACTCGTTTTTCAAATTCGCAATTTGACAAAATGTTGGTTAATAAATGGGTATTTTATAATTATTACTGTTGACAAACTACTAACTGTTATATTATTACGGCTATATAATATTAATGATTATATCGCCGAAGTACGTTTCATAGATTATTATTTCATGTAATTTATTTTTAATACCTCACACATTTCGCTTATGGCGCTTTGCCGAGTGCTGCCGCACCAGGCTCGCTTCGCTCGCTCGGCTCGCGCACGTGTGACCTACATACAACCTAACTGCTTCTCTTCGCTGCGCTCGTTTTCGCACCTAATTTCGGACTTACATTGTGTTCTGTGATTTAAAATGTCCATGAAGTGATGAATCGATGAAACAATTTTACATTAACCGTATTTCAACGAATTAAAAAACTTGAAATGAAAATACAGTAATTGAAAATACTTGAACTAATTGTTCGATGTATCGTTTTCGATGATTTGAAATTCGTTGAAAAGTTTGTCGGCGAATCAAGGGATCCCCTATAATTCTGGACGTTGAATCAAATTATATTACAGTAATTAGAAACATAAACTGAATTTAAAGTACCTAATTACTGTCTGAAATGAAAAGCTTCTGCTTAAATTATTTATGTATATACAAACGATTTCACAATTTTGGGTTAATAAGGTTATTGCAAACAATGCATTTTGTCAAAAGTTTTCATGCCTTGCGTTGTTTTTCCTATTAACGTATATAATAAGAGAATAATTTGTTAAGCGATGTTTTGAAGAAGAAAACTTTGTCTCGTAATTGTTTTGTCAAATGAATTATTTATAGAACCATTAGTTTGTACAAAGATGAACTTATGAATACTAATTTTGGAAAACGTTGTTGGTGAAATTAAAATTTGCAATTTGTTTTTTATCAAATGACGGGATACCCTTATTTTGACTTGTGTAGTGAACCATAAATGTCCATAGACTATGTTTAAGGAACGGTGTGGAGTACTTCGATACTACATTGTTGCCTGAAAATACGCCACGTGCTGATTCTATTTACCCGGTTTTAAAAATAACCTTTTTACGCTAAGTATCAAGTGTACCGCAGAATCACAAGATAGATAAGCTATCGGAAACTATTAGAACCTGTACTATTAGTTAGTGGAAGAATATAAACCTCCGTTACATAATCAAAAAAATTTTTTTCACACGACCACCACGTGAAACTGTATTTAAAGGAAAACTAAAAACAGACAACTAAATGTCGAGGGATACGATACATTTTTACATTTAAACATACAGGAAACATTAATTCAACTCGAAAACTACATCAATATAATATGTGCGCGTCAGAATACATGCGCTACTATGCAATATTTTAATTTTCGCAATCGGTAACACGGGCGTTCATTCTTGTTCGATGAAGCGGAGATGAACTGAGCCTGCGTTGTATTGATATTATAAGCATCAATTACAATTATTTCAAACGTGAAATTAGATGATTATTTATGTATTATGAAGCTTTGTTGCACAATATAAAATAAATGAACAAACGGCGGACTTAATCCCATTTTGCATTCTCTACTAGTCTAATCGCAGCAAAGGAGAGGTTTTCACCGGAAATTGGGTGGCAAAAATATACTTAGAAAAACGGTATAAGGTTGACTTTGTTATATAAATTCAAGTTTAAGTTTTTATTTTGATTGACAATTACTTGTTTTTATTGATGTTAAATAAAGCATAATTATACAATATGTCATGAGGCTATGAAAGTAATCGAAATACACTAATCACATACAGTTGAATAATAAAATATAATAATTTATAAACGCCATAAACGATATTTACAAAAATATAAATATAAAATAAAATAGATAAGTGAACAAAGGTTATATTATCACTTATTAAATTATCACTATATAGTTACTTGAATAATTGAAAAAAATGAATTCTAATTCGCCGCTTAAAAGAGCGTTTACTGGGTACTCTGGGGTCGGTACCCGGGATGGACCTAATCTAACCTAGGGAGGTCTTCCTAATCCACAAAGGAAATATAACACAATTTTATTTTAAGTAACTTTTATTTAAGATGAATCTATTTTAAAAGAAAATACAATGATAATTATTAGACTATTTTGGGGACGAAGCCCGCAATAGAATTCCGTAAGGAATCCTGTCAAGGAATCCCATCCAGGGATGCCATGGAACAACCTTCCATAATATATATATTTTTACATTTTACAAATAAAATCAAATATTGACAGACTTATAAGTTGCCAGTCATAAATGTCGGCAAGTTTGTTTGTGCAATAACCTCTTTTATTAAATACGGCACAAGCAAACGTTGCAATCGCCCCTCTTGTTTAATTTATTTAATCAGTGAAGCTGATTAAATAAATTCCTATATACATTTCATTCTTAAATAACGACCCTACTTAAATCAGGACCATATACATTAATCGGGATTACTCTCAGATGAGCCCCCTACCGATAGGAATATATATACTTGATCATGTTTAAATTAGAACATCTTATTACACCAAAAATGATCTTATAGTATTTATTCTCCATCAATAGAGCCTTAGCCACAAAACCTGATGAAAATCAGCCAAGATCCCGGCTGGTTAATTAATATCTAAATAAAACAGTTTAAATTATTATAATTTCTCATACAATTCATGAATATAATCAACAACCCCATATTAATTATTTACGTTACACAATCATATGCAAATTCAAATAACCAATATTTATTATTAAATTAATCAACAATTGTTAAAATAACCCATTGAATATAATCAAATTATAATTAATTGATAAGTAATAAATACATTAATATCCCAATAAAAGTAAATTTAGTTAATCCCATTTATATTAAAATTAATGCTAAATTAATCAAATTATATTATCAAACATTATCATTCAGTTGGCAAAACAAACATGTTTGACATGAACTGTCATATTAACTTTAAACTTTTCTGAATGATTAAAAGTTTATTTGAAAGTTTGTAACTTTCGAAACTTTAAATATTACCTACCTAAATATTAAGATTTTACCTGCCTAACTATTACCGGACAAACTTACCTATGAATAGATCATAAAATTGGATCCAAAGTATTTTACTTAACCCATAATGATATCTATAAATTAAAGGATTTAATATTTCACAACGCAATGTAGAGAACTTTTTCAAAATGCACCGTAATACACCTGACAAAATTCTATACCAATACCGTTTAAAATACATTACCTATTCCATCACAACCCTTTTATTATTTAACCCACTGAGGATCCTATTCTACATCCGCGTGTTGACCCACAGACATCAATATCACAATATTATATATACTCGTAAACTTTGGCCGCATAGCTAAATCGGCTATCACCTTCTCTCTTATGGAGATTATTAGGCATGGCTATCGTGACCACGGCAACTGCAAAGATGCCGAAACGTCGAAATAATTTTAAAATTAACTAAAATATACGCGATAATATCCGGTAAAAAGTGTTTTATTTAAATTATCTATAGTGTTATTTTAGTCTTTGAAAATTGACTTCTTTAGAGCATTGGCACCACACGTATATTTATGATTCGTAAATAAAATGCAACGCGGTAAATACGTGCCGCGTGTACCTGCCGCCCCTTAGAGGTTTCTCTTCGGGTATCTAAAATTAATTTATTAAATAATTAAATAAAATACCCTCTTATCTCAATATATAATATATAAAAACCTTTTCCTTATTTTCTTTTATCTGCATCGTCCATCCATTGCATCTCCTTTTTGGTGATGCTGTTTGGATCGGCTTTGCAGGATATATCATCTCGGAACATTGCGTTGTGAAGTGTACATAGAATTTGAGAAAAAAAAAATATTAGTTTCTTATATTATTCTAAAACCCCAACGAAATTCTAACCGTTGTATATCTACAAATGAACGATATACATATTTGTACACCATTAATGTGTACTTTTACTCTATTAATTCTAAGAATAAAGAAATTATAGTATTATTATAATATTTCAAGAAATAAATGTATATACAAAAACTTTGTTTTATATATATATATATATATATATATATATATAAATATAGACATAGTTTTATCATTAGTTTTACTTTATCGAATATTATATGGTTTCAATCTATTCACATGTACAATTAGTTCTTGGTTATTTTGTATTTTTTTTACAAGATAATTGTCACATCCTATATATCGTAATACTCGAAATAAACCTTCATATGGTCGACCAAGTTTTCGACTTCCACCCAATATTCTTTCTGGACAATGTAACGAAACCAATTGTCCTACACGATTTAAATCCAAATGGTAATATGTTAAACTCGTATAATCCAGACGGTGCGATGATTGCTATTTCGTGTCTATCCTTCTCCGCTATCGATAATTACCAATAGGCACAGTTTAAATCCAAATCAGCGCAGAATTTCACCCCATTCAGCTGCACTATCATACCTTCGATGATAAGCAAATGATAGAAATCTTTAATTACCTTCTTATAACATTGTCTTGATCAATCGGCATCAACAATATCTCAAGCTGTCCCACTGACGCCGGTTGAATTTTGGGAAATTCCTTCCTCGCCCGTCGGATGAATCACCTTCTAGAGTCTTTCCTTTACTCTTGGTATTTCAGATGGCTCTTGCCTTCTAAAATTTTCTTTCCGCTATACTCAGTGACGTATATAGCTGAATTAATCTGAAAAATAGTAAAACACTACCACATTACATCACTACCCGGCGCCTCCACCATCTGGGGTCGGTACCCGGGATGGACCTAATCTAACCTAGGGAGGTCTTCCTAATCCACAAAGGAAATATAACACAATTTTATTTTAAGTAACTTTTATTTAAGATGAATCTATTTTAAAAGAAAATACAATGATAATTATTAGACTATTTTGGGGACGAAGCCCGCAATAGAATTCCGTAAGGAATCCTGTCAAGGAATCCCATCCAGGGATGCCATGGAACAACCTTCCATAATATATATATTTTTACATTTTACAAATAAAATCAAATATTGACAGACTTATAAGTTGCCAGTCATAAATGTCGGCAAGTTTGTTTGTGCAATAACCTCTTTTATTAAATACGGCACAAGCAAACGTTGCAGTACTTTCCGTAACTCCATCGATAAAGTATCCCATAAACATGCAGCCTAGATAAGAAAAGCATACGAGATAAATCCGGAATTATGCAAAGAAATATGTAAGCTAAGATTATAGGATGATCAGAAACATCTATCATGTGTGGAACCTAGGAACTGGAATTTACACTTTAAATATTCCGGAGTGTGAGAATCACTGAAAATTCAAAAAGTGTACAAAGTATCCTAACGTGCGTGTGTTGCCGAATAGAAAGTCAAACAAGTTGTTTGCGAAAGTTATAATATTAGTTTCCTAGGCAGATTAAGATTCTACTTGTTAACGCGTTGGTATTGCCTATAATATATTACGCGGATTACAACATTTAGAGAGAATAACATTGGAGAAAGTATGCCACCTTGATTAATGCAGCGTCAAGATTCAACCAGTCAGATTTAGGCGATTAGCAGGAGGAGGAAAACCACTGTATTTGATTATTCATATGCTTCAATGCAATCCAAAATGTAAATATTGTGAATAAAACTGCTCATCTGTGTGTAGTGGGTAATAAAATGTGGGTCATACAGGGTATGTTACGATAATGAAGCATAATAACACAACATCAGTCTGGGGAAGGTACATCCACGAATACAAACTATTTAGACTCCGCAAACTATCGTTAATATCTGAGGGTATAAAGCTATTCTAAAAGTAATTTAGGCCTCCGGTGGCCGAATGGCACGCTCGTATTATTACACTGATCCATATCGACATAATGACATAACAGAAGTCGGAACTTGGTAATAGCGAACGATTTCGCATGTTTATTCCTTTGTGACTTCTCTCTTATCGCGCTAATATCTTTTTATATGATTACAAAAGTTCCGACGTTTGAATTGTTGCAAATATTGGCGTGCTTAAGTATGATTTCCTTGGAGAGAGATGAAATAGATGTCGGAAGATTCCCTATATTTTCTACTTATAATTTTAATAAACGTTCATTTTACTCCATTCTTGTTCTATGAAGGCGAATAAACCGTTAGACAAAAATATTTTTTTTGCTATCATTTACCAACAAATATGAAACGTATTGTTTTAAGGTATCATTAAATTACCACCCGAATTATCAATGTGTACAAAAGACTCCGAGTATGCGTAGTCATAAATCCCGTCTTTATGATAAAGTTATCAAATGACTCGTTGGAGTTCATCTTTAAAAACAAAAGATGAGAATATAATCGATCCGTATCAGCAATTTGGAATAAAATGTTTTTTGGCGAATATTCTCCGAAATAGCTTATTATAAAAACAAAACAAAACCATCCCAAGTACGTCACAGATAATGCGCACCTATAAGACAAAAAAAAATTTTCAAAAAATATTTAAATGTAAGTTTTATTAGTTTATGAATCAGAATAGATTGTAGTCTAACCCTGCGGTTTTGCAAACATAGGCCGACAGTTTCCTACACGTGGGGTTTTTAGAAAATTTTGGATAAAATGATATGTAAATGTTCCATTGTTTTTATTTTTTTATTACATCTTATTTAAAAAAACTCTCCACCAGCGTTTTTTCAAAGTTTCATGCGTCTGAACCAATTTTATAAGCATATTTTTTTGTCTGCAACTGGTACTTCCTCAACGGCTCTTGAAAGCAGTGGGCGCATCTTGGGGCGATCAAAATTGTATCACATAACAAAAACTTCTAGTAAGCATTTGGTAGTGTACCACTTTGCATTGATGCTATTTTAGTCTCTAAAGGGAATTGATACTTAATACCCCGTTAAGGAGAAAACACTAAAGAATGACATTTTTCCAGCGCTTCTCGGTCGTTTCACTTTCGTAGGCGTTGGTTTATTTTGAAACATACATTCTGTTGACTGGCGCTTTGTTTCTAGATCACGTTGATATATCCAGGATTCGTCACCTGTTATGATATCGTGAACACGGCGAGACAAACCTGCTTTGAATTTATCAATCGTATCATGGCACCATTCCATGCGTACCAGCTTCTGAACATCGCTGAGGTTATTGGGTACCCATTGCGAAACAATCCTTCATGGTGAGTGCAAAGGTGTAGGGTATCATGAACACTTCCCGAACCAATCTGCAAATTGTTTTGTTGAATCAAATTTTTCACTTGTAGCACGTTTTCTGTTGTAACAAAAGCAGGCAAAGGTCGACCACTTCTTTTTTCATCTCTCAAATTTAAGCGACTGCCCTTAAACTCGTTATACCAGCGGCTCACAGTTGCGCCTTGTTCATTAAAGCTAACTGAAATCGATTAAACGATTCATCAGGTTCCAAGTTGGACTTAAAGTCGTAAAAAATCATTGCACAAAAATGTTCCTGACGCAGATCTATTTTTTATGACACACAATAGGTTAATAATGCTGGTAAAAAAAATATAGAGGGAAATTTCAATTTGGAACAAATGTATTTTTACTTTTGCATAATCGCATTTTAAAAACAAATTATGACTCGCCAGCATTTCATACATAAAAACTTTTTTTCGTAATACTTTCTGAGTGGCCTGGTATTAACAAGTTTAGCACGCGCCGCCGCGCCGTACGGTAAAGTTAATCACTACCAAACAACTTTGTACTACTAGTATATATTGTATAGAGCATTGTCCAGTCGACTTCCTCTCTCTTCACTCTTATTTTTCTTGGATTTTATTCCATAATAAAAAAAAACTATAAAAAAATAATGTAGTTTCACTACATTCTGGGTTTTATTTTTAGCTGCAAAAGATCCTGTTCCTGGATACCATCAGCTACCTCAGCCATAGTATGCTCGGTCTGAAACTGGAAAGTTGGATCTTTCTATTTCTAGGGGAACGAAGTATGAATAATGTGTATGACAATTGAACAAGAAATAAGGATAAATCTATTCTTAAATTTTCGCGATGCATACTTTAAATAAAACACTTTTTACCGGATATTATCGCGTATATTTTAGTTAATTTTAAAATTATTTCGACGTTTCGGCATCTTTGCAGTTGCCGTGGTCACGATAGACTATCTATCGTATCTATACTACCTATATACCTATCTATACTAAAATATACGCGATAATATCCGGTAAAAAGTGTTTTATTTAAAATAAGGATAAAATTGCATAAAAGTATCATATTTAGTAAGTAGTCATATATTTTCCATTTTGTCGTAGATTCAATGATTCTTCATAATATAAAATGCTGTTTTTACAGCTGCTTTTGTTGAACTACAGTTTGTTTATATTGATGTGAACTATCGACTTATGTGTAAATATTCCTGTTTGTAAATAGTAAGTAAAGTATACAATGATATTCTTAATATATAAAAATCATTGCTTTCAATTATATCAACGGTCTTTACTTGCATAACTTCAGGGAATTGAAAATAAAGGGTTGAGTTCAAAATGTTCGTGCCGTCGGCCACTTATGTTTCAGTAAAATATATAGTTATAATTATTTTTAATCTAATAATCAATAAGGTTAATACCATATTTTATAATCACTTGAGCTAAATACTAATTAGATTTTTTATTTTTTAGTGTTAAAATAGCCACCATTAGAGTAAACTTATAATAACTATACTGTATTGCACCACAAATTCTTTAATCTAAAAATATTTGTTACTTCATTTAATAGGGAAAAATAGGAAAAATAAACAATTAACTACTAATTCATTATTTATTGTGTTAGTTTGCTATCTCATTAGTAAGCAGGCTGCATTCCCTTGTTGCACAAAAACAGAGCAAATGTTTTTTTTATTGAGGGTTGCCGATCAAAGAAAGTAATTTCGCACATGAACCCAAGCAAACAAAAAACACAAAAATAAAATATTTGACTATAAAGTTGACATATATATTTTTAGTGATATTATTTAATATGTTATGATTTCGACATTTTTTAAAGTAATTTATTCAACTGAATATCTTTGTCATCTATTTTAAATCATAAAGATTACCTCAAGTATTTCTTTTTGCATAATGATTAACCTATGGTTCGAGAACCTTGTCTGTATCGGTAAAGCTGCACGCAGTTAGGTATGCCTTGGTTTGCTTTCATGTCTTTTATATATTTATTTACATAATTTGGTTCTGACTTTCTTTTTAGTATTTATTATAAAATGTTATAAAAATTAAGGTATAGTCATTTTTTGCGTAAAGTACTGAAATAAAAAGCTTATTGAGGGCCTGGAATGAACTCAACTATTTATTACAATCGCACCAACTTCAGCTATAAAGTTGGTGGATAAGTTCTACTAGAATGATAAATACATCAAAGCTTACAAATCAAAGTCTTATGACGTTCAAATTTTATTTGAGAATTAAACAACGAACCCGAACAAAAGATATAACAACAATCGAATAAGCTTTAAAGAAACATTTCATTTATCCGTTTTACGATTTAAAAGTTTTGTAATAAAAACAAATGACTTAAAAGTTACAGTCTCCGAAATAGCTGTGAATATTTTACAAAATAAAATGCCTTTTAACTTCAGAAATTGAAAAGTATTTTTGAATGAGATGCCATTCAATACGATTCAAACTTTGACGGCAATTTATTTGAGTAAGCTACATTTGGACAGCTGTGATCATGACTGATAGTTGTCTGCTTCGATCGTACCCTTATCATCGTGGAACTAGGTACGTGATCTCATATTTGCCGGTCGTAGGATTAAAATAGGATTAACTCTTTCGGTAACCCCTAGATTTGTGATGTTA
The DNA here is from genome assembly GCA_923062675.1 of Marasmarcha lunaedactyla. NCBI lineage: Eukaryota > Metazoa > Arthropoda > Insecta > Lepidoptera > Pterophoridae > Marasmarcha > Marasmarcha lunaedactyla. Next base: position 21,403,173 of record OV281341.1, read on the forward strand.
GGAACTTGCGTCTGCTTGTTTGGACGAGATATCTGGAGGTCTTGATATTTTAACAATAGTTGGATTTGCTAAAATTTGCTAAATGTGTTGTACCTTAGTTGTTTTGTTTAGGTTCATGATACATGACTAGGTCGCTAAGCGGTTTCATGAATTTAAAATACGCACGTAGCTTTAGAACAAAAGCAAACAAAATCATTACAAACTTAAAAGTTTTTTTCGTCTCTACACTTTATTTTGTGTATCAAACTAGTTGTGAATAAAAATAAATATTTAAACTGTATTATTCTTATTAATTTTATAATTTAAGACCGATAAGTAACGTAAATATGTTATTCATTTATATCGTAAAGTTGATGGTTTTAGGGGTTTTTCGGTTGTTAATTTGTGTATAGTTGACTGCAGCTCTGAATTTAATTATAAAATATTGAAATAACTTATTAAAGTTAAATTGTTAATCGTGAGACGTATAGGTTACGAATATATCAAGAATACGCGCATATCAATGGGATGTCATTATTATAAAAATCTCTTTATTATAAAAATTATTGTGCTTAAAATGTTGCTTCATCATAGGTAATCTTGACAGGCTATGAAAGCACAATGGCCCTAATCACTTACGCTTCTGCATTGACTTACAATTTGTTTAGAACAGAAACGAATATTGAGTGAAAACTACACAGTTTCGTGTTGACGGTTCTCACATAGTTTATTTGTAAAAAATAAATATACAGTCTTAAGAATTAATTAGAAAAATCCATTGCCGTTTTCTTTAAAAAAATGTACCGTACAATTTCAAAAGGTATGTTGTCGTTTAAAATGTTTTACAAAAATAAACCTATATAACATGTACTTTGAATTCAGATTACTTCAAACGTACATAGTTTTTACGTCATCATTTGCCCCATAGCTTTTGTCACATGTGGAACCACCAGCAACCCTCTCTCTACAACAACGTGACACATCTAGAATCCGAAATGAACCTGAACAAACAATTTGCCACTCTGCACGGCATCCCGGCCAACTCCTCATACTCCGTGTCGCCGCATCACTCAGGAGTGTATCGCGTCCACGAACCGCTGTGTGAAGCTTGGAGGCAGGGGCGGATCGTGAATTTGTGGGGCCCTGGGCTGAAACTCCTTAGGGGCCTATCTAAGTAGGTACTCAACTAATAGCCATGTCAAAAAGCTGTTTCTATATTGATATTATTACATATTCTTTGTTGCACAAAAAATCATAAATATTACTTAAGTCTACGCAAGTAATAGTTTTACAGAAGGCGACCTTATTCTGTGGTAGCAATCTCTGCCAGGCAACCTTTGGGTGAGAGAGAAACCGAAATAGTTATATAAAAAAACAATAAAATAATATTATTTATTTATTATGAATAAGTAAAAGAATTGACAGGTTATGTGTGTGACAGTCATGTTTTATAAATTATAATTTATAAATCAACCTTTCTGCATTTTTGAGCTGCAAATTCTGTTATTTGGTCATCACATTGCAAGTCTTTAGTGAGATCACAATTTATGGAAAGAAGTGATAAATCATTTAGTCGATGGTTCGACATTGTTGTCCTATATTTATTTTCTACATAGGACATCTTGGAGAAGGAACGTTCTGCTTCAGAACTAGTGATTGGCAAAGTTATAAAAATATTTAAAGTGGTATAGCAGTTAGGGACACGTCAATAAGTTTATTTTCATACATGAGCATAAAAATGTCACTGCAAGAGGTGTATAACACTCTGGTTTAGATTGGAGTAAGTACGATTTTAATTAAATGCACTCCTTTTATTTAAATCCATAATCAGCTTATCCAATGCAAAGTTTAACGTGTCCCTTTTAAATATTTCTGCGCCGTATACTGAGAATTCACCTGTAGACTTATCTGAAAATTTTGGAGTAATACGTCTATTATTTATGTCATTGTAGTCTATTTCCACACTATAGCTTAATTTTTTAGCTTTCGTATTCCTTTAGCTTCTGATCTCATTGGTGTCGTACACAATTAACTTGTTGCCTTCACAAATGTCTCAACCAGGGCTCTGTATTTTTTATTAAGTAAATGTAATCTTTCCGAAACTTCTTCCCAAAAGATAATCAAAATTGCAGTCTCGAGTTTCAAGAATTCGAATTCAAGTGCTCCAATATAGCTGAGGTTAACTGTCCGTATGTATTATTTATTGATATAAATTAAAATATTATTATTTAATATAGTTAATACTAAATATTACTAAATTATTTATGTTAAATGTTTATTATCGGTTACCTAATATTTACAAAATGAAGAAATAAATTTAATGAAACATTTAATAAAAAATTTGCACTAAAAATTAAAATCAAAAATCAAATTAAAATATTAATTTTTAACATTTATTATTAAATTACATAAAAATAAATATTATAGAAGTAAATAAACAAACTTAATGAAATCTTTTTAATAAAACTGAAGAATGAATATTAAATTAAGAAAATAATAAATATCCAAAAAATGAATACACTAAAATAAATTTTTTGAATTTATTATTAAATTTATTTAGTTACTTTTAAAATATTAAATAATCAATAATAAATATTTAAAATTAAGAATCTTATAATATTTAGTACTAAATTTTACTTTTAATAATTATACATATAATATTTATATGTATATTATTATTGAATTATTTATTTACAATTTTTTAAATTTGGTATGGATTAGTAACTAGTACATTTTGAAAATTATAAACATTTCTTTAATAAATAACCAAATTTAATAAAAATTCTTTGACTAATAAAAAAGTTAATATTACATTGAGAAAATAATAAATATTTAAAATTAAGAATCTTGTAATATTTAGTTAATAATAATATCATATTTTAGCTATCATGAGCCACTGATAACTGATGTTACAGTCATTACCGGAAAATGCTATGGCAGTGAACATAATTTAAAAATAACGTTCGAATAATGAGAGAATTTATGTTACACTTAATGTAAGAAAATACATATTTATTCATTTAATTTTTCAAATCTAAACTGAACTTTATTGACTGTGTTGACTATCCTTATCCAGGCCTTTTATTATTTTATTGTAATTAATTATTTGCATGCCATTAAAATAAAAAATTTTTTGATGATGCCAAAGAAGTATAACTTCTTACACGCGTACATAAATACACGCACCCAGTTTTTTTAATTTTAGATTTTTTCCGGCAGCTCAAACGAAAAAGCATAAGTTTTAAACCAATCATCTTTAAATTTGGTTTTTAATTTACTTAAACAATTGTGTTCCATATGAACCTAAATCATAAGTGATATTTTTATTTTAACTACTTTTTTATAGTAAGCAATATATGAAAAAATATTACAGACTTATTTTAATAGCCTTCTAAAAATGAATTTTTTTTAAATGAGGTTTATACAGAAGACAGACATATAAAACAAAGTAATTTTTTTGTTCCATTGATTTCGGTAAAAAATTGTGGCTTCTATCGTATTTGTTTTTTGACGCAGGAAAATCCTCATGGATACCCGACCCTAGCGGGGGCCGAAGTCGGGTTATGCCGGACGCGTACCGACTAAAAACCTGCGGCTTCCGTCTGGACACACGGAGTCGGGTCACGAGGTGCTTGCGCATTCTTTCGCGGCCCGACAGCGTTAGCCAGCGCTCTGTGCAGCGCCAGCGACGTCCCGAGAAGGAGGGGCCCTCTCTAACCGTCCCTCATGAGATGGTGCGCAGGAAGCGCACGCGCAATCTCGAGCCCTGGTCCGGAGGTGGGTTCCCCCGAACCCACCACCGAAGGCTCATGGGACTGCGGGAGAGGGAGGCTTTCGGCAATAAAAGCCGCCCTCCAGCGTCCCGTGCGACGTCGACGAAGCGGAAGGGAGGATGCATCATCTTCCCTCGCCCTCTCCGCCGCCTCCTTCGCGAGCATTACGGCCTCGCAGAAGGTTCGCACCGCCTGCCACGATCTCTCACTCTCGACCATAGTGCAAACCACGGTCGGGAGCGAGATGTCGACACCCAATACAGAGCCGAGAGCGCTGCACTCCGCATACCACGCCAGGCATACCTCCAGCGTGTGCTGGGCCGGCTCGTCGAGGCAATCGTCGCAGTGGTGGCACCTGCCAGTTGGTTCCCGACCAATCCGAAACATGTAACTCCCGAAACAACCATGTCCCGAGAGCACCTGAGTCAGACGGTAGGTCAGGAAACCTTGTCGCCTACCCAACCACTGCTGGAAGACTGGAAGAATTGCCTCGATAGTCCAGAGTCTGGCGCTCGAAAACGCCAGCCTGGACTCCCACGCTTCGGTAGCCCGTTGGCAAAGCTCAGTTCTGTGCCCCTCCAGTTCCTGCAGTGCAGGCGGGTAACCCCTGGCCCGGAGCGCCTCCACTTCCAGGTCCCAGGGAATAGTATCCGCCAGCACGCAAGATGCCTCACCTGAGATCATGCAATAACCCCGTACCACCCTGATCGCCATCACCCGCTGGACTCGCGTCAAGCGGGCGATATACAGGGCCATCGACCTCACGATTCCCGTGTAGAGACGCCGACACGACGTTTCAGGTCCGCCGAGATTCGGCGGCAGCCTTCCCAGGGCCGCAGCCTCCCTCAGCAGCCGAGGCTCAAGGCACTCGAAGTGGGGGCCGAAGTTCCACCGGCTATCTAGGACGAGTCCCAGATAGTGCATCGACGGCCTCACGTCGTTGCGGACTCTGGATACGACGATATGGGCACCCCGGGGCGGCGCGTTCCGCGGGTCATGGAAAACCACGGCCTCGGACTTTTCGCGTGCCACCTGCAAACCCAATCGCCGTATGTCGCGCCGGCGGTGTCGTGCAAGGAAGCATCCCTGTGGCATTTGCCTCGGGCAGTGATCAAGGTGTCGTCCGCGTAGCAGACTACGCCGACACCCGGCACTGTGGCTCCTCGCAGCACCCAGTCGTAGCCGATGTTCCAGAGGAGTGAGGAACGGTGACCTCAGTGACGTCCCTGAGGAACACCGCACGACATCTCCCGCCGACACCACCGGTCTCGACCGGGGTATTCCACCGCACCCCTAGACAGGTAGTCCCCGACGACCCGGCACAGGTACGGAGGAACTCCGTGGTATCGGAGCCTCCCTGATGCAGCTGCAGGGGAGGGAGTTAAATGCGTTAGCGATGCCGAGAGACACCGCCAACACGACCTCATCCCGGGCGATCGCGTCCTGCGCCAAGGACTTAACCTGCTGAATCGCGTCAACAGTAGACCAACCTCTCCGGAATCCAAACTGGCAGTCTGCAAGATCCGGTCCGACATCCTCTAGGTGCTCGACGATCGGGGCGGCCACATTTTGGCGTCCTCGTCGAGCATCACTATCGGGCGGTACGCAGATGGGGATTCCGCCAGACGCCCTACCTTTCTGAGGAGAATGAGACGGCTTGTCTTCCACCCTAGTGCCCTAGTTGCAGGCACCGGAAGCAGCGCAGAGGTCTCGCTTCGCCGACACCCATCTGACTAGCAGTCGCCTGCCATCCGCCACCTTATTGGCGGCAGCCACCGGGCAGCTCAGATCCGATTTGTCGAGGCGGACCTCGCCAGTCTTGATGGACGCAATTGGGCATCCACCAATTCCGGCCAGTTTCCTGCAGCGGAAACTGCGTCGTCCAAACCGGAAACGCGCAGTTCCGCACACTTTGTGGGCCTGGACACGGCCACGCTCTCCCCAAGGGCGGCCGGCAACTTATCTGCCAGAGCGTCCGCCTTTTCGGTGTTTCAGACCCTGGGAATTTCCAGGATTCTCGCACCTGTGGCGGGCACTCTGAAATTGACAGAGTCAATGCCGAGGCTTGGAAGATCGACCTTCTTCTTGGCCTCGGTGAGAGTTGCGGCGTAGGTGACGCCCTTTTGTACCACCTGTGGCTGCAGTTTTAAGACTACAGCCAAGGACAGGGGAGGGCGCGGCTTGCGCCTCCGCTGTCGTCCAATCTTTGTCTGCAGAGCCTGTTGGGAGACAGGTACCGCAGACTGGGCCCTCCGTGGTTGAGACGGCAGGGCAGCACTCGTGGGTGCTGCCTTACGACGCCGCCTCGCAACCACATTGCACCCCTCGTCCATAGACGCAGGAGCCGGTGGCAGTGGCCGGGGCTCCCGTTGAGGTGGGGGCGGGGCAGGCTTCTGGCCCTTGGTCGCTCCCTTTTTTCCCTTTTGGGATTTCGGGGTGGGACCAGGGCCAGGCCTGCCCTGGGACTTTGGCACTGCTGCTGCCATAGGCTTAGGCTGGAGGGTAACCTTGGCCTTGTCGGCTGCCAGCGGTGGGCGGAGGCGCGGTTCAGGCAGCAGCCTCTGCTGCAAGCTCTCGACCCGAGCATCGAACATCTTGCCCACACTGAGCAAGATGCTCCACTCGAGTTCCTGCGGCTTGTCGGAGGACGGGGTCAGCGTTGGGCACGACCCCCCGACATTGACAGGTGGCAGCTCCTCTGCCACCCTGTCTGGTGCACGCCGCATGTCGAACCGTAATGTGGCCAACTCACGGCGTAGCTCCGCCATCTCCGTTCGCAGCTGGTCATTGTCCGCTTTATAGCGGTCATTGGCCAGCTGCAGTCGGGTCAGCTCCTCCGACGCAGTGCGCTTCTAGAGCTCACCTACTAGCTCCTTAATGGAGAAGGCAGCATCTCGAAGAGCCTTTACGTAGGTCCCCATGAGGTTCTTCGAGGTGCTGGCCACTTGGGAGATTACCTCGACGGAGCTCATCACCCAAGCTTGTAGTTCCGCCGCCGAGGTTTCCTCCATTGCGGCATTCGCAACCGCCGGCGAGCTCGGTTTGGCTCCAGCCGAGCGGATTTTGCGAGCCGCCTCCTCCACCTGTTGCTCGGCACGGAGCTCCATCTCCGCGCGCTGAGCCGCCGCCAATTCTGCCTTGGCTTTGGCGAGGCCGACGTATTGCCAAGTAGTGGGTGGTCGGCCTCTGCCTCGGCGGGCAGTGGAAACCTTCGGCGCCTTTACAGGCTCCGACGCGGAGCTACTGTCCTCGTCGGACGTAGCTCCCCTGGCGAAACGGCTGCGTTTCCACAGCCCGAGCCGCCCCCGAGACTTTCGAACCAGAGACTCCGCAACACTCATTGCTAGCTGGAGCTAAGCTCCTCAGCACGAGCGTCTTCACTCTCCGAACCCATTTTACGACCGGGTTCACAGTCGGCGTTATCAGGTTTCCGTTTTTCATAGCATTGGTCGTGTTCTCGAGAGCCAGCGATCCGCTGGCCCACGGAGCCATTGTTACGAGGGGCGGCCCTCCACCGAGGCGGAGGGGTGGGATTTCCCGGCATCAGCCGACGTACCCACCTAGGGACCACATTTCCAATCGCTGTTGTTCATCATTCTAACACCGATGAGTCCACATCGTCGGCCCATTTTTTCAGGGGTTGGGCTCCCCTGTCAGGTGTCACTGCCGCCGGCTACTGGACAGACCCCAATCCCCTCAGCAAGGTATCCCTGCCGCCCATTCTGGGTCAGACGCAGGTAACCAACAAAGCGCAACTGCCGCCCGATACGGCACAGACGCAGCGCGCTCCAACTACCAAATTGGGTACCCTGCCGCCCACTATGGGTCAGACGCAGAGCACCGACGAGGCGCGACTGCCGCCCGATATGGGACATATGCAGCGCACCCCAACAACCAAAAGGTACCCCGCCGCCCATTATGGGTTAGACACAGGGCACGTATTCGTATGACAATATCACGTAAAAATATCGCCCGTAAACTGACTTTACAGACAACCATTTTTTAAATTCGAATTATCGCCTTTTGTTTTTAGCGGGGTCTGTGGGCCCCTTGTAACCTCGCACCAACCACCAAGCAGCCCTTAGGTAGATCCGGCTCTACTTGGCGGAAAGTCTGGTACGCGAAGGTTACGAGCACTGAGAAGCATTTGAGGCCATTGAGGTTTGTCATTTCTTCCTGATCGAGAGATAGGATTTAGAACAATTTCGTCTGGTCTACAGATAGGTAACTTGTCTTTGAACTAGACTTGCAACGAATTATTTTCGGCCATACGTCGAATACCGAATATTCTGTGAGCTTCCTGGCTAAATAGCCAAATATTAGGCAACTGTGTTTAGCCAGTGTGTGGCGCAAAACTTGTAACGACGTGATTGTTTCACGCTCGTTCGTTCAAACGTATGTTCTTACTGCTCTCCCACGCCGCGCCGCGTTGCCCACTGGGCTCTGTTGTTACTGCAGTGAACGCTAGTTTGTGCAAATCGTAAATACTTTAAGTACAGTTTATCGTACTCTCCATGTTTTGATTTACTTCAAAGTGAAAATGGGTAAGGTCTACCTAAAAACAAAATGATATTCGAATTCAAACGCATGAATTAGATAATGACATTTATTATATAGTATTTTCGTTATATTTTGTAATACAGAAGTTGATTATGAACCTATAACTACTGTATTGATTATAACATTAATATATTATTATAAAATAAATCAATATTTCATTTTACCAAATATCTCACTACAACATACTTAAGTTTTTAAGTTTCAGGTATTCGGCCGAACTGCATGTAGATATTCGGTATTCGGCACAAATAAAAATTAAAGTAGTGGATTAATTACCAAAATATAGAAATCTGTGTTACGATTAATGGAAAGATCATTTTAAGGAAAAATGTAAAAATAAGGGAATTTGGTATAGGTCCATGGTATCGGAGCCTCCCGGTACACTGTGTTTTGGTGTAACTAAATCAAATAGAAAATTGTAATTTTAGCTCACAGACTGGGATCTGGACACATGCCACCTAACGGTTTCGGATATCTTATGAGGAAAAATAGTTCACCCAATGGTGAGGTATGCGCCACACCTGAAGATATCCTACACTTGCTGGCGGAGTTCGGCTGGAGAGCCCGATTTCAGACTGCTAGGGAATCTTCCAAAAGATTCTAGAAAGACAAGGTTTCTAGAATTATCAATCAATATCACGCAATTAGGCATGTTTCATCAATTATTATCCTCACGAAAATTAGATGAAGTCTTTGTTTGTTTAAGTTTTTATTGTTACGTTTTACATAAATATGTATATTAGATTTAATATAAACTTGTTATGGCCAAATACCAAATAATAATCTAATATTCTTTATCTTATCAACAGCAACGTCTTAACATCTTTTCATGCATAACATGAAAACAAATCCGAACAAATTGACAATTAATTGTTTTATAAATATTTTATTATGTGAATATTAACAAAACGAAATAAGTGAACTAGTGGACAAACAACTATTTTCTGCGGAGAAAGTTAAGCATATTTATATTTTAACCTTTTTTGTTCATTTTATTATTTCACTATTGTGTTTAATCCTACAAGTTGGCTTAATGTGCGTAAGGGTGTTCTCAGCTAAAGTGGGGACAGCCATTTTACTTTATTGCTTAAATTATAAAAAGCATTCCTACGTTTGTATATCATCTTATAAAAACAGGTAAAAAAATTATTTCTCATATTAAAATATATTTAAAAATATTATGGGATAATTTCATTTTTTCTTTTACAAAACGGATCAAGATAACCACTTAAATAAAGACAAAAAAACAGAATACTTATGTAGTGATTTTATATGCAGTTAGGTAATATGAGCATTATTTTTATTGTCTGTCTGGGGATTTATTATATTATTATTATTATTTATCGATGATCACATAATAAACCCTCTCTAAATTATAAATTTTACTACGAATATATATTCGTATTCAAATATATAAAAATATATAAAATACCTGACCACGTTTTTTTTATATGTTTATGAGCGTTTGACATTATTACATTACATTAAAATGTAGAAAAAAATAACTTGTTCTTTACGACCTCGTCGTCGTTATAAAACTATCGTTCTAAACTTGAAATAGATTTACAAACTATAAATACCTATCAATTGGTAGTGCAGAAATCCCGATTTCAGTTCGTATTTCTATGGTTTCCCGGTTCTGTATGTAGCGGTCCATAACGATGTTTTTCCATTACCAAAAACGAGTTACGAATTCTGCAAAAGTCTATTATAAAGCCAGGTCCTTTGTTTGCGGCTCGCAGGCGCTCTCGCGTGAGTCATTATCACTTTTTGAAGTCAAATTTAAAAACTCTTGTTTTGTAGCGACATTTGATTGTGATATGTACTTTTTTATTTAGCGTAGAAACGTAAGGCAGAACAGGTGCATATGATAATTTGTTAGTATGAATGTTGTCGACTGTCTACATGAAATAAGGTCAACATTATACCTTATAATTTGGAAAAGGGGGTTTTAATGAAATTTTAAAATGACAATGGTAAAGTTAATTATTTCTATCTATCTATAAAGGAGAATAACTTTTACTAATTACAAACCTCATATGCAATCTAGGTTCACTGTTTTGCTGCCACTCAAAACAAAATAATAAACCTGTTTCCACGCATTACATTACATAAATTTTCATCAAGAAAATCAAAATACATAAGTTACCTCTATCGACGTGGCTGACTGGCGCAGTTTTTTTTTATTAATGAGGTATGAGTATAATATAAAGTTCACGAAAAGGCTTCAAGCGTGCTTTGTTAGACGAAGTGCCTATATTTCTGACGCAGGTCAACTTACTGGCTATGAAAACTAGGGTCAACTTACGTGGTCCCTAGTTTTCAAAGGCAAATAAAATCTGGATTCATAGGAATTCTGAATCTAGCCTGGAGTGATCACAAGTGATCTTTTATTTCTTTCTTGGAATTAAATTCTTCTACTTCTCATGTAATATATTATTTAGACTAGACAGAAAGTTAGCTTTAGAGTTTTAAGACACTTTAAAGCAGTTGTACCTCTTCATATGTAAAATAAATTTTATGTAGAGGTGCGTTCCAGATGCCGCACACAGCGCTAAGACAGCTTATAATCGTTCCGATTTGTTTTAGCGCACTTAAAGTTATATTTGTACTATTTCAATCGGACCGGTACATAGTGCGCAAAAATTCTAACTATTCCTCGCTAAAATTTGAAGTTATATCTTGATTGTAACAGGAGCCGTTTTTTTTAATTACATAGTAAATTGATAAACAAAACTTTTAAAATACGTCATTTTTGACAGATCGCTCAAAGCGACCATGCTCCGGGGACCAAGCCTTTGGTAGTATACCACTCTTAATTGATGCTTTCTTTGGTTTTTTAAGGGAATTGATAATAAATACCTCGATAAGGCGAAAAAACTGGCGATCAACATTTTCTGGCCCTTCTCGACAATTTCACTTTCATAACATGTTGACTGGCGCTTTGTTTCTGAATCGAATTGATAAATTAAAGATTCGTCACGTAACAGATGATATCCTAAACACGGTAGGAAGAAATGCTTTGAATTTATAAATAATATCATGGCCCCATTCCACGCACCCTTACTTCTGAGAATCGGTGGGTGTGGGGTACCCAATACGAAACTATCCTCCTTACGCAAAGGTGGCCATTGAATCAAATTTTTCACTTGTTGCACGTTTTCTTCCGTAACAGCACTCAAAGGACGGCACTTCTTTCTTCATCCTTCAAATTGAGGCGACCACACTCAAACTTGTTATGACAGCGGTTTATAGTTGCTTTAGAAGGCGCATTGTTCATAAAAGCTAATTGAAATCGATTAAAAGATTCATCAGGTTTCAAGTTGGATTTGAAATAGTAAAAATCATTGCACGAACCCATTTTTCTATGACACACAATAGTTTCATAACGCTGGTAAAAAGTTTAGAGGGAAATTAAAATTTGGAACAAATATATCTTTACTTTCAAATAATAAATTTTTCAACATAAATTATAAACTTTTTTTGCAAATCCTTCTGAGTGGCCTGGTAATGATTAATAAGCTATCAGACGAGAGACAGATTTTCCTACCGAAACACTTGATTTGCTGCTCCTAATACATACGAATTGGCTGATAATAATTGAAATTTAATTAAATTGTATATACCGTGATAACATACTAATATTTTACTAACTACCGCAAATAATAAAAGTCAAATTATAACTCGTCCCAAGTGCACCTGCATGTCAGGCAAAACTAATTTCAAATGAATTATTATCGAAGTGGATCATGCATGATTCAATTTGGTTTTTAGGTCTGCAGCAGACATTTTATCTCAATCCTGCAAAGTTTTGATTAAAAACAATAGCTGGCAGTTACTTATATTGGACCCCGTAGCAGGTCTACGTATCTCACGTAGCACTCGTAGTTATTATTGGAGTCGATATTGGAAACTTGGGCTAAGCCTTCTTGGACTGGCCAATATTCAATTCGATCCACTTTGTCGAAACTAAATCGACATTTCCATCGAGGTAGAGTGCGTTTGAAGAACGCCTGTCCAAATATGACATCAAACACGTGGCGCCGATCAAATGATTTGTTGAATCTGCTGACGAAATATGTGTTACAGTATATTTTTATGCAAGATTTTTCTTGGTTTTAGTGTGCTTTTGAAAAAGTATGTTCGTTGGTTGTTTTTTCAATTTATCTTACTTTTTCAAAACCAAATTGTTTGTGTATACTGACTGCAATAACATTTTAGTGGAATCATGTACTGACATGACATATTTTTTATTTGTTCGTTATATTAGTAATATAATATAATAATATTCAAGTAAAAATATTGTTGCATTTGGTATAATTCAAATATCACTAAGCTGTGCTAGAAGCAGATAGGGTAATGATAGTAAAAGCGGACGGCAGCATGGATTAGCGATTACTCCACGACGGCTTTTGTTCCTGGCTCTTAAACTAAGAAAAAAGCTTTTATAACTATTCATCACAGCATGCGACTCAATTCTTGAAAGCTGACAATTAAAATATAACTTTTAAGTATTAAATAAGTTGGTTTTTCTTTGTCCTCTTTTGCGGTTTCAATTTCAGCTTTCTTCGCCTTAGTGTCGCATTGTACGGTTTAATTTGCTATCTTGTGTTCTGATTCGCATCATTTTAAAATATTTTTCTTACTTAGTATGTTATGTTTTCTCTAGATTATTGTTTTATTCTATTCTCATTTTGTTGTACTTTTTTTGTGGCATATGTTGTACACAATATGCACATGATATCATGGCAACATAATTTTCTTATGAACTTTTATTTCTGTCTACTACTTTTTTTGCAATTTTTTCACAATAGCCTAGGAATATTTCTCTGTTCTTACTTTTTAAGAATTCTGCAAAATGTTTGGTTTCCAATTTAGATTCTATTTTTCGTTCGACTTCATATCGCTCAGGCGCAAAAACCGGACATTCCACCAAGATGTGAGTTACTGTTTCACTTATTCCCGGTTCACATATGCATAAGGGATCCTCCTTGCATCTGAATCGATTCAGGTATGCAGAGAACCCCCCATGCCCTGTCATAACTTGTGTCATTAGTCCACTTGGCTTTATTTTGCGTACGGTTTTGTAAGCGTCTATGGCATCCGGGAAAAACATCTTGGTGGTCGATGCTGTTTCGCTAGATCTATATCGGTTGTTCCATTCGTCAAGAGATTGCGTTCGTATGCTCCTCTGGACGAATGAAACAGGATATTTGTCGTATGCGTGTCCAGTTTTAGAGCGAAGAGCGGCTTCTTTGGCCAATTGGTCCGCGCGCTCGTTGCCCTCTAGCCCCGCGTGCGCCTTAATCCAATACAAAACCATACTTTTGTTGATTTGGGTAAGGTTCTCAGATTTTCTCGAGTTTTTAGGGCTAGAGGATGAGCATTTTCAAGTCCAGTAATACTTTGAAGCGCAGCTCTTGAGTCGCTATAGAGCGCAAAACTTACCTCCTTTCTTTTTACCGCTTCCGCAGTTGCTGTGCAGATAGCCAGGAGTTCCGCCTGGTACACCGTGCAGTAAGATGGTAGAGTAAGCTTGACGGCCCTTGTTTCGGATTCTCTATTCCATAAGGATAGAGATGCTCCGACACGGCCGTCAATCTTACTCCCATCAGTGAAAATGCGTATGTCATAATTGCTGTTCGCACTAAGTTGTTCTTGGTCCTCCAGTGTACGGAACTCCAGTCTACTGTGGACCGCCGGATGTGGCGCTTCTGAAGGAGGCACTTTACGCTCTACCTCCCTATCCAGCAATTCCGGACGGGGTATACCCCTCCTTGCCTCATAAAGGGCAGCACATTCCCTCACTCTGAGGTCCAGCGGTAGGATCCCAGACAGAAGTAGAGCCGAGTTTGTCGATATTGTGTGGTATGCTTTGCATACTTTTTGTAAGAATCCTCGCTGCACAGAGTTCAGTTTGTCCTTGATATATTTTTTATTTGCAACTGGTGCCCAGACGCTGGCAGCGTAGAGAAGCAGCGGTTCCACTGTCACCGTGTAGATTGTCCTGATCACTTCAGGGTGGAGACCCCAGCTGACTTTCGCTGCCCTGGTGAGTTGTTTGTAGGCCGCAATTGCCTTTTTGCACTGGTTCTTGACGTGCGCGCTGAAGGTTAATTTTTGATCTATTATGACTCCCAGTATTTTTGTTTCGGTTGTGTAGGCAATGTCACACCCGCCCATGCTCAGGCGAGGGGTGTCGAATTTGAGTTTTCGAGTCATTAACATGGCGCTAGTTTTTTGAGGCGCGAATTTTAATTTGTTTGCTTCACCCCACGCTCTAACATGCTCGAGTGTGACATTGGCTTGAGTCTCTATCTCCAGCGCTGTATCTCCGTCAAAAACCAGTGCAACATCATCGGCGAAGGCCTGGACATATATTCCCTTCTGTGAGAGCTGATTGAAGAGTGGGTCTAGTAACAGGTTCCATAGTATGGGACCCCCCACGGAGCCTTGGACGCATCCTTTGCCGGTAGCTTTTTGATGTTCATGCCCGGCGTATCTTACCTTTACGCATCGGTCGTTGAGGTAACTGTCCATGACCCGTCTGAAATTCCAAGGACATTTCTCCTCTGCCAGTCGGATTCGGATGTTCGGCCACCAAGCGCTGTCGAAGGCACCCTCTATATCCAATGATACCATGGTAACTAACTTTTTCTGGTCCAATTTTGATGTTAAAAATCTGGTGAGGGTATAGAGGGCATCTTCCGTGCTTCGCTGGGGCATGAATCCGAACTGTCTTGGGCTGATTCTCGGAACAAGATAATATTTGAGTCGGGCCACCAACATTTTCTCATAGATTTTCCCTAAAATCGGCAGGAGGCCAATTGGTTTGTACGATTTGGGAACACGGTATTTATCTTTTCCCGGTTTTCTTAGGGCTATGACCGTAGCCTTCTTCCAGATTCTCGGGAAATAGTGCAGTTCGAGGCATTTGTTTGTGAGTGCCAGGAAAAGCTTAGGGTTCTCGCTGATCGCTTGAGCGCAGATATCAGCAGTTAGACCGTCTGACCCTGGTGCCTTTTTTTGGATTGAACGTCCTGATTGCCGACTGGAGCTCTACAACCGTGAATGGGGGATCTATGGTTCCGCCTTCTTCCAGTTCCTCATTTATAGCTTCGGACTTTTCCCTTGCCCGGCGATGCACTCCAGTATCATCTTCCCTTTTGTCCTCTGGAAAGAACGTTTCTGCCAGTAGTTTTGCAGAGTCCTTTTCACTGACTGTGATTCCATTTATTTCCAGGGGCAAATCAGCTTTTTACTTGGGCTTGTTTGACTTGGTGTTCGTATTCTTGTTTTTTGTCCACATACTCTTTTATAACAAACGGTCGACGGCAAGGCGCAGCATTCCTGATTCTGTTCTTTTTTGTGACCACATCCCTTTTGAGTTTTTCAAGCTGTTCGGACCACCACGGCAGTTTCAACCTCTCGTGGCTCTTTTTCTTTGGCAGAGACTCTACACAGGCTTTGATTATGTTGTTTGTGTAAAGTGTTGTCATTCCCTCCAGACGCTCGGTATCCATGATGTTCTGGATTTCTTCAGTAGTTATGTTTTGGTCGGTGTTTAATTGGCCTAATTTCTTACGAAACTCTGACCAATTAGCGTTTTTTGTACCGAATCGTCTGGTGGTCCTGGCAACACTTGTACCCTGGGATTTTTGTAGGTTTACTTTGAAGAGTATGCCGTTGTGGTCCGCACTGGTAAGGGTGTCGTCTACTTGCCATCCTTCTACTCTATCAAGCAGATCCGTTGGGCTGGCTGTGATGTCAACGTGACTCTTGAACTCTTTTCCACCCCTCACCGTATCGAATGTAGGTTTGTCGCCTACGTTCAGTATGTGGAGTCCAAGTTCGTCAAGCAAGCCCATCATGTCTTCCCCTCTCTCGTCTGTTTTGGGACTCCCTCACCAGATGTTTTTGGCGTTTGAGTCGCCTCCGATGATCAGTCTCTTTGCGCCCGTGACTTCTTTAATCTTCTTCAGGTGCCCAAGGTAAGAGTGTATCGACCGGTTTGGCTCGAAATAAAAAGATACTAGTACGATATTCCAGGCACCGGTCCCGACTCTCACGACTGCGATGTTAGGCGTCGTTAGATGCGGGTATTGTATCACATCCATGTTTTGGTCGAACACTGCGATAGCGGCTTTTACGGTATCGGTTCCGATGCTCTGGAATATCCTTACTCCTCTGTAACTTTTCATACAACCGATGCTTCCCACGTATGGTTCCTGAAGAAGTGCCACCGCCGTCCTTCGCGCAGACGCCTCAATCATGACCTCATCGGTGGCTAAACTCATTCTTTGCAGATTTTCCTGGATAAGAGCATATGAGGTGTTTCCCTTTGAGGTGCCCTTAGCAGTACGCTACTGCCATTCTGGCCATTGCGTCCCATCTCTTCCTCACTGGACATTCTGGGTTGAAGGCATTGTGCGCGCACTGCCCCAGCTTTGCCACAGAGCAATTTCTGCATGAAGGCGGTACTCCGGCGAGCCAGTCCGCGCACTCTGCACGTAGATGCGGTCCGCCACAGTGGCTGCATCGATCCACCTCCTCCCTGCACAGTCGCTTTCCATGCCCGTATCCCAAGCATCGGGTACATTGAATAAGAGGCGACTGATCCTCCACCTTTACTCGTTGCAGATCAATTCGCAACGAGCCCGGGTCAGTCGCCCTTCTCCATATCGTCGGCGATGCACTAACAATGATGTGACCAATCTGTGTGTTACGGGCTTTTGTCTGTATTTGATGGCGACTCGATCATCTTTGGGGTCTGTTCCTGCGAAGATGCTTTTATTTTGGTTTCGCATCGCTTTTAAGATATCAGCGTCAGTGTGTGCCACGAGGACGTTCTTGATGATGAGGAGAGGGTCCCTGTTTTCTGCCTCTTCACAGGTTAGTTGCTTTCCGGAGTTTTGTATTCTTTCTTTAATTTTTGCTCTCTCCTCTTTTGTTCTGCAACTCATGACCACTCTTCTGTCCTTGGCTCTTCGAACACTCTCTACTTTGACCCATCCTTCCTTGGCATCAATTGCTTGTCGTACCTTGTCTAATACTTCCTCTCCTGTATCTATTTCGCTCTCAGATGCGACTATAATGGAGTGTAGTTCCGTTCTTTCAAAAGGCTTGGCTCTGTTCGCCGTCACGTCGGCATAAGTGTTTGGAGACGCGCTGAGTGTTCCTTCTTTAAACTTTTCTAGCTGTTCTTGTAACTCCTCCATTTTCCGGTTGTGCTGGTTGATTTTTTTCTGAGGTAAGTATAAGTTGATTAAGGAGGTGATTGTTTGCAGTTGTTGCGGCATTGTTATTATTTTCTTGACTTGGTTCCTTTTCTTCTTCTTCACGTGTTTCTTTCCTTGGATCTATTCATTTTCCCTTCTTTTCCAGCTCTTGCTCTTTTACTAAGTTGAAGAGTCTCTGGCATGCATCGGTTACACCAGCTTTTATGTCGTTTCTCAAGTTTCGAGAATTGTTCAGGTGTTTTTTGGCCAAGCTGAGGTATGCCTTTGCCTCTGTCAACCTGTCTTTATATTGGGTCTGAGCAGGTCCAGCCTGTATCGTCTTAGAGGTCACTGGAGTGACCGTGTCCTGGTCCGCTCCCGCTGCTTCCCAACCTTCTATGCTCCTTCGTACTTTGTTTATAGTCACCGTTTTTGAGGGTGACTTCTGGGGCTCAGTAGCTTCGTTTGTTAGTTTAGTTGGCGTTCGGAAGAGCGACATATTTGGAGGTAAGCGTCAAGGTAATAAAAAGGTAAGAAAGTTTTTATAAGTTATAAAGAATGTTTAAGTAAAGGTACTTAGGTCACAAATTGTATTTGTATATGTTTTTGTGATTTGTTTCTTATGAAACTATGTGTATTGTATAAACGTCAAATTATAGTTATATATTAACAAGGATGTATAAAGTCCAGTTTGCGTCTCAAAGGCGGTTGACGTCTCAATCGATGCGGACGGTCAAAAGCAAGGTATTGAAACTATAAAAAGTGAAGGCTCAGTGAAAAATTTTGAAAATATTTAGGAAAAACACTAATTTTAACCGAATTTATTAGAAAGTATTGCAAATTTTCCAACACCTATTTCCCGCGGAGTGGTCCTTAGTGTCTCAAAAGACGCGCAGGAACACGGCGTAGAAAATTTGCAATACAGAGTGTTTTATGAAATTTTGAAAATAAAACTACCAAAAATTTACTATTTTATATGAAAAACAATTGAAAATTGAATTTTCCGTCAGCAAAGATGTACCAAAAGGTGTTATTTAACGACCTCGGATCAACAAAAACCTAAATACTAACAACGACAAATTAATACCAATTACAACCGGTCAAAACGGTATTGTGTCTATTAAATTACTATAAAATTTGGGGTTTTCCGGGATTTTCTCGAAATTCCAAAATGAAAAATTCACCCGAACCTTATAAACAGGTCAACGAGACAAACATTACTGTGAAAAAATCTTGAAAATCGGCCAGCGGAAACCCAGTGAAATATGCGAATTTGTGTACCTCTGGCGTATTAGGCAGGGATACTAACCTCTACGCTACTCGGTCATCTTTAACTAAAACATTAATCAAAAGTAATGTCAAATAAGTGATCTAATTAAATTAAAATGAACAAACAAACTTACTTTTACAATATTATAAGGATTGGTTGCTTACCTTATTAATACGGTGCTGATGATGAGGAATGGAGTTTGCTATTGACACGGAATGCGGTGCATAGCGTTCCCATGGTGATAATAAATGGGTTTTTTATGTTAAAAACATTACCTTCTGTACAAATTAGGAGCTTTGAACTAAAATGAATTTCAAACATAATTTTTCTTTTTAAATGTTAAAGAACAAATCTAAGCTACACCTAAGAAAAGCTCCTATTCTTATTTATTTATTACTGAGGCGTTAGTTTTTCATCATTTAATAGGTACCTTTAGGATAAACGTGTAAATTGTTACGTCCGTTTTCAAAATTCTATTTAGAACGCTATCTATCGATAACTGCCAAACGAAATGCGTGATTACCAGTAGGTTGCAAATTACACAGCGTGAAATACGTGTATAAGTTATGTACGATTCTTGGAACTAATAAATATGTGGAATCCTAAGTGCACTAATTTGTAATTGTATGAAACAATAAAAACATGTGCGTGTAGCCTATCTTACAAATGCTGTAGTATTCACTACAATTTTTATTTATGTACCAGGTTAAAGTTTAACAGATTTTTACTTGCAATCAACAGTTTTAGTACTAAACATATATCATAAATGCTCATTATCAGTATTATGCTGATTTTTTTATTGTAACTATTTAATAAAAACACGAGAAAATAAAGATATTGAATCCAGCAACAATTGTATCAGGCATTGAGCTATCCAAACAGGCAGTGAAGACAAAGCTCGGGCAATTCCTCAAACGCGAAACCTTGCATAAAAAGAAATATTGAAGACGTATGAACTGTCGGGGCAACGGCATCACATTGTACTGTCCTATTCGTCAACTTCAATGGAGGGGTCCTACAGTTTGCTTGGACTGTTTAAATAAGGCAGTTATATTGTATTATTAAGTTTAGTGAAAATAATGAATTACTTGAAACCTTTCCTTATTTATTTATTTTTAACTCAAGATCCGCAGCTCTTTAATCTAAAAAAAAAAATATATTATATATATAAGAAAAATGTGAATCAGGGAGAAAAACAATAAACAATAAAGTTTAATTTTATATTTATGTGATGGATATAACATAGTATACATATATAATATTAATATTATATAATGTTATGTAGTGTAACATTATACATATTTATGATTAATTATATTTAGATGTAAATAAAAAAAGATATGTAAATGAAAATTAAAAGTATAACATTAATTGTAATATTGTTTATTTTAAATAGATGATTTATGTAAGTATTTTTAATGCACTTATGAAGGATTACTAAAGAAATACTCATATCTTTAAAAAATACATTATGTCTTTATTTAAGGAATGTTAAGAATTGTATTTTTTTTGTAAGTGACTTATTACTTAATTTTGGGCGAAATCGTTGTTAAATAACTTGTAATGAAATAGTTTTGAATGCCGAGTTCGGACATTTGGAACGTTTAAGTTCAACCTTTTAGTTACCAGATTCTTACAGTCAATCTCACCATTACATATTTTGTAGCGAAAGGTCATGTCAAGAGGTTTACTTCTCTTTTTAAGCATAGCTATGTGATGGAGGTTACAAGAAATTGTATAGTTTAAGCATGTACAATAGTTACGGTAGCAAAAGTGTTTTACAAATTGTCGTTGTATGTTTTCTATTCTATTCGAATGAGGTCTATATTGTGGACTCCGAATACTACTGTAATACTCGAGAAAACAGCGAACATAGCTGTAATATTTGATATGAATTGTTTCGTAAAAATAAAGATTTATATGTACAAATATTCTTGATATGTACAAATATCGAAATGAATTATCTCCGCCAAACTAAAATGAGCCGCATAAAACATTGTAAAAATTAAGGCTTTAGAGATAAAATAATTTGTGCTTCCTTTTGATCAAATCTCGTTAGTTTTTAATGTAACCAATTTACTAGGGTGGTCATGCTCGTTGTTACAGTTGCTATTATCAAAGTTCATACTCTACCTTTACTCCAAATGTTACTGTGAAAGTAGTTAAGCTACTTTTCTGTATGCAATTCAATTTGATTCGTTCATTATTTTAACTCATCATGAACAATTATTGAAACGCTAAATATAGCATTATTTCGCTCACATTAACCAGAATCACTTTAACATTTTTTTCTCACAAAGAGCTTTCACGCATGTCAGCACTCTATCGAATGATTTCGTATGAAACGATGTGAAAATAATCGTCGTCATGGCAATAAATTTTGTCGTTGATAAATGAGTTGTCCGTTTTTGAGTCTTAAATACTTGACAAACCGCTACGCGAGTAACGTCTTTATTTTTTATATTACTAATGTGCGATTTCGATATCATCGTTGATAAATTGAGTTTCAGTTTATTAAGAGTTAAATTGAAGTATCTAGTAATTGAAACCAAAAGCTGTTATGGTTAATGTTTGACGAATTTTATATTATATAAAAAAAAATTGCACTGCACGTTCAATTAAGCACCATACGTATATTTTGAAAATGTATATAAATTTAAATACTGAAATCAGAAATATTAAAATCTTTTCGCCAAAACAACATCTTTCAGAAAAAACAAAAAGTATGCTGCGAACAATTACAACTGTTCCTGCATAACCAGTTCCATCCGGATGTAGTGTGATGTAAGGGTGTTACCACACCCATCGATCGATGGCAGAATAGAACACTCGACGTCGATCGATGGTTTCTACCACACCAATCGATCGTCCGTCACCGAACACCCTATGGGCGCTAATCTTTTATATTAATGTTTGAAGTAGCTTTGGTGCAGTAAGCTTCACATACAAGATAAACATCAAGTATATGTTCCTTGATAATCAGTTCTACTCGTGTTTATTAGGCGCTAAGCCGTTTGTGTTCAAGGTTCCAATTTTGAGTGTATCTATTTTAGTAGTCATTGATGGTCATTATGCGGTTCACCGGTGTTCTCATTTGTCGAAGGAATCGAAGTTTTCCGATTAATTTTATCGGGAGGTTTTCTATTGTTGTCATATACGATTGTCGTGAGTCAGATGTTTGTCTTTGATGTTTCAGCATAGGATTTGCTTAATCCTTATTTATTTATTTAACAATTTATGTACACACATTAGAAAATATAAAAAATAAACTAACGATAAGTGAAAGATGTACAAAGGCACAGGCACATATTAAAAATATAAAAACATTCAAACATAAATAAACATACGTATATATTATATAATATTAATACATACAAAATATCAATGAATAGATAAACGTTTTAGTTGATACTGAAATACAAACTTAAGTTGTTGGACATCAGTGATTATCAAGGAAGGTACATGTTAAAAGTTAGAAATAAAATGATAAAAGTATAGTGTCTTAGGTTTGAGACAAATAGTGTTCTTTAAATCTTTTTTTTAAAGATAGGCAGTGATTTTGACTCGCGTATATGGTAAGGTAAAGAATTCCACAATCTGACAGCATGAACAGTGAACGAGTAGGAATAGAAATCAGTTTTATGAGAGTTAATTTGAAGGAGAGTACGTTTATGTGCTCTACAAAACGCATCATTAGAATGGGTAAATGCGAACCGCTCACACAGGTAAACTGGAGAGGATGGGTTAAAAAGGACATTGAAAAGAGTACAGAGGATACGGGTATTTTTTACGCAAGCGGATGGGGAGCCACTGAAGCTTTTTGCGGTATTCTGAAACATGATCGAATTTTTTACGCCCGAAAACGAAGCGGATACAGAGGTTTTGTAGGCGTTCCAATTTATCCAGAAGCTCTTCAGTGACATCCAAGTAAGATACATCAGCCTTCTCAGGTTGATGTCTGTCGTTCCACTCTATCTCGATGTTGTGATTAGGGTGGGTTCTTATTGTACTTCTTGGGTTCCAGGGTTTTTGACCTCCTAGAAAGTATTTCTAGATAGAATTCGCACCCCTTATAGTTAGCAGGGAGAGCACCTTGACATATGGCACACTATGCTGACGTATTCCTGTCTTTTTAGGGGCAATCTGATGTTTTATGCGATCGTGCGCAGTTGACGCATCGATAAGGCCAATAGTTTATGAATGTCCGTACTGCTGAAACCTCTGACACTGAACCATAGTCCTTTCCTTTTTGTGTATTCTTACATACCGATTGGTGGTATATGTAGGTATTTCACATTTTTAATGAACTTATTACTTGGCCCTGGTAGACAATTTGCAAAATATGTTGCTATAGGTATTTTGTTTGGACCAAACTTGACGTTGATCTCTCCTTTTATTAGTATTGCCAGTGCTCTCTAGTTCTTCCTTAATAGCACTAATGGGAGTGGATTGATGTAGATTTTTTTTTGTAATCACTATGAAACATCTTTCCTCTTTTTTATTAAAGGTATGTCTAATTAGTGCCATTTTTATAAAAATTGAAATTATATTTTTATAGATTTCAAGGTTAGCACTCTTTATTCGTAATTAATTCCTGTTAAATATTTTATACACAAACTGATCTTTTTCAGTTCGAAACAGTTTCGAGTAATTCAGTAAGCAAGTGGGTTTCTTTAAAAGTGGTGTATCTTCTTAAGTCACCTCAATAGTTAGATTATCAAATCAGTTACTAGATAATAACACATTTGGCGGACTGTCCGTTATTTTTTTTTTCTAAAACACCCCGAATGGAAATATTCAACGTCATAAACGTGAACTAAAAATGTTTTATGAAAATTAAAATCATGAGTATTTGTCGAAGTGTTTGCCCTACCAGTCAACCTACACATTTACTATCATTCGTGTAAAAATGACGTGTAGGGTCATGCGTGTTGTGTTTAAAACTTTGGAAGCATTTTGCTCATTGGGTAACGTGCTTTCAATATCAGTTGAAAGCTTCTTGACGTCTTTTATAGTCACGGAATAATTTCCTGGGCTTAACGTTTACACCATGTTAAGTTTTGAATCATAGCTCAAAGTTTACAAACACATTATTTGTATGCCAGTTTAGCTTATTTATATTGAGAGTTTTATGTTTTTGTAAAAAAATTTATTTCAGTATTCTTACCAAATATGAACAAAAATCCTTACTCTTAAACGTATATGCTTTTTTGTCAGAGCGTTAGAGGTTTTTTTTTAATTCCTCTAACTCCGCCGTGGCAGTGGCGCAGACTTTGTCTATCTTTTCCTTTCATTCCAGTTCTCAATTTTATGGCTCTCGTACTTTCATGCTTCATACTATATCTTTCATTCATACTTCTCGCTTTTGCACTCATGCGGGTGGGATTTCCCGACTATACGCCTACTTTGCCTAAGCTTAGATTTTATTTCTTATTTTGTTGGGACGGAACACAAACGCACATTTTTTATTTTCATGAATCAGTACAGTTTTCGTAACAATCTTGCAGTTTACATTTTATTTCTTATATCTAGTTATTTTACATTTTTTATTTCTCTATTACTAATACAGTTTAATTACTTATTTCTAGTTTTTAATTTCCTTAAAACACTAACTTACATTTTACTTATATTTT
Organism: Marasmarcha lunaedactyla; assembly: GCA_923062675.1. Lineage (NCBI taxonomy): Eukaryota > Metazoa > Arthropoda > Insecta > Lepidoptera > Pterophoridae > Marasmarcha > Marasmarcha lunaedactyla. The sequence goes on from OV281341.1 coordinate 21,427,606, forward strand.
TTATTTTACATATGTTCCTACAAATATTTCCATAATATTTATACAACATATTTTATGTCTCAATTTCTATTTAATATCTTTAACTTAAAATCTTTCGAGCATATTAAGAAAATTTCTGTACTAAATAATTTACTAGATATTTCTTGGACGCCATATTGATTTTCAAGGTTGACTTCATTTCCTTACGGATGCTCTTAACTATTCCAAATTCACAGCCATAAACGTAGACGCAGTGATTATTTATATCCCTACGTGCTCTCACTACTCTCCGGTTGACCGAATTTTCTACCTGGGTGCTAAGGATGACAACTCTGGTAACGGTTTCTGTCTTCATCAAAGACAGGGAGGCACCGACCAGACAGTCAACCCCATCCCCATCCATGTTTTAGTGATGTTAGTGCTTGTTGCAAACTGTGTAAATCGGCCTACCAAAAGTTTAATTCCGGGCTTTTTCTATGTACGCTGCGAAATTTTGTTACTAGAGCAACCTTAGCAATTAGCCACAGACGATCGCACGAGCGTTGGAGGTTAGACGCTAGCATATCAACCAGATCCAACCACGGTGACTGCCAAATGTACTCCCAAATATATTCATGAGGAACTCACACACTTAGAAAGTTTAGATAAAAGAAATAAAAATATTCTATAACTTATTTTTTATTTATTTACATCTTTTCATAGAACTCTTCACCATTTCATGCTACTGAACCAGTTTTCAAAGCACATTATCCAGTCCGCAACAGGTACTTTCTCAACGGATTACTCGATCGCAGCGAGCGCGTCTTCTGGAGACGAAAACTGAACTGTATCCCCTTGAACTGGATTTTAATTTTAGGGAATAAGAGGAAGTCACGCGGTGCCAGATCAGGGCTGTAAGGCGGACGACCTAAAAGTCATACCGGTGTGGTGTTTAGCAAGTTCTGGTCTAGACCGCAGAGTGCGCGGGCGCGTTGTCTTGGTGGAGTAAAAGGCCTCGAAGTTCCATGTTCAGTCGTGCGTTGCTCGCAGCAGCAAAAAGAAGCAGTGTACCAATTTGCGTTAATGCTACTTTGGTATCTTAAGCGAATTGATACGTTAAGGAGAAAAACCTGGCGAACAACATTTTTCTAGCGCTTCTTGATTGTTTTACTTTCGTAGGCGTTGCGTTGGTTCGTTTTGAAACAGCCATACTGTTGAGTGGCGCTTTGTTTCTGGATCATATTGATAAACCCAATATTCGTCACTTATTATGATATCGTAAACACGTCGGGAAGAACTATTTATCAATCATATCATGGCACTATTAAACGCGCACCTGCTTCAGACCATCGTTATGGCATCGTGAATAACAATTTTCACTTGTAGCACGTTTTCTTCCATAACAGCATTCAAAGGACAATCATCCTTCAGAATTTAAGCAACTGCTCTTAAAATCATTATACCAGCGGTACGCAGTTGTTTTTGAAGGCACCTTGTTAATAAAACCTGATCAAAGTTGATTAAACGAAACATATTCAGGTGTGAAACTCGAAAAAAATCAATGCACGATAATGTTCCCCACGCAGATCCATTTTTCTTGACACCCAATACTAATGCTGGTAAACAAAGTTGATGGAAATTTAAATTTAAAACAAATATATATTTACTTTTAAATAATCGACTTTTCAAATAAATTATAACTAGCGGTTGTTATGACAAATAAATTGGAGAGGAATGTTGTGCCCTTTTAGACGGTACTTATTGAACGAACCTTCTTAAGAGGCTTTGAGTTATATTCATTTATTGAATTTTAATTATTTTATTGCATTTTTAGCGGTTTTTGCGAACATAGACTGCTGGTAACCAAAGGAAAAAGAAGCTAAATCATATACGGCCGAGTAGCATAGTGGCCAGTATAGCATAGTGGCATTCATTTGTGTCATGAATTGTGTTTGTTCTCGGGTCTTGGTCGTTGATATTTACATATATGTTTATTCTGGGTTTGCCCCACATCGCTGTATGGTCACCCATAACACGAGCTCTGATTACTTTGGGGCCATAGAGTCGGTGTGTTTGTCTGGTGATTTATTATTATTATATATCTGGGCCCAGATTTTTTCAAAGTTAACAAGATGAAAGTTTGTCTATCAGGTATGATATCAATAACTCATAATTGAAAGTTTCAAGACATTTATTATTATTATTTGGAAATATAAAAGGAGAGTTTTTAAATACTTGAATTAATGGAATCGAAAAAAAAAAAACAGCGAAAACTTAAGATTGTAGGAACTTATATAAGCTGTTAACAATTCGGAATACCGCTTACCCTCAGGTAGAACAGGTACCCTCAGGGACAGCTTGTTTGCCAGCTCATGTATAAGCAAAAGTAGTAAAAATATGTACCTGTCTATCAGTAATTATTAAATCCTAGATAAATCAAGTCCATGTACGTGTTTGTTTGGATTATTTCGTATATTAGAACTTGTCATATTGCTGCGATTCCGAAATAGAAGCAAAAAAGCAGCAAATTTTTAAAAAGTTTTTTTAAAAGTTCTTTATTGATTTCTCGTGTGTAAAATTATCACAAAATTATAAATATATATATGTAAAAAAAATCGTCGTTTCACATATTTTTAACTTTCGGTTTTCTCAGATCTAATATTTTTGTAGCTTTTATTTATTTTAATATAAAAATATTTAACAGATTTTTGTACTTTCATTTCGTTTTGTAGCCCTTGGTTAACAAAGCCTACGAACCCCTTTCTCTTTTAGCCTTAAATACACTGTCCTTATTAATGCTTTAATAAAGGTCATTGCACTGCAAGAATACGATGCTCTATGAACCAGTCTTAACTTTGATGAGGTGGTTACAGGTGGTTGAGGTGGAACATGTGACTAATTTAAAAATTTTTCTTTGCTGTCAGAAGTGCAGTTATGAACCTAAAACCAATTTTTACACATCTTCGTTACGTATATATCTTAGGAAGTATAGTCACACCTGTATCCTCCAGATTTGAGGGAATCAAATTTGCTTAGCTAAGGTTAAGTGGTGGAATTCTCGACTATGTTACAGGTTAGTGATTGCGACGAGCGATTGAAACTAAAGATCAAAATTAATTAAAAGATATATTAACAACGTATTACAATCTACATTTCGATATATCGTTTCAAAGAAATATTATTTTATTGTAATAAAATACATGTCAGCTGATAGATATGAATGCGTTGATTATTTCATCCACTTAGTTTCAATTAACTGTGTTTTCGGTGAGCTTATAGTGGTAAAAGTTTTTTGATTATTCCTCCAAAGAGTATGTAAACTGTCATCCTGTACAATATTTTTTATTTTTAGAAAAAAGCTTTATTCAATAAAATACAATAAACCTGTTTTACCAGTAAGTATTGCACAAAGCTGGTCTTAGTTATCAGCGAATGCTTATAAAGGTCGAAACCTTTGCTTAATCATTAGCTTCCTTTCTTTTGACTTGAAGTCTACAATACAAATTCACAACTTAATACTATAGGAATTTAATTTAGAAATACAATTTTATTGATACTCGTTCTTTACATTTTAAAAGTTTGTTATGGGCTCATTACAAAAACATACAATAAAAATACAAAAACAATTTATACATTAAGAGTTATACAACAAAACGTATGACAGAGTTACTGTAAGGGATGGAGGATATTTTCTGTTTCATGATAGTTTAATGAAACTGATAACACAATGTTTACATTCGTAATAAGTTTTATTATTTAGTTTATGGATTTTGCTAGTTATCTATAAAGGAAAGGTCCAAGGAACAGGAAAAATTTCTGGGCAAACGATGTCTTTATTTTCTGTAGATATTTTCCTAAAGGTGGTCTACGCGATGAGTGAACTAGCAACGAAGACATGTCTTTGATGTGGGAGTGTTGTTTTAAAACAATCTGCGAGATAAATAGCTGTCTAATTGTTAACAACTGTAGCTCTCTGTAAAGGATCTCAGTACGAAACCTGAAGGGTTTAAAAGTTGCAACTTAAGAAACTGCTCGTTGTGCCCGCTCAAGCCACCCCAGGCCCTAATACAATAGGATAATAAAGACTGACCTAAAGCAAAGTAAACCGTCCTTATTACTTCCCATTCAGCTACATGGCACAGGTGTTTGAAAATAAAAATAAGTTTACGAATACGTCCGGCCAGTATCGAAATAAGTGACTCAAAATTTAGTTTGGTATCTATAATATCACCTAGATACTTTATTTTATCAATCCTTTCAAGCTCTGGACACGAACAATTTGTGTTGTCTCTCAAGGTTATTGTGTGGGCTTTTATGTTTAGTGATATAAAAAAAAAAAGTAAAAACAGCACAGTCCCAGCGGCACACCGAAATATAAATAAAAATAGGAAACAAAAAACTTAAACTAGTTATGGGTTGTGGAAGCAGGTACTGCCGAAACAAAGGCACATAAAGGTTTTGGCTTTGTAACTTAAGGCTACAAAGCGCCGCTTTTCAGTTGCGGCCAAGAAGTTGCGCCACCACCGTACACTCTTAAGAATAAGTACTTCCATAATTATATATATGATATGTTTAGAAATGCATTATTTCTAACAGAAAATAATTTACGTACACAAAGCAAATACAGTAAAACAAAATGACTTATACACTAATAGAGTACAAAGGTACAGTTTATTTCTAATTGAAATGTTTTCCAGCAAATCTGTGACTGGAAAAAGCTGTTGAGGGCAAAATTAACCGTGTCCTAAATATCCGTAAACTATATTCGATTACATGTAAAAAAATACATTATACTTATTCACATATAATAATTGATTTATAACGATTTTTTAAAAATTTACCTTATCTGACGTTAAGGTCGTCTAAGGTTAAGAAGTTGAGAACAGAAGTTAAGTTATATTTAACCAAAATTCTGTGAAGCATATGAGTGAAGTACGTTTACGAGCCGAGAACTGTTTTAGAAAGTATTTTTTTGCTTACTTTTTCAGTGCATTTACGAGTAGCGATCCACCCGACGGAAAGTGTTATTCGCACACATGGACATCATTAGTTGGGTAACATTTATTAATATTGAAAGTGATTCAAATTCAAATTCAAATTCAAATTCAAATATTTATTTCTCAACATTGACAATTACATTGTTCTTATTGACGTCAAATAAAACATGATTCTACCACCAGTTCGAAAAAAAACCTTCGTGAAGAAGAACTGGCAAGAAACTTCACGGGTATATTTTTTTTTCAAAATAAATTTACAGAGTCTCTTTATGTCTATACAAAATTATTCTTTTCTGCATCTGTTAGCTCGGCAAGTCTCCCTCCCCCCAAGTATCCAAACGACGAACACCCTCAAACGGCACCCGTTCACGAGTTAACGCGGGATCCAGCCATCGCCCTCCTCAACCATATTAGAGGGAAGTGAGGGAAGTGATTACAATATCGAGTAAAAATAAGTCACCGAACGTAGGATTCTTTTGGAATTGCACTTCCAGTAAATGCACTTCCCTTTGACTGATTATTATACCTATTAAAGAAACCCTACTGCCACTAATCGAGAATATTTTCTTTTAATATATTCTTTATTATTTCATTATTATTTTTCTATACTTTTATAGAATTGAGTCTTCAAATAAAAGTTAAATTACATAAAATAGATTCGTATGTATAAAATTCTATTCACAACTTCTGTTAACAAACAAAAAGGAAGTACCTACTACCTACTAAAGGAAGTCGATTGATCCAATGACTTTTGGCCAACACCATCTTTTAACCATTAACTTTTCACCCAAAAAACTTGTTACCAATGAACGTTTCGCCAACCAAGTTTTAAAAACCAAACCATAAAAAAAAAAAAATTCTTGTCAATTAATATTAGGCTGTATGTAAAGATGTGGGGTTGTATTAGAACACCTTAAATTAAAATATCTAAAGTAAAAACCCTGATGTTCAAAACCCCTAAAATTACAATACCTAATGGTTCTAATAACCTAATGATAAAACCCCAAAGTACAGAACAACTAAGATTGAAATTTCTAATATCCAAATCACCTAACGGTTCAAAATATTTAAGGTCATGTGGCAGCACCCGGCGAAGCGCTAGGACCAAATTCCATTACTGGAACATCGGCCATATCAACTGAAGAGACTGTCAGCAACGCTTTCATCTATATTTCATTATACTCACCATAATATTATTGAAATAAAAGCCCACGTTGATGTCCACGAACGTTGCAAACTTAGTTAGTTAAAGTACCATTTCCAGCTTTTCACGAAAAGCGACTTTGGCGAAAAGCGCCTATTATGAAAATAAGTATAATAAAAAAAATTCATGCGATGAAGAAAGATTTTTATTAATCTCTTCAAATTTAACAGCTCCGCCACTTTAAATTTAGCAGGACCTATTCTATTTTTGATTTCATCGATTTTAACTCTATCCAGAAATTTGTGAATAATAAAATAAATTGCCCACCGCTGCTGGAAAAAATGTTCTTTAGAGTTTCTCGTTTTCACCATTCTGCCCCCCACTTCGTCGTACTGTCCTTGGAGCCAACTCCGCTATTCCAAGGCTCTGTAAAATAGTCAACCACCATAACACAATTCATGATATATTTAATTTACAGGTATGGAATGTAAACCGCACATTTTATGTGACCAAATTAAAATTTATTTTAAAACTTATTACCCACATAAGTAGTAACTGTAATCGGAATATTGTTATTATTTTTTATTATTATTATTATTATACGTACTGCATGTTGTGTTTACCATTAATATTTTTATGAATGTTTATTACAAAAACTGTTGGTAATCCTTTCATAAATAAATAAAATAAAAAATATAATTGGATCAAAAATTTGCTGATTTTGATTTATTAATACTTTATACTTATTTAAACGTTTCCTTTATTTTTGTAAATGTGCTATTTATTAAAATTGTATTACATTATTTGTATGAATAAACAGCCAAACAAATCTTGAACTGGTTATAAAAACCAAAAACCCAAACTATTGTAAAAATTTTTTACCATTTCTGTACAAAAAATCCAACAATGTGTTTTCAATTCGGTCAAACTCTGTTTTCAAAGCGAACGTACTAAATTATAACGTATCATAATTAGCTAAAATCATTTTTTTTCTGAGAATACTTTATAAATACATACCTAGGAATTCAATAAACAAATTTTTCAAATTAATAAGACGCAGTACTAGACCGTCTCCAGTTAAAACATTCGGAGATCAAGAGAATTAATTATTTACAAATTCGCTCGAGCTGGTACCTATTGATTTATTTGTCTCAGCGGTCTTCAGTGGGGACTTTATTATTTAAGGCTAAATTTGTATTTTTATTTTATTTCTAGAACTCATTGAAACCCAGTATTTGATATTTTTATAAGTTTCAAGTTTCAAGTCTATGTATTTAAAAACCAATTTTCACTGTATAATTTTCGGTAACGATAATAAATTTAATAAAATTTGAATAACCTTTTTACATTTTTATAATTTATTTTTGCCGTTCAAGATACATTCCTAGAATCGTGTTCTTGGTGTTATTAAATAAAACTTTTTGTATGTAAGTGTCAAAAATATTCGGTCATAATAACAACTAGTTAATTGAAATTACATATACTGATGAAAATTCGTGTTTTTGTAAACGTACACAGACTTTTTGTCGAAATTCCTTGGTAATTTTTTTTGCATTGTATTTTTAGAATTATTTACTGATATAAATAATAAGTTATGCTCAGCGTCGTGTAATTAATAATTTAAAAGCTACATACTTCGATAAACACATTGCATGGCTCAGTTGGTAGTAAGGCTGAGGTTCGATTCTCACTGGGGACTAAAATTTGTGTGAATAAGCAATAAAATGTTTTAATAAATGTGAAGAGGATGAAGACGCAGACGGTTTGTTTAAACATTGATGTCTTGTCTCTGATAATTAAAATAAAATACATATATTAAATTATTAAGAATTATTTTCACTGTTTAAAAACAGTATTTTACTTGTGCAATATATGCATATTATAATTTTTTATAAAACCTCTTTTTTGAATACGTATATAACGTTAGTAATTAAATATCAAACTAAACATTTTTAATCAGTGAAAAGTGACAACCCTTATGTGTAACTAGTTGACATAAAAGAGCTCAAACCGGCTAGAACCATAAAAAAGGGAAATCGATTTCACAAAAATTTAAGAGACAGCCCTAAAATTTAAACAGATCGCACATCCTTATTAAAAAAAATTGTATTAATTTCAGTTTCTGTTTTAGTAGCTTAAAATAATTAAAGCTTATATAATTGTGTATTGTGAGCACACCGTAGCTTGATATTACTCATAACATCATACAAATCAAATCAAATCATTTTATTTGCACAAATATAGGTATATACAGGTGTAGGGTCATTAAGATATAAAAACACAATAGTTCAGCCATATTTCACCATAAAGGCATGTACATTACAACTTTATATTAGTATTTTTCAGTAAAATAAAATTCTTAAAACAATTATTAAGTCCAATATTATTTGTCATTTATCATTAAAATAATCTTGTACAGAATAATAACATTTTTCTATTAGTAAATATTTCGTATGACGTATAAATATACGTCCAGGCAATTAAAAAAGTTGTGGATTATATATTAATAATTCATTTTAATACTGTTGAAAATTTAAACTTGTAATACTTGCGTCTTTAAGTAAAATTTTTTAATTTTTAATTTTTAAGGCTTTTGTTTGCATATCATTAAAACGGTACGCGTTGCTAAAGTTGATACAAACCATAACTTAAAATCATGCATAGTAATATTTTTAATGAATACAGATATCATTATAGTGATGTGTCCTCCAAGTATTTTCTTCTACACCGTAGTTAATTCACACGCAAACCTTGCTTCAAGCTGCAAACTTGTATTTATCCAAGCATAACACGTGCTTGCAATAATCTTATTCATTAACACTATCGCAACATAGGCACGCCATAAACTAGTTTTTTAATGGTTACTCGCAACGGCAAAGGAAATGTCTGTACATTTGGCACAAAAGGTGTGAATTTACTACCGGACTCTTGCTACGACATTATGGCATATGTCGTTTAGAAAAGGTTTACTACAAAATGCACAATCGTGCTGTTAAACGATTTACAACCTTAGGGCTATCACAATAAACATGGTTTTACAATGCGGTGACTACACTACCCTGATAACCGAAAACAGCGGTATAAAACGTTTTTGTTAGGGCTTTTGATGCTTTCGTGATGACTGGCTATTTATATTGAACTAGGAATCTTGGGTATTTAAGTTGTTTTTTTTTTTGTTATCCTCATAATAAATGGAAGAGATAGGCTTTTACGGCGCAGTAAATATGGAAAATGTAAAGATATCTTATAGAAAAAAGTGGTTAAAATTTCTTAAAATCTCAGAATTTCACTAGAGTACTGCTACGTTACTTTTTATAATACCTATGACCACAATTTTATGCAACCTTACGCAGAAGTTTTCATTACAATTAAACATTAATATATCTTCGTGGTGTAGCCCTTGTTCCTGCACCGAAGGTTCCGATATCAGGTTTTTGTGTGATGGACACTGATGATTCTTTACTTCCCAGGGATGTTTTCTATTTAATGTTTCTATGTATTTTTCTAGACTCCTTGCTATCTATGTAAGTACTAGATTGTTTTACTTTGGTTCATTGTTGATGTTGTTTGTATCTTCAGATTTTATTTACATAAATACGTGTTGGTTGGTTTGAGTTAATTTTATCTGTAGTAGTAACAGAGCCAAGAACGTCACAAATTTTCCGCTATTTTAATTCAATCAAAGAGTCTTATACAATTCTTATACTTCGAATATATTTCATAGATTACTGTAATTCTACTAAGGTCTAATTTATCTATCCTCAGATAACTTTTTCTGGAGATAACTTTGACACTTGACAAGGCTTTCCATAAAACTTTCAAACTTATTCTATCGAGTAAAGTTATCTGAGCATTGAACAATCAGCCCTTAAAGAAATAATAATATTTGATAAAAATACACAACCAAATCAATTATCTTAAATAAATTAACCCCATTTATAACCCGCAGCTACAACATACTCGTATTTATATTTTGCTTTTACAAAAACCGTATATACAAATTTTTCATCTGATTTCAGTTTAAATTAAATCTAAAGCTGGTTTTGATAGATTATTCAACAACACGTCGTTATATGTGTGTGTACGTTTTAAACTAATGTTTTGTATGGCCTATTTGATGCTGGTTGTTTTTTTGGTTGTTTTGTAGTATATAAAACGATTTTTGCGCGTCACCGATTAATAACAAAAGGAATATGGACTGTTTTTTTTTGCTGTACGTAAGTAAGGCACACTTATTCTTTATGCTTAGAGAGGATTTTTAGAATGGTCTCAATTTTAGTAGCATAAATTTTCCGTTCAATTTGTTAAGCAATACCTTGGTAAATGTGACCTAATCAAAACTTTTTATAAAGAACAAAGTTCATTTTTTATTTATCAATGGACTCCTAAGTATAATTTGCAATTTATTTTCAAAATACTTTTTCAGGATAAAACTTTTCAAATTAAATTGAAGATTAGTATTCAGTCGAAGCAAATTCATGAAGATTTTTTAACTATATTAATTTCAGAAAAGTAAAGTATATTTTTATATTGCCGGCCGAGTAGCTTAGTGAGTAGAAGCTCTGCCTTATACGCCAGAGGTCCCAGGTTCAAGTTCTGGTCCCTCGACCAGGTTCATTTGTGTGAATAACACAGTTATTTGCTCTCAGGTCATAGTTTTTTTATATTTTCATACGAATGTTTTTTTGGGTTCCCGCCAAATCGCAGTATAGTTATCAATAACCCAAGCTCTGCTTGCTTTGGGGCCATATAGTTGGTGTGTTTGCCTGGGGATTTATAAAAGAACAAATATTCCACATTTATTCACACAGCGATATACTTTTAATCTTCATAATTTTCGTTTTTAATAACAGCAGTGAGCCTGCAAGTAATCGCCAGCATTGTCACGCAAATGCATTCTGTGCGGAATTGCAGATGTACGTACAGTCGCGCCCGAAATCCGGACGACGATCGCAATATCAAGTCTTTTATTGTTCGCAACAAGGCCCTGCACATCGGGGTATAACTGTTGAATTTAAACCGGGAACCGGAGAATTACATGCGCTCTGCTTTTATATGGGAATGGTAATGACTTTTTATACAGTTTTTGGATTTAATTTTTTATTTCTTTTTGGGTGATGGTTTATATTGGATGAGTGATTTTTCAAATTACGTTTTATTTAGTTATGTCAGTTATGTCAGTAGTTTGGCACATATTACAACTTACAAATTACCATCTTAGCGAGCGATAATTAATTGAGCCTTCGCGTTTGCAACATAGCTGAAATATGGTTAAACTAGCGATTAGTCTAACAATTAAGTAAAGAAACTTGATTGTGTTGTGTGAGAAAAGGGAGTTACGGGTAAATCATTCAATAAATAGTTATCGATTTAATTATTGTCAAATAATAGATGACTTACTGATTGATTCCAATATTGCAATGATGCGATAATACGAGCTACCTCTTAGACGCATTACAACATTAGTGATAATTATTTTTGTAACTGGTTTCGCTATGAAGTGTATTTTTATTTCATTACATTTCAGTTGACAGGTTTAAAAAATAAAAATAACAGAGCTGTGGTTTTTGTTACATATAATAATCACAAGTCTTGTCAGTAAATTATCGTAGGTCTGATGTTAGAGCAAACTTGTCAACAATCTCAAATATCACTAATACTTGACAGAAGTCGAGGTTCATCTTGACCGTAGTGTGGTTGATTTATCCAAGATTTATCCAGCATAAGTTGGAATATTTTTTCAAGATATTTTGAGAAAGCTGACGGCTTCAGCTGACGATAATAATTTGAACTTTTTAGTGCATACCTTTTCCAAACTTTGAAATTAAGACCTTAAATAAATACAAAATCTGAACTCTCTTTATTTGTTAAACTCTATTATAGGTTGGGTTGAAATGTCGGTTTATAGGTGTGTATTAATTAAACCTTAACAAAATCCTACACTATAAAGTTTGCTCAAACCTAAATAATCGACTAAATTTAAGGGTTACGTCATTAGATAGGTCGGCTATTCTATTGAAATAGCTAACCCACGTATAAATTTTGGGGTTCGAAAAAGAATAAAAATTCTTATAAATATTTAATAAGTTCAGGCAATCAACAACCCAGTGAAAATGGTACAAAGATTTATGTGACTTGTGGAAACTTGACGACTACTGAAAATAGCCTAAAAATATGTACGATCATGCACTTAGTACCGATTCCCCACGCGTAGAGCTATCAATAGATAATTTACTCGTACATCGGTCAATGATTCTGCCTCCACCTTTTTACTTCTTGAGAATCGCTTCAGAATATTGAGAGGTATTTACTTTTCACTTGCGTTTAATTGACATGAGGAATTGAATTAATTTGAAGAGTTATATTGCGTACAGGAGTCACAACGTGTTTGGAAAATTATTTATACATTTTACAATTTATGCTCACACAAAATTAATACAGTTCAGTTACCACAAATGGGATCAAATATATGCTTGTACAAAGGTACTACTTATTTCATAAGAATTTTCTTCCAGTCGACCTGGGACTGGAGAGTTTTGTTAAACACTGCAACACTTGTGCTTTTTATTAAACTAAATTCATAAAAAAACATAAATTATATGTATACGTACAGTCAACATGTAATGTTCTTTCAACACTGATATGGTTTTCGGTTCTCGGATTGTGTGCGGAAAGGAGTTCTTTAGTTTAACTACACGTACTGTGAAGGAGTATGAATAAATCTCGGTTCTTTGTGGAGGTGTTCGTAGAAGAAATCGTTGACTTGGCCTTACTGATTCATCCAGAGAACGAACAAAAGAAAGACGCTCACTATATATAATGTAGAAGTTCAATAGCAAGCTTTTTTTAAATTAAAATACTTGGTTCTTTTGGTTTTTAAATGGTATAAATGTATGATCTGTAGGCCACACAATTATCAAAGTTAAATATTTGTGGTAGAGACGACCAGTAGACGAAGATTTTCTTTATTGAGAACTCAGTTACATTGTTCAGTTGAAATAGTGTTAATGCTGTAGTGGTTAATTGATTTTAACAATTAAAATAAATTATTTGGACTAAAGCTGATTCGCGGAACGTGCCAAATTGTGGGGTTTGTGCAAACCATACAATAAATCATGACAGTGATTATTAGAACAATCGTAAACCTTAACAAAAAAAGCCATTGTATTTTAAAACAGATAAAATAAATAATATGCAATAAATGCAACAAAATTCGATATGCACAAAGTATCGTGTTTGAATTAACGTTTCTAAATCGTACGTATGTAACATAGGCTTAATTATTAACCTATACCTATAATACCGTTGTCGGATATATATCCATGGAATTTGAATGTGTGAAGCTAGCTTTAATTTGGACGGGACGTGAAGAGTAGCAACCTTTGAAGTTAACAACTGTTAGTACTCGAAAAATGGTATTTTGACGATTGAATTGGAATCCAAATCAATGTAGATGCCTAACAATATATGAATAAAATTGATTAACTGGGGTATGTTTTATTGGCTAATGGACTTTTACGATTGAAAAATATTAATTTAAAATATGGCAAGACTTCTTTGATGTACAAATCTGTTTTGTTTGTATATCTTTCGATTTAAAGTCTTTCATTTAAGGGCATGAATAAAAAAAGTATCCTTCAAACACCTTTAATTTATATAGTGGAGTGCAATGTTTGTATGTGGAGCTTCTACAGAATATATTTATGAGAAAGTTATTATGTTCAAGATGAAGATGATTCTCGCAAACAAAATTCAAAATCAGTTCATTGAACGTGAGCCTTTCCCGAACGCACATAATAATCCCTTGAGTATCTTGAGCTAATCGCATCCATATATTCCCATTCGTAAACTGGGGCCGTGCTTAGGTTTTCATTATTCTTTGAGGTCTTGAGGTTTGCCCTAGATAGTATGTTCTTATTTATAATCAGAGATATTTGCATTTACATTAATTCTGCTCCATATCGATACCACCCTACTAGAACTACTTACAGTGGTTGTAGAGTTCCTTTGTTTAGATCTCGTCTCGGGCCGTACTGCAGCCATTCCTATTTTGACCGCCAAATGATCAAGTTTACGTGGTTGTGTTCCGGTCAAAGGCAAGGAACAGCCAGTCCAATTGCTGGAACAAAGTCAATCCCAATTGAAGCTGCGGTCGGCAACGCAGGATAAGTCGATAAACTAATCATAATACTGTCAAAAATTAAAACACCCATGTCCATGAGTACGATTAGGTGGGTCGCGTTTGCCACCTATGAAAACTGTAAAAAAAAATAGGGTTATTATTTTGTGTGTTCCGTTTTGATAGAGATTACTAAACAAAAGCCTTCCAGCCGTGCTGTAAAGAACGATAAGAAGATGTAAAGAACAGTTGTTTATTTCATTGTCACATTACCTCCAACGAGATAAAACAATAAGTCTAACTACTTTAACTGTAAAATGTATTAATACAGCATCACATTTACCTTAAACTGCGAACTAAAAACTATAGCGCACACCATTTGCCGATCTTCGACCGAACCACAGCAATGATGCACACCGTACAGAGTTACCTAAGATCTGGCCGCATTTACACTTATGAAATGGGACCTTTGCGTACCCGACGTGCTAGTCCTATCGTAACCATTACTTAAAATATATTAAAAAACTAGAAGACTAGTGGTTGCCAAATTGTGAAGCTACAGCTACTATGGAACTGGAATTCCCATGAAATTAATAAGTGCACTCTGAATGAAGTCCATTCATCATTAACTATCATCTTGTCGATTGACACCGTAAAAATATTTTTTATGCTAATATATTTTGTTACATTTATTTAAATCGACTAGGAAGTAGTAGTGTGGGTAGGCCCCAGCAAGAGTGACCGAAGACCTGGTTTAAAATCGCCGGAAGGTATTGAATGCGGGCCGCACATGACAGGGCGGAGTAGCGATCCTTGGGGGAGGCCTATGTCCGGCAGTCGTCGTCTTTAGGCTGAAAGAAAAAAGACAAAATTTAGGGATGGCCGCTATTGATTAACAAATATGTATATAGTTCTTAAAATCTATATACTGTCCATATAACATAGTACGTGACTCGTGTATTCCATATTACTGTTCCAGTTTTTGACAATCCGGTCTAATCAACTAAATACGGTCGTTTTATTAGTAACATTGATTGCTCGATCGACGTCAAGTTTCTTTAAAAGAAGTCATAATTAATTTTATTTATTTTTTTAAAGAAAAGAGATACCTTATTTGGATTGGTCTTAAATTATAATATTTTTGTCTAACACGAGTTTCGCTTCTTTCGTTCCCAGATTTGGTCCGCAAAAAGGCTTTTTTTGCCAAGCAGTAGAGAGCGACAAAACGAAGTGTCTCGGCAAGTCAAAAGACATGGACCCATGGAAACCCATGGATGAGCAATCTGCCAAGTTCCTGCGAAGGTACAACACGGTATATTACACTACATTTTAGTTAGGTTATAGAAAGGACTAAGTATTGTACTTGCATCAATTTAACGTTAACAGTGAGGAATTTTTTAAAACAAGTGACTTGATTGCATACTTCAGTAACACGAGGGATCCGGTTCCGAGGAGTCGGATAACGTTGAGTCCATTATCAGCCCAAGATCTTTAACCTCAGAACTTACATAGATTAGAGACTTATTATAAACAAATTTCAGTTAGGGGGATCCGTTAGGGAAATACGGGAAATCTTTTGCGCCCGCAACTATAATAGACTGACATTTCTGTGGATTCACTGTAATGCCGAAATCGGTAGACCATTTCTGTATGGATCCAAGCTTTAGAAATGTCATCAACACTACTGTAGCTGTCGCCAGCGTAGAGATTATATGCGCAGGTGAGGGAGTTGTATGAATAATATAAAGAGAGAATAACATTGGGGAGAGAATCTCTTTGCAGGAAGCCAGCATGCAAGTCGGACCAATCGGAGGTAACTTCACTATTCGCAGTTCCCAAATACATTAATGTACTTTTCTCTTTGTTTTACAAATTTATAAATGAATCATGAGGTTATTTATTTTATATCACAGACCTATATTTCCAAAAGGTCAGAGGTTGCGTAGATGACTCTTACAGTTTTATGAAAACCAAACATGACGTCACGAGCCTACTTTAGATTTTGATTCGATATTTGAAAATCTATTATAAATAAGACACATATTTTTTTAAATTTTATTTATCATTTCAATTATTTTTATATAGCAATTGCGAATCAAGTGTAAATTATCAATTAGGTAATAAAGTAAATTTTAGAATAATCTTAACAATTTTACGCTCGCTCGTTACGCTCGCTGCAAATGGGCCATCGACTACAGCGACCTTCGGATCTCTGTTGACCGCCACCGCCACTTTTGAAGCGTGGCAGCAGCAAGGTTTTTCGTGGCTTCCATCTATTTTTGTTTTAATTGTCTAGTCTGCCGGAAAAATTTAAGTTATTATATTTATACTATAAAAAATATCGTTATTCATGTTTCATACAACAAAACGTCTATGATTAATTAATATCATTCCTTCACTTTGACTTATTAAATCGATCCAGCAAAAATGGAAACATACAACGTCAATGTCTGAATCAGAGAGAAAAATTCAAAAAATCTTATCTATCCGGATGGTAATGGAAAAAATACTTGATCAATTAAACTTAAATTGTTCTCTGCGCGTTACTTATCGTACAATTCGTGTCAAGTAAAACCCATAATGAAAATATATAAATGGCGCCGTTTACCGCGAAAATTACGCAAATATTAATAAATTAGTTTTTGTATTAAATGAAGGGTTATTTCGACAATCAGAAATATTTTCATGCGAAAAGAAATATTGCAATTCTATATAACATTAATTATCGTTGTTTTATGATTAAATATTGCACAGTTAACCATTTTTGTTTCTGCTGACAGGAGGTACTATGGCAACGATTGAAAATAGACGAAACTCGACTTTGATTAAATCTCAAAGCTGAGACACGCAGTTATGCTGGTTTACACGCGTGAAGTAGTTAATAGTAGTCGGTTAAGTGACAAGTGGTACGTTAAAATTTAGTTTGCAAGTGATTAAGTAAGTACATTATGATTCGTTTTATTTTGCTGGTAAGTAGGCTGGCGGGGCTTCTCACTTAATACGATTGGACAAGATTTTTTAGTTAAGTTGACAAAGCAGTTGGCGGCAAGAGCTCGTATTTAATTCGCATTTTATCCATTTTCTTCAAAATTTCAGAGTATACTTTAATATAGTTTTGTTTCATCTATTTTATAATATAGTGTGTAAATTAGTGACGACTGAGTGGCGTAGTGGTAAGTAGCCTTACCTCATACGCCAAAGGTCATAGGTTCGAGTCCTGGCCGGGGCATTAATTTGTTTGATGGACACAGATGTTTGTTCTCGGGTCATGGTTGTTTGTATTTATATATGTATGTTTATTCTAGGTTACCCCCAGTTCGCTGTGTGGTCATCCATAACACAAACTCTGCTTACTTTGGGGCCATACAGTTGGTGTGTTCGTCTGGGGATTCTTGATAAAAAAAAATTATTAATAAATTATAGCGGCCTCAAAGTAAGCACACCGTGGGTTCTTCATGACTAAATAGGTGATTTCAAGAAAACCAGTTATTACGTATCTGAAAATAGAACAAACCGAGTTCCTAAATTCTGGTAGATATTTAAGTTTGGGTTTCTGCACTAACAATAGTTTTCCATATTAAACAATCAATCATGTTTCAGTTTTTTGATTGTACAAAAGGCTCGATAAAATTTGTCAACCAATCTAAAAGTACGAGACTTACGTTCGTCCTCGGAATAGTTAGAGTCTCAAATGCATTTCTAGTGAAATACAGCCAGCAAACTCTAGGATATCTTACGTCTTGAAAAATGTATTTCCTTTGTAATAAAATTGCCCAAGAAACTCTTTATATCCAACTATTGTAAATCGCTTCGAATAAGTGATTTACTGAGCTTGCAATAAACAGTTTCTAGTGAATTACTAAAACCTTTAATCTTTTAAAGAAATCTTGATGTTTAGGCATTTAGTAATCTGTGGTTTAAGGTACTTCCTTTGAAGAGGGGGTACAAACTGGTACAAACATCTATCTAATTTGGGGTGGTGTCATTGCTCCTTGAAAGCATCTTACAGCAATGAATGATTATTATAAGTCAACGTAAATGCACTTACAGCTAAGAATCTAAATTTAGATTAAGTATAGATTAACTAAGCAACAGTTTTATTCTAAGCGCCTTAAGTAACCATTAAAAGCCTCTGAGTTTGGCCGTTGACAGGCGACAGTGACAGAATGATATGATAAAAACTTCGATTCGTTAAAAAAGCCTAAGACATTAAGAATATCTATAATAAATTTAATCAACCGAACGGCTCTACATTTTCTAGTACCTGGAACCCATTGATAAAAACTATAATTATTTTATTATTACGAGCCCGTAGAGTCCCACTGCTAGGTAAGGCTATAATAGAAAATTAACTACGCGCAGTCCGTATACCCAATTCCACAGTCAGTGTTGTTTTTAAAATGTGAGTTTCGTAAGGGTTTCAATAGTAGTACCTACATTTACCAGTCTCCGTGATCACAGAGCTTGCAACAGAGCTGAAATATCGCATGCTCCAATTTAAAAATCGAATACCGTGCATTCCTTAAATGACAGTTTCCCATTTTTGATCTTGAGTAAGGTTGTCAAGATTAATATTCCTAAAAAAGTTAACTTTATTACTTAATTGATAAATTTGACTTGATTGGTAATTTTTAAAATTTTATGTAAATTATCGGCCCTAATTAGGCTGTTGACGTCGCAGTCTGACAACGCTTTGTTTTCGTACAATTTTGACTCTCTTATTTTGTAAGTCAATGGTTACATACTAAAGCAAAGTAGCTTTTTATTTGGGTAATTGCAAGCCTCGAGTGGAATATATGTGTCGCAAGCGCATGGTTGAATTAGACATTCAACAGCTAGTCATTTGATTGAACGTTTTATGCTGTATTTTTAGTCTTAAATTTTCATAATGGCGCTACGACGGGTGCTACCGCACCAAGCTCACTTCGTTTGCTCGGCTTACGCTAATCGAAGGACATTAACAAGGTTGTTAGAAAATAACTAACAAATCGCATATTCCTTGTTGAATATACCTAATTCAAGCATCCGCCTGCGAAATATATGATATAACAAAACTTAAACATACCAACCTGCTTTAGTTGGTTTATATCTCCATAATCAGATCATTTCGCTCATCACTACTTCATTTAGCTATTTATTCATCAGTTTCAATTAAATTATTCTGCACATCGTCAGGCTCTAAAGGCATTAAGGCTTTTATCTTAAAATTGGCGAGCGTGATGGATGACGCCTCCGCGGTAATTCGGTTATCTACGATTTAGTCTGTGACGGATGCTCCCGGTCCTCGGAACGATACGAAAGTGGAAATTGATATGCTTGATGGCAAAATGGGGAAACTGAAATACATAGCTAATATCGTTTTAATATACCAACTACTTTCTAGCTGTATCTCCGAGACATGTCTGTAAGAAGTTTTATCTGCTTTTGCAATAGGTTTCAGGCTTTTTAAAGGTTTGGATTCTCGTAAATCAAGATTACTGATTTACAAAAAAAGGATGCGCATATGCTGAAAACCAGAGTAACGAAGATTAATTTTCAAGAAGTTCTTAGAACAACGACTTTTTAAAGGTAACTTTTAAACTTGCATATTTTCGATGCAGTTATGTTACATTCAATAAAATGTTCGTAATAACGCTGGCACAGTAATTTATAAATCAGTTAAGGTTATAAAGTTGGAACACTACATACATATTAACATTAAATTACGAGATGGTTTCCTAAGATACTCTTTCTTTAAAAAAAGAATATATAAATTGCCTACGATTATTTATTTATTACAAAAGACACACCAATAACATTATTCTTAAACAAACAATTCGGCAACTTCATAATTTCTAAAATACATTTCAATAAAGGTTCATCCAAAGAACCAATATCCGGATTGAGGTGGATTATTCTTGATAATGCACGTGTCTCCCTAATGCCCTGATTAACGGTGCAACATTGTTATTCAATTATAAAAGTTTTTGCATAGCTGGAAATAAGTAAATAGGAACAATTACCGAAAGCTACCTTATTCAAAGTTCCAAAGTTTACCTAAAGAAATAAATCAATAAAAATCAGGTAACCTTTTCAAGACGATTTCGTAAAAAATATCTAGACGGTCAGTGTAACAAAGGACAGGTCATGTGGATCGCCATACTTTTTATATGAAAATTATATCATTAAGATAATGTAGACCGTTTTCCTTCTAAAAGCACGTTTTTATTATAGTTTAAGGAAGACGTTTGAATTTTCATTATTGTCATAGATAATATTAGTGAAAATTGTCAATTATTAATTATTCGGTATTTATTACTGTGAGATATTAAAGTGAATTACAGTTGTAGTAGAATTTCCTATGTTAAGATCTTGTCTGGGGGGGGGGCGGTACTAAATTCCTTCCTATTTTGACCGCCGTAATAATCACGCTTACGTGGTTGTGTTCCGGTCAAAGGGAAGGAGCAGACAGGGCAATACTGGAACAAAGGCAATTTCCACTAGAGCCTACGATCGGCAACGCATTATTTGATGACCAAGTAGCGTAGTGGTTAGTAGCCCTGCTTCATACGCCGGAGTCCCAGGTTCGATTCCTGGCCGGGGCATTCATTTATGTGATGAACATAAATGTTCGTTCTTGGGTCACGATTGTTATTATTTAAATAAGTTTATTCTGAGTCCCCCCCCCAGTTCACTGTATGGTCATCCCTAACACAAGTTCTGCTTACTTTGGGGCCATACAGTTGGTGTGTTTGTCTGGAGATTTATTATTATTATTATCGAAATGATGATCACAATCACTATCAATAAAAAAAGCGGCAACGACTAATGATGTCCATGAGTTCTGATGCCGTTTACCATCTGATGGGTGGTATGGTGGCTGGCCGACTATAAACATGGTAAAAAAAAGAATATTCATCTCGTAATTTTAGAGTTAAAATAAAAATGATGGAGGCGTAAATAAACTGTTTTAAACCACTTCAAAAATGCATTTATCAGAAACTTTAAAGCTTTTTAGATATCTATGTCGTAAATAGTGTTATAAACATGAGTTATTTTATAACATTGTGTAAGTGCTTCTAAGTGAATCTGCTCGTATAACCAATATTTACATGCTCCGCAGGTTTTGAATGTCATTTTAGATTTTACGTCGATGATAATAGGTCGCGATAGTAAATCCCGAAGTATGAGTATCGGTTTGTTGATAGCTGTCCGATAATAAATTGTTAGAGTAATCCCATCAAATGACACTAATCTTTGTAATATAGATAAGTAATATCAATACAGCATTTTCTATCTTTTCAACGTTTACATTACTGAAACGGTTCCTATTAGTTAAACTTACTATATTTGGGTTCGAGTCCTGGCCGGGGCATGCATTTGTGTGATGAACACAGATGTTTGTTCTCGGGTCATGGTTGTTTGTATTTATATATGTATGTTTATTCTGGGATCCCCCCAGTTCGCTGTATGGTCATCCATAACACAAGCTCTGCTTACTTTGGGGCCATACAGTTGGTGTGTTTGTCTGGGGATTTATTATTATTATTATTATTCTTACTGCATATAGACACAGAAAGAGATTAACTACGAGTATTATAACCACTGTACATACGTTAAGTAAAAACTTCATGTTATTATAAATTTTTGAAAAGGTTGTTTTGTAAAGATCTTGTCTGGCGCGGTACTACCTAATTTTCCCGCCATAATAAATACGTTTACATGATCGTGCTTGGATTAAATGGAAACAGCAACTCGGTTACAGGAAAAAAGACAATTTCAACTAAAGCCTATGGTCGGCAACGCATCGCTGTTAATAAAAACCCTACGAATAATGACGTTTATGTGTAATTATGCATCGTTATTTATGTTTTTGCTCTATTTGATCTATTTGCCCCAGTGACAGCCAAATGTTTACGAATAATTTTCGACTACTTCAGTACATCAAACCGACTGCTCGTAAGAGTGAGAGATATAATATTTTAGGTTTTACTAGAAGTTAAAAAACAATTGTAAAAATGCATCCTTTTAGAATTTGCGGCCTGAATGAAGGGCTTCGAGATCGGCTGTCAGTTGCGTGGCCTACGTATGTGAGTGCATTCCTAGGCCTAGCGACTTTGAACTCCGAATTTTTATTTATTTATTTATTCAATTCAATGTCAACTTACAGAGAACAATCCAAATCGTCAACATGATAAATTTTACATAAAAAGTGTACAAAATTAATAAAACAAAACAATAATATAGCAAATTAAGGAATAGGTATATATAAAGTCAATTGAAGTTATTACAGCCAATATTATAGCTATGTCAAAATAAAAATACAGTAAAATAAAAATAATAATGAGGAATGTCAGTAATACATTCGCATTCTAATGAGATAGAAAACAACACAAAATAAAAACTGATAAAAAACAAACATGTCAGAAACAACACACAAATGGCAAAAAAAAATTATTCATAAAATTATGTACATACCTATGTCAATTAAAACTTAAATTAAGCATGTCAACAAACAAAAATATTCATAATAATAGAATTATAAACTAAAATATTATTGAGTTATTACGAATCATGTCATCAATACAATAATATGCGACTTTGAATATACGTCCGGAATAATCTACAAATATGTCAACATGGTGGTGTTGAGCGAGAATGTCACCGATCAGTCGCAGGGCGCGGTTGGTAGGCGCATTGGCGGTGCGGCGTGGCAGGTGCGCGTGTGGGGCTGGCCCAGCAGGAGCGGGCGGCAGCGCGGCGCTACCATTATGTCGACTCTAGCCAAAATATGAGGGTTGTATATGTTACTGAGCAGCATTGTTAAATTATGCACAATAAGGAACATTAGTCTTCTCAGTGCGAGGGTATCCATGTCAACCATCCCGACAACAAATACAGAAGGATAAATGTATGGGTAACCATACCTATGTTTATAAAGCCAACGTGCAAATTTCCGTTGAATCTTTTCAATCAAAAGACGATATTTATCCTCCAAAGGGTCCCAAATTATAGGTCTGTATTCTAGTTTAAACTAGAATGTAAGACAGGGGGAGTGTACGAGACGGACTCTCGAATCGAGCTTTAAAGAACGTTTCCGAGAGTATTTTGAGATGCTGTTGTACTGTAGGTAGTTCAAGATCTCAGTGCAGGTCCGCGTTACGCATGTACCAGGGTACGTTTGTGGCCCTGCGGCAGAAGAGATTTTAAACCACCTGCAATTTGTGCAGGAGGTAAGGTTTGGCGTGGGCAAAGATTGGCGAGGCATAGGTCATGACGGGTCTAACACAGGTCGTAAAGAGCGTTCGTTTGTTTCTAAAAGATTTTACTATGTCTACGTAACATACTTTTAGGTCTTTACCTATGAAATTGCCGTTTTTCACGAAATAAATGAAGCGTAATTTTTTTATATATTTTTTATTTCTATTAATCAACATAATCACCCATGCAATCAATGCATCTTTGCCAACGCATTGGTAGCTTATTGATGCCTTTCTTGAAGAAATAGCTGGACGGGAGGCAACAAATTCTTCAAAGGCATTTTGTACTGCCTCTCGGGTATTGAATTTTTTTCCCGCCAAGAAGTTATCCAAATTCTGGAAAAAGTAGAAGTCTGTAGGCGCAAGGTCTGGTGAGTACGGCGGATGACGGAGAACTTCTAACCCCAACTCTTGTAGCTTGGAGACCGTCTGCTGTGCAGTATGAGGTCGCGCGTTGTCGTGCAGGAGCAGTGGAGCCGAACGATTGACCAAAGCTGGTTGGAGACGTGCGAGCTTCTCCATCATTGTGTTCAGTTCTTCACAGTACACATCTGCAGTAATGCTTGTCCCGTTTGGCAAGAAGCTGTGATGAATTACACCCGCGTTAGACCACCAAACAGTGACCATCACTTTTCTAGGGGTAAGTTTTCGTTTAGGGCATTGTTGGGGTGCTGAACCAGGGTCCAACCAACTTGCTGAGCGCTTACGATTGTCAAACAGGATCCATTTCTCGTCACAAGTAACAATGCGGTTCAGAATTCCTTCATTTGTATGCCTGCTGAGCAGTGCAAGGCACGTCTCCACGCGTACTTCGCGCTGGCGGTCATTGAGTTCGTGGGGTACCCATTTGTCAAGCTTTTTTACCTTGCCAATTTGACGCAAATGGACCAATATTGTTTTGATGCTAACGTCGAAAGCTGCTGCTAATTCTACCGTGGATTGAGTTTCATCAGCTTCCACAATTGCCTTTAATTCGTCATTGTCGACCAAAGTTTCCGGACGACCACGGGGTTCATTTTTCAGGTCAAAATTTCCAGAACGGAAGCGGGTAAACCAATAACGGGTGGTGCGTTCGTTTGTAGTGTTCGCTCCGTAAACGTCGTTGATGTTGCGTGCCGCTTGTGCCGCTTTGCCGCCACGACGGTACACATACTCCATAATTACTCGAATTTTTAACTTATCCATGATGACGAAAAATGTTCGAATGCTTTGAAAACAAAACACTAACTATTAAACAAATGACGATTTTAGAAAAAGAATTCCATGTTTGTTAAATAAAATTAATTTGAAATTAGAATTATCAGTCAAAAAAAAAAATATTTTCATTTGAAATAGCCAGTACGGCAAAACGGCAGTTTCATAGGTAAAGACCTATTATTTAGGCGGCCTAAGTAAAGACGGGCGAGTCTCGATACTCTATGGATGCGTGGCTTGAAAGAAAGCGTCGGGTCTAAGGTGACGCCTAAGTATTTAGTATTGTGCTTCCAGGGGCTGGGAATAACTAACATTCGAACGTGGAGATCGTCGGCGTGAAGAACTCTTGTCTGGATTCACATTGTAAGATATTTTCAAAGCTTTTGATAGGGTCTGGCATGATGGTCTCTTGAGTAAGCTTCCAGCATATGGAATACCTAAAGGGCTCTGCGACTGGATATCTGATTTCTGAGGGAACGGTCAATTCGAGTAGTCTTAGACGGCTGCTCTTCTGACCTTATGGCAGTTAATGCCGGGGTACCTCAGGGATCTGTTCTCTCTGCAACGTTATTCTTCCTGCACATTAATGACCTGCTAACCCAGGCATTATTGGTTACGCTGATGACAGCACCGTTGTAGAGTACATGTCCAATGCGCGAGCGAGTCCTCAAGAAATCCGGGCTTTGAGAGAGTCCATAATTGAGCGGGTAGATTTGGCCTTAAAGAAAGGGTCCGATTGGGGCGAGTCCAACTTGGTGAAATTTAACCCGCCAAAAACACAGGCGTGTTTATTTTCCGCGAAAAAGGGCAGTTTCGACCTAACTCCCACTTTCCAAAATGTTTCTGTACACTTAACCGACCACCTAAGGCTTCTGGGCGTAACTATATCTTCCCAACTAAACTTCGGGCAACAAATTGTGTCCATGGCTCAAACTGCTTCAAAGAAGTTGGGAATCATCTCGAAGGTCCAACGGTACTTCAGCCCTGAACAGCTACTTAATTTGTACACAGCTCAAGTTCGATCTTGTATGGAGTACTGTAGCCGCCTTTGGGATGGTTCTGCAAAGTACCAACTAGAAGCGATGGACGCAGTTGACCGAAGAACCTGAAAAATTATTAACAACTTTGACCTCACCACCAAAAAACTGCAAAGCCTCGACCACCGTCGGAAAGTTGCCAGTTTTGCAGTCTTCTACAGATTACATTTTGGAGAGTGCGCGAATGCTCTTTTTGATCAGGTTGAACCCACACCCTTCTTACATCGGACTACTAGATCCCTTTGTGATAGATATCCCAAGAAGTCGAACCAAACGCTTCGATAGTTCCTTTTTGGTGCGGGTCGCCAAGGTGTGGAATGAACTGCCTGCGTCTGTTTTTCCAGAAAACTATAGTCCTAGTTCTTTCAAGAGTGAATAGGTATCTCGTGGATAGACGTGTAACACCTTCGTATTCTTCGTCACTTTCCATCAGGTGAGATAGAAGACAAACGTCTAATCCATTTTCTAAAAAAAAAAACCATTATGTGTGTGTATGTTTGATATATTTATAAACTAGATGCGAAAGTCTTATTTTATTGTTGTACTATTAGGAAATAATTAAAAGTTCTATGTACATTTTCAGGCTGTACAAATTTGGATACGATTTATTATACATACGTAAGAATGAAATAATATTTATTAATAATTTAACCGTTGCACCACGTATGAGGTTTTGAGTTATTTGTATGTAAATATGGACCAAAAGCTGGACTGGCAAGGTAATAAATAATACATTCATTTCTGCAAATTCATAACAATATTCTTACCTTAAAAGTGCCCTTTAACGACCAGAATAGCAATGATATTCTTTAAATACAACTGAATAATGATGATAACAATCGCGACATATTTCACAATGTCACAGAAATCTGAGCAACCCCTTTTTAATTAAAATGCGAAATGGCGCAGTAAATAAGCCTCTATTGGACAAGTGACGAGCGCGACGCCCGCGTGACGCGATATCTCGGACCATTCCAAGATTAGCCGTAACGATAACAAAAGAATAAATCAGAAAAAATATGTAGTTATCAAAGTTAACATTAAGTCTGTTTCGTTATTCACAGCTTTGAGTGTAGTTTGAAAGCAAGAACTTGCTTCTGCCACAAAGCTGTTGGCCTTTATTAACGGGTACTCAACATAATATTGGATTCGAACATAACATCGAATTGTTCTTGGTTGCTTGTTAAGATTATAATTGTATTTATATTTGTATTTAAGACTATTTAATTAAAAATAAATTAAGCATGCTTCAACCGGCGATCGGTACCTTCAACAAAAAAACGTAGAGAGGTATTTAGACATAAAAACAGTAGATGAAGTTGACTTCGCTATATTTATCAGGGCAAATTTTTTATCCTGACTATCAGTTCTAAAAAAAGTGTGTAAATCTTACACCGTTTGACTAATAATGTTGTACGATATATTTTGTGCATAAAGTGCAATCATAATAGTTTAATAGAGACTGTGTTCTCAAGGACATGAATATAGCGGTCGTTATTAAAGCAAAATAATTTTGCAATACCGTAGTAATAAAATTATAATGTGATAAGTGTCAAAACAATGTCAAGATAGATAATCAAAATATAATAGATATAAAAATACAAAACATTTTATGTTCTATTACTCGTATACGCATTTCATAAGCAAACACGAAAAAAAAAAATTTCAATGAAAACGTAGGGCTTATTTTAAACAATTTTAAAAAAGATACAAATTCCAAGTAGTATTTCAAGTAAAGCACTTTCATTAAAATATGTTTCATTCGGTCGGGGACGGACCATTTGGGTCTCTAATGTTAAGTAACGTGTAAATCATTTTTATAGCTCGAAAAGTTGAATTTTTCGCAGTGGGCTGGTGATGTGTATTACATTTCCTTTACGAATGTAGTCACGCTCCATAAAGCCCTTGTTAGGGACCCACAACGAATACAAGTGGAGCAGCAAGCCTCTATATTTATGCAGGCTCATGATTTATACTGGTTATTGCCATAATATTAATGACTTGAACATAATGGTCCGGTCAAAATAGATGGAAAATGGCGGTAGGATACGGGTCCTACTTAACGTTGCACTGGACGACGATTAAAATATTTATTTATTTAATAAAATATCCACTCTTGAAAAACATTATAAAATTACTAAAAGAAGGGACTACAGCAGAACTGGAGGGTGTGATGTGGAGCAAAGTTAGTGTGTACTCAGATACTAATTTATGACTATTAATAAACATTAATGAAGTGCAATAAAATTAACTTATTCTTCTCTGACCTATGAATTGACGTATTCCTTAATGCGCGATTTACGCCTATTAAGTAGTTAAGTGGTAACTAAATTTTAAGTTACTCCATGTCACTTGTGTGTCCAAACGGATTAAGTAGTTAAGCTCATAAGTTCAATGAAGATGAACAGTAATTAATGTCAAGGAATTCGTCGATTCTGTACCTAGATATGTGGTAAACGAGATTATGGACAAATTCAGAAAAAAATTTGTTTCGGAAATTGAAATCTCTATAGGAATATATATATTTTTAAGTATTTTTAACTAGTTTCATCCTATTTTAAATATGCTTCAAAAAGTTTTAAAGTTGATACTAAACTCCACTCCGACAATTTGAAAAAAAAAAGAAGTTAATGCGAAATAAATACGAGCTCTTGCCGCTACCAGCTTGGTCAACTTATGCACTTAACTAAAAAATCACGTCCTTCCTTCTTAATCAATCCTCATCTACTTAATCACTTGCGTACTAAATTTTCAGTTAGCACTTGTCACATATTAAAACATAGCTTATGTAAAAAAAACATGTTTTTAATAAGATTTATAGACTAAATATATTGGTATTTTTGTTCATTAATAATTATTAAAACAAAACTTACCGACAATATGGCACTGCATTCTGTTTTATAAATCTAAGGATATAACTTTTACAAATTAGTGATAAGTTTACTGCCTTAGCAACCGATCGTAACTAAACTGAAAGGGAACCCAAATACTCATTTGGGCACTCATTTGGTAAGGGCGTTTTTTGACACAAATTTTGACACCAAGTTTCTCCTTTTTAGGGTTCCGTAGCCAAAGGGTTTATTTTTTGTTTCCCGTTTGGGCAGGAGGCAAAAAATGCATTGCCGCATACCTTTCGCGCGCGTTACAAGGTATCTGGGACTAGCTCCTAATGAGCACTACCCACTAAAAAACCCTCTGAATGACTCGTGCAAATTTTTGCCACACAGCCTTCATTTGAGCGACGACCAATTGGAGAAAGGGGCCAAGCTACCGGGGCCCAGAAGGGGTCATCCGCTGGGATTACATAGCACTGTAAGTGCTCAAAGCACTGAAGGTGAATACATAGCACTGAAGGTGCTCAAAATGAAAATAAAAATTGAATTAATTAAAATTTACGTTAGAATTAGGAGTTGCGGCCTGAAGGGCTTCGAGAATGTTAATTGCGTGGGTTCGCCAGTGTGCGCGTTTCTCGGTCTAGCGACTTTGAATTTCGAATCTAAGACAGGAGCAGTATATGAGACTGAATCTCGAACTAGAGGAATGGGGTGGGTTTCGGAGCGTTTGAAGAACGCTTCAGAGAGTTTTTTGAGGTGCTGTTGCACTGTAGGTAATTCAAGATCTCTGTGCAGGTCCGCGTTATGCACGTTCCAAGGTGCGTTTGTGACCCCGCGGAAGAAGAGATTTTGAACTACCTGCAGTTTGTGCAGGACGGAGGGGCTGGCGTGGGCAAATATGTGGGAAAATACGGGTCTAACGCAGGTCTTATAAAGCGTACGTTTGTTTCTGAAAGACATTTTACTTTATCTACCTAACATACTATATAGGCGGCCTAAGTAAAAACGGGCGAATTTCGTTGAATTTCGCGAAAGCGTCTGGTCTAAGGTGACACCTAAGTATTTGGTAATTTGCTTCCAGGGGATGGGAATACCTAACATTCGAACGTGGAGATCGTCGGCGACACGACGGTGTTTGCAGTCGAAGTAAACTGCAGAACTTTTGTCTGGATTCACATCGATACGCCATTTTTGAAACCGTACACCGAGGGTGTTTTCGGCCTTTTGACACTGCGGCCTTTGCTGTAAAGGGCGGTGTCGTCAACAAAGAGAGCGAGTTCGACGCCTTTCGGCGGGACGGGAATGTCGTTGGTGTACACGGTGTACAACAGAGAGGCGAGGACTAAGCCTTGAAGGACTCCAGCCTTTATGGGACGAGGCGCGGAAAGCGTGCCTTCATGTCTAAAACGAAACGTACGATCTTTGAGAAAGGACGCTATTATTCTAATTAGGCGATCTGGTAAGCCTATTTTATAAAGTTTATAAACGAGACCGCTGTGCTAGACTTTATCGAAAGCCTTGGCTACATCAAAGAGAACTGCGACCGTTTTCTTACGCCGCGGATAAAAGCCGTCGAGTATGTACTCGACGATTCGATGGATTTGCTGAGGGCAGGAGTGCTTAGCGCGAAAGCCGAACTGGTGGGGAATGATAAGGGGATCGCCATCCGTTGGAAACAGATGGTTCCGCATTCGAGAGAGTATGACTCTCTCGAGAAGTTTAGACATGGCCTTGAGGAGGCTGATGGGTCTGTGAATAGCCGGGATACTCAGAGGTTTACCCGGCTTGGGAATGCCTTTGACTGTCGCTTCTTTCCAAGCTTTTGGAAAGTAGCTCAGGTCGAAGCAGGCATTGAAAATGATAGCTAACAAGGTAAGCACCTGCTGAGGCAGGTGCTTAAGTGCGTTGTTGATAATTCCATCCACACCCGTAACCGTTTTGGACTTTTGACTTCTAATGAGAAGCGTGATTAATATGTTCATTGTGGCTTTGCATATTTTTCTCTTCTTTTCTTATTGTTTCATATTTATTATTTATGTTGATTGTATTTTGATTAAAAATTTATTATCTGTTATTCGTGTTATTTTAGTATGCTTGTATTGTTTGCTTTGCTTTGTTCAGTTATGACATTTTGGTCGGGCTCCTTCTGAAAATCAGCGCTAAAGTGCACTCTTTTAGAGTGTCCGTTAGCTTAATGCTGAGAAGGAGGCCTTTTTTAACACCTTCATGTATGCCATTTTTTTTTAAAACCATTATGTAATTTTGTTTTCTTATTGGTGAAAAAATAAACCTTTTTATTATTATTATTTATTACATTAGAGACTGTGATGGGGAGAGAGTCCCTGCGGAAGACTTCGTCCTCCACCGCCTGGATGTGGGAGGGATCCGCGGGTTGAGTGCTGGGCGAGCATTGTGAGGCAATGCTGTCAGCGAAGTATTCGGCTTTCTCTTCGACTTCGAAGGCAATAGTGCCATCTGGACGAGTGAGAGAAGAAACGTGAGAGGCGGCGTCTACGCGTAAGGCTCGGGCCATACTATAATATGCTTGGTGGGACGGGGAGATATTTTCCATGAGATCGTTCATCTGAGCGTCTCGGAATTCCGCGAGGTAAGACTTAACTTTGCGTTGAAGCTGATACGCAGCTGATCTATAGGCGGGTGCGGGATATTTCTTGGCTCTCCGGAGAGCCGCGTTCTTAGCTTTAATAAGATTCCTTATGGCTAAGGAAAGCGTGGGTTAGCCTTGTTAGAAACCTTTTCGTTATCACTGATGGCTGAGTTGATAGCATCACTGAGGGAATCGACTAATAAATCTATTTTGTCCGGGTTATCTAGAGATTCGGGCGAGATAGCGAGCGGAGAGTTCGGGGCCTCTAAGGCTGAAACTAACGTCTTTCCAGTTGGTAAATGTCTTAAAACAGGTATTGTTAACGTTGGGAGATCCTAGCACGAGGGAAACGGGGCGGTAATCAGAGCCTAGGTCATCGAGCGGTTCGATAGACCTGAGATCAAGGTTGATATGCTTTACTATTGCCAAATCGAGGATGTCGGGAGATTGGTTTGGGTTGTCGGGATAATGAGTGGGCGTGACGGGAGAGATGACGTCTAAGGCGAGTTGCTCAGTGATGTCTAGGAGAGCGATACCGCTGGTGTCGGATGACCAGTCATAGCTAATCCACACACAGCTTCCATGTTGAGGAGATGAGGGGTAGGGAGAAGAGAGCAATGGAAACTTCTTTTATAGTAAATAGCTGTGCCACCGTGACCGTCGGCGTAGGGCCTTTCGTTACGAATTAGCGCGTAATTGGGAATAGCGAATCCGCTGAAGCGGTTTGGAGTGAGCCAAGTCTCTTGGAGAAGCAGTAAGTCTGGCTTATTGTTCTGAACGAATAATTTGAGCTCAAGAAGGTTAGAACTAAGGCTACGAGCGTTAAATGAAACTAGGGATAAGCCCTTGGATTTGATACGACTGGACGCGGGATTTGCAGATCTAGACATTATATTTAATATTTAAGAATTTATAATAAATATATAATTTACAAGGAACTAAGTAGTGAGTGATGCTCGGCTAACGCAAGTAGACGCTCTTGAGGAGAGCGAGCGGCTCGCAATTTGCGTGCGAGTACGGGGATTTCCGTAATATCGACGTTTTGGATAACGTCGAACACGGTCTTCATGTCCTCGAGCAACGACGACTGAGTTGAAGACGACGGAATAGGACGAGGGCCTACGGGAGCTACGGGAGCTGGGATAGGTAGAGAAGGTGGAGCGGCCGGACGCTGTCTCCAGGATAGAGCCTGAGTAGGCGTCGGCTGCACGGGCTTTGCTTCCGGGGGAGCCCGGTTGCGCAGCGGCGGGAAGTTGGTGGGAGTGATTGGCGGCGCCGGTTTAGGCGCGGCCCTCGTACCATTATTACAACCCCTGTAGTTAGCTGTGTGGCCGGACTGGCCGCACAGCACACATGCAGGGGGGAAGTTGATTCGTTTGATTAGCAAAGAGATGATATTACTGACTTTACCTCGTACTCTAAAGATTATCACGGATATTATAAATAGATCGATCATGACTAGTACTGTACCTAAGCAGTGGAAAGTAACCTTAGTTACTCCGTTGCCAAAAGTCGAAAATCCCAGTGCGTTAAAAGATGTAAGGCCAATAAGTATACTGCCCTCCAACTCTAAGCTGCTCGAAAAAGCAATCTATTGTCAACTTATTAGCTATATAGAAGAAAACAATATATTGCCGAAACATCAGTCAGGTTTTCGTACTGGACGTGGTACTGTAACCACACTCTTAGATGTCACCGACAATATTTTAACCGAACAAGATGTTGGAAAGGGGACCATATTGACTCTACTGGACTACACACGAGCCTTTGACTGTCTCAATATTCCATTTTTGCTATCCAAGCTTAAATATTATGGAGTGAATAGCGAATGTGCGGAGTGGTTTAAGAGTTACTTGACTGGAAGGTTTCAAGCTGTTAAGCTGTCACGGAGTGATGGCACGCATTTAATCTCAGAACTGAAACCAATTGAACGTGGCGTACCTCAGGGATCTATCCTTGGTCCGCTTATTTTTATTATTTATAGTGCAGACCTTGTGAAAGAAATTACGTACTGTAAATATCACTGTTATGCGGATGACGTTCAACTTTACATTTCAGAAACACCTGATAAAATTGCGATCGCCACGGCAAGGATGAACGAAGATTTAAAAAGAATAGCTGATTGGTCTTCGAGAAATGCTTTAGTCGTCAACCCAGCCAAATCTAAATTCATGGTCTTCGGATCAAAATCGCATATCAACAAAATTATGCAAAATAAACCAGATGTGCGTATATCGGGCAATAGCATTGAACATGTAAGGGAAGCGAGAAATTTAGGCATTATAATGGACGATCAGTTGCGATTTCAATCGCATATAATTAACCAGCAGAAACTTTTATCGTAAAAAAATATATTTACGTAACTTCTGAGTGTCAAGATTTTCAATTTCATTATTTATTTCTTTAATTATTATTTATCTGCTAATGTTGCCTTCTGTTGTTTTTGGCTCTCAAGTCCTATTTATTGTTTATTATATATGTATATTTATAGTACTATGTGTAATGTTGAATATTATTATCCTTTTATTACATTTTATTCAAACTTACTGTAATTTAAAATCAATTCAATTTAATTTAATTCTCCCGGCCACTTTATTTTCTTCATAACTATTTTTATCTCAGATTACATCTTATATAACACCTGAAGCTATGTTGCACTCGTCGCGTAGCCTTAAGGTAATAGCTGAAAATCAGTGATTTGCTCAACAGAGCGAATATAACCACTGAGCTATGGCCTTTTTGCAATATTGCACACACTTACAACTTAACATTACGCACTTACTTGTTTATTCTGTGATTGCATAACAAAAATGTTTACCCTTTTTTTCTCTCTTTTTTAATTTTACTTAATATTCTTGTTTTTTTTTTTCTCTCTGTGTCATATTTTATAATAATTTGTTGTGTGTCTTATTGCAAATAAACCGATATTCTATTCTATTCTATTCGGGAGTGCGACTGCACTCCTTTGTAATATGTGGATCCAGGCACTTAACGCACCTGGGGGGAGCTGAGCAGTTAGCCGCTGCGTGGCCGTAAAGCTGGCAACGGTGGCTTTGCCCGGGGTGCCCACGAGGGTTTGGTCTGAAGATCTCCCTCGAGTTGGGAGTGTTGGATCGGATGACGAGGGCGAGACGAAAACGTCTACCGCGGTTGGAGTGCATCTTGTGCACTGCTTCAGCTTGCTGCCCTGGGACTTAAAGTCCTCCAAGATATCGTCGTTCGCGAGCTCGAACGGGACGCCCCGTAATACTGCGCGGATCTTACGCTCCTCCGGGAGGGCGTAGCTGTGATACGCGGTTTGTCTAACTGATAAGAGCCTAATGAACGTCTCGAGCCTAATGGAAGTCTTCGATAGTCGCGACTTGAATTTTTATAGAATCGCCTGCGTTTGCCACTTTAGCCGGACCGGCGGGGTCGCGGTCACTTGCAGTGACATTAATGGCGCGGGGGCGGGTGTTGAAGACACCGGGGTGGGCTCCCCGCCGCACGCAGAGGCCACCATTGTGGTTTCCGCCAGCGACGAAACCGTGCTGGCCTCACAAAACTTGTTTGACAGCGAACTATTATGTGAATCTAAGACAGCGACGACGGTGCAAGCGTCTACACGTCTTGTTGATGTTTTAGATAGGGAGACTAATTAATACACACTTTAGTATGGTGGAGATAGTACGTAGTAATAATGAAAATTGGAAAGACAAAGACCGGGACGAAGGATGGAAAGTGGTAGAGAGGAAGAAGTACAGAAATCGATTTTTAAGTGAGACTTGAACAAAAGTTTCGTGCGGCGGACATTAAAATACCGTTGTTCATAAATAATGTACACAAAGATACGACTGAAAATGATACTATCCGGTATATAAATAACAAAACGAATGTACAAGTGATTTTACAAAAAATAAAGTCTAAGCACCAAAAGGACTACAATTCATACAAACTGTTAGTTCCTAAGCACAAATTAAGTTTGTTCTTAAATTGTAACTTATGGCCCGACGGAATTTCTTTCCGTCGCTTTGTTAAATTTTTCCCAAGGGATGAAAACAAAGAAAGCAGTTCAAGTCATGAATAGTATTTATTATTTATTTAAACAGACCACTTTCCCCTTGAAATTCAGTGCAACATCAAAGCCCTAACACAGTCAGCGGAGCTGCAGCTCACAGTAATTTGGGGTGAGCGTGATGAGTTACAAATTAAAATGTATTCTAAAGCTTGTAATGAAAAATTTAAATTAATGCATTTTCCTCAAGAATTTAATATTTGTTGTGATTTGGTTTGTAAAAATGTGAGCATAGAACATACAAAATTAATTGACAAATTGTATAATAATATAATCTCATCACTACAAGAGGCCGCGGAGATTAGCTATGGTCAGGGTGGGGGCGGCAGGAGAGCGGGTAGACCCATTGCAGTGTGGAATAAGTATGTTCGCGATGCTCACCGGGACGCCAGGCAAAAGTTTTTGTCTTGGATATGGTACGGGCGACCCCCTCAGGGTCCTATTTATGAGGCAATGTACAGTTCAAGAAAACTTTTTAAAGATAAATTGAAATAATGCCAGAAAAATCAAAATCTAATGAAAATGAATATTTTAACTAGTCACCACAAAAATAAAGATTTTCGAGGCTTTTGGAAACACACCAGAAAGTTTAGTCCGAAGCCTGGCAAACCGATGAACATAGAGGGTTTACAAGACCCCAAAGACATAGCCAGCCTATTTAGCTCTCATTTTCAAGTACAGTCGCCGCTGAAAGTCGGGAATGCTGAAGTTGAGGTCAGCGTGTCAGGTGTGCCACAACGTGTTACTGCTGAGGAGGTTGAACTGGTAATTAAAGGTATGACGAGAGGTAAATCTCCGGGGCACGATGGTCTCAGCATCGAGCAATTTCTGTATGCAGGGCCGCACCTCCCGAGACTATTAGGCTTATTATTTACCTTATGCATAAGACACTCCTACCTACCTGCAGAGTTGATGAGATCGGTCGTAGTTCCATCATAAAGAATAAAACTGGAAACACAGCTGATAAGACGAACTACCGGCCGATTTCATTCGCTACCATTACAGCTAAATTACTTGACAGCCTGGTTGAGAGACAGCTTAAACGTCACCGGTTCCTGCATGATGCTCAATTCGGTTTCAGGCCCAAACTGTCAACTGAGTGTGCTATTCTGGCTCTCAAACATACAG
The DNA here is from genome assembly GCA_923062675.1 of Marasmarcha lunaedactyla. Classification (NCBI taxonomy): domain Eukaryota; kingdom Metazoa; phylum Arthropoda; class Insecta; order Lepidoptera; family Pterophoridae; genus Marasmarcha; species Marasmarcha lunaedactyla. The sequence continues at coordinate 21,463,918 of OV281341.1, forward strand.
TCAGGTATTACATGGATAGGAAGACATCTGTGTACGCTGCCTTCCTTGACCTGTCAAAGGCATTTGACCTGGTTAGATATGACATCCTCTGGAAGAAGCTTGTTGACGCAGGTGTGCCAGATGAATTTATTAATATCCTAAAATATTGGTATGGAAACCAGACTAATCAGGTCAAGTGGTCAGATCAGCTTTCTGATCCATACGGGTTGGAGTGTGGAGTAAGGCAGGGTGGCCTGACTTCTCCGACGCTGTTTAACCTATATGTAAATCAGTCGATTGTTGAGCTCGGCAGCATCGATGTCGGATGCTTCATTGATGGTCACTGTATCAATAGTATTAGCTACGCAGATGACATGGTGCTGCTGAGCTCATCAGTTGCGGCTCTCAGAGGGCTGATCGCCATATGCGAGAGGTATGCAAAGTCCCACGGCCTCTTGTACAATGTGAATAAAAGTCAGTTGTTGGTCTTTGCAGTCAAAGCCAGTAAGGTAAAGAGCGTACCGCCTGTGAAGCTCAACGGCACAGCATTGTTAAATGTGTCATCTTTCAAGTATCGTGGTCACGTGGTCACTAAGGACTTGAAGGATGACAAAGATATTGAAAGGGAAAGGAGAGCGATGGCAGTCCGCTGCAATATGTTGGCTCGTAGATTTGCACATAGTAGTTCTGAAGTAAAAATAACCCTTTTTAAGGCGTACTGCCAAACACTTTATACGTGCAATCTGTGGGTCAACTACATGCGGTGGGCTTTCAACGCTCTCCAAGTACAAAGTAGCAATGGTCTGAGGATGTTGCTGGGGCTTCCGCGCTACTGCAGCGCGTCGGACATGTTTGCACTGACGAGCACCGATGGGTTCCACACAGTAGTGCGCAAGCGAATCGCATCCCTTCTGCGCACAGTGCGAGGGAATACCAACAGCATTCTCAGAGTTATAAGTGAGGAGCCTGACTGCCAGATAATGCGGCACTTTGTGTACACGCATGTGAATGTAAATGGTGTGTCCCGCAGCCCAGGCAGGTATTTAAATTAATTTTCATTTCTAAGTTTCTGTTTATAATTATTATTGAGTTACTAACATAGTTTTTCAAAAGGTTTTTTCTTTTTTTCTGTTACTAACAATATATGGTCTTGCGTCTGAAATAAATCAATTTTATTTTATTTGTTTATTTATTAATAAATAAAACACCTACGGTTAATGATGTCCATGGGTGCCATGCCACTGACCATCAGGTGGGTCGCGTGCTCGTTTGCCGGTTATGAAAATAGGAAAAAAATCTGTGAATAATCTTTAATATGAATCTGTCTAAATTTGTGTAAAAGTAGAAAAATTTTATGCAATTTAAATTTCAAATGATTCATTTTAATCCTAATGCTGTTCATGTGTGAGTTAACTCGGGACTGCTTTTACGCTAATTTTGTATAAGACGCACCGGCAAGGCCATTTGTTTCTAAACCAATATTTTATAAAGAAATTTATTGAAAAACGCATTTCAAATATGCAAATATAATGAAAAGTTTACTTGGATAGATTAATGCTCGTATAGAATAACTCTCATTGTTTTGGTGAATAGATGTCAATTTACTCAGTGTTCGACTCTCACAGGAATAGTCGGCGTAGATGTTGCCGTCTAGTACGATCTGTCCGACGTTAAATAGCTGTCAGTACTCTGGACGCAATATCCATTTTGAGGTGTATGTGGTCACAGTTTGAAATTTATTTTGGTAAATGTTAAGAAAAATGGCAAACCTTATCTATGCCGAAATATGTATTTTAAAACTCTAGGGTACCTAAACAAGTTAGCCTTCAAAGCAGCCTCTGATAGACGTGAAAATATATTATCAAAAATAAGTATGTACTTCAAAATAGCAAATGTCTCCGACCGACTGAAATAAACAGCACGTGTTTACGTCACAGTAAGTAAGAATAATGGCGGCGAATAAATCAGTGACAGCGTGAGTCTTTTGGGATAATACAAAAAAGCCATTTGCAGGACTCAACTCACAATGCTGTGGAGAGACATCAGGTTGTCGGAAGTGAAATATCATTAGTGATATTGATTTTTGAAAAAATTTTGGCTCATCTACCTTAGAGACTTGATTTTGCTCCGTGTGACTTCAAGTAGGGCCAGGAAGTAACTGTCGCAAACTGGAAAATGTGGTTTGAAAATTGGTTCAGACGCATGAAACTTTGTATAGACGCTGGAGGAAAGTTCTTTGAAAAGATGTAATTTAAAATACATTTTAATTATTTCCTCAAAAATTTCTGAGTATTCCACGTACGTGACTGTCTTTAAAAAAAGTCTTTTCACTCATTAATAAGTTTTTATTGATATCTCATTACCACAAAATATTAGAGAAATATTTGCGTAAACAACAATTGGCAAATCCTTTGTAGCGTTATTTCATTTCAAAGTTACGCGGACTATATTACCTTCTGCAACTATAAAGCCTTCTTTATAAATAAAAAATACAGTTGTTGTGTAACCAGCAAGTGACGCCATCAATTAAATATTACCTGAACTTTTTCAATTATAAGTGCTAACTGAAGTGCACTTCCAATCGGCGATGACATCACTACACACCTGCCCGCTACCGCTACTCGCGCGACGGCTTCACATGATGCCCTAAAAAAAGGCACATACTGCTGCCTCTGCTAAGTATTTGCTCCAAGTGGAATCGCCAGAATTGCCTAATGCCTTTGAAAATGCAACCCCGATACCACTTTAACTGTATGAATAGCGGTCTATTGACGAATGGAAAAAGGTTTCAAGATAAGCCAAATGCTATTTTTGATTTACAGCTTTACTGCTATAATAGTTTTGTGGTTGTCGTTTTGAATTGTTGAAAGTCTTTAGTTTAACTTGCTGACAAAGTGCACGGTACGTTTACCAGAGATACAATATTCCATAATGTTTTATTTTAAATCAGTTATGTCTTTAATAGTTAACTTATGTTTAATTATAAATTTCATAGGAGATCAGGTAGCTGCTATAAATCAAAGGACCTTTTCGTCAAATTAATCTAAAACTTAACTTTTAAGCTATCCCCAAGCGTCTTGCGTCCAACTAAGTTACTAAGTCACCCGGCGTCTCTAAACTGCTGCGTATCTTGCACAAGTTGTGAAACAATCATGCAACTTTGTGGACACACGAAGTAGGACGTGCGGGGAAGTAGGAAGTCGCGGCCGACGACGTAGCATTTAGGTCACGTATAATATTCTCATGAAATTATTCTGTTTAAAAGAATAATACTAACACGGGGAAAAATTTTCATTTTGTTAGTTTGTTTATATTATATACTTAAGTGATAGACGCTGATACGAGCTACACAATCAATTTTGTAAGTTAATTACCCCGAAGTGACAAATGTAACATAGGCTACCTAATTGTTTTCTTTAAATCCTAATTTTGACTCCAAATTTAAGTTATTTAAATCTTTAGTAGGAACCACTGACCAACGTATAAATTCAGGTCAGCTTTTGCTTTCGGGGAAATCGATAGCGTAGTCATTTGTTCAGGATAACACTCTAACATTATGTGATGAGCGAAAGCTTAAACATTACTTTCAATACCTTGATATCGTTGTGTCATGGTTTCACAGTGCCGATGCAGAGCGGGTTCCGCTGCTCGTTGTTAGGATTCGAGAAGTATATTTCTAAGTGCTCGTTAGAAAGCATCATGATTTTTTTATGGACAGTGTTCCAGGAACCATTCGCAAGCTTATTTTTGATAGTGGCCACGTACTGACATTGCTCTATAGTTCACACCAATACAAGCAAAGATAAATAAATCTCGTAAAACGTCACGTGTCCTAGTTATGAGCTGCCAAAGATATACAAGTGGTACCACAGACAACGTTTTTGGAAATGGGAGGGCCTGAAAAGTTCCACGATAAGCCCAGAAAAGTCCGCGGCAGTACAAAGTACACTCACTATCAACTATCGTTATCTATTTTGGATTATTGCGAATGATAGCATATTTTTGAGGCTGCTTTTTCAATACATTATAAATTCTTATTCACGTAATTTGAAATTGTTTGAATGTTTTACACAAATTCATTAAAATAACAATATAATAGAAAACGCTACAAACATTTTTTCTTTCCGAGAGCCAGGCCGCCCCTCAGTTTGTCGCGTCGAACGAATTTTAATATCAGATAATTGATTGATGAGACTACCTCTTAATTATTTATTTTTCGATTTAACATAATATTATTTCTACAAGCATAGATCTTTTAAATGTTATCACTTTTATCTTTGTTATTTTAGTCGATTTTTCGAGTCAGCTACATATTTATTTTGTAATTCGATTATATCAAGCAGAAGTTAATCTTTAGGTATAGATTGTTCTACCAGATTTCGAGCAGGAAACTCTTAAGTATGTCTTATTCATTAATTACGTTCGTTTTAGTCTTGTTCTATACCACTGCTTCTTGCTTAAATTTTGGTACGTCATTGTATACTTATAAAATGACAGAAAATTATCTGAACCTCGGGCACATAAAATAAGTAATAAATAAATTTACTTGAATAAAGTAATTATCCTGTTATTTCAATAGGTTCAATGTACATTGTCTAAAACAAGTCTTATTGAATCTAAGGGCATGGTTGGGCATGGTTGCTAACAGGGAAAATAAGAATAAAGATAAGAGAAAAATCTCTTGAATCTCGAACAACTAAAATCTCTTCAAAATAGTGATCACCCTAAATGACAGCCATCAATGTGCCAATAATATTGCTGTTCAAATAAAATATTTTATTACTATAAAGCATTCAAAAAATTATTATAGGGGTTCATTTATCAGTCCTTCAAAACTATTATTGGGATTAAATTTTGAATAGAATTCATTAATACTAATAAAATTACCGAGACCGAATACTGGGGCCATTCCAATGCTCTATTTACCAGTGAAGCATCAGTGGAAGCTATAGAGCGTAGCCGTGACGACAACTGTTAGACATTTGCACCGATCTTATGAAAGCTTACAATATCTGTTGATGTTGTATCGAGTACAAGATGGATCTATCATTTTCTAAATATAATTTTTTGAGTAGATCTATGTTTAACGGTTGGGGTACAATGTTCGTACTAACTTCATCATTTATAGGTGGGCCAAGGTATTACGTGAACAATCGTAGAACGTCAGTATGACAGCCGAAGCGACGGGTAAAAAGCTAGTTACTTACAAATAAATAAGATGTTCACTTCATCTCAGTAAATTTTTGGTATTATTTCGTTTCATTACGCTCATCTAGTTGTACAAAATTAAAGTCAAATCTTGCCTTATAAATAGTTAACTTATAAATTTGTAAAAAAGGTTAGAAGATCAAAAAGTTTAGAAATTGTTTTCTTTTTGATTCGGTTATAATTATCATAAATAGAAAAATCAGAAAGATAATAAATAAAATGTTACAAAATAATTTATAGCCCCGATATACTCGTAAACTAGTAACTAGCCAATATTGTACAAAAATTCAATTGACGTCTTAGATCGCTCCGATATATTCGTGCCAGTGTTCAGCTTATATGCGCCTCGAGCAGGCTCGGCTCAGCTCGCGAGTTTCTCTCACAAAAGTCACGAGTTAAGTTTTGATATAAAACGCCGGATTACCTGCTCGTACGCAAATTACACCACCGACTATCTTCACCTGGTGATATGATTTTAAGATCAATGTGAGTAATACCGCCTCCATTTTGTTTTTTTATTTATTTATTTATTTATTTAAATAGCTACACCAACGACAATATCAATATACAATTTCACAAACATAAACAATATTATAGTATAACAGATACGTCTTTACAGGTGTATACAACAATAACAAAAATTGTAAACAATACAAACCTAACCAAAAACTAAGAGCAAGTAACAATCATAAAAAATATATATTATTATTATTTTTTTTAATTTTCTTTGAACTAGTAATCGGGCAAAGCAAGTAACAGAAGATCTTGACATTTACTTTTGAATACAGGTTCAGGGTCGCAAAAGATGTCGATGTCACGGTTGTCCAGATTGTTATAAGTTCTCATACATCTGTTCAATGGAGAAAACTTACCCAAATTGGTTCTGCTGAAGAGAATATTAAAAATATTAGTCATAGGGTGTCTAGGAGTATGATATGGGATTTTCATGCAAACTTGCTGCAACAAAGAGTGTGACATTAATTTACTATGCAGAAGTTTATGAAGTGTTAATAGGTCCAACAGTTTACGACGATCAGCCAGTGATGATATTTTTAATTGTGCAAGTCTAGTATCGTAATCGGCGTGGTAGGGACATCTTTTAACTTTGTAAGCGATAAACCGCGTGAAGTTTTTTTGAATACGCTCAATTCTCTGAATGTGAGTTTTATAGTAAGGATTCCATATCACTGAGGCGTATTGCAAACTACTACGGATCAAAGCATTATAAATTGTAATAAGGGTCTGAGCATTTTTGAAGTCCTTACACGTGCGTTTAACAAAACCTAGCATTTTCCAAGCGCGCGTAACCATGTTATCTATATGTTTAATAAAGCTAAGTTTATTATCTAGAATCACCCCAAGATCTCTGGCGGAATGAGATTCTCGTAATGGGTCTTTATCAATAGAATAACAAGAGGCAACGGTGGTTTTATTCTTTGTAAATTTAATGAAGGTGCATTTACTAGGATTAAGTTTCATTTTGTTTTGTATGCACCATTCATTAACGGCATCTAGGTCATTTTGTAAACAAAGCACATCGTCCTGATTTCTAATAGTCCGGAATAATTTTAAATCATCAGCAAAAATAGAGCAGTGGCTGTAGTTTAAATTATTGGTAATGTCATTTATAAATGCTAAAAAGAGAATAGGGCCGAAATGTGATCCTTGAGGAACGCCTGACTGAGCAACATATTACTACACTTTGTAATCTGTTGTCTAGATATGATTCTAACCATCGTAGCAAATTTCCATGTACTCCAAAAGATTTAAGTTTAGTTACAAGTAATTTGTGATCCACAATATCAAATGCATTAGAGAAGTCAGTGTAGACGGAGTCCACTTGCACTTGTTCATCCATGGCACTTGCTACTTTCATTACATAGTCCATTAAATTGCTAACAGTTGATTTATTTTTAGTAAACCCATGCTGTGAATCTATGATAATATTTTTCAAATAATCGGTCATAACTGGGTACACTAAACGTTCAAATATCTTAGGGAATAAACTTATTATCGAAACTGGTCTGTAATTTTTTACATTGTTTTTATCACCTTTCTTGTGTATTGGTATTACATTAGAACGTTTCCACTCGGATGCAAAAGATCCGGTTGATAAAGATTTATTAAATATTAATTTTAGTGGTAGGGTTAGATTTTTTGAAGTCATTTTAATAAAAATAGGAGGAATGCCATCAGGGCCCGCTCCTTTATGAATATCTAATGTTTTGATTATTCTTAGAATTTTTCGTTCAGTAATTTCTATGTCATTGAGATTATTTTGTGGAAACGCATCGGATAAAACAGGGGCTGTAAGACTTTGGGGTTGGGAGAACACGGATGAGAAGTGTTGCGCAAAAAGATTACATATCTCCTCACCCCCGTCAGCCGAGAGATCGTCTAGGTACATTTCTTCTGGAAAGCCAGAAACGGAGGATTTGTGATGATGGACGAATGACCAAAACTTTTTTGGATTAGATTTAATGGCTTTTTCAGTCTCATTAATATAATCTACATAACTTTTAGATGCCAAAGACCTAACCCGATATGTTAAGAGCTTAAGTTCGAGAGTGTCTCTTGGATTTTTGTAAATTTTGTGCCTTAGGCGGATCTTCTCTTTTTCTTTCAGCAGTTTGATTAAGTTCGGTGTAAACCAAACAGGAAACTTTAATTTACGAGGTTTCGTTTTGGGTACTGTTTCATCCATGATGGAATAAAGTATTTTATAAAACCTAGACACCATGACATCCACATCCCGACAATTTAGAAATTCAAAATCCCAATCAACTGTACCTAAAAAATAATTAACTTTAGTATAATCTGTCTTTTTAAAGTTGTGAGTAGCAAAAGATTTACTTTTAAGCAGCTGCGATGTTGACATATGAACATTTATCTCTATAGCAGGATGATGACGGTCAGTTTTACTCATGGGACATGCACATTCAGTAACTTTTATATGATTAAGATTACTTAAAACAAGGTCGAGTGTTCTGTTATTGGAGTTTTTTACAGCATTAAATTGTGATAAATTGTTTAAGGACAAAAAATCAATGAACTGAAAGCCTAAATTACATTGATAGTTGTTAAGAGTTAACTTATTAACGGAATTGGCATCAACGGACCAGTCTATAAAATTTAAATAAAAATCACCCAAAACTATTATGTCATTACTACATGATTGCATAACAATATTACAATTTTCTAGAAACCCACCTAATAAACTATTAGTCAACGGCGGGGGTAAGTAAACTGCACAAATCAAAAAGTCCACAAGCTTTTCATTAATTTTCAGTTTCACTGAAACCCAGTGTTTTCAGTAAACACTTACAGATTTAATAAAAAAGCCAGCATAAAATGGTCGTCGTTATCAAAGTGAAACTGACTCTGAACTGTAAGTTGTTTGAAGTGAAAATATAGTGCAACTAATTTTTATATCCTACAGTATGCCATTGGAGCGTGCGCGGAGACGGAACCATAATGGGGCATCGCATAATATTGTTTACGTCGCGAGCGCACCAATGCGCGCAAGGCAGTGCATCGGTCAGCCTGCACTTTGTTTCATAGAGCGTAATAGCGGTCAGTAAGGTTTTGAAGTCTAGTTGATACTTGAAGATGACATTTGAAATGAACGACAACTCATGGCACTTATTTAAATTAAAAATTTGATCGATTGCAACTAACACGCAAAGCTGTTTAAATAAAGTATTTTATATTTTAATGTTATTTTCAACTGAAGCTCGGGCCGACCACGGTAAATTTTTACTTGGTGCTAAAAGTGGCGTGTTTTGAAAAGAGATTTGCAGACAGAGTATGCACAGTAAAAATCTTAGCAAATTCAGTAGTTTTTTGATGTAGGCATCTCACTAACTCTCTCTGACACTAAATCGGGTATGGACTCGCTCACGCCTTCGTAGCTCTGAACATGTCTATCATAATGTAGCCAAAAATGTGCTTTTTTGATCACCCTTTTGCAAGAATTGGTGGTAGCATTACATTGTACGATCAATTCTTTGCTTGGAGATTCACGGCTATTCTTCTGCGAGCGTCAGCCCAGATTAGGTACCCTTATTGTTTACGCTGTACAGCTAGGAAGTAATCAGCGTTTAACCAAGGGCGAGTTATAGCTCTTTTTATAAGGTCTCTGAGGACATGTCACAGGAAGGTATGAAGTAATAAATTGTTTGACATATCAAAAAAATCGTCGCAGCACGATGGATCATCAGAAGCGAAGCAGACGTGCCACCAAGGGTTAGAAGCGAAAAAGTGTCGCATCTGACTCCATCTACCACCAAACTCCAGTGAAGCCCAAAGTGCCTTTTGGGCTGGTGTCAGTTGGCAAGTACTGCGACGATAGACACTGGCGTAATAAGTAAGGTCTATCAACAATTCCTAAAAACACGTAGATTTTTAAGTAACGGAAAGAAATTTCTTATGGAACGCTGAGGCATTCATATAAAAATACTTTTCGGTTCAATAGCAAATATAAATATATGTTTCTAGGTAAAATGTGAAAGGAGGTTTAAAAACGTTACCATCATTACCTATTTACAACATAGTCATTGAACAAATTTAAGATTAGGTAAACCGTTAACAACCATCAAGATATTAAAGCTCCAGAGTTTATTATGTCCTTTAAAATTTGAGTACTTATTTTAAGCTGATGCGTACTACTAAATGTAAAATAAATAGAAACTTAAAAATAATTTTTTAACAACATTGGTGGAAGATTCCTCAGATAAATAGACTTTGTCTCTCATCGTTACATAATCGGTTCTTAAATGCCCCCAAAATCAACTCAAATATCAAATATTACCTCATAACTGTGCACGTATTTCATTACAACAGTACACCTTAGTGCTCTGTAGGTTACATGAGATGTTTTGTGAAAAATGGTAAACTCATTTCTTATTTTTTGAAATGCGCCTGTTATGTTCTCCAACCATAGAACTTCTATTTCTTTTATGTAAATATCTCTTCAGGGACGAGCGAATATCTCAGGTTCACACATAAAGAACTTTCATTTATTCCAATCGTCCAGCCAAGTGTCACAGACCCGATCTGCGTCCGGACCCGTTCGGACGTGTTGAAGGTCGCTCCCGGCTGCCGAGTCACGATTGTTGTCTCACGACTTCTCTCGTATCAATACTCAAACGCCACTCTCAGATCCGTTCTGCGTCCGGCCCCGCTCGGACGTGTTCGCGGTCCCTCCAGCAGTTGAGTCACGATTGTCGTCTCACGACGACAACTCGTTCGCAATACTCATACGCTGATTGCCTCTTCAGGGCTTACGCTGTGGCCGGTTTCGATCGGCTGCAAGTAAGTCGGTCTCTTGCACAGCAACAACAGAGCTGAGCGTACCGCGGTCGATTAAATTCGATAGTGGTTCGCGAGGCTCGGGCTGTTTTTCTGGCTGCGTACTTTACGCTTGGCGCCTGTACGTAGTCAGAGACTCGCTCTGCGGCTGGCTCCGGCCGGTCATAACGTAGTCAATCCCGCACTTTCAGTGCAACCCAACTTCGTCAGGTCTACGGCCGGTTTTTGTTGTCAATTTATTGACGACACACTCCGTAGTAGACTCGCGTTTGATCAGGTGGATACTTAACGGTGACAACTAAGCCAGATAGCGTTGCCCCGGTGCGCTTCCAAGGCCCTTCAGGCCAAGGAGAAACCGGCTGATCAGATCCCATTGCACTTGGGCCTTTCCCAGGGTGACGGTACAGTGCTGTCCGAATTAGGGGCACCACTTCGCGTCGTCCCCAGCCCCCCTACCGTGGGTAGGGAGGTTTAGGTGCTAGGTTTGCTAGGGAACCTAGGCATTCTTATATATTTATATATTTTATATTGTAGGACCAAGCCCTCCAATGGACCAGCAAAGCTTGGTAAACTTTGCTAGGTCGTTCGCCCAGGCGCTCGTTGCTTCCGGCGTCAGCATATCAGATGACTTAATAACGCAGGCCTTACAGGCAACTATCGCGTCCCCGGCCCCTCAGGCCTCCAACGTCCAGACCCCTCAGGTCTACAGCTCTCCCGCGTCTCCCGCCTCGTCCGAGATGGACTGCGAATCGGTCGCATCCTCTCACGCGTCGCGTCGTAAGCGTACCGCTCCCGGGAGCGACTCCGAACCCGCGTCTGATACGTCGTCAGATGCCGTCACCTTAACCGGCTCTCCTGAGCCCGCGTTTCAACTTGTCGCCAAGCGCTCCAAGAAGCGCTCTAAGAAAGCTTCGGTATCATCAATACCCACCCCGGTGTCTTCAACACCAGCCCCCGCGCCGTTAAAATCGCTCGTAGTAACCGCGTCTCCGTCGGTCCCATCGAAGCCAGCGACGCGCTGCGCTCCCGTCCCGCCAAAGCCTCAGCTCCCTCCGCCCGTATTCCTCCGTGAAAAAGCGCGCTGGACCGCGGTCTCCAACTTGTGCAAAGAGCACAAAATTAATTACTTAAAAGCCGCCAACGCCGGCGATACAATCAAAATTCAGGTAGCGACCGTCGACGACTTCCGGTCTTTCACTAGGCTTCTGTCGATCAATCAAATTGCGTATCACACCTACGCCCTCCCGGAGGAGCGTAAGATCCGCGCAGTACTACGGGGCGTCCCGTTTGAACTCAGTAATGAGGACATTCTCGAGGACCTTAAGTCTCAGGGTTTCCCGGCCGTAGCAGTGCACAAGATGCACTCCAACCGCGGTAGGCGTTTTCCCTTAGCTCTTGTAATCCTTACCAACATTCCCAACTCGAAGGAGATTTTCAGAGAGGCTCGCACAATTTGCGGACTCTCGAACATCTCCGTCGAGCGTCCCAACCCCCGTGGTCACCCTGGGCAATGCCACCGCTGCCAGCTATATGGCCACGCAGCGGCTAACTGTTCAGCTCCCCCCAGGTGCGTTAAGTGCCTGGATCCTCATATCACTAAGGAGTGCACTCGCACTCCCGAATCCACTTCCCCCCCTGCCTGTGTGCTGTGCGGCCAGTCCGGCCACACAGCTAACTACAGGGGTTGCCCGCGCGCTCCGCGCTCCACCACCAAGAGGGTCGCGCCTAAACCGGCGCCGCCACTCACTCCTGCTAACTTCCCGCCGCTGCGCAACCGGGGTCCCCCGGAATCAAAGCCCGTTCAGCCGACGCCTACTCCGGCTCTGTCTTGGAGGCAGCGTCCGGCCGTCCCGCCTGCACCTTCCCGACCCATCCCAGCTCCCGTAGCTTCCGTAGGGCCGCGTCAGCTCCGTCATCCGCACCTCAGTCGTCGTTGGCTGAGGACATGAAGACCGTGTTCGACGTCATCCAAAACGTAGACATTAACGAAATTTCCATACTCGCACGCAAACTGCGAGCCGCCCGCTCTCCTCAAGAGCGTTTATTTGCGTTAGCCGAGCATCACTCGCTTTAAAGTTCATTATAAATTTTTATTTTTGTATAAATTCGTAAATAAGTAAATTATAATGTCTAGACCCGCGAATCCCGCGTCCTGTCGTATCAAACCCAAGGGCTTGTCCCTAGTATCTTTTAACGTTCGTAGCCTTAGCAACAACCTTCCCGAGCTCAAACTGTTCCTTCAGAACAACGACCCAGACCTTTTACTTCTCCAGGAGACATGGCTCACTCCTAATCGCTCCAGGGGATTCGCTATTCCTAAGTACGCGTTTACACGTAACGATAGGCCTAACTGCGACGGTTTCGGCGGCACTGCTATCTACTACAAAAGAGGATTCCATTGCTGTCCTCTCCCTGCCCCTCCTCTCCTCAACATGGAAGCCACTGTATGTAGATTGGCTATGACTGGTCATCCGACCATCATCATCGCTTCAGTCTACAAACTTTGTGGCACCAAACCTATCCGCTGCGACTTTGAGACCATTCTCGCCCTCGGCCATTCAGTCATTATGTTCGGAGACTTTAATTCCAAACATACTGACTGGACGTGCCTATCAACCAACCCAAGCGGTATCGCTCTTCTTGACATCACCAACTCACTCGACTTAGACGTCGTCTCCCCCATCACTCCCACTCACTATCCCGACAACCCGAACCACTCTCCTGACATCCTCGACTTTGCAATCGTCAAGCATATCAACCTCGACCTCAGGTCTATCGAACCGCTCGATGACCTAGGTTCTGACCACCGCCCCGTCTCCCTCGTGCTAGGACCGCCTAACGTTAACGTCACTTCTCCTAAGACCTTTACCAACTGGAAAGGTTTTAAAAATACGATAGTTTCTGCCTTAGAGACCCCAAACTAGTTTCCAAAAGCTTGGAAAGAAGTGACAGTCATAGGCATACCCAAGCCGGGTAAACCTCTTAATATCCCGGCTAATCACAGACCCATCAGCCTCCTCAAGGCAATGTCTAAATTTCTCGAGAGAGTCATACTCTCTCGAATGCGGAACCATCTGTTTCCAACGGATGGCGATCCTCTCATAATTCCCCACCAGTTCGGCTTTCGCGCTAAGCACTCCTGCCCTCAGCAAGTCCATCGAATCGTCGAGTACATACTCGACGGCTTCTATCCGAAACGAAAGAAAACGATCGCAGTTTTCTTTGACGTAGCCAAGGCTTTCGACAAAGTCTGGCACAGCGGTCTCGTTTATAAACTCTACAAAATAGGCTTACCGGCTCGCCTAGTTAGGATAATCGCGTCGTTTCTCAAAGACCGCACGTTTCGCTTCAAACATGAAGGCACGCTCTCCGCGCCTCGTCCCATAAAGGCTGGAGTCCCTCAAGGCTCAGTCCTCGCCCGTCTTTTGTATACCGTGTACACTAACGACATTCCCATTCCGCCGAAAGTCATCGAGCTCGCTCTCTTTGCCGACGACACTGCCCTTTACACCAAAGGCCGCAGAGCCCAGGGTCTCGTCACCAGACTCCAAAAGGCTGTAAACGCCCTCGGTGCTTGGTTTCAAAAATGGCGTATCGATGTGAACCAAGAGAAGAGCTCTGCGGTTTACTTCGACTACAGACGCAGTCGTATCGCCGACAATCTCCAAGTGAGAATGCAAGGCACTCCCATCCCCTGGAAGCGCAGTACCAAATATTTAGGCGTCATCTTAGACCAGACGCTTTTTTTCAACCCTCACGTCGATAGAGTAACGAAACTCGCACGTTTTTACCTAGGCCGGCTTTACAGTATGTTAGGTAGAAAAAATAAAATGTCCTTCAGAAACAAACGTACGCTTTACAAGGTCTGCGTTAGACCAGTCATGTCATATGCTTCGCCAGTCTTTGCCCACGCCAAACCCTCCGTCCTGCACAAGCTGCAGGTAGTTCAAAACCTCTTCTGCCGCAGGGCCACAAACGCACCTTGGTACGTGCGCAACGCGGACCTGCACAGAGATCTTGAACTACCTACAGTTCAACAGCACCTAAAGACACTCTCAAAATCGTTCCTCAAACGCGCCGAATCCCATCCCAATCCACTAGTTCGAAATTCAGTCTCATATACTGCTCCTGTCTTAGATTCGGTATACAAAGTCGCTAGACCGAGAAACGCGCACACAAGCGAACGTACGCAATTAACTTTAGATCTCGAGGCCCTTCAGGCCGCAAATTCTAATTCTAACGTAAATTCTAATTCTAACGTAAATCCGAATGAATGCAATTTTATTTTTAAATTTTTAATGTTTTATTATTAACTTTTCATTTTTGAGCACCTTCAGTGCTATGTAAATCCCAGCGGGTGACCCCTTAAGGGCCACGCTAGCACGGCCTCTTTCTCCAATTGGCCGTCGCTCAGATGAAGGCTTAGTGGCAAAAATGCACGAGCCGACAGGGGGTTTTTAGTGGGTATGGTTCTGGTAGGCGTCGGGACGAGTCCCACATAACTTTGGAATCGCGCCAGAGTATGCGTCAGAGCATTTTTATCCTCCTGCCCTTCCCGCGGAGGGGAACAAAAAAAAACCAAGTGTCACAATATTTTGTGTAACAGCTGTCAGCGCATCGGATCGGAATACTCAATACTTTATTGCTTCCTTACATCATTTACATAAATTAGTACAAGCAAATTAGTACAAGCAAAAAGCAGTGTTAGGCGTTTACGGAAGATCAGCGTCCTGGTGTGTTCGCACATCACGACTTCCAAGCTGAGTTAATGCATTTTCGGTGCTATTTAATTAATATTTCTGTTTTATGTTAACGTATAGATGGCATCACTTTAGTATGTAGGTACACCGAATAAATGTATTTTTCATTTAATTTCATTTCAAATTAATGAGATGAGAAATAAGGGCCTTGTGAGGCGCTGCAATTAGGGAGAGAGGAGGAATAAGCATGGCAAGGCATAATTCAAATTAACGAATTATAAAAAGAGATATGGTATTTCAGACTAATTCAGAAGTTTATCGTTTAGGTACTCTTTTACATTGTAGTAACATTTAGTTATTAAAAGTTTTTTTAATGTCTCTAAAAATTGTTTAGTGTTAGTTATTTTTTGTATGTGTTTCGGTATTTTATTGTATATTCTTGCTGACATTACTAGGGCTGGCCGAGTGTAAGTAACTCTAGTTTTGAGTATGGAAGTTGTATTTTATTTTTGTGTCTTAAATTTTTGTATCTTGATTGGATGTCTCCTCTTCCTTCGTAGAGTTCTGGGTATAAACGGACATACATACTTGTATATTTCCAATATATATATACATGGTAAGTTAATATTTTATGTTTTGAAAGTACAGTTTGGAGCTTTGTCTATTTTTAACGTTTATTTAACGTTTTATTCTTATTAGTTTTTTTGAGATAAAAATAATAATTCAAATTCAGTGCTTCCCCACAGCAAAATACCGTAGCTAAACCATGAGTAAGCATATGTGTAGTACATAGAGACAGCTGTTTCAAGTTCAGTAGATTTTTTATTTCTCGAAGGGCATATGCGAAACTTGAGATTTTGAGTCTGATTTTACTAACGTGTATTTTCCAATTTAAATTTGAGTCTATGTCTATGCCGAGCAATGTTAACTTGGTAACAAGCTCGATGTTTCTATTATTAAATTTAATATTTATATTAAGTGGTTTTCGGTGGTATGGATAAAATGACATTAATTTTGTTTTTTCTAAGTTTATTTCCAGGCTGTGTTCTGTTATCCAAGTGTTTATAATATTTAAAGTTAAAAGTATTTTTTCATTTAGAGTATTGGTGTCGATGGATGATACAATAATGGACACATCTGTCTGTAAGTTCGTTTATGTAAACATTTAGCATAACTCGAAATGAACATTTTAAATTGTGCAATAGTTCAGAAGTTCGCTGTTTCTGTGGCAACCTCCAAGCCATGTAACTCAAATACATTTAATTTAATTTAAAAATTAAAATGGATATTTCCGATATTTACTTTTAGCTTGTATTAACACTCAAACTTTAATTGAGAAAATAGAACAGTTTGTAAGAAAATTTTAAAAGACAAAAAGGTAATGAATGCTTCACAGCACTTTACACGAGTGAAATTACAAGCAAACACACAGCGAACCGGTGGGTATTTTTTCTGTTAAATTATTATTTAATTATGTCCTGTATATACCTGAAATGAAATGAAATGAAATATTTATTTCTCAACATTGACAAATACTTGTTCTTATCGACGTCAAATAAAATTACCACCAGTTCGAAAAAACCTTCGTGAAGAAGAACTGGCAAGAAACTTCACGGGTATATTTTTTTCAAAATAAATTTACAGAGTCTCTTTATGTCTATACAAAATTATTCTTTTCTGCATCTGTTAGCTCGGCAAGTCTCCCTCCCCCCAAGTATCCAAACGACGAACACCCTCAAACGGCACCCGTTCACGAGTTAACGCGGGATCCAGCCATCGCCCTCCTCAACCTATTAGAGGGAAGTGAGCGACCCGTCACCCGACGCTACCATAAGAAGACGTACTTTAGTGACAATGATGCTTTAGATATTCATCGGGACGAAGAACTCCTCGAACATACAGACACATCACACATATTTTGTTACAAATACTAGTACAATCCTGTTAATGAAGGGATTATACCCAAGGGCTTTTATCATCCAAATAACCGGATAGTTTATAATATGCTCTAGCACACAACTTCTGCTTTATAGTTTCTCTGAATTTGTCAATAGGAAGACCTTGGATATCCTCAGGAACCTTATTATAAAAGCGTATACATTGACCCATGAATGAGTTAGTGACTTTATGAAGCCTACTATTATGAGCTGCCAGCATATTTCTTCTTCTTGTGTTAACATTGTGCAGATCTTTTTTTCTTTTGAACAAGGTTATGTTCTTTTTTACATACATTAAATTTTCTAAAATATATTATGAATGGAAAGTAAGAATATTTATTTCCTTAAATTTACTTCTAAGTGACACCCTTGGACCGAGCTGATAGATTGCGCGAACAGCCCTTTTCTGCAGAATAAAGACAGTATCGATGTCGGCAGCACTTTCCCACAACAGAATACTATATGTCACGAGGCTGTGGAAGTAACCAAAATAGACTAATCGAGCAGTTGATTCATTTGAAATTTGTCTCAATTTTTTAACAGCATATGCGGCAGAGCCAAGCCTTTTCGCTAAACCATCAACATGCGGTCCCCACTGGAGTTTGGCGTCTAAGGTTATGCCCAGAAATACAGTTGAGTTTACAGGAGTCAGTTCCTGGCTCTTAACTGCAATGTTTGTGTTTACCTGTTTGACATTTGGCAATGTAAACTTAACGCATTTCGTTTTTTTTTTCATTGAGGAGCAAATTATTAGCTAAGAACCACTGCTCTATGTTGGAGATGCTTTGTTTACTGCTCGATAGTCAGTTTCTTGTCTTTTGATTTTAAATAAGAAGGAAATATCGTCAGCAAACAATATGACCTCGCATTGATTCTTGATGACGATGGCAGATCATTGATATATACTAAAAATAGGAAAGGACCAAGAACTGAGCCCTGGGGCACACCCATTGTCACTACCGATCCTGATGACTTTTCTCCATTTATTGCAACTTTCTGTTTTCTTTTAGAAATATATGATTCAATCAAGGCAAGCGCTCAGTTTTTTATGCCGTAATGGTGCAGTTTCATGAGTAGAGTAGTATGATCCACACAGTCGAACGCCTTGGACAAGTCACAAAAGACACCAATAGCATCACACCAGGCGCTGAATACGTGTTTTATGAGCTCAACACCGGCATCGGTTGTTGAGCGACCCTGCGTGAAACCAAATTGCTTAAAATTCATTAAACTATTACCGTAAAAATTAGAAAGTAATTGATTTAAAATTAATTTTTCAAAAATCTTACTGAGCGTTGGTAGTATTGATATAGGTCTAAAATTATTAGAGTCAGACATACTACCTGCTTTGAATATTGGAATGAACTTACTTAATTTCAGTAAATCAGGAAAAACACCATTATCCACACAGTCATTAAATATACTGGCTAAGTACGGGGCTATACCATCAATGACAGATTCGATAATTTTAACAGAAATTCCATCTAAATCGGCAGTATTTTTTACTTTAATGCTTTTAAATGCATTTAAAACTTGTGGAACAGTAACATGTTTAAAAGTAAAATCAATATCGCATGAATTTACATTTTCCATTAGCAGTAACTGTGCAAGAGTGGAACATGAATTAATACTCGAAGTAGTTGACACAGGGATGGCAGTAAAAAATTTTCAAATGCTTCAGCAACTTCTCTGTCAGTTGACAACACTTTATCATTAATTTTTAAATTATATTTGGTGTGCGGTTCTTTTGCTTTCCCAGTTTCCTGATTAGTTATATTCCATGCAGTTTTTGAAATGTTAGTACTATATTTAATTTTATTATTAATGTAATTAGATTTAGCTACATTGCATACTCGTTTAAATAATTTTGAATACTTTTTAACATATTAATAAAATGTCTTATTATGATTATAAGTTCTTTCACTGTACAATTCATATAATCTATTTCTACTTCTGCATATTCCCACTGTTGCCCAGTCACTAAAGCTAAATAAATTATTATTTACACATATTTTCTTTTTTTTTAAACAGAGTCATATTCATTTTTTTATTATATTATGAATATAGTTATACTGAGTTATAGGATCTCCACAGTAATCTAATTTAAATGTTTTTTCAAATACATTTTTCCTAAATGTTTCAAGCCATCTCTCATTCATGGGTATAAAGGTAATTTCTCTTTTTAGAGTCTTTTTTAGCCCAATATCAAAAGTGGCCAACTGCCCACTATGATCTGATTTGTAGTTTATTAATTATTGACTTTGTACATGGCATTAAATTTGTAAAAATGTTATCAAGACATGTGGCTGAGGTCGCTGTGATTCGCGTAGGCTCTAAGAAGAGATTTTTTAGGTTGTAACAATTAAAAAGATTCAAGAATCGTTTACTTTGTGACGTCTCTACTAATCAATCAATATTAAAATCGCCACAAATAATTATTTCTTTGTTTTTGTTATTTACTCTATGTAATAACCTCATCCATAGTGCTCTCAAATACTTCAAATGGTGAGGATGGGGGTCTGTATACACTTATTAGAACAATATTCCCCATCTCAATACAGGCTATTTCAACTGATCGCTCAACAGACAGACTTACAATATCAGTGCGTTCTTTAAATGTTAGGCTCTTATGAGTGATGATCATTGAGCCGCCGCAAGTTGTTTGTTCTCTGTTGAATGAACTTGCAAATACATGATTCTTATATGAAGACATAATTTGACACTGTGTGAGCCAGTGTTCTGTGATACATAGTACATGAACATTTTCACAGTTTATGAATAGTTCAATCTGTAATTCCTTACCATCAATGCCCTGCATATTTTGATGGACTATGTTCAGAAAATTATTTTTTACATTTTTATTGCTTAAATTACTACTTAGAATACTGGTGCTAGATGTATTATCTGTTGTCACTAACGTATGTTTAAATTATTCCTAATACTATGTTTTGGAATATTACATTTCAATGGGTCAAAAGTATAAAGTGACTGCTCAATAGAAGCAGCGGTTGTAGTCAACGAATTGACTGTTATGTATAAAATATATGATAGCGAGTATGCTATCTGTCGTAGGTCATAATTGTACAAATTGTACCTATCATTGGTTATAACAGGCTTATTAATAAATTTATTTAAATCAATAAACTAAAACTTTTCGCTATGACGACCTGTCATATTTTGTACATCTATATTTAGTCGATGCTTCATATTATTTTCTGACGGGTTCTGGGTAAATCGAAATGCAAACAAAATAATTTTACTAATATTCTGCTTGCAATTCAATCTAGCAAAACAAGCTGTCATTGTTTTCCTACTTAGTTGCTTACATCTGCCTACTAATATATTCAATACTGTATTAGGGTTAAATGTACGGGATGTAATTTTATCAACTATGTCATAATATGAAGCACCGGGGTAACAATAATTAGTTATTGGCCCCCCAACACACCGAGTAAGTTGCAATCCCATCTTCTTACCAAGTTCATCGCTATATATAATTATATTTAATTCACTTTTATTTGACTTATTAACTAAGCTACTACCTGAGTTTGATACTACATGCTCAGTGACATATGGCTCCTCAGGTTGATTGGATATTGGCAAAGGGCAATCCGATGTAGTATTATTTGAATTACTTTCATAATAATTGGTAAGGGACTCAAACCGGTCATGATTATATTTAGACAGTTCAATCAATTTGTCCATAGCTAGAGTGTATTCCTTAATTTATTTTTGAGAAATTTCATACTTATTGGTTAAAATAAGTAGCTCTTCATGAACTCTCTGTATTTCTACATTTAATTTCCGTATTTCACTTTCATAGGTTAACCTATTCTGCTCCTATTCTCCTATCTTATTTGATACCTACAAATTGAGAGAAGAGGCTATTCCGCTTCAATTTTAGCTACTGATTTGACTCCTGTCAAGTCCATTTCAAACTCACATCGTTTGGCACGACGTGCAGTCTGTCGTCAGAGGTATCACGGGCGACTTGATCAAAAAGGTATAATATACATTCGTAAGAAAACAATCTATAATGTTCTGTAAAAGATAATGGTTTAGAAAAGTGCAATGTGAAAGTTTCGCTGCCATGTGAGCACATTAGCACACGAGCGGCGTGATGCATACATTACACGACGCCTGAAATACTGCACCCGACACGAAAATAATAGCTGCACTAAAGTTTCAGTTGAATCAACTTACACTTTAAAATTAGTTTCGCTGCTCCGATAAGAGATGATCAATTTAAGCTAGCACTTCAAACAAATCTCTACATTGTTTACTTAAAATAAAATGTGGGTTGAGATAGTTAAACAGTCACACTAGTTTTTTTATCTTTATTTAGTATGCAAACAGACATTTATATTTATGTTTAACTACAATGTTTAAATACACAAAATTTGAGCTTCATAATTTGTTTACAAAAAAATTCAAATAGCCCAAGCTACGGGTAGTTTGTTATATGTTTGATGTAATAATTAGACATTAAACAATACGGAGTGAAGGTAATCGGTACTCGCGAACGACACGGCCGATCCGGCGTTTCATGTGAAAACATTGCAAACATTAAGTACTGGGAAGCTCGTCCGAGACAAGTAGAGCCTGCTCGCAGCGTAAATAACTGAACACGGACATGAGTCTGTCTGAGCAACCTGAATACAGAATCGAAAGATTTATGCGGAATTGGCTTGTTACCTCTTATATATTGAGGCTATAAACGAAACGAACTGATAGTAGAGTTATGCTTTATTTGACTCAATAAGAACAAGTCATTGTCAATGTTGAGAAATGAATATTTGAACTTGAATTTAAATGATTTTTTTAAATTTTATTTTAATAGGGTTCCAGGCTTTGTAAAGCCTCTCGTCTTTCGTCTCAGTGACTCGTGTAATTCTCTATAGGATCTTATCGGGAAAGTAAACTAAAAAGGAAAATTAATCATTTCTTACAATTTTTATTTTATATATTTAACTAAATCTAAAAACGTTACTTTTTGTTTACGGTACGTTACCTTGATGATTTGTAACCAGACTAATAATTTCTTTTTTTTTATGTAGGTATAAACGGATATAAGTAATTCATTGACAACTCTACACGTTTCTCAAACGGACAATTAATACGAAGGGTTAATTACCATTTTTATGATTGCCTGTTTTAGAAATAGAAATAAAAATTCTCTGATAACAAGACAATTAAAATCTTGAAGGCAGGCAGAAGCCTATATCGGTTCATGCGATACAACCGGCTGGTAGCTAGATAGAAACAGGATGTCCGCTTGAACTTAGTTTGAATGAATTTCCTATTTTAATAAGATAATTAAGTTTAACATATCTTATATGTCCTTCATAATGAACTTCCACTCTTCTCCATTCCTGGATATTGCTGGCGTGGGAAAAATCGGAGATTATGCATTAAGTACCCACCATTACAGGAGACTCCCATATCATTTCACACCACAGAGCATGTCTTTCAGTTCATCAACTTTAGTATTTTATTAGGTACGTACGTGTTCTCATAGTACAAAATCAAACTGATAATGTACGACAATGTTTTCAATCTAAAATAACACAATCTACTTAGATAAAATTGCATAATCCCGTCGCAAATAGCATCAGAAATCACACTGTGAAAACACACCTTACTTAAGTTGGCGCATCGCCGTGTGGTTCTATAAAAAAATCTATTAAGATTTAAAAGGGTAAATAAAATTAAAAATGTCCACTCTTATACTCGTTTATTAAAAAAAAAAAACTAAAAAATAATTATATATGTTTGTGTATATATTAAACTACGAATGATAGCTGAAGACGAATTTAGGGGATTAAGACAAACATGGATTTCAAACAAACTTTTTTTTCTTTGGGATAAGGGTCACTAAAACAATATTTGTTAATCATATCTTCCAGTTCAACATAAGCTACTGTAGGTGTATTTAAAATCTTTACTAAGCCCTACACCAATTTGGTGCAGTCGGCTTACTTAATTTTTTGACAGGCAATTTTCGGTCGTGCAGACGAATCAGATTTTATAGTCGACCATGTTCAAGAGAGCCAAATTTTTGAAGATCGAGATAAGAATTGGTTCAGATTGGATTTGGATCGATATCGATATTGGTTTCAAGAGTAAGCCTATAAGTTTTATGCGCCTTGGTTTGTGTACATCTATTTTTACTGTCCATTAGCTCATTGTCAAGTTTTATAAGATTTTAGAAACACTGGGTGTAGCCCTCCGGGCGAGACACATGCCTACGTAATTGTGTACAAAAACAGTACGAATAGGCTTGTTCCTCGGGGTGCTACACCAGCGGTACTTATTTTATTATTTCATGAACTGAAATGAATCATTACGATTCACTGAAACGTGTAACGTGGAAGTGCTATTGTGAACTTAACAAACGACTACGCTTTCAATTCCCCTGAAAGCAGTAATTGACCTGAATTTATAAGGTGCTTGCTTGGGAATCAATAATTTTAAAATTAAAGTATGAGTAGCCTATGTTAGTTTCGGATAATATATCCTTCTTATGGTGAAATAACTTTTATTATTAGTTCAGTTGATACAACAGTTTTTGATTCCATATGTACAAGCTAACAAATTTTCCCTGTTTATATTCCCTGTTTTGACAAACGAGTGGTGTAGTGGTAAGTACCCTTGCCTCATACGCCGAAAGTGCCAGGTTCGAATCCTGGCCGGGGTATTCATTTGTGTAATGAACACAAAAGTTTGTTCGCGGGTCATAGTTGTTTGTTTGTATTTATATATTTTGTGTGTTTATTCTGGGTTCCCCCCAGTTCGCTGTATGGTCATCCATAACAGAAACTCTGCTTACTTTGGAGCGTACAGTTGGTGTGTTTGTCTGGGGATATATTATCATTATTATTATATAATATAATTTTAATCTCACATAAATTAATTACTTTAAACAGATTAATTTTCATGACAACTTCATTGCTGTGTCCTCTACCATGGCACCCCCGCACGTCGTTATTAGTGTGTATCACAACTTGTGCAAGATTCGCAGCAGTTCAGACGCTGGGTGAATTAGTAATGTGTGTACATGAATCTTGAACCACAGCCACTCGGTAATAGCTGAAAAGTTTTAGATTAATTTTGACGAAAAGGTCCTTTGAGTTATGACAGTTACCTGAGATAAAGAGAAATCCATTATGGATAAAGATTAATTACGTAGTCCGGAGTTTTTTTACTCCTAATCTTCGTAATCTGGTAATCTCCACTGGTTAAGGCGTAAAAACAAAATAGATATAACCAACATTGGATATATGAAAAAACTACGAAGATCAAACATGAAAAAAATTAAAACATAACTTTATAAATGCTGTTAATAGTGTATTAATTATGGAGATCAATCAGAAATAACATTTCTCCCCGGTTCAAAAATTTTCCTAAATGTGTAGTATCCCCAAGACTGACTCCCAAAAAAGTGATAGAGACTTTTTAACAACCAATCTTCTATGCCATATATAAGCCACTGTTATAATTTTTTTTTGGAAGTCATAGCCATAGTGGCCGTACCTAACGGTCAGCAAACCCACTTACCTACCCTGCCTTGCTGCAGTATGGCTTATTCAGTAACTCTGACTATACTCATGACCAGTAGTTTATTCAATTTGGTAGGAAAATGGTTAACAAGGATGGCTGTAAGCAACTGTGCTTTTAGCTATTTATAATATAGGTAAGTACCTATCTAAATCATCCGGTTTTTTTTAAATATAGAGGTTTGCTACTCTAACTGTTTCCGTTAACAAGTATCGCGGCCGCTGTAACTTGTAAAGGCCTTGCTTTATGGAGCGTGGCTACTTTCGTAAAGTAAATGTAAGACATATCACCAGCCCACTGCGAAAAATTCAACTATTCCCGCAATAAAAATGATTTACACGTTACTTAATATTAGAGCCCATTTCGCCATCCCGTCTGCAATATATTTTAATGAATGTACTTCAAGTAATGGCCTTTCGTTTTTTTATCCCTTTTTTGTTACACTCGTTGTTTCCTTTTATGTTTATTTTTGTTTTTTTTTAGCCAGCATACAAGTACGCGACCCACCTGATGGTAAGTGGCAGGGGTGTGTACACCATCTGAAATACTCGTAAATTTCTAATAAAAAATCTTCCTATATAAGGTTACCTGATTGTAACTTTTATAATTAACTTTTGAGCTTTTGAATAAAACAGGTTTATTTTTGACTTAGCCTACGTATGCCAAGCTTTTCTATGAGTTCCAAATCAATCCATGATCTTAATTTATACGATTATATATAAATTGCAAAGTACCGGCGCTTATCAAGACATTAGGGAAACACCTGCGTAATCAAGGATAATCCGCCTCAATCCGGATATCGATTCTCTGGCCGAACCTTTACTAAAATTTATTTGATATTGGAGTTGGATCTCTTTAAGCCTGGACTATTTATTGACTAACAAACCACACCGTAATTTGTAGCTTATATGTACTTATTGCGCTATACCGTAATAAATAATATAAACTTACCATGGCTGTTCCTGCGGTAGAAAGAATACTTATCGTACATCTGCATCAAAAATATCCGAAATAAGAACATGTTATTTACGAAGAATAAAAATTAGTCTTCAGGTCTTTATAGCAATGGGCTCCGCAGCATAGTATTGCTACCTTTATTAGTAATCTTCTGTCTTTCAGTAATCATATTTTACGAAACCCCGAGCCTCAAAAACATCTGCTACCTAGTTGCAAGGATGCTACAGCTAGAATGTATATTAAAATGATATTTGCCATCTAGCATATCGATTTACACTTTACTACAGTTCCGAGGACCAGAAGCATCCGTTACACACTAAATCGTAGATAACCGAATTACCGCGAAGGCGCCATCCATCACGCTCGCCAATTTTAAGATAAAAGCTTTAGTACCTCCGGAGCCTAACGATGGGCAGGATAATCTAATTGAAACTGATGAATATATAGCTAATTGAAGTAGTGATGTGCGAGATGATCTGATTAATTTGTAGGTATGAATCGCCACTTGGAGCTGACAAAGACAAATCAGAAAAAAAGAATGAAAAGAGATATGCATAAAACTTTTTGTTGCAATTGCTCTTACCAACGGCATGGTAAAGTCAGTCGTAGCCTCTGAAATCTGGAAAAGACAAACCATTAAAAGAAAATTATTGATTTAAAAAAATGTATCTAAAAGAAATCTCTAGTAGTATATATCTAATAATACAAAAGTAAATAAATGAAAAATTAGTTTTTACAAAAACACTTTCATTTTTTGTTAGATAGAGTTTTGAAGAGTTTTTGATTGAACACATTCAAAAAC
The DNA here is from genome assembly GCA_923062675.1 of Marasmarcha lunaedactyla. Lineage (NCBI taxonomy): Eukaryota > Metazoa > Arthropoda > Insecta > Lepidoptera > Pterophoridae > Marasmarcha > Marasmarcha lunaedactyla. The sequence goes on from OV281341.1 coordinate 21,490,368, forward strand.
TCTATTTAAAATAACTCTACTATTTTATCTACCTCTCTCAAACTTTGAATTCATAAAACTGAGAAAGAGACAGAAAGATGCAATGTCAAGGTGCATGAGCAAGACAGAATAAAGTTTGTTCGTATTCGTGTCGTATTGTAGCGCCTCGGTTCTATTCGCAAAGTGATAGTCGGATTGCGCTCAATCAGGTGCCTGGCAATAAGACTTATGAGGTCCATGCGTCAGGCACTTGATTCCTACCTTCCAGTTTTTATACTTTAATCAAAGTATTTTGATTGTTGAATGAGAACAGAATATTTCGTAAAAGTTTCACATTCATAATATTAATAGGAGAAGGATACATACTTACGGATCAGTGTCTAATCAAGATTTAATTATACTTACCATCGTAGGTAAGTATAATTGTGATCCATCAGTGACAGAACATTTACAATAGATAAAAATAAGTTGGTCAACAACTTCAAGGCACTTTACCAAAAAAATATAACAAGTATTCTACCACGATAACAAAAACAAATCCTGTACAAATATTTATTAAAAGTGCGATGCAGCGTGGTAATTTGTCCGGCCTTTTGGCTACGTTGCTTTCAATATATTCTAGTTTAGGTGTAGTTTTTTATTTGTAGCGTATTTTTATCTTATATTTATTTATTTAATACATTTATATGTGCATTCTAGTTTTAAAAAAAATTTAATAAATAATTATTATTTATATTACAACTTCTGCAAAAGTTTTATGACAACAGACCCCAACATATTTTCTGTTTAAAATCCTACTATATGTAAGCAAAACCTGTACTAGGTTTATGCTTTAGTTTAATTAAATAATTCTGCAAAATTCCTGCAAACAATTTCGAATGTTTCATTCAAATAACACTAGGTAGCTGTATTCTATATATACCATTGTGAATTAGAAAACTTTATTCTATATAGGTATTCATAGTTTTCATTTCATTTTTTACACCGAAAAAGTTTACATCTTTAACAAAACCTAGAGCTCAAATAGTTTTTTTTTTTAAAGTTGATGGACCAATTAATCTTTTAAGAGTAGAAATGATTGCAAAAGTTCCAAGAAAGTTCAATAAAAAATATTTTGCTACTAATCGATTTTTTGAATATTTTAGCAATGCTCCATCAAACGTTTGTCTTGTATTATTATTATATGATTTGTTGTTTTTTATGAGGTATGGGTATTAACCACTAACCTCGGTTTGATACACTAAACATTAACTAACGCCAACTGTGACGTATGCGAGTTACTAGACGATGTACAGCACATCATCATAGAGTGTGTTTAATATAAAACGGAAAGAGAATCATTGATGAATCAATTTAACATAGACAAATACGATGTGGGTGCATTCTTCTCTATATTAGCAAATCTTTTGTCAGATGCAGCAAAATCACTCATTAACATGGTAATACACCATCAATGACTGTCTTTTCGTTTTTTAGATAATATTAAAAATTAAGGTACGATGGAGCTACCACAAGGATAAAAGCCTCTAAAAAGAATTAAAAAAAAAATTAAGTAAGGCACAGAAAAAAGAAAATATATATAATTAAGAGCAAGAACTTGCTTCGTCCATTTCCCGCTAAAAAACCCATTATTACATTGACTTCTTTTTTGTCAACGTTTTTCTTATAAGAAAAGCAAATGAAATTCACCATACAGACTGGTCTTATTCTTTTCGTTTATTGTGATTGATAATGAAGACGATGAAGGTGCAAGTCCATAGTAATGCAATAGCGTGATTTTAGTCTCAACAAACTGGCTAAAATCGGAATATTAACACCCTGTATTTTATGGCATCAATCAAAAGAATCGACCATTATGATTCAATCCCAATAATAATAAATTGTGGGTAGCACAGAAACTTTATGTCCCTCAGTAACTCCTAAAAAAATGTACTTATTTTTATTATTATCATTGACAAGCCGAAGGAAATATGAACTCACACATGTGAAAAGCCAAAATGAATCTGTGTCATAGCACCTAAATCTGAAAAGGTACATACCTGCCTATAAAATGACTTCAATTTATTAAATAGAAATACCTAAGTATGATTTATGTTATAGTGCCTTAAGTATGTATGTATTTCCCTTTCAAAGGTATGTTATAAATCCCTTAATTATTTAAGTAGGTAAGTAATTGTCAGTTAGGGGTTCTCAAACGTTTACAGTTTATTATAAAAAAACTGTAATGGTCAAAGCTTTCTTTTAAACGATATCTAAGGCCAAGTCAGGAAAATAATTCAATACATTTTTCTCGTCTATATGAAGTCGTCTTCTAATGAAATTGAAATAAAATATATCTGGAATCGTCAGAGCAGTTTAATATATTTACGTTGAAGCACATTAGGAGGATATTATTACCTTATTATTGTTTTTCATATATTTTGTAAACCTTATATTTTTCGCAGGTATGGTTGAATTAGACATTTGACTAAACTGCTAGCCATTTGACTGAAAATTTTATGCTTTATTTATAGTGTTCAATTTTCATAATGGCAGGATTTTTTTTTTTTTTTCTCTGTATTTTATTTTATTATTTTTTTTTTTATTGGGACTTTGGGTCACTACAGTTGTGACCATGTCAGTCCCATCGGAGCTTAATAATAGTACATCACAACTATGAGATTTTACAACATATTAAATATTAAAATTAGTAGGTACTTATTATAATGGCAGGATATATATTAAAAAAATTAGTAACAAATCGCATTTTTTCGCTTAGTAATTAACTTTTCAACATAACAGCTCACCGTGTAGCTGAACGAATTCAACGGCTTGATGTTTAGTTGAATGTCTTCGCAGGGACTCTCTCCCCATCACCGCCGACCCCGTCACAGTCTCTAACAATAAAATCTCGCTTGTCATTAGAAGTCAAAAGTCCAAAAAGACGCCGGGTGCGGATTGAATTTCCAACCACGCACTTAAGCACCTGCCTCAACAGGTGCTTACTTTATTAGCTATCATTTTCAATGGCTGCTTCTACCTTAGCTACTTTTCAAAAGCTTGGAAAGATGCGACAGTCATAGGCATTCCCAAGCCGGGTAAACCTCTGAATATCCTGGCTAATCACAGACCCATCAGCCTCCTCAAGGCCATGTCTAAACTTCTCGAGAGAGTCGTACTCTCTCGAATGCGGAACCATCTGTTTCCAACGGGGATCCCCTCCTTATTCTACATCAGTTCGGCTTTCACGCTAAGCACTCCTGCCCTCAGCAACTCCATCGAATCGTCGAGTACATACTCGACGGCTTCTATCTGCGGCGTAAGAAAACGGTCGCAGTTTTCTTTGACGTAGCCAAGGCTTTCAATAAAGTTTGGCCCAGCGGTCTCGTTTATAAAATTTATAAAATAGGCTTACCAGATCGCCTAGTTAGAATAATAGCGTCCTTTCTCAAATACCGTATGTTTCGTTTTAGACACGAAGGCACGCTTTCCGCGCCTCGTCCCATAAAGGCTGGAGTCCCTTAAGGCTCAGTTCTCGCCGCTCTATTGTACACCGTGTACACAAAGACATTCCAATTCCGTCGAAAGACGTCGAAATCGCCCTCTTTGCCGACGACACCGCCCTTTACACCAAAGGCCTCAGTGTCCCGGGTTTCGTTAGCAGACTCCAAAAGGCCTTCAACGCCCTCGGTGCATGGTTTCAAAAATGGCGTATCGACGTGAACCCAGACAAGAGTTCTGCGGTTTACTTCGACTGCAAACAGCGTCGTATCGCCGCCAATCTCCACGTTAGAATGTTAGGTATTCAGATCCCCTGGAAGCGCAGTACCAAATACTTAGGCGTCACCTTAGACCAGACGCTTTCTTTCAAGCCACACGTCGATAGAGTAATGAAACTCGCCCGTTTGTACTTAGGCCGCCTACATAGTATGTTAGGTAGGAAAAGTAATGTCCTTCAAAAACAAACGTACGCTTTATAAGACCTGCGTTAGACCCGCCATGACATATGCCTCGCCAATCTTTGCAAAAAAAATTGCACGAGTTATTCAGGGGGTTTTTTAGTGGGTAAAGACTGGTAGGCTCGGAGTGACAAGTCTCACATAACCTCGATCGCGCGTGGCGAGGTATGCGTAAGAGCATTTTTTAGATCCTGCCCTCTCCGTGGAGGGAAAAAAAGCGATAAACATAGGATCGTACTATGTTCTTTACTCTTCTATTTATCAATCACACTATTAGTGGTATTACCTACTTACTCTATAAGAAAATTGATATGATAGGAAACATTTTTCACCACATTTCTGCGCAGATTCTTACGAAATGTGTAGGTCAGAAACTTACCAACGAGAGAGTAAAACAAAAACGGTTCCAGCTTAATGTGATTGCAACATATGCGGATGCAACGGGAATCAAGGTATTCTGAAATGATCGTTATGTACAGATTTAAATAAAATACTACAAAAGGGTAAATGACAAAATTGCCAGAATAACGTCGCAACAGCGACAGCAACGTCGGCCGGGTCAGCTTGTAATTAAATAAAACTAAGTATTACAATTCAAGTTTTGTATAATTAATCTAGTCCTGTTATAAATAGTATAAAAACCTTAGTAATCTGCGCCACTTTAGTACCTCTCACGGCTAATCGCGAACATTAATCACGCGATCCTCTGAAAACGATCGTAAAATATCTCGAGTCTTTGTGTTGGAAAACAAAACTTTTTGTCTTGAGACAAAGGCACCGATGACAATAGTAGGGGCAAGTTTCTTCGAGCACGCCTTTATTCACAATTTACTTTTGAGTCGCTTTTCTTATCTAAAACTTCGGAACGTAAGTAGAAATCTTGAAACTGTTTGGACATAGAATTACATCTACTTATAAGCTGGCTTTAAATTTTTATTTTACTTTATTACACAATAAAAAATACAGAATAGTTGGTATTTTTACGAAGGCTCATTCTAATGTCTACGGCAACCCTTACAACCTCTGCAGACATATTAACCTCACCCAATTAAGGTTACGCATACCTTCAAAATAATTTTTCAGGTATGTGGGTTTCTGCGAGATGGTTGTTTTACTGGTAAAAAATTCGGCTTAGTGTTTTTAAGTCGTAAAAACTCATTGGTACATTTGTCTGTAACCGGAATCAAACCCGGGACCTTAAGATCAAAAAGTCAGCGCCTTAACACCAATACCACTGCGCTCTTACTGCATTTTAATGTAGTGTTTTTATAATCCTAAGTATTAGAACTGTGAAAGGAGTTTTTACATTTTAACGACTGAACTACGCAATCGATAATTATTAAATTTAACATACACGTTGTTAAAAGTACAGAAAAGGAAAAAAGATAATATTGAACTAGTAACCAATAGGCTACCGACAGTCAAAACATTTGATTGCAAGCCCCAGAATAAAGGGTCCAGGATAGGAAAATAGCTCTATGTAGACGTATCTTGGACAAAAGTCATGAAAGTAGAGCAATGCCGCCGCAAGTTTTGCTTGTTGAACGATAAGGCATTCTTACGGAACCTGCCATTGCCTATAGAAATTCACAAAGCACCAGTTTGTTTGTTACGGAAATTCCCAAGTTTTTGGGTCATAATAGTAATTACGGACGGAGTTCAGATATTTTAAAATATTCAACTTTGAAAAAACATAGTAAGAAGTGGGAAAAATTGATTTCAAATATCAGTTGTGAAAAGGTCATAAGGTATTTCAACAGTTTAAAGAATATAATACTCAAACATATACTTGATATGTATACTTTAAAAATAAAATAGGTACACTTGCTGTTTAAAAGATTCACAACTTCTAATTGACACCACGCTTGCTATATGGCTGAGTAGGGCAATGGCTGGATCCCGCGTTAACTCGTGAACGGGTGCCGTTTGAGGGTGTTCTTCGTTTAGATACTTGGGGGAGGGCTTGCCGAGCTAACAAATGCAGATAAGAATAATTTTGTATAGACATAAAGAGACACTGTAAATTGTTTTGAAAAAAATATACCCGTGAAGTTTCTTGCCAGCTCTTCTTCACGAAGTTTTTTTCCGAACTGGTGGTAGAGTCATGTTTTATTTGACGTCAATAAGAACAAGTAATTGTCAATATTGAGAAATAATTATTTGAATTTGAACTATCCATTATAATATTCTCGTTTATTCAGTGCAGTAAGTAGGTACCGTAAACGTATGAAGATAATTTTGCGATTGGTTTATATGCATTTTTGCAATATTATTCATAATATACTGGTTTTCATTTCACATGCTATTAGAAAACACTAACATAGGTCCGGTTTCCATTAGGTCGGATTTGTATGGAAACCGGGCCGAGCGTTTCCATCTATCCGATCCGATAAAAAAACCGGCTTCGACTCCGGCCCCGCAACGGCCATTTTCGTTTCGATTCTGGAGTTGGACGCACGCGCTTCATAGATTGATCCGGAAATAAAGACAATCTTTGTGTTGAACAGATACAGTCTCCAAATTTTGTATCTATTTTGTCACTTGGAAGTCGTCTCAGTAGTTCATCAAAAGACGATATTGAGATGCGAAAGTAATTGAAGAATTTTGTTACGTCCCTTCTCAGCTCCCCCCTTATTGTTTCAAGTATTCCCAGTTTACATTTTTCGCGCCAAATAGGATGCACCCTGTGTTTTCTTTTCTGTCTTTTACGTCTTCTTGTTAAAACCCACCACAACACCACAGCAACTTCGTCATCGTCATCCATCTTACGCGGTGGGCCGTCGACTGACATCATTCGGACAGGCGGATCATGTGAATGTCCGGTTTCCATTAGGTCGGATCCGACATAATGGAAACCGGACCATACATAACATTCTCAATATTTAGAACACTTGAGTATATATGCATACTCAACCATACCAAGAATAGAAATCTGTTTTATAATTTGAAAATATCTAAATAAAATAAATAAATTTATTTTTCATGTATCTTCTCTAGTTTTCAGAATTAAATAAAATATCTTGGAATTCTCAACTAGAAATTAACCCTGACTTGGTTTTTTGAATAACAATTTTTAATTTCTTAGAAAAATACAAGGGTTTGTACAAAAGTGTTCAATCTTCAAAGAAAAGCAATCTGTAGAATTCATTGGTTGTGGGGAAATAAATGCAACACTGCTAGTTTAAGATCGGCCTGCGTTGGGTGAACACTTCCGTTCAATGCGACTGTCCGGGCGTCAGTCATGTGAACGCGCAAATAACCGCAATCAATACGCTTATTGTTCAACCATTACATAATAGACCATTGAATAAATTACATCATTTTCCTTATTTATGATTTTTATGGGTTAATTTAAATGATTGTATGTATTTGTGTCTTCTTACATAATTATTTCTCGAGTTATTGTAATTGGCATAATGGGCCATTGAAAACATTTCAAACTTAATAAATTTTAATAATATTTCATTCTATTTTCTGCATCAGAATAAAATGATTTATAATTTATTACAGAGAGACTCTCACATATCCCAAAAGCGAACTGAGGTGTACCTAATAACAGAGTGGAGCATATTATCAAAATGAGTAGAATGTTTCTCTCGGTGCCACAAAGGCGGTTTTTGGTCGGACGCAGTGGACCGTGAAATTGCTTCAACACGATAATTTACAAGACTACTGACGTAGGTGTGAGTTAACTTGGCGGTGCCTACAATTGATCTTTACTGGTTCGTACAATCTGCTTAAGTACCTTATGTAAAAAAATATACTTTTTTATTTTTATTATATTTTGTAGGAAGGTTTACAGCCAAATAACATTAATATTTTTTATATTATTAAAATTATTAATATTTTTAACAGTATATTATTGTTATTTGGCTGTAAATCTTCCTGTAAACATTTAAAACTCTTCGCTATTCAATACTGCATAACTGCGTCTCAATTTGTGTACTTATGGCTATTATACAACTATATAATCAGTACAATATATCTTATATTTCTGAAAAATATAGTCCAGTATTTTTTATCTTAATTTTGCAGCAACTTATAATAAATAAACAAAATTTCTAGCTCCTATTAGATTCATTATTTCCGTAATTTGCAATATTAGCTACTATATTCTTTATTTGTGTCTTTAATTTGTTTTTGAATAATAAAGATGGTTAGTTCCACAGTCATTAAATAAAACGAATTTATTGAGTGTTAAACGGAATAAAATGATTAATGTTTCAACCTAGCTGCAGTGGACTTCTCATGTAGTCGCTCACCACTGTGGCTTACGTTTGTAAGTGGCATTCTCGTGGCAATCTGTCCCGCGGAGAATGTCTTGTCGTTTAGTTATTTTGCATTGAGAATAGGAACTAGCGTCAAATGTCTAAACAAAAATTTAAATTAGCGTAGACAATATTTTTAAAAATAAAAATAAATATTAATCCTATATTAGCATACTTGTGCTCTGGCTTCATTAACATTATACGACACTCGCCTATGAAAATTTTGGGCCAAAAAATTACTGCTGAGAAGACAAAGTCATTATTACCACCTGTTTGTTCATCCTAATTAAAATTTCAAATAACCTCTGTCTCATGGGAAAATTCCTTGATTACTTAAATTGAAATTCATAAAATGAAGGTGAATTAGAAAATCTCAAAGTTAAATTTATTTGGAACGTTAAAATAGAGCTAGTAATCCATAAGGTCAGTTGTAGAAGGATCTAAAGTTTACCAAATTTTTTTGTTAGGGATACAATTTGTGGTAAATTTCGTATTCTCATGGAGAAGTGAAGGTTTTTTTCAGTAAATATTGTCATTGAATTGTACAACCAAGGCTTTAACAGCTAGAAGTTTTACAACAATTGAAAACCGTTTGTGTTACTTCTTACTTGCTAGAAACGACTACTTACATTCATGTGATCGAAAATTTTGCTTGAATAAACAAAAAATCATGCGATTTTTAATTTCACACAGCAGCGAGAGGGTGGAGACACGAAAGTGTTTATACTACTCGTATTTACAAATTCTCTACACAAATTACTGTAACTTATGAAACTAATATATACAATTTCCCATACATAAAATCATAAATACAAAAAGATTACATGTCTTATATGCAAATTTTATTTTAACGTAATAATATTCAACCCAGTCCTTCTCGAGGAAGTACGGCGCTCCGAAGCAAATTAAGTCAGAATTTACGAGAGCATTGCGACCTTCACCTAGTCACCTAGTGACAGGCTTTCTCGTTTATTACCGCCTTTGGTTATAAATAAAAATATTTATGAGATTTTTGATTAGGCAGCAACATTTTTATTTAGGTTTTATGCTTGTACTCTTTGAAGGAAAATCATAATAAATATAAAGATATTACACACCTTTCCTTTTCAAATTGTATCTTCAAAACACAGAATTTTATTAGGAGTTCCTCATGTCTGGATAACGAAGTAAACGGTGTTGATTTAAATTTAACAACTTTATTCGTCTGAAAAAAGGCGTTAATAGGAATTCATTATTTTCAATGTTTGGAATGTGCTTATTCTTTTTAAAGTTTTAACTTCCAACCTCATTATACAGCCAAAGGTCAGCACGAAAAAGCATATGTGTTACAAATGTCTCCTATTTTATTTAATGTCGAAAATTTCAGACTTTGTTTGGTCAAATTTTTAGTTCTTTTTTGCTCTTTAAATCTGCATCACAATAGGTACAAGGTTCTTTTTTAGGTGTACTTTAATCTTCTTGTATTGCGTTTTTTGGTTGATAATAAGTGCACATAAAGTTTTTTTTTAAATTGGATTTGCGTATGTCCTTGCAGATGTTACACGCCTACCGGGTAATTATTTAGTCTACTCTTGAAGAATCGAGGACTGTTTCTTTCAGGAAAATAACATGCAGCGCATACCAAATTTTTGAGGTGCGAAAAGAGAAGTGAAATTGCTGCCGGCGCCTATAGTCCAATGTTGGGAAATCGAAGAGAGCATTCGAATATTGTTTCCTGTGAAACACCAGAAGACAAGCCACAGTGCGACGATCCTCGAGTCTTTATAGTCTTTGACTCGTGAGCTACATCATCTCTAAGTTTTCGGGCTCATCGGTAAACTGAGTTTTAAGTTTAAATTAGTTCTGCTAAAGAACCATCCCAATGACTACAGTACTCCATGCATGATCAAACATGAACTGTATAGATATTGAGTAGCCAAGTTTCCAGGATTTTGGTAATTTTGCAACTTCTGAAGGTAGCTGGTAAAGGCTTGTTGGAGGCAACTTGGCAGCACAGAGCTTCAGAATGACTGCTGGAACTCCATCATTTACTCACGTCTAATTCCCGAAAGGTTGTGGTAACTTTTTCTGGTCTTTTTGGAGCCAAACGGAGGTATTTGCGGTTGGATTTTACCTTTGCTGCTCAGATACAAATTATCAGTAAAGATGCTGGCAAGTAGATTAGCCTTTTCTATTGCACTATGGGTCAGGGAAGCGTCAGATGACTGTAGACAAAATAAGCTTTCTTCTTGTTTGAATCATCCTCGCTTTGCGAGCATCAGCCCACCTATGCTTTTTGGTTTCACTTTTCAGCTGAGAGACAATCAGCGATATATTACATTTCAAACAGTATCAGCACAACACGATGGACCCTTGAAAGAAGAGCAGACTTGCTGCTGAGGGCAAGATGCATAAATATGACGCATCTCGTCCTAGTCTGTTGACATGTATTGCCATACTCGCCTTGTGCCTTTTGGATTGGGGTCAGCAGGTGGCGAGTATGGAGACACAGTTATCACCAGCCAGTGGCCAGAGATTCTAAAGTCCCTAAGTTTTCACAGAAATTGGAACTTCTTGGAAATTATTGGTTATAAAATGTATATTGAAGAAAAAATAAACGCCAACAAAATGAAACCAACTTATAAAATAGAAGTTGTTCACGGTAGTACGAATATTTAAACAAACGTGAAAGCTGCACATCTCTGGAATTCACTGCCGTCTGCCATGTATATGTATCTTTGTAATTTAATGTTACATATGTATATTATTATTTAGTATATATGTATATATTTATGAATATTAAAATTTGTATGGTTATCTGCTTATAGAGCTTTATTTTTTTATTTATTTTTTATTTAGTAAAATATCTTCTGCGCACTTACTAGATTTCCAGTTATACAAAGGTTGTCTGGAAGAAATCGCTGCCAGCGATAAGATCGCCTTTGCCCACATTAGATTTAAGTAATTTACTGCAAATACTTTTATTGTAATTTTTATTTTGTGTGAGCAATAAAGAGTTATTATTATTATTATTGTCCAACAAACGTACAAGACAAGAGCATGTCATAAATTGATGCACCGAATAGCTTACGAAGGCAAGAATGCTATACATTATATAAAGCAGTGATGTTTTACCGTCTCCACACCCGCTACACTTACAAGAGAATCTAAATAATGTGCAGCTAGCACTAAATTCTCACTTCAACCAACTTACACCTTAAAATTAGTTTTGCAGCTCCGATAAGAAGCGCTTTAAACTTAAGCTGGCGTTTTTATTAAATCCCTATCTTGTTTACTTTACGAAAATGGAGGTGAGAATAGTTAAAAACTCATATCTATCATTAAAATAATGCAATCAGGTCGAAGTAAAAGTCAGGAGTACACTTTGCGTAAGATGTGGGCAATCCGGCGTTTTATGAGAAAACTTAGCTCGTAACTTTAGTAAAAGAAATTCACGAGCTGAGCTAAGCCAAGGCGAGCCTGCTCGTGGTGCAAACAAATTTAACATCGACACGCGCTGCCGGAGCGATCTGAATGCAGTAAAAAAAGTGAATGATCTTTGTTTTTTGATTAAGTTGCCACTCTTAATTTCAGGTTTTATGTGCTAATGTGTAACATTTTTATCAGTTTTACCCGTAATCTAACAAGGTAAACAAATCGGGAAAGCCAAATAAAAAGTTAATTCTAATTTACGTACCAATATGAAACTTTGCCAACGACAAGCTGATGCGATTATGGAACTACGATGTGAATAATATAACTCTTCAATCTTGAAGTAACTATGCGAATCAGGGCTCTTTTGACTTGTTTTAAAGAGTAAAATATTTTATACTTGATAAACAACATTATTTTAAACCACCCCAGCCTTATCAACTACATAATTTTTAGTAGGCTACTAAAAACTACATATTTCTAACTTTATTAAAAGCAAATTTAAACTGCTAGTGATTTAGTGCCTTATAATGAATTCCATGCTATACGTAACTAAAGTGTTATAGCAGTTGTAACTTTTTTCGATGACCATGAAACTTGCCGAAGACTAGCGGAATTATCTCTCATCATTTATAACTTGGTTACAAAATACGGCTTTCGTAATTGCATTAAAAGGTACACAGTTCCGTGTTTTAAGGCCTAAAAAATTCCCGTCTTTTCTTTTAACAGTTCATTGATAAAAGTCTAAATGTAATAGAGAATGATTTGGTCGAAGTTTGTTAGTCTCGTAATCTAATGAATTATGTAAAGTGGTTAATTTTATCAGCGCTTATTATTATTTTTTACTTTTTTTTATTGAAAGAGAATGAGATGTTTGTCTTATACTCCTTACATAGCCGGTAAACGAGCACGTGACACACCTGACAGTAAGTAGCATCTGCGCCCATCATTAAAGTTTTATATATTAGTAGTAATTGTGACTATCATATCGACTAATGATGCCTGTCAACTGTAGGCTGCAGTTCTAATTGCCTTTGTTCCAGTAATTTTACTGATTGTTCCTTCCCTTTATCTGAAATCCAACCTCATAAACGTGTTTATTATAAAGGTCAAAATAGACAAGATCTTAACAAAGAAACTCCACTAAATTACACTAATATATTATAGATGATGAAATGTTCCGAACCCCTGACAGCATGTGTGCAAAATGTTCGGTTGCGTTTTTTCAAGCGTAACCAACAGAACTATCGTTATGTTCAAGTTTTAGATCAAGACTTTAGATATAAGAGGAAGAAATATTTAGCTGTTTATTATTTGAATAGCTAATAGTAAATTTTAGTTTGGAAGTTTTGGATGTTGAACTTAGAGCTCATCAAACGATGTTGATGAAGCTAACTAAAGTTATGTATTTATTCAGTTGGAATCTAAAATCGAGATAACTTATGTAGATGTTACGGCAATCAGCCAAGAGTTTTGGTTAAATAAACAGTTCCCTGATTAATGGACTGAGTAAAATGAATCTTAAGATAAGTGGGATTATTTATGTATGAATTTAAACATCTTTGACAAAATTAATGAAAAGCAACAAAATAAAAGTCTGTGAGACTCAAATTCTTGTATCTACACTTATTTCGAGCAATGTTTTAACCGGAGGTTTCTCCTTCTTAGTGTATAATTGCAAATATGAAAATTGTCCACGTTAGAAGTTGAAACAGTTCCATATTGCTTGCTGAACTATACCAGTACGTAAATATTTTAACTTTATATTACCCAATTACCTTAGTAGCTGTTCACAAAGTAACGCCAAAGTTTAACAAAAAACTAAGATCTTATTTTGTTTGTTTTGATATGACTTTGTATAAATAATATTTAAAAAATCCTAGGTGAAACAACTCATTCTACAACTTTTCACTTCAGCAAACTAAAAAGCTTAAAATGAAGACCAGACAAATTTCTTACTTGTTTATTAATTGATATCGGAAGGTAAAATAGCCAAAAAACTTTTCATTCACAAAAAATTTTGTGTTTTTTATTTTTCTACATTTTGCTCCAGGTATTTTGATCAAAGTATTAAGCCTTAAACGTTTACGACATGCTTCACTGAAGAAAGATATTTTTTCTATGTGTTGAACATGCCAGCTTTGGTTAATCAACCTGTTGCTGTCTACGAAGGTAATCTGCAGTATGTAGCTGTATGATTAGTGCCGTGTCACACACAATACGACATGGCTACGATGCTTTGAGCGTAGTCACTCTGGCGTGCTTTGCCGCTATGAAACGCTACGCCGCGGTTGATGACTTTTGTATTGAAGCCTCCTGCAAGAAGAAGAAAAAAATTAATTATCTTTCTATTCGTACGAAATCATTTTTAGTTGTTTTTGCATAGCTTTGTACTGAGAAATTAAGAGTTATTTTAAAGTAACTATATGTTTTATTACTTTTAAAGCAAAGAAAACCATAACGGCAAAAATAATACCGATGCATAAAAACTCTAGATTAGACCCTCAAAATTATAAACCGATAGCAACGTTACCAGTATTATCTAAACTTTTTGAAAAAATTATTAAAACATGGCTTATGAATCATTTTCTTCCCTTTAGTTTACTAAATTAAAGCAATTCGAGTACCAGAAGGGCACAGGAACTGGGGTTGCCATTGATAACCTGTTGGATGCGATTAAAAGTAGACTAAATGACAAAATGAAGGTGGCTGGTTTATTTCTTGATCTGAGTTCTGCATTTGACACGATCGACTATGTTATTTTAATCAGAAAGTTAGAATATTATTCAATTAATTTTAGTTTTATCGGTCCTGTATTGTTTATTATATTTATCAATAATCTCGTAACTTATACATATAAATAGTAAATTCCCTAATACGAACCTCGTCATTTTTGCAGATGATACAAATGCCATACCAGCTAGTACAAAATTAAACGAGCTAAATCAGAAAATCGAATTAGTGTTGAGGGAATTCAAAATGTGGTATTCGGTTAGCAACCTTAAGTTGAATCCTGCTTAAACTCAATTTATGCTGTTTAATACCACCTCGAGAAATGAATAAAATTTAAAAATATATTTAGGTCAGAAAAACATAGGAACTGTTACTGCGACTAAGCTCCTTGGCATACATATAGACGCAAATTGACATTGGGTAGCGGAGCTTAAGGCAATAGAAAGTGCCATTAGCTCATCATGTTATGCTTTGCGTAATTTACGGGAAAAACTGACAACTGCACAATTGAAAATTGTCTACTATGCATTAATCGAGTCTACGTTGCGCTATAGCATTAAATATTGGGGTAACAGCTATACATACAATAGTCAAAAGGAAACTTTCAAACTTCAAAAAAGGACAATGACTGGACTAGCACCGTGGGAATCTTGCGGCAAATATTATAAGGAACTACACATACTAATAGTGCCCAGCCTATACAAGGTGTAATTAAATTAACTGCAAACTTCAGATACCCCAACTGAATTTTATTATTTTAAATTAATTTAGTAAGTTTTAAATTATTTCAATTAAATATCGTAGAAGGTATGTGTATGTTTTGGTGTCATGACTATTCTAGTTGATTCATAGCTCTTCATTTCTTATAAATGACGTAAGCGCAACAGAAATTTAAATTCAGTGTACCTTCATTGTTTTAATTTTAATAGTATAAAGATAAACATTGTGGCGTTCGACACTGAAACCCAAAATTCTTCCCGAAAACATCACAGGGCTAGTCTAACGTTGTCATCTTGCTAACATTCTCACCATCTCACAATATTGCACGTTAGTGTAACGAAAAGCTATTGTAATAGAAAGTGCAAGCGCCCGCGTGAACCTACAATACCTACTGATTCAATCAGTGACGCAACGTATGAGCGTATTTTCAGCAAAATTTAGAAGTACCCTTTTATTTTGTAAAGTGTCATTCTTTCGCTTGTTTTGTCATCCAGCATTGAGCGTTATTGTAGACTTTTTGTTGATTTGGCACCGGCGCCGATATCCAGACACACCTTGATTACACCTTGTATATTTTAAAACTTTTCACGGATTTTATGAGAAAGCTGATTTTAATTGAAACCAAGCAGTATGGAGTGGCGCGATTAAATATAAGACGAAAAGACTTTAAGGCTTTGATTTAACCCAAACTGAGAATAGTTAGGCATTATCCTGTATACTAGGCGGTACTACTATTAAACAAATAGCCAATGGAATTAAAAACGACGCATAGTTTTCCAATTTCCAAAAATAAGCTTAGAGCCATCTTGTTGGAAAAATTTTGTTATGTTTGGATGATTTTTAAAAATAGCAATGATTAGTATAAGAAATGATGTTTATTGTAATCTAAAATTAATTTAAAATGTGTAATTAAATAGTAATTTTAAATAATGTAATTAAATGTGTATTGTGACTTATTTTAGACATTCGCATACAATGAAAATTGTTTTTGAATAAATAAACTTGACTTTAAAGGTACTAAACTAAAAATAGATTAATTAGACTAAAATATTAAAGGCTGCTTAAAGTACTTGACTTTAAGCAGCCTTTAATATTTCTTCCGTGCTTTTTGAAAGTTTTCTTACAAATTAATTTAAAGAAAGCTAGTCGAGATAATGTGTTCTACGTTATGTAAATACTAAGTGATATTTTAAGGCGCTCCAGATATAATGCAGGTATCATTAGATCTATGTATTTCAAGTAAGTATGAAAATGTTTGTTCTAGTTCTTTCGCATCTAGTTGTAACGTATGTTTACTAAATTTATTGGAAAGTAGGCAATAGATACCCTATAGTACAAAAGTGTGCTTTATAGTAACCACATCTTAACATTTATTACACAGCACCGCTACCGACTTATACTTTTAATTGATTTAATTGTGGACATTCATCGGTTGAACGATTGATATAACATATTTTCATTTGTAGTTTTTACGATTGTTTGCTTGTAGGCGAGTTGATTAAATTGCTTCTTGTCCTCTTAGATTTAGGAAAATGATTATTTTTTGTAAAGTTAATTTAAAAAATACTTTGGTTAAATTGTAAAACACTTGTTCATCAATTTTTTTTAAATAATCACTGAATTGAATTGAGAACAACAATAAAATTATTAAATATTAATCGCAGAATCTAAATAAGTTTGTATGAAAGATTTAAAAAAAAATGTCAGGGTTTTTATTCATGTTCTGTAATATGTTTATTATTCAACAATACATTTTATTGCACTTAGAGTAAATCTGTAAAGAGTATACCAAATTCAAAAAAAAAGTTTGTAAACAAACCGTTGCCGGATATAAATTCGGCAATTTCATCAAGAATCTCACTTCAAGGACACTAATATTGCACACCAGTAACTCAGAAAACACTGCCGCCGTTTTATTAAACAACTTTTAAGTAGTACTTGGAGCTAAAATTTGCAAAACTAAAAAAAATACAATTAGACAAAAAAAATTGAGGTTATTTCTTTTTTTTTTATACAAACATTAGGGATAACCATCGACATAAAATGAAAATGAATGAATGACAGGTATCGATTCCCGATTCGTATCGACATATTGATGTATCGATACAACAAGATTCAACAACAAGATACCATGATTGGAACCTGGGACCTCTGGCATGGAAGGCAAGGCTACTTACCTCCACACCAAACAGGCCGTCAAACCGTCAATATTAAAATTAATACTAAGATTAATCAAATTACATTATCATACATTATCATTCAGCTGGCAAAACAAACACGTTTGACATGAACTGTCATATTAACTTTAAACTTTATCTGAATGATTAAAAGTTTATTTAAAAGTTCGTAACTTTCTAAAGTCTAATATTTACCTACCTAAATCTTAAGGTTTTACCTGCTACAGCACTCAGTCGTAGCCGATGTTCCAGAGGAGTGGGCCTAGTACCGACCCCTGAGGAACGCCGCACGACATCTCCCGCCGACACCATCGGTCTAATACTATACACACAATACTAAGTTAGCACTCTAAAATTTCGTGTAGCGTATCTAGATCTATACGACAACAATATAGCAAAAAGCAGCAAAAACGTTTCTGTATTTTTACACTTTTTGTTTACATTAATTTTCCAAAATCTAGACAACAGTGTTGTCAGTAATAACATCATGAATTCGTTAGGAATCAGTAAACCAGATACTCACTGAACATTCGCACGCAACGGATATGCAAGTATATTTGAGTTTACAAGCTATGTGCACTTTATTGCAGAACAGCTCATGGAAATGGATAAATAATTTGCAAACTTCCTTGTATTCATTAACCTTCCGTACATGAGAATATAAATTACTATTTTACACGCCATTCTAACTTCATTTGTAAATTACAATGTAAACAAACCTAGGAGTCAGCTTTGGCTTACTTATAATTGATGTAAATATTTGCAAATGTGTGTAATACGACTGTTATGAAATTACTTTGCTACTTCCGCGATGGTTGTATGGGCAAGGCTTTTTTTTTTGTTTGCCGTTTGGGTAGGAGGAAAAAAATACCCAGTAACCAATAACCCAGTAAAATAACCCAGTAAAAAACCCCCTGTCGGCTCGTGCAATTTTTTGCCACTCAGCCATCATCTGAGCGACGGCCAATTGGAGAAAGAGGCCGTGCTAGCGGGGCCCAGAAGGGGTCACCCGCTGGGATTACATAGCACTGAAGGTGCTCAAAATGAAAAGTAAATGATTAATAAAAAAAATTTAAAAAAATAAAAATTGCAAAATAAAATTGAATTAATTCGGATTTACGTTAGAATTAGGATTTACGTTAGAATTAGAATTTACGTTAGAATTAGAACTTGCGGCCAGAAGGGCTTCGAGATCGGCTGACAGTCTGGTGGAAGAGTACGCTTGCGCATTCCTAGGCCTAGCGACTTTAAACTTCGAGTAGTATATGAGACTGAATCACGAACTAGAGGATTGGGATGGGTTTCGGAGCGTTTGAAGAACGCTTCAGAGAGTGTTTTGAGGTGTTGTTGTACTGTAAGCAGTTCAAGATCTCTATGCAAGTCCGCGTTACGCACGTACCACGGTGCGTTTGTGGCCCTGCGGCAAAAGAGGTTTTGAACTACCTGCAGTTTGTGTAGGAGGGAGGGTTTGGCGTGGGCAAAGATTGGCGAGGCATATGTCATGACGGGTCTAACGCAGACCTTGTAATGTGTACGTTTGTTTCTGAAAGACATTTTACTTTTTCTACCTAACATGCTATTTAGGCGGCCTAAGTAGTGACGGGCGAGTTTCGAAACTCTACCGACGTGTGGCTTGAAATAAAGCGTCGGATCTAATGTGACGCCTAAGTATTTAGTACTGCGCTTCCAGGGTATGGGATCGCCAGCGGGACGACGGCGTTTGTGGTCGAAGCGAATCGCAAAACTCTTTTCAGGGTTCACATCGATGCGCCATTTTTGAAACCATACACCAAGGGCGTTTACGGCCTTATGGAGTTTGGTTACAAGGTGCGGAACACTGTGGCCTTTGTTATAGAGTGTGGTTTCGTCGGCAGAGAAGGCGAGTTCGACGCCTTTCGGCGGAATGGGAATGTCGTTGGAGTACACGGTGTACAACAGAGGGGCGAGGACTGAGCCTTGAGGGACACCAGCCTTTATGGGACGAGGCGCGGAAAGCGTGCCTTCATGTTTAAATCGAAACGTACGGTCTTTGAGAAACGACGCTATTAAACTGACTAGGCGATCCGGTAAGCCTATTTTGTAGAGTTTATAAACGAGACCGCTGTGCCAGACTTTATTGAAAGCCTTGGCTACGTCAAAGAAAACCGCGACTGTTTTATAACGAAGCGGATAGGAACCGTCAAGTATGTACTCGACGATTCGATGGACTTGCCGAACTGATGGGGAATAATGAGAAGATCGCCATCCGTTGGAAACAGATGGTTCCGCATTCGAGAGAGTATGACTCTCTCGAGAAGTTTACACATTACCTTGAGGAGGCTGATGGGTTTGTGATTGGCCGGGATATTCAGAGGTTTACCCGGCTTGGGAATGCCTATCACTGTCGCTTCTTTCCAAGCTTTTGGAAAGTAGCTATGGTCGAAGCAGGCATTGAAAATGATAGCTGACAAGGTAAGCACCTGTTGAGGCAGGTGCTTAAGTGCGTGGTTGGAAATACCATCCGCACCCGGAGCCTTTTTGGACTTTTGATTTCTAATGAGAAGCGAGATTTCGTCATTAGAGACTGTGACGGGGTCGGCGGTGATGGGGAGAGAGTTTCTGCGAAGGACTTCGTCCTCCACCACCTGGATGTGTGAGGGATCAGCAGGTTGCGTGGCGAGCATTGTGCAGCAATGCTGTCAGCGAAGCATTTGGCTTTCTCTTCGACTTCGAAGGCAGTAGTGCCATCGGGACGAGTGAGAGGAGGGACGTGAGAGGCGGCACCTACGCGGAAGGCTCGGGCCATACTATAGTACGCTTGGTGGGACGGAGAGATATTCGCCATGAGATCGTTCATCTGAGCGTCTCGGAGTTCTAACTTTACGTTGTAGCTGATTCGCAGCTAATCTATAGGCAGGCGTGGGATATTTCTTGGCTCTCCGGAGAGCCGCGTTCTTAGCTTTAATAAGATTGCTAACGGCTAAGGGAAGCGTGGGTTTGTCTTGCTTAGCAACCTTTTCGTTGTCACTGATGGCTGAGTTGATAGCATCAGTGAGAGAATTGACTAATGAATCTATTTTATCCGGACTATCTATTTGATCGGGCGAGATCGCGAGCGGGGAGTTTGGGGCCTCTAAGGCTGAAACTAACGTATTTTTAAAGCCTTTCCAATCGGTAAAGGTCTTAGGAGCGGTGACGTTATCGTTAGGCGGTCCTAGCACGAGGGAAACGGGGCGGTGGTCAGAGCCTAGGTCATCGAACGGTTCGATAGACCTGAGGTCGAGGTTGATTCGCTTGACACTTGCAAAATCGAGCATGTCAGGAGAGTGGTTTGGGTTGTCGGGATAGTGAGTGGGAGTGATGGGAGAGATGACATCTAAGTCGAGTGAGTTTGTGATGTCGAGGATAGCGATACCGCTGGTGTTGGTTGATAGGCACGTCCAGTCAGTATGTTTGGACTTAAAGTCTCCGAACATAATGACTGAATGGCCGAGGGCGAGAATGGCCTCAAAGTCATTGCGGATTGGTCTAGTGCCACTAGGTATGTAGATTGAAGCTATGATGATGGTCGGATGACCAGTCATAGCCAATCTACACACAGTGGTTTCCATGTTGAGGAGAGGAGGGGTAGGGAGAGGACAGCAATGGAATCCTCTTTTGTAATAAATAGCAGTGCCGCCGAAACCGTCGAAGTTGGGCCTGTCGTTACGAATAAATGCGTACTTGGGAATAGCGAATCCCCTGGAGCGGTTTGGAGTTACGTCTCTTGAAGATGCAATAAGTCTGGCTCGTTGTTCTGAAGGAACAGTTTGAGCTCAGGAAGGTTATTACTAAGGCTACGAACGTTAAAGGATACTAGGGAAAAGCCCTTGGGTTTGAAACGACAGGACGCGGGTTTTGCGGGTCTAGACATTATAATTATTTATTAAGTTTTTACGAAAAATGGAATTTATAAAGAGCTTAGTAGCGAGTGATGCTCGGCTAACGCAAATAGACGCTCCTGAGGAGAGCGGGCGGCGTTTTGAATGACGTCAAAAACGGTCTTCATGTTCTCAGCCAACGACGACTGAGGTGGAGACGATGGGACGCGGGCCTACGGGAGCTGGGATAGGACAGGAAGGTGCAGCTGGAGCGGCCGGACGCTGTCTCCAGGACAGAGCCGGAGTAGGTGTCAGCTGCACGGGCTTTGCTTCCGGGGGACCCCGGTTGCGCAGTGGCGGGAAGTTGGCAGGAGTGAGCGGTGGCGCCGGTTTAGGCGCGACCCTCTTTGAAGCGGAGCGCTGAGCGCGCGTACAACCCCTGTAGTTAGCTGTGTGGCCAGAGTGGCCGCACAGCATACATGCAGGGGGAGTCTGGAGTGCGAGTGCACTCCTTCGTAATACGGGGATCTCGGTACTTAACGCATCTGGGAGGGGCTGAGCAATTGGCCGCTGCTTGGCCATACAGCTGGCAGCGGTGGCATTGCCCGGGGTGCCCGCGAGGATTGGGACGCTCGACAGAGATATTCGAGAGTCCGCAGAGTGTGCGAGTCTCTCTGAAGATCTCCCTCGAGTTGGGAGTATGAGATAAAATAACTAATGCTAACGGAAAACGCCTACCGTGGTTGGAGTGCATCTTGTACACTGCTTCAGCCGGGAAACCCTGGGACTTAAGGTCCTCGAGGATTTCATCTTTGTCGAGCTCAAACGGGACGCCCCGTAATACTGCGCGGATCTTACGCTCCTCTGGGAGGGCGTAAGTATGGTACGCGATTTGTTTAAGTGAGAGTAAACGAATAAAACGCGCGGAAGTCGTCGATAGTCGCGACTTGGATTTTAATAGTATCACTTGCGTTATTCGCCTTGAGATATTTGATTTTGTGCTCTTTGCACAAGTTAGAAACCGCGGTCCAGCGCGCTTTCTCGCGGAGGAAGACGGGCGGAGAAAGCTGAGGCTTAGGTGGGACGGGAGCGCAGCGCGTTGCTGGCTTGGACGGAGCCGACGTATTCGCGGTCACTTGTAGCGACATTAACGGCGCGGGGGCGAGTGTTGAAGACACCGGGGTGGGCTCGGATGTTGAAGACACCGTCGCTTTCTTCGAACGCTTCTTAGAGCGTTTGGCGACTAATTGAAACGCGGGCTCAGGAGAGCCGGTTAAAGTAGCGGCACCCAACGACAATTCAGACGCGGAGTCGGAATCGGAGTCACTCCCGGGAGCGGTACGCATACGCCGCGACGCGCGAGATGACGTGACCGACGTGCAGTCCATATCGGATGGAACGGGAGACGCGGGAGGGCTGGTAAAGGCCTGAGGGGTCTGGGAGTTGGTGGCCTGAGGGGCCGAGAGAGTGGCCTGAGGGGCCGGGGACGCGTTAAGCGCAGATAAGGCCTGCGTGAATACCTCGTCAGAGATTGAGACGCCCGACGCGGCTAGCGCCTGGGCGAACGCTTTCGCGAAGTTAATTACGCTTTGCGAATCCATGGGAGGGGTTGGTATGAATACTAAGGAATGTATATTTAAGTATATAAAAGATGCCTAGAGTTCCCTAAAATAAACCTAGCGAACCCTCCCTACCAGCGGTAGGGGGGCTGGGGAAATTAACTTAAAACTAACCATTGTTCGCCGAAGGCCGCTACCTAGAAACCTGAAAAAAAAGGGTACGCCGGTAAAGAGTTGACCGCGTTAGGGTCAACCTTTACCGACAGAAAGGACAAATACACACGAGAACACACAGATATAATAAAATGAATATGAAAATAGGAGAAAAATAAATAAAATGGAGAGGAGAAATAAAATAAAAATAAAAGGACTGGTTCAGTACAAATTCGTTGTCACCGTTAAGTATCCTTTGCACTGAAACCAGACTACTTACGCTGGGCACAACACTGCACTCAGCACAAGCACAACACAACTTAGCACAGCACTTTGAAGACTAAGGGGCTTAGTCACAAAGGAAAATCACACTTCGATAGCACTCAGAGGGAGTAGAAAAACCTTGAAAACCGTAGCACGGAACCAACACGCTAAACCGTGACGTCAGTAGACTGAACGCCACGGAATATCGGGAAGGGACCGATCAACGGAGAACGGGGTCTTGCACGTCCGTACCGGGCGGCGATCGGAGCGAGAATCGTGGGCAAGGCTTTCGAGCGTTTAGTAATCACACCGCAATCCCTCCCACTACCGTCACATGTGGGATGTAGTAGATTAGAGTGCTATTTGCAGGAAACTCAAGACACCCAATGCTTCCACCACTTTTTCCACACAATTTCATAAATATAGCAATGGATCTCGGCAAAGTTATGGATGATTCTATCAACTGTATGTAATATAGATGACGATGTAATAATTTGTTACTGAAGCTGATTTGATGATGGAACTCGGAAGTGAGTGGTGAAACCTTTCAATGGCCTGTGGTAAAGTTCTCGTGTGATTGCGAATTCGATTGGTTTTAACGATTCTAATGCATCGCACTTGGTGCTGAGTCTCTAACGAGGGTCTAAGGGTGTAGGCATATCAGGAATAAAAGTAGAAATACAAATAATCAAGAAAAAGAATACAACATTTAAAAAAAATTCAAAACATTTATTTATTGTGGAAGGAATTAGTGACAACAAAGTACTTGTCACTAATTCAAAATATTCAAAAATGTGTGGTACAAGGTCACTAATATGCTGAAGTAGAGTTTTACCATACGTTGAAAGAGTCGGACCTAGGTGCATAAGAACTAAAAACTAACCATTAAAGTCATAACACAATAAGTTTTAATTATGCAGCAAAAGTTACACAAAAACATAAATATTAAAAGCTCTTAAATATTAATGAAAAGTAAATAGTATTTCACGTTTCCCATTTACTTTTACCCATTAAGTAATGTTTTAGTAAAAAATGAACTACTAATCCGACTTTGATATTACGAGTATATAGAGACATTCGATAAAAGTAAATGTGCAATTTTCAATAATCCGGGCCTCGCTGTACCCAAATAACAATTTTTCTAGGTCGTTCAGGCAGAAGCAATGCAATATCAGCTCTAATATTGCCTAAATGCAAAGATGTATTAAACTTTTCAAAGTACGTAGTGCTTGAGATCATCTGGTGAGTTAGGGATAGCAAATTTAATTGATTTATTCCTTATCATTATTAGACGATCCACAGCTCCTAAATAAAGGGGTTTCCATTTTTTTTTAAATTGTCGATTACAGTTGAACGAAGTCCTTATGTATCAAATACATGTTCAATTTGATTTTTTAAGCCCCTTAAAAGTAAATTCCAAAACAAAATTAACAAATTTACGGCAGTTTTCTGAAACAAACTCAATGTTCATACTCCGCCATGAAACAATGCCGCGTCACCATATTTCTAGTTATTAAATTCTTGAAAGGAATCTGTACAATCCAACAAAACGTATAATATGGAAGTGCTATTGTGAACAACATAAACGACTAGGCTTTCAGTTTCCTCGATTAAATGGTTGAAAAAATGCTTGGGGATTTATTTAGGATGTATTTATATGTAACTTTAAAGATAGACATCAAGTGTAGACATTATGTATAATAACAATAACGAATAATTACAAAGTGAAACACTCAACTATTGAATTTTAGTGTTATTGTTTTTGTTAAAGGTAATTTTTACTGAAACCCTTGGTATCAGTTTTATATTTATTGGTAAACTAAAATTAGCTTTGGTCTTATTATTCATTTATAGGTTTACTTGAAGCAAAGCGTAAAATTAGCTAAATAAGATACGCAGCGTTAACTCACATCTTGATATAAGCTACTTGCACTAAATATCTTGGGGGTTTTCCTGTTCCCCGCCGCCGACCCCCTTTTCCCTTAGTCAAGAACTATTCTGAGATCAGGATCGTTTTTACGATTTTAATAATAGTAACTTGTGTCTCAACTAAAATAAGAATCGAAATTCATATTATAAATAATTAAATGTATGTATAATAAAGTGCGTGGAGCACGTCGCGCAGCCCTATACTTATAACGGGTGATTCATTTGGACGTATTTTTTATACGGACGTATTATAAAAAAAAAGTAATAATAACAAAATTATCAGGTAATTTTTATTATTATACGAAGGAACTATTCTTTACATTTATTTTTTAAAGATAATTTTTTTCAAACGTTGGCCGAAACTCCGGTTAACATTGTCTATTCAACCGTTCCAATTTTCGATGACACGTCCGAGCGTTTATAAAAGTATTTGGCGAATAGCGCGAGTAATGTTGGCTTCCAGGTGCTCAATCGTACCCGGCTTATCCATATAGACTTTGGACTTTACATAACCTCAAAGGAAAAAATCTAGGGGTGAGATATGACAGAATCTAGGCGGCCAACTCACCGGACCGAAGTGCGAAATTAACCGTGCATCAAATTGTTCACGCAATAGAGCCATGGTTTCACAAGCTGTGTGGCAAGTGGCGCCGTCTTGTTGGTGCTAAATGTCCTGGAGACCACGGGCTTCAATTTCAAGAATCACATAATCTCTTATCATGGCGGTCACCGTTGAGAGTTACGCTCTGGCTACCGCTACCGCCGCAATATTTTCCTCACTACGTGCTGGATGTGGTCTATTTGGTCGTTTATTATCTAATAATGTAAAATGGCTTTCAAACTTTTCGTGACATAGCGAATCTTGTGTTTGGTAGGCCAATTATGTGGACCATAAGTTTCTGTAAGTGTACGAACCATTTTCCTCGCAGAACGCTGATTTGCTTAATACAGCTGAATAAATTGTAGACGCTGTGCAGGGCTAAGTCTTTCCAGGATAAAATGTCAAACTATACAGAACAAAAATAACATAAAATGCTATCACGGCTCATGCTTCATCTGTCAAAAAATCCATAGCCAAAAAAGTACCTTTAATTGAATCACCCGTTACTATATTGATCTTTTAGATTTGTTACATTCAAACACAGAAATGAGAATGTTTATGTCTAAGCACAATATACGAAGTTTGGCTTCCTCTATTAAGTGCTTGCACATCATATCAGTGGGTACCACTGTTCTAAAGCAATCTTAAGTTGAAACCCGATATAAAAAATGTTGATACGATTACTTATTTTATGAAATTGTAGTAGGTATATTATGGGTTACGTACATGCACTGCATGTGTTACATACGTGTACAAGAAATATGCACGTAAACTATTTGCATACTTACTCAAACAATTGGTTGCTTGATGCTTCGTCCTTTGCCTCACTGGCCTGCACGTCCTATTTCTCAGCTCTGTTTTCTACGAATTTGCACCGTCACGTGGTCTCACAACTTATCGCAAAAACCACCACTGTTCATAGACGACACCGGATGCCTTAGTTACCTAAGACGCTTGATAATGGATGAAAAGTTTAAGAAGACGTGGAGGACGAACTCGCATTACCACTCGCGGACAGGACAGGTACAACCAAAATACTGCTCGACGGAATCAAACCATGACCACCATGATGGTGGTTACGAGGCTCCACAGCTCTTCAGGCCGCTGAGAGTACTACCTATAGCACTTAGCAATCGTAGAGCCCGTTTATAATGGGCTCGAGCACACAGAGATTGGGAGGAAGAAGACTGGTGTTTTGTGTGTTTTTTGAATGAATCTCGTTTCTGAATGAGGCTGGATACAAGACGCGTTTGAGTTTGGAGAACCTCTCGAAGCAACAAACGTTTAAGATTTTGTCAGGAAGTTTATCTGTTTCGCGGGGGAATAATAATGACCGGTATTTGGATCGATGGAAGAACCGATCTCATTTGGATTAGGGGCAATCTTAATGCTCAGATTTACGTAGAGAGCACTGTTTCAGATGTAATTTTCCCTTTGCGAGGCTGGTTGGGTAATTCATCTCAACTAATGCACGACAATGTATCTCCACACACGGCTACAGTCGTAACACGCACTCTTGCCGAAGCTGGTATTAACGTTCTGCCATGGCCAACTCAATCGCCACACCTCAACCCAATTGAGCACGCAACGAATATGCTACAAAGAAGAGTCCTACCAAGGATGAATGCCGTGCACATCCACAACAACTTTTTGACTTGTTAGAAAGACATGGGCGGCTAATCGTGAAAGTGATGAACTGATATTAAGCATGCCAAAACGCTGGGATATTGTGTTATTCTTGTTAATGGTGGAAACACCGACTATAAATTGTTCTATCTATACAATAAAAAATTATAAAATCTTAATTTTTGTCCCTTTTTTGCCATTAAATTGAAGCCGTTCATTTCACTTCATTTAAATTTGAGTTAATTTCCTACAATTTCCAAAAACGGCATATTGTCTTTAATATTTACAAAATATAGAAGTATGTTTTCTATTTAAAGATAGGAATTAAAGTAAAAAGTCGTTCTGGTAGACTAGATTTGGTAAATATTGAATGGATATTTTTTATTGCAATAATTTTTCTTTGGTCTCTAGACATTTTTGATGTGTGTGAATTGCCACAATCAACATCCTAGTCTAACTTCCTTAACTTAGTTATAGTTTAAATAAATAACTTTCATTTCAAGCAAATAAAATAAACTAAATAAAAATATCCAATTTCACAAATTCGAAAAGTCTCACCGGACATTTTAGACATCCGCGAGTCCTCGTAAAACGCCTAATCCCGCGTTGTTCAGCTCGCGTCGGTCACGTTTCGTTACACCGCAAAAAGGGACAATTTGTACGTTTATATCGCAACTTTATCACTGCGAAGGACAAAAATTACCGCAGCTCTTGAGTCGCGGTCTTTACATAACGACACATGGAATATTGGTAAGAAACGGGACGGAAGTTCACTTTGCTAAGTTATGTTTTGCTAACAGTTATTTATTTATGAAATAATTTAGTTAATTTTTGTGAAAAAAATTGAGTTAAACGAGTCAGAGCTGACATCGTATTTACTGAAACCCAGGCTTCAGCCAACTATCGCAGCAGTCAAAGACCTTAACATAATTGAGGTGTCATCGTCTCCTAGTATGTGGGACCGATGAGGGCCAAAAGACCGGATAATGGGCAAGCGCCTCTCTGGGCCTCCACCGATTGCGCTGAATGTACCTCCAAACTGAATACACCAAATCTTTCAACTATGGGTTTTACCTTGGTGCTATACTGTACACTTTGTCTATGAATTAGCTTTCAAATAACGGAGCTCATCAGAGTGCGTAAAAATGTATTGATTACTTCATTTATTAATAAAAGTGCATTATTTCTTTGCTCATTGCCCTCGTTCAGCTTTGATGGACATGAAGCCTTACCCATTATGTCACTTGCAATATATCCATGTGCATTAAGGAAAAACATTGGAAAATAACGGTAATAAAAACATGTATGTTTACAAAAAAAACATTTTTTGATTTTCTTAGTTTTTTGCCAAACAATAGCAAAATCACGGTTAAGGCGTTAATCATATAATTTTAACAACCACACTGTACGCTTCGTTTCCGTCATCCACTTGAATAACATATTAATTCACAAATCATTAATTCAATATCAGAAATGGAGATAATATTTAATTTTGATTGGTTATGCGTTGAAATTTGCTCTATTAGTTGTATAAGCAATATAAGAAGTAGTAATGTCAAATTGTCAGAACTTAGATAATAAACCTACACTATTGCACAACGTTATCAACTTATTTTGATTCAATGACGTTATAACATCGGTAAATTTTGTTCAAAAAAACCCAAGACAAATCGATAACTTGTGATTATTAAAATGGTTAAGTATTAGTAAGAGGAGTAAAGGCCATATTAATTTCACGTGATATTTGAAACGCTGTATAACGAGAATGATAAAGCTGTGAACCATCAGACAAAACCTTTAATTCATATTCAAAGATCTCTATATACGTTTAATTCTAATTTGTATAAAGATAACTAGGTCGATACAAATACGTATTCAAACTAAGTTTGTTAAATATCTTTGTTTCCGCTTAAAGGTTCCATATTCATCCTCTGATTATGAAACCCTTTGCAAAAAATTTCACTTTCTTCCTCTAATCAGAAGACGTCAAATTGCTGACATTACCTTTTTATTAAAAATCACCTCAAGCACCATCAACAGCCCTGACCTACTTGCTAAAATAACTCTAAATACTCCATCGAGATTGCTTAGGTGGAATCCTCCCATTTACACTCCAGTAGTTGGTTCGAATTTTAGACAGAACTCATTCATTTGGCGAGTGGGCAGTGATTTTAATGAGTTGTGTAAGCGATTTGACTTTGACTTGTTTTGTACGAGTGTCAATACAATTAG
Organism: Marasmarcha lunaedactyla; assembly: GCA_923062675.1. Taxonomy (NCBI): domain Eukaryota; kingdom Metazoa; phylum Arthropoda; class Insecta; order Lepidoptera; family Pterophoridae; genus Marasmarcha; species Marasmarcha lunaedactyla. The sequence goes on from OV281341.1 coordinate 21,519,797, forward strand.
ACAGCAGTTGAGCAAAGAATTCTTTTCTTGTTGAGTTTTTTTTTTTTTATTATTATTAGGTTTAGTAATTATGTTTGTTTGATTTTTTCTGTGTGACTGTGATGTATCGTAAATTTTTTTCTAAACGTGAAAACCTGTAATTTGCTTGCTGTTACTACTGTAATGTGCTTATACTGTTAATTTCGCTGTTGGTTTTCCTTCGAATAAATAAATAAATAAATAAATACTCAAATTGAATCTTTAGATAGAAATTAAATATTGTGACAATGAAAAACAAAACATCACCTCTAGGACACCAACTGTCAAGCACTTCATGAAGTTGTGTGTTAGTGCTAAAGAGATTAAATTAAAATCTCCCCATAGGTAGCAGAGCAGGTTTATTACAAGCCGAGGTAATAAAAATGTCTAGAGCTGCGGAGCATTTGCATTAGTCAGTAAGGCTGCATGTCCTTTGATGAGGAGCGACTTGTAAACAACTTGTGAATATTTCTAAATCTGTAGATTTTCTTTTGGTACATATACATATTGGTACATATTTGGTCGATACAGTTTTTGCCTTAGCAATTACATTTTCTAAATTTAATATGGTATATTTGAGGTTGACACAGGTAAAATAAGATACAAATGTTAAGTTAAAAATCTATGTTATGTTTTCAATGAGAAGTGCATTGGGTTTGTGTGCGCATGATTCGTTTGAAGTATGTTGCGTTAATTAGGTTAAGAAGCAGCTGTCCCTGTAAGATTTGTAATCGATATAGCTCATGATATACTTATTATAATTTGATATGTTAGTTAAAATTTAAATTACTTGTAAATGCGTAATAAAACGAACATTCCATGGTTTGGTATTGCATGGTTAGTTCGAATCCTACAACACACGTACATATGTTTTTTGCAATTTTCTTTTGTTTATTTGCAATTATAATAATAAATTTATAACAATAAGTTAGTATTTTGAATATTTTTTTCAAAGTTTTTATTTTTAACGTTCCATACAACTTCGTATCGAACCTTAAATTGGACTTTAACGTGACATTTCTTATATAACTATATTATAACTTAAATTAAAAGCAATACGGTGCAGACTATTCGTTTCAGCAAAACGTGAAAACACATAACGTGGGCTAACATAAAGTAACTAACATAAAAATAAACTTTGATAGCTTCGTGATCGTGATATATTTTCATAAGCAGAAGCATGCATTCATTTGAGGCATACCGAGTTTTAATACAGCTTGACTTGCCTCATTTTGGGTCATAAGACGGTGTGATTTAGGGGGATATATAAAACTTTGAATTACTTAGATAGGTATCTACTACCTCATAATACAATAGTGGCAGTTCGCGAAAAGAAATTCAATCCTAAGTATACCTGTTGTGTATTCACTTTGTAGTGTCTTGGAATAAAATGCAAATATGATCTCTTCTACACGTTATATTCGCTGAATGGTAATCTTAACCAGGTCTTGAATACCGTTCGGGTGTCAAAGGGATTTCATCGAGACAGTTATTTCAGAAGGAAATTAATTCAATGCGATGAAAATGTAGTAATTCTGCACTGTGAATAGGTAGTCTAAAGTTATGATAAAGTCTTCCATTAAAAAATGTTTCATACCGCTATCTAGTGTTATTTGAATAAAATATGCTGAGTTTTTTATTTTTTGCAGAAACATTTGAAGTACTAATCAAGAGGCATAAAAATTTTTCGGTCAGTAAATTGTATTAGAAACTGAAACCGCTTTGAGATTAAACAGTTGTAGGTGAATGACGTCTTCTGGGCATTTGTTTTGAGGTGCACTTGCTGTGATCTTAAGATGCTACATATCTCAGCTTTACAACTCGTTCAATACTAAAATATACTGTTACTCAATCCCAATATAGCAACTAACGACATTTGTAAATAAATACTTAATCACTTATTACTTACTTAATCAACTATTTAACCCACATAATTAATTGTGGAGTCGTTTTTGGCTATGGTAACCTAGGTACATTAATTAGCTTTAATTATGTTATTTCTTACCATATGTGGCCAGTGTGGCATAAATAAATGTTTGTGTGTTTCAGACCGAAAAGTATATATATTTTCATAGACTTTAAAAAGATCTCAAGTATGACACATAAAAAGAAGACAAATATTAGTTGACGTCACTTTGGGCACATAAGTAGATAAACGGAACAGAGACAAAGCTTCTTAAGAACGTGAAAAGTTGTTACCTATTTTGGTAGGGTTGTCACTATAGGTTAAGACAAATTAAACGAAACATTTGTGAAATAGTTTCATTATTCAGTATGATAGAATACTTCACAAATTACTAACCCTAATAATTTGCTTTTTATAATTTTTGTTTTTTAACAATTTATTGTTTCTTTTGATGGTGTGGTAAATTCTGAATTTAACATATAGTTTTTTCAAGTAATCTAAAGTAAAACACTCACATGGAATATCAAAATTGCAAACTCTAATACGTTTAGTATTTAATTGCAAATATTGACAATATTTATTTCAAGATCGAAAAATTCGCTAAACTTTTGCTCGTGCAATTCAATTTTATTTTTTCTAGTATTATTCATACACACAATACAGTAAGCAACCATTATAAATAATAAAATACCACGATTTTACATTAAAATAATCAAACTTGCAACTAACAAAACAAACAACGTGCGTCGCAATGACCCTGAGATTGTCAACTGGCTGTGCCTTTTGACAATGTCTTTTGACCTGTGTCGCCAAGTACGTGACAAGCGGCCAGTGGTCATGCACACATGCCCCGCGTGCTTGTAGTAGTGCAACCGATTCGTGCGGTTGTATGAAGCTTTGTCTCTATTCTGTTTATCTACTCATGTGCTTTGGGCAAGCGAGGAAGGCAAGGTGGTAAAATAATTTTCAATAGAACATTTGATTACAATTTCGGTTGAAGGAGTGGGGATTTATTATTATTATTCTAGCTTTACTACGTTTAAAAGTTGGTCACTTATTGCCACTAGGTAGCAGACCTTTAAAAGATCCGGGACCTCTTTAATTAAAATTACTTACAGGAATAAAGTTAGCAATAACAAGACGCGGATCCTATTCGTAAAAATAACTTTTATATCTGCTGAAAACTCAAGTACCGAAGACTAATTATTAAAGAATGCCTAGAACGATGTCTAGCGAAGCAATGGCTGGAGCCCGCTTTAACTTCGCGGACGAGTGCCGTTTGGGAGCGTTCGTCGTTTGGATAGTTAGGGGAGGGAGACTTGCCGAGGTCACAGATGCAGATAAGAATAATTTTGTAGACATGAAGAGACATTGTACTTTATTTTGAAAAAGTTATACCTGTGAAGTTTCTTGCCAGTTCTTCTTCACGAAGGATTTCCGAATTGGTGGTAGAGTCATGCCTTATTTAACGTTAATAAAAACAAGTAATTGTTTAGAAATAAATATTTGATTATTTTTTTGAATTTATGTAAGTTGTATTTTTGTTGCAGTCATGTTAGATCAAATCACCTACATATGCTTTTTACGCAAGAACAGTAATTTATAAATTAGTAAAGGTTATAAAATAATGTATAGGTTTATATTTTGTCATACAGTAGAAAAGCTTTAAAGTAAGGCGTGGCTTGTCATGACACTTACCGAAACTATGCTATAAAATAAGTTAATTAAAGGTTCGGTCTATCTATAACGATATAATCTATAACGGTATTAAGGTGGATTATCCTCAATTACGCTGGTGTTACCCTAATATCCTGATTAGCGCTGAAACATTGCAATTCATAGAATATTGAGACCGTAGATGGATCTGGACATTATAATATAGAAACTTTTTAAATAAGAATACTTAGTAAAAAATAAAGAAATAAAAAATATATGATCTTTCGGGACCTTATTGATATAGTTCACATATTCAGAGTACTAAAAGACAAACCATGTAAACCGCCATAGACTTTAGATGAAAGTTATGTATTAGATAGAATTTTAATAAAAAAGAACACGGCATTTTCTTAAATCGATTTAGTTTTCATTATAGTCAGTCACAGATATAATAATAATTAGGTATGAGGTGTTAATTATTGTTTTTAAGCAAAGTTCTTTAGAAATTTCCTTTTTGTATTTTACGATGTGAGATATTAATGACAGACATAAAAATTTTTGTCATATACATTAAACTTACAGGTTCAGCAACAGTGCTTCTATTCTTAAGAGTAATGTTACTACTTCATTATAATTATTTTTTATTTTTACTAGCTGTCCCTGCGACTTCGTCCGCGTGGAATTTAACAAAAAAAGTTAATTAGTTTATTTAGTTTTTTTTTTGGTGTTTGCATTTTTATTTAAATTATCATTTTCAGTTTTTTGTATTGAAAAATTCTTTTTATAAAATATTTGGTGTACGATTTTCTTGGGCTAAAACAACAACACTGCTGGCATTCCTCGCACGTGAACATGCCACGTATAGTTGCCCATGGGAAAAGCAACCATTAGTTAAATCTATACTAGCTTTGCTAAACGTTTGTCCTTGGGACTTGTTGATGGTCATAGCAAAACTGACATTGATCGGGAATTGCAATCTTTTGAATTGAAATGGAAAATTTGATGGTATTATAGGAATCCGTGATATAAATACTATTTCACCTTTTCCGTATTTACGACCTTCTATAACTTTTCCTTGCAACGACACTACTCGCAACCTAGTACCATTGCAAAGTTTCGGCGGGTTTAAATTACGCAATAGCATGATGCGCACGCCAACCTTAAGTTCTAGTTTGTACGGGGGGGGGGGGGTTCACCCGGCACAATTATACTGTTTAAAAATTCTGTTGGATAATTAACCACTTCATCCGGATTGCAAACTGTATTGATGGAAAGATATGTTTGTGATTCACCAGATAGCTTATCTTAAATGCGCTGATTAAGCGCAGTAACCTGGTCGTTCGTAGGTGCTAAAATTGATCTGTCACACAACCACGAATCTTCTTTGATATTGAGATTGTGAGTATCATATTAAATACTATGTATTAAAGTTTCAGTGTCCGCCACAACCTGACAAAGACTGAGTTCTTTATCATGATATAAGACTATTCACTTGTAGACACTTTCCCTCTCCAACATCAAGAAGAATTTTACTAAATTCTGAATCAGCTGAATGTGCTCTCATGTTTTGTTTTAAATTAAGTTTTTTACAATGTCTCCAAAGTACTGAACGTTTTAATCTGGCATTAATTTCATCGGCTCGCGTACCCTTAGTTACAACCGGGAATATTTGTCTAAAATCTCCAGCGAATATGAATACGACTCCTCCAAATAAAAGATTCACGGCTTCTATACAAATTTTGTTTGCCATAGTGCATTCGTCCCATACTACAAATACCCAATCTTTTAGTACTTTGGCTTTGAGACTATTTTTGGGTATATTGCAGATTGGATTTTCCGTACGGTCTAAATCTAGTGGAATTTTAAACATAGAGTGTGCCGCTTTTCCCCAGAAAATAACGTTGCCGCTATGCCAGACGATGCGACTGCTATGGCAATCTTCTTTTCTGCACGTATTTTGGCCAGCAAAAGATTAATCAAAAATGTTTTGCCGGTACAACCTGGAGCGTCTAAAAAATACACTCTACCAGCGTTTGCATTTATTTTATCAATGAGGAGTCGGTAAATTTGAGTTTGTTCATCGTTTAGTCGTAATTCATTATGATTTATAGTCTTTTGAAGTTCAACTGGGTCAAAATATGTATGTTCATGTTCACGTTCAAACAAAGCTCTATTATCAAAGAGTATTTATGAGATTCGAGACATTGCAGAAAACTAAAATAATGGCGAATAGTTCTCGTAATTTAGATGCGCTGCTGCTTATACTGGCATCTGTGAAAGTGTCACACCATTGATTATCGCCTTCTAGGAAGCCAAGAGCAAGGCATGCCGCTTGAAATGTAGGATGTAAAATACCATTCACCCTTTTGAGACTTTCGAAAGAAGTTGGTCCCTTGACAAATGTTAATAACTACCTCAGATAATAACATTCCCGATTATTGGGGGTGAATTGTATAGATTCTCCCAAGTGTATGCTCATATAATATGCCGGGATGACCTTCCACAGGAGTACTTTCCCTCTAATATGGTTGAGGAGGGCTTGATCCCGCATTAACTCGTGAACGGGTGCCGTTTGAGGGTGTTTGTCGTTTGGATACTTGGGGGGAGGGAGACTTGTCGAGCTAACAGATGCAGATAAAAATAATTTTGTATAGACATAAAGAGACTCTGTAAATTTATTTTCTTGCCATTTCTTCTTCACGAAGGTTTTTCCGAACTGGCGGTAGAGTCATGTTTTTTTTGACGTCAATAAGAACAAGTAATGGTTGCCCACTGCCTAGCAGCCTTTGTGATATTGATTCGTTGGTGGGAGAAGTGGTGGGACGCGCCCGACGTGACCAGTGGTGGCATGCACGTGAGCTGCGCGCGGTACTTGACAGTACTTGGACATTGCAACATTACTTTATTTTTCTAAACTTAAATAATTTTTCTAAAATGAAAGAAGTTTAAGTTACTCCTTATTATATCAGCTACCTGCCAATAAAAGTCCCATCAAAATCGGTCCAGCCATTTCAGAGATTAGCCGGAACAAACAGACAGACAGACAGACAGACAGAAATTGTAAAAAATATTATTTTGGTGTATGTACCGTATATATATATATATTCATATGCATGTAGTAAAAACGGTTATTTCAACATTACAAACAGACACTTCAATTTTATTTATATGTATGCATGTATGTATATGTATGTCTAGATGTATAGATTGAAAAAGGATTAAACCTTTGTCTTCTATCTCACCTGATGGAAAGTGACGATGAAGACGAAGGTGTTACACGTCTATCCACAAGTAATGCTAAGAAAAACAGCGGTGTAGATATACTTTTTTAAAGCAATATAAAGGAAAGCGTTTATCAGAAACGTAAGAGCTTAAACAGAGTTATAAACGTGAGGTGTAGTTATAACGTTGTGTTGGTGCTCCTAAGTGAATCTGCTCGTACAACCAATCTTTAGAAGCTCCCAAACTTTTAAATCAGCAGGGCTGTGCAATAAAAAATTCTCAAAGTTAGCCCAAGAAAAGAATCTAGCCTTTGTGAGATAATACCAATACAACATTTTTTGGTCCGGTTATGTAGGAAGGTTCACTACATAAAAGCCATATTGACACACGAATCGATCAATTTTAATAAAAAGAACATGCTTATTGACTATAAGAGACAACAAAAAGTTTACTTACGTTGCTTAAATGATGTGTAATGAAGTGTAAAGTGTGATGATTTAACCTAATGTCATTTCCGTATTTACACGCTCGGATCTATTTAAACACTTAACAGTCAGAAAAGAAGCAGTAATTTTAAAAATTATTAGGTAAGAATAATTTTTTTATAAGTTTTGTAACAGTATGATGCTGCAAATATTTGAATCTAATTTGACAAAAACACTGAGACTGTACCATTAATATTTATTAGTAGCTTAATGGCTGCTATCGAAGCTAGGATCGGCGTATTTGTATAAACATACAGATTATGCGTGAATAAATAACAAATAATATACATTCACGTCTACACAGAAAAATATTTAAAGCACTGAGCTATACGATAAGTAGTAGTATTTAAAAAAATACTTATAGGTGCCCTTTCGCCTGAAAAAACAGTAGCAATAATGAAATAAACACTATTACAGGCGAATAACGATGATGAAAGGATATATTTCACAGTGCCACGGAAATCTGAGCAACCCCTTTTTAATTAAAATGCGAAATGGCGCAGTAAATAGCCTCTATTGGACAAGTGACGAGCGCGACGCCCGTGACGCGATATCTCGGAACATTCCGAGATTGTTTGCCGTAACGATAACAGAAAAATATATACATATAAAATAATAAGAGTAGAAAAACCAAGTTTTAAATTTGAAATTAACACAGTTTTGTACAATTGTGTATTTTAAATTTCTTTCAGCCGCTATACATTTTCAAGGTTATTACTATTGCATTAAAAACTATTGAATTACAAGCATAAAGTTGAACCCGCGAACGGTACAGCTAACGGAACACGTTTGCGGACCCATTGCCCTGCCCTGTATGCTCATTCTCCTCTGAAAATACCTACCACATTAAGACACACCAAACACATGGGAATATATTGCTTTTAAAATACGTGGATGAAGTTAACTTTGCTATGTTACTTGTAGATTTTTAAGTGTTATATTTATGTCGAAAAAGTAATTAATAAAAATGGGATTTTTAATTATTTGACCCGATTATAGGTTAAAAAAGGAACTTATGTGAATATTTTTGCCATTTGTTTAATAATGATTATTTAATATAGTTATAGAACAACATAATGAATGAAAATTATAAGGTACCATTAAGAGACATCATAATCATACGTAGAATTATGGAATTCTGTATTCTATGAGTTTTCATAGGTAGCGTCCGTTGATGGATCAAAGTAATTTTATACATCATATTTTATCACTCAATTTAAGATATCCAGGTAAATTAGAAAATTTAATGGAATATAATTTAACGGGTTTCTTACCACGATTTTCGATTTTTTCGATAAGAATCCCGTAAATCCATTAAATTATAGTGAAAATAACTGCGATAGTTTAAAATAGTTATTAATGGAAGATGTTTTAAAATCAAATATATATGAAGCGTAAGATAGAAAAGACCCACACAGAAAGCTACTACATGCTTCAGTAAAACCCAGGGCTTTTTTAAGCAAGTAAGTCGATACATGTTTTAAATATTAAGTGATTTATTAATTTGTTTATAACTCTATAAATGTATGGGTAACTCGGGACAATTTTTACGTCAATTTGTATTAGAACCACCGTCCAATTGTTTTAATGTCGTTGTAAGAATGACGATTACTCCATCGACAAAGGCATAACTGAAATAAAAGTAAGCAAATTACAGCTTAAGCCATTATATAACTATACCCATTTTTTACCAAATAGAACTATAATATTACATATCTGATGGTAACTGAACCAGAGGCCTCATTATTTCGTCTCACGAAATACCGAGTCTTTTGACTAACGAAGCGACTCAGACTTGCTACTGACTTGTGATACACTTACAGAACGAGAACGTAGAATTCACATGACTACATGCTTTAATATTATATACAGGGCTTGTAATACGACTCTACGCAATTTTATAGAATTGCCATTTGATAAATATTTTCGTAAGTTTTATCATTTGGGGAAGTTTCCTGAAATACTATTTTTCCACGATGACAATGATTCTTCATTACAGGAGCAATTAATTCCCTGGGGAGTGGTAGAGCTTTTACAAAAATGCTTATGCTTAATGTTTCTATGTATACGTTTAATATCAAATATAAATAATAATATATAGCTAAAAATATATATTTTATGGAATGTTAACTAGATAATCTATTAAAGTACAATACTTAAATAACTAAAGAGTAACTCATTCACACAATAGTGGACTTAAGTGAAGTGGTGAAGTGAAGCTACGACGCGAAGCTTTTGCACAGCCACGGTGTTTGATACGAATTTACAGCTCACGAAATCAGAAAACTGAGACTGTTTATACTTAGGGGGTAATTAAGTATCAAATATCCCTGATGGCGCCAACAAATTAGTAACACCGGCTCACATCCACCTTAACTCCGTTGATCTTCGAGGCCTTCACAGCATCCAGGATAAAGTATCGATCAGAAAGCCCCTAGAAATGAACAAAACCAACTTCGATGTATGTCGAGGTATTGTGGTATACTATACCATACTACTATGAAGTGCAGGTGGACATACGAATTATCATCGTCCGAACTCGAAGATTTTTGTCGACATACCCCGAAAAATGAAAACGGAACCAAGAACCCGCAACAACCTACAATTACTCTCCAGAATTACGATCCCGGGACAGCTGGAAACATACCGGCAAAATTTTCAGACATCGTGCTCAAAAAGTCGCTGTTCTGAAGGTCGAGGAATAACGTATACCTACCTACAGTAGAGGGATCGCCGACACACCGTCTACCAAACCTAGTTCGGAAGCGAAGAGGCAGCATTTACGTCAATACCAAATTGTAGTTAATTTAGATTATAAATATTTTTGCATTCCACATTCGAATAATCTCTTAATTTTCGATAATTATAAGTTTTATTGTAACTCTTTTATATTTTAGTAAAAGTTTTAATCTAAAGTATTTTCGGTTTCGATCCTCCGACTGCCGCTGACGTATTCCACTTTTGACATATGTAGATGAACATAAAAAGAATTAATGGAAAACCCAGAGTTTTGTATTAGTTTGAATGTATAACCACTTATGCAAATAGAAAATATTAATGCCTCGAAAACAAACATCTTTGCTTCTCATGGAAACATTTGCCAACAAGATTTGTCTCCAGAATATTTTATGTATAAAGCTTTCACCCACATCTTCAAAAATAACTTTGTTATTTGTTAAACGAAAAACATATCATTATAACATTGTTGACCTCTCACTCTGCATGGCAATACTCATAATAGGTGCAGCAGCGACATGAGGCATGAACTGGAGACTCGCCAACTCCGCCGCCTCGAGCGCGGCGCGGCTGCCAGAACAGCCTGATGCCTCCGAAATTGTAACCCGGTAGTAAACCGGTTTTATTGCGTGATTGACGGTCTAGTGACGAATGGCAAGGGTTTAAGATAAACCAAACAGGCTAATATCATTTTCGATTTATGGCTTTGGCCCCACCACAGTTTTCGTTAAAGGGCTATTTAATGGAGTTCCCTTGTTTACTTGTTTTTAGTCCATAGTTTAGTTGTTTGACAAAGTGGATCGGTTAAGTATGTTTATCATTGCTTAATATTAATGAATAACAAATGAATTAGCATAATCAACAACGGTGAAAAGAAAATTAGGCGATTTGTTCACCGCCAACCATTTTTTTCTACTTTCATAGCAAACAATCACGGAAACCTCACTTATCCTAGCTTTTTTATTTACTAATAGCGATTGTGATTATTATATCAACTAATGAAGCGTTGCCGACTGTGAACTTCAGTCAAAATAAAAATATTAATTATTACCCAAAACAGTTTAAGGCCCTGATGAAAAATACAAACAAAAACTTATGAGATTCAATGACTTATTTGGTCATACGTGTGGTATACTACTAAGAGGTAACAAAGGCGATACAATATTAGCTAGCCAATTTCCCCACAAGATCACGAACCACGCGGGTAAAAACTCATGTATCAAAAGTGTGTATACGTACAGATATTGTTTATTTATTTGAGTGCCCTATTAAAATTAAATAAAAATGTCCATGTATACAGAACAGAGAAAGGAGGTCTCTGAATTACATTATGTTTTTAAACACATGAGATAATAAAACGCAAAAAGCAGAACACTTACTAAATAATATAAATCTGTAATTGAAATAATAGTCCAAAATCATACCTTATCTGATAAAATCCTCATATAATCAATATCAATTAAAGTATCGGCAGCCACTGAGCAAAGAATAAACTCAGGTCAACTATTGCTTTCAGAGGAATAGAAAGCGTAGTCGTTTGTTTTGTTTACAATAGCACTTTAATGTTATAAGTTTCGAGGAATAGTAAAGATTCCTTTTAAGAATTTAATAACACTGAGTTGCGGCATTGTTTCACGGCGCGGGCGGCAGCGCAGTGCTGAGCCTCCCGTCTATTGTTAGAATATGAGAAAGCCGTTTCAGAACGTTTGTTAGAAAATTTTGATTTAGAAATTGTTCGTTTAATTTTTAATTTTAAAATGCTATCTTTAGCATGAACTCTGGATGAAAAGGCAATTTCAAGTATAAAATAGAAACTTAAAAATTAACTTTCAGTGATCCTTTTAATTTTAAAAGTTGCTCAAGAATCTAACCATTCACAATTAACTAAAAAAACAGGTACTTAATTAATTTAGTAATGATAAATATTTTTTTCTAATAAATCTTCAATTATGAATAAGCAGAAAATACATAATGATTGTTCTCCTTGATCAATCAATGATGCAAGGAAGGTGGAAATTATGTACTTAGATATGCGATTAGTGTGATTTTGGATGAGGCCGGAGAGAAATTAGTTTCGAAAGTAAAAATTCCAAGAAATATTTTTCAACAAATTTCAAAATGCAGCCTTCACTCCACTTCCATATTTTGAAAATTAGAACCACCAAGGCTAAGTGGCCCGGACGATAAAGGCGATTCGACCCGTATATAAGACCATCTCCTGATTAATGAGCTGGGGTCCTGCGGTCGGGCGTACTTGTCGGAATTCGCGGGTAATGCCAACGGCCTCGGATATGGATGGATAACGAATGGATATGCGACGGAGGTACACCGCGGTGATTTTTAGTGGTTATGCCAGTCCTACATAATGAATAAAAAAGATGGAAATATATTATATGGGTATGATAAATATGGTAATGACTTTGTTACGTATCGAGTAATGGAAAGACATATGAGTCGAATTTAGAAAAACGCAAGTACAGTTTTTTTTTTGTTGTTTATCGTTCCCCTCCACGGGAAGGGCAGGAGGATAAAAAATGCTCTGACGCATACACTGGCGCGCGCGATCCAGGTTATGTGGGACTCGTTCCGAGCCTACCAGAACCACTACCCACTAAAAAACCCCCTGTCGGCTCGTGCAATTTTTGCCACACAGCCTTCATCTGAGCGACGGCCAATTGGAGAAAGAGGCCGCGCTAGCGGGGCCCAGAAGAGGTCACCCACTGGGATTAACATAGCACTGAAGGTGCTCAAAGCACTGAAGGTGAATTCATAGCACTGAACGTGCTCAAAATTGCAAAGAGAAGTTAAATTAAAATACATTAAAAGAAGTTAAGTTAATTCGGATTTACGTTAGAATTAGAATTTGCGGCCAGAAGGGCTTCGAGATCGGCTGACAGTCTGGTGGAAGAGTACGCTTGCGCATTCCTAGGCCTAGCGACTTTGAACTTCGATTCTAAGACAGGAGTAGAACTAGAGGATTGGGATGGGTTTCGTAGCGTTTGAAGAACGCTTCAGAGAGTGTTTTGAGGTGTTTTGGTATTGTAGGCAGTTCAAGATCTCCATGCAGGTCCGCGTTACGCACGTACCACGGTGCCTTTTAGGGCTCTGCGGCAAAAAAGATTTTGAACTACCTGCAGTTTGTGCAGGAGGGAGGGTTTGGCATGGGCAAAGATTGGCGAGGCATATGTCATGACGGGTCTAACGCAGACCTTGTAAAGTGTACGTTTGTTTCTGAAAGGCATTTTAATTTTTCTACCTAACATGCTATTTAGGCAGCCTAAGTAGTGACGGGCGAGTTTCGAAACTCTTTCCGCCGCCTAAGTATTTAGTACTGCGCTTCCAGAGGATGGGATGCCTAACATTCGAACGTGGGGATCGCCAGCGGGACGACGGCGTTTGGGATCGAAGCGAATCGCAGAACTCTTGTCTGGATTCACATCGATGCGCCATTTTTGAAACCATACACCAAGGGGGTTTACGGCCTTTTAGAGTCTGGTTACAAGGTGCGGAACACTGTGGCCTTTGGTATAGAGTGCGGTGTCGTCGGCAAAGAGGGCGAGCTCGACGCCTTTCGGCGGGATGGGAATGTCGTTGGTGTACACGGTGTACAACAGGGGGGCGAGGACTGAGCCTTGAGGGACTCTAGCCTTTATGGGACGAGGCGCGGAAAGCATGCCTTCATGTTTAATTCGTAACGTACGGCCTTTGAGAAACGACGCGATTAACCTGACTAGGCGATCCGGTAAGCCTATTTTGTAGAGTTTATAAACGAGACCGCTGGGCCAGACTTTATCAAAAGCCTTGGCTACGTCAAAGAAAACCGCGACTATTTTATAACGACGCGGATAGAAACCTGTACTCGACGATTCGATGGACTTGCTGAGGGCAGGAGTGCTTAGCGCGAAAGCCGAACTAATGGGGAATAATGAGAGGATCGCCATCCGTTGGAAACAGATGGTTCCGCATTCGAGAGAGTATGACTCTCTCGAGCAGTTTAGTCATTGCCTTGAGGAGGCTGATGGGTCTGTGATTAGCCGGGACGTTCAGAGGTTTGCCCGGCTTGGGAATGCCTATGACTGTCACTTCTTTCCAAGCTTTTGGAACGTAGCTATAGTCGAAGCAGGCATTGAATATAACAGCTAACAAGGTAAGCACCTGTTGAGGCAGGTGCTTAAGTGCGTGGTTGGAAATACCATCCGCACCCGGAGCCTTTTTGGACTTTAGATTTTTAATGAGAACCGAGATTTCATCATTAGAGACTGTGAGGGGTCGGCGGTGATGGGGAGAGAGTCTCTGCGGAGAACTTCGTCCTCCACCGCCTGAATGTGAGAGGGATTCGCGGGTTGCGTGCTGGGCGAGCATTGAGAGGCAATACTGTCAGCAAAGCATTCAGCTTTCTCTTCAACTTCGAAGGCGATAGAGCCATCGGGACGAGTGAGAGGAGGGACGTGAGAGGCGGCATCTACGCGTAAGGCTCGGGCCATACTATAGTACGCTTGGTGGGACGGGGAGATATTCGCCATGAGAGCGTTCATCTGAGCGTCTCGGAGTTCCGCGAGGCAGGACCTAACTTTACGTTGAAGCTGATTCGCAGCTGTTCTATAGGCGGGCGTGGGATATTTCTTGGCTCTCCGGAGAGCCGCGTTCTTAGCTTTAATAAGATTGCTATCGGCTAGGAGAAGCGTGGGTTTGCCTTGCTTAGCAACCTTTTCGCTATCGCAGATGGCTGAGTTGATAGCATTAGTGAGAGAGTCGACTAATTAATCTATTTTATCCGGGCTATCTAATTGATCGGACGAGATCGCGAGCGGAGAGTTCGGTGCCTCTAAGGCTGAAACTTACGTATTTTTAAAGCCTTTCCAGTTGGTAAAGGTCTTAGGAGAGGTGACGTTATCGTTAGGCGGACCCGGAGACGGGGCGGTGGTCAGAACCTAGGTCATCGAGCGGTTCGATAGACCTGAGATCGAGATTGATTCGCTTGACAATTGCAAAATCGAGGATGTCAGGAGAGTGGTTCGGGTTGTCGTGATAGAGAGTGGGAGTGATGGGAGAGATGACATTTAAGTCGAGTCAGTTAGTGATGTCGAGGAGAGCGATACCGCTGGTGTTGGTTGATAGGCAAGTCCAGTCAGTATGTTTGGAGTTAAAGTCTCCAAACATAATGACTGAATGGCCGAGGGCGAGAATGGCCTCAAAGTCGCTGCGGATTGGTCTGGTGGCACTAGGTATGTAGATTTAGGCTATAATGTTGGTCGGATGACCAGTAATAGCCAATCTACACACAGTGGCTTCCATGTTGAGGAGAGGAGGGGTAGGGAGAGGACAGCAATGGAATCCTCTTTTGTAATAAATAGCAGTGCCGCCGAAACCGTCGAAGTTGGGCCTGTCGTTACGAATAAATGCGTACTTGGGAATAGCGAATCCCCTGGAGCGGTTTGGAGTTACGTCTCTTGAAGATGCAATAAGTCTGGCTCGTTGTTCTGAAGGAACAGTTTGAGCTCAGGAAGGTTATTACTAAGGCTACGAACGTTAAAAGAAACTAGGGATAAGCCCTTGGAATTGATACGACAGGTCGCGGGATTTGCGGGTCTAGACATTTTATTTACTTACTATACGAAAATAGAATTTATAAAGAGGTTAGTAGCGAGTGATGCTCGGCTAACGCGAATAGACACTCTTGAGGAGAGCGGGCGGCTCGCAGTTTGCGTGCGAGTACGGAGATTTTCTTAATGTCGACGTTTTGAATGACGTCGAACACGGTCTTCGTGTCCTCAGCCAACGACGACTGAGGTGAAGACGACGGAGCGGGACGCGGGCCTACTGGAGCTTCGGGAGCTGGGATAGGACGGGAAGGTGCAGGTGGAGCGGCCGGACGCTGTCTCCAGGACAGAGCCGGAGTAGGCGTCGGCTGCACGGGCTTTGCTTCCGGGGGACCCCGGTTGCGCAGCGGCGGGAAGTTGGCAGGATTGAGCGGCGGCGCCGGTTTAGGCGCGGCCCGCTTAGTGGAGGAGCGCGGAGCGCGCGGGCAACCCCTGTGTTTTTGCACACATACAGGGGGGGAAGAGGAGTCAGGAGTGCGAGTGCACTCCTTCGTAATGTGGGGATCCAGGCACTTAACGCACCTGGGGGGAGCTGAGCAGTTAGCTGCTGCGTGGCCGTAGAGCTGGCAGCAGTGACACTGCCCAGGGTGACCGCGGGGAATTGAGACGCTCGACGGAGATGTTCAAAAGTCCGCAGATAGGTGAGCCTCTCTGAAAATCTCCCTCGAGTTGGGAGTGTTGGTAAGGATAACTAAAGCGAGTGGAAAACGCCTACCGCGGTTGGAGTGCATCTTGTGCAACCCCTGGGACTTAAGGTCCTCGAGGATTTCGTCGTTATCGAGCTCAAACGGGACGCCCCGTAATACTGCGCGGATCTTATGCTCCTCCGAGAGGGCGTAAGTATGGTACGCGATTTGTTTAACCGAGAGTAAGCGAGTAAACGCGCGGAAGTCGTCGATAGTCGCGACCTGAATTTTGATTGTATCGCCTGCGTTGGCGGCTTTAAGATAATTGATTTTGTGCTCTTTGCACAAGTTAGAAACAGCGGTCTAGCGCGCTTTTTCGCGGAGGAAGACGGGCGGAGGGAGCTGAGGCTTCGGTGGGACGAGAGCGCAGCGCGTCGCTGGCTTCGACGGAGACGCGGTCACTTCGAGTGACATAAGTGGCGCGGGGACGGGTGTGAAGGCACCGGGCTGGTATCGGGTGTTGAAGACACCGCAATTTTTTTTGAGTGCTTCTTGGAGCGTTTAGAATCCAATGTGAATGGGGGCTCAGGAGAGCCGGTTAAAGTAGCGGCGCCCGACGACGGTTCGGACGAGGAATCGGAATCGGAGTCGCTCCCGGGAGCGGTACGCTTACGCCGCGACGTGCGAGATGACGAGACCGACGCGCAGTCCATATCGGATGGAACGGGAGACGCGGGAGAGCTGGTAAAGACCTGAGGGGTCTGGAAGTTGGTGGCCTGAGGGGCCGGGGTTGGGGCCTGAGGGGCCGGGGACGCGTTAAGCGCAGATAAGGCCTGCGTGAATACCTCGTCAGAGATTGAGACGCCCGACGCGGCGAGCGCCTGGGCGAACGCTTTCGCGAAGTGACAATGGGTGTGCCCCAGGGCTCAGTTCTTGGTCCTTTCCTATTTTTAGTTTATATTAATGATCTGCCATCGGTCGTTAAGAATCAATGCGAGGTCATATTGTTTGCTGACGATACTTCCTTCTTGTTTAAAATCAAAAGACAAGAAATTGACTATCGAGCGGTGAACAAATGCATCTCCAACACAGAGCAGTGGTTCTCAGCTAATAATTTGCTCCTCAATGAAAAAAAAACGAAATGTGTTAAATTTACATTGCCAAATGTCAAACAGGTAAACACAAACATTGTAGTTAAGAGCCAGGAACTGACTCCTGTAAACTCAACTGTATTTCTGGGCATAACCTTAGACGCCAAACTGCAGTGGGGACCGCATGTTGATGGTTTAGCGAAAAGGCTTGGCTCTGCCGCATATGCTGTTAAAAAAATTTGACAAATTTCAAATGAAACAACTGCTCGATTAGTCTATTTTGGTTACTTCCACAGCCTCATGACATATGGTATTCTGCTGTGGGGGAGTGCTGCCGACATCGATGCTATATTTATTCTGCAGAAAAGGGCTGTTCGCGCAATCTATCAGCTCGGTCCAAGGGTGTCACTTAGAAGTAAATTTAAGGAAATAAATATTCTTACCTTCCATTCACAATATATTTTAGAAAATTTAATGTATGTTAAAAAGAACATAACCTTGTTCAAAAGAAAAAAAGATCTGCACAATGTTAACACAAGAGGAAGAAATATGCTGGCAGCTCATAATAGCAGGCTTCATAAAGTCACTAACTCATTCATGGGTCAAAGTATACGCTTTTATAATAAGGTTCCTGAGGATATCCAAGGTCTTCCTACTGACAAATTCAAAGAAACTATAAAGCAGAAGTTGTGTGCTAGAGCATATTATAAACTATCCGATTATTTGGATGATAAAAGCCCTTGGGTATAATCCCCTCATTAACAGGATTGTACTAGTATTTGTAACAAAGCATGTGTAATGTGTCTGTTTGTGCGATGAGTTCTTCGTCCCGATGAATATCTAAAGCGTCATTGTCACTAAAGTACGTCTTCTTATGGTAGCGTCGGGTGACGGGTCGTTCACTTCCCTCTAATATGGTTGAGGAGGGCGATGGCTGGATCCCGCGTTAACTCGTGAACGGGTGCCGTTTGAGGGTGTTCGTCGTTTGGATACTTGGCGGGAAGGAGACTTGCCGAGCTAACAGATGCAGAAAAGAATAATTTTGTATAGACATAAAGAGACTGTAAATTTATTTTGAAAAAAAAAAATATACCCGTGAAGTTTCTTGCCAGTTCTTCTTCACGAAGGTTTTTTTTCGAACTGGTGGTAGAATCATGTTTTATTTGACGTCAATAAGAACAAGTAATTGTCAATGTTGAGAAATAAATATTTGAATTTGAATTTGAATTTGAATTTGAAGTTAATTACGCTTTGCGAATCCATGGGAGGGGTTGGTATGAATACTAAGGAATGTATATTTAAGTAAAAGATGCCTAGAGTTCCCTAAAATAAACCTAGCGAACCCTAGAGGTTAACCTCCCTACCAGCGGTAGGCGGGCTGGGGAAAATAACTTAAAAACTAACCCTGGTACGCCGATGGCCGCTTCCTAGAAACCTAAAAAAGGGGTATGCAGGTAAAGAGTTGACCGCGTTAGGGTCAACCTTTACCGACAAAAAGGACAAATGCACATGAAAACTCACAGATAATAGGCCTTTACCTATGAAACTGCCGTTTTGCCGTACTGGCCATTTCAAATGAAAATATTTTTTTTTTTTGACTGATAATTCTAATTTCAAATTAATTTTATTTGACAAACATGGAATTCTTTTTCTAAAATCGTCATTTGTTTAATAGTTAGTGTTTTATTTTCAACGCATTCGAAAACTTTTCGTCATCATGGATAAGTTAAAAATTCGAGTAATTATGGAGTATGAGTACCGTCGTGGCAGCAAAGCGGCACAAGTGGCACGCAACATCAACGACGTTTACGGAGCGAACACTACAAACGAACGCACCAGCCGTTATTGGTTTACCCGCTACCGTTCTGGAAATTTTGACCTGAAAAATGAACCCCGTGGTCGTCCGAAAACTTTGGTCGACAATGACGAATTAAAGGCAATTGTGGAAGCTGATGAAACTCAATCCACGGCTGAATTAGCAGCAGCTTTCGACGTTAGCATCAAAACAATATTGGTCCATTTGCGTCAAATTGGCAAGGTAAAAAAGCTTGATAAATGGGTACCCCACGAACTCAATGACCGCCAGCGCGAAGTACGCGTGGAGACATGCCTTGCACTGCTCAGCAGGCATACAAATGAAGGAATTCTTAACCGCATTGTTACTTGTGACGAGAAATGGATCCTGTTTGACAATCGTAAGCGCTCAGCAAGTTGGTTGGACCCTGGTTCAGCACCCAAACAATGCCCTAAACGAAAACTTACCCCTAGAAAAGTGATGGTCACTGTTTGGTGGTCTAACGCGGGTGTAATTCATCACAGCTTCTTGCCAAACGGGACAAGCATTACTGCAGATGTGTACTGTGAAGAACTGAACACAATGCTCGCACGTCTCCAACCAGCTTTGGTCAATCGTTCGGCTCCACTGCTCCTGCACGACAACGCGCGACCTCATACTGCACAGCAGACGGTCTCCAAGCTACAAGAGTTGGAGTTGGAAGTTCTCCGTCATCCGCCGTACTCACCAGACCTTGCGCCTACAGACTTCTACTTTTTCTAGAATTTGGATACCTTCTTGGCGGGAAAAAAATCAATACCCGAGAGGCAGTACAAAATGCCTTTGAAGAATTTGTTGCCTCCCGTCCAGCTGATTTCTTCAAGAAAGGCATCAATAAGCTACCAATGCGTTGGCAAAGATGCATTGATTGCATGGGTGATTATTTTGATTAATAGAAATAAATAATATATAAAAAAATTACGCTTCATTTATTTCGTGAAAAACGGCAATTTCATAGGTAAAGACCTAATATGAAAAAAAAATAAATATGAAAATAGAAGAAAAATAAATAAAATAGAAGAAAAGAAATAAAGTAAAAATAAAAGGACTGGTTCAGTACAAATTCGTTGTCACCGTTAAGTATCCTTTGTACTGAAACCAGACTACTTATGCTGGGCACAACACTGCACTCAGCACAAGCACAACACAACTTAGCACAGCACTTTGAAGACTAAGGGGCTTAGTCACAAAGAAAAATCACTACGATAGCGCTCGGAGGGAGAAGGAAAACCGAGAAAAACCGTATCACGGAACCAACACGCTATACTGTGACGTCAGTGAACTGAGCGCCACGGAATATCGGGAAGGGACCGATCAATCGGAGTGGTCTTGGAACGTCCGTACCGGGCGGCGATCGGAGCGAGAATGTTGGGCACGTACAGTCGGTGCCAGATACACCTATACCACCCAGTCGTCGGCCGAATACCGCACGCACCGCGCGCTCACCCAAACTCACACTACTAAAGACTCGAACAATTAACACAACCGGCTTAGAGCGACTATGTTGTTTGCAAAATAAATTCTAACTATCGCGCGATCGATTCTGTTCAGAACAAAAAATAACGCTACTATACGGGAATATAGATCGTTAATTTCAGCCGAGCGTAGCTCAGCCGTATAATGTGCAGATTCACTTGCACGCTACCCTTGCTCCAGGCGGCCTGAGTTCGAATCTCGAAAGGCGTGTGATCCTTTTTAATTTTTTCTATTTTTGAGTTCGAATCTCTTCGAAGTTCTATTTTTAAAGATAGTCAAAGAATATTTATTAATAAAGAATTAATAAATTTAATACGGGAAAATTTGATTGATTTAAAGATTAATCAGGTAGTTTATCTTCTATTTCTATAATATATCTTTTTTTTTATATTTTTTATATAAAATAAATATATAATATAACTTTAATAAACTTTCTTTTTCTTTCAAAATTAATCAAAGATATATTCATTAATAAACCTAATAATTTTCATTAAATTAAAGAAATATTTTATAATTTTATTTTTATATTACAATCAATCAACAAATTAATTTTAGTATTATAAAATCATATAATAAGGTGTATATAATAGCTAAGAACTATAAGTAAAAACAACACAACTTTTTTCAGATAATTATTTATTTTGTGCATATTACATGTTGCTATGTTTCATTGTAAACATTTCATTTATTTCATTTCATTTCAAGAACAAAAAAGAAAATAGTATGAAATCCTGGACTAAACCGCTACTTCCCCATCCTCATAAAAGTATAGCCTTCCGAGGTAGCTTTTCCTACAATGACACCAAGTGTTGAACAATATACCGCCACCAATAAGAATCAGTACAAACAAATCGCTTTAAAAATATGTACTGAAATTATGTTCTGAATTTGTAAAAATCACCTCCGTGGCCCTGGTGGCATTTTCCTTGATTTTCCTTGGCTTTTTTCCTTCACTTTTATTTAATTTATATAATTATTATCCTCTTTTACCTATTCTTTCTTCCTTAACTATTATTATATATTATCTATGTATTTAAATTTAGCAAATTATTCACGAAAAAACTTTCACGCCATACATTTGGCCTAGTCTGATAGATATGCGATTCGAGGCCCATGGCGTCCGGTGCGCTGACGGAAGATCAGCGTTGCGATTTCCGCCACATGTAAGCTGAGTCAATGCCCTTTCACATTCTCTGTGCATACTAGCTCTATTATTTTTTTTAGTTTTCTTTCCCGATAATAAATTATTGCTGAGAGTGAGAAGGAAAATGAGAACTCCAGGAAGTCTCCTGCCTTTATAAAATAAAATGTAACGAAGTTATTTATAGTCTCGATATGAAAGGTAACAAGTTAATTTTGCATAAATTTTTCCCATATTCAGATTGCTTCTCTGGCGCTAATCGTGGCGAGCTGGCGCGGTTCGCCTTCTTTCGGCTCGGCTCGACTCGTCTCGGGCGAACTGCCATCACTAAAATAACGAGCAAACTTTTCGCCTAACACGTCGTATTGACCGCATCGTACTCAAATTACGACTCAGACTATTTTCATTCCAACCGGATGGCAATCTTTTTTAAGATAAGTCGTGGTTTTTATGTAAGTCGGATTCTTCAATTTTGTTTAAGAAAACAAGATAGAGTATTAATAAAAATGCCAGCATAAAATTACCGTCTGTTATCCGAGCAGTGAATCTAATTTTCGAGTTTGAGTTATTTGAAGTGAGAATTTAGTGCATCTATTATTTAAGTCTGGGCGCACTATCTCAGGCGTCGTGTAATGCATGCATTTTGGCGCCACATGCACACATGCATTTGTTGTATAATTTTCGATTACTCTACATTTATAACTATACTATTTTTATCACATTTTCTTTCTTTCCGTTCTTCTAGAAGTCTCTGAAAGGCTATTTTATTAGTTTTTATTTTATTATGAAATCTTAATGTTATTCTTATTACTCTTATAACTCACTGAGAAATTCCCAGAAATTTGTTGTTGCCAAGATTATTGAAGTTATCATAATTTTATTTTATAAATTTATTTTCGATTAACAAATATTATTTTATGACACACTAATTATCTGTAATACTCTTATCTTACTAAACATAAAAATGTTCGTAATCGTTACTATTTAGCTTAATTATTTTTTAAAGAATTATTTTAAAAGCACACAGAAATATCCTAAATATTCATTCATCACATTTTAAAGTAATTCGGCAGTCACAACTTCAGAAACATCTGATTTTATGATACATTCATTATATTCATGACTGAAACAGATACATTGTAATTATGAATGATGACGAACCCGACAACAGTAATGTGTGACAGAGCAGTGAGTTATAGAAAGCGAAAAAATTTTAACATTTAAAATTTGTGTGATGTTTCTTCTCGGGTCATGGTGGTTGATATTTATGTATGCATGTTTTATTCTGGGTACCCCCCCCCCCAGTTCACTGTATGGTCATCCATGACACAAGCTCTGCTTACTCAGGGGCAATACAATTGGTGTGTTTGTCTGGGGTTTTATAATATTATGTATTGTTTTACAGTACCTACAAACGAAGTTTTAATATAAATCAACATCTGGGTACACTTAGAAATTAGGAAGTTAAAAGCTGATTTACATTGATCCAGTAGCTGGCGCCAGAGTCACTGGCTTCCCTCGCTGGATCGCCGCTGTATCAATGTTATCAAGCTTCTATCCAGCGCAATGTCCAGTCTCCAGAGCTGGATTGGAATTGGAATAGCTAGACTGATTCTCTATTTTCCAGGGCACGCCCTTTGATTTTGAAATATTTGAAATTCAATTCAAATATTTATTTGTCAACTCTGACAATTACTTGTTCTTGAGTACGGTATATAAAGCCTGACTCAACAACCAGTTTGGAAAGACCTTCGTGAAGAGGAACTGGCAAGAAACTTCAGGAGTGCAATTTTTTGGAAATACATTTACAATGGCTGTTATGTCTATACAAAATTATCCCAAGTCAAGTCTCCCCCTCCACAAACTATCCAAGCGACATCCACAACCTAACGGTGGAGCTGGCTACCGCCCTCCTCAACCATAGGGAAGTGAGCGACCCGTCACCCGACGCTACCGCAAGAAGACATACTTTTTTCTATTTTTTTTTTGTTCTCCTCCACGGAGAGGGCAGGAGGATAAAAAATGCTCTGACGCATACTCCGCGCGCGCGATCGGAGTTATGTGGGACTCGCTCCGAGCCTACCAGAACCACTACCCACTAAAAACCCTCTGAATATCTCGTGCAATTTTTTGCCACACTGCCTTCATCTGAGCGACGACCAATTGGAGAAAGAGGCCGCGTTAGCGGGGCCCAGAGCAGGGGTCACCCGCTGGGATTTACATAGCACTGAAGGTGCTCAAAGCACTGAAAGTGAATACATAGCACTGAAGGTGCTCAAAATAAAAAATAAAAATTGAATTTATTCGAAGTTACGTTAGAATTAGAAGTTGTGGCCTGAAGGGCTTCGAGATCTAATGTTAATTGCGTGGGTTCGCCACTGTGCGCGTTTCTCGGTCTAGCGACTTTGAATTTCGAATCTAAGACAGGAGTAGTATATGAGACTGAATCTCGAACTTGAGGATTGGGATGGTTTCGGCGCGTTTGAAGAGTGATTCTGAGAGTGTTTTTAGGTGCTGTTGCACTGTAGGTAGTTCAAGATCTCTGTGCAGGTCCGCATTGCGCACGTACCAAGGTGCGTTTGTGGCCCTGCGGCAGAAGAAATTTTGAACTACCTGCAGTTTGTGCAGGACGGAAGGTTTGGCGTGGGCAAAGATTGGCGAGGCATATGTCATGACCATTGGAGGGCTTAGGACTACAATACATAAAATTATAAATATAAAATAATGCTTAGGTTCCCTAACAAACCTAGCACCTAAACCTCCCTACCCGCAGTAGGGGGGCTGGGGACGACGCTTAATGGTGCCCCTAATTCGGACAATAAATTGACAACAAAAACCGGCCGTAGACCTGACGAGGTTGGGTTGCACTGAAAGTGCGGGATTGACTACGTTACGACCGGCAGAAGCCGGCGGCAGAGCGAGTCTCTGACTACGTAACAAGCGCCAAGCGTCAAGTAAGTAGCCAGAAAATCATAGTATTGCTACGAGAGAAGTCGTGAGACAACAATCGTGACTCGGCAGCCGGGAACGACCGTCGACACGTCCGAACGGGTCCGGACGCAGATCGGGTCTGTCAGACATACTTTAATCTCAATGACGCTTATATAAATCAGACTTTCAAGTTTTACAAAAACTTGAAACACTGCCACGGAGAAGTACCGGGAACTTGATGTTATTAAATTATGTATGTTTTCACGATATTTTTTCAATTTTCTTGACATCAATGGCTGACCTTACCCTACGTTGGTTAGTGGTTCTTAGTTAGCGTCAACAAAATTTTTTTTATAATAAATAATAGTACTGCTGCAGTTATACGCCTGGAAGAATATATAAATCGTGAACTACCCTTGAAAACTACAAGAAATAAGCAAAAATTGGATAGTTAAAGCAAATTTAGTTTTTTTTTACTTATCTGATTAATTTTTATAATAACCTAATGTTAAATATATGAACTCTTCAGACAAATAAAATAATGTAAAAAAATGCCAAACATTACTCCTGCAGAAGCTACGGTTTTGTTACTTCAAAAGTAATAAGAACATAAGGAATGTTATAAATCACGAAAGTATTAGAAACGACTGTCATATTGTGTGTATAAATCAAAGCGCGAGTAATATATTGCGTCTTCGACCGGCGCACGCCGCCGCTGCCACGTGTTCAGTCGCGGTCGTGGTATCCAAGTGGTGTAGTGATTAAGTAAAATTTTCCTTATCCTGTTGGAAGCATTTAGGTCAGTTATAATTACGTTTGGTATCTTGACGACGGAACCTTAGGAGGAGATTCAAGTGTCGTTCTTGATGACCTGAAGCTTTTGATTGATAAGTTCGCCAAAATTGGCCTCACATTAAACTTTGGTAAATGTGAGCTATTTATTACCTTCTTATGTAATGTGTAAAGAAAGCATATTAAGGCCTTACTATCATGTGCTCCTGGCATCACTGTAATAGAGAAATCTTCCCTTCGGCTCCTACGTTCAGCTATTTTTATTATTTATACAATGACTCGGCTTGTCATCTACCGTCGTAATTCAGCTGCGCGAAGTACACCGAAACGATTGGATTATGGCATCGAAAAACATTGAGATAACCGGTAAAACCGTTGGATTGAAAGATAATAAGAAAATATACATTAGAGAACTACTCACGCCACACATGTCATTCATATCGTGGAAAGCGAAAAAATGCCTTAAGGAATCCGGATTATGTAAATACGTTTGGTACAAAAACGGAAACATTCTGGCAAGGCAAAATGATAATGGAAAGATATTTAATATAAGATACAGGATAAGTTTAGAACTAATCTATGTGCAGTGTACAGGCCTCCCCATTTAAATAAATTATCATTCGTAAAGGAATTATCGCGAGTGATTCAACTTTCAAACTGTAAGTACTCTTACATTTTAATAGGTGATATGAACATTGATTTATGTGAACATTCTACAGTACGGACCTATTACCTTAACAGTATTTGTGAATCAGGACTAGAGTGTGGAATTACACAGCATACGCGGGTCGAAACATAAAATGGGCAAACAACAAAGTCGTATATAGATCACATATTTTTAAGAACATTTGGGTGTCGCGAGGTTTTAACAGCCGTTGTACACGATAAGATCGCTGACCACTACATAACCGGTTCCGTCATTGTTTACAACTCGATACACAAAGACAGAAAGTAAAGGTTTGTTGATCGTTTAGATGATAAGAAATTGCAAAACGAATTAAGTAAAATTAATTGGGAACCGGCTATGGAACTTAGTAACCCTAATGATGTATTTAATTTTTTAACAGATCAATTTTGTAAGACCTATGAAAAATGTAAAAAGAAAATTAAAATCAGTTGTAGTCAACAAAGTGAATGCAAATGGGTGAATAAGCGTGTAATTAATATGTGCAAAAGGAAAGAACAATTGTATAAAATATATAAACGCAATGAAAATAACATTAACAATACATTATTATACAATAAATATAGAAACCTAACAAATAAGAACATAAATAAAACCAAAAACAAATATATTAAGCGAAATATCTGCAGAAATTTTAAAAATACAAAGATAAATAAAATAGGTATAATTAGACCGATACATAAAAAAGGTTGTTTTAAAGATATAAATAACTATAGGCCTATAACTATTTTATGTAGTACTGATCAAATTATTGAAAGATACCTGGGTAAGGAGATAATAGACTTCCTAATAAAACATAATTTAAAACACAAGACTCAGTACGGATTTCAAAGGGGGCGAAGTACAACTCAACTCTTGTGTCGGTTTGTTGATGAGGTCAACAAACACCTGGATAATAGGGAACAGGTGCTGGTTGTCTTCATTGACTTCACTAAAGCGTTTGACGTTTTTAATTATAATACATTATTCTCTAAACTGGAGGGACTTGGTATACAAGGCCCTACACTAGATTGGTTCCGCAACTTTCATAAGTCCAGGAAAACAATGGTTAAAGTAAATGATTGCTACAGCGACCCTATCACCACCAAGCAGGGTACGGCTCAAGGATCAATACTAGCTCCTATAGAATACCTGGCCTATGTGAATGACATGTGCAATTTATTCACAGAGGTCTCAGTGTACCAATTTGCCGATGACACATGCCTTATTTCACATGGCAGGAACATCTATGGGGCTCAAATCACAATGTAACGTAATCTTGATACAATGTGTAAATGGGCACATGACATGGACATGATTGGTTTAGGAACTCGAAAAATTTCTTCTCAAGGTTTGCCAGCCTTTTTATCTTCGAATTACTGTAATAAAGAGATTATCAATTAAATTATTTCCTCTTCTTTTACGGGCAAAATTTCTCATCCTTGTCCTGGGGACAAGGGGCGCTTGGTGAGTGAAACTCGTGGCTGGCACCTACCTCGCACAACGAATTTCCATTGCGATTCAGCGTGGTAATTCGGGCAGCCTTTTGGCTACGTTGTTTAGATTTAGTTTTTTATTTGTAGCATAATTTTATCGTGTAATTATTAATTTAAGTTAAATATTTGTTCACAATAAACAAATAGTTTGATAATAAGCATCGTTAATTTGATTAGATAACTCATCAAATCAAAATCAAATCATTTTATTTGCACAAATATAGGTATATACAGGTGTAGGGTCATTAAGATATAAAAACACAATAGTTCAGCCATATTTCACCATAAAGGCATGTACATTACAACTTTATATTAGTATTTTTCAGTAAAATAAAATTCTTAAAACAATTCTTAAGTCCAATATTATTTGTCATTTATCATTAAAATAATCTTGTACAGAATAATAACATTTTTCTATTAGTATATATTTTAATTTTTGTTTGAACTCATTAATATTATTAATGTACTTTCTATACAAACGTGAGTAAAAAAACAAACAAAAAGTTATACTACGCTGTTCTAGAGTAAATGACTTTTAATATATTGGTTTATATAAAAATGGTGCACCTAAGCTATTAATTCAATCATTGTAAATTGGTTGCTATGACCTCGACATAGGCCTCACTGGCCTGAAGAAACGAAGAAACGTAGTTACATCGTGCAGTCGTCTCAGAACTTGTTACAAGAAGCACAACTGTTCAGAGACCAGGCCGGTGACTTGGTAACTGACCGAGGCTATAAGGCTAGGAGGTATAACTTGTCTATGCTGATATATTTAATGCCCATTTTAGAATCGTTTAAGTATCGATATTCTTTTGATTTAAACATTATTGATTTATTTTCAACGTACGGAAAAATAGTTCGAAGACTATTTGAAGTTAATTTATAGGTGACAGAGTAATGCAGCCGCCTATATTAGATGTATGTATTGTTTGTCTCTTGTAATTTTAGGTTCTTATTTAGTGTGAACTGTATTGCTAGTTATTGTCCTGTATTGTTCCACAGAACCTCTAATATGCAGATTTAGAAATGGTATGCGAAATTCAGTAAATAACCGAGGATTAGTAAGAGGCAACATGCCGAGTTAAAATGTAAGTACCTACCAAGAAATAAATATTGTGATTATGAAAGGTTACCTTTGATTACAAAGGTGTTTGTATGTTCATAAACAGTGCATTTTCCACCGTTTAACAAGGAAAATGTTTCATAGACGGCATAGATGGCTGGATCCTGCGTTAACTCGTGAACGGGTGCCGTTTGAGTTCGTCGTTTGGATACTTGGGGGAGGAAGACTTGCCGAGCTAACAGATGCAGATAAGAATAATTTGTATAGACATAAAGAGACTCTGTAAATTTATTTTCAAAAAAATATACCTTCTTAACGTAGGTTTTTCCGAACTGGTGATTGATAAGAACAAGTAATTGTCAATGTTGAGAAATAAATATTTCAATTTCAATTTGAGTTATATATTTCATAGTTTACTTTATCGTTATATTTTACATAAACCACAATAATGCAACAAGCAACCACCATCTTTAAGACTTTTGAATGGTTAAAAGCTTGCGTTCCAAGCAACTTTATATTTCACAACGAAATAACCAAGATTACTTAAAATATTGATCAGGTTAAAAGAAGCTACGAGCTGCTTGTTTGTAGGTATTATAATCTCTCTATACTCACGGCTGGGCAAACTTCTTTTACTTTACGTAAAAACCATACTCACGATTTGCTAAATAGGACGTCGTGGCTTCTACATCAAGCGATGACCATCTAATAACATTCCGTTATACCTCTACTCCAGGTTGGGCAAATTTTTAACCCCTTTTATGTTAATTTTGTAAATGATAACATACCGAAATAGCAGAGGAAGAGGGCAGTAAGAGAAGCTCTTCACCTTCAAAGCTATGTTCATCTGACATTTTAACATACGTGTCGCAGTAACAGTATTGTTCTCCATTTTCTGGTCAACACATTTACCCGTATTAAATAACTCTTCATGTTAAACAAACAGTTTAGGTCCGAAATAAAAAAAAATATTTATACTGTTGAGAAATGTTGTACTAACTATAATAATAAAGTCGGTTAAAACGGATTTAGAATGAAGTTAACTTGTTTTTGGACCGATTTTGTTCAACTTTTACTTGAGTTGACTTGTTGGTGTATCAGGCAACGTATCAAAAAGTTACTACCTACATCCGAATCATTTTTAGATTGCTAAATTTTTTTTATTTTAGGTGGCTTTGTAATTAATTAATTAATAATAATCTGTGCTTCAAGTCAACTTCGGTAATATTATATTTCACACTTTAACAAGAAATTATATGGACTCAAAACTAGAATAAATCATCAAATTTGCTCAAAATCGTACTGTCAAATGATATTCATAAATTGAAGTTAACAAAACCTGATTTCAATAAAATTGTTTTTCTAATATAAACCAAAAAACATTCTAATGTTAACCCTAATTAGATTACTTTGTCCAGTTTATGATCAATAACTGCTGTTTTATAGGTCATACGAACTGTTTAGACAAATGAAATATAGTGGATATAAGAGTTTTGTTTAACTTTTAATGTTTTCTAAAAGGAATTCTGGCAATGCAAGTTTCGGGGCCACTTTTGGCACGCGCTTCGCCGCGCCGGCCTGCGTTTATCATGCGTGAAATGTGTCAAGATTGAGGTTAGTCGCGAAGTCGTTTGTCCATTGTAACGGATGTTTGTCTGTCTGTTAACTTTTTAGTGGGTGATGATAGTCGCTAGTTATATGTTGAGATATATGTAGATAAAGGTTAAGAGAACTGTTTTTTTTTTCAGTAATAAACCAACAATCTATAAACGACGGTAGATGAAAGCCAGTCTTTATTTATTAATATTGGAAGGGATCTTAGGATATTTTAATTTAATTAAATAAGAATTTACAACTTCTCCTAGAAGCCATAGATCATATAAGTAAAATATAGTAGTAAAATATAGTAATATTTTACCCGAGCCTGACAGACGGATTTCACACAACCTTGCCTTGATAATTGAGTCCTACCTCAATGGCTTTATTCGTGTTATCTCAAGACTCGCGATGCCGCTGATTTATACTCCACCATTGTTCTTACTTACTGCGTCATAAACACATGCTATTAATTTTCAGTTGCTTGGGACTTTGCTCATTTAAAACGTTCTTATTTATGTGAAGATCTATTTTGAAGACAAGGTTTTGTTGAGGGCAACTATTGACCACCCTACCTTATAGCGTTAGTCATCATAAGGCTTCATTACTTTAACTACGTTAAAAAAATATAAGCCGATATTTTTCAGCTACTGACTAAGTAACTGTAGTAGACTAAGTAAAATGCAAATAAAATTAATTAAATAGAAATTTAAATTAAATCTTTTTGCAATAAAACTTCAAGTTGTGATAGTCTTATTACATACCGCCAATGTTTAAAATACGTCGTTTTTGCACCATACAAATCGTGCATTCATTTTTTATTTTGATGTGGCTTAGTGTATGTAATATAGGTATAGTCATGACTACTAATCACGTTGAAAAGCACTAGGTCAACACTTAATTCTACCGCATGTAAATATTGCATGCTTCATGTGTTCTGTAAAATAAACAAACTGTTTACTTCTAAATGTAAAAGCAAATCATTCCTAAAGAGCGTTTGTAGCGCCGCACCGCCTAGTCGCGATACAGGCCTCTGATGCCAAGTTTTGATTCAAGTAAACATCGTACATTAAAGCTTTTATAACGTTGTAGTAATTGAACTATTTTAGCAGCAGACTAACAGGACTACTATGTATTTCATCGCACCGAAAATAATAAATAATATAATATATATAAACAATATAAATAAAGTTGCAAAAAGAAACGTGATGTAGTATAATCAAATATCTTTAGAGCGATCACTTCGTTAACTGATGCTATTTAGCTAATGACTGGAGACATTTTGAAGCGAACGCACTAGAGATCAAGTCACCTTCATATTAGTTAATTCACTAATACAAAAAATATACTTTCTGGCTCTCTGGCTTTAATAGGCGGAATTATGTAACGGAACCTCGAAGGAAAGTACTCTTAATACCAAAATTTGTAAAAAGAACAATTATTAACGGAGCTAATAATAAACAGTGTTAAAATAGTAAATATTAATATGAAACAAAATTTTTAACTCTTAAACTGAACTCCAGACATTTTAATTTGTTCTGATATTATATCTAAAGCCTCATGCGTGCCTTAAAATTTATTTTCCTCTTAAATAGCGAGTAGCATTTTTCCATTCTTGTACAGTTATGCTGTTAAATGTTTCCCCTGCTGATTTAATTATAGCACTCATGTTCATAATGTAATTTTTTATTGCATAAATTTTTGAAATATTTGTACAAATTATACAAAACGTCTTTAGTCGTCATGTTTCAACAACGGAACCATTTTTATTTAACGACTTTACAATAATATCACTGAACCATAAATATTATAAACCATAAGAATAAACCACAAATAAAATCAATTCATTCATTTATTAACTAAAATCAAATAGTCAGACCTCACAACAATTTGAA
Source organism: Marasmarcha lunaedactyla (assembly GCA_923062675.1). Classification (NCBI taxonomy): domain Eukaryota; kingdom Metazoa; phylum Arthropoda; class Insecta; order Lepidoptera; family Pterophoridae; genus Marasmarcha; species Marasmarcha lunaedactyla. The sequence continues at coordinate 21,552,028 of OV281341.1, forward strand.
ATGTTTATAAATATAATTATTATTTATTTGACATTCACTATTGACTTTGATTGTCAATATATTTTCTTACTCAAAATGTGACGAACTATTTTTTTTTATGAATGTACAAGGAAATTTAAATTTCTAGTATAATTCCTTTAAATATTCAAATTCAAATGAAAAAACGTCTCGAAAGTAATTGCATTCAAATATATATGAAAAAATGCTTGCTACGCCCTGGATCAAACCGAAAAATCATGAGTATCAAATCTCTTTATCAAACACAGGGATTTAATGGAAAGCAAAGTCTTGAAACCTTAAATTGTACGTTCAAAAAAAAACCAGATAAGGCACTTTTACTTAAGGGTAATGCATCGGGTTACTTATATTAATAATTAAGTATTATCTTTGACGCAATTTATTTATGAACTAGTGACCCGGCCCCGCTGTGCACCGGTAACAGTGCATATATGACCAAATTTATTTTCTGTAGTGTCGCATCAGATTGTTGCGTCGAAAGCATAAAGTTGCTTTACTTATTTCCTCTCCTGTAAGTATTTGAAAACATAAAGAATCACTACATATTAAAAAAACAAATAACTAATTTGACGAAAATAACCTTGAAGAAATTTACTCAATCAAAGATATGTTCAGAACTTCAAAAAAAATTTGATACTCCTGCCTCAGTTTTCGATCACACATCACGTTTTATCTGTTTAGCAATCGCCATAGGTAGTATAAAAATACAGTCTTTAGTGTTGTTTTGCCGCCGAAGCAACACCCTCACGGGAGGGAGGTGGAAGATGCGTCATGCATACCACCGCAGGCATACCGGCTCTGCGGGGTGATGTGGGACTCGCCAGAGTGGCACACCTACCCACTAAAATCACCTTGCCGGCTGTAGCACGGGAATGCTGTGCAGCCTTCATCTGAGCGACACCCGGGTTGGGAGGTGGGTGCCCTATGTCTTTAAAGTCTAGTAATCGTCTTATAAAGTAACAGTGGGCGAATTTAAATTGACGCGCAATAGTATTATTTTTGCGATAACTCCTAAGATATGATTTTAAAATATATGGTGTGAAGGTCAATTATAAGAAATGCTTAAGGTAACAAACTTATTTGATTGGATAAGGATCTATATCGTATTCATCTAAAAAGCTCTCCATTACCGAAACATCCACTTTTAGTTTATTTTATATTCATTTGATAACAAACGGGGTGCACGAGGGCAGCCCCTGTAATTTGCGGTGTGGCCGGACTGGCCACAAACCACGCCATCGGGAGGAGAGGGAGTTTCAGGAGTGCGATTGCACTCCTTTGTGAAATGAGGGACCAGGCACTTGACGCACCTGGATAGTGCGCGGCAGTTGGCCGCCGCGTGCCCGTACAACTGGCACCGATGGCACTGGCCGGGATGACCGCGGCGATGAGGCGCGTCGATCGAGATCCCAGAGAGGCCGCATATGGTGCTAACCCCTTTGAGAATCTCCCTGGACTTAGGGACGTTGGTGAGTACCACCAAAGCGAGAGGGTGACGCCTCTGCTGTGCATTTTATGCACGGCGAGTGCCGGGAAGCCCTGGGACTGCAGATCCTCCAGGATAGCCTCGTTCGGTAATTCGAACAGGACTCCCCTGAGTACCGCTCTGAACTTACGCTCTTCTGACAGAGCATAAGTGTGATAAGCATATTGCTTATCGGTGAGGAGCTTAGTCAAAGCTCGGAAATCGTCTATCGACGAGACAGTGATTTTAATAGATTCACCCGAGTTGGTCGCTCGGGTGTAGAGGATCTTGTGCTCTTTGCACAAAGTCGAGACCTCGGACCATTTACCCTTTTCCCGAAGGAACACGGGTGGTGGGACCTTGGCCTTGGCAGAAATTGGGGCCGAAGCGGGTGTTGTAGGCACCGGGGTAGCTGGCGTTGAAGTCGCCGCGGTGGGTGTTGAAGACACCGGGACGGGCGTTGAGGACGCCGGGGCTTGTTTCGAGCGCTTCTTAGAGCGCTTCTTAACTAGGGTGAAAGAGGGTGGCTCAGGGCCAGTTGGGGTGGCGTCCGAGGATGACTCGGTCGCGGGTGCGCGCTTGCGTCGCGGAGGGGCGTCTACTTCGCACTCCATGTCACTGGAGGAAGGGGACGCGGAAGGGCCTAAGACCAGAGTGGTCTGAGTGGCCTGAGGGGCTGAGGTGGCCTGAGGGGCCATTGTGGGCATTAACGCCATGAAATGAGGGATAAGAGATTCTAGAAAACGATGCTTGTCGGCATTTATGTTCATACCTGCGGCACAGGTACTCTTAAGTACCTTTGACCAAATTTCGTCATAGCTTAGGGAAGCCATTGCGGGGGGGTGGGGGAGGGACAACAATATATATAAATATATACTCTATGAACCTACCAACGATGACTAACTTCCTAAAACCACCCTACACGCAGTAGGGCGGTTGGAAACGACGCGGATAACTTACACGAAGACTCGAAGTCCTGGAACGCAGATCTTGCCGGAGCGGCGACGGCGACGCAGGTAGGCGACGTCGGGCTGCAGGCGGCGAACGAAGATTCGTCGTGAATCGTTATGAAATTTGGGAAATAGGGTACGAAGCCTGAGTCGTGAAAACGATCCGTGAAAATTGGGGTGCTCAACTAGTGCGGGGACTAGAGAGCGGAAAAAGCGTCTGCGATCGACGTGCGAACGAATCCGCACGCAATCCGAGACGGAATACACAGGTTTTTTTTTTTTTTTGCTGCCGAAGCACCCTCTCTCGGGAGGAAGGTGGAAGATTCGTCATGAATACCACCGCAGCCGTCTGCGGGGTGATGTGGGACTCACCAAAGTGGCACCTACCCACTAAAAACCACCTAATCGGCTGTAGCATGGGAATGCTGTCAGCCTTCATCGGAGCGACACCCGGGTAGGGAGGTGGGCGCGCAAGCAGGGACCTGCTAGCGGGTCACCCGCTGAGAATACTTAATCACTTAAGGTGCAAATGACATTTATATATTGGTGGCAGCCTTAAGCTGGTCCAGATTAGCCGAAAGTTGATCGGGGGGATCCGAGAGTGCATTTCTCGGTCTACGGACTTTGTACCTCGACGGCATGGACGGAGCAGTATAAGCTACTGTCTCGCGTATAGGGGGGGGTTAGGGTGCTCTTCGGATCGCTTAAAATAAGCGGTGGAGAGCGTCCTAAGGTGTTGTTGTATAGTAGGCAGTTCGAGATCTCTGTGCAAGTCTGCGTTTCGCACGTACCACGGAGCATCCGTGGCCCGGCGGCAGAAGAGATTCTGAACTACCTGTAGTTTATACATAACGGAGGGTTTAGCATGTGCAAATATTGGGGCGGCGTACGTCATGACTGGTCTCACGCAAACCTTAAAAAGCGTTCGCTTGTTCCTAAGAGACATTTTACTGTGCCGGCCTAACATACTGTTAAGTCGACCCATGTACAGACGGGCGAGTTTGGTAACTCGGAGAATATGAGGTCGGAATGAAAGCGTACGATCGAGCGTTACGCCTAGGTACTTGGTGGTGAGTGCCCACGGGATGGGCGTACCTAGCATTCGGATGTGGGGGTCGTAGGGACGACGGCGTTTATGATCGAAGCGCATCGCAGAGCTTTTCTCTGGATTTACATCGATACGCCATTTTTTAAACCAGGCTCGGAGGCCATTTTCGGCCTTCTGGAGTTTGGTGATGAGTGTGTCGACGTGCACGCCTTTGACGTATAGGGCAGTGTCGTCGGCAAAGAGGGAGAGTTGAACACCTTTAGACGGAATAGGTATGTCATTGGTGTATATTGTGTATAATAACGGGGCGAGTACCGAGCCCTGAGGGACGCCCGCCTTGAGGGGGCGGGGGGTGGAGAGCGTACCTTCATGTTTGAAACGAAAGGTGCGATCTTTAAGGTAGGAGCCAACTAGTTTGACTAGTCGGTCGGGCAAGCCTGTGTTGTGAAGCTTGTAAATGAGCCCTGCGTGCCAGACTTTGTCAAAAGTCTTGGCTACGTCAAAGAAGATCGCGACTGTTTTCAGTCGTCTGGGGTAGAAGCCGTCGAGTATGTACTCGACGATTCGATGGACTTGCTGAGGGCACGAGTGTTTGGCTCGAAAGCCGAATTGGTGAGGAATAATGAGGGGGGTCACCGTCCGCTGGGAACAGTTGGTCCTTCATTCGAGCGAGTATGACTCTCTCGAGAAGTTTGGCCATTGCCTTGAGTAGACTGATGGGTCTGTGATTAGCCGGGTTATTCAAAGGTTTACCCGGCTTGGGAATGCCTATGACTATAGCTTCTTTCCAAGCTTTTGGAAAGTAGCTTAGGTCGAAGCAAGCATTGAAGATAATCGCAAGTAAGGTAAGCACCTGCCGAGGCAGCTGCTTAAGTGCTTGGTTGGAAATTCCATCCACACCCGGGGCCTTCTTGGATTCCTGTCTCCTAATGATGAGTAGGATCTCATCGTTAGAAACTGTGATGGGGTCAGCGGTGACGGGACGGGAGTCTTTGCAATCGACTTTGTCTTCCACCGCCTGGATGTGAGCTGGGTCTGTGGGTTGGGTACTCGGGGAGCATTGTGAAGCAATGCTATCGGCGAAGCATTCAGATTTTTCGTCGTCCTCGAAGGCGGTAGTGCCATCGGGACGAGATAACGGAGGGGTGTAGGTACGGGCGTCTAGTCGGAGGGCTTTCGCCATCCTATAGTACGCTGTGTGGGACGGGGAAATATTAATCATGAGATCGTTCCTTTGAACGTCTCTGTATTCCGCGACGGTACGTTTGACTTTACGTTGAAGCCGGTTAGCGATTAGCCTCTAGTCGGGTGTAGGGTATTTTCTGGCTCTGCGGAGAGCGGCGTTTTTAGCTTTGATTAGGTTGCTAATGTCCAAGGGAAGCTTGGGCTTGCCATGCTTAGCAACCTTTAGATTCTCACTAATAGCCGAGTTGATGGCGGTAGTGAGTGAATCGACTATCGAGTCGATTTTATCCGTGCTATCGAGGTAGTCGGATGAAATCGCGAGTGGGCAGTCTGGGGCTCCCAAATAATACACAGGTACAGTACAGAGAATTTATAGGCGCTCCGAATTCTAAGGAGCAACTACACTGTAGGGGATTGTTGCGCATCTGACCCTGTATCAAATTATAGACTGTACGAATCGAATATAAAAACAACTGAGCAGCTGTTGTTTGTTGTAAATAACTAAAGTTCATACTACAATTTCGAGTATTCACCAAAACTTTCATTTAAAAGTAGTGGAAATGAATATATTGAAAAAATAAATTCGTGATGCCACAAAATAGAACTAATTTCGAACAACTAATTAGTGCTTTTTTCGTTATTTGAAGATAAAATATTTATTAACCAGTTTTGACCATGACATACAGGGTATTAAAATTTTTGAAGTCTTGACGATACAGTTTTGCCTATCCACTCAAAGGAAAGGAATGATTCCTTAACAGGAAGCAAACTTATATTTTAAACTTAGACGGCCGAGTAACATATTGGGCACTAGCCCTGTCTCCTATGCCGGAGGTTACCAGGTTCGATGTCTGGTTGGGGCATTCATTTGTGTGATGATTATTTGTTCTCGGGTCGTGGTTGTGGTAGGTTGATATTTATTTAAGTATGTTTATTCTCCCCAGTTCCTCCCCAGTTCGCTATATGGTCATCCATAACACAAGCTCTGCTTATTTTGGGGACTTATTTTTATTATACTGCTTTTATATATATTATTATGCTATTATTATAATACTGTTATACCTATATGTAATCGCTTGATAGTTAGTGATAATAACGTAGGTACTATATAAGTAGGTAATTTGGTGAAATAAAGTTTATGGGCGTTGACATCTTTATAAAAAACACAATGATCACATCAACCAAAATCCATAGCTGTTTTCTTTGTGACTCTTTATGGTTTGGTTAGATTTTTATCCTAAATTAGCTCTTAAAGTATGGCAAAGAAAAATAAAAAATAAAAGAATTATGTGTCATGGCAACATCATGGACATATAGTTGTAAGACAAGATTTTACTCAGTTGTGAATAATGGCGCAGTTTCTGCATCTGAACCTGCAAATAAAACTCTATTGAAACATTCAAAATATGCTGAAAATTTTATAGCATCATACTTACATTTTTAATTATAATTTTATTAAGTAAAATGGTAACGTTAATGGTAAATATAACACTAAGAGGATCTAAACTTCTATATTAATGAGTATAAAAACTGGAGGTTAGGTTAGGTTACAATGAATTTGATAAGTTTCATTTTACTGTCTTATGAGTAATTTTGTTTGTAAAGCAATGAGTGTCAATAATAGTCAAGGACGCTCTGAGTGATATTTATTGGTGAATTGCCAGTTTCACACAAAAAAGAGTATAAAACGTTATAATTTCGTTATTCATTCGCAATTCATAAAAAAAAAAAATCTGATATGATATCACATGCCATTCATTCAAATTCATTAATTTTTGTTTTTTTTTCCTCAACTAAGCGAAATCATTCGATGATACAAAAATTATTGCATCGTTTGATTGCAGAATCTTAAAAGGGGAACGACATCAATATTGATTTCTAAATCTATTTAGTCTACGCATGGATGACAAGGGGTTGTATTTATCTGAACAATAGACGCAGGTAGCTTGGTCTTCATCAGCTATTCTTCATTGAGAGATTTCTAACTGTTATGAAATGCTGCCTAATACTATTAGGTTTCCCCAACTTGTTTCAAGAGAAATTTAATTTGTGTACTATTTGTTGCAAATTTTATCAGCTTATTATAAAAGGCAGTTCCATCCTTCATAGAACGCTAATCATAAAATAGTATCGGGTTGCATTTTTGAGGCATCAACCTGGTACCAACTCTGGGCGGCAAAGTTGGCGCGTCTCCACAGCTCAGCCACATGACGTACATATAACGAGCATTATCATGCAGAGAAAGAGGTAAACGCAAGGATATGGCTGCCTCTCACAGGTACAAAAAAACGTTATTTTGTTGGAACCCTCACATTCAATGACTTAGGGCTGTGTAAGTAACTGAGTAACTTTATTGTTTTGTAGATAAAGGGTCATGTGTGGATGTGTGTTAATGATGGGTGGTAGTCGAGTTATTTTGCTAAGATCTTGACTGGAGCGGTACTACAATCCTTCCCATATTGATCACCATAATAGGTTAACGTGGTTGTGTTCTAGAAAAGGGGAGTAACAGTCAGTGTAATTATAGGAACAAAATCGATTCCAGCTACAGCCCGCGGTAAGCAGCGCATCATTAGTCTACATATTAATCACAGATGCAAATGTCAAACACACATGTTTGTTGAGTACGAGTCTCCTTGTTTTAGATCAAATTATCCTGTAATACGAAGCATTCAACTGTATTTGACAAATATTGATAAATGAAAAAGCGTCGTGTTTCTCCAATCGCGTCAATGACTAAAAGTCTCGCTCAACCACAGTAAGGAAGGATTGCGGGAGAATGAGAATGGATATAATCCGCCGAGAGGGTGGCAGCGACTATTTATATCAATAAATTGGTAATCTTGACTAATGATCTCGTATTAATCTGTCACTACTATATGTCAGGGTATCTATAAGTAAGAACTTATCAACATCACGAATATTTTATTGTTACGTCATTATTGTATTATTGTCTACTAAACTTGCCTGCGCGTGTTTCCTATCTATAACCCCTGATAAAGTGTGAAATTCGAAACAAAATATGTTACTACTAGCTAATGTTACAAATAAGAAACACTTTTTTTATCGATTATGTCAAACTTTATCTATTATGTATAAAGAAACAAACAAACAAATCCTTTCTCGACATATTCCAGTGGGGACCGCATGTTGATGGTTTAGCAAAAGGCTTTGCTCTGCCACATATGCTCTTAAAAAAATGGAACAAATTTCAAATGAAACAACTGCTCGATTAATCTATTTTGGATACTTCCATATACTCATGACATATGGCATTCTGTTGTGGGGGAGAATCTAAGTTATCAAAGTTATCGGAAGTTAAAGAACCATTTTACGATATGATCAAATAAACTTTCATGAAGTAGCCAAGCCTTGGTTAGCCATATCGACAAACGATATCTTGTCATTGATCTGGCCAATAGATAGTCGATCATTTCAAGAAATCGTCGCATTTCAATACGCTACAAAAGCAACAGTTCTGTCACGTTGCATAATAATCTGTAAAGAACCTGCCAACGGACTTAAAACTTCCTATTTTAACTACCATAATAACTTCATTTACCTGCTTGTGTTCCGAATAAAGAACAGGACCAGCTAGTGCCATTACTAGAACAAAGGTAGTCCAAACTTAAGCCTAAGGTTGGGAACGCATCATCGATCGATAATCAATATCAAAAATATCTAGAATTAATGATGTCTATGGGCACCGATGCCAGTTACCATCAGGTGGACTGTATGCTCATCTGCCGGCTGCTTTTTTATTTTTATTTAATAATTCGACCAAATAATCAATGAAGAAATGAAATGAAATGAAATATTTATTTCTCAACATTGACAATTACTTGTTAATACTGATAAATGCCCTGAGTGCCTTTGGCGCGGAGACATTAGCAGTGAACTTGGTGGAAGATAAAGTTGTTGGCCACCACGTCTCCATCGCATGTAATGGTACCAGGAGAATACTCTGGAGAACAAGATGTAGGGTTATAGACGCTTGTTGTAAAAAGCCTTGAAGGTGGTATTCATTTAAAATTATATAATGTCTCGTTTATAAGAGAAAATGAGGTTTGAAGTAGGCTAGTTGCGTGAGTGCTATATTTGCTCCTTACTTTAACAACCAACGTCCTTCATTTAATTATTGCTACTATTACAGTTATAAGTTCTATAATTGAACGATTTCACGGGGACTCATATCACGATTTTAATCATCCAGTTTCCTATTTACCATGGTTGCAAACGCCATGATTAAGGACGCTTATTTATCACTGACTTAAAATGGGGGAGTCGTAAGTTGTAACATACGGAAAACTGCTATGTACGTTAACTATAACAAGAGATAAAGTCTACAATTGAAAATCACTTTTCCAACATAAAGGGCCAAAAACATAACCTCCCATAAATCCAATAGCAACCATATAAAAAATTCAATCCAAACAATACAAATACATTAACAGACTCATATAAAACAGAGCGCGTGTAATTCTCCGGTTATACTCCGATGTGCAGGGCATGTGTTGCGAATAATAAAAGATTTGATATTGCGATCGTATTCCGGATTTCGGGCGCGACTGTACATCCGAACAGGTTGCATTTGCGCGACAATGCCTGCGATTACTTTTTTTTTTTTTTTTTTTGTTCCCCTCCGCGGGAAGGGCAGGAGGATAAAAATGCCCTGACGCATACTCTGGCGCGATTCCAAAGTTATGTGGGACTCGTCCCGACGCCTACCAGGACCATACCCACTAAAAACCCCCTGTCGGCTCGTGCATTTTTGCCACTCAGCCTTCATCTGAGCGACGGCCAATTGGAGAAAGAGGCCGCGCTAGCGGGGCCCAGAAGGGGTCACCCGCTGGGATTACATAGCACTGAAGGTGCTCAAAGCACTGAAGGTGAATACGTAGCACTGAAGGTGCTCAAAATGAAATCAAAAATTAAAACAAAAATTAAAAAATTGCAAAATAAAATTGAATTAACTCGCATTTACGTTAGAATAAGGATTTACGTTGGGATTAGAATTTACGTTAGAATTAGAATTTGCGGCCAGAAGGGCCTCGAGATCGCGTGACAGTCTGGTGGATGAGTACGTTTGCGCATTTCTAGGCCTAGCGACTTTGAACTTCGAGTCTAACACAGGAGTAGTATATGAGACAGAATCACGAACTAGAGGATTGGGATGGGTTTCGGAGCGTTTGAAGAACGCTTCAGAGAGTGTTTTGAGATATTGTTGTACTGTAGGCAGTTCAAGATCTCTATGCAAGTCCGCGTTACGCACGTACCACGGTGCGCCTGTGGCCCGGCGGCAAAAGAGGTTTTGAACTACCTGCAGTTTGTGCAGGAGGGAGGGTTTGGCGTGGGCAAAGATTGGCGAGGCATACGTCATGACAGGTCTAACGCAGACCTTGTAAAGTGTACGTTTGTTTCTGAAGGACATTTTACTTTTTCTACCTAACATGCTATTTAGGTGGACTAAATAGTGACGAGCGAGTTTCGAAACTCTTTCGACGTGTGGCTTGAAAGAAAGCGTCGGATCTAATGTGACGCCTAAGTATTTAGTACTGCGTTTCCAGGGGATGGGAATGCCTAACATTCGAACGTGGGGATCGCCATCGGGACGACGGCGTTTGTGGTCGAAGCGCATCGCAGAACTCTTTTCAGGGTTCACATCGATGCGCCATTCTTGAAACCATGCACCAAGGGCGTTTACGGCCCTTTGGAGTCTGGTTACAAGGTGCCGGACACTGTGGCCCCTGGTATAGAGTGCGGTGTCGTCAGCAAAGAGGGCGAGTTCGACGCCTTTCGGCGGGATGGGAATGTCGTTGGTGTACACGGTGTACAGCAGAGGGGCGAGGACTGAGCCTTGAGGGACTCCAGCCTTTATGGGACGAGGTGCAGAAAGCGTGCCTTCGTGTTTAAATCGAAACGTACGGTCTTTGAAAAACGACGCTATTAACCTGACTAGGCGATCCGGTAAGCCTATCTTGTAGAGTTTATAAACGAGACCGCTGTGCCAGACTTTATCGAAAGCCTTGGCTACGTCAAAGAAAACCGCGACTGTTTTATAACGACGCGGATAGAAACCGTCAAGTATATACTCGACAATTCGGTGGACTTGCTGAGGGCAGGAGTGTTTAGCGCGAAAGCCGAACTGATGGGGAATAATGAGAGGATCGCCATCCGTTGGAAACAGATGGTTCCGCATTCGAGAGAGTATGACTCTCTCGAGAAGTTTAGACATTGCCTTGAGGAGGCTGATGGGTCTGTGATTAACCGGGACGTTCAGAGGTTTGCCCGGCTTGGGAATGCCTATGACTGTCGCTTCTTTCCAAGCTTTTGGAAAGTAGCTATGGTCGAAGCAGGCATTGAAAATGATAGCTAACAAGGTAAGCATCTGTTGAGGTAGGTGCTTAAGTGCGTGGTTGGAAATTCCATCCGCACCCGGAGCCTTTTTGGACTTTTGATTTCTAATGAGAAGCAAGATTTCGTCATTAGAGACTGTGACAGGGTCGGCGGTGATGGGGAGAGAATCTCTGCGCAGGACTTCGTCCTCCACCGCCTGGATGTGTGAGGGATCAGCAGGTTGCGTGCTAGGCGAGCATTGTGCGGCAATGCTGTCGGCGAAGCATTCGGCTTTCTCTTCGACTTCGAAGGCAGTAGTGCCATCGGGACGAGTGAGAGGAGGAACGTGAGAGACGGTGTCTACGCGTAAGGCTCGGGCCATGCTATAGTACGCTTGGTGGGACGGAGAGATATTCGCCATGAGATCGTTCATCTGAGCGTCTCGGAGTTCCGCGAGGCAAGACCTAACTTTACGTTGAAGCTGATTCGCAGCTGTTCTATAGGCGGGCGTGGGATATTTCTTGGCTCTCCGGAGAGCCGCGTTTTTAGCTTTAATAAGATTGCTAACGGCTAAGGGAAGCGTGGGTTTGCCTTGCTTAGCAACCTTTTCGTTGTCACTGATGGCTGAGTTGATAGCATCAGTGAGAGAATTTACTAATGAATCGATTTTATCCGGGCTATCTAATTGTTCGGGAGAGATCGCGAGTGGAGAGTTCGGAGCCTCTAAGGCTGAAACTAACGTATTTTTAAAACCTTTCCAGTTGGTAAAGGTCTTAGGAGATGAGGCGTTATCGTTCGGCGGTCCTAGCACGAGGGAAACGGGGCGATGGTCGGAGCCTAGGTCATCGAGCGGTTCGATAGACCTTAGATCAAGATTGATTCGCTTGATAATTGCAAAGTCGAGGATGTCAGGAGAGTAGGACGGGTTGTTGGGATAGTGAGTGGGAGTGATGGGGGATATGACGTCTAGGTCAAGGGAGTTAGTGATGTCGAGGAGAGCGATACCGCTGGTGTTAGTCGATAGGCACGTCCAGTCAGTATGTTTGGAGTTAAAGTCTCCGAACATAATGACTGAATGGCCGAGGGCGAGAATGGCCTCAAAGTCGCTGCGGATTGGTCTGGTACCACTAGGTATGTAGATTGAAGCTATGATGATGGTCGGATGACCAGTCATAGCCAATCTACACACAGTGGCTTCCATGTTGAGGAGAGGAGGAGTAGGGAGAGGACAGCAGTGGAAGCCTCTTTTGAAATATATTGAAATATATAGCGGTGCCGCCGAAACCGTCGGAGTTGGGCCTATCGTTACGAATAAACGCGTACTTAGGTATAGCGAATCCCCTGGAGCGGTTTGGAGTAAGCCATGTCTCCTGGAGAAGGAATAAGTCAGGTTCTTTGTTCTGAAGGAACAGTTTGATTTCGGGAAGGTTGGTGTTAAGGCTACGAGCGTTAAAAGATACTAGGGATAAGCCCTTGGGTTTAATACGACTGGACGCGGGATTCGCGGGTCTAGACATTATAATTTATTATTTACGAATTTATAAATTATAAAAGAATTTACAACGAACTTAGGAGCGAGTGATGCTCGGCTAAAGCAAATAAACGCTCTTGAGGAGAGCGGGCGGCTCGCAGTTTGCGTGCGAGCACGGAAATTTCGTTAATATCGACGTTTTGAATCACGTCGAACACGGTCTTCATGTCCTCAGCCAACGACGACTGAGGTGCGGATGACGGAGAAGGACGCGGCCCTACGGAAGCTACGGGAGCTGGGATGGGACGGGAAGGTGCAGGCGGAACGGCCGGACGCTGCCTCCAAGACAGAGCCGGAGTAGGCGTCGGCTGAGCGGGCTTTGCTTCCGGGGGACCCCGGTTGCGCAGCGGCGGGAAGTTAGCAGGAGTGAGCGGCGGCGCCGGTTTAGGCGCGATCCTCTTGGTGGTGGAGCGCGGAACGCGCGGGCAACCCCTGTAGTTAGCTGTGTGGCCGGACTGGCCGCACAGCACACAGGCAGGGGGGAAAGTGATTCAGGAGTGCGAGTGCACTCCTTTGTGAAGTGTGGATCGAGGCACTTAACGCACTTGGGGGGAGCTGAGCAGTTAGCCGCTGCGTGGCCATATAGCTGGCAGCGGTGGCACTGCCCAGGGTGACCACGGGGGTTGGGACGCTCGACGGAGATATTTGAGAGTCCGCAAATTGTGCGAGCCTCCCTAAAGATCTCCCTCGAGTTGGGAGTATTCGACAGGATTACCAAAGCTAAGGGAAAACGCCTACCGCGGTTGGAGTGCATCTTGTGCACTGCTGTGACCGGGAAACCCTGAGACTTAAGGTCATCGAGAATATCTTCGTTACTGAGTTCGAACGGGACGCCCCGTAGTACAGCGCGGATCTTACGCTCCTCCGGGAGGGCGTAGGTGTGATACGCGATATGATTTAATGATAGTATCCTGGTAAACGCGCGGAAGTCGTCGACGGTCGCTACTTGGATTTTGATTGTATCGCCAGCGTTGGCGGCTTTTAAGTAATTAATTTTGTGCTCTTTGCACAAGTTTGAGACCGCGGTCCAGCGCGCTTTTTCACGCAGGAAGACGGGCGGAGGGAGCTGAGGTTTCGGCGGGACGGGAGCGCAGCGCGTCGCTGGCTTCGATGGGACCGACGGAGACGCGGTCACTTCGAGTGACATGAGCGGCGCGGGGGCGGGTGTAGAAGACACCGGGGTTGGCTCGGGTGTTGAAGACACCGCGGCCTTTTTCGAACGCTTCTTAGAGCGTTTGGCAACTAATTGGAACTCGGGCTCTGGAGAGCCGGTTAGGGTGGCGGCGACCGACGAAGCTACGGACGCGGCGGAGTCTGAATCGCTCCCGGGAGCGGTACGCTTCCTACGAGATGAGCGCGAGGATGAGACCGACGCGCAGTCCATATCGGATGGAACGGGAGACGCGGGAGAGCTATAGACCTGAGGGGTCTGGGTGTTGGAGGCCTGAGGGGCTGGGGTTGGGGCCTGAGGGGCCGGGGACGCGATTGATGCCTGCAAGGCCTGCGTTAGGATGTCTTTGGGGATGGAGACGCCTGCCGCAGCAAGCGCCTGGGTGAACGCGTTCGCGAAGTTAATAATGCTTAGCGAATCCATTAGGGAGTGTTGGGACAATAATATATATTAAATATAAGTATAATAAAAGATGCCTAGTTCCTAAAAACCTAGCAAAATCCTAGCGGCAAACCTCCCTACCAGCGGTAGGGGGGCTGGGGAGAATAACTTAAAACTAACCGTAGTACGCCGAAGGCCGCTACCTAGAAACCTAAAAAAGGGTACGCAGGTAAAGAGTTGACCGCGTTAGGGTCAACCTTTACTGACAGAAAGGACAAGTACACACGAAAACACACAAATATGATAAAAATAAATATGAAAATAGGAGAAAAATAAATAAAATAGAGAAGAGAAATAAATAAAAATAAAAAGGACTGGTTCAGTACAAATTCGTTGTCAGCGTTAAGTATCCTTTGCACTGAAACCAGACTACTTACGCTGGGCACAACACTGCACTCAGCACAAGCACAACACTACTTAGCACAGCACTTTGAAGACTAAGGGGCTTAGTCGCAAAGAAAAATCGCACTTCGAAAGCACTCAGACGGAGTAGAAAGACCTTGAAAACCGTAGCACGGAATCAACACGCTAGACTGTGACGTCAGTACACTGAGCGCCACGGAATGGCGGGAAGGGACCGATCAACGGAGAACTGGGTCTTGCACGTCCGCACCGCGTGGCGATCGGAGCGAGAATGGCGTGCGATTACTAGCAGGCTCGCTGCTGTTATTGAAAAAACGTCAATAATACCCAGGATCAAAATAAAAACCCTCCTTAGATACTAATATAATCTAAGGATGGTATTTATAAACCCTTTCTCATAACCCTACTACTAGTATATATATGTTACCAATATTACAAATGAGAATGTTTTTATTGTTATGAAAGTGGGTTATTCGATTGTAAGGAAATAAAAGAGGAACTGATCGATTTATTTCGTTTATTATAACCGACCACATGGTCAGGTCAATGAAGCTAAAATCCTTAATAAACTTTCTTTAAACCTTGGACTCAGGCGTCCAAGACAAAATACCGTTTCTTCCACGGCAACTCGGTTCCCAATTAGGTAATTGCTTAAAACGTGTCAAATTGCGTGACGTCGTCGCCTTGGCAGTGTGTTTATAAATCAGTCAAGAAAAAACGGTTACGTTGATTTTTGTCTTTAGTAAAAGGTTTAAATATATATACCGATGTTTGGCCGACCGAGTGGTGTTATGGATAGTTGCCCTGCCTAATATGCCGAAGGTTCGAGTCCATGCCGGGGCATTCATTTGTGTGATGAACACAGATGTTTGTTCTCGGGGCATGGTTGTTTGTATTTATGTATGGATGTTTATTCTGGGTTTCCCTCCTGTTCGCTGTACGGCCATCTATAACACAAGCTCTGCTTACTTTGAGGCCATACAGTTGGTGAGTTTGTCTGGGGATTTATTATTAGTATTAGTAATACAATGAAGTCCAAATATAATTTTACAATGTTTTTTGTTCTAATTTTAACTAATGGCTGAATGGCATAGAATAAACATACAGCATACAGATAGAGTACGTCGAGAAAACCCATGTTTATTTTTATGCCAAAATTTAAACGGAGAAGAAATTTTCGTTGTAAAAGTTAACTTACACATTCCAGCTTACATCTTACATATGCTAAAAATCAATCAAATGCGTTCAGCCGTTTTCGCATGATTAAATAACAAACATAAGAACGTTCACATTTATAAAGTTATTCATAAAGTACCTTGAAGAAAGTACTGCAGTGAACAAAACCGTCAATCGGTAAAAGTGTTTTTGAAAATTAATTGTTTAAAGAAATAAGTAAAATTGATGAGCTATATTAACTATTTCATGTTTTAATTACGTAACGTTTACCTAGGCAATGCGTTACACAATACACAGAAAATAAATTGTTTAATAAAATATTTAAATCTGAAAATCCTATGATTTATTGAAACGACATATATTTTAATGAGCATACTATAAAAACAGCGATCCAAAAAGCCTGCATCAAATAGGCCAATACGAAACAACGTTTACAACATACATACCATTTGGTATTTAGTAAAAAACGTACACACACATACAATTTAAACGACGCGTTGTTGAACAAACAGTCAACAGTCGGTAAACAACGGGTAATATTTTCAGGCTCGTACGTGACTAACATTTAAACTGAAATTGAATGAAAAAATCTATATTTACGGTTTTTGCACTTTTTTACGGTGTGGGTTAGAAAAGGGGTCAATGTGTCAGGTGGTTTTCGTGTCAATGTGTCAGATGGGGTTGTCGTTTCAATTATATTAAATATTATACCCAATAATACTTATGAACTGCAAGGAGGAGTTTTTTAATTTCCATAGCTTCATCTGATCATCCTATGAACGTATTAACCCTCTAACCGTATTCGTCCTATTGAGTAAACAACGTTTTCACGTCTTTTTCACGTGTTTTTTTTGAGGTGAGATTATAATTTCGACTTTTTATTCCCAACTTTTATATAAATCTTATGATTGCATTTCGATTATCCTTCATTCAAACAGTCGAACCCACATACATATTCAATTTGAGATACGTGAATGCTCTGCGGAAATAAAAGCGGTACTGAAAATGTATGTGAGTTTGCCAATATTCTTTCTTGCCAATTCTTCTTCACGAACGTTTTTCCAAACTGGTGGTAAAGTCATGTTTTATTTGACGTTAATAAGAACAAGTAATTGTCAATGTTGAGAAATAAATATTTGAATTTGAATTTGAGCAGTAGATACGTATACACAGTACCCACGAAAATAAATCTAACACTAAGTTGGATATTTTGTGGTTCAGTCTTTTTTGTGTAATTTATACTACAAGGATAGTAGGTACAAGGATATTTCATAAAAATATGTATTAAAAAAAATAAAATAAAAACTCATAATTTTATCAAATATATTTTAGTACTTAATTGTACACTTTCTACCTGGCTCCCATAAGGAGACTGGACATAGAAGTGTACATGTACTTTTAATGTTTAAACTTAGATGGATATAAGTATACCTACCTATTGTTAAAGTTTAATGTCCTACTGTGTTAAAATCTGGAAGAAGTGACTCCAATGGTACAGATTTTATCTAGTTTAGGAGTCAGAGTCTTCATGCGAAATTATTACCCTTATTGTGTGACTAAATAAAGATTATTATTATTATTTTAATTAAACTAGTTTAAATGTCAAGAAGCATGTACAGTAAAAATATAAAAAATAAAAATAGCGTTGTAGAAATGTAATACAATTAATTTATTTTAATAAAATTAACCCACCTTTTCCATATTTAGCCGTAACGCCTATCTCTTTCATTTATTATGAGGATAAAAGAAAAAAACCGGCTCAAATACCAAAGATTCCTAGTTCAATATGAATAGCCAGTCATCACGCAAGCATCAAAAGCCCTAACAAAAAGGTTTTATTCCGTTGATTTTGGTTATCATTGTAGTAAAACACACCACATTGAAAAATAAGGTTTATTGTGATTTACTCGTTTAATAGCAACATTGTGCATTTTGTAGTAAACCTTTTCTAGGCGACATGTGCCATAATGTCATAGCATGAGTCCGGTAGTAAATTCACACCTTTTGTGCCAACTGTACGGACATTTCCTTTGCCGTTGCGAGTCAACATTAAAAACTAGTTTATGGCGTGCCTATGTTGCGATAGTATAAATGAATAAGATTATAACAACCACGTGTTATGCTTTGTTATGTTTAACTTTGCTGTCTAAAACAATCTTTCCGTGTGACTTAACGAACTTCCATGGTGCAGTAGAAAATACATCAAATTACTACAATGACATCCGCATTCTTGGAAAAATATTAGTATGTATGATTTTAGGTTATCATTTTCATAAACTTTAGTAAAACGTAACGTTCAAAAATATAAAAACAAAAGATATCAGGTAATTAGGGTCTTATTGAAACTACACCACAAAATATTACCAATATGACTCTTCTGAACGGCGCAAGTATTATTTATAAGTATAAGTTCCGCATAACAGTGTTAAAATTAAATCTTTATTTATTTACTGAATGCTCGAACATAATATATCGAGGAAAAAGTATTTTCGTAATTTGTGTGCAACATTTTGTAATTATTCTCTTTGAATGTATTGTTTAGATCTTATTGTGATATTACGAACTAGGTTACATACAAATAAAAAAACATATAACAGTTGTCCGTCATTTTCTGCTTGATATAAGCACCGAGTCTAATAAAGAAATAAATTTTGAAAAAAAAATTGCGACGTTTGTGGACATCATGCAGTGTCAGTAAGAGTACAACAAAGTTGGTTCAAGCGTTTTGAATACGGAAATTTCACCATATACTCGTATTAACTCATTAAAAAATACGTGGGTTTAGATCGGTGTGCTAGTAGTTATAACATAGCTCCTGAAAAATTGGAATTTGACCACAAGACTTAACATCTCGCTATCTCATAATGCAGGCGGGTGGATTTGGCGGGATCTGTAAAAAATTTTTTTATATTTTTCATTCAAAAGCCTAATGCCAATGCCGCCAAATCACAATGGTAAGTTAGACAAATCGGTAATTTTTCATATTTTTCTGAAAGAATGAATATATTGAGAAAACAATTTGAATATTTTTATCTCTATGTAGTATTTGATTTTAAATTTTTGACACAGAGTAGTTATCTTTTTAAAATCGCAGTACATAATTATTAACAAATCTAAGATTTTCTATGGATACTTGATGACAGATACTTATTGCAAACGTTGACATGACAGTTTAACCAAAAAGAAGTTATAAAATTATGCTACTTGATAAAGTTATACTCGTACAGATGTTGGATGTGAGTCAAATTATTTTACGCATTTTAGCTGTTACTCACAAATTATAGTATAAAAAGTGATATATCGAAATGGTTTTTGAATTAGAAACAGATTTTTTATTTTTTACATACTGAATTGAGCAAAAATATTCAAATTATAGAACTTTATTATCAAAATCAGTGTTCGATAGTCCGTTTATGCGTTTGCGGCCGTTTCACGGAAGATGCGAAGACACGTAACTTTGCAACGTTTAGTGACAATCAGTCAACATCCAGGGGCCAAAGAAATTCCAGATCGGCTGAAAACATTATCGCAGTTCGTGAAAGTGTGCAGGAGAACACATACCAGTCAATTCCTCGTTATGCATAGAACTTGGCCGTCAACAGACTTCAACATCGTCGGGACTGCTTGATCCAGTAGCTCAAATGACCACAGGAAACGCCGTTTGTTTGCTGACTGGACGTCGATGCGTTCGAGGACCCATTTTGTCCAAAAAATTTTACTACATAAAATTGTACTGGCCATTTCAAATGAAAATATTTTTTTTTTGACTGATAATTCTAATTTCAAATTTATTTTATTTGACAAACATGGAATTCTTTTTCTAAAATCGTCATTTGTTTAATAGTTAATGTTTTGTTTTCAACGCATTTGAACATTTTTCGTCATCATGGATAAGTAAAAAATTCGAGTAATTATGGAGTATGAGTACCGTCGTGGCAGCAAAGCGGCACAAGCGGCACGCAACATCAACGACGTTTACGGAGCGAACACTGCAAACGAACGCACCACCCGTTATTGGTTTACCCGCTTCCGTTCTGGAAATTTTGACCTGAAAAATGAACCCCGTGGTCGTCCGAAAACTTTGATCGACAATGACGAATTAAAGGCAATTGTGGAAGCTGATGAAACTCAATCCACGGCTGAATTAGCAGCAGCTTTCGACGTTAGCATCAAAACAATATTGGTCCATTTGAGTCAAATTGGCAAGGTAAAAAAGCTTGACAAATGGGTACCCCACGAACTCAATGACCGCCAGCGCGAAGTACGCGTGGAGACGTGCCTTGCACTGCTCAGCAAGCATACAAATGAAGGAATTCTGAACCGCATTGTTACTTGTGACGAGAAATGGATCCTGTTTGACAATCGTAAGCGCTCAGCAAGTTGGTTGGACCCTGGTTCAGCACCCAAACAATGCCCTAAACGAAAACTTACCCCTAGAAAAGTGATGGTCACTGTTTGGTGGTCTAACGCGGGTGTAATTCATCACAGCTTCTTGCCAAACGGGACAAGCATTACTGCAGATGTGTACTGTGAAGAACTGAACACAATGATGGAGAAGCTCGCACGTCTCCAACCAGCTTTGGTCAATCGTTCGGCTCCACTGCTCCTGCACGACAACGCGCGACCTCATACTGCACAGCAGACGGTCTCCAAGCTACAAGAGTTGGGGTTGGAAGTTCTCCGTCATCCGCCGTACTCACCAGACCTTGCGCCTACAGACTTCTACTTTTTCCAGAATTTGGATAACTTCTTGGCGGGAAAAAAATTCAATACCCGAGAGGCAGTACAAAATGCCTTTGAAGAATTTGTTGCCTCCCGTCCAGCTGATTTCTTCAAGAAAGGCATCAATAAGCAACCAATGCGTTGGCAAAGATGCATTGATTGCATGGGTGATTATTTTGATTAATAGAAATAAAAAATATATAAAAAAATTACGCTTAATTTATTTCGTGAAAAACGGCAATTTCATAGGTAAAGACCTAATATTTAGCGATAAAATGCGTTTTTGGATGAATGGCTATGTTAACAATATATGGGGCGATACCAACCCTCACGACCCAGGTGGCAATGTATACACAAAAAGTGGTTGTTTGGTGGGGGTTTTGGGTCAGCAGGCGAGGCCGTCGCCGTTAACGTCGAGCGCTACAGATCAATGATGGCCTATTTGTTTCGGTCAAACTGAACGACATGGACGCGAACATGTGGTTCCAGCCTCCTGCTGGCGCTACGTGCTACACAGCGACTGCCACAATGAATATTCTTAAACAATTAGGGTTATATCTCGTCAAGATGATGTTAATTGGTCACCAAGATCATGTGATGTGACCCCACCAGACTTTTTCTTGTGGGGTGTCCTGTAGTCTTAGGTTTATGCCACAATCGACCGATGCTCTCAAAGTTAACATACGCCAAAACATCGCTCATATTCAGCCAGATTTATGGGACCAAGTCATTGAAATTCGACTTCTCTGATCCATGCCACCGTGAGATGCTGTGGTGGACATTTAAACGATGTCATGTTCTGTACATAATGGCAAGCGTAGACATTTTAAATAAAAAAAAGAACTTCCTTTATTTGTTACCTATAACTTGTTGTATTCCTATTCAACATCGACCAGCTCTTATTGAAAACCCATTTATCTATCTGCCTATCTCAAAGTAGTTTTTCATTTTTATGATATAAAATAAAAAATAACAAGAAAATAATTTGATTACTTATATTTTAAAACCTTTTGTTCAAGTATTCTAGAAGAATATAGTACTGTTACATTAATCAAAATTTGGTAAGTTCCAGACAAAAAGAACAATTACAATGTAGATATGGCAAGAATGGGTCTTTCAAATCGTTGTTATGAAAGTCGTATTATAATTTGTTGTAATTGTCATTTGATTTCACGCAATGACCTAAAACAGCTTTGCATTACGTATAAATATTTTATGTAATGACTAGACCAGCAGCTGGATTTTAATCTATCAAAATGCAAGCATTTGTAGCGAGCAAGATCCCGCGCAAATATCTATGTAATAATAATAGAGAAACCGGAGCGAAAACTGAACTATAGTGATCACAGAGAAAGCAAAACCTGTATTTTAAACAGTACGTTGAATTCAGTCGAGAGTTGTGTATAATGGAAGGCAATTTCCATTTCGCTCGGCGAAATGTAGATGTTATTGTAAAATACAAAATATTGTTATAACAAATTCAGCTCGGAACGCAAGGTATTTAGCATTTCACTGGGTAAAGCTATGAACGGCAGTTCAGTTTGACAGTTGTCATTCGAAACGAACATAGTAACACTGACATATATTAATTACACTAGCTAAACTAGCTATTGTGATATGAATTTTTAAGGTTGTTTGCCTTTCGCCATTTTGGCGCTGTAGGCAGCAGTGGGGTAATCTTGTACTAAAATTGACTAATAAAAAACACAAAGGGACTACAACTACACTATACAATCTTCACACTACTTCAGGCCAGGCATAACACAGATAAAATTAGGCAATTAACTAAAAAAGCAATGGCCACTAAAAAGATATCGGTTTCTACCTGTTTTATTATTTATCTCCTGAATAAATATTAAATTATATTCTTGTAAAATAAAATCGTTTCTAATTTAAATTGTAATTATTTCATCATCTTCCCTATTTATTTTTCATTTTCCCATTGAATTATTTCTTAAAAGCATAATTTAATGTGATACAGTGATACATGATACAGTATTCAAAAACAAAAATATGGTTTGCCTTGTAGGTATTTGTAGGCTTTTGACAACCGAATGGTGTAGTGGTTAGTAGCTCTGCCTCATAAACCGAAGGTTCGAGTCCTAGTCGGGGCAGTCCTTTGTGTGATGAACACAGAAGTTAGTTCTCGGGTCATGGTAGTTCTGGGTTCCCCCCCCCCCTCCCAGTCTACGGTGTCTTCCCGGTGCTGTATGGTCACCCCTAACACAATCTCTGCTTACTTTTGTTACAGTTCGTGTGTTTGTCTGGGGATATATTATTTATTTATTTTAAATAATAATCAGATTTCAAAAACGCTGACTTCTCCGTATTTTGCCAATGAATAGGTTAATCAACTAAAAGTAATGTTGTTTTTGCGTGTCTGAGTGTGCTAGGCCCAAAACCGGATTTGTCTTTTTAAACATGACAACGTACATTTTAGTTAAATGTCAAAAAGTACGTTGCTGAGAATACTCACTAACTGTGCCTCAAATGGGATCAAAAAATTTGCTGTCATTTGTATGACAAAGCCGGTCCAGTTTAAATAGAATAAGAATCAAGAAACAAAACACGACTTTTCAGTAACTTTCAAAGAAAGAATTAACAAATGTATAATTACATTTCTTAACATCGCTTATTTTGTGTTCATATGTAATACAACACAACGTTTTATGAAGTCCACGGGTTACGATATACCTAGTTCTATTTTTAGGTAAAAACCGATTTCCTTCAATTAAGATCGCTGCGATTCTGCATTATTAATTTCTTAATGAACTTAAATTGCGCTAAGTTTAAAGAGACAATGATAATTAGAACATAAGAAAGAAGTAATTACACTGAGCCGTACAATGAGATATTTTGAATAATTATGAGAATTTGTATGATTCTATAAAAACCAACTAAAATTAAAGATAATGTTTTAAAAGGTTTTTTATTTTAATACCACATCAGACAACCATAGGAAAGTTTTTATTACCTCTCGAGTTTCAGACGGCGCCACAACAAACGTCACAGTATACTCTTACTACTCAGCAATCGAAACATTTTTAATGTTCTTAAATATAAGTTACTAATAGAATATAAGTTAATTATAGAATACCGAACGCTGCTTGAATATCCTTACCGGAAGTCATTGTTACACTTTTTATGGCATCCATTTTGTTCGTGATTACAAGTTCAAGACATAAACCCACTCTCTCGATCCAGTGTACAAAATACAAACGAAGAAGGCAAATTGTGGTAAAAAAATAAGTAAAATATTTGTTTGATAAAGTTATTTTACGGAAGATGAAGTTTGTGTGAAAGAGTACGCAAGTACTGCGTGTATTTTTTATAATATTAACAAAGCTAGTACCTTGCTTAACGTAACCTAATATTTTACACTACTACTTACTAAAGATCAGCTGCAAAATACCCAGTTCAGGTTAATTTAATTGTGTTTGGCATCTACCGAGCCCCACCACGTATGAACAGCTGCAGTTCTCCAACAATAACAACTACTTGATCTTGGAGGTCTTGATATCTTAATACGTTCATTCTGCCAAAATACTTTTTTCTTCTTTTTACTTAGGTATTGGCAGGCATATTGTAGCATATAGTATATTGCGTGAAAATGGTAGATTTTATTGATGATTATGTTCCGTCAGTACTGCAACGTTTGCTTGTGCCGTATTTATTAAAAGAGGTTATTGCACAAACAAACTTGCCGACATTTATGACTGGCAACTTATAAGTCTGTCAATATTTGGTTTTATTTGTGAAATGTAAAATATAGAGAATATCGAAGATTGTTCTAGATCATTCCTTGACAGGATTCCTTAGAGAATTCTATTGCGGGCTTCGTCCCCAAAAATAGTTTAATAAATGTTTCTTGTATATTATTCTATAACAAATTCATTTTAAATAAAAGTAATTTCAAGTTAAAGTTTTTTCTTTCCTATTAGTTAGGAAGACCTCCCTAGGTTAGATTAGGTCCATCTAGGGTACCGACCCCAGAGTACCTAATGACAGCTGAGTGCAATATTTTTTCGATTCGTACTGTCTTTTTGTATATTCCTGTTTTAGATCATGAAATAATGGCTATGTAATAAATTCCAATTAAAAATTAGTCAAAACCAGGTCTCAGGTCGATTGGTGAACGGCCTGGGCTAAGGGCGAGAATCGCTTACTCGTGGTTTGGTTTTTTGTAGACGCCCCGCATACTAGGGAACGACGACACTACAGGGGATTCGAATGCATATAGTTATTACTGATCTTATGCAATATTATATTCAATAATATCTTCGTGGCTTTTTTCCGTCTTAATTTGCTTATGTTCGCGTTGAAGTTCGAATAACACGAACACACCATCCACAATTTGTTATGAACAACGAATATGCTGTACATTTACGAAAATTTACGCAAGCCCAGACGCAAATATGGACATGTTTTTAACTGTATCATTGCGCCTGTATATTGCAGGCTATTCTAAATATCATTATATTATCTTTGTTTCGGTTTTTCTGAGAGCCACGATTCGGGTCCCGTATGCAGTGATGTAATTTGGTAAGATTGTCAAAAGTAGGTTGACTATTGAATAAAATAGTTTTAATGACTTTAAAAACAGCAACTAAATTGTTTACTTGAAGTGCTAATAAATGTATAGGCTGTTAGTGTCAATACACGTACTCATGATATATTTTTTAATACAGCTTTCTTGTGTTCTATTACAACAAAAATTATATTTTCGTACCGCATATGTGCGTTTAATTTTAAATCGTTTCAATAAAAAGGCAAATTGTATTTACAAAATCATGATACTGATACTGCTACAATAATTATGATATTGATTCATAAAAAAAAAGAATTTAATAACGGCTAGCATGTACTAATTTCACGTTTCTTTTAAAACGACACCTTATATTAATATAAAGTTTACGGACATTAACGTAATGTAATTTAGTGTCAATTACTATACAGGTACTTTAATTTAGTGAAACTCAATTAATTGATGTTGGTTTCGAACGCACATTCAAAAATCTAGTTTATACTCGCGTAGAGTTGTCAAGTATTCATTCGACGAATATGCTGTATTCGATAAATATTTGATTTATGACTCGAAATCGGGCAATAACTTTATCAACGACATAATTAATTGCCATGGCAACGATTTTTTTCACATCGATTAACACGAAATCATTCGATAGAGTGCTGACAGGCGTAAACCTCTTTGTAAGAAAAATATATTAGGTAAAGTCCTGGTTATTGTGGAACTAAATTATATCATATTTTAAGTTGAACTGGTTTCTCGTGATTGATTTGAATAATGAACGAATCAAATTAAATTGCATACAGGAATACATTTATTTTTTCGCAATAGCAAAGTTTTTACTTATTGTTTTGCACAAAGAGAACGAGGTCTTTCTACTAGTATTTCAACTAGGTCTGTATTCTTCGTAATAAGCAATGCTTAGCTAGGCTATACACGCCCCAAAGACTATCTAATGATCTTTTCCACAGTTTCGTTGCATACACAATATTTCACACTCATGCTATCTACACCTTCAAATAACCAACAATTCACCACTGCCTATTGACATAGCGTCTGTACCTAAATCAAAAAGCGCTTACCGAATTATTGACAACAGTCTGAAAGAGCGAGCTCGTTCCTGTACGGACTGATCTGAGTTTGAGGGTGTTCGTCGTTTGGATACTTGGGGGGAGGGAGACTTGCCGAACTAACAGATGCAGAAAAGAATAATTTTGTATAGACATAAGTAAAGAGACTCTGTAAATTTATTTTGAAAAAAAATATACCCGTGAAGTTTCTTGCCAGTTCTTCTTCACGAAGGTTTTTTTCGAACTGGTGGTAGAATCATGTTTTATTTGACGTCAATAAGAACAAGTAATTGTCAATATTGAGAAATAAATATTTGAATTTGAATTTGAATCGAAGCGCTGGCTGCCGCCGGGGTAGCGCTCCAGCAGCAGCATGTGAGTGAACGTCTGCCGTGGCAGCACCATGACGCCTCGGTGACCAAATCGGCGACGCAGTTTATAACGGAGAAGGGGAAGTGTGAAGTTTAATAGGTAGATATTATTTACCTATCAGAAATATATGTAAAAAGGGGATCAGAGTCCAATATTAGGCCTCAAAATTATAAATTGTCAGCATCTTATACTCGCCCAAACCAATGTCCTCTACACTTGTATTATTGTTAAAAATCATTTGGAACATGTTTCTCTAGATTATAATAAATTTGTCAAACCTGTAGATTTTCATTGTCAGTATTGCGCTTCTAAAATACCTAGCCTAAACTTGATACTATGTCTATATCGCACTCCTAAGTAAGATGTAAACATTTTTCTCAAGAACTTGGATACCTTATTACATAAAATAGCTACAGGAAATAAAAAAAACATAATATTATGTGGTGATTGGAACATTGACGTTTTAAAAGAAAATAGAGTTACTTAACAATCGATATCCATTTTATCTAATTATAACCTGCAAAACCATATTTTAACACCTACTTTTAATCTCAAGCAATATTGAAGGAGTAAAATCAAAGATTTTACACTTAGGTCTCTCGGATCATGAAACGGCACAAACTATTACTTTTCAGCTTGGTAACACAAAATATACTAAACCTATTCCTTTCTTATTTGAAAACCGTCGAGATTATTCCCAATATAATATAAGAAAATTTAAAAAATGTATGACTGCACTAAGCTTTAATGATATATATAATAATAATGACACTAATGAAGTATTTGACAAATTTCGTGACTACTTAACAATATTTTATGAGCTTTGCTTTCCAAGCATAACAATAAAAACGGTTAATAAACCTTTGAAAAATAAATGGTTGACAAAAGGTATTAGACGTAGTTGTATAAAAAAAAGAAACTTATATTTGAAATATAGGTATGATCCATCTACAAAAATCAAAATAAATTGCAGTATCTGAAATATGCTAAAATTCTACAGAAGTGTCTCAGGCAAAAACCAGCTTAGAATATATCAGTAAATCCAAAAATCGCTGTAAAGCTGCGTGGAATATAATTAACAAGAACATTGACAAAAATCGCTCCTCCAAATTTATTATAACTCTAAAACAAAATAATTTACAAACCAATGCCCCAATAGAAATTGCAAAAATATTTAACGAACTTTATAAATATCAGCACAACTTTAAATAAAAACAAAACAAAAACTTAATATCACTATACTCTATCAAAAGTTCAACACAGCATGTATTTCAGTCCTGTGCAACCCCATGATGTTTAAAAAATTATAAAATCTTTAAATAATACTAACTCTGTTGGGTATGACGGAATCAACACTAAAATGTTAAAGGAATGTGCTCAGGTCCTTGCAAGTCCTTTGGCACATATTATAAATCTTTCTCTTAAGAATGGATCCTTTCCAGACAGGCTAAAATTTTCTATTGTTAAACCGTTACATAAAAAAGGCAACAAAGACAATCCAGAAAATTATAGGCCAATAACATTAATACCGGTTATTTCTAAAACTTTTGAAAAAGTAATGTGTAGTAAACTTTACCATTTCCTAACATCCTTTAATTTACTGCAATCAAATCAGTTTGGGTTTAAAAAAGAAAGTAGCACAACATTAGCTGACTTTTATCTTATCAAATCTGTTACAGAATCACTAAACACAAAAAAAAATGTTGCAGCTCTATTCCTGGACCATAAAACTTACTGGTCATAAAACTTTACTTAATAAACTGGAGTCATTAGGAGTAAGAGGGAATGCATACACATGGATTGAAAGCTACTTGAAAAATAGAAAACAAAGAGTAGAAGTATTAAATATCCATGGCAACTATTTAAAAATGTGTTGGTTCCGTGATACGGTTTTTCTGGGTTTTCCTACTCCCTCCGAGCGCTATCGTAGTGATTTTTCTTTGTGACTAAGCCCCTTAGTCTTCAAAGTGCTGTGCTAAGTTGTGTTGTGCTTGTGCTGAGTGCTGTGTTGTGCCCAGCGTAAGTAGTCTGGTTTCAGTACAAAGGATACTTAACGGTGATAACGAATTTGTACTGATCCAGTCCTTTTTTTAGGTTTCTAGGAAGCGATCATCGGCGTACCGCGGTTAGTTTTAAGTTATTTTCACCAGCCCCCCTACAGCTGTTAGGGAGGTTAGCCGCTAGGGTTTGCTAGGTTTATTTTTAGGGAACTCTAGGCATCTTTTAAATACTTAAATATACATTCCTTAGTATTCATACCAACCGCTACCTTGGATTCGCAAAGCGTAATTAACTTCGCGAAAGCGTTCGCCCAGGCGCTCGCCGTGTCGGGCGTCTCAATCTCTGACGAGGTATTCACGCAGGTCTTATCTGCGCTTAACGCGTCCCCGGCCCCTCTGTCATTCTGCTAAAGGCACCAAGGCTGCATCCAACCCCTATCTAATACTGCAAGCAAATCTGCAGAGGAAAAAACTGGCCACCGGGGAATTAGTCTTGGAGGCAGGCAGGCGTAAAGCAACACTTGCGCTCATACAAGAGCCTTATGTGGGAGGGATAGGTTCGATGAAGAACTACAGGGGTGCAAAGATCTTTCAATCCACTGGCGCGGGCACGGTCAAAGCGGTAGATACCAATATGCTAGTAGTAGGAGGCGATGCAAATGCCAAAATACATGGTGGGGTGGGATTAAAAATTACAGAAGGGGAGAGGACATGTCGGGGGCGCTCAATGAACTCGACCTACACATTGTCAATGTCGGGAATAAACTGACATTTGATACTATCAGAGGAGGGGTGCGATACACCAGCAACGTCGATATTACGGCATGCTCGGCGAACCTAATTGACTGGGTGGCAAACTGGAAGGTGGACGAATCATTGACTAGCTCGGACCACAACGGCATCTCTTTCGAATTAGGACTAAAACGGAACAAGGGTCAAAGTATTACTAGAACTGCGAGGTTGTATAGTATATAACAAAAAAGGCTAATTGGGAAAGGTTTCATGAGAAACTGAAACAATTAAAAGCTGAACGTTGTCTGGAACCTGGAACAGTGAGAGTGGACACAGAAACCGGACAACTAAAAAACCTCGTAGTTCAGTATACACCGAAGAGGTTACCCGGAAGAGGAAGATTAGCCGTGCCGCACCTTGCCGCCGCGCCAAAGTCATCGACGAATACCTGGAAAAGAAAAGTGAATATGAGTTAGAAACAAAAAGAGCTCAAACACAAAGCTGAAAAAGCTTTTGTGAAAAAAAGGATAAAGAAAGCTTATGGGACGGCATCTACTGCGTTTTGGGAAGAACCAAGCAGAGAGAGGAAGATATGCCGCTCCAATAGACGGGGAAAACGTTGGGACGCTAAAGCTTCGGTTCAGCTATTAGCTGAGACATCCATCCAGAAGATGACGAAAAGCAGGTTAATCAATGTCATAAAAGCATAAGAGCATTAGCGAATAACATTAATGAGATGGACCAAATTACTGATGCATTAGATCCACCATTTACGCTCACTGAACTGCGGTAACAAACTCTTTCAGCGCAAAAAACGCGCCAAGATCAGATGGGCTTACAGCCGATATCTGCAGAAAGGCCATTGAACACGATCCTTTACTATTCTTGGAGATCATGAATAAGTGTCTGGAGCTACATTATTTCCCTAAAATATGAAAGGAGGCCATCATAGTAATACTCAGAAAGGCCGGAAAGGAGAACTACGGTACTCCCAAATCTTATAGACCTATCGGCCTCTTACCAATGCTTGGGAAAATCTTGAAAAAGCTGTTAATGACCCGTCTCAAATACCACCTAGTTCCCAAAATGAGCCCACTCCAGTACGGATTCATGCCACGAAGGAGCACTAAGGACTCCCTCTATGATCTGTTGCAATTAATAACCACCAAATTAAACCAAAGAAAGATTATACTGTTGGTATCATTAGACATAGAGGGAGCATTTGATAGCGCTTGGTGGCCAAAAATAAGAGTCCGGCTGGCAGAAGAAAAATACCCATGGAACTTGAGAAGGGTCATTGACAGCTACCCAAGTGACCGATGCGTAAAGGTAAAATATGCAGGAGAGGAGTACCGTAGGAAATCTGAAAAAAACTGTGTACAGGGCTCTATTGGTGGCCCCCTCCTATGGAATCTTTTAAAAGACCCCCTATTAAAGGGGCTCCAGACACGACAACATCATGCTCAGGCCTTCGCAGACGATGTGGTCCTGGTGTTTGAGGGTGATACTGCCCTAGAGCTCGAATCAAGAGCCAATCCCGCTCTCAAGTATGTTCGCGCGTGGGGTGTCGAAAACAAGCTCAAGTTCGCACCACACAAAACAAGCGCAATGATAATTACGCGAAAGCTGAAATTCGACACCCCCCGCCTGAGCATGGGTGGAACTTACATTGCCATGACGGTTGAGATGAAGCTGTTGGGTGTTACGATAGATAACAAATTGACGTTTAACACACATGTCAAGAAAATATGCCAGAAAACGATAGCTGCATACCAACAATTGGCCAGAGCAGCAAAAACCTACTGGGGACTACACCCTGAACTAGTACGAACTATATATACTGCCACAATTGAACCCATAATTTTCTATGCGGCTAGCGTCTGGGCACCAGCGACTAAAAAGCAGTGCATCAGGGAAAAGCTCAACTCGAACCAAAGATGCTTTCTCCAAAAAATCTGTCGCTCGTATCAGACCACCTCTCTGAACTCAGTTTTGCTGCTGACTGGGATACTTCCCATTGACATCAGAGTTCGCGAAGCTGCTTCGCTTTACGAGGCCAAGAGGCCAGCCAGCACTTGGAGACATAGAGGTCGAGCGAAAGGCGTTGCCAAGTGAGAGTCCACATCCTGCAGAGTATGCCAACCAAGAATTCCACACCCTGGTAGACGAAGAACAATTAGCAGCTAACAGCCATTTCGATATGCGTATATTCACCGATGGTAGCAAGATTGGCGGAAGGGTCGGTGCTTCGATATCAATCTGGTATGGAGACACCGAAACCAAGTCCGTCAAGCTTGCCTTACCATCGTACTGCACCATCTACCAGGCGGAACTATTGGCTGTGCACAGAGCAATAGGGGAAATACTCAAACTGAAGCAACGCTCCTTCGATATATACAGCGACTCCATGGCCGCTCTCCAATCCGTTGTGGCTTTGGACTGCCCTCATTCCTTTTCAAATAAAACAAGGCACAACCTAAAACTTTTATCTGCACAGAGTAAAACTGTGGCTTTATTCTGGGTAAAAGCACACATAGGGATTGCAGGGAATGAACGGGCAGACCAGTTGGCCAAGGAAGCAGCGCTCCATTCAAAAAGGAAGCCTCATTATGACAAATGCCCCGTTTCATTCGTCAAGCGATGCATACGTACGCAGTCGCTTGACGAATGGAACGCAAGGTATAATAGCAACACTACAGGCAATGTCACAAAAATGTTTTTCCCTGATGCGATTACAGCATATAACGTAGTTAGAAAAATCGAAACGTCAAACGTAACAAATTCTGACAGGGCACGGTGGATTCTCGGAGTACCTGTTTCGATTCAGGTGCAAAGAGGGTCCATCGTGCGCCTGTGAACCCAATGCAATGGAAACTGTCGAGCACATAATAGCAGAATGTCCAATCTTTACCATCCAAAGATTAAATATTGAGCTCCTTATGTGCGCCAAGATCTCAATTGCGAACCTGCCTGAAATTATGATGAGCAAAAATAGGAAAGCTTTTCTGAACTACTGTTCCAAAATAACCAAAGCTGTAATAAAGAAAAATAAATAGCATAAGAAAAATATGTTCGTAAAATATTAAAGTATTTTAATGTAACATATGAAAGATAGGCGATTGTAAACAAAAAATTAGCAAGATAAAAGAATAAGTAGTAAAGACATGAATGTATAGAGATTAGCAAAAGTATTATAACATGTATAAAGATAATAAAGTAAATTCAAAACTGAAAGTGCCACCATCAAAGACACTTTCCCCTTTTCTGGGTTTGCACCAAACAAATGCTAAAATAAATAAGTTAGTTTAACAAATACTGCGGCGACTAAAGCCGGAGGTAGAAGATATTTAAAAAAAAAACCGCGGCCCCTCAGGCCACCACTTCCCAGACCCCTCAGGTCTTTACCAGGTCTCCCGCGTCTCCCGTTCCATCCGATATAGACTGCGCGTCGGTCACGTCATCTCGCGCGTCGCGGCGTAAGCGTACCGCTCCCGGGAGCGACTCCAATTCCGATTCCGCGTCTGAACCGTCATCGGGCGCCGCTACTTTAACCGGCTCTCCTGAGCCCCAATTCACATTGGTCTCTAAACGCTCCAAGCAGCGCTCAAAGAAAATCGCGGTGTCTTCAACACCCGATACCACCCCGGTGCCTTCAGCACCCGTCCCCGGGCCCTTATGTCAACCGAAGTGACCGCGTCTCCGTCGATGCCAGCGACGCGCTGCACTCCCGTCCCACCGCAGCCTCAGCTCCCTCCGCCCGTCTTCCGCCGCGAAAAAGCGCACTGGACCGCAGTTTCTAACTTGTGCAAAGAGCACAAAATCAATTATCTTAAAGCCGCCAAGGCAGGCGGTACAATCAAAATTCAGGTCGCGACTATCGACGAATTCCGAGCGTTTACTCGCTTACTCTCGGTTAAACAAATCGCGCACCATACTTACGCCCTCCCGGAGGAGCGTGCCAGTCCGGCCACACAGCAAACTACAGGGGTTGCCCGCGCGCTCCTCCAATACAAGGGCTGCGCCTAAACTGGCGCCGCCACTCACTCCTGCCAACTTCCCGCCGCTGCGCAACCGGGGTCCCCCGGAAGCAAAGCCCGTGCAGCCGACGCCTACTCCGGCTCTGTCCTGGAGACAGCGTCCGGCCGCTCCACCTGCACCTTCCCGTCCTATCCCAGCTCCCGTAGCTCCCGTAGGCCCGCGTCCCGCTCCGTCGTCTTCACCTCAGTCGTCGTTGGCTGAGGACATGAAGACCGTGTTCGACGTCATTCAAAACATCGACATTAAGGAAATTTCCGTACTCGCACGCAAACTGCGAACCGCCCGCTCTCCTAAAAAGCGTTTATTTGCGTTAGTCGAGCATCACTCGCTTCTAAGTTCGTTATAAATTTTATTTTCGTATAAATCCGTAAATAAGCAAATATAATGTCTAGACCCGCAAATCCCACGTCCGGTCGTATCAAACCCAAGGGCTAATCCCTAGTTTCTTTTAACGCTCGTAGTCTCAGTACTAACCTTCCTGAGCTCAAACTGTTCCTTCAGAACAACGAGCCAGACTTATTGCTTCTTCAAGAGACGTGGCTAACTCCAAACCGCACCAGGGGATTCGCTGTTCCCAATTACGTGTTCAATCGTAACGATAGGCCCGACGGTTACGGAGGCACAGCTATTTATTACAAAAGAGCTTTCCACTGCACTCCTCTCCCTATCCCTCCTCTCCTCAACATGGAAGCCACTGTGTGTAGATTGGCTATGACTGGTCATCCGACCGTCATCATAGCTTCAGTCTACATACCTAGTGACATCCATCATACCAGACCTATCCTTAGCGACTTCGAGGCCATTCTCGCCCTCGGCCATTCAGTCATTATGTTCGGAGATTTTAACTCCAAACATACTGACTGCAAGTGCCTATCGACCAACCAAAGCGGTAGAGAACTCCTTAAAATCACTCAGCAGCTCGACTTAGACGTCATCTCTCCCGTCACTCCCACTCACTATCCCGGCAACTCTAACTACTCTCCTGACATCCTCGATTTCGCGATCGTCAAACGAATCAACCTCGATCTCAGGTCTATCGAACCTCTTGATGACCTTGGCTCTGATCACCGCCCCGTCTCCCTCTTGCTAGGACCGCCCAACGATAACATCACCGCTCCAAAGACCTTTACCAACTGGAAAGGCTTTAAAAATACGTTAGTGTCAGCCTTACAGGCCCCGAACTCTCCACTCGCGATCTCGCCCGAATCTCTAGATAGCCCGGACAAAATAGATTTATTAGCCGATTCCCTCACTGATGCTATTAAATCAGCCATCAGTGTTAACGAAAAGGTTGCTAAGCGAAGTATACCCAATCTACCCTTAGCCGTTAGCAATCTTATTAAAGCTAAGAACACGGCTCTCCGGAGAGCCAAGAAATATCCCACGCCCGCCTTTAGATCAGCTGCGAACAAACTACAACGTAATTGAAATGGAACATTGTATACAAAAATAATGTTTAATGGCGTTATCTTTTTCACTCACACAATCAAATACCACACTGTTACTCCACAAAATTAACCACCGAAACAAACAATACACTTCAATGATTATTTTTTTCGACAAAAAGTTAACAAAATTTAAACAGTCTTAGCGCACCAAAGACCCTGCAAAGGTCTACACATTGAAATTAACAAATGGGAAAATACACCGACAGTTACATACGACTTCAATATTTCTTTTTATGTGAGGTTTCGCATTTGAGAAATTGCACGAGCTTTGTCTTCACCGCCTCATTTATTTGGTTAGCTCAATGCCTGCTAATGCTCAGACGGTTTAAAGGACTTCATTTTCTGTGAGATTATAAAATCAGTGAAAAATTATTACACATTCAAGATTATTAACCTTCAGATAGACTGTTAGGCGAAAAAATCGTAAGTTCATTTTAGCTGTAAATTTATTTTATTGCAAAGTATGAGATATAATAGGTAAATAACTAAGGAATCACATAGCTAGGTTTACAATTTAAAGATGACTACATGTTTATTATCACCATGAAAGCAACACAGGCCGCATTCCAAATTTCAAGTATTAAACGCCGCAATGAAAAGATCACCAACCAATACTTGCTCTGAGTTTCACTCAACTGATTAACATGAAAGTCTTAAACATAAATCAACTTGGAACCTCAACCGCCATTATCATTTGATCCAACTATTCGAACAACCAAAAAAAACTTCATCCATTCGAATCACTATCCAATGGTCAATGAGAATCCCTTAGAAAACACGCGGCGAATAGTCGAACAGTAGGAACTCCGAAAGCCGGGTGAAGTTTTAAATCAAACACAACAAACTAGGGAACTTCTACGAGAGCCCGTATGGAAATAACGTCCTTAGCGAGGCATTCAGTCCCCATACATTGCCTTCTAGGATCTTTGAGAATATCGAATGAATGCGAAATGAGGTTTTATTGCTTCGTGCATAGGACGAGTGTTTCTTCGGAGGGGTAATCAATGTTTGTAATGGGGTATGATATGGTTACAGATGTCGTGTTTGCTCGAGTAACAGAATAAATTTAAAACCTACTTTGAGTGCAAAATTTTTAAATTTTTTCTAGCAATTTTCGCATGTTATGATATTATATGTTATGAGGCACACTAAACTGGACCACATGGTTGATTCGTTAACGTTACAAACCGTTACGTTCGATTGGGTTTCACAGTTGGATTTGGTCATCTACGATTGACCATATCGTGAAATTGGTTGGCCAACTAGTTGACATTCAGCGATTTGCGCGAGACGCGTGAACAGAATGCCATTACAACATTTAACAATACAAAAAAGCAAAGCTTATTTTATAGAACGGCATGTTGTTAAGCATGCAGATTCTTATTCTTTCAATCCAAAAAAGATTGTTGAGAAACCTTTATTATTATATGTTGAACGTGTCACTGTATAGTGCGCTATGTGGTCTCTCGGCTGGAAATGCGGTTACTGTTAGTGGATTACGCTATCTAGAGAGGTAAACAACTCAATTTTGGCCTATTATTGATGATATGGATATCACAAACATGTAGTTTCAATAAGATGGTAACGTGCCACAAGTCACACAGCAACAGAAACAATTCATTTATTGTAAACCAAATTTCCCGATTGCATAACTTCACGTAATTCAGCTGTTGAGTGGCTGGCTCGATCATTTGATTTAACACCAGTTGATTATTTTTTGTGGGTTTATGTTAAAGACATAGCCTATACAGAGCCAATCAAATCGATTTCAGCGTTAAAAATAAAAATTCATGACGTGGTTAATCACGTTAACGAAATAGACCTCCCATTTTGCCAAAAAGTGATTAAAAGTTTTGATGAAAGAATTTATATGTGTAACCGCACCTCTGTTGATTGCGATAGTAAATAAAACAAAACCAAGTGGAATATTTAATTCAATTTTAATAGTTATCAGAGTTCAAACGGAGTAATGTACCTACCCGGCAAGAATTGAACTCAACCCCGGGGGAAATCTTTTCACACCCCGAATTTCTTCCACATATTCATACAACGCGTTTTTACATTATTTTATTAAAGCGTTAACTGTCGTTCATAGGTGTGGTTTGCAAAGAAATACTTTTATTTTTAAGTTCATTTGTTACGTTCACTAATTAGCATACAAATTGAGGAGTAGCGATAAGGTCATTTACTTCTGTCTTTTTGATTAGGAAAATGAATTAATTATACAGTACATCGACTGTCAGCCGACGCCGAGCTGCCGCGCACATGTTTCATAGATAACCAGCGCATACTACATAGTGTTAAAACAAGACACGTTCATGGCGTGATAGCGTCTTCAAATTTATAAAAATATTCCAATAATTTTTGGCCTTTTTTACTCAAGTTTATTTAAAAAGATAGAATCGTTTTTATACGAGCTGGAGACGGCATTTGCGAAGACTAAGAAATGGATGTCGTCATCAAAGACAGCACCAAGTCAGGCACCGAGATACCTGCAAGGTTGAAAGACGATCGGTAATGAAAGCGACAAACTGTTTCAGTAAAATATTACTAAACTTTAGAGTTCAACATGAACAAGAGGACATTAGCTTGCTTCATCGTTTCCTATAGTCACATATAAAATCATATGTAAGTAAAATTATTTTATAGTAACAATATGCAGACTTGTGTTTCCCTGCATCCTACGAAAGAAGCACAAATATTTTTCAGACTAATATAATCCCGAACCGACTCAAGTAAGACGCTATGGAAAAATAACAAGTCAGGCTTATGCAGAGTTTCATGTGCTTTCGTTGCCGGTTAGTTCCATGTATAAATAGCATTTTGAGCAACTTAAAACAAGCTGGCATTTATACAACAAACATTCAAACAGTTTCCCTGACATGTAAAAATATACAGTTAAAACAATTAAATTACCAAACATAGTGTTTAATAGGAAATCTGACTCGTTGCTTACTTAGGCGCATCGCCAGGATTTGCCATTCATATTTCTAAAAGCCTTTTTCTAGTTTTAATAATTCTTAACTCAAAGTCAAGAAATAAGATATTATAGATTTTTCACACCTATACAAACTAGGTAGGTAGTTAACTAGTGAGTTGACCTGCGTCAGAAATATAGGCACTTCGTCTAACAAAGTACGCTTGAAGCCTTTTCGTGAACTTTGTATTATATTCATACCTCATTAATACAAAATTTACCCAACAATCAGCCAAGTCGATAGAGGTAACTTAGGGTTTCGATTCCCTTGTCTTATTGAAAATGTATGTAATGCCATCCGTGGAAACAGGTTTATTACTTTATTTTGAATGGTAGCAATAAAGTAAAACTAGGTCGTTTATGAGGTTTGTAACTAGTAAATATTTTGATTTGAATCACTAGAGCTTACAAGGTTACCCATTAATACAGAATCGATAATATTAAAAAATTATAATTATTGAATAAAAATTGACGATTTACCTATAAATCATGTTTTAAAAAAAAATAAAGGTATATTTTTTACTGGTAGACAGTTTACACAAAATCTAATGTAACACATTTTTATTTTTCACCAGTTCTGTCCACAGAAATATAAAATTAAGAACACACCTAACACAATCAAAAGTCGCCGCAAAACGGGAGTTTTTAAATTTGACTTAAAAAAGTAATAATAGCTCACGCGAGAGCGCTTGCGAGCCGCAAACAAAGGACTTGGCTTTATAATGGACTTTTGCAGAATTCCTAACTCGTTTTTGGTAATGGAAAAACATCGTTGTGGACCGGTACATACTAAACCGGAAAACCATAGAAATACGAACTGATAATCGGGAATTTCTGCGCTACCAATTGATAGGTATTTATTGTTTGAAACTCTATTTCAAGTTGCGAACAAACGAAGTAGTTTTGTAACGACGTGATGTCATACTAAAATTCTAATAAAGAAAATGCCAATGAAATATTAGGTCATTACATATGAAATTGGCGTTTT
Source organism: Marasmarcha lunaedactyla (assembly GCA_923062675.1). NCBI lineage: Eukaryota > Metazoa > Arthropoda > Insecta > Lepidoptera > Pterophoridae > Marasmarcha > Marasmarcha lunaedactyla. The sequence goes on from OV281341.1 coordinate 21,590,584, forward strand.
CTGAGGGAGGAACATAAAGTCAATTTGAAAAAAATATAATATGTTTATTTAATCAAAGTATGTACCATTGCTATATATGCACTTTTGCTATCTAATGGGTAGTTCATTGATCCCTTTACTAAAAAAAACATTTGGACGGGAATCAATAAAATCTTTGAAGGCGCTTTGGACTGCCCCATCAGAGATGAATTTTTTCCCTGCCAGAAGGTATCTAAATTTCTAAAAAAATGGTAATCTGTTGGAGCAAGGTCCGAGGTGTATGGTGGATGTCTTAGACATTCCAAATAAAGCTCCTCTAATTTGGTAGCCGTCTGTTGTGCAGTGTGTGCTCTAGCGTTGTCCTGAAGCAGCAATAGCCTAGAGCGATTGACCAGCCTCGGTTGCTTAGCAGCTAGCTTTTCCATCATGGTTTGCAGTTGCTGACTATAGACATCTGCCGTAATCGTCTGGCTAGATTTAAGAAAGCTGTAGTGAACGACAACGGCACTAGTCCACCAAAAACTGACAATTAACTTTTTTTGAGTAAATTTTCGGTTGGGACACGATTTGGCTGGTTTGCCAGGGTTAAACCATTGCGATGAGCATTTCCGACTGTCATACAGGATCTACTCTTCATCGCAGGTAATGATTCGATTTAAAATCCTTTTATTATTGTGCCGGTTGAGTAATGTAACGCAGCAGTCGACGCGCGTTTATCAACTTTGGTCTCCGGCCGTCCACAGTGCTTATTCTGCAGGTTGAAATTACCAGAACGAAAACGTCGGAACCAAAAACGCAATGTTTTCTCATTTGCGACACCGCTGCCATACACAGCATTATTACTTCGACCCGTTTCTGCAGCTCTGGTGCCACGGTGGAACTAGGTGGATATTTCAAGTGTTCCATTTTGTAGACTAAGTGACGCAAAGAAAAAACCAACGAGTTACGGTTTTCGAAACACAAATGCGTGAGTGAGCTGTATACATTTGAAATTTGAATTCTTAACCAAGGAGGTGATAATACAGATCAAAGTGGCCAGTGCGACAAAACGACAATTTCATATGTAAGGACCTAATACATTACATTTTTAACCTGTCTTAAAAAATAATCTAAATAAAACTTCCATTGGTAACTACCACGGCAGTTGGCTCAAAAATACCTCATAAGTCGTTGTTTTGCATGATGGTTTGGTTTCTCACATGTCAATAAAGCAAACTACTTTATCTATACTTAGCTTTCAAAAATATATTTTAAAATTATTTATAAATACCACGAATGCCTAAATAATCAACGGATGTACATAATTGGTGCCATAGAAAAAAATAGAACTATTTGGAATTACTTATGATGATTATTCTTCAATAATATTTTGATTCAAAACCTTTATGAATGAATTGAATATTAATTTTAATAACAGCTTACGACGATTACAATGATATTTTAGACGATGACCGTCTAACATTTGAGAACTTTTTAAAACAATTAAAACTTTTAAGAATCAAATCACGTAAAAACCTACTTGGTGCGTATATAAACCCATCTATTATTCATACCTTGTGATGAATGCACCATCAATAAAAGGAGTAATATGCAATTTCATAACACCTTTCGTATCTATTATATTTTTATATTTAATTCTAACATATTGTTCTAAATGTTGCCGTGCGACATTTGGAACTGAAGATATAAAAACTTCAGTTTTATTATATCTACAAATGGTATAGATTTATCACCTGAGTCGTAAAATAATGCATGAGCGCCCGTAAAAATTGGTGAGTGCATGCAATTCACTTTCACCGTGAGAGTGCACGTGATTGCCGAGGATCTTTCAGTTAGTTAATTGTGAGAATTCCGGGACTCGAATGGCTCTTCGAAATTGGGTATTGTAGGGTTGATCAGAATGAAGAAGACAAGATATTTGTGTGTTATTAGTTATTATTAAGCACTTATTAAGGTTATTAGTGCTTTTTTTTCTATATTTTTGGACGATTGGAAACATAATTGTCTTTTCACCTTTTGTTACGATTAATTCATATAAGGCAGGCTATCTAGTATTTACAAATGTTAATTTACTTTCATAAAAATGATTCTTGCAATTCATATCGACGGTACAAACATATAGCCTTCTTGTAACATTTCGATTTCTTCGTTTCACATTCTAGATGCGTGACATTGTTGTAGAGATGGGGCTGCTGGTGGTTCCACATGTGACAGAAACTGTGCAGTAAAAGGTTGATCAAGAGTCGGTATGTTTATATGAATATTAATCTAAAATATTTTTTTAAAGGTTATTTGTGAATTCCTTTCAAATATTCTTCAACTCTTTCAAACTGTAATGTTGACTGATGATACATCTTTACATAAAGATGCAAATGGTTTTTTCTAGTAGCTGAGCTTAATATGAGAAACGTGAGTCTAATAGATTACAGATAGTTGTCTTTTAAATAAAACTATATAGTATCGACAGAACACAGTTTTATAAGAAATATATAAAAATTTTATATAAGTATTGTACTTTCCATATTCAAGAAACAAACACAAAATTTTCTTGCAAAAAAAACAATTCATGCATAAGCGTAAAATATTAGCTCAATCTAGAAGAGACCACTTTTATTTCTTTACTTGATCAAGATTACTTACAATGTAGTAACGTTTTAAGCATTAACATTGTCGAGAGATTATTAATTTCACATTTATAAATTAATATCCTTTTATTATTTACAAAATATTGTACCCAAATAATTCATTCCCAAATTTCACAATTCAATGCAGTGCTGCATTCAACCGATACAACCAATAAACAACTAAAATACCTATGAAAATCATCAACTTTGGGATATAATATTTACGTAACTCATTGATCTTAAATCATCAAATTAATATCATTAATACAGTTTAAATATACCCTCTTTACACAATAACGCGTGAGGGGGGTCGTGAGTGGTAGACACGGGTTATTTTGTTGTCATAAAATCCCATGAAAATAACCGAATCATGCCCCATACTGTGTAAGTAGGGCTATTTGAATATTATAACGGATTAAAAAGGTGCATGCATAAAACTACATCTGACTTAATAAATTAACTAACCATATTTTCGTAACAACAAATATCCAGGTCTAATATCGTAATTGGGCTTGGATTAGCCCTGACGTTTCAACTAAAAACGAGGTAGAAATGATCATGTCGTCCAGAAGACAGATTTTCAATGATGTCTCTGTGATCAACTGGATTTACAAAGCCGATTCGAATACCACGGTGATTGCATCAATGATAATGAGTACGCTATGTCATAAAATCCCATGAAAATAACCGAATCATGCCCCATACTGTGTAAGTAGGGCTATTTGAATATTATAACGGATTAAAAAGGTGCATGCATAAAACTACATCTGACTTAATAAATTAACTAACCATATTTTCGTAACAACAAATATCCAGGTCTAATATCGTAATTGGGCTTGGATTAGCCCTGACGTTTCAACTAAAAACGAGGTAGAAATGATCATGTCGTCCAGAAGACAGATTTTCAATGATGTCTCTGTGATCAACTGGATTTACAAAGCCGATTCGAATACCACGGTGATTGCATCAATGATAATGAGTACGCTAACAGGTCTGTAGAAAATGTCCAAATTATCGGGTTCGAGTTTTTTAACCCACAACCTACAATACGAACTCAAAAAACTTCAGACGCAGCCCTCAATTTTATAGAAAACAGACGTACAATCGTTTGAAGGCGTTGGAAGATGACATACGCCGTTTTAACACAGATCGTGATAAGGAGGATCAAGTCTGAAACACCGACGTCCGCATAGTAACGTCCAAGCCCGAGATTCTGATTGAAATCGAGAAATTCAAAGGACAGTTATATACAACACAGGTACCTGATAGCAGTACGGCTAAAGATCTTAGAGTCAAACTAACCAGGCACTATATCAAGATATCCCAGAAGTCAGCCTGTACGAGATCAGTAACAGCACAAAAATAAGAAGGTAGAATCACAGCTGAGCTGAAGCTTTTTAAATCCGCCCTCACCGAGTAAAAAGCGCTGCAGGCATAGCATAGGAGCGTAGTGATATTATTCTTCATAAAGGGCGACAAGACTTGAAGAAATTAAGACCCGTATCACTTCTCAGCAATGTATACTAGTTATTTTCGGGAGTCATCTCCAATCGTCTCGCACACAGGTTCGACGGATTCCAGCCTCCCGAACAAGCCGGATTCTGAAAATATTTTAGCACCATTGACCACATACATACGCTGCGACAGGTTATACAGAAGACCGAGGAGTACAACCAGCCAATATGCTTGGCGTTTTTGGACTATGAGAAAGCCTTCGATTCAATCGAGACCAGTCCCTCCAGCGTTGCCAAATTGACAATCGATACATCGTAGCACGGAAGACTTTATCCGAAAACGCGACTATGTCAATCCGTCTCCAGAATTAGATTTCGAAGCCCATCCGACTGCAGCGATGTGCCAGGCAAAGTGACGTCATATTATCGAACCTATTGAACGCTGAAACGTAGGACGTCTTCAAGCTTCTAGACTGGACTAGGCATCAACGGCGAGTACATCTCTCACCTTCGATTCGCTGACGATATCGTAGTTATGGCTAAGCCCCATAAAAGACTTGAGTAACATGCTCGATGACCTCCATAGAGCATCCGAACGAGTGAGTCTTAAGATAAACATGGTTAAGAAAAAGGTTATGTCTAGTGTCCATGACATACCTGTAAAAGTATCGTTAAAGTTGGGTACTCCTCTCGAAATTGTTAATCAGTATGTATACCTCGATTAAAAGATCCAGTAAGGTAGGATCCAACTTCGAGGAAAAGGCTAATCGTCCAATTTGACTTGGCTGGGCAACATTTGGGAAGCTAGGAAACATCTTCCCGTCCAAAATACCGCAGTGTTTATAAACAAAGATGCTCGATCAATATGTGTTGCCAGCGATGACTTACGCCACAGAGACGTAGTCGTTGACTATGCTCAGAGCCGCTCAGAGAGAAATGGAAAGGGCTTTGCTCGGAGTTTCACTGCGACATCGAATCAGAAATAAGGAAAACCGCAAACCCAAGTCACTGAGATAGCCCTAAGGATTGCAAGACTGAAGTGGCATTGACATTGGCAAGCAGGGCACATAGCTCGAAGAACAAATGGCCGTTGGGGCAGTAAAGTTCTTCAGTGGCGAACATGACCTGGAATACCAGATGAACAGACGTTTTGGTAAAAGTCGCTGGAAAGCAGTGTAGTTTAGTTTAGTAGTGGATGCGGGCCGCACAAGATCGAGTAAAAAGTTCCTTGGGGGGGCCTTTGTCCTGCAATGGACGTCAAAATTTTTCTTATTCGTCAAAAGATTTATTTCAAAAGTTTTGAGTTGTAAAAGTGACTTAAAACTAGTCCAAAGTAATTCATTTCAGGATAAATGAAATGGTCATTTAAAACTTATTCGACTGTTGTCGTATACTTTGTTTAGGTTATGCAGCTTTATTTTGTTAGCTTTAATGTTTTTATGATTATTATTGAAGAAGTTATCCTGCAGCTTTAAGCCGAAGTTGGTGGGAAGGAAGTAAATTTACTGTCAAGAAACTAAACTTATTCAAGCTAAGACCGTTGATATGAAGATTTTTCAAGAAGATTGCAAGATCTTAATAAAATAGAGACTGATTTATACTTAACATGATATTAAATTACTCGATTTACCCACTTTTGTTATTGTTATAAAAACAGGGTTTCCATTGACTTTGTTATTTACGTTATGTAAATATCTTAGTTGTATTGACGCCTCTGGGGAGGTTTTAACGTTAAAAAAAAGGATTCAACAAATAACTTTACAGGCAGGTTTAATTTTGGAACACACAGTACACGAGTAAATCACCTAAAATATTTTTAAAAAATTTAATGAGTTAAATGTTTATTCCAAATTTACAAAATTGCCTAGATTTCTCAGGCAAAAGATTTTCTATAACTGCTTGGGCTTCTTTATGCGGCATCTAGAAACTTTCACTCTCACTACCAGATATTATGACACAAAGCAAAGGAAATTCACGCTTGTCTACTCCATTTTTACTCGTGTTTTCTACTTAATTTACGAAAGAGCCAAAGGGAACAAAGTCTGTACCACCAAGTCTTTTATTTTAACTAAGATGAAACATGTGGCTAGTATCACCTTACTGACTTCCAGATACAAACCTTATGTCTTTTGGCATCCAGATTCTCATCTTAAATTTAAAACAATAAAGCAGGGTAGAAATGGATTTTATATCTTTTTTCCTCCCGTTGAAGCAGTGCAGAAATGAATTTTCATTAATTTTTTCAGCCGCATATTTGTTCGGTGATAATGATTATTTTCATCCCCGTTTAAAAAAAAAGGATTAATCCGCTATTCGAGTTGGTTTAATGTAAAAACAATAAAAAGATACGGGGAAAAATATATATATTATTTAAATTTTTTTTAATGTAACTTTTCGTAGTATCAAAATCAGCCAGAAACAAATAATACAAAGAGATATTATTATACAATATTACATACAAAATACGATAAGACTTTTCCACGACCATATGATTCATATTTTAATGCTGTCTAAACGTTATTAACCTTTTGATTTCGTCGCTTCAATTTAATTTTGCTACTCAATTATCTTATAGATAATTGTTCTTATCTCGTTCACCCACAAAGATATCACCAATATCGACAAGAATCCACCTCTCTAGAATCAGACTGAGCATTCCACGACTGAGGTAGCTGGTGGCATCCAGGAACAACATCTTGTGCAGCCAGAACTGAAGCCCAGAGCCGAAGAACACTCGCTGGGCGCCGCCATCTAAACAGCCGTGGTCTTGGCCGACGGCCGTCAAAGTTGTTTGTTGTTCTAGGGAATTAAATGTTTTATGTACTAATAGGATTAGAATAAAATGGTAAAGTTTTATATGTTAAATTAGCAAAGTACTAACATAAATATAGATACCTATATATTGTTACAGTGGGAACTGATTCTTAAAATTATTTTACTCAAACATTAATTTTGCTTGTAACTTGCATACTATGTTAATTTTGTTGGAAAATGCTTAACCTACTTAGTAAGTATGTAACTGTAACAGAGTTGGCCTTCTAACAACGTAAAACTTCTTTGTATACGCTTCATCGGCAGCTTTTTTGTTATTTTAAACTGAGGCGTAGAATATCACCATAACGAATACTTAGACATTGCCAGACATTATTTTCAGTTTTATTTATATTTTTGCTAGCGACAGGCAAACCATACTTCATTAATTGATTAATTCTACGATGTAACCCTAAAATCAAGAATTGTCGGAACCCCAATGCATCTAGGGTTTTTTTTTTATATATTCCTAAAATTTTATGTTTGTCTGTTTATGGTAATTTTGGTGTGTTGGTGTGTTAAAATCTCATAAGTATTTTCTAAGTTACAATAAATAAGTGTATAGTTGTATTTTCGTAATCGTTTTTTATTCTTATCTCTAGGTCACTAACGTTCTTATTCCGAATGTACCCAAACCCGCAATCACATCGAAACAAGTATCTAGAGATCATAGTTACATTTTTTCATGCGAGAATCGAGAATATAACCAGTTATTTCCTAATGCACAACAAAACACGGCGCATCACTGACAATACAGTTAAACTACAAGTATTAAAATAAAATCAAAGAGTTTGTGACTTACAAGAGTAAATACATATTAGTCAATCTATGATGCAATTTCAGAATAGCATACACTTAATGCAATGCCACTTAAACAAAAGTAATGACCAAAAAATTTCCCTTAGATTATATAAGATGATATAAGATTTAGAGAGTACGTACAACAGCATGTAACGCAAGATATCTTGACATTAAACTATAATTTGCACAAGACAGTTCCACGGAAACTGCTATGTGAGAGGGGAAATGAAATGTCAGAACCTTTCCTAAGTAAATGAACAAGGACTTTCTAGAAGTCCTATTGCATATGCATCCGGTTGATTATCCTTAAATATCAAATAGTTGAATGTTTTTGAGGCAATGTTATTATCACCTCTAACTTCTTAAAAGCTTTTTCATAATATTTAATACAGTTACCTACCTACGTTCTCATAAATTCCAATAAACGATTGAAGCATTTGATTTCAAAGGTGTGCCAGCAGAGTTTTACGGAATTAGTGAACTAGTTATGAACTGGAACAATTTTCTACCCGACAAGCAATTTTATATAAATATAATAAACCACTATATTGAATCACTGTTTCTTGATGTCATCAGCATAAAATAAATTTTTTTTTTTAATTATTTAAATTTAAAAAATCATAAATGTATGGCTTATGCCCTGTAGAAACAAGCCATTGAATGTAGCTACAATAAGCAAAACACACAAAATGACAAAGGACTGATTACATTTTTGTGCCTACATTACGCGTTATAAGATTCGTTCAAAACCTTTACCAATACCAAGGGTTTTTGTTAACTGTACGGTTCGATTTAAATGCTTTCGAGACATTTGTCACAAATATTTTTCAGAATGGTGAGCATTATCTGTGACGTACTTGAGACGACTTTCTTTTGTTTTCGTGATAAGCTGTTTCGGAGAATTTCTACCAAAGAACATTCTGTTCCAAATTGCTGATACGAATTGATTCTATTGTCGCCTTTTGTTTTTAAAGATGTTTATCTAATGTTTCATTTAATATGTTATCATAAAGAGGGGATTTAAGCCTACGCATTGTCGGAGTCTTTGGTGTAGACATGGATAATAAGAGTAACTGTGCTTTTATGTCATTTGTTAACAAAGGATAACAAAAATAAACGTACGCGTAGGCGAATTTTTTGTCGCACAATTTTTTGGATAAATAAAGAAATATAAATAGAAAAATTTTAACTTGAATGAATATTATTTCTTTTTTAAAGAAACGTAGGTTTATTGGTCTTTCAGAATTCTAAAAAAATTATGTTAAAATTAGAAACGAATTTATGTAAGCTCAAAGGCAAAGAATTTATAGCAAAAGAATAATCCTCCAATTTCATATTTGTAATAGTTTTAAATATACGCCTATCAATAATACACAACAAAATACAAAGCACGCTAGGTTCATCTCCGCTTCATCGAACACAATGATGAAAATGCCAGTGTTTACGATTGCGGAAATTAAAATATTGCAAAGTACGGCGTCAGAATACTACATTTTACATTTATGTCATTGGGAACATCGTAACGAGTTGAATTACGTTTTCTGCCATCAGTGGCTGTGAAATTTTAATAGGACATTCGGGTACAGCCAGATTTTATTTCTTATGTGTCAGAATTGTAGATAACTTATTTTTTTTTATTTAGGAATAATCCTATTCTGTATAAAAATGCCATTTCATTCTTTAATGTACTCATTCTTCCTCAAAGCCCAAGCGACAGGTTCGTATGTGGGTCTGAATACCGTCCAATGGTCACTGGGCAGCGAAGTATCCCGTCATTTGATAAAAAACAAACTGCAAATTTTCGTTTGACAAAATTATTATTCATAAGTTCATCTTTGTACAAACGAATGGTTCTATAAATAATTCATTTGACAAAACTATTACGAGACAAAGTTTTTTTCTTCAAAACATTACTTTAAACAACGCAAGGCATAAAAACCTTTGACAAAATGCATTGTTTGCAATACCTTAATTTACCCAAAACTGTGAAATCGTTTGTATATACATAAATAATTTAAGAAGCAGTTTTTCATTTCAAACATTAAGTAGGTACTTTAAATTCAGTTTATGTTTCTAATAACTGTGGTATAATTTGATTCAACATCCAGAATTATAGGGGATCCCTTGATTTGCCGACAAACTTTTCAACGAATTTCAAATCCTCGAAAACGATACATCGAACAATTAGTTCAAGTATTTTCAATTACTGTATTTTCATTTCAAGTTTTTTTTTTATTCGTTGAAATACGGTTCATGTAAAATTGTTTCATCGATTCATAACTTCGTGGAAATTTTAAATCACAGAACACAATGTAAATCCAAAATTAGGCGCGACGACGAGCGTAGCGAGGAGGAGCAGTTAGGTTGTATGTAGGTCACACGTGCGCGAGCAGAGCGAGCGAAGCGAGCGTGGTGCCGCAGCACCCTGCGAAGCGCCATAAGCGAAATTGAATGAATTTAGGTATTAAAAATAAATTACATGAAATAATAATCTATGAAACGAACTTCGGCGATATAATCATTAATGTTATATCGCCGTAATAATATTGCAGTTAGTAGTTTGTCAACAGTAATAATTATAAAATACCCATTTATTAACCAAAATTTTGTCAAATTGCGACTTTGAAAAACAAATACTTTGGTAATTTAAAAAATTGATAACTGACAGTTTTACAAAATACAAATTTGAAATGTTGAATATTTAAAAAATATAAAAATGATCATTTGTCATACGTTTTTTGTAAAACATTAGAAAACCGGGCAGCGTCCCCAGGCGGTTTCCCCGGCTCGGGCTGGGCTGAGCACGGGGGATGCAGGGTTTAGCGTTGCTTATAATTTTTACTCAATAAGAAATCTATGGCACTAGCTCGTCTTTGAGTGACTCTAGGAATCATCTTTGCTTAAACAACAAATCGCTTGTTAGTCTTAGCGGTCTGCTCACGATATGAGAATATATTTTACGCATTTTTTTTTGTATGGTGTTAACTTCTTCACATTTTTTAAATTTGGAATAAATTACTAAAACAATGTTTGCTCTTCAAAAAACATGTTACAACACCTCCAAAGATAGAAAATAATTAAAACATAATATGACCGAGAGCGCTTGTCAGAAAATAACAATTGTAGGAAATTTTTACTAAGAAATGTATTAACAATATACTTTATATTTACTGAATTTTTTCAACAATGGTAGATCACTGGTGTTCACTAACTTATGAAATAGTTATAAGAGCCGCCTAGAATCAACGAAAATTTAGACATATTTTGGAAATTACTTAAAGAAAAGAAAGTAATGGAGCTTAGTCATGTTTGGTATGACGAGTGTTGATTATTGTTCACAAAGAACCAACAATATTTATTAATTACTTATTACATTAAAGCTTAATCTGACCTAAACATTTCCTGATACCTATTGATTTTATAACCATAAGACTCAAGCTGATAATACTTTGTGAAAATGAGCGTTGGCTATGATAAGCAAGTTTTGATATAAATAAATAAAAGTCATGCTGGAACCACTACTAACGGCAACTAGTAATAGGGGTGTAATAAAATGATAAAGCTCAATATGATATCACCAGTAACTAATATCGCGGAATTATTAAGATATTTGCACGTTACAGTCAGTCCACATAGATACATTTGACGGCCGAGTGGCGTAGTAGGTAGGAGCCCTACCTACTACGACGGAATCCCAGGTTCGAGTCCTGGCTGGGGCATTCATTTGAGTGATGAACACAAACGTTTGTTGTCGGGTCATGGTTGTTATATTCATATATTTATGTTTATTTTGGCCTCCCAGTTCGATGTATGGTCATCCATAGTTCAAGCTCCGCTTACTTCTAAGGGCATACAGTTGGTGTGTTAAAAAAAACCTTATAAGAAAGGGCTAAATAGGAATGAGTGACAATAGGATGATTGATATAGTGGACAGAAACGCGAGTGCGTCAATTATATTACTATTGAAGATAAATTGATTTGTATGCGCTGCACACTTGAAGGTACTCAGGCTTCGTACACAATCGCTGTTTAAGGTTTGATTGGTTGGTTCATAGATGAACGCGAGGATAGTCGCACTTAAAATTAAATTGTATTATTTTACATGTTTTAATAAAACCTTCATTGTTACATGTAACCTTCATTACGTCATTGTTACATTTCAAAAGCAAGTTCAGAACAAACTGGTTCTACTGGGTTTAATACTGAGCGGGTTCAGTGAATATTGACAAAATCGGCAACTATTCTTTCAAAACAGCCGAAGTTATATTACTTGATGATGCTATTTGTTTTATAAGAACAGACAGATTTTTTTTATGATTTATAAATCACCAGATAAACACACCAACTATATGGCCCTAAAGTGAGCAGAGCTTCTGTTATGGATGACCATACAGTTAACTGGGGGGGACTCAGAATAAACATACATATATAAATATAAACAATCATGACCCGAGAAGAAAGATCTGTGTTCATCTCACAAATGATTGCCCCGACCAGATCTCGAACCTGGCACCTCCAGCGTATTAGGCAGAGCTACCACCCACTAAGCGACTCGGCCGTCAAATTATCCTCTACTGCCTATAATTATAAAAGTATACGATTATCCTACAAACGTTAGACAAAGTTATTCCAGAGTGTCACGCTAGTCGCGTTCTAAATAGACCTATGATGTAAATTACTTAATATTTAAGAACGAAGAAAGGAAACTAATGTTTAGTACAAATACAATTTTAATATAAACTATATAAAACTAAAAATTACATAATATTAAAACTCGATTTAATAGGGGAGTGGTTCATTCAAATGGTCAGGAACCGATTGCACAAAATGAAATTGTGTCACTGTCACTGTGCTGTGGGTAGTGCAGCTCGCAGAGGTTCCAGCCGGTTAGGGTAGTAGTCCGGTGGCTCAGGGTAGCCGAGGGAAGGCAGCCAGACGATAGTCAGCGATCCAAAGGCAGAATAGGGTAGCGGTGGTCCCCAGAACTGGGGATAATTTACACACTTACTTAAACTTTAGTTATAGTATCAACACTAAATTTTTAACAAATTTTAAAACAAAAGATAGAAAGACACGAGCTGCTGACCCGTGCGTTCTCAACGCTCCTCGCTCGGTAATGCTCGGGCCCTCTCGTAAATTCCGTAGGCAGCTCGCCGTACCGGTGCGGCCACGCATCACGAGCGTGATCGCGTGATCCCATTGTAGGTATTGTAGTACTCTCGACAATATATGGATAATTTTGAAGTGCGTTTATAGTAAATTAATTCTATTTAAATATATGTATATAGTAATACATAGGTTTAGTGTAAGGAAAATTAATTATTTAGTTAAGAAATTTAGGATTATTAACGAACCGTTACAAGAGTCAATTCAAAAAACAAAATTTTCCTAATAAATAAAGAATGAGAAACTTCTACAGATAGCAAGCACCAACAATGTGAAATGTCAAAACGGTATCATAACTTTAGAAAATGCAATTATTTGCATGAATATTCAAATCGACTTCGCCGGCAAAAGTTGAACTTACAGCATTATTCCTTTGTTTTCCTCAACGTATACCGTATGCTCTCAATTCTAAGCTGTAATAGGTACTTAGAAAAAATACCATTATTGTAAATAGGCATTAAAAGATAGATTTTGTTAAAGGATTTTGTTTCCTTTTATTCCTAAACTAGCACGTATGTTGTGTATTTGTGCATGTGTTTCGTTATTTTTACTAACTCGAAAAAATATAGATGGATTGATAGACCTGGGAAAACAAACAACCGTAAATATAATCACATTCCCAACCCATTTCTGTGGCCCTTATGTGGCACTTAAACTTAACTTATGCTGCCCGAGGTAAACATTAAGCTGTTTTTGTTTTTCTTTAAAAAATTACTATTGGGAAATAGGTTAGCATTATGCGGAGTTCATATGAGGGTAGTATCGCGGCTCTATTGTAGGGCGGAATTGTGTGGCGTGGTCTAAAGAGTCTATTGTGTCCGCGACCCATCCTGCCACTAGACGCCTCTTTGCCGTGTTTGCTCACTAGGCATTGATTCAACTTCAACATCACAATGCGCATTGTCATTTAAATTGAAGGATAATTTCGAGTAATGAAGTTTTGCAAAGGAATGTTTTTCTATAAACGTGCATTAATTACTTTCATATTGTGATAGGACTGTCGCTACTGAGGTCTATATTTGCTTACGTTATTCATTATATATTTCACGTGATTATTCGATTTGAACAATTGATTGATTGTATAATTGGTGCTGTAACTAATTCAATAGGGTGTGACTAGAACCGAATATAGAGTTAAAACTAGTGACGATATTTGTTACCTACTGTTTTTGGTTCTCTTAAGAAGTGCCGCAACTTTTCTTTTTTTTTTCAAAGGTATTTTACCGTCTTTTATGTCAGGAAGACAGGTTACAAATGCGTAGCTAATAAACAACATAAATAATAGCATTCAACGTATATAGGATGTATTTGTTAATGTAAGTTTCAGAGTCATTAATTTGAATTAGAACGAGGCTGACCTAGTTTTTGGTTTTGGTAACCTTTTGTTCCATTAATTTTGCAGTCTGATCCTAAATCAGAACTATGTAATTAAATTTATATTTAACACATACCTGTTTATACATAATTATAAATAAATGGTAGGTTTACATAAAATAAAAAAAACATTGAAAACTCCGTTAACCTAAATTCCTATAATGACTGTCCAACGATTTTATTTTATTGGACTACTCGATATTATCAGCCAAGAATACCGATCCAAAACGACAAGTGGCTAAAGTTGATTGGCAATATTGAAAATTGAACTGTCCAAACATTTAGTTTGGTCGCTTTACAAGCCTGGGAATAAAGCGGACGGATATTCTGAGAACTTACGTTTTTACCTTAGAAAACGATCAGGTCATCGGTAGAAAATTCTAGGGAAAGGGGAAAGTATCGAGACGCGAGCGTTCATTTTGCTCCGTTTGAGGCGGATTCCAATTTGGCATTCGAGGGTCACTTGACCCGCCGACTTGCAAAAAGCCTTTACCTAGTTCAGTCTAATGCAACTGCACTTGTTGCCAAGCTGGGACTGAAATTAGAATAAAACAGTGTAGTTACAATAAAGAAAACTGGGAACTAAACACCAGGCCTCATAAAGTATTTGATAGTTTGAAAACCACTTCAATATAACGTTCAAAACATACAAGTTCAAAAACTGCGACTTCAAGCTCTAATGGCACCGCACATTTACAGCAAGCATGTTAATCAGGCCTTTAATACAATGGGTTTAAGGTCGAAAACCGAGGTTGTTTCAGACGACAATTAGCCAAAGTACTGTAGGCAAGTAACTTAACTATACTATTTCCCACGCTCTTTCTAATTTTTATTAATGATCTGTGCAACATCTCTCTACCATTTGGCAAAATTATAACCTTTGCAGATGATACCGTGCTGATCTTCCACGGTAAAACTTGGAACCAAGTTTACGGATATGCCCAGTCCGGTTTTAGTGCAGTGTACTCCTGGCTTCTTGATAGTGCCCTGACGCTTAATGTTGAAAAAACTAAATACATCCCTTTTTCCATAACTAATATCAACTTAGCAACACATGACAACTACTCTATTACTGCCCATTCCTGTTTGTCCAATCAATCATGCTCCTGTAAACCACTAACCTTGGCTTTCAGCATTAAGTATCTAGGTATTATTATAGATAACAATCTAAGCTTCAACCAACATATTGACTTGCTCTCGGCCAGGATCCGTAAATTAATTTATATCTTTAGAAATCTACGGCATTCTGCTGACTTTAACGTAATCAAAATGGTTTACTTATCGCTGTGCCAATCAGTTATTTCTTACTGTATTACATCATGGGGAGGGTCGGACAAAACTAAATTGATCAGTTTAGAAAGAGCGCAAAGAACCGTTTTAAAAGTGAGTCTGTTCTTGCCTTTTCGATTCCCCACTAAAAATCTTTACTCTCGTTTCGATGTTTTATCCGTAAGACAGCTTTTCATCCTCTTCACTATTCTAAAACAGCACTCTTTGCTGAAATTTGACCCCTCTGCCAAAGTGAATAAACGGCACAAACACTCAGTCTGTCATTCCATTAAATTGTGGTCCACTGCCATGTCGGGTAAATTTTTTGGATTCTTAGGAGGATATTTATATAACAAAATTAATAAAGAGATTGATATATATCCCCTTACAAAAAATGAATGTAAAAAAAAGGTAACTGCCTGGTTGAAAAAGCTCGACTATGCTCAGACTGAGGATCTATTCAAGATTTTATCGTGATTGCTCATAGATACGAGTATGCACACACGCACACATATATACACATACGCATGCGTACTATTCACTAAGACACACACACACACACACGCATATACATACACGCAGTTGCGCGCACATACACACACGCACATACCACACATACATATATAACATATACCTTATTTTTAATATAAACCTTATTATAAATTATAGTACCATCACATATCACACTATTTACCATGTTATCCACCTAGGCCAGAGTTGGAGAGGCTGGTAATCTGTCATACAGGTCTCCTAGTACAGACACCAGTCTCTCACATAGACTTATTTTTGCAATGTACTTTCTAAATTTCGTTATAGTAAACATAAAATGTACTTTATTCTGTGTGAGAGAAGAAACAATAAATCAATTATTATTTCCATTTCTTCATTTTCTCGATGAGAGTTCTAATTTGATATAATGTAGCGTTGTGACCAAATAAGTAATAATATCGATCGCATATATTATATTTTGAACAAAGCCAAATACAACAAAAACATTCAAATATATTTTTTCAAGATGGGAACACTCAATGGCCCACCGCCATTTTGTGTTTGTTTTAATCTGTCACTCGCAACAAGACGGTCGTGCTAGTCACTACATTTCTGTTCGCTGAGTTTTTTCACATTATCCATACGTTACGTTGTGTATTTTGTGTTCCTCCGTGTTGATTGCTGCCCAGCTGTCAAATATCAAAATGCCGAAAGGATCTGTTCTGAAAAGGCAGGCGAGAGAACTGGTGATCAAGGTTCGTAATTACTTCGAAGCAGAGTATCAAAATAGTGGACCGCTATTACCACTGTCGCAAGTGTGAGAGCGTGTTGCGGCCGCATTAGGAATTAGTGGACCTACTGTTTTAAAAATTACTACCGAAGCTTACGGTACAAGGAAAATAAGCTTCGTACGCCGAAGAAAAAACGTCAACCACGTCGTGTGACATCGGTTGACAACTTCAACGCTGATGCTATTCGCCGTCATATATATGACTATTACTTGCGCAAAGAATTTCCAACACCTTAAAACTTGTTGTTTCTTTACGTGAATGTGGTTTGTTCCATGGCCAAAAATCGTCATTAAGCTCAGTTTTGAAAGAAATTGGATTTTCTTATAAAAAATGGGACAGACGTAAAATATTGATGGAGCGTCACGACGTTGCTATGGCTCGCTGTGATTTTTGAGCGAAGCCAAAAAGATATCAGATTGGTCAAATGTTATTTTCACTGACGTGACTTGGTTAAATGCAAACCACACAGTATCTAAGAACTGGACTGACGACACCGCCGCTTCCACTAGTTCAGTGCCAATGGGAAAAGGTGAACGCCTTGTCATATGCCATGCAGGGTCTACGAAAGGATTCGTGTCAGATGCTTTACTGGCCTTTAAATCCAAGAAAACAGTGGACTGCCACGAAGAAATGAACGCGGAGATTCACGACGGATGGTTTAAAGAAATGGTGCAATCTCTGGAAGAACCGTCCATAATTATTATGGACAACGCTACATATCACTCCAGACAAATTGATAAAATGCCGACGCAGGCCAATAAAAAACAAGAGATAATTGACTGGCTCCAACGTCATGGCGAAAATGTGGATAGTACTTTATTAAAAGTATAATTAGTGAATATTTTAAAATCGAAAAAAAGCCTCCCTAAAAGATATGTTATCGACGAAATAGCTGCCAAATGTGGTCATTGGGTTCTTCGACTTCCGCCGTATCATTGCCAGTACAATGCTATAGAACTAATATGGGCACAAATCAAAGGACACGCCGCTCGAAACAATACACATCCCCCTTTTACGGCAAACAAGATGTTAGATTTATTAAAAAATGCATGTACGGAAGTAACTGCCGTCAACTGGGAAAAAATTGTGAGGAGAACCTAAAACATTATAGCGTCGGGTTGGGAGATTCATGTGGCATTCGATAATATACAAGGACAGGAACTTATAATAAATGTTGGGGAGATAATAAATAAATAAAGATTAACTGTCGCTGTAATTATTACGTTTCACTGTCGAGTACCTACCTACACCTACTTATTTTACAACAGCTTCGAAAATTTTAAAGCAGTTGGCATTATTAATCACGAATTAATACGTGTAATATATTGTAATGAAATATAATATTAGTTAGTAAATTTGTACAAAAGTATCCGGCAGTAGTTTCGTTTCTTACATTTTGTAAAAAAATATCGGGATCTGTTATCGTGTTACGTTTATCGATATAGCTCCATCCCTATCAGTTTCTCCGACTCTGGTATTATATAACCTTGTACGTGTGTAAACGTCATATTTTTATGAAATAATGCATATATAATGTAAAAAAAAAGCTCGCACAAGCGATATATTAGACGGATACGAACATGTGCCAATACCTCAAATTGTATACCATGTTATTGTTTTTCCTTTGATAATAGTTCACTTTCCGGACCACTGGTTGCTTCTATATGTGACGTCCTAAGCCCCTCAGGCCCCTTAGACGAATCGTATGTAGAAGTTATTGAAGTTCCGACAAAGCGCCCTCATTACTAAGCCACAAAGTGATTTGAAAGATAAAAGGCCAATAGGGACGAAAGTAAACTGTCTGCTTCGAAAAAAAAATCTTTGATTGATGAATTATTTCCAAAACCAGTGCCCTAACAAATTAGTCTAAGCATAAAGCGCTTAACTAATGATAGCGGTTGAACAAATTCCATTAGCATTGTGTTAAAAAGCGGTTTGCCCTCTAGTGCACTGTAAAGCTGGGCTTAAGATGTCCCGGGGCAATAAAAGCTTCCAGCGTTTACATCATAACAAGGGTCAAGTGAGAGTGAACGCGGAATAAACTACGTCACATACTTATGTACTTTTACGAAGCCCAATGCAAAAGAGTTCGTCTAGTGCCAAATATTACAAGTGTCTAATTTTTACATATGACATTTGGCGTTTTGTCGTACTGGCCACTTTGATCTGTATTTCTCCTCTTTGGGAAAGAATCCTTATTTCAAATTTTTAGAGCTATTTACGCATTTGTGTTTCTAAAACCGTAATTCATTTGTTTTTTCCTCTTTTGGTTTTTTCTTTGCGTCACTTAATTTACAAAATGGAAAACTTGAAATATCGCGTTATTTAAGAGTACGAGTTCCACCGTGGCACCCGTTCTGCAGAAACGGCTTGAAGTATTAACGCTGTGTCGCAAAAGAAAACACAGTGCGTTTTTGGTTCCAACGTTTTCGTTCTGGAAATTTGGACCTGCAGGAAAAGCCGCATGGATCGCCGGAGACCAAAGTTGATAAGAATGGAAGGCTATTGTGAATGCGGATCCATTGCAAACCATGTCCGAGTTAGCTGTAGGCTGCAGTGTTAATGATAAAACTGTTTTAATCCACTTGAAGCAAATTGGGAAGGTGAAAAAGCTTAAGAGGTAGACACCTAATTGAAAATTGACTCAAAAAAGTTACTTGTGAGCGTTTGGTCGACTAGTGCTGGTGTTGTTCACTACAGCCTTCTTAAATCGGCAGATGTCTATTGTCAGCAAATTGCAACTGCAAACCATGATGGAAAAGCTAGGTGCTAAACAACCGAGGCTGGTCAATCGCTCTAGGCCACTGCTTCAGGACAACGCTAGATCACACACTGTACAACAGACGGCTACCAAATAAGAGGAGTTTCATTTAAATGACTAAGACATCCATCGTACTCCCCGGACCTTGCTCCATCAGATTACCATTTTTTTCAAAATTTGCATAACTTCTTGCAGGGAAAAAAATTCAACTCTGATGGGGCAGTCAAAAGCGCCTTCAAAGATTTTATTGCTTCCCGTCCGAATGGTTTTTTTAGTAAAGGGATCAATGAACTACCTATGAGATGGCAAAAGAGGATAGATAGCAATGTTCCATTGCTATCTATCTATCCATTGCACACTTTGATTATATAAATATATGATATTTTTTTTAAATTGACTTTATGTTCCTCCCTTAGAAAACGCCAATTTCATATGTAATGACTTAAGTTTTTTTTTTCGAGACTAACACACCAACTGTATGGCCCCAAAGTAAGCAGAGCTTATGTTATGGATGACCATACAGCGAACTGGGGGGGGATCCCAGAATAAACATACATATATAAATACAAACAACCATGACCCGAGAACAAACATCTGTGTTCATCGCACAAATGCATGCCCCGGCCAGGACTCGAACCTGGGACCTTCGGTGTATGAGGCAAAGCTACTTACCACTACACTAATCGGTCGTCCTATATAATTTTAATTAATTTAAATATTTTTTTTAATTAATTTAACTTTTGAACACTTAATGATAATAATAATAAAAACACTATCGATCTTGGTAGGGATAAGTCTTTGGCTATTTGGTAAGCACATTTGACATTATTGTGGCTACGAATAATTATTTTTCATTCTTTGTTGGCGATAAGTTTTCCGTGAGCGATTAGGTTCGAAAATAATGATAAAATTGTTAAAATAATGGTTTTAATATCTTTGGAAATGATAGTGACGCATCATGTGACATATTATTTCTATTTTAAATGGGATTTCACTAATTTTTCAATTAAAACAGGTTGAATTGAGACATGGATGAACTCTTTTGCATCGATTAAGAAATAGAGGAACTAATTTGAGTTAGTCCTAGCAAATTAAAGTGCCCATAAATACATATTTTAGTAAAATAAATTTTTCTTTAAAGGTACTTGATTAACAACAATAAGATGAAGAATTTTACCCCTTTTTTTCATAGTCCTGTTTTATGAAAATGTTGTTAAGTTAAAAACAGGCAACCTTTGTAATATATGACTGAACGAACTCTTTTGCATTGGGCTCGTATTTTCGCGCTCGCCTATTTGAGCATACTGCTGCATTCTAGTTTTGGCATTCTAGACACCAACCCAATGTGCCGATAAACATACAGCCCGAATGATCTACCTGATCGTGCCGGCCTTGGCGTTCAACAATCACTGCCGATCCGATTCTGTCAACCTGAACATGTGCGTAGCGCCCCTTGCAAGGACGCCCAGTAGCGTAATACTAAGTATTCTATTTTTGCAGGGAAGAAAGCTTTGTATGTCATCGTCAAAGCCTGAAACTACGGAAACGCTTTATAAAATATGCGGCTTTCAGAATTGAGAATTTGATATGTTTTATCCAAAAACTCCAATGGTAACCGGCGGAAATTGTAATATACGCAAATAAACTATATATATATCCTCGTAACATATTGTGCCTATTTGAAAATCAAAACATAATTATAAAATAACTTTAAAAATTAATAAATACCTACTAAAACTATCTACACAAATACCTTATTACTCATTTAAACTTACAACCTAAACTAGTAATAAAATAAACAAATAATAAAAACTATTTAGAAACAACTAAATAATAAAATTCAACCTGAAAATAAACCTGGTTTTGCGCTTCACGCATTCCTAACTATGTATCGCCAATGGACGCCAATGACGACCAATGGACGAACAAACGACAATGGATCGCCGCCGGCTGACCGGTTCAGCACCGAGGCTGCCGAACGTCGCCGTGCTAATCACGGCGCGACCGACATTTCTATTTCAGCAGACTAACAAACTGGACCGCTGCGTAATTCAGACGCATTTAAGAGTATATAATTAACCTTGATTTGTAAGTTAATCCCGCTGGGGTGGGTTCTAATTTGTTCCTATTAAGTGTTTTAAGTGTAAGGTGTTTCTAACGCAGTTTTTAACGTTGATTAACGCTAATACTATCCCTTTTACCTCTTCTGGAACGCTGTGACCTCTAAACGCCACGCCGTAACAGTCATTTTGACTTGACGCTTTTTCTCTCTGGCATTCCAGGATTTACTATTACCCCCAACCTGCGGATTAGTACCTGCCGCGGGACGCTCAATGCTTACCCACAAGGATCCGTAGTAATAATATCTGGAGCCCGTTGGAGAAGTGCGAGCTAACAAAGGAACGACCGTACCGTCAGGCCAGTGTCCCCTACCTACCTATTTTCATGTGTCCTGATGTGAGGCGGCAACTAAGAAAGAATTAATAAATCGTATGTGAAGGTCATTCCCATCTTTTTATTTCGAACCCACTACCTGTGGCTGGCCGACCAACTAACCCCCGAGTGCCGCAATATACCTACGATCCCACAGCACACTACATCTAATATCATTATGATTGTGCCAACATAAAGAATACATGCGATAACAATAACCATTAGCTTTATGGACCGATATGTTAGTAGTTTCACACCTTAATGGAACCAGCGGCCGGAGCCCTAGTTGACGGGGATGTACTGAGGGAGTTATTTCAAATATTACCCCTGTTTAATTGATCGGGAGAGAGTAAGCCCTAAGATTAGACCTAGTGATGGTTGGAAGAATAATTGGAAATAATAAAATTGCCTTGTTACTTTGATCTTTCAAAGAAAATTTATAACTAGATATCTCTACCAAGCATTTATTTAATAATTTGGAGATAAGTATTAGCGATAACATACAAACGTGCACATACAAATTTTGAAAACAATGTTTTACGAAACGGACTCAATATATTTTATATAGTTATAAATAAAACACCTTTTGAGCCAGGTTTTATCACGTTTACTTATATTTTCACATTTTAACTCCACGTTTTTCCAAAATTCATGATGATAAAATAAATTAAATTTGATTATTACCCTTTTCAATATCGTGTCATAAATCCACTGATCACCGTCGTCACTCTTGTTTAGAATATTTTCCGGAACAAACTGCCTCGCTGCCTTCGGTAGAAAGTATCAATATTGATCGAAGCCAAGGCGCTTGGTTGCTTATATTTAAACTAGCAACATATTTTTCCAAAACACAGATAAGAAATAAAGTGTATCAAGTGCGATATCGCCTATATTTGGAATGTAGTCCAACAGAACTGAGTGATACTTATAATTACTATTATAAAGAGCATGCGTAATACTCGTAAATTTCACTTATTTTGTCGAATTAATAATATATTATACTAAACAAACCATTACGTACTATTCGTCTTACGTGCCCAACGACTTCTCCCCCAAGAACTCAGTAAACTAATTAGTTCGACGCCAGCTTACTGTCATAACGAATATTTATTTAATTTATTATTACCAACATTAATAGTTATAACCTACATTTTTTAACATTCGTCGTTAAGTACAGACATCTTCCTTCAAGCTATTTAACAATTCGATCCAGATATCTTCAAATCCCTGTAATTCCATTTACCTGCAAAAATACACTTATCCAATATTTACGATCGCTAAATAAACTCCAACGGAGAAAACCCAAGAAAATTTAAAAGAAAACTAATTTCACAGGGTTGTCAAACATTTCACGAGCCGGGTCGAGTATTTTTATGCGAAATCGAACAAAAACTCCGGTCACCGGGCGCGACCCTGCCCTTACACCGAAGGCAGGTGAGGCACAAAGAGAGATAAGGCCTGTTCATTTTAGAACACTGTATTTACGAGAAGCTATTTATGTCCACGAAGTATGCACGAATGGTTTTGTATAAAAACATCAAAAGATATATATGAAGACTTTATTTTAAAAGCTTCATGATTTAGCTGTTTAAAGTTAAAGCCTACACGGTTTTTAAGCGTCATGTGGAGCAATAATAAAAAAATGAAAGTAACGCCAGTAAAGTAAGTAATGGAACTAACGCCATAAGCAGTATTTACTAATTAAATTTTTTTTTTATCGTGTAATATTTTGCCAAATTATGGATAGTAAATAATTATATATCTACAAATATCCTATCAAATAACTACTTCTTGATTCTTCGGAGTAAGAAATTCCTTTAAAACCACAGATCATATCGGTTCAATTCTCTTCCCAAAGGCTTGTCTAGGTTGTCATTTAGACACAAATATCAATTGTTTACTCCTAATGGGTGTAACTTTGCATTTGAAGTATTAAAGACAAATCCAGTGTTATTTTATTTTTGTCGGTACACGGTGCATATAAAGAGAGAACTGAAATTCACACAATTCTACGCGTAATGATTGAATATTAAAAACTTTATTGTAACTTATACTCCTTTAAAATAAAACCTTTCAGAGAAACCTAACACAAAAAATTCTCAGGAACAATCCACACAGAACTTAAACGACAAATAGTACAAAACACCCAACCTTAAAGCCAACGAAAGCCCACGAAATTGGATTCACAAATATTCCTTTCTGTATAACGATGAAACAACAATCCGGACAGCACTTAAACCGTATACAGTTCTCGGTATGCCGGAGTACTTTAAACATGCTGTAACTGGTCGCATATTAGCTGTCAGCTGCGGATTCGTATCAGACTCAGTGGAGGAAAAAAGTGGGGGGAAACTTTGACAATTCCATCTGAGGCTGTGTCGGCGGCAGATGCATTAATCGATGGATATTGTGTTTTGTTTTGGCGCGTGCCGTGGAAGTTTTTGATTAAGTTTGTCGAGTTATTCACATCTATTGGACGATGGATTGGTGGTATTGTCTGGTGCTACCGGATGTGTCATGTTTCTTGATTGTGTGAAAGTCAGTTAGTCATGAAAGTAACTTAAAGGTACTTTCCTACAAGGATAGTGTAGATGAACTATCATATCAATACTCAGTTGAAATATACCCACTTTAGCTTAAAATCATAGAAAAACAACAATTCATTTTTTTTATGAATTAAACAAATTATTTTTTAGAACCCTCCAAAGATGAAACCAAATTGTAAGCGCAGTACTCAAATTTTCATTAAATATAACATAAAATATCTGAAGTAGGATCACATGCTATTACTATTGTTGGCTTCTATTATTTATACCAATATGCCACACCATACTACTTACAGAAATGATTGAACTTACAATTATATTAATTCAAAAAAAGGCCATATATCACACTGACCTTGTCCGATCAGCCACTGTCTTTTCAGCGATATCCTTGCCCGACTTAGATTCGATCCACTGCTTCGCATCAGAACTAGAGTCACACGCGGTTTGCTGGGAAGCCAGTAGCGAGCATCACGAGAGAACGCCGGTAGTGCAGTAGGCTGTAACCAGTTTAAGTTCATAAGTGAGACTGAGACAGAAAGGGTTTCCTTATTGGGTAAATGTTTCTAAAAGAGTGAATATCAGACAGATGCAGTAACTTTGTAATCGCGCGCAGATTGCTAAGACGCCAGAAGCGAGCATCACGAGAGAACGCGACACTCTAAATTAAAAAAATAAATTTAAAAAGTAAAATTTAATATAGGTATACCAAAAAAAAATTGATCATATGTTTAAGTGTGAGGCTGCGGTTCCACTGCGGTGCGGAGCGGGGCTGAGCTGTGAAAAGAGGTGGGTGTTTCCACAGAAGCGGAGCGGGGTGGAGCGGAGCGGAGGTAGAGCGGTGCTGCTTTGCCTATTCGCATCGCCTGGTGCGTGAGTATCCAGTAACACGCGTTCTCTCCGCTCCGCGTCGCTCCTTTCTCGGCGCTAGCCTAATCTAGCCTGTTTTCCCGATATTTTAAACAATGCCGCTCCTCTCCGCCAATGCTGTTTCCTTTGAAGCGGAGTGGAGAAGAGATGTGGATTTCAAGCCATGTGATTGGTGAATCGCAGCACAGCTCGTCTCCGCTCTGCTCTGCTCCGCCTCAGTGGAACCGCAGCCTAAGACTGCGGTCATTTACCGTTTGACCGTTATTGTTAATTTATTATGTTATTATGGCATTAAACAATTATTTACAGTCGATTACACATATTTTGCTATTAAACGTCCAATTACACCTTACTAATCAGCGCCATTTTATTTTAATCAAAGTAGGTAATTCTATAAATTAGATAGTTAGTTCGTGTGTTCGTTAGTTTGTGAGTACTACGTTTTTATGCGCGAATATTGCAACCAATATTCACGAAATTGTTCATAAGAACCTAACATGCAGAAAGCAGTGCGTTCCAAAGATGTGTCAAAAAAGCCCTGGTTAAATATTTATATTAATTTTGTCCCTATCGTCTTTATATATTGTAAGTTTGTACGTATACAAAACACGTCGAAACTAAACATTAACAGCAAAAAGCTAACATCGAAAAGAGAGAAAATTATGGATTGTAGCCTAAAATCTAACGTGTTCTGTAAATGGAAAGATAAAAATTCTAACATAAATAAAATTGCGTATTGCGGAGTCCAGACCGCAGGGATTAACTTAAATATTTATTTGTGAATCAGTTTCCTTTACATAGCTTTATTTAAGTAAAACATTTTTTTTTAAGATTGAACAGACAATTATTATGAGCAATGTATTTTATATCCAACCAAGTTTTCACAAAATTACGAACGAATCAATCAAGTTCATATACCTAAACACTTGAAACCACATCGAATAGCCATTAGTGTTTATCTCGATGGCATAATGTAAATAAATTCGAAATGTCGTGGAAATATTTATCCGCAAAGATGGCCGAGTGGTGTTGCTTTAATGAAAAGCCTGGACCGACCGGTAGGAAAATACGACGGCCTGAAAGGAAACACCGCAAGAGCTCCTATTAACTACTGACATTCTCAAAAAGGTCTATTTTGAGATTAGACCAATGATTACGGTTTATAATAATAAAAGATAAGGTAAAATTTATTGGCTGTTCCGGTCTAGGTTTTTTTGGATCCTAGCTCCAATTTCATTCCTATGATTGAATTTTCATGGCATCGAGATTGCTTTCATTAGGGGATCTTAAAAAAAACGTAGAAAATAATTAATCAGTTTAGTAATTTGACCTGAAAAGCTCTTTCATGCCACGCCTAATATAGTAGGAAATTTTGGTCTTAAAAGTAAGCTTTTAAATCAAAACAACTTTGCGTACCGCCCTCCATTAATAATACTATAGAATAAAATATTATTCCTGACACTTGACTTGAAGATAGAACTTTGAGAGACAAAACCGTTTATCTTCTATATCAGAATCTGTCAAACTTTTCTCCTTGTCAAATTGTTATTTACTGTTTATTTGCTTGTTCTTCTTTTTCCCTTTCCTTCGAAACTATTAATTTTTTTATGAATTGATGTTTTATGATAGTCTTTCAAAAAAGTAGGAATTTTTTGTGTAAAAATTACGTCAACTTGAGAAGAAAAATAATCAAATGGTTCTGTTTTAAATCTATATTTCGTAAGTAGGTATGAACATCTTATTATATTATTGTTATCATTATATAATTTAGACAATCAATTAATTAATTTAGTGACTTTTGTCGCGTATCAAAAATAGTTTTAGAAAAATATGCCTTCAAATTTTTGGAATACATAAATCGTCAAAATTTAGACATAGACATTTATTTATTTACACTTCACACAATACAATAATTGGTACAGAAACATTTTTAACATAATACACACTTAAAAGTTCACAACATAAGAAAAAGCAACATAATGATAATAATGGTCTTTCCCATATATAGCTCTTTTCTACATATTCTTCCGCAGCTGCTAATGTATCGCATTCGGTAGTGAGCGATCAACGCCAGAGAAAAAGTATTTACGTCAAAAGGTCTTTTGAAAAGCCTTTTGACGTCTACTTTTTCCTAAGCCGAAGCATCCTGAAGCAAAATTTTCATTCAACGTAAACGTTGTAAACGTAAAACCAAGATTTTCTAAAAATCCAACCACACGAAAACTGACGCACGAGAAATCCATTTTCAGCTATGTTGCCGAATACGATGCCTAACGCACTATTTTTGCATGTTTGCTCACGTTTACAGTTTTTTTATTTTAATGAAATATCTGAGTAGAGTAGTTATTTCTTTTATGGTTAACGATAAATATATTAATAACTGCGGGGGTCAATTTAACCTATACAATGGACCCCAGTTGACAATATTAATTTTTTATCTCAATTTACTCACAACACAGAACATGATGAAAACCTTCATAACTATAATAAAAACTCGTGGAATTACTCAATTACTCGAAGTTAGCAGACAACATAGTAATTAACGTATATAAGGAAAGCAAAACTTATCTGCATGCAAAGCAAAAATTTACTCCATACACGGCTTAAACAGACGGTTGCATAATCGCATAATTTTTGTAACTTAAATCTACCTAATAAATATAAGTAAAATTCGCTTTTTATTATGCCAAATATCAAAATTCTCATTGTAAAGTACCAGAGACTAGGCACGCATAAGTGTAGGTATTTCAAAGAGCTTTAATTCTCTTAAAAGGTACTAGACCTGGGTAGTGATTAAAGGCTTTTAAGCCTTTTAAAAGACGTCTTGACGTCTTACAAGGTTAAAAATGACTAGGTTCGCGGGCGTCGTCGCGTGTCGAGAGGTGCGCTCATACGTTGTGTTATAAAATATTAGAATAATAGTGAATATATACCTACCGTTCAAATTTTAAATTCAAATATTTATCTTTCAACATTGACAATTACTTGTTCTCGGAAAAACGTTCGTGAAGAACTGGCAAGAAACTTCGTGGGTATAATTTTTTCAAAATATATTCTAAATGTCTCTTTATGTCTTTACAAAATTATTTCTTATCTGCATCTATTAGCTCAGCAAGTTTCCCTCCCCCCAACTATCCCAACGACGAACACGGCACCCGTTCACGAGTTAACGCGGGTGCCAGCCATCGCCCTCCTCAACCATATTAGAGGAAAGTGAGCGAACCGTGTCACCAGACTTTACCGTAAGAAGACGTACTTTTGTGACAATGACGCTATTGACTTCATTGGGACAAAGAACCCAACGAACAAAGAGACACATTACACATGTTTTGTTAAAAGTACTAGTAAAAGCCTGTAAATTAGGGGATTTTATCGTCCAAAATAATCAGGCAGTTTATAATAAGGTTCAGCACAGCATTTTTCTTTGATTTTGGATAGCCTCAGGAACAGTGGCGAAGCGTAGTGGTGGCGGCCGGCCCCCAGATGGCACTTTCAGGGGGCGGCAAAAAAAGAATGTACTGGACTGTCACTGTACATTTAACAAATAAATTACGTATTTGATAAAGATTTTAGAAATGTATAATACTGGCCAGTTATTCTAGAAAATAAAAAGTAATTGCCAGTTTTGTGCCAAAGGGGCTGATTCATATCTGCTTGTTTGTACACTGAAAAGTATTAATTTTGTATTTGTATATAATATTGTATTGAAAAGCTTCAGTATATCAAAACATTTAAAATTAAAAAGAAAAATTTATTGCTCGATGTGGCCACTCGATGTGGCGCGGATAACAGCATCGAGTCTGTCCGAGAAGGCTTCACACGCTGCACGAATGTGGTCTGCTGGTATTTTGTTCCATTCTCGGCGAAGAGCAATCTTTAAGGCGTCGACCGTCTCATATTTTTTACTGACACTTTACTTTACTGATTGACAATTTGGAAAAATCCATTGTTGCGAATAAACGAAGCTTGGAACTTTTTCTTGCAAAATATTTGTGTTCACGGGCTTTGTGGGATGGTGCCGAGTCTTGTTGAAACGTCCAATGATTTCTACGGAAGTGCTTACGTGCCAAGGTAACAAAGCATCGTTTAAAATCTTTTCACGGTAGATTTGCTGGTTTATCTTTGCACCCCGTTCTATGAAAACGAGAGGTGAAGGTGATAGCAGTTACCGCGGCCCAAACCATCACTGATGCTGGTGCTTGCTTTCGCAGAGCAATTCGTTGGTCTAAATCGTCGTTTGATTTACACTTTAACCATACGCGATCGTTTTTTTCATCGGAAAATACCAAATTGTCAAGCTCGCTACGAACGTGCAACTCCTTAGCTCTTCTAGGCGAAGTGCCTTTTGTGCAAGTGTCAAGTCTTGCACTTTTTGTATTTTGTAGGGCTTCAGTTGTAGTTTATTTTTTAATATGCGCCCTATGCTCCGGGCAGATACATTAAGACTTTTCGCCAATTTAACTGCGCTTTGTCGT
The DNA here is from genome assembly GCA_923062675.1 of Marasmarcha lunaedactyla. Taxonomy (NCBI): domain Eukaryota; kingdom Metazoa; phylum Arthropoda; class Insecta; order Lepidoptera; family Pterophoridae; genus Marasmarcha; species Marasmarcha lunaedactyla. The sequence continues at coordinate 21,620,424 of OV281341.1, forward strand.
GGATTTCGTTCAATTCTAGCCTTTACCTTTCGAACCAATGATGTTATATTAGAAAAGAGGTTGATAGGTTACCCACGCTCTTATAGTAGCCTTTTAAAATTAGGCCAATCGCCCAATTGCGCTGAGTCTTGCAGCGACGGCCGGAGTGTCGACAATTGCTAAGTGATCTATTCTGTGCCCGAAAAAAAATCATAATGCCATCTTGTATCATGAGATTTTGCTTTAATTATACTAGCAAAATTTGTAAAAGGCAAGGAGTCACGTATCATAAGTAAGTTTTTACATTACAATAATTTATTTAATATTTTTCATAAATCCAAACTTTTGAACAAGAATGTTATTGTAATCTAGAAGTGTCGAGAGTGACAAAAGATATCCCGATGCACTAGGGCGATAAAGAGGTAAGACCGTTCCCGAACAAACATTAATATAAACAGAAGGGTCATTAGGTAAATTTATAAAAATATATTGTGCGTGAAGTGTAAATTATCTTTTTGACTTAAATTATGATTAAGTATTAAGTACATGAATTTCCAGACATAATAGATAAAAAATAGAATTAAAAAAGGTTTTTTTTAACTAGTTGAGTTCTACCACGGATTATTACCTCCAGAGTTAATTAATAGTATCATCCTTACAAATATCAAGATCAAATGAAGACAATTGAAAATTACCTTACTCCAAATACCTCTTAATATTTTTGTTTAAGTTAAGCCATTGTGAATTATTTATTCTCGTATAACTTGTTTGTTTGTTGTTTATCGAACTAACCTAACATTATTTTGAACCTACGTGGTTTCCCAATGTTAGACTACTGATTATTACCTCCAGAGTTAATTAATAGTATCATCCTTACAAATATCAAGATCAAATGAAGACAATTGAAAATTACCTTACTCCAAATACCTCTTAATATTTTTGTTTAAGTTAAGCCATGTGAATTATTTATACTCGTATAACTTGTTTGTTTGTTGTTTATCGAACTAACCTAACATTATTTTGAACCTACGTGGTTTCCCAATGTTAGACTACTGATTATTACCTCCAGAGTTAATTAATAGTATCATCCTTACAAATATCAAGATCAAATGAAGACAATTGAAAATTACCTTACTCCAAATACCTCTTAATATTTTTGTTTAAGTTAAGCCATTGTGAATTATTTATTCTCGTATAACTTGTTTGTTTGTTGTTTATCGAACTAACCTAACATTATTTTGAACCTACGTGGTTTCCCAATGTTAGACTACTGATTATTACCTCCAGAGTTAATTAATAGTATCATCCTTACAAATATCAAGATCAAATGAAGACAATTGAAAATTACCTTACTCCAAATACCTCTTAATATTTTTGTTTAAGTTAAGCCATTGTGAATTATTTATTCTCGTATAACTTGTTTCTTTGTTGTTTATCGAACTAACCTAACATTATTTTGAACCTACGTGGTTTCCCAATGTTAGACTACTGATTATTACCTCCAGAGTTAATTAATAGTATCATCCTTACAAATATCAAGATCAAATGAAGACAATTGAAAATTACCTTACTCCAAATACCTCTTAATATTTTTGTTTAAGTTAAGCCATTGTGAATTATTTATTCTCGTATAACTTGTTTGTTTGTTGTTTATCGAACTAACCTAACATTATTTTGAACCTACGTGGTTTCCCAATGTTAGACTACTAATGTATTTATAATTTTTTTGAAATTAATAATAAAGTGAAAAAAAATAAGTATAGCTATACATATTTCAATGCTACTAGGTTTCCATTAAACGAATTAAGGCGGATCCCGTGGGTCTTCGCGATCGTGGGATCTTTCGCGATCAGAGAAAAGAAGAAACCTGGCAGCCAAATAATTGAAGTAAAATATGTTCAATTAAAATGTGAAATATGTATTAAGTCTTTATTTACGTCGAAAAAATTGTGGTTTCATAAATTAATTTCCATTAAAGATATGGGTGGGCTATGTTACTCTACAGAAAGTTTGAAAATAATAGGGGAGGGTGGGGTAATTGTGAACGGCGGGTAATTATGAACGCAGTAGTATTTAGCAAACCCCCCGCGCAATCTTGCCCCGCGCACTCAATCTAGACGCGTTACGGTCCCATCAGTGCCCCAAGAAAGATCAAGGCCAAAGGACACGCGCACGTTGCAACGGTGAGTAAAAATATTTTTAACATATTTTTGAAGTAATATTTGTATTGTTGACAAAACGATGTACCACCATGATTGTTGAGTATATTGGCAATGTTAAACAGTGAAGAGTTTCTTTATAATATAAAGTTTTAATATGATGTTGTTGATTAGTGTATATTAAATGTGTTTTGGGTTATATTTATTTCTATATAAATTTGCCGATTCGGGGAAATAGGAACGGCGTGGAAAGGGTAATTGTGAACGTTCACAATTACCCCACTGTCAATAAACTTAAACTTATGTAATAATGTTTTTTTTTATTAATTATTTTACGAAATATTATTTAGTAAAATTTATATTATTTATTTAATTATTTGTTTCAGATGCCTCGTGATTATCAGAAAAAAACAATTCTTGGGTATGACCCCAAAAATCTTCCTACAGCTATCGCTGGCATTAAAGATAAATCACTGACTTATGGTAAGGCCTTTGCAAAATATGCTATCCCAAAATCAACATTACACAAATTAGTAAAGCAACCTACTTTCAAACAGCCAAAAAAGGGTTGTCATGCAGTATTCACCCAAATTGAAGAAGAACAACTGGAAAAATATATTTTAGATTGCTGCAAAATTTTTTATGGAATCACACCAATCTCACTTCGTACTATCGCCTTTAATTTTGCTGAAAAACTCAAGCTAAGTCATAAATTTAATAAAGCAAAGAAAATAGCTGGCAAAGACTGGTACTACTCATTTATGAAAAGGCATCCTTCTATATCATTACGTTCTCCAGAAGCCACTTCTCTAAACAGAATTACAGCCTTTAATGCTCCTGAGGTAAACTTATTTTTTGATAATCTTACAGAGCTTTATCGTAAGCACAATTTTCAGCCTTCTCGTATATTTAATATAGATGAAACCGGAATCAGCACTGTGCAAAGAAATTCGAAAATACTTGCACCAAAAGGCACTAAGCAGGTAGCTAAAGCAACTAGTGCGGAACGTGGAGTTACTACAACAGTTGTATGTGCTATTAGTGCTAGTGGCACATATGTTCCTCCTATGTTTATATTTAAGAGGAAAAGAATGTCAGAGATGTTGGTTAAGGGAAGTGACCCGAGTATGATTGCCACTATCTCTGATTCTGGCTGGATTAATGAATCGATTTTCACTGACTATTTACGTCATTTTATTTCTTTTGTGAAGCCCTCAAAGGAAGACCCTGTAATGGTAATTCTCGACAATCACGAAAGCCATATAAGCTTAGGAGCGTACAATTTATACCGAGAACATGGTTTACATGTTTTGTCATTACCGCCACATGTCTCGCATAAAATGCAGCCATTAGATTTGACTGTTTTCAGCTCATTGAAAGCGGCTTACAATAAAGAATGCGAGCTGTATATGGTAAATAATCCTGGCCAAAGGATCACACAATATGAAGTATGCGAATTGTTTACTAACGCTTTCAACAAGATAGCAAACATAGGCAAAGCAGTGCACGGATTTAAAGCAGCTGGGATCTATCCAATGAACCCAGATAAGTTTAAGGACAGTTTACAAAACGTGCCACCACAAGAAACAACATTCAATCAATTACAAGAAATTGCTTCTGCAACTGCTGTAAATGATTGTGATTCATTGCCAGAAAATTCTAGCGCTCTCGTTCAAAATGATGATCCGCAGTACGCAGTAGATTTGTCCATAACCACTCAAGCATCAATTTGTCTCAAAGATATAGTGAATGTACCTATTATGCAAAGAAAGATCTCCAAAAGAAAATCTACTAAAAAACACTCTCAAATACTTTCAAGTACGCCAATAAAAGAACACTTGGAAGAGAAGCAACAAAGACAGATGATTAAGCAAATAAAGAAAGAGAAAACTAAAGTAGTGAAAACCAAAAATAATATAAAAGGTAAAAACGTTAAAGAAAATAGCAAAACACAGCAGACTAAAGGAGTAAAAAATTTAATTAAAGCCCTCCAAGAAGAAACGAATACAAGTAATGAAACATATTATTGTTTATTCTGTAATGAAAAATTTGAATCTCCACCCACTGAATTGTATGGGCTTGGGGCTACCCACACACTCATACTGCCGGGCAGAAAAATCTAATATACGCGAATGAACATTGGGGAATAGATAGATAGAAGTGTAACACCATCCTCTTCATCGTCACTTTACATCAGGTCCTTTTTCAATAGAAAAAAGAATAATGTCGCCGGTTTATGCCATTCTAGTTTTGGCATTCTAGACACCAACCCAATGTGCCGATAAACATATAGCCCGAATGATCTACCTGATCGTGCCGGCCTTGGCGTTCAACAATCACTGCCGATCCGATTCTGTCGACCTGAACATGTGCGTAGCGCCCCTTGCAAGGACGCTCAGTAGCGTAATACTAAGTATTCTATTATTACAGTGAAGAAAGCTTTATATCATGTCATCGTCAAAACCTGAAACTACGGAAACGCTTTAAAAAATATGCGGTTTTCAGAATTGAGAATTTGATATGTTTTATCCAAAAACTCCAATGGTAACCGGTGGAACGTGGGTGAAACCGAGCCAGACTTCTAGCAAATAAACTATATTTATATCCTCGTAACATATTGTAGCATTGTGCCTATTTGAACCTAAAAACATAATTAATAAAATAACTTTAAAAATTAATAAGTACTAAAACTATCTACACAAATACCTTATTAATCATTTAAACTTACAACCTAAACTAATAATAAAATAAACAAATAGTCAAAACTTTTTAGAAACAACTAAATAATAAAATAAAACCTGAAAATAAACCTGGTTTTGCTAACTATGTATCGCCAATGGACGCCAATGACGACCAATGGACGAACAAACGACAATGGATCGCCGCCGGCTGACCGGTTCAGCACCGAGGCTGCCGAACGTCGCCGTGCTAATCACGGCGCGACCGACATTTCTATTTCAGCAGACTAACAAACTGGACCGCTGCGTAATTCAGACGCATTTAAGAGTATATAATTAACCTTGATTTGTAAGTTAATCCCGCTGGGGTGGGTTCTTATTTGTTCCTATTAAGTGTTTTAAGTGTAAGGTGTTTCTAACGCAGTTTTTAACATTGATTAACGCTAATACTATCCCTTTTACTTCTTCTGGAACGCTGTGACCTCTAAACGCCACGCTGGACGCTTTTTCTCTCTGGCATTCCAGGATTTACTATTACCCCCAACCTGCGGATTAGTACCTGCCCCGGGACGCTCAATGCTTACCCACAAGGATCCGTAGTAATAATATCTGGAGCCCGTTGGAGAAGTGCGAGCTAACAAAGGAACGACCGTACCGTCAGGCCAGTGTCCCCTACCTACCTATTTTCACGTGTCCTGATGTGAGGCGGCAACTAAGAAAGAATTAATAAATCGTATGTGAAGGTCATTCCCATCTTTTTATTTCGAACCCGCTACCTGTGGCTGGCCGGCCAACTAACCCCCGAGTGCCGCAATATACCTGCGATCCCACAGCACACTACATCTAATGTCATTAATAATTTGGAGATAAGTATTAGCGATAACATACAAACGTGCACATACAAATTTTGAAAACAATGTTTTACGAAATGGACTCAATATATATTATATAGTTTTAAATAAAACACCTTTTGAACTGGGTTTTATCACGTTTACTTATATTTTTACATTTTAACTCCACGTTTCATGACGTTTCGTGATCACGGTGGAAGTTTAGGAAATACAAAACAAATTTTCTTTAAAGGGACGCTTATAAAATAACTAGGGTCAATGTAGACATCCTTGAGAAGCAAACATTACTTAAAACAATCTAGAATCTGAAGTCTACATACAAATAGTTCAAATAAACATAAACAGGAAAACGAAAGTCAATGCAACGACCTTTCAATCTTAACAACTAGCATGCTAACGCCACCTATCAGTGATAACATAAAGTGCGTTACCTTAGAGTATGGCCAACAATAAATATCACAAATCATGACAATAATAATCTTTAATTTGTGACCGTCTGGTCAGAATGTTTTGATGGAATTATCTCTGTTGAATACATCACTACGGAATACACGGCTTCGCATCTACCTCGAATTAATAGATACGATTATGGTATAATAGGGGTATGTGTGTTTGTTATGATACCTCCTACTTTCCGAATTGATATTGTTCCATTTTAAATTGGTACATAGTGTATGTGACGTTTGTGTCTATATATGGATCTCTATCCATATGTAATTTTTATCATAATTACAATTTATAATATTATTATGGTAAAATTAAAATAAATGTAAAACTAAATAGCTAAAAGTATGAGAAAAACGCTATACTCAATTGCAATAAAATTAATGTAAAACAAACAAAATTAGATAAAACGTCAAAATCAGATGTCATAAGTTAAAAACAATTTGAAATTAAGTATAATTATTTATTTATTTTATTTATTTACTTTATTGGAGACAAAACAGAAATAAAAGATAGAACACATATAAACAAATTTTAAACTAAAATAATTACAATTATTTCCTTAGAACGTCTCACTGAGGACAAACACAGATGTAAAAAAAAACAACAACACAACAACAAGGCGTAACAATTAAGGCGCAGCAGTGTCTGATATAAAAATAAAAACAAAGAACAGTTAAGAATTGTACAAATAAAGTGCTGTTTATTATAATGTTAAGGTACACAGGTATATTCTGAACTAAACAATTTCGTGAGTTCAGCTTTATACTTAGAATGGGAGCACGAAAACAAATCTATATTATTCAAATTGTGATTTTGAAAGGCACATAGTCTGTGAAGTGGTGCACGCTTACCAGCATTAGTCCTAGTTGATGAGATGTGAAATAAATTTTTTGGTCTTGTTGCTTTAGAGGGTATACGAAAATCTATTTTTGATAACAAGTGGGAACATTTTATATCTCCAGTGCATATTTTTTTTAGCGTTAGAGCGTCAATTACTCGTCGTCTGTCAGTCAGGGATAATGTATTGTGTTTGGCTAAGAGTTCATTGTATGAGCAGCGAGGGATGCGCATTCGATAATTAAGCGATCTAAGGAACTTCTTTTGCACCATTTCTATTTTATCTGTATAGACGGCGTATAGTGGGTTCCAGATTGGAGATACGTACTCTAAGTGCGATCTAACTAGACTCTGAAAGAGGCATGCAAATGTTTCTTTACGCTTAAAGGATTTCGTAACTCTTGTTATAAAACCTAGCATGCGGTATGATTTTTCCAGAATATTTTCTACATGCGTATCAAATGTGAGTTTAGTGTCAAGATATATACCAAGATCCCGGATTGTTTTCTTATTGTTCAGAGTGTGACCGCCTAGTTGGAAACTAGTGGGAAGTAAGTTAATGTTTTTTGTAAATGTCACGTGAATACATTTATCATGGGCTAAAAAAAGTTTATTAAAATAAGATAGGTTTCAAATAATAGTTTCTTCATGATATATGCAACAAAAGCAGTGATAGCCCAGAATCAAAACAATACTCGCTGTCACGCAGCTCAAGCCCACAAGGCGCACAAGACAGTGTTCCCTTTTCCAGTTCTTACAATAAAACCAGCTGTTACAATAAACAATTTCAGTCAAAACACTTATTTCAACTGTCAAAGCACAAGTTCTAACGACAAGCTGGAACACATTCACAAACACACACTATGTTGGGTACTATTTCCTTAATGTTATTTTGAGTTTTAAAAAATTGATTGTGGTTTACTTTTTGTCATTTAAAATATTGTCTCTAAAAACTCAGTCAAATCATTAATTATGTTAATTGCTAAAATTAATAAAAAAATATAATTCTGCTGATTAATGATAAAATAAAAAATTATGAACATATTTTTGGCAAACTTTATATTTAAAAAATTGTATAATTGTATATAATATTTAGATGCTGTTGGTTCTGGGAAAATGAATAAATCATATTACATTAAATTACAAAAAGTAAATTTAAATTCTCAGTCTATCCCTAACTTAAAGTTTGTGGCTGAGAAATAGTCGACGTGCAGCTGAACCCAATGGCTAAAAATGACACACTGTCACCTATTACCTTCAGAAAGCTGATGGTATTCCTGAGAGCTCTGTGCATCAGTGACGCCGTCCGTTTCATCTTGATAGTTTAAATCCGTCGTTATGAGCATTCGCGAACATGCCTTACGCACTAAGTAACGGGGGAACCCCAACAGCAGCATTTATATACCGAACTCTAAGGGCTTTGTAAGCTGCGGCATGTGCCGCACTCACAGGTCGTATGTGTACAAAGACTGAAAATAGGCCTTAAATAACGTAATTCTCACTTCATGCGCGGGCCAGCATATCGCAGCGGACTGACATCGAAATCCGTTCCCTCTCTATCTGCATCATCCTTGAGTCTTCGGTATTTGAAGGTGGTAACTGTTTTTAAGCCATGCCACCTAGCATTACAAGAGGAACTTAATTAGGTTTCTTGGTACCTACACTAAATATTAGGTAATATTACTAAAAAAGTCATTACTATTATGTTTCCAAAATTCATGATGATAAAATAAATTAAATTTGATTATTACCCTTTTCAATATCGTATCATAAATCCACTGACCACCGTCGTCACTCTTGTTTAGAATATTTTCTGGAACAAACTGCCTCGCTGCCTTCGGTAGAAAGTATCAATATTGATCGAAGCCAAGGCGCTTGCTTGCTTATATTTAAACTAGCAACATATTTTTGCAAAACACATATAAGAAATCTTATATTCTGTAAAGTAGTATCAAGTGCGATATCGCCTATATTTGGAATGTAGTCCAACACAACTGAGTGATACTAATAATGACTATTATAAAGAGCATGCGTAATACTAGTAAATTTCACTTATTTTGTCGAATTAATAATATATTATACTAAACAAACCATTACGTACTATTCGTCTTACGTGCCCAACGACTTCTCCCCAAGAACTCAGTAAACTAATTAGTTCGACGCCAGCTTACTGTCATAACGAATATTTATTTAATTTATTAATACCAACATTAATAGTTATAATCTACATTTTTTAACATTCGTCGTTAAGTACAGACATCTTCCTTCAAGCTATTTAACAATTCGATCCAGATATCTTCAAATCCCTGTAATTCCATTTACCTGCAAAAATACACTTATCCAATATTTACGATCGCTAAATAAACTCCAACGGAGAAAACCCAAGAAAATTTAAAAGAAAACTAATTTCACAGGGTTGTCAAACATTTCACGAGCCGGGTCGAGTATTTTTATGCGAAATCGAACAAAAACTCCGGTCACCGGGCGCGACCCTGCCCTTACACCGAAGGCAGGTGAGGCACAAAGAGAGATAAGGCCTGTTCATTTTAGAACACTGTATTTACGAGAAGCTATTTATGTCCACGAAGTATGCACGAATGGTTTTGTATAAAAACATCAAAAGATATATATGAAGACTTTATTTTAAAAGCTTCATGATTTAGCTGTTTAAAGTTAAAGCCTACACGGTTTTTAAGCGTCATGTGGAGCAATAATAAAAAAATGAAAGTAACGCCAGTAAAGTAAGTAATGGAACTAACGCCATAAGCAGTATTTACTAATTTATGTTTTTTTATCTTGTAATATTTTGCCAAATAATGGATAGTAAATAATTATATATCTACAAATATTCTATCAAATAACTACTTCTTGATTCTTCGGAGTAAGAGATTCCTTTAAAACCACAGATCATAAATCGGTTCAATTCTCTTCCAAAAGGCTTGTCTAGGTTGTCATTTAGACACAAATATCAATTGTTTACTCCTAATGGGTGTAACTTTGCATTTGAAGTATCAAAGACAAATCCAGTGTTATTTTATTTTTGTCGGTACACGGTGCAGATGAAGAGAGAACTGAAATTCACAAAATTCTACGCATAATGATTGATTATTAAAAACTTTATTATAACTTATCCTCCTTTAAAATAAAACCTTTCAGAGAAACCTAACACAAAAAATTCTCAGAAAGAATCCACACAGAACTTAAACGACAAACAGTACAAAACACCCAACCTTAAAGCCAACGAAAGCCCACGAAATTGGATTCACAAATATTCCTTTCTGTATAACGATGAAACAACGATCCGGACAGCACTTAAACCGTATACAGTACTCGGTATGCCGGAGTACTTTGAACATGCTGTAACTGGTCGCATATTAGCTGTCAGCTGCCGATTCGTATCAGACTCAGCGGAGGAAAAAAGTGGGGAAAAACTTTGACAATTCCATCTGGGGCCGTGTCGGCGACAGATGCATTAATCGATGGATATTGTAAGTGTTTTGTTTTGGCGCGTGCTGTGGCAGTTTTTGATTAAGTTTGTCGAGTTATTCACATCTATTGGACGATGGATTGGTGGTATTGTCTGGTGCTACCGGATGTGTCATGTTTCTTGATTGTGTGAAAGTCAGTTAGTCATGAAAGTAACTTAAAGGTACTTTCCTACAAGGATAGTGTAGATGAACTATCATATCAATACTCAGTTGAAATATACCCACTTTAGCTTAAAATCATAGAAAAACAACAATTCATTTTTTTTATGAATTAAACAAATTATTTTTTAGAACCCTCCAAAGATGAAACCAAATTGTAAGCGCAGTACTCAAATTTTCATTAAATATAACATAAAATATCTGAAGTAGGATCACATGCTATTACTATTGTTGGCTTCTATTATTTATACCAATATGCCACACCATACTACTTACAGAAATGATTGAACTTACAATTATATTAATTCAAAAAAAGGCCATATATCACACTGACCTTGTCCGATCAGCCACTGTCTTTTCAGCGATATCCTTGCCCGACTTAGATTCGATCCACTGCTTCGCATCAGAACTAGAGTCACACGCGGTTTGCTGGGAAGCCAGTAGCGAGCATCACGAGAGAACGCCGGTAGTGCAGTAGGCTGTAACCAGTTTAAGTTCATAAGTGAGACTGAGACAGAAAGGGTTTCCTTATTGGGTAAATGTTTCTAAAAGAGTGAATATCAGACAGATGCAGTAACTTTGTAATCGCGCGCAGATTGCTAAGACGCCAGAAGCGAGCATCACGAGAGAACGCGACACTCTAAATTAAAAAAATAAATTTAAAAAGTAAAATTTAATATAGGTATACCAAAAAAAAATTGATCATATGTTTAAGTGTGAGGCTGCGGTTCCACTGCGGTGCGGAGCGGGGCTGAGCTGTGAAAAGAGGTGGGTGTTTCCACAGAAGCGGAGCGGGGTGGAGCGGAGCGGAGGTAGAGCGGTGCTGCTTTGCCTATTCGCATCGCCTGGTGCGTGAGTATCCAGTAACACGCGTTCTCTCCGCTCCGCGTCGCTCCTTTCTCGGCGCTAGCCTAATCTAGCCTGTTTTCCCGATATTTTAAACAATGCCGCTCCTCTCCGCCAATGCTGTTTCCTTTGAAGCGGAGTGGAGAAGAGATGTGGATTTCAAGCCATGTGATTGGTGAATCGCAGCACAGCTCGTCTCCGCTCTGCTCTGCTCCGCCTCAGTGGAACCGCAGCCTAAGACTGCGGTCATTTACCGTTTGACCGTTATTGTTAATTTATTATGTTATTATGGCATTAAACAATTATTTACAGTCGATTACACATATTTTGCTATTAAACGTCCAATTACACCTTACTAATCAGCGCCATTTTATTTTAATCAAAGTAGGTAATTCTATAAATTAGATAGTTAGTTCGTGTGTTCGTTAGTTTGTGAGTACTACGTTTTTATGCGCGAATATTGCAACCAATATTCACGAAATTGTTCATACGAACCTAACATGCAGAAAGCAGTGCGTTCCAAAGATGTGTCAAAAAAGCCCTGGTTAAATATTTATATTAATTTTGTCCCTATCGTCTTTATATATTGTAAGTTTGTACGTATACAAAACACGTCGAAACTAAACATTAACAGCAAAAAGCTAACATCGAAAAGAGAGAAAATTATGGATTGTAGCCTAAAATCTAACGTGTTCTGTAAATGGAAAGATAAAAATTCTAACATAAATAAAATTGCGTATTGCGGAGTCCAGACCGCAGGGATTAACTTAAATATTTATTTGTGAATCAGTTTCCTTTACATAGCTTTATTTAAGTAAAACATTTTTTTTTAAGATTGAACAGACAATTATTATGAGCAATGTATTTTATATCCAACCAAGTTTTCACAAAATTACGAACGAATCAATCAAGTTCATATACCTAAACACTTGAAACCACATCGAATAGCCATTAGTGTTTATCTCGATGGCATAATGTAAATAAATTCGAAATGTCGTGGAAATATTTATCCGCAAAGATGGCCGAGTGGTGTTGCTTTAATGAAAAGCCTGGACCGACCGGTAGGAAAATACGACGGCCTGAAAGGAAACACCGCAAGAGCTCCTATTAACTACTGACATTCTCAAAAAGGTCTATTTTGAGATTAGACCAATGATTACGGTTTATAATAATAAAAGATAAGGTAAAATTTATTGGCTGTTCCGGTCTAGGTTTTTTGGGATCCTAGCTCCAATTTCATTCCTATGATTGAATTTTCATGGCATCGAGAATGCTTTCATTAGGGGATCTTAAAAAAAACGTAGAAAATAATTAATCAGTTTAGTAATTTGACCTGAAAAGCTCTTTCATGCCACGCCTAATATAGTAGGAAATTTTGGTCTTAAAAGTAAGCTTTTAAATCAACACAACTTTGCGTACCGCCCTCCATTAATAATACTATAGAATAAAATATTATTCCTGACACTTGACTTGAAGATAGAACTTTTAGAGACAAAACCGTTTATCTTCTTCATCAGAATCTGTCAAACTTTTCTCCTTGTCAAATTGTTATTTACTGTTTATTTGCTTGTTCTTCTTTTTCCCTTTCCTTCGAAACTATTAATTTTTTTATGAATTGATGTTTTATGATAGTCTTTCAAAAAAGTAGGAATTTTTTGTGTAAAAATTACGTCAACTTGAGAAGAAAAATAATCAAATGGTTCTGTTTTAAATCTATATTTCGTAAGTAGGTATGAACATCTTATTATATTATTGTTATCATTATATAATTTAGACAATCAATTAATTAATTTAGTGACTTTTGTCGCGTATCAAAAATAGTTTTAGAAAAATATGCCTTCAAATACAATAATTGGTACAGAAACATTTTTAACATAATACACACTTAAAAGTTCACAACATAAGAAAAAGCAACATAATGATAATAATGGTCTTTCCCATATATAGCTCTTTTCTACATATTCTTCCGCAGCTGCTAATGTATCGCATTCGGTAGTGAGCGATCAACGCCAGAGAAAAAGTATTTACGTCAAAAGGTCTTTTGAAAAGCCTTTTGACGTCTACTTTTTCCTAAGCCGAAGCATCCTGAAACAACCTTTTCATTCAACGTAAACGTTGTAAACGTAAAACCAAGATTTTCTAAAAATCCAACCAGACGAAAACTGACGCACGAGAAATCCATTTTCAGCTATGTTGCCGAATACGATGCCTAACGCACTATTTTTGCATGTTTGCTCACGTTTACAGTTTTTTTATTTTAATGAAATATCTGAGTAGAGTAGTTATTTCTTTTATGATTAACGATAAATATATTAATAACTGCGGGGGTCAATTTAACCTATACAATGGACCCCAGTTGACAATATTAATTTTTTATCTCAATTTACTCACAACACAGAACATGATGAAAACCTTCATAACTATAATAGAAACTCGTGAAATTACTCAATTACTCGAAGTTAGCAGACAACATAGTAATTAACGTATATAAGGAAAGCAAAACTTATCTGCATGCAAAGCAAAAATTCACTCCATACACGGCTTAAACAGACGGTTGCATAATCGCATAATTTTTGTAACTTAAATCTACCTATAAAATATAAGTAAAATTCGCTTTTTATTATGCCAAATATCAAAATTCTCATTGTAAAGTACCAGAGACTAGGCACGCATAAGTGTAGGTATTTCAAAGAGCTTTAAATCTCTTAAAAGGTACTAGACCTGGGTAGTGATTAAAGGCTTTTAAGCCTTTTAAAAGACGTCTTGACGTCTTACAAGGTTAAAAGACTCCCAGTTTCAAAATGACTAGGTTCGCGGGCGTCGTCGCGTGTCGAGAGGTGCGCTCATACGTTGTGTTATAAAATATTAGAATAATAGTGAATATATACCTACCGTTCAAATTTTAAATTCAAATATTTATCTTTCAACATTGACAATTACTTGTTCTCGGAAAAACGTTCGTGAAGAACTGGCAAGAAACTTCGTGGGTATAATTTTTTCAAAATATATTCTAAATGTCTCTTTATGTCTATACAAAATTATTTCTTATCTGCATCTATTAGCTCAGCAAGTTTCCCTCCCCCCAACTATCCCAACGACGAACACGGCACCCGTTCACGAGTTAACGCGGGTGCCAGCCATCGCCCTCCTCAACCATATTAGAGGAAAGTGAGCGAACCGTGTCACCAGACTTTACCGTAAGAAGACATACTTTTGTGACAATGACGCTATTGACTTCATTGGGACAAAGAACCCAACGAACAAAGAGACACATTACACATGTTTTGTTAAAAGTACTAGTAAAAGCCTGTAAATTAGGGGATTTTATCGTCCAAAATAATCAGGCAGTTTATAATAAGGTTCAGCACAGCATTTTTCTTTGATTTTGGATAGCCTCAGGAACAGTGGCGAAGCGTAGTGGTGGCGGCCGGCCCCCAGATGGCACTTTCAGGGGGCGGCAAAAAAAGAATGTACTGGACTGTCACTGTACATTTAACAAATAAATTACGTATTTGATAAAGATTTTAGAAATGTATAATACTGGCCAGTTATTCTAGAAAATAAAAAGTAATTGCCAGTTTTGTGCCAAAGGGGCTGATTCATATCTGCTTGTTTGTACACTGAAAAGTATTAATTTTGTATTTGTATATAATATTGTATTGAAAAGCTTCAGTATATCAAAACATTTAAAATTAAAAAGAAAAATTTATTGCTCGATGTGGCCACTCGATGTGGCGCGGATAACAGCATCGAGTATGTCCGAGAAGGCTTCACACGCTGCACGAATGTGGTCTGCTGGTATTTTGTTCCATTCTCGGCGAAGAGCAATCTTTAAGGCGTCGACCGTCTCATATTTTTTACTGACACTTTACTTTACTGATTGACAATTTGGAAAAATCCATTGTTGCGAATAAACGAAGCTTGGAACTTTTTCTTGCAAAATATTTGTGTTCACGGGCTTTGTGGGATGGTGCCGAGTCTTGTTGAAACGTCCAATGATTTCTACGGAAGTGCTTACGTGCCAAGGTAACAAAGCATCGTTTAAAATCTTTTCACGGTAGATTTGCTGGTTTATCTTTGCACCCCGTTCTATGAAAACGAGAGGTGAAGGTGATAGCAGTTACCGCGGCCCAAACCATCACTGATGCTGGTGCTTGCTTTCGCAGAGCAATTCGTTGGTCTAAATCGTAGTTTGATTTACACTTTAACCATACGCGATCGTTTTTTTCATCGGAAAATACCAAATTGTCAAGCTCGCTACGAACATGCAACTCCTTAGCTCTTCTAGGCGAAGTGCCTTTTGTGCAAGTGTCAAGTCTTGCACTTTTTGTATTTTGTAGGGCTTCAGTTGTAGTTTATTTTTTAATATGCGCCCTATGCTCCGGGCAGATACATTAAGACTTTTCGCCAATTTAACTGCGCTTTTTCGTGGATTTCGTTCAATTCTAGCCTTTACCTTTCGAACCAATGATATTATATTAGAAAAGAGGTAGATAGGTTACCCACGCTCTTATAGTAGCCTTTTAAAATTAGGCCAATCGCCCAATTGCGCTGAGTCTTGCAGCGACGGCCGGAGTGTCGACAATTGCTAAGTGATCTATTCTGTGCCCGAAAAAAAATCATAATGCCATCTTGTATCATGAGATTTTGCTTTAATTATACTAGCAAAATTTGTAAAAGGCAAGGAGTCACGTATCATACGTAAGTTTTTACATTACAATAATTTATTTAATATTTTTCATAAATCCAAACTTTTGAACAAGAATGTTATTGTAATCTAGAAGTGTCGAGAGTGACAAAAGACATCCCGATGCACTAGGGCGATAAAGAGGTAAGACCGTTCCCGAACAAACATTAATATAAACAGAAGGGTCATTAGGTACATTTATAAAAATATATTGTGCGTGAAGTGTAAATTATCTTTTTGACTTAAATTATGATTAAGTACATGAATTTCCAGACATAATAGATAAAAAATAGAATTAAAAAAGGTTTTTTTTTTAACTAGTTGAGTTCTACCACGGATTATTACCTCCAGAGTTAATTAATAGTATCATCCTTACAAATATCAAGATCAAATAAAGACAATTGAAAATTACCTTACTCCAAATACCTCTTAATATTTTTGTTTAAGTTAAGCCATTGTGAATTATTTATTCTCGTATAACTTGTTTGTTTGTTGTTTATCGAACTAACCTAACATTATTTTGAACCTACGTGGTTTCCCAATGTTAGACTACTAATGTATTTATAATTTTTTTGTTGCTACTAGGTTTCTACTACTAACGAATTAAGGCGGATCCCGTGGGTCTTCGCGATCGTGGGATCTTTCGCGATCAGAGAAAATAAGAAACCTGGCAGCCAAATAATTGAAGTAAAATATGTTCAATTAAAATGTGAAATATGTATTAAGTCTTTATTTACGTCGAAAAAATTGTGGTTTCAAAAATTAATTTCCATTAAAGATATGGGTGGGCTATGTTACTCTACAGAAAGTTTGAAAATAATATGTTTAAAATCCGAAAATATTTTGAAGGCTCACATAAAAGCGAATGGGCTATATTTTTTCACAAAATATGAAGAAAACAATGTCATAAAAAATCGTATTTTAAAATCATTCGTTAACTCCTAACATATTCAGTGAATTAAATGACCATTCTATGACGCAGCCAACCAACTTTCAACCACCGTATGCATTTAATAAAAGCTACAGTAGAGAAATCTCCGCCCGTCTCCACTCTGCACATAAAAATAATCCCGAGTTAGACAAAAAATCATAAATACAGAAAAGAAACAAATTAAATTTATTTGAAGGTCACTGAAATCATTAGCTGCCATAATAAGCTAGGTTAGTGCCGTAATTTTAAATTTTTTTAGATGCGGGGGGTCGATTAGGCCCTCGTGGTTTTGCATAGATTCCACATTTACCTATTTATTTATTTCCGGCTAAGTGAATATTTTTTTATTTCCATTATCGTCACTTTCTTGGTCTTTAAAGCCGTACTCTATGACCATGATACTTTTTTTCATAACTGACTCTGATATAAGTAGTTATTTTTTTATATTTAAGGCTCAACTAATAATAAATACACAATTTTAAGAAAAAGAGAGGGACTCCGATTCAGAATAAAATATTATCAGAAAAAAAGCGACTAAAGTGATTAGTTGCTTTCGTGGTAAAACTATTTTTGGTTTTCCTCAGAGCATACGAGTCTAATTTTAAACCGATATGGTATTATTGTTGAAGGGTAAAAGTCCAAAAAGCATTTGTCATTTTTTATTGTGTATACCTAAGATAAGACTAATCATTCTGAGACCATTAATGTTACTTTCCTTTTGGTCATAGTCACAATTGAGGCTCAAATTCGTTTTTATTTAATTTTCAGGTAAATAAAGAACTATTAATCCCTAAAAGTATTTTTATTTTATAGGTTTATATATTTCATCGGAACAAGTACTGTATGTTTCACAAACAAATTTTCTTTATATATTACATTACTTTATTTTAAGCTAAGAATTAAATACTTTTGATTTAATTTATAATAAAATTAAGTTCCACTCGAGATTTTTACTTGAACCATACCGTGCTGATATGAAGACTACGTGAAATGGCCGTTATTAAAAAAAAATGTCAACCACATGCGAAAGTGCGTCCGAGGGGATTAAAATACGTTTACCAACGAAGCCTTTTAATTTTTCTCAGGCCTCTAAAAATTTAGCTCTTAGTGAAACCGATACACTATAAAGTAAATAAATAATAATAATAAAATAATTTATTGACACAATTTCGAACACTCACAATAAATCAAAAGGGCATTTTCAGCATCTGTTAGCATTAGGCAACGCTGGTTTTCAAAATACCCTTTAAAGTGCCTCATTAAAAATCCAATGTAGGGTTACATATTGATGATATTTTTAATTCTATTACAAGAAAAAATTATCTAAATTGAGTAATAACTTTAATTTTAAGTTATATTTTATTATTATTAGACATTAGCAAGATCGAAATGACCATTATTATTTATCCGTAATTTAAAATGTAATAGAATAATAATAGGCATACATTTCTATGAAGCAATGTCTTGACTGAATTATAATTCATTTATTCTTTGAAGGGTTCGTTCTTTGTTAGGATGGTACCATGAGTAATTATGCTTGTCTCTTGTTTACTCTCAGAAATAGATATACCTAGGTGTTTCTCTTTCACAATGCCGACGGTTCACGAGCCTGCTGTTCAACCAATAATGTGTTGCGACGAATAAATTTTTATGCACCAATAGTCCTCAATGTCCTTGTCGTCGAAATAGGCCGAAATTGCCGAGTTTACTTCTTCATCGTCGTTAAAAAAATTTCCAAGCACTTCATTCTTTATCTTCGTGAATAAATGATAGTCAATGGGGGCCAGTTCTGGACTTTAAGGGGGTGTTGCAGCAGTTCGAAGCCGCACCAGTGAATGGCAGCCGTCGCAACATGACTCGTGTGCAGGGGTGCGTTGTCGTGCAAAAGAAGCACACCCTTTGTCAGGTTTCCTCTTCTTTTTTCCTTGATAGCCTCCTTTAATCGCTCCAGTATGTAATACTGCCCCGTTATAGAAGCGCCACGTTCCTTGTATCAATTAACAAAATGTCTTCTGGGTCCCAAAAGACAGTCTCCATGATCTTTCTAGCCGATTACGATTATTTCTACACTTTTCGAGGGGGTGTTTCTTTTTTATGCCACTGCATCGATTCTTGTTTTGACTCAGGTTCACCACAGTCATGAACCCAAGTTTCGTCCCCGGTAACCATTCGGGCCATCTTCTTTCTTTCCACATAGCTCCAAAAACTTGCGAGAACACTCGACACGCTCTCGCTTTTGATACCGCGTAAACATTCTCGGAACCCATCTTGCACTGACTTTGAGTCATCCTAAGATGATCGTGATGTTTAAAATTGTGGTTTCTGATACAGCAACTATTGCTGCTAGCTGCTTATTCTTCAGTCTGGCATCTTCCAATACTATTTTTTTTACTTTTTCGATGTTGTCTGGGGTAGTGGTCTCAATTGGCCGTCCGGAGCGATAATAATTACAATGGAGTCTCTGCCTTGCTTGAAAAGGCTATGCCATTTGTAAACCATGGTCTTACAAGGGGCAGAATCTCCATAAACCGCTAACATCTGTTGAAAAATTGTCTGCGGTGTTTTTCCTTGTTCGGTGAGGAACTTATCACGGCGCGGTGTTAAATTTTCTACATATTGGTTATTTTATTCTCGATTTACTTGTTTAAACGTCTATAGCTCAAAAGTTTTTTGAGTTAATTATTTGGTATATATGCATATAATGAGTTGCTCAACTAGTGCCTACCTGGCCAAGTACATCTACCCCCACCAACCCCTCCGTTCCGCGAAAATTTTGACCTCCCCTCGTACCGTGAATAAAAACCTTTCTTTTGTAGTTACTTTAAGGTAACGGTTCTTTCAGTAATCTTGAAGTAAGATTTGGATTTTTTTCTAGGATAAAATAAATAAAAAATCACAACGCTTCATAAATGATTTTAATAAAAAATAAGTGATGTTATATATTTCTTTGTAAACAACACATGTCAAGAGCAGTGATTGGCTGTGTCGTTGGAAACGATAACTTGAGAAAGCTATAACAAGTTAATTAAATTAAAAAATACACAATAATTGCATTCGTATGAGATTTCGCAAATCATGTAGGTACATATTTACAAATACATTTAAAAAACTATACATCTACGAGTAAAAATACAATTGGTTTTGAAAATAAATAGGTTTTCAAACTCCTGTTTCCTATAAACTATTTATTTGGTAGAGGGATATATCCGCGCGTTCATTTGGGTAAGAGTTATAGTATTGGACTACTTATGTTTTGCTGTTAGATTTATACAAAGAAACACGTCAACACGAACAACATTTCTGATATGTACTTCCATTAAACGAAATCTCTTTATAATATTTAAGTTATATTTCAGAAATTACAAATACATCAAAACAAGAAGACATTTTCTTGTACGACTTGATGTTGAGTTTTTAAATATAGATTAACAATAAAACAAAAATGAATCTGATGAATGGAAGGTCATCATGCATATCTATTTAATTTTGTAAAAAGTTTAACTGAGTTTGTTTAACAATTACCAACATGTGGGTACTTTTGAACAAACAATCAAAATTTAAAAAGTGGTGGTTATAAAACAAACGGTCTTCTAATGTAAATTATACTTTTTCTAAACCTGTTTCGGCATCTTTTTACAATTCATAGTAATCACAACATATTCAGAACTGATAAACTGTTTGGAGATATCTTATTTGTTCATTTCAATCGAATACAGCGTTCAGATATTGTTCACAAAATCCAAAGTACACAACACACTCACAAAGTATGAAAATTCTTATAAAGACATTTCTTCAAGCCTCTGAGAAAAACATTTATTCCCTATTAAACATTAGATTCACAAATAACTAGTTAGATACCTATTTGATTTTTTATATATTTTTCTGTACTTCTTGCTTTTAAACATTGGAAAGAGACTTTTTGTAACTTTTTCTTAAGTACCGAAAAATGTATAATGTAACAAGAATCTTTACTTATAATTATATAGTACAGTCAGCATCATTTATATGCAATCATACCTCTTCAATAAACGTATAAATATTCTACACTTAACTATCAAGTTTACGAAAAATATACAATAGTACGCATTCAAACATTGTAAATAAAAGAAGGAGACAAATCGTCGTATACATGATGCTAACTTTACATTCACTTATTTAAATTTATTTAATAAATTCATGCATATCAAAATATAATATCGAACATTTTTACATTTTATGTAACTCCATGCTGATGTTGTTGTTTTTTTTTTAATTTAAAACACCATAAAAATTTACGGTGTTAATATTTTGTGACTAAATATACAAATACGTCGTCAGTAAAGTCAAATCTAAAACAAAAATGTGTCTATGGTGCAGTTTTTATGTTTCACAAAAGCTTTTTAATGTCATGACTCCATTAACAAAGTAGGTAGTTTCGTCACGGAGTTTTAATTTCTGAAATGCGACATATATGCAGTGTCAGATTATAAGTCAAAATCAATTCACTTTAAGATACTAAAAAACATTATTTTAACAAATTAACTTTATAGTCAGGTTTTAATATTTTAGATTAAGAATGTTGATCGATTGATTAGAATTGCATCTAAAATTACATCAAGTTAAAATAAATAACATCATGATTGTCATTTAAAAATGGTTAAAACAAAGAAAAAGTACAAAACATTATTTTGATAACTGCGACTAGTACAATGAAACAATTCCTTCATTTAAAAAATCGTATTGTGTTACGCACTAGTGCCATTGAAACGAGTGCACTTATGGCACTACAAGACAGAAGAAGTCAAAATATTGACTTGTGATAAAGACAAATTTAAATCATACATCAGGTACTTACAATGTAACAATGGAAATTAAACTAAAATAATCATTTTGTTCTGCATTGGAATGAGTAATAAAAATTCATCATACATGTATGTAATAATTGATTAGATGTTAAAATTATACAATTAAATAAAATTATAAAATTGTTATGACAAGTTACATGAAAAAATTATATATCTGCTAACAATCGCATTAAAACTAATGAATAGCACCTAAATTGACAGTTTTCTAACTTATCTTGAAATCTGGTCAAAATTATGAAGAAAAAAAAAACTATACACAATATCATACCTTTTTCCAGATTTTCAGATATAAACTGCCACAAATATGTTGTAACACATTTAAGTAAATAAATTTTTGTCAATAGTTGACGCGAGCAAATTATTAAACAAAGTTGATTGATTCGAGCGAGTACACAGTTAAAATGTTCAAACATATATTTACAATGAAACTCTTCAACTGATGGTATAAATAAATTTTGGACAATTTAACAAGAATAGTTTTATTTCAAACATCGAATCATCGGATTATCTTAATAGTTAACTGTTAGCTAAAACATTTTGGTTACACTTTCGTTTTATTTCAATTCAAATATAAAAACGAAATAAAACAAAATATTTTAGCTACAAGTTTCACAATTCAAAGTTGTAGCAAACACGCCCAACTCTCGAACGTTCTCCAAGTGACGTGTTAGCCTTAAGGTTTCCTTTCACGTTCGCTCCTTCTTATCCACGGTCAACTGAGGATTACACAGACTTTGACAAGTCTGGGGTTTGGTTCCTGTCGCTCGGGCTGGCGCTTGGTCGAATGCTATCCATTGGAGAGTTCGTCTTTGAGCCACTGCGGTACGGGCCGACTCAGCCGGACCAACATCTTGGACAGGGCGGTGTTATGTACTGTGTAGTACCTTCGCAGGAACTTGGCAGATCGCTCGTCCATGGCCGGATACAGTCTACCTTTTGACTTGCCGAGACATTTTGTTTTGTCGCTCTCTACGGCTTGGCAGAAGAAGCCTTTTTTCGGATCAAATCTGGGAACGAAAGAAACGAAACTTATATTAGACAAAAATACCATGACTAAAGACCAATCCAAAAACTGTTCCTTATTTAATTAAGGGAAATATATGTTACAGTTACTTATAAAACGACCGTATTTACTTGGTTAAAATCTGCAATGGTAATATAAAATATACGAGAAAAATACTACGTCTTAAAGACAGTATTTGTAAATGTTTTATAATAAACAAATATGTATGTTAATAAGTATCACAGGAATTAATTATAATAACATTAACCGGCATAAATAATCTTATATCTATTGCTTTACTATTTTATTCAGCAGTACCGATCTCCAAAGAAAGTAGTTCAAAACTCACATAGTAACTAATAACTATGCCACATCCATAAAAGCAAACTTACTTCAACAACTTATTGTAGTCTAAATGCGGCGTGATCTTAAGGAATTTCTGTACGGTGTGCATCACTGCTGCGGGCTCGGTCCTCAGTAAGGAGCCGTCGATGATCAGCAACTGGTGTGCGCTGTACTCGGCCAGCCACCGCTCGAGGAAGTGGCTGTACTTGCCGGGGTTTAGGCAACGGTTTCTGTCAAGTTTAAGCTAAATGTTAAGTTGTGTTTATAAATTAAACGAGGGTAATGCTTGTTTTATTTAGTTTAAGGTAATGTTACAATAAATAAATTTGTTTGTTTATTCTCAACTCTTTAGAAACTGGACTCACAAAACAAATACGTAGCTTATAAAGACCGGCATAAGTCACTATATTAATATGACTCTATAAAAAAAGCTTATCCATGAAACGTAGAAGCAGAAGGTCCAGGGTGGTGACTAGGGAAAGCCCCTCATAGACTCACGACTTCCCAAGCATTTCCAACTTGTTCTTGTCAAGGCTTTCGTTTAGTTATGGATGGCAATAGACTTATAGAAGTATAGGAATGTAGAAGTCCATCAGATACTAAACCTTTCCGTAGTTTGACTATTTTTAAAACATACATTGTTTACCATTAGAGTAGTTACACTTTGTTGAATAAATTTTAATTAAATCGCTTTCAAAGCTTTCGAGTACATACAATTATTAGCTAAAAATCTTTGCTACACCGTATGTTCAATACAATTCAACGCTAACGGACATATTCAAATATATATTTAATATATTGGTTCCTAGTTCAGAATTTTGTGAGTACTACGACCCCAATGTAAAGGACTAAAACACGTAAATTAAAAAACGATAACTGCGCATTTCGAATTCTGAGGAAGCGTCTCAAAACAGATAGTGGTAAGCGTGCCGAAGAGCCGAACTAAACGGTTCGATAGCTCATTTTTGGTTCGCGTTGCCAAAGAGTGGAACGATTTGCCTGCGTCTGTTTTCCAGACAAATATAACCCTGGAGCTTTCAAGTGTAGAGTGAATTGGTACCTCTTGGACAGGCGTGTATGATCCTCGTCTTCATCGTCACTTTCCATCAGGTGAGATGGAAGACAAACGCCTGCTAATTATTAATAATAAAAAAAGATAACATAAAATACATTATTTTATCTGCTATAAAATGCTTCATAAGAGCAATATATTTAACAATATTTAACAATATTAACCTTAAGTAGCAATAATCATTTATGAGTATCATTCAATAAACTTTTTTTTAAATATTTAACTTTGCGAGAAAATAAAACCATTCTAATAAACAAACTTCCAAACCAGTAGGGACTCCACCCTCGTTCGATAAATTTCCCACAAAAACATATTCATGTCAATTAAACGCAACTGAAACTCGAAAAGTAAATACCACTCAAAATTCTAAACCGCAGGTAGAATTCTAAGTACGGTTAATCAATCCGCATTGTTCCATCGAGAGTTCGACCCGGACAGGACTGAGCGAAACCCAATTCAGTATAAAGGGATAACCTAATTATCTGTAGATATTTGAAACTGTGTCCCGGGATTGAGCGGGGAGACCAAATTTCGATTCAATCAGGGAATAGTAAAAAGCTGGAGGCAGAATTGCTGACCGATGTAAATTATCTATTGATAGCTCTACGCGCGGGGAATAAGTATTTTAATGCAGAGAAAATATAGGTCCATGATCATACATATTAAAAGAAAACCTTTAGTAGTTTTCAAGTTTCCACAGGTCACCTAAAAGATTGTATTAATTTCTGTGGGAAAATGATAAAAGCTATGTGTTACCAGGACTAATCTAAAAATTGTTTGACATTACTTTCTTTTTTTTAAACCTAAAGTCTTATTCGTAGGTTGCCAAATTTAATTAAATATACGATTTATCTAATCACGTAACCCTTAAATATACTCGTTTATTTAGATTCGAGCAAACCCTTCCCAACTTTATAGTGTAGGCTTTTGTCACGACTTAATTATTACACACCAGCATTTAATTATTACATAACGACATTTGAATCCATCCTAAAATAGTCAAACAAATTAAGAAAGTTAAGTAAGACTTTGATTTTCTTCTTGGTCTAGAATTTGTTCCCTTTTACATATAACGAAGAAGTAAAATGATTTTGTCACCAGTATGCGTGTAGTGTAGGACGCATGTCTTTGGAAAAATGCCCTATCCCAATCCTTGACCCATCCTGGACTAATCACACATATCCATCCACTGAAATAAAACTTTTTCAAGTCAACTATTGGCACACTACGTCCACCTTGTATTCGTTCAAGTATAATTGGCATTTGATAATGTTGGCACGTTTGCTACACCATCAGCCCTTTGAAAATTTATTATCGAAACATGATACTCTACAAATCTAGAGTTCTGTCACGTTGTATAAAATCTGTAAAGAACCTACCTACAACGAACCCAGAATTTTAAGTGTTAAATAGTAATAGGGATTCTTTTGTTGAGGCTTCATGTGGGGCGGTACTACAGTCTTTCCTATTTTAACCGCAATAATAACCATGTTTACGTTCTTGTGTTCCGGATAAAGGAAGGCTACAGCCAGTGCTATTACGGGAACAATGGCAATTAAAACTTAATCCGAGCGCAACACATAATTGACCGAGAAATCAATATCAACAACATCTACAATTATTTATGTCTATGGGCACGAATGCCACTTACCATTAGTCGGAATACGTGCTATGACACATTAAAACAAAGAATATAACAACTAAGTCGCCCAAAGAATCATAAATACCTCAGATCCCTGAGTGCCTTGGGCGCGGAGTCATTAGCAGTGATGACCTGGTGGAAGCTGTAGTTATTAGCCACCGGGTCTCCATGCGCTCGCATGTGGTGGTACCAGGAGTACGCTCTGAGGAATAAGACGTAGGGTTAATTTTGGTTGATGTAATACGTCTTCGATTGGGTATTAATTTTAAATTTAATTTTATTAGTTAAATAGTTACATGTTATCCCTGGTATACATTTGCCCTCAAATAGTTCAAATCCGTTCAGCCGATTTTGCGAAATTGAGTAACAAACATCCTACCTTTCACATTCATTATATTAGAAGGAAGTTGAAAAGCGAAATGAAAACAAGCCAAATCAAATTATTATTATATTTTAATCCACGTGCTTTTGCATCCTTTGTTATAAACAACATGCTTACTTTTTTTTCTTAAAACTTGGATAAAGCTCTTATTTACAAGATTTAAATAAATGTAAGGGTAATTTTTTACAGGGTGTTCCGTTACTTGCACGACAAACTGGTATGAAAGAAAGATTGAGGTGTGCCCTACTAGATAAAAAAAATTACCTCAGTAAAAGTGTCACTGTTTTCGAGATATTCCCGACTTTTCAAATTTTTAAATATTTTAGAATAGTAGATCTACCATATGCAAATATCATTTTGTTAAATATCATTAGGTATCATTGAGAAAAATCAAATTAATCTCATTTTTTTTTTCTACAAAACATATTTACCTCAGCTTTGGCATTCGGTGGTGGAAAAAAATGTATCGGACTGTCACTGCACATTTTACAAATAAATTACGTATTACACAACATAGATATAATTTGGTATTTAGTAAAAAACGTACACACACATACAATTTAAACGACGCGTTGTTGAACAAACAGTCAACAGCTTTCGGTAAACAACGGGTAATATTTTCAGGCTCGTACGTGACTAACATTTAAACTGAAATTGGATGAAAAAATCTTTATTTACGGTTTTTGTACAAATGAAATATAATTATGTTGTGAACACTGTGGGTTTAGAAAAGGGGTAAATGTCTTAATTAGATTGATTGTCTGTCATTCGAATTCTAGTAAATATTATTGTACCTAATTATACTATATGAACTTTATAATAGTGTGAATTATTATAAGACCCCAAAATATTTCATAGACCCTAACTCTTATCAAAGGCTGATTAAATATTTGATTAAATACTTTAATATATCTTCTGAAGGAATTAGCGCCCAACATTTCTCTTAATATTTCATTATTTATTTCAATTCAAACGAATTTCATAATTCATGTTAGATATCAATCAGATAATTGTAGTAAAAGACTTTCTGTACCCGCTTATTAATTTAAAATGTCATATTAGGTATAAACAAAATCCAAAGATACCTATTTATACCCAAACTAAAAAAGGTGGTACTTGCACTTCTGTACGGGATCTGGATTAAACATCCATTTATATAAATAGAAAACATCCTTGGCTCGTAAATAAACATCTGTAGTCATCACAAAAAGGCCTGTAAATAGAATCGTGCTAAGCAGGGTTACTGCGTAGTACACCACGGGGGTGTTTTTATTTTCACTAATAGTAATGTAAACTTCAGAATTAGATTGGATATTTTGTGATTAAAGTTCAGTTTTTTTTTATGCACTGTATATCACTGGGTTCGTACTTCTCACACAAAATTGCTTACTTTTTTTCTAATTAAAATTAATCTTGTTCCGATCACAAACAGTACAGTAAAGATAATAATATCAAAATGTACCTTAGTAGCAATCTTTTGTAATTTATTATTCTAAGAAGCCAGCATTTCCGTAACCTTTCCGTGCCTGCGTCGTATACGCCTATCTCTTCCATTTATTATGAGGATAACAGAAAAAAACCAGCTCAAATACCAAAGACTCCTATTTCAAAATAAATAGCCAGTCATCACGAAAGCATCAAAAGCCCTAACAAAAAGATTTCAAACCGTTGTTTTCGGTTATCAGGGTAGTGTAGTCACCGCATTGTAAAACCATGTTTATTGTGATAGCTCTAAGATTATAAATCCTTTAACAGCACGATTGTGCATTTTGTAGTAAACCTTTTCTAGACGAAATATGCCATAACGTCATGAGTCCGGTAGTAAATTCACACTTTTTTTGCCAAATGTTCGGACTGACATTGCCCTCGCATTGAGAACCACACGAACGTCAAATAGAAACTTAATGAACCGTGTACTAATTTGCTCTATTAACTAGTGGTAAAAAGTGGTCCACTTACAACAAGAACGTGCGTACTTAACGTAAGTAACGTACGTAAGTCCTGGTCAAGGGGCAGTCAAACCACGACAGACTGTGACAAAACCCGGATTAACCCTTATTAAGGTGATATCGGAAAGAGGGTGATTCGGATCTTTACTACTACTGAGGATCAAGGAGGATATTGAGAAAAAGCAGCCGTAACTGAGCAACAGGAGGGGTGAGGTCTTTCATCAGAATCAGAAAAATCAGACCACACAATTTCTTCAGCTACTAAGCAAATATTAAGGAAGTTTGTCTGGGCAGTGTTTATTCTTACACCATACAGCCCTGCCTTAGAGCCTTTAGATTTCTAGTGATTTCGGTGTCTTCATAAGGTAGGGTTGCCGTCAACAGATGACTATCGAAACTACTTGTAAAACGAAGTCATGGCACTACAAGATATAACTAAAATGGCCCAAGATATAACTAAATAGTTCATCTATATTAAATTTAAATTTACCTACTATGACAAAAATTTCTTCATTTGGCATGTAAAATACAAAGAAACTTTTTACCTGACCTTCTATTTAGGGTTTATTTCAAATATTAAAATTAAGTAAAATATGTTACTAATTTTTTTTAAATAAATGTAACATAACATTGTTAAGCTTTAATTATCTAGAAAAACGATTACAAATGTTATTAAAGGTATCTATATCAAGATACCCTTTGTCAAGAAAGACGGTGTACCAGGGTTCTGATTAAAGATAATCTAACTGACCAAGTTTCTTGAAGAAGGTCTTCGACAAAAAAGGCGAGTGTCAATTTACAATGAAACGAATTAGTCAATAGCTAGGCATTTGTATTTCGATTACCTAAACGTATAATGTGATGTCATTATGTCATTATTTTTAAGTTTCGAAAATGTTACTAAATAACATTCATAACACTCTTTACGCGAAAGTGTTTGAAACGGCAACCTAATAAATAATTTGTTACGGAATATAATAATAATAATAATGATGATTACCGAGAATTATGAAACATCAAGTACCGGGTTTCAAAGCAGTTCCAGAAAACAAACTCAAATACTGGTACAATTTTAGCCTTAAATAAAGTTCCCATTCACGATCACTGAGACAGGTAAATAAACAGCATTCAGCTTGGGAGAATTTGTAAATAATATTCTTGATTTCTGAATAATTAATTTAAATAACACATTTCTTTTAGGAAATTGAGACGGTCTAGTTTAGTTTTAAATTAATTTGAGAAAAGCAACATTGTTGGGAGATCGCTCTCTATGATTTGTTTCTGAGTTCGATTTTGAATGTAACAGAAATATTTTACGGTTACAAAATAAATAAATTATAATAATATAGTCAATTATTATTTATGCATATGCCTATGGTACAGACGCCCCGTAGTATGCGGGGCACCTACAAAAGACCGAACAACGTGCAAGCTATTCTCGCAGTAAGCTGGGCCTCCGTTGAGTTCCCTGACTGTACCTACTGTTGTATTTAGCGTGTAGATCTTTTTACGGTACTTTAGTTGTGTACTGTTACTGTGAAATTTTCCACGCTATACGTGATTTCACACAAAAAATACAAGTTTAATTTTGTGTGTCGGTGAACAAACAAGTACTAAAATACAGGTCAAGGCACTGCCGCCGCAAGCATGCCTTCAGAACATTGAAAAAAAATGTTGCGAATACCTCTATTTATTTACATACACTTTAAAGCAGTTATTTTCTTCATCTGTTGAATTCATTATCATTTCGTTGTGTTCAAAACCAGGAGCAATCGAGGAGGTGCTTGAATAATAATAATAAATCCCCAGACAATCACACCAACTGTATAACCCCAGCTTGTGTAATGGATGACCATACAGTGAACTGGTGGGGAACGCAGAATAAACATACATATATAAATAACAACAACCATGACCCGATAACAAACATCTATGTTCATCACACAAATGAATGTCCCAGGACTCGAACCTGGGACCTCCGGCGTATGAGGCTGGGCTACTACGCTACTAGGTCGTCAAACCCCAACCCAGTAAGTTCTTACTCCCGTGATAACTCCCGGTTACAATATAGCCTTCTATTTCGAGGTCATGTACAATTATTAGGGGTATAATATATATTTTTTTAGTCGAATCGTAAGTTTTATACAAGCAAATCTTTATTCTGTAAATAATAATACAGAGAAATACATATGGATGAAACAATGATGAATACTTGGTGATGACGCATATTAATACGAATTCCGTTACCTAGCGACGCGCAAGCGCTTAGAAAAATAACGACATGGGAACTCGTTAAAAATTTGTATGCTTTAAGAAGGCGCGTCCCAAACAATTGTTATGAAAACGCAAATACAATTTACATGCCCAAATTAGGCCCACATTTTTGCTTACATTAAAATTACGAAAATTGCTTACGTTAGGAACTTTACAATGAATTAACTTTGTTATGCATGCCTATTCACCGTTGGCACTAAACTCTAATCACAATCATCTTTGTACTTGAGTTCCAGGAAATTCTCAATTGAGACTCAGGTTGGCGATGAATAATGATTCAACTACATTTATTAAGTTCATGTCAAACCTACAGTGCCTCGCCTTAAGACCTTTACACATTAACTTAGTTCATCGTTAGACTGTTTCAACCGCATTTATTGTACTAGTCGGCCAAGTGAACTAGATGAACAACCAGAATGCGGCTTTTTCTTTAATTTTATTACAACAAAATAAGCGCTGCAAAAGGTGTAGCGGGTAGCCCTGCCTCATTCATTACGGGGGTCCCAGGTTCGAGTCCTGTACGGGGCGTTCATTTGTTTGTTAAAACACAGATGTTTGTTCCCGGGTCGTGGTTGTAATATTTATATATGTACGTTTATTGCAGGTTCCTGCCCAGTTCGCTGTACGGTCATCCATAACACAACATGTGCTTATTTTGGAGCCATATAGTTGGTGTGTTTC
This sequence comes from Marasmarcha lunaedactyla, assembly GCA_923062675.1. Lineage (NCBI taxonomy): Eukaryota > Metazoa > Arthropoda > Insecta > Lepidoptera > Pterophoridae > Marasmarcha > Marasmarcha lunaedactyla. The sequence goes on from OV281341.1 coordinate 21,651,678, forward strand.
TCTACGAATTAATTATTTAGTTTGGTTATTAACTCCGGTAAATAAATATCAGGTCCTAACATAAGAAATTGGCGTTTTGTTGTTCTGGCTACTTTGATCTGTATCTCCTCTTTGGTTAAGAATTCCAAATTAAAATTTGTACAGCTATTTACTCATGCATTTTTGTTTCGAAAATCGTAATCTATTTGTTTTTTCCTCTTTTAGATTTTTATTTGCGTCACTTAGAAAACTTGAAATATCGCGTTATTTACGAGTACGAGTTCCGCCGTGGCACCAGTACTGCAGAAACGGCGGCGATGTCGCAAAAGAAAACAAGGTGCGTCTTTGGTTCCAACGTTTTCGGAAAGTTCGACCTGCAGAACAAGCCCCGTCGACGGCCGGAGACCAAAGTTAATAATGAAGAATTAAAGGCTGTTGTGGAAGCGGATCCATCGCAAACCACGTCCGAGTTAGCTGTAGGCTGCGGTGTTAGTGACAAAACTGTTTTAATCCACTTGAAGCAAATTGGGAAGGTGAGTAAGCTTGAGAGTACCTCATGAATGAAAGGATTTTAAATCGAATCATTACCTGTGATGGAAAGCTAAACAACCGAGGCTGGTCAATCGCTCTAGCCACTGCTGCTTCAGGTCAACGCTAGACCACACACTGCACAACAGACGGCTACCAAATTACAGGAGCTTCAATTGGAATGTCTAAGACATTCACCGTACTCCCCGTACCTTGCTCCAAGAGATTACCATTTTTTCGAAATTCGGATAACTTCTTGCAAAGGAAAATATTCAACGCCGATGGGGCAGTCCAAAGCGCCTACAAAGATTTTATTGATTCCCGTCCGAATTATTTTTTTAGTAAAGGGATCAATGAACTACCCATTAGATGGCAAAAGTGCATAGATAGCAATGGTGCATACTTTGATTAAATAAATATTTTATATTTTCAAAAAATTGACTTTATGTTCCTCCCTTACAAAACGCCATATTATTATGTAATGACCTAATACTAGCAAAGCATACCGAAATAAATTAATATACTGCTACTGTCCGAATCTGGAATTAACGACGTCAGGTTATTTAGTTTAATTTGGTTGAGAATTCCCTTACCTCTTAGCAGGCGATATCAATATAGCAATGACTCTAGCTTGAGGTAGAAGCGCGTGCGCGCGGCGCGGCACCGCATCACCGTCGAAGTACGTCGCTGACTTCTCGAAGGTCGTTTGTGAGGCGTTGCTTAGACCAGGAGGGAAAAAGTTCAGGTACCTGTAGACAGTTATGTTCGTAAATAGGTGAGGAAAATGAGCTATGCGAGAATGTTTTTCCTCTTTTCTACAGAACTGTAGGTTCTTTGAGAGTACTGCTTATTTCACACACCCAGTGCCAAATAAGTATGGGACGAATTATTATAGTTACTAGGCAATTTTGTTAATTAGCCACAATACCAGCAATTTCTAAGCCCGTTAATCAATTAAATAATATCTCTAACATCGATGCCTGTGAAATGAAATAATTATATATCCGTATCCATTCAAAAGCCTCCCAATCATGAAATTGTATTCGATAATCCTCATAAGGATTATGGCCGTATATCTTTGTTTTTTATTATTCAGCCAGTTCTTAGTAACCTTAGGATGATTAATATCTCGCTATCTCACAATGTAAATACTATTTCAAGGTAGTTTGTCATTTTATTGAACTCTGGTTTTATGATATCTTTATATAATGTGAAACACGCCAATAGAATAGTTTTATCGGTTATATATTTTGGACCCTTTGTACAAGTGTCTAAAAGTATACAATATTACAAAACTAACAATCACACTGCAAATAAGGGGAGTACGGGGTATTCTAATCGTTGCTATTAAGGTTATAATACGACCTTTGTTGTAATTATCATTTCATTTCACCCAATAACTTAAAACAGCTATAATCCGAACGCTGAATGATGATCCCTATGACAGTTCGTTAGCGCTTAACATTGTACTGACGTCCTATCACATCAAATCCTTTAGAGGTCCATTAAAAAGACGAAAAAATCATAATTGTGTACAATTGTAAATTATAAAAATGAATATTAAGAAATTATTACGTAATGTTCGGAAATAATAGAAAAAAACTCAATGCAAATGTACATGGTACGTGCTGCAAAAGTTACGTCGTCAAGCTGTTATCGACTAAGAAGGGACACATCGATAAACAAAATATCGATAATTTGTTGGAAATATAAAACAAATGCTTTGAGTTTGTATTTTATTTATATCAATCTGAATCTGATACAGGGTCAATCGGATTTTCAAAATCTGAGTCTGAACTGCAGCTATCCGTGACGTTTATTATTAACGGTTGGTCAATGATATTGTCGTATTGTACATCTCGATCCCAGTCTTGTAAGCAAATTTTCTTCGTTCTGTCGACCACTTTTCGCCAATCGTCAGCTGTCACTTGAGCGCATTCAAAAAGAATTTTAAATTCTTTAAATTATGCAATTTGAATAAAAATTAAAGTATAGTAAAATAAAATATAATAAGGCTGTTACTTTTTTATCTAGTGTTTTATGTCCATCAATGCGCGTAGTCTTTTTTTCAAAATAAATAAATATTGCTTATTATGTTGAATGACCTGGCTGAATGACATGACATTTGCCTGAAAAAACAGTATTTTATCGAAATTGTTTGGCATAACTAATACAACTGTCAGTTGAAACGTCATAGGGATCATCATTCGGCGTGCGGAGTATAGTTATAAATATTTATTTTATGTAATGACTAAACCAGGAGTTGGATTTTAATTTATCGAAATTTACGCGCAAATTACTACATCATAGTAATAGAGAAACCGGAGCGAAAACAAAAACTGTAGCGATCACAGAGAAAGCAAAAACCTGCATTTTAAACAGTACGTTGAATTCAGTCGAGAGGTACGTTTAATGGCAGGCAATTTCCATTTTGTTCGCGGATTTCCTGAAGATGTTATTGTAAAATACAAAATATTGTTATAATAAAATCAGCTCGAAGAGCAAGCTATAAGCATTTCACTAGGTTGCGCTGTGAACGAGAGTTCAGTTTGACAGCTGTCATTCGAAATTTAACGTTGTTACTTTTTGCCCATTGTACTATAAGAATTATAAATTTCATTTTAATTCTAGACTTAAAAATTACTTAAAATTTAAGACAATGCAAACATGGAATCAAAAATTTATTTACTGTTCATTAAAATCACTTTTCCGTTCAAATGTAAAACAACACACCATTTTATCAAGGGTTACAGAGTAGTTCTATTTTTAGTTTTCAATCGATTTCCTTCAGTAAAACTAGCTGCAATTCTGCATAATTAACTTGGAAATACGCTACAGTACTTCGTAATGTACCTTTAGAGCGCTGAACCTTACAGAGACAATAGGAATCAGAAAAATGGGAAAAAAGTAATGACACTGCCCTGCACTAACAATTTAAACGTTGTATAAACGTTGAAAGAACGTTTTTAATTTCCTAATGGTGGTTTAAGGTCGGGCGTATAGATGTTTTTAAAACGTTTATAAAACGCAGATTTTTATTGTAGTTATGTAGATGTCGCTTATTGAATTATGAATGTTATGTGCTTTCACTGTACATGCCAGAAAAATTTTAAGGTTACAAAATAATAAAAATATAGTCAATTGTTACTTATGCGTATGGTACAGTCGGGGAACTTTGCCCTTCCCTCCGGACTTTGGTAGTAAGCGGACGTGCGTTTCACATTTAAATATATTTTCTAAATAATTATCTCTAAGTTTATAAATCGCAAACTCGCGTAATAGCATAGTGCGCGCGGAGTGTTCGACAAATTGCAAGCGCCTACGTCACAGCGAGAATTGTATTGTTGTTTGGTCTAATTATCCACCAGAGGCGGAAAATTTCCAATCTTAAGAGCGTAGTCTACTTTGGATCAACGAGACGATGCCTTTGAATCGTACACCACCTGAATCACCTGCAACTCCAAGCGAGTCCTTGTCAAAACTTTCGGTGCCGTATGTCAATATATCTCAACGCAGTTCTACTGAACAAGAAACATGTGGGTCTTCAGCCTCGGAAGCAAACCAAACTAGTACATCAACAAGTACTGCGCGTCGTAAGCGCAAAAGAACAGACAACATCGACCCGCAGCTCAATCTTTTCATGCAAGAAATGAAAGAGATGTTTTCGGACTTCAAAAAGGAGCAGAAAAGCCAACTAAAAGACATTGCATCAAAGATCACAGAATTGAAAAAAGATTATTCAGATATAAAATCAACTTTAGAATTTATTACAAACAAATACACCAGTCATTAATACCTGGAAAATAAAATTGAAAAGATGGGGCAATATTCCCGTTCAACTTGTCTCGAGATAAGAAATATACAAGTAAGTCTGAAACCAAACCATGTCTACTTAAAACTGTAACTGAGATTGGAAAAATTATAAATGCACCTATCAGCGCCCAGGATGTAAAAGATATTTTTAGAATTAGTACAAAAAACCCTGAGAGCAAACCCATAATTGTAGAATGAACGAGTTCACTATTAAAAGAAAATGTCTTGGCCATGTACAAAAAATTCAATAAACATAATAATAAACTAAACACTGAACATCTTAAAAAAAATTGGACTGGCTAGGCCTATTTACATTGGAGAAAATTTGAGTGGAGGAATGAAAAGGCTATTTTACCTAGCCCGTGTCTTTACATCCAGTAACGGCTACAAATACTGTTGGACAGTAAACGGCAAAATCTTTATACGAGAAAATGAGGGTGGAACTGTGCACTTCATAAAAGTCGAAGAGGATTTGAAAAAGTTACCGAAGAAAATTTGACTAGTATACTACTGTTTCAGCCTAGTTTTAATATTGTACGTAAACAAACACGTACGTCCTAATCATATTTCACAAAAATCTTTCTTTCATTGATTTCATATGCAGTTTAGAATTGACAATACTCCACTCATTTACACTTTCACACAACTACCCCATCACGCAAACCTACACACCAACATACACTACACAAGAAACATACAGCATCTCTTTCTACAATATAGTGCAGACAAACAATGAGCAAAATAATTTAGTTCATTTGTTGATTTTAATTGAATTTATAATGGATGATATCACACAAATTACCACAGCCCTAGATTACATCTCAACATCAAAGTCCCATATATGCGCTCCACCTCTCTTACCTCTTACCTCTCACACTTAAACAAGTCACTCAAAATATTCCATGTTTCGCAGTTTAGGTAACGATAAAAAATTTTATAATCTCTCGGTATTAATAGAAAGAATAAATTCTGACCTCGATGTTATTATTTTAACTGAATGTTGGCTCAGTAAGTGTCCATACCCACCCTCACTACCCGGTTACAAAACTACTTGTTCGAAATATTCCAATCAAAATGAGGGAGTTGTTTTTTACGCACCGAAAAATTTGCCTATTGTTATACAGGATCCTAATGCAATGGACGCAAATTGCCTAGTGATAAATATATCCACAGACATAGCGTTACTAGCAACGTATCGCTCACCATCTTTTAGAAATATTGATAACTTTCTTAATAATTTAGACTCTATACTTTTTTCCATTCGTTCTTTTAATACTATAGCATTAATCGGTGACATTAACATTGATATTTTGAGTGCCGACGATACCAATAGCCATAAGTATCTTAACCTACCTGCTATGCATGCAATGCTTCCTGCTCATTTATTTCCAACACGTGACCGGAGCTGTCTTGATCACGTAATCCTCAAAACGAACAAAAATGCTATTACTGATCTGAACACGCCCCAGTTATCTTTTGCTGTGAACTTAACGATTCTGCTAAAGTGTCCAACTCTGTAACGTATTCTTAAAAAAATCGTATTAACCGATTGTGTGCTCGAGCTGGAAACCTTAGATTACCCTCAGATCATGCAGTATATGAACCCTGAGGCAGCCTTGACAAAACTTGTAAATACTATATCTGCTGCAGTTCAGCTACAAACAAAAAAAAGGTAAGATACCTTGCGCAAAAAAGGTCCTTAAGTCTTGGATCACCCCAGGGCTACTTGGGTGTATACGTCATCGTGATAAATTGTTTAAGAAAACAAAACGACAGCCTGAGAATACTACGTTGTGCACCATTTACACGCGTTAAAAAAAATTCTGTAACAGATTGTTAAAAAAAATGAAACGTGAATTTGAACAGTCAGAGTTTAAAAAGTAACAAAATAGTCCTCGAAAAACATGGAATCTTATTAAAACAACCTTATCTTACCTTGTCCAACCTTAACAAGAAACCGATGTCATGTGACCTGCTTTCCTTTACTGATGATCCCCAAGGCTCAGTAAATGAAGTAAACAACTATTTTGCAAACGCTGGGAAACATCTAGCAGCCAAAATAAAGAACAATGGTCTGAGTGTTGACTGTATTCGAAATCAGGATGCAAGTCTCCCGCATTCAATGGTCCTCCTTAGTACTGACTGCAACGAAGTAAATAGCGTTGTATTGGGGCTTAAGCCCACTGGTTCTATGGGTTTCGATGGGATTCCAACTTCTTTAATATAAGCTGCAAGACATATATTGGCTTCTATCCTCAATCATGTTTTTAACCTACGTCTTACCTCTGGTACCTTTCCGGAAATATTTAAGAATTGAGTCAAACAATATTTTGGCGAGAAATCAATATGGGTTTAGGCGGGGAAGATCAGCCGAGGATGCAATCATGGAATTGACTGAATCAGTATCTAAACACCTTAACAACAAGCTTAAGTGTCTTTGCATCTTCCTAGACCTCTCCAAAGCCTTCGACACTGTCTCTCTCCCAATCCTTCTTGACAAGTTGCATCGAATAGGTGTCAGAGGTGTGGCTTTTGATGTATTTAGGAGTTAACTTAGTGGCCATACACAGTACGTAACGTTTAACAACATGTACAGTCACGAAGAATCTATCAATTACGGCGTTCCACAGGGTAGTATCTTAGGGCCTACTCTGTTTCTAATTTATATGAATGACCTGTGTAAAAGCGAACAGTACTAAAAAAAATTGTAATATAATAACATATGCAGATGATACAGCTATATTAATACATGGTAAAACATGGGATGAAGCTCGTCTATATGCAGAAACTGCCTTAAGATATTTAATGCAATGGTTGAATACTAACCTTCTGACTTTCAATTTAGATAAAACTAAATTCGTTGCCTTTTCACCAAAAATAACTTCTTAACCTCAATTGTCTTTTACTTTACTTGCACATCAATGTCACGCCTCGCCATGTAATTGTTCTGTAACTCTGTAACTCGAACCCAAAGTATTTGTATCTTGGCATCATAATTGAAAGTACTCTTTCCTGGAATAATCACATCAACTCCTTGGTAAAGCGGCTTAGGAAATTGATCTTTGTATTCAGAAAATTAAGAACTGGAGCCTCCCTATCTGTACTTGAATTGGCTTACTTTGCACTAGCTCATACTATCATCAGCTACTGTATCAAGGTATGGGGTGCCTCTTGTAAAATGCATATGATACATCTCGAAAGAGCACAGCGAGCAGTCTTAAAAGTTATGACTTTCAAACCTGTAATGTTTCCGACAGCAGCATTATACGCTGAATGTTATGTATTCTCGGTTAGGAAAATATTTGTCTCAAATTGTGTTTGTCGTAAACATTCGTCACTTTCCTATGATCCATATTTGATCACGCACAAAACACGTCACCGTACAGTTTGTGCAATCGAAAGAATCAACTTTGCCCTGGTTAATCATCAGTACCACTTCCTAAGTCCCGCGCTCTATAACCCTTACGCTAAAACAATGTAAACAAACAATTGAAAAATGGCTGCATAGCCCCTGAATACTGTGACGTAGAAAATCTAATAAAACTTTAATTCTGCAAGTCGAAGATGCTATTATGTACAATAATAAAAACTCTCACAAACATTCATTCAAACCAACACTCATAACCCCTTAAAGTATATAACATAATACGTATACATTTTATATAATATTTATCTATATTGTATATATTATCTATATACATATGTGTCTGTACATATATATGTATGTATGTATGTATATACATATAGTATATATATATATATATATATATATAACTATTTTTTTAAATGCTATGTTATGTTTATATCTAATCAATCTAATCAATTTTATCAATTTCATTAATTACTCCAAAACTTGTTTTTTATAAACTCCAAACTCTGCACTGTCTCGCATCTAAATACAACAAATCGCTTCAAACTTTGTTTTGGACCACACAACGATTTTATTCGTCTTGTCTTTTCGAAGGTAGTTTGTAACTTTAGTAAACACAGCGGCGTATTCATAGAAATGAATGAAACATAGAAGTTAGTTTTACCCACGTTTTATGATTTTTGTGATATAAGCAATTTTAAGTGTTGTTCTAAGAAACTTTAAATTTGTTTTGTTTTGGAAGCTTATATTCTATTTACACAACACTGAAATATCGCTTCTAATAAGTCAGTATAAGTACTTCTGTATCTTGAGTTAAGTATAAGTAATATCTGTTTCTGTACTTTTGTAAAAGTAACGCCCTAATATTGTATTCCTGGAAGCGGGCGTAAACAGCTGCGACACAGTTTTCACTAATGTAGCTGTTTTCGAATCATGTTGATTGTTACTTTATATAAATTGTTTTTATGAAATAAACATAAAAAATAAAAAAAACTTCATGCAGGCACAGATTGTGTTGCGCCTACAAAAGACCGCGCAAGCGATTCTTGCAGCATGGGCCTCAGGTACCAGGAACACTCGTCGGATTTGGCGAACGGCTCAAGCTAAGGGCGAGAATCGTTGCTCGTTGTTCGATCTTTCGTCACACATCCTAGGGGACGACGACACTACAGGGGATTCGAGTGTACTCACAATTTTATTTTAGAAAAAAATTAAAATAGATATTTTATATCGACTAAAAAGTTAGTTCATTTATTTCCATCCATATCTCCATAGATGGCAGCATTCGAATACGTAATTCAAAAACGCTTGAAAAAAAATCAACATGTTTAAAAACCTGTCTGTTAACACTAACACATTAGGGACATTCAAATGACAGCATTTACTAGCACGATCTTTTTAGTATTAATAATATAGTACGTATGCATTCAGAGCCTACATTAGTTAACTGTGACATAGAACACTACGATTTTCTATTATTCGCTATTAAGGTCGTTTTAGCAGTTGCTAATATCAAATATTTAAATACAAATATAAACGTGTATTGCGCATTTCATGAAGTATGTAAGCTCGAAGGTGTTCGTAATGTAACAATGAGACGTACTGTGTTATTTTTGCAAGTTATGAGGGCTATATAGATTCAAGTTTACAAATCTCGGTCGGTTTACAAATCAAATTGACTGGCATACTAAGTTAGTTTGATCAGGCATACATGTCAAAGTTTCTAACTACTTAGGAATCGAAAAACGCTGAATTAATGCTATTAGATTAAAATTATGTACATAAGTTGTTCTTGAAACCTAACATCTTTCAAATTTTTGGTTAGCGTCGATATTGTCTCAAACTTTATATCATCGGCCTGTTCTGTAATGTAAATAATAGAATACCGAACGCTACTTGAATATTCCTACCGGAAGTCATTGCTACACTTTTTATGGCACCCATTTTGTTCGTGATTACACGTTCAAGACATAAACCCACTCTCTCGATACATTGTACGAAATATAAGCGAAGAAGGAAAATTGTACCATAAAATAAGTAAAGAACTTTTGTATATTTTGTTGATAAAATAAATTGGAAAAGTTATTTTTGCCAATAATGGAGTTAGTGTGGAATAAACTGTCTTGCATTTCTGTAATCATTGTAACTTGAATCTTCTTGGTTAAAGTAACCAATATTAGTACTCGCTTAGGGTCGGTTTTACAAGAGACTTTGGATTTTGCTGCTGACAAAAAGTCGGTGAAAACTTGGGCTTCTAAGTGTCTCATACAATCAATTTAAAAACATTCAACTTGAGTAAAAATATATATTTTTAACCGTTCTACACAAGGTATACAGTTATATCTATTAAGGTACTTAAAGTAGTTTGAAATAAGCAATTGATCTACCAAGAAGTCAACCAATTATTTATTTTTCTATTTTAATAAAATGTTTTAAATATTTTAATAACCATAAGATCAACTATCTTCAACCTACGATACCAAAAAACGTAAAATATTACTGTACCGACGTTTTACAGGCAAAGTTACAAAACTTAAGTATTCATTTCGTTCAAGCATTCATTTTATACCAGAGAAATCCCTGTTACATCTTACATCCTGATACACCCCTCATATTAATGAGAAGTAACTCAGCGAATGAATTCTGATTTGCAAGGACTTACCTACCTACGTATTTCATTTCAATAATTTATGTGCGACTCGTTCTCTACGGGAGAGAAATAAATTTGACAACCTTAAGGGCAGTGATACATGGTTTCCTATAACTTTTTGATATACTTACATCATTAATAAGTATAGCAAGGTATGCGCAAGTAAATAAATCAATAAGAATGAAGGTAAAGTTTGTAAAAGGTACCGTTTTGTGTGGTCCTTGTTTAAAAGCGTTTTTATTTGCAAACTCTGATTTTAAACTCATTTAACACACTTTATAGTGAGCTGTTTGTGAAATCTTACTTCCATTCAAGGTGTCGTATAAAATCCTGTGTTCCCAGTGTAACAACATAGCCAAAGCAACGATGTCAACAATTGCTTTCTGAATAGTACATAATTAAAATAAACCATTTATCTGTAGGTTGTTGAAGACGTTGCCATATCTGTGACTGATTTAACTGGGACATCTTCCGGTACCTTTAGTTGTTTTTAAAAATAAATGCGAACAAATAATCGATGTTGAAACTATAAGGTTCGATTTCCGAAGCTTAAGCTTAACTGAATACTATCGCCTAGTTTAAACTGGTATAAAAAAGCATTACGAATGACAATTCCAATTTTTTTACATGAGATCAAATCCCGAAGATTCAACTGAGGCTAAGATAATAACTTTATTATTACCGATGACTTATGTTGTACATGTTTGATAATGTGTATTATCTATTCCGGGGTCAATTTATTATCAAACCCTTAAGTTTACCATTGATGAAAACATGTTAAAGTGTGTTTATAAATTTGATTACTAGTGTAATACTACAGCCATATCTTATTATTCTTATAAGACTTTGAATATTAACTGGAAAATCACATTTATATTTTTAACTAAATTGATAATTACTATTTAAAAAAGCACAAATCATCTCCAGGAACAACAACTTTGTCTTACAAGAAACTCAGTGGCAATTCGACAAATATATGTAACTTTACCGAAGCAATATTAAAGTATCCAAATTCGTCTATAAAGCACCAACTTTATGCGTGATATTAAAATTTGCCGTAACCCGTTTACGACGAAGTTACTCCTACAAGTTACAACTCGTAGGTACTTTTTGATTGCTAGCTGAAGTTGTGAATCGAATTTTATAAACATGAATCCGAATTATGCAATTTAACTTTATTTAAAGTTTCAATCATCTTCGTCCGATTAAGAAATTGAAATGTCAAAGAAGTTTTAATCAATTTGCAGAAATTCAAAATATTAGAAACTTTGACATGCATGCCTGATCAACCAACTTCGTATAACACAAATAACACAGTACATCTCTAATCATTGTTACATTGCGAACACTATCGAGCTTACATATTTCATGAAATGCGCAATGGTCTATTTAAATACTTGGTATTGGCTGCTGCTAACACGACCTAAATAGCAAATATTAGAAAATCGTACTAAGTTCTGTCACAGTTCACTAAGGTAGGCTCTGATTGCGTACGCAGAATATTGTTCACACTAAAAAAAATTTGCGTTTACCATATTTATCAAGGTGTTGTTATTTTAATGTCCCTGATGTGTTAACAGACAGGTTTTTTACACACATTCGAATGCTGTCATCTATTGAGATAAGAATGGAAGTTAATGAACTAGCTTTTTAATCGATATACATAATCTCTATAATAAATTATTTCTAAAATATAATTGTCAATTCACTCGGGAGCGTTGGAGCTGGCTCTGATTCGCATTTGAATTCCCTGTACTATGGTCGTTTTGTAGTATGCGGGGCCTCTACATCGAACAGAGCGAACAACGAGTAAGCGATTCTCAGCAAATGCGACGAGTGTACCTGATACCTGATTTTGACGAATAATATGGTATTTATTACAACATAGCCGTTATTTCATGATGAAAATAAAAATAATTAACTAAACAAAAAAGCTGTAAGAATCGAAAATTCAAAAAAATATTTCACTCAGCTTTCACTAGAACCTAACGGGACGTCAATGAGCAAAAACACTTCGCATCTTTTAATATTACTCAATATATCCGCCAGTTAGTACCTGTCTTAAACGAAGAAAGTTACAGGTGTCGTATTTGCCTGAATGAACGTGTAAAGATAATATTAAAACTTACCAGTCAAGACCTTTCAAGTAATTGTTATTATTGAAGAACTGCAGCTCTTCATAGGTGGTGGGGCTCGGTAGGTTCGGGACCAACGACGGGTGCATAGCCAAGAAGGTGTATAGGGCAGTGCTGCCAGTTTTTTGCGGGCCAATCACGAGCAACTTCGGCAGGGTTCCACACCATTTCGTCTTGGCCCAGATGCGGCGGTGCCGGACGTCGTCGCAGGGATTCTGTAGAGAGTTAGTTTTGTAAATCTTGCTTTGTTTTAATCCGTACGTATTCATTATGTCTTATAGAATATTTAAAATTTTATATTATTTGTGTTAAGTATACATCAAACAGTTATTTTAATTAAAAGGGCGTTATAATATTTTAGCAGTGTCTCTATAATGTGCTCATAGTAAATGACCATTAGTAATCTAATTTAAATGCAAAATGTTGTATTTCATTGTAAAAACATTACTGTAAATTAATGTATGTTACTAAATACACTGTGGTTAGAGGTAAAATTTAAAGGAATGTAAAACTGCAACAATCGAGTAACTATACAAATAATATCCCTATACGGTTACTAACCACTGTCTCGTATAAATTAGAACGAAATCATACAGTTTCACTCGTCTACATACAAACAAAATTTACAATAAAAGTAAACTCTTTAAGTTAATTTAAAAAAGAATTAAAATTTACATACAAGCGTACAAACCAACATAAAAGGTGGGTATTTAACGTCTCGCGGTGCCTTGGGCGAGGCGCGAGTTATTTTTTATACACTGTGTAATTTGATTAATGTTCGCAAGTTACTTTAAGATAGAGATCTAGAATATTAATGGCCACAAATTGTCGTATAGCGCCATTATAAGTAACCACGATAAGAGCTTTCGGCGCAGTCGATACGATGCCGATTGAGACAAAATGTAAATACTGGTTGAGTTCTAATCGTCAATACAATCAAGTGTTCAGAATAAACTTAATTGTTTGTGTAAATAAAAGTTATAATCGGGTTTTCCATAACTGTTCTTCTGAGAGCAAACAAAATATTGTGTTTAAATAAAATAAAAAATCTTCTCATTTGATTAACTATTTCACAAAAGAATATGAAACATTTAACTATAAATAGCATCATGTTCTTGCAATACAATGACCTTTCTATGCATAAATTTTTTATAAATTTAATGACCTTTCTATGCATTAATTTTTCATAAATTTTATATATCTACTCGAAAACAGGACACACGCAATAATTTCTTCATAAAAAATAAACGTTCAATAAACGTATATTTCTCAAAGCCTTTTGCGGAGGTTCTTTTGTTAAGTACCGTCTAAGAAGGCACTACATTCCTCTTCTATTTATTCGTCATAACAACCGCTTACAAAAAATAATATCCAAATGTATTTTCTTAACCTCAGGTAACTCTTTTATCCAGACATTAATTCAATGACAGTTTTTAGATTAAACTATTACGATAAACTTTGAAAATAATTCCGAATAAAAGATTTTTTAATTTATTATTAAATTCATACATACTACTTAGAGCATTGATCCAGTTCCTTCAATAAGGATGCTTATCTCAAAAAATATATACATAGCGCCCCACCACAGCCTTAATAATACCATTGAAGGCACATGAACGTCACCCATGACTATTGACTAGTGCGGTTTGGCAGGCTTAGCGTAAAATAATTTCTTAGGTATTAGGCTTTCCTCATGGTTTTATTTAGTAGTTACATGATAGTATAATGATAGTCGAGAAGACCGCATACAAACAACTACATCACTGACACTCCCAAAAAAAATTATATATAAATATATACAAACATACCCCCCAAACCGGGTTAAGCTCATCGGGCCTCAATTGGAAGTACTTCTCAGCTAACTCGACAGGAGGCGCGGACGCCAGTCGAACATTTGTCCAGCATCGCAGGAACTTGATGACCGACTCGAACGTGTACAGTGCCAGGCGATCGTTGCCGTAGTTGGACATGTGCGTCATGAAGATGTTTATCTGCAAATTTTTGTTATGCCGTCAATCTGCCAAAATCAATATCACTGTGGCATGATCGTCATAATTATTAATATCACTCAATTCATTCATCAAGTTTTTAATTAAAATATTATAGAGAAATTATCAGTTTAATGGTATTTCCAAATGATGGTATAGGGCACCAAAACGTACGTAATTACGTATTCCATTCTTATTCAGTTTTAACGATTTTCTACACAAACGTTTTTAATATAATTTTTTTTTTACGTTTAAAAAAATAGAAACTTACAGTAACTGGCTTAAGGCAGGAGTTTGAGTTTAGACCCCAAGTGTCATTTATTTTTACAAGCCCTTACAGTCGTCAAAAATACACATATAATAAATGTATTATACTAATACAGGGTGTCACACGTAAAGTATATTCCAGTGATTCGGGAACTAAAATGCTTATCTTAGAAACTTTTAACTGATATTTAAAGTAGGTTAACTAATGAATACAATGGTTTCAATTAGTTAAAAAAAAAAATGTAAGATTTTTAAACTGAGTGCTAGTAAATGTTTGAGCTAACTGCTGTAACAAACGGACTAACTTACTTATAATTTAATTTTTTTTTAATACATAAAATCTTTCTTCTACTCCATTAAGACATATTATATTAACACATACACCTTTTATATGCTTATATGTTAAAAACATTCGTTACAGCAAATTTAAAATAACAGCTTATTAATATTTTAAAAAAAATATATCTATGTGTGTTTATATATTTCACAAGTTTATTTATCCGTAATCTATATAGTAACCATAGCACAAGTTCTTAATGATACTTAATTTGGGCTAGATAATGTGCTGTGATTGTTAGAAATATTTTTTTTTAAATGTAAAAAAAATTTTAATATGGTTTATTATAAATAGTGAAATACTAGCAAGAGCCTGCCATTAAGGGTACCTGAACCCTGAAGTTTTAAAAAAGTACGCAATTTGTGCTTCAATCTTTAAAATTGTCTGAAGGGAGATGAGATAATTTCAGGACCTTTAGTATACTGACTTAAAAGCTTATACATTTACCCAAAATGAATTCGTAACTTTTTGAAATCTACTAGTAAAAGCTGCCAGCGTAGGTATCTTCTTGTGTTAACAATTTGCAGATCTCTTTTTTAACTTGTAATAGGTATATGTTCTTTTTTACAAACAGCAAACTTAAACATTCAAAATTCAAAATTTCTTTATTAGGTAAAATTCAGTTACAAATGTTGAAGGACACTCGTTTTAGGTACGCAGACCTGTGTTAGGTCTGTTATTAGAGTGTTGTAACACTCTTCCTGTATTACACAATATTTTATCTAGTACTAAGTATTGTAAGAAATATTTTTGTATTTATGAAGTAACAAACAATTTAAAGTAGGAAGGCAGAAATACATAAAAACAAAGACGTTTACTTATTAAAAATGCAAGAAGGGTATTCGAAAATATGTTTTATAAAAGTTAGTCTGACATCACAAAGATGTTCAAAGATGAAAGTCATAAGCTTATAGCGTTTATTATAATAATTTTGAATTATTTTAAACTTGAAACATATATTGCTCGAATAGTTATATTATATTAGATAAATAAACATTTTAACACATTATTGTAGGTAATCATATAAGATACACAGTACACTACAAGATAAAATTTATTAGGATAATTATTAAGTAAGTACATTTTTTTTCCTTCTTTTTTTACATTTCTTTAAGTTTTATTTTTTGTAGGTTAATTTCAATTAGTAGAATTCTGTTAATCATTATTGTTCAAATAATGTTAAATTCGTACATTATAATTTATTATAATCATTTTTATAATATTTGAATACGGAATTTGTGTTGAAGCCCTAGAATTTATTTGTTTATAAATATGTAAACGAATTAAATATAAATATATATTAATTATATTTCTAATTAACACAATATGATAATATTGGGGTCAAGTGTACATGAGCAACCAGCAGATAGGAGCATATCACATGAATGAGCTTTATTTGTACAGTTTAAGGAGGGCTGAGTAGAGTTACGAATCGAAAAAGTGACATAGTTGGTTTTATTTAAATTAAGAGATAATTGGTTTATATTTAGCCATTTCATGACCTTTTGAAATCCAATCTCAGCACTAGTAAACACAGATTCCCAACTGTTGCCTTGAAATAGCAAGGCAGTGTCATCCGCATACGAGAATACTTGACCCTTGTCAAGATTTATAGATATCAGGTCATTAATAAAAATCAAAAAGAGTGTTGGGCCAAGTATACTGCCTTGAGGTATTCCGTAGTTAGTGCAGAACGTGTCTCTACTGAGTGTATAATTTATTTTGACACTTTGAATGCGGTTATTCAAATAGTCTGATATGAGACGTAAGAATGTACCTCTGATTCCTATTTTTTCAAGCTTGCGAACGAGGGAGGGAACAGACATCGTATCGAACGCTTTTTTTATGTCTAGGAATATACACGAGGGTTTCATTTTAGTATCTAAAAGTTCAGTTATTTTTCGTGTTAAATCATGAACAGCGTCTTCAGTACTAATTTTTTCACGAAATCCATACTGAGATTTTGATAATAGGTTATACGAGTTCAAATAATTTAGTAAACGATAATTTATAGCTTTTTCTAATATTTTTGATAAGACTGTTAGAACTGATATTGGTCGATAGTTGTTGATATCGTCTCTATTCTCTCCCTTGTGTACAGGATGTATTATGGACCGCTTTAGTACTCGAGGGAAAATGCCTTGTTGAAATGATAAAGTACATATTTTTGTAATTATAGTTATAATAGATGTTTTAGCCATTTTGATAAATTTTGTTGTTATTTTGTCGTAACCCGGAGCGGACTCTAGTTTTAAATTATTTATTACATTCTCTATTTCTTTGTCATCTGGTTCTACCCCATGGAGTTTGGTTGAATCGGAAGTTCGTTGATATAATTTTGAATTGATTGGCAATCTATACGTATGTCATCCGCCATATTTCACATCCACATTATTAAAATATTCATTAATATAGTCTACAGATCCAGCAGGTGAAGATTTTAGGTTTAGTAGTTCCAGATTGCTATTTTTCGTTGTTTTTGAATTGATTATCGATTTTATACAGTTCCATAGTGATTTATTATTAGATTTTGAACTATTTAGCAACTGCCTTTCATACTGGTGTTTTAAGTTTTTAATGAGTTGGTTACAATAATTACGATAGCGACGGTAAGTGATTTAAAGAATAACATTTGTCTCATCGTGTTTGCTTTTTTATTGGAGGTGATTTCTGTTTTTAATACATTTTAGGATACCTGGTGTCATCCAGGGTTTGATGAGCCTTTTATTGCATCGAATTTTAACAGTTTTTGTATAAGCTTTTATAGCATTTGTAATTAAACTTATAAGTTCGCTTGTAAGATCGTTAGGGTCCACATTAGAAAGTAAGTCGGGGTTTAAATTTTTATTCAGTGTTTTGAGTGCTTCGTCGTAGTTAGTTATTGACTTTGTCTTAGGTGCTGAGTGCTATTTTTTCTGTATTAAACAAGCTTATAACTGTCATTTTATGATCGGTGATTGAAGTATCCAGTACGGATATCATAGCTGAGCACCGTGAATAATCTGAGTTGGTCATGTGGTCTAAGCTTAGAGTATGTATAAGCAAGCTATAGAGCGCGCGTTAGCGAGTATGAACTGTAAGCACGGGTTTGAACAGTATCGAAATCGCAAGGGTGACGCTATTAGTCTCGAAATGTCATCGCGCTAACTGTTTCTCCCACCGTTTTTTATTTAAATTTAATATAATAATGGTGAAGTGCGCAGTTCCAAGCTGTAAAAACGATTCCCGGAAGAAAACCAAAAAGAACAATAATATTTCTTTTCATCGGTAAGTAATATTTTGACAAGAAAACACAGATTTTTACAATATTATTCAGGGCGAGAAAGGAGGTTGCGGGAGGCGCGCGGGCGGGCCCACACACCACGTGTTCCCGCGCCCCCCGCTTCAGACTTTCCCCGCCTTGGAACTAGTGTTGTACCACGTTGTACTCTAATATTGTGTAATAACAATATTATTTTCGTAGTAATAATATTTAAGTATTAGAAATTAATATTGTGTCTATTATCTAATAACCCATTATGGATCAATATCTATTAAATATTTGCAATACTTGGTGAAGTTAAATACTTACGGTTAGGTAAATCTCTGACAATCACTATTTGCATGTTTTGGTCGAACATATTATGGCACACAAAATTATTTAAGATCTTCACTGTACCAGCAATGTTTTTGCAAATTTTCATTTCATATAAAATTTCAGATTTCCAAAAAGCCGTGAACTGGCAAATAAGTGGGCGACAGCGATAAAAAGGCCTGACTGGGAGCCAAACATCTGGAGTTTCGTTTGCTCCATGCATTTTAATGCTTCCTCCTATTATGAAACGAAGAGCCGACTGCGCAGGCTGGTTGAAGGTGCAATACCAGAGGTTCAACTTGAAGTAAGATTACACTGATTTTAAAGCGATTAAACAAGTAGCTCGTGTTTTAAGCCGTTTTTTTTACGTAGTACTATTTATAAAGGGTACCACCATATTTGCAGTGTCATAATATCATTTACGGCTTTATTTAAAATAAAATCTAACTAACTAATATTAAATACATATTATTAAATAAATATTATTTTAATTATAGGATGAAGTAAAAGAAGATTCTTTGGTATCTTCTATAGGAGAAAACTATGTGGTACCATCAATAAGTCAACCGTTGCCGAATCCACCTACGAATGATAGTGTGGTGCCTTCTACTAGTGAAACTTTAGAAACGCCAGTAATTGATGAAAATATAGTAGTGCTATCTATAGATGATACTCCAAGAAAGCGTAAACTAAAACATCAAATCATCAAATTACAAGAAATTGCGAAACGGCGGCGATTACGTTGCAATGCTCTTTATGTCCAAAAAAATCGTTACATAAAGAAAATAGAGTCTCTAACAAAAATGCTAGCACAGCTTCGTGAAAAACAACTAATAACACAAGAACATAAAGATATTCTTGAAATATGTGGTGCATCTGCTGCTGAGTTATTCAAAAAACTATGCCATAAAAGCTCAACATATTCTTCTAATCTTCGTTCATTTGCATTGACATTGCACTTTTACTCGCCCAAGGCATATGCTTACGTGCGAGATACATTTAATACGTGTCTTCCTCATCTCAGTACAATTAGGAAATGGTATAGCTCTGTTAATGCTTCTCCGGGTTTTACTGAGGAAGCTTTTAAGATTTTACGTGCAAAAACTCAAAAGTCAGAGAACAAAGTAATTTGTAGTTTAATATTTGATGAAATGTCAATTCGTCAATTAGAAGAATATGATGGAAATAGTGTACATGGTTATGTTGACTTCGGTGCAGGAGTTACTGGTAACGTCAACGAGCTGGCCACGAAGGCTTTAGTATTTTTACTGGTTGCTATTAATGAGAGCTGGAAGTTACCAGTAGCCTACTTCTTTGTCGATGGGATTTCAGCAGAACAAAAGGCAAATTTAGTAAGTTTGTGCTTAGAAAATTGCCATGAAGCTGGTATTGAAGTCGTATCGATTACGTTTGATGGATGTCCATCAAACATTGCCATGTCTAAGTTGCTTGGATGTTGCTTCGACAGTCCTGACACTTTTAGAACAACATTTTTGCATCCTGCTACAGGCCAAGAAGTGGTAATTTTTTTAGATCCATGTCACATGGTAAAACTTATACGAAACACACTAGAGAGCAGAAAAGTTTTTAAAAATGGTGTCGGTAAACAAATAAAATGGCAATATTTTGTAGATTTGCATACTTTGCAAGAACAGGAATCATTTCACTTTGCTAATAAACTGACGTGTCGGCACATATTATTCATGGATCAAAAAATGAAAGTAAAGTTGGCGGTTCAACTGTTTAGTACCAGTGTATCAAAGGCTTTGAAATTCTGCAACAAAGAATTAGGTCTCTCAAACTTTGAAAATTCTGAAGCTACTGTTGAATTTACGCAAATAATGAACAATTTATTTGATATTTTCAATTCCTACAAATTCCCTGATATAGACTACAAACAGCCAATTAATGAAAAAAATAAAGATAAATACTTTGCTTTGTTGGATTCCACATTTGAATATTTACAAAATTTGGTAACGTTTGATGAAAAGAAACTCATACTCGGTAGAAACAAGGTAGGTTTCTTAGGATTTTGCATTTGTATTGCCAGTATGAAAGCGTTATATTTGAGACTGGTCGAAAGGGAAAAAAGTTTACAATTTATACCCATGTATAAGATAAGTCAGGACCATGTAGAATTGCTATTTTCGGCAATCAGATCACACGGAGGATTCAACAACAACCCATCCGCATTGCAGTTTAAAGCAATTTATAAAAAACTCTTGACTCACATGGAATTAAGAAAAACCCTTAAAGGTAATTGCTTTCCTTTAGAAAACATTACGTTATTACACTGTTCCTCATCTGCTGACCATATCAATTTAACAACGAAAGGATATAGATCCAAGGCTGGTGAAACTGATAGAGATATGACAGATTCGCAGTTTATAGCTGGTTTCGAAAATGATTTGGCATTACCTGAGACTCTTCTATCTGAACCATCAAAGCAAGTGATTTCCTACATAGCTGGTTATGTAGTCAGATTTTTGCTAAAAACTCTTGCTTGCGAAGAATGTCAAGGTGCACTCGTATCAAAAGAAAGATATCATTTTCATAAATTTATTATATTGAAAGATAGAGGTGGTCTTATATACCCGTCAAATGAAGTGATAGACATTTGTATGAGAGCGGAAACAATAATAAAAAGAACTGTATATCCCAAAAAGAATAGCAATATAGTAGCTCTTAATTTAGTAACTGAAACCATGAAATTGTATATAGGAAAAGATATTTTTTCGTGTCTTCATGAACACATATTCCATCAATCGCCATGCAGCAACCATTTAGTCCATCTGTTGCGTGCTGTCATTCAAAAATATATTGACATTAGGATTAAATATCTTGTTCGTAAAACTACAATCAAGGAAACGAAAAGACAATTTTACAATAAGTTAACCCTTTTTAAGGGGCTGTAAATTGATTGTTGTATGTACATTAATTTGATTGCGTCCAGTACGAGATTTTATTCAGGAAACTTTATATTTACGGCGTCAGGGGCTCTGATCTCAAACTTCTGAATTCCTACCTGACTAACAGATTTCAGAGGGTTCTTTTCCACGAGGTCTTTCTGAACAGGTGAATAGACGCATTTCAAGCATATTTTTTATATTTATGAAATAAAGAATTTTTTGATTTTGATTTTAATTCTAATCGTCTTATAAATTCATAACTGTGTTTTATTAATCTGCTAAAACCTATCTTTTACTTAATACCTAATACTGAAACTAATTAATTACATTTACGCACAGACGTCAATCGTGGCACATCACTAACCAACCGCTACGTCTATCTATCAGTATCTATAGAACATCTGCTTACACTTGGCATGATGGAAAACAAGCGACGCGCGCGCTCTATAGCTTGCTTATACATACTCTAAGGGTCTAAGCTTATTTGTGTATTAAATGTATGACCTGGAAGAATCATATAAGATGCTAATATATCCAGATAAGCATCAGAGTAGTTATCATGATTTCCTATCAAAATATTTATATAAATGTCCCCTTTTAAAATTACATTTTTTTAAGGTGTGGTTCTTTAAGATATATTCTTAACGATTCTATAAAATGACCAGCAGTTGATCTCGAAGGAGGTCGATAGATACAAATTAAGGTATATACCTCAGAAGAGTATGACACGGTTATTTCAAGACACGAGGCACCCTCCAATAATACTTCCTTTACAGAATGTTTAATAAACTCGTTAACAAAGACTACAACACCAGCTTATATTAATACAAAATTGACAGACATTAACCGTAATGTAATTTAGTTTCAATTACTATATCGGTACTTCAATTTTGTGAAACTCAATTAATCGATGTTGGTTTCGAACGCACATTCGAATAACTAGTTTATACTCGCGTAGAGTTGTCACGTATTCATTCGATGAATTGGCTGAATTCGATAAATATTTGATTTATGACTCGAAATCGGGCAATAATTTTATCAGCGACATAATTAATTGCCATGGCAACGATTATTTTCACATTGATTAACACGGAATCATTCGATAAAGCGCTGACATGCGTGAAACTTCTTTTCTGAGAAAAATATTTTAAAGTGATCATGCTTATTGTGAGCTAAACTATGCTGTATTTTTAGTTAAAACCATTTCTTGGGATGGATAAAATAAATGAACGAATCAGATGGAGCTGCGTATAGGGAAGTAACTTAATACTTTCACAATGAAATAGGAGTTATTTTTGCACTAATTGGCTTAATTGGTTCTTCGTCATAAGCAATATTTGCCTATTTATTTTAATGCTCCTAACTTTACTAGCGATCTCTCACTCAGGTTTTTTGTCTATAACCATAACTTAAAGATTTACGAGTGAGTATTTGCATACTGTAATGTTACGGGTAATTCAATACATATATTTCCTTTAATATTTAATACAACTCTTATTTCAATGGGAACTGCGCTATGTATCCTTCACGTAATATTTAACTACACAATATTTAGCCACTGGCTGTAACGCACAGCTCGTGTTGATAAACCAAGTCCTCAAAAAGCGCTTACCGGATTATTGACGACAGTCTGAAAGAGCTCGCCGCCCTGTATGGACTCGTCGAGACGCTGGCGGCCGCCGGGGTAGCGCTCCAGCAGCAGCGTGTGGGTGAACAGGCCGCACGTCTGCCGTGGCAGCACCATGACACCTCGGTGACGAAATCCGCGACGCAGTCTATATGGAGAAGGGGAAGTATGAAGTTTAATAAAAGTAACTTTACAGCGAGCATAAGGTTCAAATAGCTACTGATAGAAACTGATGAGATTAAGAGAAAATCTAAAGAAATCAGTCACTAAACTAGTTCAGCGCTACAGTCGTATGTACATAAGACACACACTTATAAAGCACACTGTCTGTAACGGTCTTTTATAATTTAAGGGAGATAATTTAATACGGGTTTGTAGAGGCAATGTAATGTAGCACAAAATTCAGCTTTATTGTAAAAAATCAATATGTGCAATAAGAGGTTATTATTGGTGTTAACTTTTTCATTTAAACAATAAGATGCATCCACGAAAAAACTGACAAATAAATCAATTGATGTCATCAAAATAACGATTTCATAGAATAACCTACAATTCCATACTCCACAAAAGCAACCGCCGAAACAAACAATTCGAAAATATATATTTTTAAAGGTAACAAATTTAAACACTCTAAGCGAACCTTAGGACCCCGAAAAGGTGTTCATTGAAGTTGACGAATGGAAAAATATAATTTGATGCCGGTTCCTCGACCGTTACATACGTGAATATTTCTTTTAGATAAGGTTTCGTGTTTGAGAAACTGCCCGAGGTTTGTCTTCACCGCCTCATTTATTTGGATAGCTCAATGCCTGCTAAGTGGGTATTAAGGTTTTTTTCTGGTATATTTTGAAATCAGTTAAAGGATCATTGAGTATAATGGTAACGAGTAATTACGTCATATGGATGGTTTTAAAAATTATTGCAGATTCAAGATTGTTGACGTTTATATAATTTGACGGTAAAAAAAAATGTTGGCTGAATTAATTGCATTGCAAAGTGTTTGGTAAAATAGATAAGTAACTAAGTGATCACATGGCTAGGTTTGCAACTTTAAGATGACCACCCGTATATTATTACCATGGAAGCGATACGCGCCACATTCAAAATCTATCACTATCAATTCACTATTCAATGGCCAATGAGAATCCCTTAGAAAACAAGCGGCGCATAGTCGAACTGTAGGAACTGCGAAAGCCGGGTGAAGTTTTAAATCAAACACAACAAACTAGGGAACTTCTACGAGAGCCCGTATGGAAATAACGTCCTTAGCGAGGCATTCAGTCCCCATACATTGCCTTCTAGGATCTTTGAGAATATCGAATGAATGCGAAATGAGGCTTCGTGGATAGGACGAGTGCAATTTGTTTCTTCGGAGGGGTAATCAATGTTTGTAATGGGTTATGATATGGTTACAGATGTCGTGTTTGCTTTTTCTCTCGATTTATGCATGAGCAACAGAATAAATTAAAAAAAAATTGTAAAATGTTAAGTGTAAAATTTTTAACTTTTTTCAAGCAATTAATCGCATGTTATGGTATTATATGTTATGAGGCGCAAAATTGGACCTTGTAAATTTTCACGATTGGGTTTCACAGTTTGCGGGATTTGCTCATATACGATGGACAATATCGTAAAATTGGAAGGCTAACTAGTTGATATTCCGCCAATTGCGCGAACCGAAAAAAAGAATACAACGATGCAAAACTTGTTTAACAATATGGCATGATGTTGAGTAAAACAGCTATTAACACCATCCTCCTGCGACATTGACACATAAAAAAGCGTTTTCAGCGGTAGTTATTATAACTATTTTACGAAATGATCAAAGAAGTTTTATCATTATATGAAGAAGTTGTGCGTTTGGATGTTAATATCGAGAAACGAATTTTTGTCATTGATCTGGCCAAGGCACGTCGTTATGTGGCCAATGAGAGTGAAACATTCCATGACGCAGACAATTCTGCGATGTGGCCACGGCAGTTTATTTGGTATGAACTGCTTTACCCACATTTAAAATTTTGTGATCCAACAGGTTTAGAAAACTACAACTTTTATTGAAAAACACATTCAAAATAGAGTTGATGCGCCAATAAACAAGCAGTTTTAAAATTCATTCACATTTCCAGTAAAATCTTGCATGAAAACATGATCACAGATAATTCGTCGTCGATATTTCGCAGATTCTACAAATCATTTGATCGCTGCCATATTTCGATGGTCGATGTCATATTTGAACAGGCGTTCTTCAAACGCACTCTAACTCGATGGAAATGTCGATTTAGTTTCGATAAAGTAGATCGAATTGAATATTGGCAAGTCCAAGAAGGCTTAGCCCAAGTAGGCTTAGCCCAAGTTTCCAATATCGACTGCAATAATAACTACGAGTGCTACGTGAGGTACGTAGACCTGCTACGGGGCGCAATATAAGTAACTGCTAGCTTTTGTTTTAAATCAAACATTGCAGGATTGAGATATTTTATCTCAATCTGAGAAGTCTGCTGCGGGCCTAAAAATCTAATTTAATCATGCATGATCCACTTTAATAAAAATTAATACAAAATAAATTTCAGTCCAACAGGAAGGTACTTGGGACAATTCAAATATTATACAAAGTGCGTCAATACGCAAACAAATCACCTTTGTTGATAGCAGTATTATATAAATAATAACGAGTTTTCAAAGCGGTGAATATTAACTCAATTTTAATGGTTTTCAGACTATTTTTATGTTAGAAGCTTCAAATCAAGTGTGGTAAAATTAGTCAATCCTCCAAACATAGATTAACCATTACATACCCATGTAATGGTTAATCTATGCTGCGCAGTCAGCTTAAAAGTGCGTTAGTCCAAGTCTGGTTTGCTATATTTTCACGTTCAAGTGGCCGAGCGAATTTCAATAAAGTTCAGAATCTGTACAAAATTGGAACTGGAAAACCAACACAACACGATAACTTTCGTCTTAGAATTTTGCCTGGAACGGCATTTTACGCAAGTAATGCATACCATACGATAAATTAAAAAGAATTCTTTTGAACAGACAATATGAAAAAGTGAAAGTCAAGATTAAAAAATACTTCCACGTTTCAATTATGCCACACATCTAAGGAAAAAACACACAAAATAAGCTAATATATCGTTTCCTCAGTATTTTTCCCGGGGTTCAAACGGAGGTTTAACGCCGGACAAGTTATTTACTTACCCCGGCAAGAATTGAAGCCAACCCCGGGGGAAATCTTTTAACGCCCCGCGGTTACTTCCACACATTCATACAACACGTTTTCACATTATTTTGTTAAATCGTTAACTGTCGTCAATAGGTGTGGTTTGTTAAGAAATATTTTACTCGAAAAGGCAACTTTTCTATAAGTTCATTGTAAACATACTTTACACTTGTTTAAGTTTTAACGGTATTTTAAAAAAGAAGTAAAGATGTGTCACTTCTCACATTTTTGTACGCATGTGTGCAAATCGAGGAATATTGACTAAGTCATTTGCTTTTGTCTTTTTGAAAAATGAAGTCATACTATCAGTCGGCGTACTGAGTTTCCGCGCACAGATTTCGAGCTAACGGAGCCTGTATGTCGTGTTACAAGAGACGTCCATGCGGCAGAAGCGAGCTCAAGTTTATACTAAATCTCCCGTATGCTGTCATTTTTTTTGCTGAAAATTAATTAAATCAATACAGCGTCTCTTGTGCGAACTGCCTGCATTCGTGACCACTAAGAAACGGATGACGTGAGCAAATAGAATCGTCTTTTGGTTTCTGGCAATAGACTATCAAGATCTCAGCTGATCGTCAACAGATTTCTGCAAAGATGAAGGACGATCTGGATCAATACTTATGCAACGAGGTTAAAATAATTTTTTTTCGATGAATATTCCTAAAAATAAAGCAAACTGTTTCGGTACAACTTTAATAAACTTGAGAATACAACATAGACAAGGAGTACATTCGCTTGCTTCATCGTTTCCTATATTCGCATATAAAATCATGTGTTACATATTTTTCATAGTAACAATAGGCAGGCTTCTATTTTCCTTCATCCTACAAAAGAAGCACAAATATTTTGCAGGCTAATATAATCCCGAATCGACTCAAATAAGAAGCTAAGGAAAAATAACAAGCCAGACTTGTGCTGAGTTTTGTATACTGTCGTTGACGGTAAGACTCTTGTAAAAAGAAAATTTAGACAAACTTTAAACAAGCTTTAATTTTTTTTATGAGATATGCAAAGAACTTCCCTTACAGGTACAATAGATATAGTTCGTTCTTAAAACAATAGCATTACCACTAAATGTAATGTTTAATAGGAAACCTGACTTGTTGCTTACTTAGATACATCGCCAGGTATGGCCATTAATATCTAAGCAAATTTTCTAGTTTCAATAAATCTTAATTCAAATTCAAGAAATAAGGTGTTCTAGCTTTTGCTCACGTATCAAAACTAGATAGGTAGTGAACCAGTGAGTTGACCTGCGTCAGAATGTTAGGCACTTCGTCGAACAAAGCACGAATGAAGCCTTTCCGTCAACTTTATACTATATTCATACCTCATTATTTCGATTTTCTCGTGTTATTGAACATGTACTGCAATGCGTGGAAACAGGTTTATAACTTTTTTTGAATGGCAGCAATAAAGTGAAACTAAATCGTGTATGAGGTTTGTAAGAAGTTAATATTTGGATTTAAATCAATTGTGCTTACAAGAATTACCCGTTCATACAGGATCAATAATTGAATAATAATTGACGGTTAAAATCTTTTTAATACCTTTTTTTAATCATGTTTGTTACGCATAGGCAGTTTCGAGAAGATTTATTATTTAACAGATTTTTATGTAGACCAGTTCTGTTTTACATTTGTAGATAAATTATTGAATTATAAACACACATAACACAATCAAAAGTCGCCGCAAAACGGGAGTTTTTAAATTTGAATTCAAAAAGTGATAATAGCTCATGCGAGAGCGCTTGCGAGCCGCAAACAAAGGACTTGGCTGTGTAATGAACTTTTGCAAAATTCCTAACTCGTTTTTGGTAATGGAAAAACATCGTTATGGACCGGTACATACTAAACCGGGAAACCATAGAAATACGAACTGATAATCGGGAATTTCTGCACTACCAATTAATAGGTATTTATTGTTTGAATCTGTATTTCAAGTTGAGTAGTAACCAAGTAGCTTTGTATCGATGTGATGTTGTTGCACTAAAATTCTAAGAAAGAAATAGCAAAGCAATGAAACACGAGACATTTTGAACCTGCGCAAGGGGCGATCCAACTAAATACTCAGATATCGGTAACCAACACGGCAGTGAGTTCCAGAATATCTAAGTGAGCTGTTGTTTTGTACCATGATGAGAAGAACAGTACAATATGAACGTTCTTAGTGATTTTAATTACTTAATCGAAGGAAGGTGTTTAGTATATCAAAAGCAACTTTCACTAACTAGAGGTGATCTCTAACAGGTGAAAAAAGCAAGCTATTTATCTATACTTGGCTATAAAATATTTTCTTGTGTTGTATAAATGCCGCGTATAAATTTAACGTACGTAATTACGTACGTTTTGGTGCCCTAGGATTTGGTGCACTATACCATCATTTGGAAATACCATTAAGCTGATAATTTCTCTATATTATGATTAAAACCTTGATGAATGAATTGAATGATATTAATTATGACGATCATGTCACAGAAAAGTGATATTGATTTTGGCAGATTGACGGCCCGTTTTGTGTGGAGGTAAGTAGCCTTGCCTTTCATGCCAGAGGTCCCGGGTTCGAATCCTGACAGGAGCAGATATTTTATCATATTTGCTCTCTAGTCATGGATGTGTACGTATGTTTATTTAAGTTTATTTCTAATATTTTATGTATTTAAAAAAAAATCTATGTGTGTTTATATATTTCTTATTTATTTATCCGTTATCTAGTATCCATAACACAAGTTCTTAATGATATTTAATTTGGCCTAGATAATGTGGTGTGATTGTTAGAAATATTTATTATTATTATTTTTTATTATATTACAAATTTGAAGAATCAAATCGCATAAAAATCTTCTTGGTACCTTTTCTTGTTATTACTTTAAATGCATATTATAGAAGTTGTATGTATTTTAATAGTAAGACCTTTTTACACTTAAAACAATTTTTTTATATTTTCATCTAACATATCGATCCAAAAGTTGGTACGCGACGGCAAAATACAATCATTTAGGTTTTATTATATTTCCAAAGGGTACCTATAGATTTAGCACCTGAGTCGTAAAATAATGCACAATTGCCCGTAAAAATTTGTGGAGTGCATGCACTTTACTTTCACCATGAGAGTGCACGTAATTGCCTTAAAGTTAGGTTAATAGTTAGAATTCCGGGACTCGAATGGCTCTTGGAAATAATTTGGTTTGTAGCATTTCAGAATGTAGTAGACGTGTAGTAGTGTTTGCCTTGAACCTAGGGACATATTAAGCTTATTGGTGTATTTTTTATGTATTTATATGTTTCTATAATTGTCTTTGCACCTTTAGTTACGATCAATTTCATTTAAGGTATCTAGTATTTACAATATGTTAAATTCCTTTCACTAATATGTTTATTGGAATTCATATCGACGGTACAAACTTCTTGTTGTTAGCTTAGTTACTAGTTACTAGCCCAGCTTAGTTTTGTACATATACGTATTAACGGAATGAAGTCAGTCGTTTCATCATTTCTCTTTTACATTAGTAAGAATCACACAAAGTTACTGCGTTCGAGGATATGTTATCACGCTTTAGGCAAGTTTAAGTAATAGATAAAAACAAAAAACAAACCTCGAGGGCCTCAAATGCGGGTACTCCTCAGTGCTCGTAACCTTCACATCCCAGACTTTCCTCCAAGCTTCATACAGCGGTTCGTGGACGGGATACACTCCCGAATGATGCGGTGACACGGAGTACGAGGAGTTGGCCGGGATGCCGTGCAGAGTGGCAAATTGTTTGTTCAGGTTCATTTCAGATTCTAGATGCGTCACGTTGTTGTAAAGATGGGGCTGCTGGTGGTTCCACATGTGACAGAACCTGTGAAGATACATGGTGATTGAAAGTAGGTACGTTCATGTGAATATAAATCTAAAAATTTCTCATATTGTTCTTTGTGAAACCCTTTCAAATAATCTTCAACATTTTTAAATTATTCTGTTGGCTGATACATTTTTACATAAAAACTCAAATGGTTTTTCTGAAGCTTAGTATTATGAAATTTGATTCTTATAGTTAACGACTTATTTTTTTTAATAATACTACACATAGACAGAAAACATTTTTATTAGATACTTAAAAGTCGTGTATTCTGTAGTTACCATATTCAAATGTCCTGAAGCGCAAAATTTTGAGATTTCAAAAATATTAAAATTTTTGGTGTTCCGCATACAGTTTCCAGACGTTTTACCCTAACTGAAACATTTTATTTTTGAACTATTTCGGATAAGAAAAACATTTGAGACGAATATTGAAGTTCTTGGGTATTTTGCATAGCACGTGCCTAACGCCTCCATTCAATAACAGTAAAAGAATACAGTAAGCAAATTACTAAAATGTATATTAAACGTTCTAGGTCGTTGATATCAATTATTCAGAATATTTTGTACCAAATTCATACATGGCATTATAAGTATTTAGATTTTTTTCTTTCAACACCATACAAGCCACACAAAATGTTATTTGAGTTTACGTGTTTTTAATTGTCATAGAATAACTAAACACTTTTCACTTTCGCGTCAATTTCATTCGTTCATGGACACATTAATGATTTGAACAAAATATAGATGAATAAATAGTTTACAAGCCCTACCTCGCCTTGCGCTGGACGAAGCTGACACAAATTAGATTTGACCATTGTGTATGCTTTCTTAGACACAATGGAACTTTATTCAAATTTTGGCAGCTTTGACTTTACCTTAAGATTGAATCATAGGATTATTCAAGACGCAAGCGAACGATATGACACAGAGTTAAATAATAAGCAATTAAGGTATAACTGTACCCACTGGCAAATTTGCTTCTGTAATAAGCTACATATATCTGCATAAGCATAATTAGATCCATGTAGCAAAGACCACTTTGATTTCTGTAGCATTTCAAGGTTACTTATTACGTAGTAAGGTTTTAAGCTTTAATTTCGTCGAGATATTTCTAAAATAATGACGTCCGAATCATTTATGTATACCCTATTATTATTTACAATATAATGAAATTACTCAAGCCCATATTTAATTACAGTTCAACTCAGCGCTGCATTCAACCGATACAACAAATAAACAACTAAAATATCTATGAAAAATATCAACTATGCGATATAATTCAATGGCATATTTACGTGAACTATCGATCTTAAATCATATATTTCATATCAACAATATAGTTTAATAACTATATTCTATCAGAAATAGTTTGATAGACACAATAAAGTGTAGAGGGACCGTTAACCGCAGACGGATACTTTATTGGTCATAAAAACCCATGAAAATAACCCACCCATGCCATGCCCCGATCTATGTTGGTTGGGGCAATTTAAATATTATAACAGTTTCGGAAAGTGCATATACGAAAATATGTTTTGGCTAAATACCTAAAGAATTTATAGTTTCTCTATAACTTAAATATCCATCATATTCAGGTATGCAATGATTTCGTTTTCCTTAGTTTTTACTTAAATGTTAACAGTTTGTTTTAAACTGGTAAACCCAAAAAGCAACTATTAATAGATATTAAAAGATCTTAAAACAAATATTCTTAGATGAGACATGTCATCCCGCAAACATTCAATGTAACAAATTAATCAAAGTATTGTACAAATATTAAGTCCTCACGATATCTCGTTCAAACAAACAAACTCAAGTTTCGAACATAACAATCCTAGGGGTTACCGATAGATACAATCCTATTTTAACCCTAAGACCAGCAAATATGAGATCACGTACCTACCATGATAAGGGTACGATCGGACCAGACAACTATCAGTCATGATCAAAGCTTACCCTCGTTCGTAATATATGAATCATTGCACAAACATAACTCACTCGTACAAATTCCCATCAAAGTTTTGAGTCTCACTAAAAAATACTTTTCAATTTCTGAACTTAAAAACATTTTATTTTATATAATTTGCACAGCTATTTCGAAGACTGTAACTTTTAAGTCATTTATTTTTATTACAAAACTTTTAAGCTGCAAAAGTGAAATGGATAAGTGAAATGCTTCTTTAAGGCATGTTAGATTTATATCTTTTGTTTGGGTTTTACATATATTTATGATTATTATTGAAGAAATTATTCTGCAGCTGTAAAGCCGAAATGGAAAGAAATTTACTGTCAGTAGCCTACACTTATGCAAGCTAAGACAGTTTATATCAGGATTTGTCAAGAAGATCGCAAAATCTTAATGTAGAAGAGACATATGATTTAGACTTAACAGTGCCTTGTATATGGCCAGTGCCAATATAACGTAATTTTACAAGCAATTACGAAAAATCTAATTACCGACAGTACAATTAATCTTGAAATGATAGCGATAAAATATCGTGTTTACGTTCCAAAGTACTACGTACTGAGCAAACAACTGAAAAATTATATTGCTATTATAAGAATAACATGATATTCAATTACTGGATTGACCTGCCTTTGTTATTGTTATAAAAACCAGGGTTTCCATTGAATTTGTTATTTACGTTATAAATATGTCTGAGCTGTATTGACGCTTGCAGGGAGGTTTTAACGTTAAAAAACAGGATTCAAAAAATAATTTTACTGGCAAGCTTAATTTCGGAATACAACGAATAATACACCGAAAATATGTCTAATTTTTTACTCAATTAAATGTTTGTTCCGGTTTAACAAAAGTGTAATAATACGTTAATTTATTTCTGTAGATTGTATTGTACGGACGTTCTTAAAAGCTACGTTCTGCAATTATTTATTTAACTGTGTTTATTATTTATAGACAACAGTTTGAACACCTGTCTACATTAGGCTATTTGCGTCAGCTAGGTATTCCTAAGCAGTTCCCCTTTTCCTTTAAGCTATTAAGTTAGACTGCGGCACTTAATGCACAGATAATTCCAGAACTATACTAACCAGGTAAAATGCTCTCGATATTTAAGCAAGGCATCATCCCCTCTGTTCTCCAGCGTAGTGCCGTGGTGGAAGTACTTCGCGCTGAAACCAAGATTGAATCTAAATCCTGGCACCAGCCGCTGAAGTGACGCTTGTGATGATAGCAGCGCTTCAACGTCTTCTTCCAGAAGTCGGGTACCTGGTTTGAAAAAGTTATGGTTTAGAGAGACTGTTGTTATTGATTTCAAAATAAGTTATGGGTAGTATCAAAGGCTTCAAAGAAAAAACGGCTTATCTGATTACAACCAATCTATTAAATTTTGTGTCGTGTTACCCAACTGCCAAGTTTTTTGTACATGCAGACTTTTTCAAATGGATTAAAACTGTGTTGTGGTCAATTTCCAACTCGTTAGGTATGTCGTATATACTCTCAGCTAGAGCTAGAGAGAAGTCATGCCAATTTTTCTCTACTTGTTTAAAAATAGAGTCGACCTTATCCGTAATAACTGACCAGGGCGAACGACATCTCCGAATTTAAAGTGTATCAATTTTGTGCTATTGTTATTGACACGTCGGTATGTCCAAAAAATTCACACATTTTGCTCACGGATTGTAACGCTTTTTACCTTTTTTTGAAATAATCTCCTCAGGCATCCACCTGATTCTCATAAAAACCATAAAAAATGGCACAAAGCAGGGTAGAAATGGATTTTTATATACATTTTTCTCCCGCTAAAAAAAGGGCAGAAATGAGAATTTTTTTAGCTCACATCTTTGTTCGATAGTTAGGAAACCAAATTTAAATTCAAATATAATCTCAACTTTGACAATTAATTGTTCTTGTTAACGTTATATACAGAATGACTCCACCAAGAGTTCGGAAACCTTTGTGAAAACGAACTGGCAAGAACTTCACGAGTATAATTTTTACAAAATAAATGTTTTATAGCTCTTATCTATTGAAAATAATTTTGACCTGCATCTATTAGCTCCCCATTAACAATCCAAACGACATCCCAGACAGCACCTGTTCACAGGGTTTACGCGGAATCCAGTCATCGTACTACTCAAACATATTAGAGGAAGAAAATTACGCTTTAGCCATGAACCGTACATTCTTGTCTGATAAAAAAGAACTAATTCCCTTTCCGAGCAGGCGTAGTGTAAAAACGAAAGACTTTTGATTGACCAAATGATTTATTTCTCTTTTGATGTCGTCGCTTCAATTTAATTTTGTTACTCAATTCTCATACATCATTATTCTTACCTCGTTCACCCACAAAGATATCATCAATGTCGACAAGAATCCACCTCTCAAGGCTCAGACTGAGCATTCCATGACTGAGGTAGCTGATGGCATCCAGGAACAGGATCTTGTGCAGCCAGAACTGAAGCCCAGAGCCGAAGAACACTCGCTGGACGCCGTCTAAACGGCCATGGTCTTGGATGACGGTCGTAATTGGTGTTTGTTGCTCTGGGGAGGGAAATGTTGCCTTTACTAGCAGAGTAAGGTGGTTAAACTTTTGTATATTAGCGAAGAAATACTTTAAAACACAAATGTTGGAGTAACTTTTAACGGTGGGTACTGATTCTACAAATAATTTTTCCTAAAAAAACATGTTGGTTCTTATTCACAAAATGCGTTAATTTTGTCGAATAAAGTTAATCCTTCTATGTGTGTATCCTAATATGTACTATATATATATATATATATATATATATATATATATATATATATATATATATATATGTGTATGAATATACTTAGTCACAACTAGAATACTACGAAGACTAGTCTCTATTTTTTTTGGCACATAATGTGTGTGCGCAAAAAGGTAGGTATACGTTTCAATCATGAAAACAATTCGACGAACCAATTATATGGAACTAAAGTAAGAAGTGAGTTGTCTATCCCATCGTTTAGGGAAACACCTGATTGAAATATACAGAAATATACCGAAACCTGGAATAACGTCGGAACAAGTATCTAGAGATTACGTAGTTACATTTATCTCATGAATCGAGAGTGTATCCTCCTGAGACTTATATATAACTAGTTATTTGTGGAATGCGCTCCAAAACACCGCGTTTCAGTGGCAATATAACAAGACTGCAAGTATTGAAATAACATCAAAGCGGAATAAGTAGCTTGTCAAAGCTCTATGCTCTATGTTTGTCAAAGTGCTAAATTTGTTGATATAGGAAACTCGCAAACATGGCCGTTATGGTTACTCTGTCCGATTCTGATTTATTATCTAATCTACCAGTTTTATACAATTCTGGTTTTTTATCACATAGATATAAAATATATTAATTTAAACGACGATTTCTCAGAGCATGTGACCTGTAAATACATATCATCGTCGATCCGTACCGCAATGCTCAGAATAGCAAACACTTAATGCCTTGCCAATAATACAAAAGTTATGACTAACAAACTTCCACTTAGATTATAAAAAATGATATAAGATTTAGAGATAACGTGCAACAACACTTAACGTAACATATCTTAACATCTAACAGTATAATTTGCATGAGACAGTGGCACGGAAACTGCTATGTGAGATGGGAAATGAAATGTCAGAACCTTTCCTAAGTACTTAAACAAGGAATATCTAGAAGTCCTATTTGCATCCGGTCGATTATCCTTAAATATTAACATCTTTTGGAGGAAATGTCATTATGGCCTATCATTTCTTAATATTTTTTTCTTTTTTTTTTATAGTTACAAAAAATACTCACAATTGAAAATTCATGTAAAAAAGAATAAATTGCGAAAGTTGGATTTAAAACGCGTCTGATTTGCATTCGATTTTAAATATCCAGATCATAATAACAAAAAAATCCCAGTCAATCACACCAACCTTACTGTAAGGCCCCAAAGTAAGCTGAGCTTGTGTTAATGAATGTAGAATGTGGAACCCAGAGTAAACATACATATATAAATATCAACAACCATGACCTGTGAACAAACATTTATGTTCATCACGCCAATGAATGCCCCGGCCAGGACTCGATCCTGGGATCTCCGGTGTATGAGGCGGGGTTACTAACCACTACGCTACTCGGTCGTCAAAACATTGTCCAATGAACAATTGGCAATATATTTTAATTTGAAACATTGTAAATTTATTTAGAAAAAATTATACCCGTGAAGTTTTTTGCCAGTTCTTTTTTACGATAGTTTCTCCAAACTGGTGGTATAGTCATGCTTTATTTGATGTCAATAAGAACAAGAAATTGTCAATATTGAGAAATAAATATTTGAATTTGTATTTGAATTAGTTATGAGCTGAAACAATTTTCTACTTGACAAGCGGTTTTATAGAAATATAATAGACCGCTATATTTAATCACTGTTTCTTTGAAGTCATAAGCATAAAAGTAGATTTTTTTATAATAATCATACAAAATCATATATTGAAGCTCATGCCCCGTACAAGCAATCCATTGAATGTAGATAGAGCAAGCAAAACATACAAAATGGCAAAGAACTGATTACATTTTTGTGCCTACATGACGTGTAACAAGATCGGTTCAAAGAACAATGTCGATACTAAGGGTGTTTGTTGACTAGACGAGACATTTGTCACAATTATTTATCAGAATAGCGCGCATTATCTGTGACGAGAGGGTTTTCTTTTGTTTTTGTAATAAGCTGTTTCGGAGAATTTTCACCGAAAAACCATTTGTTCCAAATTGCTGATACGAACTGATTCTATTGACGTCTTTGGTTTTTCAAGATGTTATCTAATGTTTCATTTAGTACGTTGTCATAAAGAGGGGATTTATGCGTACACAATGTCGGAGTCTTTTGTGCAGACATGGATAATAAGGGTAACTGTGCTTTAAGGTAATTTAATTATATCATATGAAAATACATTTATCTTTTGTTGGCGAAAGATGACAAAAATAATACCTTGCCGTAGGTCATATTGTCCTTGACTTTTGAGAAAAATAAAATATTGCGTAAAAAATATAGGACAGCTCGGACATATTATTCCTCTTACTCCAAGAAAATCATACATTATTACTCCAATATTTGCTATTATTCAAATGACGAAGCTTTTTAAATCGTCTAAAGAGAGATAAGTGAGGTAAAACCAAAGCCACAACGGAATAAAGAGGTAAAATCACACACCATTACCAAGTTCCGACTCGTGTTATGTAATTATATCAAAATAGCTTAATGAAATGATACGAGCGTAACATTTGGCCACCTGAGGCCTAAATGACCTAACAATAGCTTTATACCTTCAGAGATTAATGTACCTTACCCAGACTATTGTTGAATTAGCCTTCATATCTTAACATGTTTACATTTACTTACACATTTTCGCAAATATAAGAAACTTAAAGAGTTGCATTGAAGCTGCCCGACGAATGAACCGCCACTACAGAGGTTTTAATTTAGATGAATATTATTTCTTTTTTCAAAGAACCGTACGTTTATTATGTATGACCTACATTCCTACGAGCACATTTTTAACTCAGAATTTTTACATTCCGAATTTTTTTTTTGGATTTATGTAAGATCAAATGCAAAGAGTTTGTAACATAAGAATAATCCTCTTAGTTTCAAATCTCAAATAGTTTTAAATATACACAAAATACAAAGCAGGCTATGTTCATCTCCGCTTCATCGAACACAAGAATGAAAATGCCAGTGTTTACGATTGCGGAAATTAAAATATTGCCAAGTACGGCGTCAGAATACTACATTTATGTCATTGGGAACATTGTAACGAGTTGAATTAACGTTTTCTGCCATCAGTGGCTGTGGAATATTTATAGAAATTTGGGTATATAGCTAGGTTAAAAAAATTATTATTCCTATATAAAAATTCAATTTAATTATTTAATGCTTATGACGCTTGACTTATTTTCAATGAACATACATTTTATTGATTCTCCTCATTTCTCTGTAATGTCATAAAATAACACTTATCAATTATTTAATGTATTTAAAATAAACCACGTCCATTAAAACAAATTCTAGGAGACTATGAATAATCCAAACCATCAATGTTACAAAGAAAATAGGTAACTTGCCAAGTAATGATAAAGTATGATGATCACTGATAACCATTGAAAAAAACTAAAAAAACACAATATTTTAAAACTTGCAGTTCTTAATTCAAACTTAATTCATCCCTTAAACTACTTAATCGTATAAAACTTTTAAAAAGTCATTCGGAGATTATCTGCAACGAGGGAGACACAGAATATACTACAATTTCCGCCAGGCGTAAACACGTTACAATATACAAACCCCGTGCAGTTCACCCACTGATTGCATTATGCCAATGGGGCCACGTGAACTAGGGCTTTTAGAACAGTATAAAGTTGACACCGCGAGGCATTAGTCTTCGATGATACATGTGAAATAGTATGCCATTGTGATGTTGGATATGTCACTTCGATATAAAATGTACTTAAATAACAGTACAATATCATAATGAGATTCTTGAAACTTTAAAAATCAATCGAAAATGAGAAAAGCGGAAACTTATAATAGTCAGAAGCATTAATTCCTTTCCCTTAGCTTAAGTAAAATTTAGAACTGAACTATGATAGTATCGCAAATATCAATAACTCGAATCTGTCAACATTATATCATGGTTTGTTATTGATAGAATTAGATCCCTTTATATTTACAACTAAGAATAGAAATCGAAACTTGAAAAGCAATCGAATAAACGATTTTATCTTGAAATGGCTATGGTGCCATCAATATGTTACTTACAATTGTTTTTTTAGTAAGTAGTTCATTTCCACCGCGTACAATGTTCTAATATTTGTGTTTTTTTGCAAAATTTTGTTTCGCGTTCCGTTATAAAAAACTAACAAAAGACACCTTTTGCGTATGATATTTAATAAGGTGAATAAAAATCAGTGTCATTCAGTATTTTTCATCAAGTAAAAATTTGTTCGACGTCCATTTTGAATATTGGCGGGGCTAGCAGTCGCTGGCAGCAAGCAGCCAGAGCGCACCAGACTTACCTAAAAGTTATTTTATTTTAATTTAATTAAAAAAAAAAATTGTAATATACGAATATTATCATCTTGTGAAATAATAAAATCTAAGTCGTATAATAAATAATACCGTAAGTACTATATTTTTATATTGAACGTGTCCTCTCACTTACGTGGTATGCAAATATAGACAACATCACACTCAGTACTTCTGGGCACAGAGTTCTAGTGTTGTCAAACAATCGAGGATCACCGATACCCACACACTTCAGCCGCAGGTGCCTATTGTCTGAGCTTCGATCGGTTAAACGCACGAACGGTACGCTTGACGACTTCAATAGTGATACGCTATTATACTCCAACGTTTCTTTACTCGATAGTTGTGTCTACAGGGAGTACAGAATACGAGGAAAAGAAAAGACAAGAAATAAATATGGAAAAATTTACCAATCTTAGCAATATTTTGGTCATTAATTTTGTCCTCCGATATTTTGTTAATATCATAACGAATAATTGATTTTTTTTTTTCTTGCATATTTGATTTTCGCATGAGTATAAAAATTTTCTTCGGTAGCAGGATGCTTGTATAGTCTAAGTTTCCCAGTATATAGTTATATTCTTATAGTGAGGATCGACTATTGTAAGCTTATACATTCAAACAGCAGTACCTGCTAGATAATTCAAACTATAGCAGACTTTCTGGCTCTTTGAGAACACGTCGCCTTACTATTTTCTAACTTTACTCTTTACTCCACTACAACTTACCATTCTCCCCATACTCGTTCCTCCTCAAAGCCCAGGCAACAGGTTCGTATGTGGTGCTGTTGGGCCGGAACACCGTCCAATGGTCACTGGGCAGCGACCCCCAGGCGGTTTCCCCGGCTCGGGCTAGTCTGAGCACGGGAGATGCAGGGTTTAGCGTTGCATCCTGGTAAAAAACATAAAGTTTTAAATG
Source organism: Marasmarcha lunaedactyla (assembly GCA_923062675.1). Classification (NCBI taxonomy): domain Eukaryota; kingdom Metazoa; phylum Arthropoda; class Insecta; order Lepidoptera; family Pterophoridae; genus Marasmarcha; species Marasmarcha lunaedactyla. The sequence continues at coordinate 21,691,879 of OV281341.1, forward strand.
ATGTTATATAATGGCAATCCAATGATTAATTTACTAGCATAGAAAAGTAAACAATAAACAAAAAATCTATGGCACTACTTCGTCTTTGAGTGACTATAGGATCATCTTTGCTTAAACAACAAATCGCTTATTTATGCATGATGCTAAAAATTTGTTTGTTATTCGAAACACATGTAACATCACATGCTAAATTAGAAAATAATTAAAACACTTTTAATTAGGCCGAGAGCGCTTGTCAGATAAAAAGAACTTCGGGCAATTTTTCCTAGGAAATGTGTTAGAATATACTTTATATTTACTGGATTTCTTTCAACGATAGTAGAACACTGGTGTTCAGAAACGTATGAAATAGTTAATAGAGCCGCCTAGACTTACATTTAGTAATGTTTTGGAAATTACTTAAATGAAAAGAAAGTAATGGAGCAAAGTTATGTTTGGTATGACGAGTGTTGATTATTGTTAGTACTTATAACAATAAAGCTATATCCTTGTGGAAAATAGCTTCTTATTTTAAAACTTACCTAAACATGACCTAATGCTTTCATTTAACAATCATAAGCCTTGCAGCAAACTATAATATTACCTAATTTTGTAACCTATAAGACCTATAGAGCATAAAGAGTGCGACCAGGAGTAATTTATTTAATTAAGTAGTTTTGGTAAAGATACAAATTTGTGAAAGTGAGCGTTGGCGACGAAAAGCTTTAATCAATTTACTCAAGAGCTGTTATGGTTTTCAGGAATGCGGGAACTAGAGGTGGTGTTTAATTAAATGATGCAAAATGATATCTCAAGTAAGATATTTGCACGCTGCATTCACTCTATCAAATTACCTTATGAGAAAGAGACAAATCGGATTATGCTGATTGATATTATGGACAGAAACATGAGCGCGTCAATTATACTATTGAAGACAGATTGATTTACATGGGATAATACACAGTTATTGATATTTAGGAATTGTACCCAATCGCCATGAAGCATTTGATTGCTTCAGAGATGAAAGCGGGGCTACCCGTATTTCAATTTAACTTTTATTATTTCTATATGATCTAAATTGTAGAAAATATATCTGCCAATATGTAATTTTATGTTTTATTTATTGTACAACATGTTAAAATATAAAATTACTACAGTTTTACTCTAAGACAGTTAAAGGTGTGATCTCTAATAATAGATATGAAAAAAGACTACTATATCGACTAGCTTTCCGAATTAATAATAATAAAATCGGTGTTAATTTTAAAATCTTCATAACATTACGTCTCATTGTTATATTTCAAAAGCAAGTTTAGAACAAACATGAAGATTTTATTTCAAGATCTTTTAACATCTCCATCTCATGAAAATATTTCAATAACACAACTAACTGGGTGAATAAATGAGCGTGCTTCTCGCGTATACACCGAGTTATGCATACCAATTCACTGCACAGTCTGACAGAAAATAGTTTCATCAAAATATAAAAGAAAGCCACTCTTTTTGTGAACAAATTATAGTATTTACTGATATCCTAGCTAAGCTCCTAACATAAAATTCAGGGGGATGAGAGAATATTGATAAAATAAGAAAATTTTAATTATTAGCGGTCTAAATATTGTTGACGTTATTAATCTTTTTTAATTACTGGAGGTTTTTCAAGAAGAAGTAGAATTTTTTATGATTTTTAAATTTTTTTTATAATACGCACCTTTAACCTCAAATTTGTATGTATAAACAACGGGAATCCTTTCAGCTGGGCCCCGACCAGGGTTTCTTCGTTCGGAGTGGCAAAGGCCACGATGCCCACGGAGTATTCTCTGCAGTACTTGTCTAGAAGTTCTCGGTTCCATTTGTCCATGTTGGCATACTTCGCGAGGGACTCGAAAACGATGACCCCGTAGCGACCTTTGTCCAGAGTTGTAAGCACTGGAAGGCTCTTCCCAGCCACTTCTACTTTGTATCTGTGAACAAATTATATATATATATAGGGCTGTAATCATGAGTCTTTAAATCTTTAAGGTTAAAATGAGATTTTGCTTTTCCATTTAACTAAATCTTCTTTTTACAGATTTGGCGAACTTTATAACTTTCCCGCTCGGTTTTCGCGGGCATTAGGAGCTGCTGACTCATAAAGCTACACACATTATTTTTTCTATCTATTGTATAGATATTTTGCTTGCAAATCTATAATAGATTTATGGGAGTAATACGTGAAGATAACAAACGGTGTTTACGACTATTATGGCAACGACGCGTGATAAAAATTTATATTAAATAAGTTTTTCAAGAAATCATTGGCAATTTATTATTTTCAGAAGGACAATCCTCTTTCATTGATAATTTATTTCTATTTCGAGATAGCAACTCGAAAAAACATTTGCTGCATATCGACTTCCCTAATCGGGTGTCGCTCCGATGAAGGCTGCATAGCATTCTTATGCCACAGCCGTGAAAGTGGTTTTTAGTGGGTAGGTGCCACTCTGGTGAGTCCCACATCACCCTGCAGACCGGCTGCGGAGGTATGCATTACCACCTCCCTCCCCGCGGAGGGTGCCTACTTAGGCACAAAACAAAAAAAATCGATCGGACGTCGACTTATATCGAAAGCAAATGAAAGCAAACCTTTCTGGATCGATTGTTAAATAAATTGAATATATTCTTCTCGTCTTTATGAAGACGACTTCTAATGAAATCAATCCAATATATCTCGAATCGTTACGGCAGCTTAATGTAAGGAGGTTACCACATTATGCGGTTATTATCTCCATAATGTTTTAAATACATTTCGTACTTTAATAAGGTTAACAACTCAATTTTTATAAGAGCTGTATTTTCCTAAAATATAATAAATAATAAATCCCAAGACACAACAGTATGGCCCTAAAGTAAGCAGAGCTTCTGTTATGGACGTACATCGAACTAGGTGGGGGGTCAGAATAAACATACATATATAAACATAAAAAACCATGATCCGAAAACAATGATCTGCATTAATCCCACAAATGAATGCCCCGACCAGGTCTCAAACCTGACACCTCTGGCTTTAGGCAGAGCTACTACCCACTACGCGAGTCGGTCGTCAAATCATCCTCTACTTCCTATAATTCTAGAAGTATAAGAACTTCCGACAAACGTTAATACAACTTAACAAAAAGTGTAAAATTAAAAGTTTTACTAACAGCGTTATTCCTTTGTTTTCATCGACGTTTTACCGCTGCTTTCGATTCTAAGCTGTAATAGGTACTTAGAAAAAATACCATTATTGTAAATAGGTTCCATTACAGGAAAAATTTTTCCTTATATCCTTTTTTCTTAAACTAGCACGTGTATTGTGTATATATTTCGTTATTTTTACGAACTCGAAAAAATATGGATGGACAGATAGACCTTTAAAAAAAAAGCAAGTTTGAATAAAATTACATTCCCAAAACCTTTTATGTGGCGCTGCCTTTAAAACTCATAAAGCCCGAGGTAAACATAAAACTGTTTTGATTATCTTTCAAAATTGACTGCTTGCGAATAGGTTAGCACTATGCGGAGTTCATACGAAGATAGTATCCCGGCTCTAGTGTGGGGCGGAATTGTGTGGCGTGGTCTAAAGAGTCTGTTGTATGGAATCAATGGAAGGGCACTACAGCCCGCGACCCATCCCGCCACTAAACGCCTTTCCCGGTCGTGTTCACTCACTACGCATGGATTCAACTTCAACATCACAATACGCATTGTCATTTAAATTGAAGGATCATTTCGAGTAATGAAGTTTTGCAAAGGAATGTTTTTCTATAAACGTGCATTAATTACTCTCATATTGTGATAGGACTGTCGCTACTGAGGTTTATATTTGCTTAGGTATCACGTGATTATTCGATTTGAACAATTGTTTGATTGTATAATTGATGGTTCATTGAATTCAATAGGGTGTGGTTAGACCTGGAGTAGGTGGATAGGAATCGAATTTGTGAATTAAAACCAATAGCGATGCTTGTTAATGTTGAAATGGTTATCTTAAGAAGTGTCACAACTTTTATTTGCCTTCAAAGGTATTGACTTGGTTGTTACCGCCTCTTCCATCAGGTAGATAGCAAACAAATGGCTAGCTAATAAACAACATAAATAATAACATTCAACGAGTATCGAATCTATTTGTTAAAATTAGTTTCCGAGTCATTAATTTGAATTAGAACGAGGCTGACCTACTTTTTGGTTTTGGTAATTCAAATTTAAATATTTATTTCTCAACTTCGACAATTAATTGTTCTTGTGGAAGTTATATAAAGCATGGCTTTACCACCAGTTCAGAAAAAGCTTCATGCAGAAGAACTGCAGGAAATTTCAAGGTTATATTAAAAAAAAATCTACAATAACTCTACAGTAATACTAACAATTATGTCTATATAAAATAATTCTTATGTGCCTCTGTTAGCTCGGCAAGTCTCCCTCCCCATAAACTATCCAAATGACGAACACCCTCAGACAGCACCCGTTCACGAGGTTACCTCGGGATCCAGCCATCGCGCTCCGTAACAAAATTAGAGGGAAGTGAGCGACCCGTCACTCGACGCTACCGTAAGAAGAAGTACTTCAGTGACAATGACGCTTCAGAAATTAATCGGGACGAAGAACTCAACAAACAAACAGACACATTACCCATGTTTTTATATTTATTATTCAGAACAGCCCGTGGACAATTCAATCCCACGCCCTTTTGTCTTCCAAATATTCTTTGATTTTATAATAAGCTTTTTGACATAAATTTACTTTGATGGTTTTCTTGAATTTATTGAAGGGAAGAGATTGATCTGATTTCAGAATTTAATTATAACAACGTATTGACATTCCGGTAAATGAGCCGTTCTTAATTATGGAAACACCAACTTATTGTCGTTCCTAGTTCTTACAGAGTAATCATTACATATGAGGGGAGGTCAAAAAGTTCACGGAATGAGGGGGGTGGAGGGTTCAATAAAACAAAAAAACTTTTTATTTTTCAATATATTCTCCCTTAACCCTAAAGGTTCATTCGTAGTTCATTCTTCTTCTTCGGGAATAAATGATAGTCCATGGGGGCAAGTTCTGGACTTTAAGGGGGTGTTGCAGCAGTTCGACGCCACTCCGGCGCAACATGACTCGTGTGAATGGGTGCGTTGTCATGCAAAAGGCGCACAACCCTTGTCAGGTTTCCGCTTCTTTTTTCCTTGATGGCCTCCTTTAATGCTCCAGTATAGAAGCATAACACTGTCCCTTTATAGAACCGCCACGTTCCTTGTAATCAATGAAAAAAATGTCTTCTGGGTCTCCAAAGACAGTCATGACCATGATTTTTCCGGCCGATAGCGAAGCTTTGTACTTTTTGGAGGGGGTGTTCCTTTTTTATGCCACTGCATCGATTCTTGTTTTGACTTAGGTTCACCACAGTCATGAACCCAAGTTTCGTCTCCGGTAACCATTCGGGCCATCACTTCTTCTTTCTTCTCTCCACAGACCTCTAAAAGCTTGCGTTGCTGGCGTAAGCATTCTTTAAACCCATCTTGCACTGACTTCGCTCAACCCAAGATGATCGTGTAGGATGTTTAAAATTGTGGTTTCTGATACACCAACTGTTGCTGCTAGCTGCTTCTTCTTCCGTCTGGCATCTTCCGACACAAATGTTTTTACATTTTCGATGTTGTCTGGGGTAGTGGCCTCGATTGGCCGTTCGGAGCGATGTTCGTTTTCAATGGAGTCCCCGCCTTGCTTGAAAACGCCATGCCACTTGTAAACCATAGTCTTACCAGAGTCTTCATAAACCGCTTACATCTCTTGAAAAACTGTCTGCGGTGTTTTTCCTTGTTTGGTGAGGAATTCAATCACGGCGCTGTGTTCAATTTTCACCGTACTGGCTATTTTCTTCCCGATTTACTTGTATAAACATCGATAACTCAAAAGTCAATGATCCAATTAATTAAGTCAAAGTCTGGGGCAAAGTCTCTTCGCAAGTTTTGAAATATGGGCTCCCCATTGAAATTTAAAATCCATAATTATGCCAAGAAAAAGAAAATTTATCTACTAGGTTCAACCTGTTTACCATTAAGATGCAAGTCTGATTCAATTTGCTTTAGATTAGGTGCAGAAAATGTATTATTAATAAATAATTATAACCAATAAGTAATACATGCTAGATTATTTACATTATACCTTTGCACAACATTAGCGAGAGCATTGTTTACGTCAAAATTGGTTTTTTGTCTATTAATTTGAATAATTAATGATGTACCATCAGAAAACAAATTTTCGGTCTGAGCTTTCTCTTAGTCAGAACTAAAAGATGTCATAAGATTTACATATAACACTACCTATTCAAACATATTATTAAAATAATAACTTCACACAATATAAATATATTACATTTTATTAAAGATTATAGGAATTTAGGTAAAACCTCCAAACCCACCGTTTTACCTTAATTCCTATAATCACTGTCCAAAGATTTTATTTTCAAAGCGAATTGCAGTTCGAAATGTTGTTAGAACCTGGTTTATAAATGTCACAATCGATAAATTCAAATAATCAAACGATGATAAAAAAGCCTTCCCGACAGAGAGATTTCGACAAACCCTCGTCACAAAATCCGACTACCCGACATTATCAGCCAAGAATACCGATCCAAAACGACAAGTGGCTAAAGTTGATTGGCAATATTGAAAATTGAACTATCCAAACATTCAATTTGGTCGCTTTACAATCCCGGGAATAAAGCGGACGGATATTCTGGGAACTTACGTTTTTACCTTTGAAAACGATCAGGTCAACTGGTACAAAATTCTAGCGAAAGGGGAAAGTATCGAGAGGCGAGCGTTCATTTTGCTCCGTTTGAGGCGGATTCCAATTTGGCATTTGAGGGCCACTTGACCCGCCGACTTGCAAAAAGCCTTTACCTATTTCAGTCTAATGCAACTGCACTTGTTGCCATGCTGGGACTGAAAACGTTATCGAATATTAAAAGTTGCCACATTTACGGAAAGTGCTGGAATTTTCACGGAGCTTACAAACATTCGTAATAGCCGTAATTACTGTCCTGCCATTAACCGGGCGTGGCTTAAAGTGGAGCACGCAAAACCGCCTATTGCGACCGTGAGCCGAATACGGCAGCTAATTCATAGCTAGGGAGCGTACACAATGGGGGAGATACAGCGCTCGTGCTACCCTCGACCCGTCATTGATGATACCTCTTATCTCAAAGGTGCAAAATCTTTACAAACGACCCAGTGAAAAATCCATTATAACAAAGCCAAGGCCTTCAGAAAGATTATCTGAAATACACCGTACCACATGTCATACTAGCTCCAAGCGAGCGTTCTAAATTGCTAAGCGCATTTTACGATACATTCAATTTATTGATCATAAATCTAATTTGATCACTGTAGACAGTGCGAAATTATTTAGAATGCTAAATAAAATATATTGAGATATATTATATTGCAATTGTGAGTAAAGACTGTAAATCAGTAGTACATGTTTTGATGTAATCTTTCTTTTTGTAAATAATCACGCCGTTAAGAAAATAAAAGTAAATAAAACATAAAACTTATGATTTTATATGCTAATAGAAATGGTTATTATTCGTATAATACAAATCTTAGTACGTATAAAGCAATTAGGCGTAATTACAATGTTACATTCAACGTAACTGGGAACTAAACACCAGGTCCCATAAAGGATTTGATAGTTTGAAAACCACTTCAATATAACGTTCAAAACATACAAGTTCAAAAACTGCGACTTCAAGCTCTAATGGCACCGCACATTTACAGCAAGCATGTTAATCAGGCCTTTAATACAATGGGTTTAAGGTCGAAAATTGAAGTTGCGTCAGCCGACAATTAGCTAAAGTACTATAGGCGAGTAACTTAACTAAATAACGATTGCGAAACTGGCAAGCAACTAGGAATGTTTCCTAAATTAAGGACAGAGCGACCGAACGACCGAACTGCAGCGGTGGCAGCGATATGAAAACTTGGCTCGAGAAAATTAACCTACAAGGAGTGAAGTTGGTCGTTCAATTGTTGAGCATTGGTTTCATGACCTCCTTGGGAGCGGGCTAAGGGTAGATGCCATATTTTACTGCCGTTGTGATATTCCGTAAGTAGTTAAGAACAGAGTACTACCTGTAAATAATATTTACATAATACGCTCATTAATAAAAATTCCTAAAAACAAAGTCCATCCGTCTTAATTTTTGGTACACGGGTACATTTTGCTGTATTTACTCGGGATTATGTTTACCAAACAATTATTAAACTGTGAATAAATTGAAATACCTCGGTCATAATAATATTAAAAAAATTTATAAACGAGATTTGTACTATAAAGCTGGGCTTACGATGTCCCGGGGCAATTAAAGCTTCCAGCGTTTACATCATAACAAGGGTCAAGTGAGAGAGAACGCGGAATAAACTACGTCACATACTTATGTACTGTTACATTCGCCTATTTGGGCACACTGCTGCAGAAGAAATAGGACAAACATTGAAATACAAAATATTTTTGAGCAGGGAATTTAAGTAGCTGGTCAGTGTGTCTCTATTTGTTGAAATGGAAAATCGGGTAGTGGAACATATTAATACGTGACAGAAAACTATGTCATACATTAGATTCTCGGAAACAAATCAGTTTGTAGTAATACCTTTTTTGCGTAGATGCTTTATTTATATACAGGTCTGTGTTAATTGTATGGCGGTGCAACAAATGATATTAAATTAAAATCTTCAATACTAAAATAAGCGTCTCTTTAACCGCACACCAAATTGTGAAACACAAACTATAGTAAAGTCAAAAATTGTAAAGGGTGCTCAGCACATATTCGGACCGACATTAGTCGGAACTGGCGGCCGCCTAAATCGAATAAATAAATAAATTAAAAAAATCTAATAATTAACTTGTGTTAAACCCCAGCAAGTCAAAGTACATAATTCTCGGCACTAAACACCAATGTACTTCAGTCATTCAAAATTATCCGAAACTGGAAATAGACTCTATAGATATTGAAAGGGTAGAGTGTGCAAAAAATCTAGGAGTTTTATTTGACGATCAATTACGATTTGAACCACACGTTAATGCGAAAATTAAAAATTCATTGTAAGGCTCAAGATATTATATGAATTTCGAAGACATCTCTCCATTAGTGTTAGAGTATTGCTTACGGAAACCTTAGGTCTGTCAAATTTCACATACTGCGACACCGTTTATGGACCTAGGATTTTTGATAAAACCGCGAAGGCCATCCAACGCATACAGAACGCTTGCATGCGTTTTTGCTATGAAATACCCAGGCGTGAGCATATAACACCATATTTAATAAATAAAAATCTTTTAAATATGAAAAACCGAAGAAAACTTCATTTAGGAGCATCAGTTTTTAAAATAGTAAAAACAAGCAAGCCTACATACTATTTTGTAAACTGAAATGGAAAAGAGACGTGCACACTATTAATACTCGATCCAAACTGCAAAATAAACTAAGCATACCAAAACACCGCACAAGTAATTTTAAAGGTTCCTTTAAATATGCAGCTTCAAAGATCTGGAATGACTTGCCACCTCCCTTACGACAAATAAGAGGTAGTAATACATTTAAAATAAAGTATCGATCATTACTCTTACGTAAAGAAAAAGAGCATAGCACGCTCATTTTTAATGTCATTTAGTTTATTTTGCCATTTATTAATTTTAAGTTTAGTGAGAAACATATTTAAATTGTACTGAAATATTTAACTACACATAATATTTTTATTTTTAAATTTTAATGAAATTATTTTGTAACATTTGACTTCGTATCTAAATTTGAATTTGCAATTGAATTTGTTTTGTGCTTTTAATTTATTAAGTAATTTATTGTAATCTAATAAGGATAATTATTTTACTTTTATAGCTGAAATTTTAATTTTATTTGGAATGTTTTTGAATTTGGACTTAATATAACTTTAATTTTTACTTTACATATATTTAAGTTTAAAAATATATTTCCATATGGACACATTACAAATAAGACTGTAGATAAAATGTTGAAAGATAAGTATATAGCTTATTATATATTTTATATATATTATATATTATTCTTTTTGGATCATACATGTTATCAAATAGAGACTACCCTGTGTGTCAAAATGTAAAAAGTAAAATGATATACCCAGGGCTATGCCTGAAAACCAGCGCGGTTGGAACTTATTGTTTCCAGCAGCATTACTCTGAGGCATGGCCTATTATCCCAAAATGGAATTTTGTATCTTCTCACTGTATGTATTTTTTTATTTTTGTGTTACTATTTTTGAGATAATAAACTTTTTTTTTATATATGAAAATGCCGCCCCGCTTATGCCATTTTTGTTTTGGCGAGCCGAATAAGCTTACATATATAAAGCCCAAATGGACTATTCGATTGGCACTAGCCGAATATGTATGGCCTTGTCGGTCAACAAATATAGGCGAACTGAATATGACTGATATGACTGACATGAACTGAACTGACGTTTGTTATATTTGTGCAGAAATTCCAACGGAATCGGGAGCCACGCCGGTGGAACCGCATGAGACATCTAGTTCAATATAAGCAAATCCAATAACTATAGAAATAAAAACAAACATATCCTCGTTACCTATACTACGGCCACACAGCACACTACATCTAATATCATTATGATTGTGCCAACATAAAGAATACATGCGATAACAATAACCATTAGCTTTATGGACCGATATGTTAGTAGTTTCACACCTTAATGGAACCAGCGGCCGGAGCCCTAGTTGACGGGGATGTACTGAGGGAGTTATTTCAAATATTACCCCTGTTTAATTGATCGGGCAATACAAAGCCCTATAATTTTACCTAGTTATGATTGGAAGAATAATTGGAACGAATAAAAACGCCTTGTTACTTTGATCTGTCAAACAAAAACTATAATTAGGCCTATCTGCCAATAAACAAGCTTGTTATTATGCATTATTTAATTATGTGGATATCAGTGTTAGCGATAACTTATTATGTTTAAATAAGATATTTTCTCAACTCTATTTATACTCATACAAACTTTGATAACAATGTTTTACGAAACGGACTCAAAATAAGTTCTTTGAAAATATCGCTTTTATAACGCTTAGGACGTAGAGCAGCTCATATTATGACTGTGATGAGCTGAATGTGTGAATATGCCCTTAGAAAATCTTTACCAAACAACCTTCAATATATTTAGTTGGTTTATATTATTAGTATTATAGTATTCTACTTTAAAAATCTGTACAATTACAAATTACAACAAAACACACGATGATAAAATATATTCAATTTTAATATAGCCCCTCTACAATATCATGTAATATATGAAGTCCAGTGACCATATATCACTCTTGTTTAGGATATTATCCTGTACAAACTGCTTCGCTGTCTTCGGGAGAAAATTTCAATATTGATCGAAGCCAAGGCGCAGCTAACTTAGCTCCATCGACGATAATGTTCAGGACACTTTTGGTTTATTTAAACTTGCAACACATGTGCAAAAAACAGATGAAAAATCTTATATTTTGTAATGTAATATGAAATGCAATATCGCCATTATTTGGAATCTTGTCGTGCTACCTGATCAGCTTATGTTGCTTTTGACCTAACACAAATGAGTCACACTGATAATGACATTCAAAATAAATATCTCTTTCTTTATCAAATGACTAAGATATGATCTTTTTTTTAATCTTTATTTATTTAGGGACTTTTATTAAATTATAATATGTTCGATTTTAATTAAACCCTTACGTACTAGTCGGAGCATCGACTTCTCCCCTAAGCACTTAGCACATTACGAAAATTCATTTAGATTTTGGTATATTTCCTACATATTCATCATTCGTCGTTAATAACAGACACTTTCCTTCAAGCTATTTCACAATTCAATCTAGATATCTTCAAAATCCAATAACTAACTTCCATAATTCCAATTACCTGCAATGATACATTTATCCAATATTTACGATCGCTAAGTAAACTCCGACAAAGAACCCAAGAAACTTTTTAAGAAAACTAATTTCACAGGGGTGTCAAACATTTCACGAGCCGGATCGTTTGCCAGGGTTGGCACATAAAGCGAGTATTTTTATGCGAAATTGAGCAAAAACTCCGGTCACCGGGCGCGACCCTGCCCTTACACCGAAGGCAGGTAAGGCACAAAGAGAGATAAGGCCTGTTCATTTTAGAACACTCTATTTACGAGAAGCTATTTATGTTCACGAAGTGTGCACGAGTTGCCTTGTATAAAAACATAAAATATATATACGAAGGCAATTATTATGAAACGCTTTATGATTTAGCTGTTCAAGGTATTGCTATTTCGAAGTCTGAACGGTTTTTGAACGTCACGTGGAAGAATAATAAAGAAATAAAAAGTAACTCACTATAAGCAGTATTTATTATATGCGTATAATTCCTGATTCTTCAGAGTAAGAGATTCTTCTAAACTACAGATCGTAAAAGGGTTCCTTTCACTTCTCAAGTGCTAGTTTGGGGGTAAGTAATTTTATATATAAAAATATCAATGGATGTTATTTTGCATTTGAAGTATCATGCGCGGTTCAGAAAAAGACAAAACTGAATTTATGCCTTTCATGTTTAAAGTCTTCATTGCTTATCATTAAGATACCACGGTACCAGACTGATTATTAAAAACTTTGTAATTACTTATCTACCTTTAAAATATAAACCATTCAAAAAAACTAAAAACAAAACAAAATCTCCCGCAAAATCTACACAGAACTTAACAAACGCCAAATGGAACAAAACATCCAACCTTAGAGCGAACGTAAACCTACAAAATTGGATTCACAAATATTTCTTTCTGTAGAACGATGACACAAAAATCCGGGCAGCACAAAAACTGTGTACAGTACGCGGTATACCGGAGTACTTTGGACGCGCTGTAACTGGTCGCATATTAGATGTCAGCTGCGGATTCGTATCAGACTCAGCGGAAGAAAAAAGTGGGAAAAAACTTTGACAGTTCCATCTGAGGCCGTGTCGGCGACAGATGCATTAATCGATGGATATTGTAGTTTTTTGTTTTGGCGCGTGCTGTGGAAGTTTTTGATTAAGTTTGTCGAGTTATTCACGTCTATTGGACGATGGATTGGTGTTATTGTCTGGTGTTACCGGATGTGTCAGGTTTATTGATTGATGGTGTGAACGTCAGTTAGTTATGTAAGTAAATTATAGGTACTTTCCTGCAAGAACAGTGTAAATTAAGTATCATTATAATACTATGTTAAAATATTCTCACTTTTCTTTATACTCGTGTAATAATTTCTTTATGAAATGAAACAAATCATTTATTAAAAACTCAAAAGATGAAACCAAAGTGTAAGCGCAGAAAACAAATTTTAGTCAAGTCTAAAATTCAATATCTGAAGTAAAACCCCATAGTTTTACTATTGTTGACATCCATTATTAACCAACTTACATTTATTAATAAACTAATAGGAACTACATTCAAACTCACCTTAACCGATTAGCCACGAGCAACTCAGCGATATCCTTGCCCAACTTGGAGAAGGCCGACTCCACAATCACCAGGACCTTGGAGTCGATCCGCAGCTTCGCATCAGAACGGTGGTCGCGCGCAGTTTGCTGGGACACCAGGAGTGAGCATTGCGAGAGGGGACGCGGCACTCCGCTGCGCCACACTAGGCTGTTGACGGTTTAAGGGTTGACAAGTGAGACGGCAAGGGTTTCCTTATGTGGTACACTTTTATCATAGAATGAATATTAGATAGAAACGGTAACTATGTAATCGCACGCATTTTGCTGGGACGCCAAGAGCAAGCACGGTTGGAGAGTACGCGGCACCCCGCTGCAGCACACTAGGTTGAGCACGGCATGAAAGTTAATAAATGATTTGAGAAGGATTACGTTTTAGGGAAAATTAAACTTTTAACGTAAATAATTGTGATAATTAACTTTTATCGTAGAGACACGTGAATATCAGACAAGAAATACCAGAAGCAGTAACTATGCATTTAATAAGAGTAATTACATAATAAATATTATTTAACTACATCCAAAATCAAATGTGTAAGTGTTCATGATTTAAGTTAAATATGTTCGCGCCCAAGTCCAGCGTCGAACCTGCCGCCGTGACGTCACAGCGCGAATCCCCGCCCGAGACCCTGCCTGCCATTCTTCGATTCGCCTCCTTCACCTTAAGACTGCGGTCACTTAATAGCTTGATCTTTATTTTTCGTTTAAAATGGTATTAAACAATTATTTGTCCCATAAGTGGCCTTAATAATCAGCGCTATTTTACTTTAAACAAAGTATGCATTTTATAAATGCGAAAATCGGTTCGTCTGTTCGGTAGTTTACTAAGTTTTCATGCCCAAACTACGCAACCGATATTTTTGTAATTTTTCATAAAACCTAACATGCAGAAAGAATAACGCCGTTTCCCGAAGATGCATCAAAGAAGTCCGGGGTAAAACGTCCGGGGTTCGTTTGTTCGTTCATCAAACATATTGAAACTAAACATTAACAGCTAACATATTTCACGCAATTGAAAAGAGAGAAAGTTATGCATGATAGCTTAAAACCCAAACGTGTTCTGTAAATGGAAAGATAAATGTTCTAAAATAAATAAAACGTGTATCGCGGAGTCCAGACCGCAGGGAATAACCGAAATACATTTATTTATGAATCAGTTTCGTTTACACAACTTTAAGTAAAACATCTTAAAAAAGATTAACTAGACGATTTATAAAAGCAATATATTGATTATTCAACTAAGTTTTTAACAAAATACGAACAAATCAATCCAGTTCGTTTAAAAACTTGAAACCACATCAAAGAGCCATTAGGGTTTATCCCGATGGCGTAAAGTAAATAAAGTCGGAATGTTGTGGAAATATTTATCCGCAAAGATGGCCGCCGAGCGGCTGCCGCCTCCTTGCTTTAATGAAAACCCTGAACCGACCGTCAGGAAATTCCGACGGCCTGAAAGGAAACACCGAAAGCGCCCGTATTGACTACTGGCTTTCTCAAAAAGGTCTTCTTCATTGAGATTAGACCAATGATTAGGGTTTAATATTTATTGGTTGTCCGGTCTAGGTTTGCTTAGATCCCAGTTCCGATTTCATTTCCGTGATTGAATTTTCGTAGTATAAAGATTTATATTATTTAGTAATGTGACCTCAGAAGCTCTTTGTCATGCCCTAAATAGCCGTACTTTTTGATAGTAAAATAAGCTTTTAAATCAACACAATTTAGCTTACCGTCCTCCATTAATTAGAAAACAGAATAAGTTTCGCTATAAATTGCGCTGGAGTGGGCGAAACCTGCCGTCACTTTGCACATCTCTGTTATCTTATACCTATAGAATAAAATATTATTCCTGAGAAAAAGAAAACACAAAGCTTGGATTTAAAATAAGATACGGCACTTAATTACTACTTTCTGAAAGTTTATCTCAGTGAAAGCTGGAGTAATTATGTCTGTACGGTTTCTTGCGAAGTTCGAAACTTGATGAAGTATGGAGGGTATTGCTGGCTACTAACTAAGCCACCGGATGATTGGACTTGAAGATAGAACACCACACTTCAACACTCTTTGATTTTGTATTGAAAAGGTATAAAATTTCTTTAAGAACTTCACTTACAACGGAGCCGGTTCTTGTTCGTATTGATTTATCGTATTTTCAGTATGAATTGCACATAACAACTTCAAAATAAATATAAAATCGTAATAATAATCTTGGGAGATATTTGGAAAAAAAAACAACAAAAAAAATAACGAATTTTTCCGTTATCAAGCAAGCAAACAATTTTAATCAAGCAGAATTTTAAATATTAGGTCTCGCTAGATTGTTTAGCATTTTTGTAACATTTCTTTAAAAACGTGTCAGAGTCAAGCTTTAAGATTTCTGCTTTGTTGTGTGTGTCTTGGCTATGTCTCCGCAGATGACAAATGCAACGTAGTTAATGTGTTAGGGATTGTTTCAATAATTTAATCCTATTCGAGTCCACTAAAAGTCATATTTTCCCAGTAAAAAGTAAACCTAATTTCGACGTTAACAAAGCAAAAATCAAAATACACACAGCGATTTACGTAAAAAAATTAGAAACACTTGTCAAAGGGGTTTTTGTGCATACGGGCTTATTTGATTCCGCTGTCAATCTACGCGATTGGAAATAAAATTAAAGTTGAGTTTTATCAATGTGTCCTTTGTGCAGAACACAGCGGGTAGCTGCGTGTTTGCTGTGATCGCCGCAACGGTTCTAGCTGCCTTGATCAAACGCCATTGAAGCCTGCAGAGGCGGTTTTTGTGTGATGTTATTTTATCATTGTTCAAAAAAGTTCCTTTCTGTAGTAAATCTAGATTATGAGAATAATTATGTCTGGCTTTTTCTACAGGCTCCAAGAATTACTTCAGCCAATCATCAACATATATATTTTTAGTTGTTATTATTAAAAAGAACTTCTTATAATACTTAATTTAAAACTTTTATCATTTCTGGTAATTCAGAAATTGTCAAATAAAAAAAATAAGGTTAATAAAAAATATTAAAAATAATACAAAACAAAGAATCATTAATTTGTATAAACATAATGCCAGATAATTTTACGATAATTCACAATAAACTTAGTTTAAACGCTAATGAGTTCATTAAAATAACAAAAAATCCTTGAACTGTTTAACATAAGCTGTAAACGGCAACGCGATGATGTCAAAAAGTTTCATCCATTTTTAAATAGTAATAAAACTTCCTAATACTCTTCAAACTTACTATGTAAATTAAGTTCAACGAGTCTGCCTGCTAAATGGCTCAGCACAAGGCAAGATTTTCATATCCAAATAATATCTTAGTGAAATCTAAGTTTAAATTACACTTGAGCTCGGCTCGTGAAAAACTAAACAATGTTCAAGATTTTAATATAGATTTCCCTGAAAAGTACATTATTCTTTTACTCGCAATAAAAGTTTCCTTCCAGAATTCTTTATGTTATAGGGTCAACTAAGTGTAAATTTGAGCACTAAATGTACAGGTACCCTAAATAACTATACTGTTAATACATCCAATTCTAAAACCGACTTGAACGGAATAAAAACATGAAATCAATGGTGACAATATATGTAAATAAACACTTTCTGATCAGTCACTATCAAATAACGTTAGTTTGCATGGTTAAGTAACTGTGAAATATTTTAATGTGCAGCTCCCATATGATCCCACTCTCATATTGACGTGGTTGTGCGCTGACCGGTCGCGATAATTTCATATTATTAATTAATAGGAAAGCTGCTGTTTGTTCCCGATAGTAGACAAATTGGATTTTGTGCAAATGACGCGCATTTTCGGCTGCATTCATTAATAACGCTGCCAATTTATGTTATGCTGAGGATGATTTTTAATTTACAAATCATAGCCCAGACATGAGAACATTTCGATATGTCCGGATATTCTTAAGGCGATTATTTTATTTTCACTGTACAACAGGCAAATAACAACAGGCTTTATTAGCTTGTAATAAATTATTACATTCAGACGAGGTATTGAAACGAATGCCGAAAATCGTTACGAAAAAGGCAAAGAAGTTGAAAAGATTATAAAGATTGATTTCCAACAAATTTAATTTCCATTATTCAAGAATTAAAAAAAGTATACAGCATATGGGATCTTTAGATCTTACACTAGCATTCATAAACAAGTAATTACTTGAGCAAAGGTAAAGTAAAACTGTTTAAAGTATGAAATGTTAAAAGTTAGAATACTCATAGTCATCATTGAATTGACACAAAAGTCCCTTTTTGCTTTTGCTCAGAATGCTAACCCCAAAGTAATGACTTATCTTAGTAATTAATTGTTCATGAATACGTATGTTACTTTTATATGCCAGAAAATACGCACCTTGGTATAGGAACAGTGACGTAATAAGAATAAAAGAGTATCGTGAGGACGGAAAGCAGCATAACGGCCGCGACGCACTTCCTCACATTGACGTGGCTCGCGAGCCAGAAACAGCATCTCGGCGGGGCTGTCTTCTGGCAGTAGTCGCCGGATTCAAGCAGCGGGGCGCGCATGCTCGCCAACCACACACTATATACACACTTAACACACAAGTCTGTCTTGGTATAAGTCCTATCTGGGTACAGTAACGGCTGGGTTGGTCCGTGGCGGGGAAGATTTCTGTCGCCACTTGCAGTGTTTCCACATTTCATAGTGCTTCTGCATGGTGGTGGGTCGTCGGCTCGCAGTTCAGAAGGGCCGCGGGCGCATTCTTGCGGGCTGTGGTCATCACGGCGACGGGTTTCCACGGGCTGATCAGCTCACGGCGTCAGGGCCCTGGATATACTTCGATTGGCACTCATTGGGAATATCTGAAACAAAGAAAAAAACATGTTTATCCTATAATAGGTCACCTTATTCTACTTTTATTTATGATAAAACAGACCGGTGAATAGGTATTTATATTCTAAATCTGTCATATCTAGCTTCATAGCTTCATTCACGTAGGCGTTGTTAGTTTCAATAAACCTGTACAGAAATTTATCTTTAAAGTGAAGTAAAATTTATCTTTTTGTACCCACGTTAAAATATTGACTCTCGCGCTTCGGTTAGGGAACCCTAAACGTCGTTGCCTTAACGTCGTGGAAGTCCGCTGCCGCTCTTGTAGATTCTTGGTGATCAATCTGTGCTGGTGAACATTATGATGCTCTTATCGGCCTGGAATTTTCTACTCTGCTGCTGGGGAAACCCAAGAAGAAAGCAAGGTGCGTGCTAGTTTCTTTCCGCCGTTCATACCAATGTTTTATCTAATTAATTTTCCGTCCGTATTTCACAGGATAAAATTAATTAGTATTGTAATGTAATTAATCGTAGATATTTCATAGTAATTTAACCTACCTCGTATATTTTATTCGAGCCAGACTATTGCGTGGCGAAGTAGCCCTGTGGGTCCACCACATCATTCCACTCACTCTCAAATTATACAATGCTATACATTAAAATCCAAGAAATCTGAACAACTTTATATTCTTTTTCTTATTCTAAAGAAACCTTAGTCTCCTTCAAAATAAAAACCATATTTAATACCTCTAACTTCGAAACAAAAACGTATAATTGAACAAGCGATCATTAAATTTCCGATTTCAGTCAAAACTTGAGTAATGAATCCCGAATTCGATTCAACGATTAAATTCTGAGTACCATAAAATGGTATATAAATTGTAATAATTAAATCGCTACGAATAAATTAAGCGTTTTGTTTTATAATAAAAGACTGTATAGCCATTTTGTTAAATTAAACCTGATGCGAAAAACGTGCCTGAAACTTTTCATGAAAAGAATTAATAGCTTTAAATTTAATTGCACCGTGATTCACATTTTACTGCGTACAACACATAATTATAACATACACGTACAATATATGTACAGTCGGCCGCATAAGTCGCTTAACAGAATCAAAAGTGCACAACTACTGAACACCCCACAAACTATAAGTCTTTGTCGTGACAAGGGCGCAAAATAACTTACAAACGTTCATAATAAGCATAACACAACTGATTCAGAGGTTGCTAAAAGCTTTCATTCCAAAAGTAGAACTTTTGATTCTGTTAAGCGACTTATGCGGCCGACTGTACATAAAACTCCAATAAAACAATACTTCACAGCAGTAAAAATATAAAAGAAATTAATGAGCCATACATTCAATAACTTACGATATAAGTACTCGTATATTTAGGGAATATGTTCTATTTCGTTAAATAGATTTATTTTCGTTTCGGTAATATTCTGGAAAAAAAATTACGATTTCTACTATTAAGATAGTAACAAATCTTGTCTGCGCGTCTAGGAGCAGGACAGCAAGAAAGAAACAATATTGCATCCAAAACAGTACCTGAACAGAAGTTTACTTCAATTGGAACCAGTCCGTAGCGGTGCGGATGCGACTAGAATGCCTGATCGTGCGACCCTTTGAATATAAACTACCAGGTGACCCGGTCTCTAGCTCGCTGAACTTACAACTCCTATGAAAAGGGAGCTTTACTTAATTCTGCGAGTACATCGGGCACAAGCAAACCGCCACTTAAATGGTACCTACATTCAATAAAACTAGCGTTTCAATAATGTAAATATTTTATTAGCAACATGAAATATTTTCTAATCTTGACTATAATATCAGAAATAATCTTCCGTAACGTATAAATGAAGCTACAGTGTTATTATAACTTTCCCGGTTCCAACCTTCAACGAATCTCCGCCCGACGGTAATGCTCGTAGTAACCGTGCTCCCACGAAATTCGGATAACACCTTCGAAATATTGAACACAGATAAATCAACCGCGGGCCGCCGATGACAGGGGTCCGGATAGATACGAAATGGATATGAGCAGTATTCCTCATGCGGTCGTGTCGCAAATGACACCGACCTTTATACGGGTCTGATGGAGTAATACACGAATATACTTGAGGGGAAGATAAACGTTATACGGTTGCTCGTTATGTAGTCCGGCGTAACCTAAATAGCCACAGCGACGTTTTGGAAGGAGAAGCAGCAGTAATGTTGTCATTAGTCCGGGGGCGAGGCCTCATTTCCCCACATATACCCCGGTCAAGATTAATTGCCCTACAACGTTATCTGTCAACCCAGACTACGTCTCTCGTATTTGTTTGCGATACAAATAACAGCAAACATCCGTCTTGTAACACGAAAGTTACGAATAGTTGGCCAAGAATGATACGACAGGCATATACGGGTCGGACCTTTTCAGGTAATTAACCATATTCCCTTACTTTTTGTGTACATTTTATAAACACATTATACACAATGAATAAAGGTTTTTAAAGAAAATATTCTGCTAACGAGGAATTTTATCAATTCCTTACAATTGAAACGCAAAAGGAGTAATTTATATGGAATGAAGAAAGCACAGAGAAATAAACAGAACCGATTCCTCGGAATGCACTACATAGCGTAGTTGGTAGCGTTTCTGGAATGTAAACGAAGTACGCCGTTGCATCATTTATTTTCTGAATCTCTTACCTGTTTGTTTCATTTGCTAAATGCGCCAATGCAAGCGAACAACAATCGAGTACTAATTGTGATTCTATTAATTTGCATCGGCATTTCAGTTTGTCTTCTACAAAGTGTAAACACACCCGTAGCACTAAAGCGGTACTAGCGCCAAGTAAATTTGAATTAAATTTTGCTAAGTAAGTATAATAACTACTGTCAGGCGTTGCTAATGTGCAACGTGTTGACTCTTTATATGTGAATTAGTTCACAAGTAAAATAAACATTATGAACAATTTACTTACAATCGAAACAAAAACATGAAAGCAATTTCGACCACTATTAACAATTAAACCGCAGTATGCCAATCATGATGCATGAAACAGGTTTCTCCAATTAACGGAACATTCATACGATTGAATAGTTTCCTCCTAATGTGCCTCACAATATCAAAAGCAAAATGAATTATTCTGTGGCTCAATTTCATTATGCAAATGCCAGATATTTTTAATATAAGCTGCATTGCTTGTTTGCATTAAATTATGCGAGTGGCACTGGCTTTACACGATTACAGTAAATTTATGCAAGACATTATCCTAGGACAGCGCCGTTGCATAACAACGCCTTTAGTGTCCGAGCGCTGAAACGCCTCAGCTCTGTCTCCTTTATGGAGTGTCTCAGTGTAATAAACGGGGCGGAGCGATGTTTCACGGCCCGTGACAACTTTATTATCCACACGGCACCCCGTAAACGCCATTAATGTACAATATAAATGCTCTTCAAATAAAAATGCTTGCTTAAAACAATGTATTTTTGTTAATGAGCAATAGGGCCTGGTTCGTGGAGTGATAATCCACCCTGCCATTAGGCGCCACGGACTCGCTCGCAAATCGTCCGCATATTTTGCCCAAGATTAATTGTTCCCGAATATCATCTATCACGGTGAGCTCTCTCAGAGGGGTCGACGGTGCGTGCGACATTTTATTTGAACCACAATGAGCCCTCCGAGACAATTGGGGTAATTAAAACAATAATTCATTTGGTGGAAACAAAACCTAAGCTAGAGATCCTTAGCTAATAAAAAATAACTATGGCCAACATATAATAGCTCATACAACACGCAAACATTAACATCGTTTGTATATATGATGAACGTATTTTCACTTTCAAAGCAATAATGCGTTATGTATAATTAGAACGATCAGTGAATCGTTTGTGGGATAAATCCAGCATTAAAATATATCGCGCTCAAGTTTCCTGCGCAACAAATCGAGTTCATCTTTTTGTGTCAATGATTAAAGCACCGAAACTCACCATTTTCAGCTTTTCGACGAGTAAACTTTAAATATCAATCAAGTCGACCTTTTTTCAATAAAGCTCCTGCGGGCATTTTTTAGCAATTTTTCGCGTAATTTCGCTCTAAGACCCCTGTTGCCCATTGGAGTTTCCCGACACCCGAGTTTGTTTCCGCCCATCGGAGCAATTTATCAGTGAAAGTCGTTCGGCATAAAGGCTGCAAGATGATACCGTTTTGGATTGTTCATCAAGTTGGAAAATTATAGATTGGAGATAAAACAAAAATATTATGTAGACGGATGTTTTAGTATTTATGTAGTTTGTTTTGTATGCAAAGTGCACGAAGGATTATGAAGGCTAAGATTATGCTCTGCGCGAACAGAGTGTTGATTAAAGAGCTTTATAGTGCGGTACAGCGCCGAGTCTCCTCGGCTTGTGAGCGCCTGCAATCTAGGCACACTCGACGACAGCGCTGTCACAGCTGTAGCAATGCCCATTAGTCATCTTAACGGACTTCTTACTTTAAATTGTGCAATATTTTATCTACCAACTAAATTCTGAACCAGCTTTATATTTTGTAACGGAAGGAAATGCATTTTATCTCTTTTAGGTTTATGCTTTTCCTTTAAAGCTTCGGATTTGATATCAACTTGTATTACTCGTGATATATTCCATATCTCTGATATGGTTCATATTGAAAATTATTGAACTCAGAAAACAATAGTGTAAGATATATTAGGTCTTTACCTATGAAATTGCCGTTTTTCACGAAATAAATGAAGCGTAATTTTTTATATATTTTTTATTTCTATTAATCAAAATAATCACCCATGCAATCAATGCATCTTTGCCAACGCATTGGTAGCTGTTGATGCCTTTCTTGAAGAAATCAGCAAAGGCATTTTGTACTGCCTCTCGGGTATTGAATTTTTTTCCCGCCAAGAAGTTATCCAAATTCTGGAAAAAGTAGAAGTCTGTAGGCGCAAGGTCTGGTGAGTACGGCGGATGACGGAGAACTTCCAACCCCAACTCTTGTAGCTTGGAGACCGTCTGCTGTGCAGTATGAGGTCGCGCGTTGTCGTGCAGGAGCAGTGGAGCCGAACGATTGACCAAAGCTGGTTGGAGACGTGCGAGCTTCTCTGGCCAGTACGGCAAAACGGCAGTTTCATAAGTAAAGACCTATTATTTATCTTTACACTTCGCATATCAGATCATGTAGACTTCGTCGCGAAAGAAACAGGGGCCTTCATTCTGCTATGTACAGTTCCCGGTGTCGAAACCTGGATGTGATGTGATGAATAATAGTAGTTTTTAGAATTTTCTGTTAAAATAGTTTTTTTTTTTTACGTTTACCTCCGTAATCGATATTATTTTTTTTTTCTTCCCTTGAATTCCGGTACGAACATGATCAATTCCCTTTTTTTTAATGATATAAGTGGCAATCGAGCATGTGAGTTACCTAATGTTAAGTAATCACCAGTATCATCACCGCCCATGGACACTGCGTTGCCGATCTTTTGAGGGACGTGTGCGCTTTTTTCTTGAAGCTCGGAATAATTGGGCGGAAATGGCTCTAATGGAAATTTGTTTCAGAGGTTCAGAGAACGCGGTAGGAAAATTTGCGTAAGACGTACTGTAGAGAACGACCGCCAATCTCATGATTCTTAAAAAAATATTATTTTTTAACCACTTTATCCTTATTCTATATTGCTCGATATCTTCTTTTTCACTTATATTTTATTATAAAACATTATTACATCGTAATGATTTACGAAATCAATAGCTTTTTCATTTAATTTGTTTATGTATTAAATTTTAATAGTGGATGAAAGGAGAGCAAATTGAATCCTCCGAATGCAGTTTTCTATGTTATAAAGGAATATTTTTGTGTAATATCTACTTTATTTCCAAATTCAATGCGCTCCCAACAGTTCGTATTATTATTATATTCTAAGAGAACCTTTATAAAGTATGCTCTTTATTGAAGTCTTTCTTAAACATAACTTAATAAAATCTATGAACTTTATGGAGTCCAAAATATTCGAGCAATCCTGTACTTATTTCCAGGAAATCCATAACAGATTAATGTATAGCTGAATTTTTTCAGAACGTAACTCGGTGTTAATATAAATTTAAGAGGTAAACAGCATGGCAATTTTTTTTAAATCAGAAAAATGAGTATTTGAACCCATGCTACTGGGTTCTAAGATACACAATTTATCACTCTCTAAGCCGATGACAAAGCAAATTCAACGTAAAGACGATAATTCATCATTTTGCAATAACGAATAACAATCGGAAAATCTAAAACATAGGTTAACGAAGACCGACGGACGAACATAACGATCAATATGACATTCATGCGAGTACAATGCCCGATGAAACCACATTGCGTGTGTCATGCTTACATTGTCACAAAATAAATGAAGGATTAAAGAAAAGTTTTAACAATTAAAACGACGTTTATTGTAGCGTTTATTTTGGTCACTAACTTTTGATCAAAATCGATGTGACATCAATATCTTTGAACACTGTAGTCACGTTTGACTGAGTTCTGGATTGTCTTAAGTGTACAGTCTCGCGTAATGGAACACCAACTTAATAAGTTTAAAATAAATATACCTTGAAATTTGCAAGTTTGCATTCGATGTAAAGCGCTAATCATTAGAAGATAATTATAGGATTTTACAATATGAAGATCTAAGCAAAGAAAAACTATTTTAATATAGTCAAATTAATGAGACAAGTACTTTAAAATATAAATCTCACTTAATTGCAAAGAAAGATAATGTGAATCAGTATTTTTCTCTCCCCTTAGATTATGAAACTATGAATTAAATGTGTTTCCTTCTTTCTAAGAAAAAAAAACTAAACCTGCGGGCTTAAAGTAAGCGAAGCTTATTATTTCATTTAACACAAAGTGAATTAAGATAAAATCCATAATAGACAGTTAAAGCTTTCATTTCACTTTCCATACATGGTCTGGCTTAAGAGTGCCCAACATCGTTCACATAAAATTTTATATTGTTTAGGTAAAACAAGGTACTGGAATTATGATATTAACAATTATTTAGTGGAATAATCAAAAGTTTCATTTTGTAAACTCAAAATACATTCGGAATTCAAGAATATGAAATAGTGAGAAAATAAATAAAAGACTACAGTCTTTTTAATGTATTTATTCTGATTAATATGTGAGAATTACATTATCTAATGACTGGGCAGGTGTTACAACATTATTTTCATACCTTGCCCAGCCCAGGTACCAAATGATTGTGGCAATGTATGCGCAGCAACCCACTGTCTTCCGGCCTAACTTGCAGTTAATAATAATAATATTGCTTTATAGCATCTGAATTTTATTTATTTATTACACTAAGATTACCTAATCATTAAATTAAGAAAAAAATACTATTAATTTTAACGATAACATTATTTTATTCCTAACCTGGGCAGCCGAAAGCCAGGAATGAAATGAAGCATTTAAAATAGATTATGAGATCGTATATTGGAAATATCTCGCCAGAAACCTTAAACCTCTTGCATCGAAGCAGGGTATCTAAATCACCAGATACGTCAAACAGGTAAATTTTATTTTTAGAAATTAAATAAGAAACGATATGTAACGCATGTAATTTGACTCCTTGAACCAAGCAAAGATTTTTCATGTTCATAACGTGTATCATGGCCGTGTTCCCCGGCGTAGCGCTAAAAAAGGTTAAATAGCGCAATTTTCCTCAACACCGTATTTCAATGTCTTATTTACCGTTTTCTTAAAATATCTCGCTGAAACTTCCTCTCATTTTACGTGCTGGGATTTAAGTAGAGAATTTTGTTTTTATTTCTTTGCATTCTACAGTTTCATACAAAATAAGCGTCTAATTTTATTTTGCAATACGGCGTAAATAATTTTATTTTTTATTATTTTCCAGACTTCAGTAGTCTTTAATTGTCTGTATCGATAAATAATTATAAGTATATCTAACGTAATTTTGAAGGTATCTTTTTTTAAGTAAATTTTTTAAGAAGTATTATTTTTCCCGAAAAAATGAGGTGTTTTGAGAAAACAATCTTGAATATTTCTGATTTCTGGGAAGTATTTAATTTTTAATAATATTTTAAAGGAATTCTTTTAAAAATGTACGAAGTTATGATTACGTTACGGACTAGTTATATATAGACTATATAGATTCTTGTGATAGATATTTACTGTAGACATTGACATGACAGTTTAACCAAACAGTAAGTAGAAGTTAATGCTATTCGATGACGTCGAATCGGATTATTTTGCGTGTTCTCACTGATTAAATGTATTAGAGAAAAGTCCACTCCAAGTGGTTTTGGAATTTGAATCAGAATTTATTAATTTACATACCGAATTGACAGGCACTTTTCTTTTAATAGACAGAATATTGACGTCTATTGATAAAAAATAAAAGAGTTATCTACACAAAATCATATGCCGAGTTCATATTGCCCCCGGAAATTGGGATTTGTACAAAAATATATCACATAGATAGATAAGCATAGCTCTGTCATCCAGAATTTTCACGCCTGAGGGTCCTCAAATTGTGGCAGTAACTGCGCGGATATCCCCTCGTTTAGGGGCCACTGCGTTCTCAGTGGGATGATTAAATCGAAATTAACTTTAACAAAGTGTTATGTGTTCCATTTATCAACCCGGATATATTGTTTTGTTACTATTTTTACAGCCACCAGTTGGAGAAGCAATATAAGAGGTATAAGAGGATAACTATCTATATGTTTAAGGTCTGGCATTGTTAAGTATTATTTATTCATAATATTTTTTTAATAATCAAAACACTAGCTAAGTTATGGAAGTAAAAATTTAAAGGTTCGTATTAAAAATAAAGATAATAAAAATTAGGTTCGATTACATTACCTTGACATTGTTATTTAAAAAGCTAATTAATTCACGAAATGCCTATTTATTAATGAACATTTCTAATTACCTTAAAATTTATCACTAGACGAAATAGAAAGAGAAAACGAGTAGAAAGTTAACTCTTTTTTTTTTTTAAAGGATTTGACGGTTGTCTTCTATCTCACCTGATGGAAAGTGACGATGAAGACGAAGGTGTTACACGTCTATCCACGAGATACCTATTCACTCGACGCATGAAAGAACTAGGACTATAGTTTTCTGGAAAAACAGATGCAGGCAGTTCATTCCACACCTTGGCGACCCGCACCAAAAAGGACTATCGAAGCGTTTGGTTCGACTTCTTGGGCTATCTACGATGAAGGGATGGAAGGTCTGTCTGCGTCTAGTAGTACGATGCAAGAAGGGTGCGCGATTCCTTTGTAAGTAGAACTTCATAACTACGCCGGCGGTGAAAATAATCAAATAAATATTGCTCGTTCTTTGTTTCGCGGACGGACCGATTAAAGGTGATCCGTCAGACTGTACTAAAAAATGTAATACTATTGTTATAATCGAGCATGTAATTTAGAATCAAATGTCCAACTTCGTGTTGGTTTTACCATTTTTTATATATCATTTTGGAAAATACTGCTAAAAGTTTTCAACTCAGTAATTAAAGAAAAAGATACGTTGTACTATAAACCGTATTTTACAAATATAATTAGAATTACTATAATTTTTTGGTATTTTTACTATAAGATATGACATGACGAATGTCCTTTGAATAGTTGAGACAATCAGATTCATTTGCTTATATTCGGTCAATAGAGAAGCCTGTGCGAAATTGTTTACGGAACCGCTAGAAGGTGCGTGACAGCGAACTTATAAATAAAACAGACAGAAATGCTTCTAGGACACGTAAGACGTTTTAGCGTATTTACAAGCATTATCCTACCATCTTACCTTATAGAAAGCGCAGTTAAAACGGGAGTTTTACGCGCTTATCTCTAAATTATCCATTTACTCTTCTTAATTTTACATTTATCTTAATATTTTAAAACATTTTTGTGTATTTCGACTTATCCAGAGTGAGATATGTTGATTTTGAATATTTAGAAGATTTTTTTGTGTTTTTTACGTAGACAATAGATGAACTATTTTAGGTCGTTGCAAAAAAATTGCATTCTAATCCTACCTGTTTAGCGTTAACAATAAAAATAACAGCTCAAATCGTATTTTTTTATATACTTATTTATTATCATTTCAGTGTAAGAATCTATAACAAGCAAGCAAATCAAAGGACTAACTACAGTACAGATATTTTTTTAATTTTATTATTTAAGAAAATAAAACCTCAATCAAACCAAACATCAACCTTATTACCCCAAAGTAAGCCACGAGCACGAAGGTAATAAAAATTACTATCTGCAGAACCACAAATCTTTATAAATACATACAAAAATACATCCACAACTCTTATACAAGTTTGCGCTGTACAAAGATCTATCCCAGGACCTGCATCGCTCGGTAAAGGGTTACTAGTACTTAAGCCACAAGTGCGTCAAATAGAATGCAAATATACCAAAGCTTAACACCATCATAACTTTACATTTATCTAAAGGTTCTGTAGGGAAATTTGCGTTTGAAGGGGGTGGATAACGATTCAACTCCACAAATTCGAACCCTTAAGCTGTGTAGAAAGGAAATAATATTGGATTATTTTAATTTTTCTCCCTGTGCCAATTTTTTATTCATAGTGCAAAATAATTAATTTGAACTTTGTTTGAAATTAAAAATGAAAAGGAAAATAATTAAATTAATTATAAAATTTTTATAAATTGTCTCACCGATGCCCAATTAGTTCAGTGTCGATCATTTTCGCGGGAAACATCATCAAAGTGCGTCTAACCAAAGCCTTTTTACCTAGTATACTTACAAAATCTACAGATACCTAGTCTTTAATATCAACAATATGTTTATAAACACATCAAAATCTTAAATAACAAGTAGGAAGCAACACTTATTGTCACAGATTGCATGCGCGTATTCAGGGTGAAATTCGCGAGTGCGACGCGTCTGCTCTCCACCACGTCTGAATGACTACTGAAACGCAAACCTACGGCAACTGATATACGAGTTACGGTAAGATTCGGTAAATAATTCGGTAAGGAAAAATTAGCTTCGCTACGTTTGCTGTGACTACAGAATCGGGTCCTTAGATTCGCGATACGTCGCGTCGAAGGATCTGACCCGATTAATACTAAGCATGCCAATAAATATTGACGCTCGAACCTTTGTCTTGCACGGAGGCTTCGCTGCTTATATTAATGGTCCGCTTGCGTTGCAAGAATATATTGTACGTGGGGTTAGGAACGGTGATTTCTCATCGTTTTGTTTTTTTTTTTGGATGGAAAGGTAAAGGAAAGGGTCTTCATAATATTTTATAGACATGCTTTATGTTATGTATGTGGGCAATTTGATATTTATAATTTTAACATTTTCATTAACAACTATGCATAGTTATTTGATCTTCAAATATCAGTTTCGGAGTTCGATTTCATTTAAAAGGCAAAGTTTATATCCCAGAATTAAAAATAAAACATGAAACAAAATGTAGAACGTGAAATCTTGTATTTTCTCGGAAATGACTTTTCAAAGTCCTTTATTCAATCTTTTTCGTAACAAGGTTGTTTGAGCTTTAACATTAAATGCCATTCCCATTTCTGTAAAATTTCTATATTATAAACTTTATCATTTGTAGATAATTCAAATACTTGTCGTTTTGTGAAGATGAGTGTTTATGTTCTTTTGATTAGAGTACTATAATTTTTCTAAAAAACATGCTTAAATTCGAATTCAATGCAAGATATCGAATTATAAAAAGTAATAAAAGACATTTTTACATTCGCACGTACTCAAAAAACGTTAACAGTATACTTATTTTTATTAGAGCAAGAAACAATAGACCTCTGACCGTGTCCTGTCTGCAATTTACGGTGACGTAGGTCCTTGTTACGTGAACAAATGTTACAACATACTGTCACGATTTGACCCATGCTAAAAATTTAGACACAAAATAACGTAGTAGGTACTTACAGAATTATTTTGTGGAGTAAAAGTTTCCACATAACCTGAAGTAGGTAAGTACTTTATGATTACAGGCCATTTAAGAACTTCACTGCATCTACCTTCGTATGTGTACTGTACGATGAAGAGCATTAGCCACTGGCCGTCAATGTGGTTCTTATGATTCAGTCATGGTTTGGAGAGATCTAATCGTTACTTCGCCCGGAAAGAATACATAACCATACTTTAGACTTAAACTAAAGACGTTGCAAAATAAGACCGTAGCAAAAAAGCAGTTAAGCAACCCGCAAACCCTCCCCGAATTTCATATTAATATAAAGTTTTAAATTCAAGAAATATTACCGAAGGACGCAAGGAAATCTGGCTCGTTTATTAGCATGTCATCTATGAGTCATTACCCACATCAATCTCAGGAGACAGATTCAATGAGCCTCGCTTACGATTTAGTCTATAATTATAGAATGGCTTAAAATAAATCAAGATTTACTGAAGGTGATACGTCATACTCGAATAATGAAATTGACCATTAAATGTTTCGTATTTGTCATTTATCCCTCCTTATAAAGTCGTTTGTTCTGACAGATTATCAACGCAAGCCCAAAACTAATTTTTAATCTAGAACGCATATATTTGGAGCATAGGTTTACTTTATGACGTCAGATTTTGGTAAGGAAGGATTATTGGAAAAATCTACAGGAGAGCAGGATAGGCCAATAACGATAAAAGCCTTTGTTCTTTAAAGTTAGAAAAAAAATAATTTTATATTACAACTCTTGCGATATATGCGCTATAACACATTTTTTACTGTTCACAACATGACTGCTAGTTTCAAAAATGTTTTAATTATTTATTTAGCTTTTCAAAACCATCGTTTCTCTGCACAAAAATGGGTAAAAATTAAAACGATGGGAACAGACAAATATAACTAAATTAAATTAATATTTGCTGTAACTTGTACCATTCTGGTGTGTACAATATAATAAAAAAATCTATTCAGAAATATACATTTTAGTGCCTACTACAGGCACAGTAGACACTTCAAGACCATGCTATGTTACCACTGAACTCATTTGTCAAATTTCGAAAGTTTTATTTATGTCACCATAAATTTTAATATTAAGGCAAAAAAAATCATTTCAATGTTTCATCGGTTTTTTTAATAATACCTTTGCTCTTTTTAAAAACATATTTTAGGGGCCAAAAATATTCAGAACTACAAAAAGGTAAATTTTACTTTTATATATTTCAATTTAACACAACAAAATATATAAGAACAAACTACATTCATCACATCTACGCAAAATAAAATTACCATCTCAAGAATTCACGCCCCACTTGCACAATTAATTGGCCAACTCTACAGTCGAGATTCATCCCTATTTTTCCCTTTTTCTGGAAAAACGTAAAACTTCCGATAAGTAGGCTTTCACGACACGTCACAATAGTTAAACACTTCGTAATCGACGGGGCGAAGTTTTATGTTTTTTAGGCTACGTGTCGGGTATTTGTGTTCAACTGGCGTTTCGGTACAATACAAATGTTGGGATACTGGACAGATTGACTTGGAATATCTTTAAAAGCGAGGAGATAAAATTTTGCCAACTTGTCTTTTTTACACTTTTCGTACCCAGCAAAGGAGCACGCGACTCACCTGATGGTAAGTGGCATCCGTGCCCATGGACATCATTAGTCGCAGGTGTTTTATTTAACGCAATTAAATGTGATCATAATATCGACTAATAATGCGTTACCGACCGTGGGCCTCTGTTGGATTTTCTTTTGTTCAAGCTATACCAATGGCTGTTTCTTTAACCGGAACACAAGGCCGTAAACGTGATTAATAATCAAATTGCTGATTATTATAACGGTAAAAATCAGCAATCAGAAATCAAAAAAATCAGAGAGGACTGTAGTTACGACTCAGACGAGATCTTAACAGAGAAAAACTAATAGCACTTTACTTTTCGTATATCAGCAGCTACTTAACAACAGACCAATTGCTAAAACAAAATGAACAAGCCCATTTAAGATCCTCATAGTTATGGGGAAAGGGAAATGAGCGGGAAATAGGTGCGCGGAATAAAATTGTTTTAGCCTTGCAATAAGAAAGAGTCTTTACGAAAGGTTTGTTGGCCTACCACCACCAGGGAGCAAGCGTGAGTGGGAACTAAATAGAAAACTCAGGAGATTTCTTAACTAAACTTTTAGCCAGATTGCCAAAATTTTCAAATCATACAATTTTCTTACAAAACTCACCATCGGTACGAATTATTTCCCAAAAATAATACTGACTCATTCGATGATGTTATAAATATCAACAATCCTCAATTTAATAAAATATAATAACCTCGGGGTATATAAGATTAATGCTATTTTTTTCTGAATCAAGGCGTAAACAATTGAAATAAATTACTTTTTAATAATGATTACCTACAGTGCACGGCCGAGCTGCTTCCAAAAGTCCAAACCACATCGCAAGTTCGCTTCGCAAAAAATTCTGGAGACGAAAATTAACGAACCGAAACCGAATTTAAAATTTAAATGAAAAGATAAATTTATGAGATTATTTACATACCACATAAATCAGCCTTGTAAACAATAGTATAAATTTAAAAGTTTAATCGTTAAATCTATAGTTACACAATTTATTGTTTTTTTTTTTTTTCATTTAAACTGGTTTTTGAGGTCTTTCTTAACTTTATCTGTAATAAGCATACATCGATGGTTCCGAAAAAGAGGTAGTTTTGTATAAACTAATTTGAATCCACAAAGCTCGTTCCAGATCTAGGTGGAAAACATTTGAGTCATTTTACAAAAAAAGTTTATCGAACCCCAACTACGCCGTAGCGCTGCGTAGTCTAATTGTAGCGCGGGACCTGACTCATTAGAATAATATTACCTTATCTGATAAAAGGGTTACGTAACAATTACTAAGTACCTGAAACAGAAATAAAGGACACGTCAATAATATCATACTTGCAAATTGCCAGCTGCTAATATATTTTGTACGTAGATATGATTGGTATGATAGTAAAATAATTTAAAGTGTTTTCTGATTATAAAATTTTAAATTAAAATATATAGTTTTGTTTTTACAATTAAGTACACTTGCCTAAAACTTTTATTATATTTAATGTAATTTTTTTTGTTTATTATAATTTTGACGAAAGCTCTTAGAAAGGATAGAGTATAATGTGACCTTATACAAATATTTTCGTACTTTCGGACCAGCTTCGCACAAATCAGCATATTATTACATTTTATCATCGCAAAAACTTTAACAAAGACATAATTTAATTTATTTATTCCACCTTCTACCAAGACGGCGCGGCATGCGTAATCAATTACCTAATGTAAAGGCAAATTATTCCAGGTTATAGTTCCCTCACAAATAATGGGCACGTGCCTCCTGCGACCCCAAATGACTGAATGTTCAAAATAGGCAGTAACTACACTTCAAGATAAATAGGTGCCTACGGTGCTTGCATATTAACATGGCTGTACGACTCGAATGATATGTAAACGTTTTGAACCATATAAAAATATTTGTAAGCTTGTAACCACAGAAGAACCACTTCTAATGCCTATAGAGAAAGATAAATACCTTTGTTTGAATTTACTTGCACTACCACTGATGCCACATTGTACCCCACTCCTAGCCTTTAGCTCACACTCGTAAATAAATTTAAACCATACACACATCACGAATAATGAAGACATTAATCATATTCACGCATATATCTTTGATACTTTTACGCGGAGGAATACATCGCCTCCTAAAATGTTATTGCGGTACCTTAATAATAATGCTTTATATTAAAATCCAACAAGCAATGAAAATCAAAAAGTACAGTTGGAACAAACCGTGATCAAATCAAATATATGCTTCCAAAGCTTAGCACATGCTGCCGGGTCTTATTTCTCTATGTTAGAAATTCTATGCTTGTAACTCACGTAAAATCGAATAGGTGATATCATTTGAGATCTAAAAAACTTCAATTTAAAGATAATTTAATAATTATCTGTTCTGGTAAAATTTTGTGTTATTTTTCAGTACTTATTTAATACATTATTCCTAATTTTTTTTAAACAGCACTTCGCAAATTACTCTAGGACGGAACTCAATATAAGGAATCAAGTATACGTCAAAATAATTAGATTTAGAATAAATTATTGAATATCACCTCTTTTTTCCTCCAATTTGCAAAATTGCTAACAATCTGGTTATATGGCTTAATACGGAGTTACGGCCACTAAAATCTGTCCTTCAAGCCATATTCTCAAAAATACGTTTATATTTTTTTAGAAAAATTCATACATTATCTTAGTGCATTCAAATAGGTTCATATAAGGATTCATTTAAACCTATTCTCAGAGCAGACTGATACAAATTAATAAATGTTGAGAGAACCCAAATAAATTTATATCCAACTTAACTTAGTTGAACGATTCAAAACTTGTTCATTTGGATATTTTAGATAAAAACTAAAATTCCCAGACAGAACACAGTAGTTATTTTGACAGTAAAAATTAAACGAATATTAAACTGATCCTGTATGTTTTTCAATTCCAAACACTGCTTACTTAGAAAATTTTAAATTTTAAAGTACGCCTGAATAATTACAGCTCATGGTAGTTTAACAATAAATTGATTGAAATAAAGATGTATTAAAATTTTGTATTAAACGTTCATTTTTTTAAGTTTTATGTAAAATTTAAAAGTTTTATCGTGTTGTTAGAAAGCTATTGTAACGTCAAATGCCATTTTATATAGTATCGACATAGTTATTTATTCGTAGAATATAGACTCGTTAGATTCATTTAAAATAAAATGCTTTTTTTGCTAACGCAGAGTAAAATCAATGGATATAAAAGTTGACGGATGGTGCGGAAGTAGACCCAAAAAGAAATGAATGGACGCCGGGATGGCATAAATGAGAACTGAAAGAGTGATGAGCTAGCCAACCGTGAAGCGAGGAATGGTGCATACTGACCTCAAATCATTTGAATACGGACGGAAAAATAAAATGGTAAAATGATGTATGTATTGCGTAATCTTTCAAAGTGATTTTTATTAAAGTTAATGAAGTACTTATATTTGTATATACAGACATATTTGTTATTAAGTAGGTTTATAGCCAGTAATTGCTTTTACTAAACGGCTGATCATGGATTTGAAACTATCTACTTATTACATCAAATTCAAATTCAAATTCAAATACAATAAAATATTTATTCCCGTATTCCACATTATCAGCTATTGACATTAACTCCAAAATTCAGCAGCACCGAAATTTCCTAAAACAATTTCTATCTGCAAACTGTCAAGCCACAACTGGGGCTCAGCTAACCAATCAAAACAAGCAAATATCCTGGTATGTGCCGTATCTGGTTACTAAATACGAAAATAGAAGTATTTTCGTGGATAATCCCGGCCAACAATCGCAGATGATGTCGTTCCTAGAGCCACTGATTAAAGCGCAGGCACAAAGTTTCAGTAAGTTGCAGTAACAACAACCGGCCTTTACATCCGCAACGAGCCATTTATGAAGAGCCTTCAGAACCGACACGACTGCCGGAAGCGCCATTCAAATCGTCTCTTCTATCGACCAGCCTTTACATAAATCAAGCGGCTCCATTCAGATATAACTTGTTATTTTCACGTGTTAGGAATTTACCATGGCCTGCTGTCTTGTCTAGATTTTCTATTAAATAAAATAGAAGTCGGAGCGTCGTCACAGAAGCGAAGTTTCAATTTAAAGGAAAACATTTTATAAGTTTTCTGAAGAATAGAATTTGGGTCAGATGCACATTTTGTATGCATCAGTGGTGTGCAAATAATCTATTGGTAGCAGGCAAGCTGGTGGGGTTGATAGGGGGACCGGCACGGGCACGGCGCGGCGCCGGTACGGTCGCGGCATGCCAGCGGTTTGGGTAAGCCGACGGCCGCCGCCTCGTAAGCCGCTCAGCAGACAGAACCCGTCTGAATCTTCACATTTACGAATAAAACCGACCAAAGAATGTATGTTCTAAAAATTTTATTTCTGTTTGGATCCTTTACACAAATGACTGATTTGAATATTTATTCCAACATTTTAGATTTATTTTAGTTACTTTTCATCATATTCTAATTTAAATCTTCAGCGTTAACTCCACTACAAACCAAAGGCTACTATTCAAATAACATCCAAGTAATTTCGTGTATTTAAATATCCATCTAGCATAAAGTTACGAAGTCACGTCTTTTATTCGAAACAGAGTTTACCAAGTCGTAGTGAACTGCAACGAATAAAACTTTTTTCATAAAAGCACAACGAACCGGTTTTGTAAAGAAATACGCGACCAACTG
Source organism: Marasmarcha lunaedactyla (assembly GCA_923062675.1). Lineage (NCBI taxonomy): Eukaryota > Metazoa > Arthropoda > Insecta > Lepidoptera > Pterophoridae > Marasmarcha > Marasmarcha lunaedactyla. The sequence goes on from OV281341.1 coordinate 21,728,497, forward strand.
AACACAGCGGAGGTTACTTATTAACTTTTATAACTATTATTAAATGCTCGAAACTTGAAATGCGTAATATCTTGAAATAAGTTTTCAAATTCGAAAAGTTTATGGGTTAAAGGTTTTCTATAGCGACATTAGTTTTGTTCAGAATGCGCTAACGTGGTACAGTATAATGTACAGTGAAGTTTTCTACAAACGTTGTAATCATTAAAACAACTTGATTTCATTTCACATACACCTAATAGGTTTCACGATAAAAAGTAACAATTAATTGAAACACTTCACTTTTACTACTACTTACCCGCATGAGTTCAACAAATAATAATTAACTAAGCCAGCACGTTTTAAGAGGACTCAAACTCGCATTGGGTTTTTTAATGTGTCATCTCGCAATTTTTTTTTATTACGTATTACCGCTTAGTGCGACATTAGTAAAATATGGATTCCATACTATTTTTTTTATAACAATATATTTATTATTATTTTTTTGGCAGTCATTTGTCTTCCATCTTATAAATAAATATGCTATGTTAGTTGTGTACTAGAACTACAAAGACAAAGTTATTTCGCCTATAATGCATTACACGTGTTGACAAACTCGTTGTTCAGATTATAGAAGCTTTGATGCAGTCACGTAAGCTCTATATACGTAAAATAAAACAAATCATTTGTACCTACAAGATTTATGAATCCATTTATTTTGTATCGAAAGCTAAATCCCATAAAACTTGTTACAAGAACCAAACGTACAAATTTCTATAAAGCAAACAGAAAAACAAATCTCACCAATATTAAACAGCTTGATCCTACTATGTGTTTTCGCAATATAAAAATCCTTAAACAAATACTTCCACGCCTGCCACTCAAGATTTATACTTACAAGATAAAAGTAAAAACATTCACTTTGCATGGCTAAGTCGAATTTTCACAAACAAAATCGAGTTAAACTTAACAGCTCCGACTGAAAACTTATTAAATGTTTGTTCCTTTCATTCTATTTGAGAAAGTCAGGATTTTGCGATGGCTACCAAATCTTTATCGGAGAACAAAAAAAAATTATGCGAAAAAGCTGAAATGAATTCAAAGATAAGACAAGACGGCTTCTTGAAGTTCGGAGGAGGAAGTTTTTTCATAAATGTGCTAAGTTCGCGTGGGTGGGAACTAAGTGGCAGCATCTGTGCACTCGGCGTCGCAACTACTCTACTACCGAAATAGGGGGGAACTCGAGAATCTCGCATCACACCCGCGGCGATATGAATACTAAGACATGGTTCCATATTGTTACATTCTTACATTTTATCTGTAATGGAAATATCTATTGTATTATCACCATTTTGCGATTTTCTAAATTTTAAACTCAAATATATGCATATTGGACTAGGAAACTACTTTCAATAACGTTTTGCAAAGGATTTTTAGTTTTTATAAAAATTGATTTCTCATTTATCTAAGTAATTATGAAAAAGAATGGCTATCTAATCTGATTAATATCTTATAGTATGCTTTGTTTCCTATATTATTGATAAAGTAACTTGTTTATATCATATTTGCTTCTACCATTACATTCAAATAACACATCGATTTTGAAACAAACATCTAAGCTACGCCCAGACTGCTACTATCCAACGAGGGGAAAATGTCAGTAATTAGATTTGTTACAGTAAACGGAAACGGATTGTCGTGTCGAAACTGAATCAAACTTCGATTCCAAGGGGAGACCCTCCCGGGTTCGTGCTTAACGGGGCATTAGGACTGGCTCAATGATTTCTGTAATCTAATGTCATTATAGATAACTATCATGATTTTACTTAATAGATTTGAGATAAGATTTTATAAACTTTAAAGATTTACGACACAATCCTTCAAAAACAAGAAATAAACAGAAATCTATTGTTAATAGGTAAGCAGTAACGTAAAAATACTAATTAATTAATTTAATGTTAGAGCACACCTAGTCCATTAAACAAATGGTTATATATATAATAATGTCCGACCAGCTTTCAACAGAAACATTATTACTATTAAGAATAATTTTCACAGAAATATATATTGAAATACTTATTCCACTCAAAAAAATTAAACATAATCATTGCTGAGTGCTCACCGTCCTATTTAAGATCGAAAGATGAGGATAATAATGGAGTATTTGTTTCCATAACCATATAGTTTATGAAGCAAAATAATATTTTTTCAAATAAACGGAGTATACATACTTTTTCTCTAGAGGAAACCATTGCAAAGACATTCTTTATTATTTATTTATTCGCCAAACACCACCCGTGGGGAATTACTTCAAAGTTATAACGTAGTTTGCTACCTGTGACATTACCATGGAAAAATCAGAAGATCCAAATTCATCACATAAAATAAACACTATTATATTTTGTAAATATTATGATTTTAGGTAGTACAATTCGTGCACTTTAACGGAGATTAAAACATAATAACTTATGTGTGTTATGTGTACTATTTTCATCTGACTTTTTTAGGTTATGAATTGGAACATTTTCTTTTAATAATTACGTGAGTAGCTAAGCTGTAATATTTATTTTTTTACTTGATTTACTCATAGAGTACCAAAGGGCAAAAAAAATTCCGCAAAAATTAGGTACTTACGAATATCTTTCCAGGATTAAAATACGAGGTTTCTTCTACGTCACGAAACCATATTCAAACAGACAAACATCCACTTCTAAGCATCAAATAATCACTTTTCATACAATCTTCAAGTGCAATGAAATCAAAAGTGAAACCGTCACGGCCGGTTAACCAAGGACGTTCTCACATTTACGTCGCCGTCCCGTCTCGGTAAGAATATCGCAAAAGTGAAAACTGACTGTATATAAAACGGAATGACGATCAATATCAATTCACTTGGATAATTAGATATTTTGCTGATGGTTTTATGTCACGAATGTATGCAACAGGCAAGAGTCACGGATATTAAACAATATTAAGTTTTTTTAACGAATTGAATTGAACTGTTGACGTATAATAGAATTATTACCCCAAATTAATTCTAAGCCAAAATTTTACTTTACCAGCTTTAGAGGAACTATAGAATTTACATTTTACCCTCCCTATACTCTACTCTAAAAGCTGCTTAAATAAAATGTTGATCTTAATAATTTAAGTAGACGTTAAATGTTATAAAGGTTATATTTACTAATTCTGGGGTCGAAGAATAAAATAATAGAAATAATAGGTCTTTACCTATGAAACTGCCGTTTTGCCGTACTGGCCATTTCAAATGAAAAAAATTTTTTTTTGACTGATAATTCTAATTTCAAATTAATTTTATTTGACAAACATGGAATTCTTTTTCTAAAATCGTCATTTGTTTAATAGTTAGTGTTTTGTTTTCAACGCATTCAAACATTTTTCGTCATCATGGATAAGTTAAAAATTTGAGTAATTATGGAGTATGAGTACCGTCGTGGCAGCAAAGCGGCACAAGCGGCACGCAACATCAACGACGTTTACGGAGCGAACACTACAAACGAACGCACCACCCGTTATTGGTTTACCCGCTTCCGTTCTGGAAACTTTAACCTGAAAAAGGAACCCCGTGGTCGTCCGAAAACTTTGGTCGACAATGACGAATTAAAGGCAATTGTGGAAGCTGATGAAACTCAATCCACGGCTGAATTAGCAGCAGCTTTCGACGTTAGCATCAAAACAATGTTGGTCCATTTGCGTCAAATTGGCAAGGTAAAAAAGCTTGACAAATGGGTACCCCACGAACTCAATGACCGCCAGCGCGAAGTACGCGTGGAGACGTGCCTTGCACTGCTCAGCAGGCATACAAATGAAGGAATTCTGAACCGCATTGTTACTTGTGACGAGAAATGGATCCTGTTTGACAATCGTAAGCGCTCAGCAAGTTGGTTGGACCCTGGTTCAGCACCCAAACAATGCCCTAAACGAAAACTTATCCCTAGAAAAGTGATGGTCACTGTTTGGTGGTCTAACGCGGGTGTAATTCATCACAGCTTCTTGCCAAACGGGACAAGCATTACTGCAGATGTGTACTGTGAAGAACTGAACACAATGATGGAGAAGCTCGCACGTCTCCAACCAGCTTTGGTCAATCGTTCGGCTCCACTGCTCCTGCACGACCTCATACTGCACAGCAGACGGTCACCAAGCTACAAGAGTTGGGGTTGGAAGTTCTCCGTCATCCGCCGTACTCACCAGACCTTGCGCCTACAGACTTCTACTTTTTCCAGAATTTGGATATCTTCTTGGCGGGAAAAAAATTCAATATCCGAGAGGCAGTACAACATGCCTTTGAAGAATTTGTTGCCTCCCGTCCAGCTGATTTCTTCAAGAAAGGCATCAACAGCTACCAATGCGTTGGCAAAGATGCATTGATTGCATGGGTGATTATTTTGATTAACAGAAATAAAAAATATATAAAAAAATTACGCTTCATTTATTTCGTGGAAAACGGCAATTTCATAGGTAAAGACCTAATATAAAAAAATTATGATGCGTATCGAATTAGATTTGGGTTTTATATTAGATATATAGATTATATTTTGATTTGACAAATGATCATTTGGCGGAAATTGGAAGAGCCCTTAAATAATTCGTTCGGGTAACCAAATATTATCAAGACGATAACCTAAGCAGTAAACCCGCCATATCTTGTACCAAAGTTTTACTTAATCAGCTCTAACAAATTAACGCCATAGATTTTTCCTGTTACTCTTCCAATTTCAATTTAATTGAGCAATGAAGAATGAGCAAAAAAGAAGAAATCCTATTCAAATTAAAATATTTATTTCTCAACATTGAAAACTACTTTTTTTCTTGTTGACGTTACAAGAAGCATGACTACTACCACAGCAACGACGACTATTTTTGAGCATTTCATACTGATTTCAAATGTAACAAACGAAAGCGATCAGCATTACCGCTAGTTGGGTACAAGGCACTTAATTCATAAAATATACATAAAATACTAATTAACTGGAACAAGCACTTTCATATAATTGAAGCGGATGTACCCAGTAGGAGATTTTGTAATCATTGCTATAGGGCCCATCACAGTCATTTATTACAGATACTTTCCTGTGTGATACTGGTGATCAACGAAATCAACTAATTTATTACAAAACAACTCGAAACATTATCAAAGTAGTTAAATTCCCATAACACAGCAAGAAAATCAACAGCAATTAATTCAGCCACGTCAAAGAAATCTCCAGCGTAAACAACGAAAGTTCACAATAAACTGTTGATTTTAATATAAAGCCATTAAATATATTAAGGCCGCGCGCATTAGACACAAATCTTACACAGACGTCGCCACTTAAAATAAGCTGGCACGCTTTCAAGAGCCGGCAACCTGAATGCCAAGTATTCAGTTTATCAAAACCAGATGTTTCCAAGCCTATGTAAATACGGGGCTTGCCCTGAAACACACTAGTCCACGTATGATTAAATACCCACAATAATGTTATATTTGTTTATGTCGCTTGCGCGTGTGTACGTAAAGGATTTATTTGTGGACGTATCATTGTAATAATGACGGCTCGTTCGTTTTGCCCTCGGTCGCAGTAAATTATTAACCTATTCGCGAGGGTAGGATTGTAAATTAGTTTAGTCTGGGTTGATTGTGACATGTTATGCGGAAAATTAAAAATAACTTATGCTAATTTGAGTATTTAGATACGAGTGTTTTTGCTAGCTCATAAATTTAACAAAACATTTATTATGGTGATTTCGCATTTTTGTACTACGGTTTCTACCCAACGCGAGCTCTTTTCAACACTTCCTAGACACCAAAGCTTTATTTTTCACAACAAAAAATATTTACTTTAAAATTGAATTATCCATTCAGATTCCACAGAGAATGAGTCCTGACTCGTTGATAAAGCAAATAAACAAAGATTTGTTATTGGCCTCGTGCCAGAGGCGCCTACATGTAATCAAGGCGCCGCCGGGCGCTACCGGCTCCAAGAATGTGCCACCATTGCATTATGCCACGCGGACCCGCGTATAAATTATACTGCAAATATTAGGTCTTTACCTATGAAATTGCCGTTTTTCACGAAATAAATGAAGCGTAATTTTTTTATATATTTTTTATTTCTATTAATCAAAATAATCACCCATGCAATCAATGCATCTTTGCCAACGCATTGGTAGCTTATTGATGCCTTTCTTGAAGAAATCAGCTGGACGGGAGGCAACAAATTCTTCAAAGGCATTTTGTACCGCCTCTCGGGTATTGAATTTTTTTCCCGCCAAGAAGTTATCCAAATTCTGGAAAAAGTAGAAGTCTGTAGGCGCAAGGTCTGGTGAGTACGGCGGATGACGGAGAACTTCCAACCCCAACTCTTGTAGCTTGGGGACCGTCTGCTGTGCAGTATGAGGTCGCGCGTTGTCGTGCAGGAGCAGTGGAGCCGAACGATTGACCAAAGCTGGTTGGAGACGTGCGAGCTTCTCCATCATTGTGTTCAGTTCTTATATATAATATTATATAATGCTTGTCCCGTTTGGCAAGAAGCTGTGATGAATTACACCCGCGTTAGACCACCAAACAGTGACCATCACTTTTCTAGGGGTAAGTTTTCGTTTAGGGCATTGTTTGGGTGCTGAACCAGGGTCCAACCAACTTGCTGAGCGCTTACGATTGTCAAACAGGATCCATTTCTTGTCACAAGTAACAATGCGGTTCAGAATTCCTTCATTTGTATGCCCGCTGAGCAGTGCAAGGCACGTCTCCACGCGTACTTCGCGCTGGCGGTCATTGAGTTCGTGGGGTACCCATTTGTCAAGCTTTTTTACCTTGCCAATTTGACGCAAATGGACCAATATTGTTTTGATGCTAATGTCGAAAGCTGCTGCTAATTCAGCCGTGGATTGAGTTTCATCAGCTTCCACAATTGCCTTTAATTCGTCATTGTCGACCAAAGTTTTCGGACGACCACGGGGTTAATTTTTCAGGTCAAAATTTCCAGAACGGAAGCGGGTAAACCAATAACGGGTGGTGCGTTCGTTTGTAGTGTTCGCTCCGTAAACGTCGTTGATGTTGTGTGCCGCTTGTGCCGCTTTGCTGCCACGACGGTACTCATACTCCATAATTACTCGAATTTTTAACTTATCCATGATGACGAAAAATGTTCGAATGCGTTGAAAACAAAACACTAACTATTAAACAAATGACGATTTTAGAAAAAGAATTCCATGTTTGTCAAATAAAATTAATTTGAAATTAGAATTATCAGTCAAAAAAAAAATATTTTCATTTGAAATGGCCAGTACGGCAAAACGGCAGTTTCATAGGTAAAGACCTATTATATGCCAGCATTGTTGACAGGGTAATCTGGTTGAGATAAGGTGAAAATCGATAATGTTAGAGAATTTAGTTAAAATAGGAATATTCAAAAATGGCATGCGGATACATTCTTGCTTAGAATGACTGGGTAGAGTAGAATAGTTATTTTAAATGGTGAGTCATATTTAGCTTGACATATATTTTAAACACAACAAAATAGAACATTGTAATAAAATAGACACTTTTTATTAAAATGTACTGGCACGCGCTCATTGTAAATAATGTTATAAATAATAATAAATAATAAATATTTCTAACAGTCACATCACATTATCTAGGCCAAATTAAGTATCATTAAGAACTTGTGTTATGGATACTAGATAACGGATAAATAAACTTAAGAAATATAAAATTAATAAACACACATAGATATTTTTTTTAAATATAAATATTAGAAATAAAGTCTGCCCCTACCAGGTTTGAGCCCGGGACCTCTGGCATGGAAGGCAAGGCTACTTTACACCAAACAGGCCGTCAGTTATGGTAGTTAACTATTCTGGTGAAATCGAGAAAGTAGTCGAAACGTCACAGCAAAACAATAATGTACAAACCTCATAACCCAGGTTTTGTTTAAGTAACCATTGACTTTGAAACCCTTTGAAATTATCTGATACCTTAATTCTATTTTAATGTACACACTTAAAAACCCCCTACGAACAAGCTTACACTTAGGAACCGAATAGTTCTGAACATTCCACACGCGGATTAACCCCTAACATTCGCAGTTATTTACGGTTTCAATTAAATCATTGCTCAACCAAGCTCCGCAGTTAGAGAGGTCCTAGTTATCTGCATGAAATTTGACTCGTAAACCGCAGGCCCTCGTGGGTTGACATAACTCCACAAGCCGGGGAGCCTTAATTACTCTTGTCTGTTCGCAGGTGACTCTTTAATTAAAGGACGAAATTGAGCTGCCCATTCGAGTGATGAGTGAGCTGACGGATTACCATGAGACCGTTTTATAATATATTACCGCTTCAAATGTACTGTTTTCGTATTTTGTGAGACAAGAGATGATTGATGTAAGGAAAATTTGAGATAGATACGAAATGCATATTTATTTATAAGGATATTTTGTTAAAGTTGTAATTATGTTTTATTTCTCATAAATAGGCGGCATCTAGAATACATTAGCTTTTTCTTTACAACGTCCTCTTCAATTCCCGTTCCTTGGGCGAATTTCGAAATAAAAAGAATGAAAGACATAATAACATGCTTGCATTCAATTGTTTATGTTAGGTACAAAAAAATCATAAAATCAAATTATTGTGTGATTTATTTGATAAAACTAATTAGCTATAGGTTTTTATTCCGTTCAATTTAACATTTTCATTTTACCCGGTTTTAAGAAGTAATATCCTTCTTGAGAGTTCTTATAAAAGAAATATTGGCACTTTCTGGAAATTATTAGCGTAATACATCCCGCGAAGCGGAACGTAAAAAACTTTTTTATAAAAGCTCGTATTACAAATTTGTAATTTAATATAGGCTCATTTATATTTGGCACAAGGAAAATTATATCTTCATATACTTCATACATATATGAAGGTAAATGAAAAGTAAAATTAACACAGCTGCAAGAGCAAAATTTATTCATTAAATAACACACGCGAATCATTTCCCGGAATACAATTAAGTCTAAGCTCGGTTATATAAAATCCAATGTTTTCCATTTAAAACGTTAATATCATAAGAAGATAAACACTCAGAGGGCGGTGTTTATGCACAGCGCCCCCCAATTTCAGATTCTGCTAAGCTTTTAACTTTAAATTGGTGGAGAGATTTCGCTATCAGACTTTTTTAATATGTATGCCAATGTTATAAAGAAGAAACAATTTTAGCTAGCTTGTTTCTTTTTAGTTTTTGTTTCTACGCTCTCCTTTACATAACTATGTTATACTTAAAAATATGTGATAAAAATCTTGCAGTATTAATAACAATAGCAATACCGCAAAAACGCGCGAAAAATAGTAGTGATATACAAAATTATAGAAAAAATAATTTTAATATATATTTTTATTATTCGTATAAACTTTAATTATAGTAACAAAATTATAATGTATAATATCATAATAATAATACGGTTGAACCATTGATCACAAAATTAATATTATGCATAATGAGTATCACGTTTAGTATTGTTATGTAAATAGGAATACCATGAAATAAATTGTTTTGCCCATTCGTTTTCAAAGTCGTGAAGCAAAATTTGCCTGGCGGAAATTGTTTTAAACGATAACGTTTCTATTGAATATACAAAATAGGTTAGTCTGACACAAAACACAGAGCATGTAATATTAAATTAGAAATACTTGTAAAGTAAATGAACCACACCTGAGGATTTTGAGCGGAAATGGTGTAGAAAAGCCGATTTATATTTCTGGTAACATTTAAAGCAAAAATTTCACTAAACAAAATATACCATACGTGAAATAAGACACGCACACAATTTAAACAAAAATTTAAATACAACCTACAGACATAACCCTCAAATGTAACAAACCCATTCATCACCCATAGCTCCAAAATAACAAAAAAACGTACCATGTAACTTAATGTGCACAATGCAGTACAAAATAATACAGTGAAATAATCCCAACATTGACTATTCCACGTACGTGCTTGGGACTACGTGGTTAAACGCCAAGAGCCTATTGACTCCACGAAAAAAGGCAAAAGCAACGCTTATAAATTTACAAGGATCTTACAACCCAGGAAATAAAGGTTAAAATGTCACCTGTCTGTTCCTATTGATGTATCGACCACTGTAGGAAGGCATTAACGCATGGTAAAGTTTATGCTCGAAAATGTAGTATATCGGGAAACATTCTCCGTATTAGGTCGGATTAAGGTTAATACTTTTTTTCCGTTGATTAATAAGTTTCGCCCGCTTTTAGTGTATTATGTCTTAGTACGTTACGTGAATAATTGTATGGTGGAAGGTGTGGTTTATTCATGTGAGTGATTATGTCAACTGCGAAGTATGATACTTGCCTAAATCTTTATTTGACTACCGAAATGCACTCTTAATTTAGGCGAATTACGAGTGCATAAAATATACTGCGTTTAGAACTGATAACACTTATATGATGGTAGTTAGACAAAAGGTAAAAGACACTTAACTTTCAAAAATTCAAATAGGGTTAATTTTGACTTAGTCAGGGAAGAAATGTAGCGTATATTGTAAATAAGGTTTAGGTGCATCATTTGTTATTTTGATCCCTGAGAATAAGTGTATTAAATTTCATATGGTGGGTTAAGTAATCTATGCGTGAAAACGTATAAAATAAATAAAGGAACTGTACTATTTCCATTTCTTTATTTTCTCGATGACAGTTCTAATTTGATATAATGAGTGTTGTGACCAAATAAGTAATGATATCGATCGCATATATTTATTATATTTTGAACAAAGACAAATACAACAAAAACATTCAAATATATTTTTTCAAGGTGGGAACACTCAATGGCCCACCGCCATTTTGTGTTTGTTTTAATCTGTCACTCGCAACAAGACAAATTATAGTAACATCTTGTAATAAAATATAATATTAGTTAATAAATTTGTGCAAAAGTATCTGGCAGTAGTTTAGTTTCATTTTGTAAAAAGAAATCGGGTCTGTTATCGTGTTGCATTTATCGATATAGCTCCATCCCTGTCAGTTTCTCCGACTCTGGTATTATATAACCTTGTACGTGTGTAAACGTCATATTTTTATAAAATAATGCATACATAATGTAAAAAATACACTCGCACGAGTTTTCATAGGAGCTGTCATCGAGAAAATAAAGAAATGGAAATAGTATAACAAAGTAATTTCAGTACTCCTCTATCCAATAGGAAAATGTCCTTCTTTTCTGCAATGTCTACTCAGACGACACGTTTTTTGACACTCTCCTTGATTTAAAAAAAAACAGGAACATGTAATAAAGTATTATCCGATAAAACAAATTCGAGATACTCCCACTGTGACCTTTAAGATGAAAATTTATACAAGTGGAAATTTCCGAACTCCTTTGAAACAACTTGTGTGATCAGGAGAGATTAGAGATAAATATTTAGGATTTTATATGAAATTACTATTGAAGAAAAACTAGAGGTGCTAGATATAATTATCGCAATAGATTACTACCAAGTAAACTGTCCATTACGTTTTTGAATCTTCATTATGTGTTTTATGGTGTCACCTTAATGCAAGACACGATCGTGGCAAGACATGAAGACAGTAAGTATACATCGTATGGTCTTATAAAACTTATAAAATTATACCAATATTAGTATGTATAAACCTGACAACATATTTGTGCTGATATGGTTTAAGTGTCTGTCCCTATGTTTTAAACTTAAAGTTGGTCAAGTTAAGAGCCAGCTAATATAATAGGGTCACGATCTTTACGTTAAACGATATTTTTATTTAGCATCGGTAATTGTTTGCTCAATAAATATGTAAAATTGCCTAGTTCTTGAAATACAAACGTTAATTTTTTTATTTCTAAGTTTATGTAAAATAAAATTTTCTGCTTCTGTTTCAATGAATTTTTCATTAATAATAATAATAATAAATGGCGCGCATCCACCTTGTATCGTAATTAATTCGTATATCGTATTTGGTTTAAACTAACGTGTTTATTAATAGGCTGATAGTTAATACCTGGGCTTCCGAGAATCTTGCTGCAAAACGGACACCAAGACTGGGGTCGCAATAACTACATCAAGGCCAGCATTTCAGCAACACTAGTTTCGCAGCGTCTTATTTTATCTTTAACTTTTATAATAACAAAACAACACCTGAATCAGCATTCAACTAAAGGTCAGACATTCAGTATTTAATCTATTCCAGCCTCTCGGTATCCAATAACCCCAACAAATTATACCAAGAACTTCAGAATTGTAAATCCAAAAACCTATGAATAATGTTAAGAAGAAGATAAACAAAATAATGAATTTACCCAGGCTGATAAGCCGTCCTTCGTCAATATTCCTCGAATCCTTTCGAGTAAGAAAGTTCCCAACTTCTGGGCAGTTCCACCGTCAAACATATCCTTAACGCAAGTAACCAAATGTTGTAAGTTTTAAGGAGGCTATTTCCGAAGGTTCAAGAAGGGATCAAAGTTCTAAGAAAAGTTTTTCTTCTCATCTTACTAATACGAATAGTTTTCTTGTAACGTGCGAGTTGAAAGATGTTTAATGGGCAAATGAATCATTTATTACAACTTTTACTTGTTCCCTGTTTGAATCACTAGAAGGCTACTAGTAATTATTGGAGATAGATGAATATAGATAAACATTATGCAATTATTTGCTTTTCTAGGCAAATAAAGTCTCATATCTCTCAAAAATAGATTATCGTTTTAGCTTTTAGAGGGGCTTGTAGTATCTTCGGCATCATCAATATTTTCCATCAAAGGCAATGACAGACAAAGCTTCGCATTCTTTAACAAATAAAACTAGCTACAATTTTCAAATGAAACTTACTTAACATGAATAACGATCATTTGAAATTAATAAACATTTTAAAATACATCTATGCAGATTTATTTAAATAGATGAACTTATAAAACTTATACAGAACTGTGATCTTCTTGTCAAGAGAGTGTTTTGTATCATAAGACTAATAACATTCCACCCAGGGGAATACATCCTAGTGGAACTCGAACGGTAAATGTGGTTCTCAAAGATATTTAATATTTGGAAACTACTAAAACTTAGCCTGAACTAGAGGTTTACGTACCTACCTGACATAAAAGTAAGAAAACCTATAAAACAATTGAACCTTCTCGTCATACACTCGCCTCTTCACTCACAAAAAGCAACCCCATCTACCAAGCAATCAGAAATGGATTTAATAAAACCCATCTCGGAAAATACAAAATAACGCTATACACAAACGCATTCCGCGTAATTTCCAAAGTAAATTTTCGACGGAATTAAAAAGGTGAACGGTGTTGAAGTAGCATTATTTCGGTTCGTCCATCCATTTCCCGGAATCCAATTTGAGGACTGGCGCGGGACTTCCCGCTGTAATGGGATTTTGGGACGATCTAAAAGACAATTATCTACACATTTCACCCAGTTTCTAATGCGTGATTGGGCTTTTGTAAAATACTTAGTACACCGTTAATTAGGTTACTGGCCGGAATCAGATTTCTTAATTAAGTAGGTAGGCTATGCTTGTGGTAAGTTGCATTGATACTAATATACTTTTTTTCTTTTTGGTAAGTAGTAAATGTAATGAATTGTAACATAAGGTACATCGGTCTGTATATAAAGAAAACATCAGTAGCAAAAAAACAATATCGTAATATGCGTTATCGTGATAGGCGTTCTAAAAAACAAACAAATTCAAAAGTGAAATTTTAATCATTTCACCAAGCATTCATTAAACGGTTTAAATTTATGCTGCATTCGAAAAATCTGTGTGAATGCAAAATGCATCGGTACCTACTTTCGGTACAAATAAGACAAACCGAAAATAAAATGAAATGCATGTACCATACGTGCATGCTGATAAATTCCTTGCACCGAATACCTTGCTAACTCAAACTTCACGGCCAGAATGTTTTTGCAGTTTTTTATTAAGAGCTGGAAACTTTGATTAAAAGTAGAATAGCGGAAGATAGATGACAAGATGAGACACGAACCTCAGAAATCTTGTTCCGGTCGAACATAACTCATGTTTAACACATCCACTGCTAGTGTCCATTCTGGTTGTTTTCTTTAACTTGATTGGATGCCCTCGTCACAAATAGTTGAACAATGGATTGTTCTTTTTAGTGCCTGTGACGCCTCTGCTTGTCTTTTGTTTGTTGAAACAAGGGGACATTCCTATTATACATACTTATACATAGCAAAGGGTTGAGTTCAAAATGTTCGTGTCGTCGGCCACTTATGTTTCAGTAAAATATATAGTTATAATTTTTTTTATTATAATAATCAATAATGTTAATACCATATTTTATAATCACTTGAGCTAAATACTAATAAGTTATTTTATTTTTTAGTGTTAAAATAGCCACCATTAAAATAAACTAACAATAACTATACTGTATTGCATCACAAATTCTTTAATCTAAAAATATTTGTTACTTCATTTAATAGGGAAAAATAGGAAAAATAAACAATTAACTACTAATTAATTATTGATTGTGTTAGTTTGCTATCTCCTTAGTAAGTAGGCTGCATTCCCTTGTTGCACAAAAACAGAGCGAATGTTTTATTATTGAGGGTTGCCTATCAACGAAAATAATTTCGCACATAAACCCAAGCAAATAAAAATCACAAAAATAAAATATTTGACTTTAAAGCTGACATAAATATATTTTTAGTGATATTATTTAATATGTTATGATTTCGAAATTTTTTAAAGTAATTAATTTAACTGAATATCTATGTCATCTATTTTAAATCATAAAGATTACCTCAAGTATTTCTTTTTGCATAATGATTAACCTATGGTTCGAGAACCTTGTCTGTGTCGGTAAAGATGCACGCAGTTAAGTATTCCTTGATTTGCTTTTATGTCTTTTATATATTTATACACATAATTTGGTTTTGACTTTCTTTTTAATAATTATTTAATTATAGTTATAAAAATTAAGGTGTAGTAATTTTTTGCGTAAAGTACTGAAATAAAAAGCTTATTGAGGGCCTGGAATGAACTCAACTATTTAGGTTTTAGTGATAGTATTTTCAAAAAAGCTAATCAATTTTCTATCACAAAGCATTGTGAAACCTTATTTATAACAAAGCAAGTCTGAAAATTTAGGCCCTCAATAATTAGTTTCAAGAAGATACAATTTTCCTTTATAAGAAGACCTATACAAGTTACAAACCGCTTTGTTTTGCAAAATTGATGGTTAATTTTCAATAAAAGTTAACCTTATTGAACACGAACACATTTATTTATCTTCGAAAGATTGGTAAAAAAACAAAAAAATAATGTTGATTAAAAATAATGCCTGAATATCCACAGTAGGTATACTTTCAAAATTGTAGACCATAAGTTTTACGCTATTTTCTGAGGATAAGTAATTGAAGATATTTTAAGTTCTAAAGCGCTAAAAAATATCTTCAATTACTTATCCTCAGAATGCGCTTAAACACAAGGACACTTTTTCTTGCTGACACAGCACACCATAACAGGAACCGTAGTTGATGTGTCCAGTGGCGGCTCACGGCTACCAACACGGTTAACCACAAGATACCGTAGTTTGCGCAGCATAATGGTTTGACAAGTTAATGTTGCCTTCAACTGACAATTACGTGGGACACTCAGAAAGTTTCGAGAAAAAAAATATTCTATATTTTTATAATTTTTAGAAAATATTTTTATATATTTTATTTACAGTTTTTCATAGAACTCTCTGCCAATTTCCAAAGCACATTTTCCAGTCTGCAACAGGTACTTCCTCAACGACCGACACGTTTCTAGAACGCAGAGAGCGCATCTTCTGGGGATGAAAACTGTATTACCTTGAGCTGGTTTTTAATTGTAGGCAACAAGAAGAAGTCAAACGGTGCGAAATCAAGTCTGTTAGACGCACTATCCAAAAGTGTTGCCAGTGAGGTGTTTAGGAACTCCCCCGTTATGATCGTGGAGTGCGTGGGCCGCTTGTTGGTCGCAGCAGAAAAAACTTATGGCCAGCATTTGGTAGTGTACCACTCTAAACCATACCATACTATACCACTCTAAATCGATGCTAATTTGGTTTCTTAAAGACATTTACATTAAATACCCCGTTAAGGAAAAACCATAGAGGATCCAAAAATTGTCAACGTTTCTCGATCGTTTCACTTTCGTAGGCGTTAGTTCGTTTTGAATTAGCCATACTGTTGACTAGCGCTTTCTTTCTGGATCGTATTTATCAGTAAATCAGTAAATCAGTAAATTCGTAAATCAAAAAGCATCGATGAGGTTGTGTGGTACCCAGCGCGAAACAATCCTCCTTATGCAAAGTTGGTTCTGTAGAATATCATGAACACTTCCCGATCCAATCTGCAGATTGTGCTGTATCTCCTCGTATGTAATTCGCCCGTTTTGTTGATTCAAATCTTTCACTTGACTAAAGACGACCACTTCTTGCTTCATCTTTCAAATTAATGCGACCGCACTTAAATTCGTACCAGCGGTACACAGCGCCTTGGTCATAAGCTAACTGAAGTCGATTAAACAATTCATCAGGTTTCAAGTTGAACTTGAAGTCGTAAAAAATCATTGCACGAAAGTGTTCCCGACTCAGATCTATTTTTCTATGACACACAATAGTTTCATTACGCCAGTAAAAAAAAAGAGGGAAATTTCAATTTGGAACAAATATATTTTTACTTTTGCATAATCGAATTTTTAAAATAAATTATAACATACATAATACTTTTTTTTCGCAAAACTTTCTGACTGGCCTGGTACATAGTTTCCAGTAACCAACACCGAACACTTTTTCCAAGAGGAAGCAAGCAACTAGTGTCTAGTATAATATAAAAATATTTGGTGATGCGTTGTATCCGACACAAGACGCAAAAGTGTCCACGTCTGCGCAGCGCTTTACCACGATCAATTGTTTTTCAAATAACTTCCGACACGTTAACTTTATTAAAATATGGTTTAAATAAAAGCGTTTGAAGAATGGAATATCGCAGTATACGCCTGCTGCCGCCTTACTGTCTTACTCAGAGGCGTCCAATTAAGGTACTCTTCAGTATAGAGGTTGTTATGCAAATCTGGACATAGATATTGTATACATACAGTACAAATTCGTTTAGCAAATTCAAATTCTATACTTATGTTAGCCTAGCACTGTCTCTCGCTAAGCGCGTCCGTAAGTCACACACAAGATGTCGCTTTGATCTTAAAAAATGCTTTACATTTTTTACTATAACAATACGATATATGTCGGCCGCTACAGCTATTTACATAACAAATAGATTCTAATTAAATAAATTATAACAGTCTCTTTTATTCAGATCTGTCTACATGCTATTTTTAGTTGTATAAAAACGCTGACATGCAATTAAAATAGAAATGAAACTTACTTACACAAACGTATTCTTACAAGTTTTTAGCTAAAAAACAAAAACAATTTCAATCAATACTAAGAAAGTTTCTGAATGTGTAATATTATATATCAATACATAGTTACAAAAAAATTACTAATAGGAATAAAAAATTCTAAATAGGAGGTCGGTAAACAAGCCTACATTAGCATCAGGGCCATAAATAAAACTTTTTCAAGCTTGTGTTGTTTGTTAGTCCAATAATTTGGTAGCTACACATTTTGGAGCCATACAATGGAGCGCTGATACTAAGTATCAGACTTTTCTTAAAGTTATTTCTTTGTAAAACTTTGCTAGGCCCTCTCTCTAAAACAACTGTTTGATAGGAGACATTATTGTTTTTGATATGTTGATTGTATTCTCCTCAATTCTAGACTCATTTTCTTTGACGTGATTATTTAAAACCTTATACATTGACTCATAGTAGCAATTTTCAAGCAAATTTGATAAAAGTGACTATATATATATTAGTAATAGTAGTATTAGTAGTTAAATACTAATGTATCACAATATTCGTCATGAACGGTTAAAAAAAATAGATTTTCCCCAGGAATTAAACAAATGTTGCGACGGTAGGTGTGATAGGGAGGAGCATAGAATATTAGTGAGCAATATGTATGAAAATGTAATTTGTATACTGTCGGAAGTCGCCGCGTGTAGCCATAATATTGAAAAAAGAAGTGTAATACATTCCTGGTTGGAATAAGCACGTCCGGGACGCGCACGCTAGGGCTCGACTTAGTTTTCAAAATGGTAGACCCGGTTTTGGTTTTTTATATAGTGGGATGCAGGAATCATGGAAATTTTTTAAAGCTAAATTAAAATGGCGCCAGAAAAACCAGGAGCAAATAAAAATGAATATCTTGGCTGAAAATTACAAAAATAAAAATTTCAGTCACTTTTGGAAAAATACAAATAAGCAAAAGCATAAGTCCAGCCTTCCCGTGTGCGTCTCGGGTGCGCATGGTGCTGAAAACATCGCAAATTTGTTTAAGCAACATTTTAAAGTAGAATCGCCGCTATGTAGATCTAAGCAAAGCTTTTGATCTCGTGTCCTATGTCATCTTATGGAATAAAATAAATTTAGAGACTGACGTACCTGACGAAATTGTATCGCTTTTTAGGTTTTGGTATAATAGCCAAAAAAATAGTGTGAGATGAGCTGGTGTATATTCTGAGGAATACAAACTGGAATGTGGTGTAAGGCAGGGGGGCTTGAGCTCTCCCATATTGGTCCATATATATATAAACAAGCTGATCGATGGTCTGAGCAGTACTGGTGTCGGATGTCACATAGACGGCGTTTGTATAAACAATATAAGTTATGCTGATGACATGGTCCTGCTTAGTCCATCGATTGGTGCTTTAAAAAAGCTGCTGAACATGTGTGAGTCATACACGGTGGCTCAAGGGCTTAAATACAACGCGGTAAAAAGCGAGTATATGATATTTAGACCAGATCAGAAACATTACACTAATATACCTAAAATTAATCTTTGTGGAAGTCCATTAAAAAAAGTTGAACGTTTTAAGTATTTAGGTCATTGGGTCACGAATGACATGACAGATAATCTGGACATCGAGAGAGAACGCAGGTCGCTGTCTGTTCGTTGTAATACGTTGGCCCGCAGGTTTGCAAAATGCACACATAATGTAAAAAATATTCTTTTCAAACCTTTTTGTCAATCATTCTATACATGCAGTCTGTGCGTTAATTATACAAAGAAGGAATACAGCGATCTGCGCGTCCAGTATAACAACGCGTTCAGGATACTGATAAGGTTGCCGCGATACGGCACTGTTTCCCTCATGTTCGCAGAGGCGAGCACGGACGGGTTCACTGCCATTATGCGCAAACGCTGCGCCTCTTTACTTCGGCGTATACGGGGCACTTCCAACACCATCCTGAACACGTTAGAGGGTCGCTGGGACGCGCCAGTGTTAGCCTGCTGGTTAGAAAAGCACAAAAGCCAAGTTGGGAATTAAATAATGTTTATATTTTTTGTTTATTGTGATTTTTCTTGTGTTTCTATACTAACATCTAGTCTCTAAGTTTAAAATTGTTACTAACCGATATACGGATTACTTGTGGTCTGAAATAAATTACTTATTATTATTATTAAAGTTTTTTTTATATTTTCGTATTCTCGGCATCTACCGGTATTTTAACGCACACGGGCCTAAGCCAAGTGTACATGAGGGTTAATTCGCAAGAAGGAGGAGCTGTGAGATCATGAGAGATATCAAGTTTGGTGTTTTGGTCGGTTTGTAGAAGTTTTCTAACTAATCTGCATGTGTTGAATATTATTGCTTTTTGTAATACTTGGAAGAGGTTTGCAACGAGGTCTAAAATTTTTAAAGGTTGATGAAGTTGTTTCGGAATCACTGCAGTTGCTGATATAACTATAGGCACTATTGTGACTTTATTAAGGTGCCATATACGCGTGATTTCGTCTTTCAGTTCCACGTACTTTGAGAGTTTCGTAGCTACTGTACTTTGCAAATTAGCAGTGTTTGGTACAGCAATGTCTATAAGAAATCCGATTTTCTTTATTTTATCTATGAGTGTAATGTCTGGTCTATTGTAATGAACTGTAGGTCTGTTAGGATAGCCCTGTCAAAGTATAATTTTGCTGTTGAATTTTCTAAGACGGGCTCTGGATTGTATTTGTAATATGGATGTAAGTATTCGACTAAACTATACTTATTATTATTATTATTATTATTAGAAGATACAAGTGCAAGTAGGCACAAATACAATATTCCAGAACGACAGCAAAGACCAATAAGTCAACCAAATCTGCTAAGGACCAAACTAGTTAATAGTAAAAGAAAAAATCAAATACTTCAAAGTAAACCACTAATATAGAGGCATGTTTCACTTTGTAAATCTCCGAAAGAATTAGCAAGACAAATATTAAACCTGGGTAACATATTTACCCAAAAGATTCTTTCACCCCCGAGTTCCTGACCACTTAGCGTCCACCGGGTAGGTACACAAAATCACTTCGTGATCTTTGTAACTGGTACCGGTAAGCAGTATTTAAGTCAATACTTAGAGCAAATGGACCGTGCGTTTGTTAAACTTTAGATTTTGACACAAAGGTCTTTCTTTTGTTTTAAGTTCAAGACAACGATACCATTTTGTAAAAGATATTTTTAAAAAATTCAGTTTGTTAATTACTTTACGGCTTACATCAAAAACATTTATTTAAAGCATGTTTTATTTTATTTCTGTAGGCGTAATTAAAGGATTAATAGCAAACAATTCCGATGTAATTAAAGTAAGAATGTTTATATGTACTCTTTACCTTACTATGTAATGAAATCGATAAAAATTTACAAACTACTTTATAAATCATAAACCATCTGGTTTAGTCAAATAAATAAAAAAAAGATGACAATTTTTAGTTCGAGTTGTTTTGGGAGAAAATTGATATTTTTATTCTTCCAGCGAAATATAAAGAAAGTGTTCTTTCTTTACTACCACTCTTCGATCCAATTCAATTTCAACTCCAAAGCAATCTTCCAAAAGCTCGTAGAGACGAGAAAACTAAATTTCGACACTTCTTAAAAACTTCGTTCACAAACAGCAGGTTCAGCTTTTAGCGTTATAACTTTTGTTCGACACTCAACAGTTGACAGTGTTCCGTGACACATTGGCTTCGTGTGAAGAAGATCGAAAGCGCTGTGTTTCGAGGCGACAAAGCCTAAAAGCGCTTTACACGGTACATGAACTCCCAAAACATTAGGGTAACCAGATTTGTAAGTTTTTTATAGACTTTTCTAATAAAAGAAGCAAATAATGACTTTAATATGCAGGCAGAGGTGTGTGTTTGCCAACTGAGTTAGAAGTGAATTATATTTATAAATATTAAATCCCATTTGTAGTTAGGACAAGTTCTAGATATTATTAAACTCTAGTAAGTATATAAGGTAACTATTGAGTATTCTCGCGAAGCCAGTTTAAACCGTGCTAATAGTGTGAAAATTGGCTGTGTAATATATTTAAAAAACCTTATCGTCAAATTAAGATTCAATTTCGTAACGTTTCTTGCATGAATTCAGGTACAAAGTGATCTCACTCACGGTTTAGCAGCCCACTTGGAATTTACTCTAGCTTACAAAATATCTATAAACGTCCAAAGTAATCATCATTTACGGTCACCCTACGAATGTGAACGTGCATCCGAGCGGGTCGGAAATCAGCCGGCGTCAATGAGCAGTCACAGCTCCGTCGTCGTGTCGCGTCGCGTCCAATTGGCCTGTAACGCGGCTCCCTATATCCGCCGCGAAATCGAACGTGATGCCACTTTCAATTTCGTAGGGTTCCTCCTATGCAACATGGGCAAAATGTGTATGGTCATCTTTAGTTATATCTGAAGTGGAAATAGTTAAACTGGTCTGCACAATACTTTGTTTACCGCGATCACAAAATTTTATGGCCAAACAATTCAGTCTCTAATTGAATTTTCTTAAAATAAAATGTTCATTAGAAGTATCCCTATGTTACTTTGCTTAAGGAATCGAAATAGACAAACAAAAAACAAAAAAATATTGTTTGGCGCCATTAGTACCTACCTAAACAAACAAATAAAATAAACAAACACGATAAGTTTACCTGATGATAAATGAAAATGTTAAAATAGAGCCACACCCTATGCAGGTTCTACACATATATATCCAGATATAGGATTTGTGTATCCAATGGTTGATTAACCATCCGCACCCTAGCGCAGGGGCGCTGATAACTTTCAGATATCATCGTGGAATATCATCATGGAATACGAAAGATGAAAAAAAGGAAAGATTCAGTATGTAACAGAATGTTGATTCAATTTTGCTTTCTTTTTTGGTGAAAAACACGCTATGATGCTCTCGATTTGGCAAAGTACTGGCGTATATTGACCCAATTGAAGGATATATTTGTTGAAATCTATGAAAGTACAATGTCCTTGTTTAATTTTGAGTTAATTATGATTAAATTATATAGTCGTATAAAATTCAGTCGTAATCAATATTCAAGAACTGCGTCACTATGACCTTTGCTTTCATTGCCATAACTGTGTTTTAGATATACATAGGTAAAGCATTGTTTAGTAATGATGTTCACCTGCATATGTTCGGATAGACTTTACCAAAAGAAGCTGGGTATTTTTTTGTGAAATTGAAGACTAATTCTTGTTTATACATAAAACAACTTAAACACACCCCGCACCCATAGCTGTGAACATCATTAATCACGGACAGAATCCTATCGATAAGTTACCGATTGCTGACTAACGTAGAACGAATGTATTTAGATTAAGAACAATATATCCTGTCCTGAATACTAGGAAACATTTAACACTTGTAATCCAATTGCAACTAAACTATTTGTTACACAAGGTGTTAATTGAAGCAGAGATCACGTACCACATCCAACCACGAAGTACCTATGACTCGGTTATAAACAGATACCTACAATAATAGAGCAGGACATGCATACGTGGACAGTCTATTGTTTCATTCACACACCAGTATCTGTAATGTATTTGTGTCACAGTATATTATACACAGATCGGATTAATTTACTTAAGTATCTCTAGTTAGACTTCAACTGTCCAACAAAGATTAATCGGGCTGTGTTTAACGAGAATAATTCTGTCTAAAAAAACATCAATTTGCTATTGAAATTTCAAGCCTAGAATTTTAAAAAGACATTTCTCTCTAAATAATTCGAAAGCTATTTAACGATTCCTATACAAAACTATAAAAGGTGTAATTAACGCAGGAACAAAAACGAAACTTTGAACATACAAAACAAAGCCCTTCTGAAAACGTACAACTAACAAAAGGCAACATTCGGCAAACAAGCTAGTTGTAGTTGTCTAATACGAAAGTGGCTACCGGAATTTCGGACATGTAATAAAATCCTGCAGACCGCTTAACGGGGGTAGACTGTGGGGAAAAATTGTCGAGTCCACGTCGAGTCGAGGCGGGATGTCACAAAGTGTCATTCCGGGGAAGGAGCTGCACCGAATTAAATTCCAACACTCCACAATTCGGAGCCAGCTAAAGTTTGAACTGTCTAGGGATTTCGGTGTATTACGTAACCATGGCCAGTTGGAGCCGGCGAGCTATCAAATTTCGCGTTAATGACGTTTCGGGCAGTTGAAACAATTGTGAAGTGGGGAAGCGAGTTACGGGTTTAGTAAGGCAAGGGGACAGGCGACTGCATTAAGATAAAGCGCATTGGGCCGTCGCCAGCGTCTCGAGTGTCCGACTTCTGCCAAGTGTCTCGCCAATAGTGTTGCCTATTTTGTTTTGACTTTGTTGCTCTCGTGGGAAGATTTTTATATTGTTTGCTTCCGTTTCTCAAGTCTTTTAAAGTCGAATTGATTCTGAGCTGCAGAATTTAACGTATTTTAATCTATATATATAATCTTAGTAGTAACGAATAATCCAATTTCTTCACCTAACTCAAATTTACTAGCGATATATATGTCGTATAAAGTTATCTATGTATCCACCTATATTTAATCGAAGTCTAATCTCTATCACGAATAAAATCATTATAAGTACACAAAAGTGTATTCTTTTGGAAAAAACACTCCTCAATTTAAATATTATATTACAAAAAACTTTGCTTTGTCAACCATATTTATTTTAAAAACTGAATCAGATTAGTAAACTTTCAAAAGCAAGGTATTTTATTGTATGAAATAATCTCGACGTAAGACATAGGAAATAATGAACCTAAAGCTCTTGGGTTTTACTTGAGTCTACATCCTGCTCTAAGCGAAATTGGAACTTTAACATAATTCGAAATTTTACTCAATGCGCTATCAGTTTCGTTACTCAAATTGATAATAGAATAGGTTACACATATTCCAGGGGTTTATAAGGGACGAGCTTGCATTTAGACCCAGATAGATTTACAAATTCAGAGATATATCAAAAATATATCACAGTTTATTAACACTAAAATAATCAAGGGCATACTATCTAACTGACATTAAAGCACCTATATGAAGTATATGATATTTACTGGGGCACTTTATATTTCTATATTAAATAAATAAGCGCTCATGATAAATGTAATAAAAATTTAATTGTACCAAAACACAATTTGCATACCACTTAACTCGAGAGTATTTTGTTCAAAATGCTTAAATTTTATTCGCTGTTATTTTAGAAAAAAGGCGTCATGCATTTTTAATACTCTTTTATTTTAATCGGAAACCTCCTCAAAGGTCGCTATCATTAATCGCTTTATAAGAGCGGAAGTGCAAAGTGGGGCGTACGAGCATGCTTGAGCAGCCCGCAGACTGGGAACATTCCAGCACTGAACGAGCTTATTTGCGTCATTAATTTTATTGGGTAATAGAATTCTAATTCTTATCAAAAGTGTTGAGATGTATAAATTTCTAGAGATAACCTTAAAACGGTGAGATTAAAAGAACTTCATATTCAGAACGAATACAATTATCAACGAAAAGCCGTACTTTTTTTACACGAGATTCTAATTTACTCCGAAAGTTTTTATTTTTATTTTAAAAGAGAAAATATTTTCATATTTTTTTTCATAGAAAAATTATACCGAAGCAAAATACCACGTGCAAGACCGTAGCAGACTGCGAGTTCATCTAGTCTCGGGGCATGAATTCATTATTGTCTCCCAACTGAGGATGCGCTTCAAAGAAAGTGCTGACTAGTCATTCTTTGTGCTACCCGGCAACGGTGAGTCGCTCCATATTGCGCTTTTGGTAACTTGCTCTATTGACGGTAAGCTCCTATTTTATTCATATTGTCCTCGTTCAAATATAGCGACAGCTTATTGTTGGCTCTCAGGAATCTTGTCACTGTTTTCTTCTTTAAAACCTGGTAAAATGTCATTTTAAGGGGAAACACCGTTAAATATTTTATCGTACATTAGATCTGTCTCTATAATTATATCACGAATATGGTGAGTCGAAAACAAAACCCATACTAATCTTATTTTAAAAAAAGGTAACTATTCCTATTTTTATTAAAACTGCGTTTAGCATAAGATCTGCTCATAAATAAATCCTAGTTGTATTTTGTTTTAATTCTATACCATTAAAATTTATGTTTATTCAATGTGCCTACTGATTCCGCATTGCTCGATAACTACTAGTCTTAAGAGTACAAGAATATCTGTATAATCGATATAACAAATAACAACAAAAACTGTTTAGAATAGATGTTCTGTATAAAGTTTTGAAACTGACATAAATCAGCCATCGAAATAATACACACGATACATGGCGCATTACAAATCATTTGCAACAGTTATCATTCATGTACTCCCAATCAGTATATTAGAGCAGTGCACTGCCATTAGCCGTGACTAGGCATCGGGTTCACTTACTAATATGCAATCAAATACCATGTCCGGCGCTAGTTAATTAGGTATACGTGCTCCGTGTGAATTTTAATGGCCCTAGTAATTGCTCCAACTATGTCTTGCGAGACCAATTACAGTATTGTTGATTTGCTCAGTTTGATTAAGTGGACGACAGCGTCTTGGGTATTAAGCTCAAATTTACGATTCTATTTTAACTGTACTCAAACACATATCACTGGATAAGCGGAAATATACTCGAGTTTAAGCGGGAATTTCAAGTTTTATTTGTTTAATGAGTAAACGTCAACAACAAAGTTGTTCAAAGGCCGGGAATGTCTTCGTTTAACCACCACGACCCGGATTTTGTGGCAAATATTTATTTTAATTTCACTTCGGCTCTTGCAAACACCAAGATCCCTTGAGATTTTGTGCGTAATAACTAGCTAGGTTTGTTTGTAGTAATTAACAGAAAAGGTATTATTAAAAGTAAAATTTCTAGGACGCTCTTTTGAATACAAGGTTTTTAAAAACATTACTTCACAACTGTTCATTTTAAACGAGTTTCACACGAATAAAACCACGAGGAACGACTATTCTAAGACCAAACGCAATCTCTAAAAATACATTTATTCCGGGAAATACAATTCAAATCGGCAGACTTCCTCCATCGGGAAATAAAATTGAATAAAGAAGTATAACGAGCTCGTAATCGAGTCGAGACCTATATTTCAAGAATTGAAAAAAGTTTCCCTTTGCATTTCCCGGAGCGTGGCAAAGAGTTGCTATCTTAATTAAAACTAAGGATGACCGTAAAGAGACAATGAACGCTTGGCACAATAAAGCTAAGATTTCTCATACTCTCATAGTCTTCATCCACTAAGCGCTGCCCACTAAGTACCACTATTTAAGATTATGTCTGAGCGGTTCCGTTTTACCTTCAACATCATGACACAATGGTTGAGTGTTTCAAATTTTAATTTCTTCAGATTTCTACCTATACAAAACTACGAATATTTAAGAATTTTGTTGAAATTAATGTGATATTATAGGTTGTTCCATTTGGTAAATCAACGCTCTACTTTAAACTTTCTTTCGAATAAAATTAGATAAATTATTCTTGTTAAGCCCGTCTAGGTTCCTGAACCAAAAACCAAACTAGTTTATATAATATAGTTTATTGTAAATCCATAGTATATCATACATTTTTCAAACTCTGATGCAAATTGTGATAAGTTTAATATATTCAAATTATTAAATTCAGGACACGTACTTCGTATATTAATTTATAGCTGACAAGAAAAGTGTCACAAAATCGTAACTTAGGCGCATGGCTGAATATGTTAATCGTAAGCTTACAAAATAAGTGTTTATTTAAAAAAATAAATATAATGGTTTTAAATAGCTATTACCATGCAGATTTTTTATAAGGACCTTACCAAGTTATGTAAGACATGTCTGAAATATGAAAAATAAATAACCAGAGAGCTATTTTTCCCAGAAATGAAACGAGTATCACACAAGGCAGCACATATTTCGCTGAAGATTATTCTGAATAAGTAAGCAAAATCAGCAGAGGCGGGTTATTCTAACCGCAGTCAAGACATCGCTTTACGTTAACATGACAGCTTTGCGGCGGGTATGAACAAGCAAACTGACATAATTTGCTTAGAAGCGCAAGCAACTGAAATATAATTTTCTTACAAAATTAAAAAACTTCGTGTCTCTAAAGTGAGTAATCAAATCAAGCTGAGCAAGTGCATGAAAGATACGCACATTGCATTAAACGCAGCGCTTTGTGTTTCTTTCGCTTTCATAATGTGATCTATTCATTAAACTTTCGGCGGAAGATTTAGCTTCTGTGTATACGATCATTTGAGCAAAAACTAAAAAAAACAAAGTCAGTATAAATTTTTGTAGGTTAATACATTACCTAAATACTACTGTATTTAATGTTAAAAATAATATTTTCATTTTTTGTGTAAATAGCTTAGGTAATATTTTGTTCCAACTTCAATCTAAAAAAAATATTATTTCTCAACCCAGTTTCCTGACACTATTTGCAAAAAACGTGTCTATCACAATAACAATTATCCTGCAAAACCATTTCAATCAGCATGTTCCACAATTCAAATTAAACGAACTGCCTCCACAATACGTCCTGCTTCACTATTTA
The DNA here is from genome assembly GCA_923062675.1 of Marasmarcha lunaedactyla. Classification (NCBI taxonomy): domain Eukaryota; kingdom Metazoa; phylum Arthropoda; class Insecta; order Lepidoptera; family Pterophoridae; genus Marasmarcha; species Marasmarcha lunaedactyla. The sequence goes on from OV281341.1 coordinate 21,756,413, forward strand.
TCCAGTTCTCGTCTAAACAAAACACGAGATACAATGGAACGGAACCGCTGGCGTTATCTGAAATAATACGAGGACAGGACAATGTGTTATGAACATATATATATGGCGGGAACTCATTAACGGTGGCGTCAGCGCCACATTGTGGCAATATAGAGCCGCAATCCAGGTCTTAGCGCTTCGCAATTTTGCCTTTAGCCTCCACACAACACCGTATGGAGCTCAAATAATACCTCTAATGACAGTCATTTATTCAAGCACCCATCGTCAATTGTACGCGTACATTTTTATACGTTGGATTAAATTTTATGGCGCTCGAAGTTTTGAATACTGATTGAACGAACAAATTATATTTTAGAAACAGTGTTATGTCATCGTATATTAAAATTTATTTACCTACTGAAGCAAGATAGTGAACTATCCTTATTCAGATGCTAATAAAAGGAAGGGAATAAGACCAGAATATTAAATGACATGCCTATTACTCGTTCACCAAATCATTGAATCATAAAAAAAGTTTCCGATTTTATGAGAGCCTATGAAAAGAAATTCAAGAGTACCCTATTGTTGAAATTGGTGCTATTACAGTTTTACTTCTCGTGTCTGAGATCATTTTCTAAAGCAGTTTTTTATTGCTTTGCACTTTTATTACATCGTCATTTTCATTTCCTTTTTTAAGCATGAACTCAAGGCTATTGTTAACAACAAATACAATTTTTCAGCTAAAAAAATAGCAGAATATCCAAATTGCCTTCCCTGGAATTTTATTTTATACTCATAGGAAAACTTACAGATAAACTACACATTACAAAAAGTAATATCATTAGCTATTTCGTATATAACGAATTTTTACTACCGAAAAATATGTCACAAAATAAAAAAGTTTATAATTAAATTTTTTAGATATCTGTAACATCTAGTACTCTTTCAAAGTTTCTTATCGCCAAGTTATAATTCTAGAAGAAAGTGTGAGCGAACTGTAGATCTGAACAGTGGATCTGAAACAATACCGCACCTAAATAATTACAGCAAGTTATGGCGACAGTGTAACGCTGCAACAGAACATGCATTACTTCCTACAACAGATAAGCACCACAGAGCGGGAACGTTACCGGTACCTTCGGTGACATTAACGCTGCAAAACAGCGACAATGGCCGAGGCTTGAGGCTATTATGAAACTAGTGCATTAATTCTCAATGTGGAACAATTGCGGGCAGCTTCGTTCCAGCGCCGGCGACACGTGTAATAAGGTAAAGTTACGCTCTGCCCTTCAGGTACAAAGCGTTTCCGACATGGCAGATACAAACAATAACTTCACATTCTTCAAGCAACTTCACTTTTGTTCTAAATTGTAAATTGAACACGATTTCAAATGTTTCTGAGCTCAATTTTTAAGCTTTCTCGTATAAACAAGATGCCTGGAAATCCCGCTGGTTAGCATCTTAAAATCCTAAAATCAATGAACAATTAGATTACCTACGCCTGAGACAACCGAACCACACCCGTCACGTACAAGGGAGCCGTTATGTAAATACTGAACAGCTTATGCGCAGGCTTGCAAAAACATTTTCAAGTGGTATTGAAGAAAAAGAGAAAAGTCCCTTGTTAAATAAATACGATACCGCAAAAACTTGCTAAAGGCTGCCTCAAATCAAAGCCCGGGGGAGATTTCGTGTTAAATATATTTAAATCATGACCCCGCCTCCGCACAACCAAACACAAAGGTAGTAATGTTATAAATACCGCAGTTATTTCTTTGAATTTTCTGGAGAACCTTTTCTTAGTTCTATATTATTAGGTATATTTGTTTTTGGATGTAACTCACAAATTTAACGAAATTTGCATTACTATGTCTAAAATTCGATTAAAATATAGTCAAATATTAAATTATTGGCATTTAATTGAAACGAAAGTTTGAAAATGGTCAATAAATTTCAAATAATCACCAAATAATATTTACTTACATGTCGTCTAAATGATGTAATTAAGAATTCAAGCCCATAACAATAAATTGAAGCCAATAGAATTCCAGTTTTCATAACTCTGAGAATTTTGGAGCAATTAATTTTGTATTTAAAGCTGCGGCACAAATTTTATTAAGTACAAATAAATATCCTAAATAAAATATGTCAAAGGCTCCCAGAGTATGCGAGTGATACTACGAACTGAATAATAAAACTGTACGGCCACAATTTAGAAGTAAAAAGGGTAGGGTAGGATATATTGGCTAGTTTTGGTGCCGTCAGTTTTACTCAACCAATATCCATTAGGCAGAACATGTTGGTCCAATTAATGGACACGGACTATTATTATCCGTTAGCTTTATGTATAGTTTGTCATCGAAATTACTGCAGATATTTGGAATGGAAAATTCTTAAAATATCGAAATAAATGAATAGCTGTAAATACATTTAAAGACAGAGATTGGCTTTGACTATACCTTAAAGAGCAAATAATTTCTATAGTCCTTTTAAAACAGCGAAATTTTGGACGAGCTTACAAGTACTTCCCTCAAACAGCATATTATTCAAAAATTTGGTTATATTTGGACAAGGAAACGTACCAACAAGGTGTTTCCGATACTAAAAATTTAAAAAAAAACTACTGCATTTCTCTGGCGAGGCAGGGCTAAACGACACGTCAATAAATTAGGGGTCATCTGTTTGTTCACGTAGACGGGACATTACAGCGACGGGTGGAGTAGGAACAAGAATGATCGCAGACAGGGGGACTTGCTGCCTCAGTGATGTCCATTTATTACGTAAGTTTACCCAGTGGACTATACTGTACATCACTCTATAATTAACCGTAGCTAACAAAAGCAAGCATGTATGTTTCTTAATTCAGTCTTGTTACATTTATGTTTATTTTAAAAAAAGTGTAACGATATCGACATTTTTAAATATATTTGTTCCAGTAAAGCTAAAATAGCATTCTTATTATGTTACTCTCTATACTGCAAAGGAAATCCACATGGCTGTATTATACAGTGTGTCCTAGAATTGTTTTATCAAGTCGGAAACGGGCAATACGCCAAGTCGTGACAGCTATTAGAAATAAATAAAACGTTTTGGTCACGTACTTTTAAAAATATAAGTATCATGAAATTAATCATAAAAACTGACCTGACCCTGTAATTATACAGGATCTCTAATTCAATGTTGGCCAAAAATGTAACATTTACTAAAATCTGAGCTAGATATGTTTTTCTATTGAACTGTAAATTACATCAGGGTTTATGACAGAAAAAAAATAAATGGAGAAGACGTAATCTTTGCAGACACAGGATTTGAAAGATTACCAGAGTGTGTCAGTATTTTAATGATTCATAATAGGTACTTATATTTGAAAAGTAAGTATGTTTTTAGTTTCCCGCTTGACATTTCTGGGACACTGTGTATAAATGTACCCTATTAGTAAAAATGGTTGTAAAATTTAAAAGAAGAAAAAAGTTTTTATTCGAACACGATAGGCCATTAAGTTCAAAAGTTATAGCAATTTATATACATAGGTTCAAATTTCCCGAATGAAAAATTGAAAATATTATACTTAATTCCTACAAAAAAAATAGGGGAAACTAGACCGAGATAAAATTCGGTCTAGTTTCCCCTATTTTAATATGTACAGCTTGACACCTATATCTTCGAACTATACCAAAGGAATGCAGACGTGAAACCCTGCGTATACATTATGGAATAGGAGTACCTATCTACTTTAACGTTTTAAATTACTTATACGAAAATAAGATATCACGTAGTAGGGATACTACGCGTCGCCCTTTAACCGCATAACATTTCAGTACGAAGATACCATATCATTGGATCGTATTCGTCCGAAGGGAATTAATCAATCTACGGTTCAAAATTGGGTTACAATCGGGCGAAAAAATCTTATAGATCCATAAACTCATGATCTCTCGGATCAGATCCGGCTAAGCGCTAAGCTACAAAGTCCGGTGAAAATTAAAAGGCCCGTAGAGCCATAAATAAACAGTCAATTTCGAAAGAAAAAAAAGATCTCTCGTACCAGTCACTGATTTTCATATTACAAAGTTACTTATATCAGTCTGTGAAATATAACGGGAAACGATACAAACATCAGAAATATTTGCAAGATGCGTATGACGTCACACATCATAACATTCGACAGGAATAGTTTAGCCACCTGAACTGCGGGCCATTGCCTGCTAATGGCCTGTCACGCGACCATCGTCCTCTGTGATTGATCGACAAACCCCACCGACGTAGCAACGCATATCACTTACATAAGAACTGTGATTTTCAACGCAATCCATCAAAACCAACTTCGGGAGCATTAGGCGACAAAATAGGAGCGTCTTAGCGGCAACGTTTTTTGAGAGCGTGTTAGATGTTTCAATATTATAATGTTCACGGTTATAATGTGATTTGTGGTGTTATTATAAGTGGAAAGAAGGAATAAAAGCTTTACTTTATAAAATTACATTCTATGTCACAAGAATTATCTTTATCTCATCACATTATCTTTTCCCTCTAATTAGACAATTTACATGGAGTTATAGCGCTGACAACTGGTGTATTAAGACGGTTTCCCAAAGGATAGGCGATTCATAAAAGCACAACCAGAAATCTCTTACAAGAACACTAAAACTGAACTCTTTCAAAATCGCTTTATGACAATTTTCATCTGTATTAGTTTATTTACACTAAAAACTCCTTCCATTTCTAGTATAGATAACATCAACGCATTAATACCGACAATAGCAAAATTTAATAATACCTCTGTTCTTCGATACGCAGACCCCTCGACCGCAACTAAAATGTAGTACAAATTTGCTTTTATTAGAAAACTTTGCCAATTTCATTCAAAAAGAGGTTTTCAGTAAAGTTGCCTTTATACCTGATCAAACTACCAACATGGATATTTGAATATAAAAAGCTTTGAAACTAAGAAACAATGGTGCTAGGGTCGGGCAAACACGCAAAATACGTTACTAAAAGCATTTCATGCTGAATAAAATGTACTGAACATTTAACGAATAATGCCATTTAATGGAAAAATTAAATTCATTAGACACTATACACGAACGGCACACTGTTTCTCAACCAAGTTTCAATGTATCAATGATAGTTGATAAAGGAATTGGTTTGACACTACATCAAACACCAGGATCCAAATTAAAACGCTTGAATCCTGGCAAATATGTTGCAATAAGCACAAATATTCAGTAAACTATATTTTGTAATTATACGTTTGCATTTATTCTAGGTTCCCAAGTTCGCTGTATATATTTAAAACACAAGCTTTTCTCATCTGGCTACTGCACTATCGGTTCAACCGTCTTAGGTGGTTTTTTTATATAAAATATTTATTAAAAAAATAATATGAATTGTTTTCTGATATTAAAAAAAATATAAAACGATTATAATTCAATCCGAGTAACACAACAGTGGCACCTCAATATTGGATGCATGGCTCTGATATTCCGTTCTAAAGTGGGCTTTCAACCCAGATTATCTGAGGTTTTGAGTTCTGCCTCTCGAACGAGCAACCCCTTCAGCGAGTGTTCAACAAGCAAACATATTTTCCATTTGTGGCCAAGCCAAACCGTTTTCAGCTTACCTTGGGAACACATTTTACTGCAAGAAAGTTTTGGTTGGTAATTCTAAAAATTTAGTTTTATATAGTCTAATGACTTTTGTCTAATATTCTGTTTAACGTTTGTAAAAGTCATTCTTAAACTACCTGTAGTAGTAATGTACCATTGGAAAAATAATTGACTAGTTAATGTCTGATACAATAATACAAGTTTAGCCTTATGAAATAAAACGGGCTTACCTTAATCTATAAACAAGGCGATTTTGTAAAGCAGATCTATGGAATTGCATCTGTTGAGAATATAAATGAATTTCCTATTTGAATGGCAAATTATTCCAGTATACTATAGCTATCTAATACACGTTATTTGATGTACCTATACGACGTTTGTGTTTAGTTAGAATCATGAAGCAATTTGTACAAATAAAATGATAATTCTTTGAATTACTAGAACGTCTTATTAAAGAAAAAATAATCAATATGTCTACACAGTTGTCAGATTGTAAGATATTAAAAATGACTGATGTAACAACACGCCTACATAATTGTCGTTTACTTATTAGGACATGGTTTGATTGAACATACCTACAACACTACTTTTATATTTTATCTTTGAATTCCGTCATTGATTCTGGACAAATAAGTTTTAGGTTTTCAATCATCGGAAACATCCTAAATGTCCAGCCGCCGCCGCTATAGTAACAAATAAAAGAAACAACAGAAAAGAAATTCCGAAACAAATTCAAGAAGAAGCTAAATTCTAGCTTTTGTACTAAAATATATATTAATAATAATAATTTATTAGGTACACCCCATCATCTGCGGCCTTCATTTTTAATTTCGGCACAAACGACTGTTTCGTTTATTAATTTATTAGTTTATTAATTGAAGAAAATTAAGGTGATAAAAAATTATTACAAAATACTTGAAAACTGTCCACTCTTTCCTTTTAGGACTCAGAATATTAAAAGCTGAATGAAATTTGAGAAAAGCAATGATGTGAGAATTAAGTTTTGTATTGATTTATTGCACAGAAATCCATCTTTTGGTTTCTTGTGCAGCTCTATTTGTATCCAACATTGATAAGGAAGGCACAGTATGGTACGATATTAGACATTTGAAGCTATTAGCTCTAGTTTATCTGCTACCCTTATTTTGATTTTCTTTACTGGTTTATTCCCAATTGTGTCAGTTAACCAACAGGGAGTACACCAATGTTACAAAGATCCCACTGCAATAATCTCGTGTTTCTCAAGGTCAACAAAAAAACATCAAGCCTTAAAACGTTTTCACAAAATGAGCTTAATCAACTATTTAAAACTTAGTTCTTTCAAAAGACAGCTGAGTTCCTAGCATCAACTTTAGAAGAAAATGTTTTTTTTTTTTATTGAAAAAGGATTAGACGTTTGTCTTCTATCTCACCTGATGGAAAGTGACGATGAAGACGAAGGTGTTACACGTCTATCCACGAGATACCTATTCACTCAACGTTTGAAAGAACTAAGACTATAGTTTTCTGGAAAAATAGATGCAGGCAGTTCATTCCACACCTTGGCACCAAAAAGGAACTATCAAAGCGTTTGGTTCGACTTCTTGGGATGTCTACCATGAAGGGATGGAAGGTCTGTCTGTGTCTAGTAGTCCGTCTGTTTGAGCTTCTCCAGGACTACTTTACATAGCACAAGGGAATAAATCTGATGAACAGCTTGCCTCTGTTTATGACCTTGAAGATCTTTCTGATAAGTGACTGGCAGCTCTTTATTGGCAGTAGGAAAAGAAGGCAAATACAATTACAAAAAGGCAATAAACATGCTTACATATCATACCATATTCCAATCACTCATGTTACAAGTAACAATAATAAACACCCAGACAAACACACCAACTGTATTGCCCCAAGTAACATATTTAAGATGAATGATGTTTTCAGCCGTTTTACAGAACATAAAGTATAACTGGATGATCTGCGTGGACTTGACAAAGGCAAACTTTTTGTTCGGTGGGCAAAGTTATTTTCCACGCTTTACCTATCTCTGGGACAATGGAGGCAAATCAAGTAACACAACACAAAAAAAATGTAGCCTAGGTAGTAGCCTAGGTAAATGTAGTCTTGTCAAAAGATGAATGGGCTCCCCAAGAACAAAATCATTCTCTGCATTTCCATAAAGCTTCTTCCTAAAAAGATCCTGGCTATAGTACTAAGGCTGAAACCTGAATAGCATGCTTATCAGATAAATGGTTGAATAAAAATCAACATTGTTTTATACCATATACATAGTTATGAAAATGTCAGAAATATTTTGTGACAAGATTAATGTCGGGTCTATTCAGATTACATGCGCTATACTTGTATAGTACAGAACAGTTTTCCTATGACCACATATCTAGATAGGTCTAAGATATGTCTAGATTTCAATGTGAAAAATTAAAAGCAGGCATTTTTTACTGGCTGTCAATTAATATATAAAACTTTTGAGGTTACTTAAAGAAAATTCCTCAGAAATTACAAGTATGACATCTGTGTAGACTTAGTAAAGGAATGTGAAAAATAAATGATTGATTTTAGCTACAATAACTCAGTTAGCTGTGTTTACTCTTCTATTTTATTTAATTAATAATAGATTTTGCCCATGTTTTCAATAACTCCCTCAGGTCATATGAAAAGTACCCTGAAGTCCAAAAGCGAAAATGTAACATACCAACTCCCACATTTATAATATAAGGCAAACAAGTGATTTCTAAACAACAAAAAGTGTTTAAAACATCAGGAAAACATTTTTAACAATTCCATGAATGTAAAAAAATTACAAAATCAGGTTTCAAGCTAAACAAATATTTAGTACAAGTAAAAGTTAAGTCACTTCTTCTAATTTTCACTTATATGCCGATGACTTACAAATATATCGCCATTTTTCACTATCCTAGGCAGAAAATGATATTCAGAGGCTTAATATAAATTTAAGCTGTGCAGACTTGGGCCAAATCACAACCTTTAATAATTGGTATTGGGAGACTTAGACGAATGTTGGAATTTAATGAGGTGCGAAGTGTTATCTCAAAAAATATGTGACTTGTAATGGATTGCAACATAGCATGGGCTTCATTATGCATTAGCAAATGCATGCACTATACTTTCCACTCCCTGTAAACACTTAATACTGTAATACTTCCAAACTTATAAATAGTGCTGGCACAGTCTTTGTTACTACCAATATAAGATTATGCAGATGTCTGCTTCTTTGATGCAACTGGGGAATTACTAAATAAGTTAGAATCACTACAGAATTTGGCCATTAGACTTATTTTTAGTCAGGAAATATGATCACATGTATGTGTGCATGCATTACCATAATCAGTTAAAGTGGATCATTACCATTGTGATGCAAGTTAAATTATTAAAATTATTATTATTATTCAATTTAGTGACCATGTATTTAACGAATAAATGAAATGAATTTCAATAAGTAAACAATAAATGAAACGAGTTTCAATATGTAAGTGTTTTGATAAGTTCCTTATATTATAACTCAATAACATCATAGAAGTACTTCTTTCAATAAGAAAGTTAAGTTACTTATGAAGTGCAACTTAATTTCTACAGAGTTTTAATTGACGTGTAACTCAATTAAAAATCAACGACAACTTGCCGTTCTAAAAATAAAAGGTAATAAAAAGGTTATTTATTTGTAGGTTATGTTATGTTTAATATTCCAAGAACAAAGTAACCTCTACAGCAATGTAAACAAAATAAAGATAACAAATGTGACGCCATTAATATTATATGAATACAACCCAAATATTATTAACATCATAGGCACTTGTTATAACAAAATAGTATTCACCAAAAGTTTTGACGAGAACACAGAAAGCTTACCTTAGCAATGTCAGCAACACGGTTCCAGGAAAATTCCAAATTCCTCAAACTCAGTAGTTTTCCTCTGCTAAAGACTAAGATTATTTAATCATAAATATTTCACAATAACTAATATAAACTAAACCTATAACACAAATAAACTTTTTCACGTTTTTGGTCAATGTTTGGATTAACAACAGCTAGGTACGACAAATTTCACTGCTAGCCGACCGACCGACAGACGGACGGACCGACGTTTTTGTTCTTTCTTTTCGCTCGTAAAAGCAGGCAGGGTCTAAGCCATACAGCCTCGGACAGACCGAGCTTTGTTGCATCCCAACTTTTTTTGTGTTGCCGTTGCATAAAAGTGTGATTTCTCAAATAAACGTTAAAACAATTCGCTATTAATAAGAAATGAGAATTTTAACTGTTCTCATTAGTTTTACTTGCGATAAGCAGTACAGTTTATCCAATTTATGCTTGATTCACTTTAACAAGGTAACTGAAGGTTTTGCTAGACTGGGTTCTGATCAGATACCTGAATCGTGTTCACAAGTAATTACAAATATTTTATTAAAAACACTGCTTTTCTGTTTAAGAATAGGTACAGTTTTAATTGTAAGCCTTTGCATGAAACAAAATGTGAGCATTATTGAAACATGCGTTGCGCACTAACCTTGTCATTGCTACACAGTGATAAAATGAGCAGTGGGCATACCGAAGTTTATAAAATATTAGTGTCGGTAACAGAATGTGGTGGCGCCACCAACGTATTGACAGAAATAGTAAGAAGCAAATACTAATACTAGCTGCAACACTGCTTTTTAAATACTCTTTTTAAGTCCAGTAAGGTTTAAAAAGGTCCGGTGATTAGGGCCATAAATAAACTTCCATTTCAAAAATATGGTGATATGATGATAAAAGATATGTCAAAGCATGTCCTAACCACTAGTATTTGAAAAGCAAAATACAAAATACCTATTTCAATTTGGTATATCAATACTTTTTTTTCAAGAAAAGCATTTTGTATTTCATGTAGAAATATTAAATTCTTATTTGATAAGTATGACAATATTAATAAATCAATGTGATATTGTTTTTTCTTATTGTGGCAATACTGAATTTTAGTGATGATATCAAAAAATATCCAACAGTAAAGAACTTCAACTTAAATTAAAATGCCTGCCCGTGCTGCTCTGCGACAGTAAAAAGATTTTTCTCACGTTGAGAAAAAAAGATAGCCGTTTAGCTTATGACTTAGTTTATGAAACATTTATAAACGACGCTGCATTGCACAAACTAATCAGTGATGCTAGGTACCAAACGAACGACTTCTTCACTACACCACTAGGAACCCGCTTTTTCAATTCGGCAACTTTGTTTCTTTCAATTAGATTGTCCGTCGTTTCTTAATTTTAAAATGAAGTTTTGGGTTTTTGAAAAGATAAAAAATTTTTACCAGAGAAGAGACATGCCTGGGTTTTGGAAGGGTTGAACTTGACAAGATTGGCTTCACCCCAATCGGAAACCCTACATAATGTCAAATCAACCCGTTCGATCATCGACTCTCTCTGAAATTGGATCTGGTTTGGACTCGCTCGCACATTGGACTCATATCTCTCTACAACAGTGCTGTCATCAGCGTAACCAATAATGCCTTCCGATAAAAGAAGGTCATTAATGTGCAGCAGGAATAATGTTGCAGAGAGAACAGATCCCTGAGGTACGCCGGCGTTGATCGCCATTAGGTCCGATGAGAAGCCATCGACGACAACTCGAATTGACCGTTCCCTCAGGAAATCAGAAATCCAGTCGCAGAGTCCAGATGGTATGCCATACGCAGGAAGCTTGATCAAGAGGGCTTCGTGCCATACCCGGTCAAAGGCCTTGGAGATATCTAAGGATACGGCTATTGCCTCTCCGTGCCCTTCCAAGGCCATGCTCCATAGATGCGTGACGTACACTAGAAGGTCTCCTGTTGAACGTCCTCCGCAGAAACCATATTGGTTGTCACTGAGGAGCTCATTGGTCTCTAGGTACGTCAGGAGACGATGGTTCAATACACGTTCCATAATTTTGCAAATTATGGAAGTGATTGCAATAGGTCTATAGTTGACTGGGTCGGCTCGACTGCCCTTTTTTGGTACGGGCTGTACGTTTGCAAACTTCCATGATTTTGAAACTTTTCCAGTCCTTAGAGAGAGTCGATATAGGCGTGTCAAAACAGGAGACAACTCGGCTGCACAGTGCTTTAGAACCACTGCAGGAATGCCATCCGGACCACTGGCTTTGTTCACGTCTAGATTTAGTAAGCATTTGAGTACCTCTTTCTGGTAAATTTGGACGGCTTCCATCTTGGGGCCGGGGGTAACGTGGGTGGGCTTTTACCTTTGGAATCTAGACGTGAACATTCCACGAAGAGATTTGCGAACAAGTCTGCCTTCTCTTTTGCGCTGTGGGCAAAAGACCCGTCAGGCCTTTGCAGTGGTGGCAGTGATGGGCGACAGAAGTTCATCTCAACCGACTTGGCAAGGGACCAGAAAGCTTTACTCCCCGTGGGATAGGATGCTAACTTGTCCCCGATACGGCCAATGTGATCGAAACGAGCGCTTCTGATCACCTTTTTGCAGGACTTGGCAGCAGCATTGTACGCCTGCTTCTTAGCTGGGAGATCCATAGCTTTGCTTCTGCGAGCGCTAGCCTAGGCTTGGTATGCTGCATGTTTACGTTTTTCAGCTAGGAGGCAATCAGCATTAAACCATGGGCGGGCTTTGGACTCCAGGGATACATCAGAGAACGGTATAAAGTATAAAATAAAATATGCTCCATACCTTGACATATCAGGCTGGAGACAGCATCAGCACAGCATGATGGATCATCGGAAGTAAAGCAAGCTTGCCGCCAAGGATAAGAGGCGAAAAAGTGACGCATCTCATACTAATCTGCTGACTTGTACCACCATACTTGCCTTTTGCCTTTTGGGCTGGTATCGGTTAGCAAGTATTGCGACACAGATTTCACCAGACAGTGGTCGGATGTCCCTAATGGCGGAGATATGGACACCGAGTATCTGTCTGGATCAGTTGTCAGCAGAAGGTCCAAGCAATACGCAATATGGTCAACAACGTCAGGAATGCGCGTAGGTTCTTGGACGAGCTGGGAGAGACCATGAGTTACTGCGAACCCATAGGTTTCTCTGCCAGCGTGGTCGGTGTCCTTGAACGGGTACAGCCACTCTCCATGGTGGGCATTAAAGTCCCAAAGGAACACCAACTGCGCAGAGGGATATCGTCGTTGGACCTTATCTGCAGTATCACTGAGATATTCAATAAGTCGAGTTGTCTCCTGAGCTCCCGTGTGTGATCGGTAAATACTGGCGTATACATTCGGTCCAGGCCAGTATCTACATAGACCCATAAAACAGAAAAATTCGGAACTTCCAAGTATCGGAGACGCCGACAACAGATCTCGTCTCTGACATACACGCACACGCCCGTATTGGGGTGAAATTTGGTCTCCAGGATATAGCCTGGCTAATGTAGGTATGCCAGATCCGAACGATCACCGATCTGCGTCTCTGTCAGAAACAATAATTGCGGCCTCTCTGTCTCAAGGTGGTGGTGGACATCGTGGAGATTTGAGTACACTCCTCGGATGTTAGAGAAGCGTTCTTTTAGAGAGAGGGAGTGCATTCGCTGTCGGCACTTATTTTTCTTTTGGGACTTTTCCATTATGTTGTTGGTAGGGTGAATAGGGGAGAGGAATAGAAGTTGAGTGAAGCGCAACGTTTGGAACCAAGCAACTCGATTGGTCAGACCCACTGGTGGGAGACTCACATGGAGACCGCGGGGACGCCCAAAACCCACCGGGGATTGCCATCGGGCCCTCTCCATCCGGTCGCCAACTGGCACGATGGAGCAACCCCGGGATTTTACACAGGCGGTGGGGCAGCCTTTCGCGAATGGCTAGAACGCTAGTTGGGCCCCCTATAACCGGTCGGCCAGCGGTGCACCGTTTCTTTGGATCTCGCTGCCCTCCAGAATGAGCCACCCGGTGCATCATAACCCTTCGAGTTCAAACGGCTCTCATACGTTGCGCAATTACTCGGACCTATTCTCCTCCAATGGCTGCTCAAGACATCATGCCGGAACGTGACTAGGTCACTTGGCGGCATGGCTTTGTCTTGAGGGTGGTTGCAAGCCGCGGTGGAAACCTACCACCTGCAAAATGGTTATCCCGCCATTAATCGGTCGCCAGAGCCTCGTCCGCTGTCCGGCAGGGTGCACCACGGACAGGTGAGGTGAGAGTTATGAAAATGGGTGAAACAATCTTTTGTTTTCTTACAGCATAAGTAAATGTTGCACTTAGAACATTTAATTATACTTAATAACTTACAAGACGGCATCATACATCGACCACGTGTTTCTGTTCTAATGATGTTATGATCACTTAGGTCAAGTCTAACTTCAAGAGGTGGCAAACTTTGGCAAGGTTTCCTTTTTCTCATTTTGGGTGGTGGTTGATCTTCCCCTAATGTACTGGTGCTTGGGAACCCTCTGGTGTAACAGAAGTATATTTTCAAAGAGTTTCGGCCAACCCTGATCGACAGTCTGCAAGGGTCATGATTTCTTTGTGGGTGCCTTTTCTTTCTGATACTTCTTTGGCTATACATCAATGGCAAAGGTGCATAATAATTGTCAAAAGAGACAATATGATTTCTTAGCCTGGGTACAACACTCAGCTGATTCATAACTGTTTGTCCCACAACTTCCAAGTTATGTTCGTTTCGACAATCCTTCATTAGCTTCTTTTCCAGAGTAGATTATGAATCGATAAGCAAAACCGCCCAAACTGCATAAAACGAACCATTTAAAACCCCATTTGTTGATGCACATCTGCTCATCTATAGACGGTCGCTGCTCGATTGTCTCGCTGGAAAACTTCTCACTCAAATGGTTAATTATGGGACGTAGCTTATGAAGTCTGTCATGCTGCGCGCGGCCTACTGGTAGATGGTCATCATTATTATGAAAGTACGGCACGTTTGGCATTTTTTCAAATTTATTCACAGGCATTGCCTCTTTGATGTGACTTAAGCCAAATTTATTAGACCAATATGACCTTGTGTTCGGATAATGGCGAACAGACATGAATATTAGATTACCAAAATATTTGCGAAGGTCACCCACTGTGGATAATTCAGGTCTGCCAGGTTGTTTCTGGACAGCGAAGCGAGTTGATTCCATGACAATGTTTTCCATAAACTGATTCGTGAAAAAATACGTAAAAAACTGGTAAGGAATTTGCAGTTCAAGTATATTTGAAGGAAAATCTTCAGACCCACTAAATTTGATATTAGTTTCATCAAATGCAAAAAACTGCTTTCTCCATAAGCAGTTCCTAAAATTTATAAGAGATTCCGTTGGCTGTACCTCCATTGGCTCCATTGGCTGTACCTCTAGCACCGGCTGTTCATCCTGAAACAATGGAGGGTCTGGAAACTCTTTGAAATTGACCTGCCCTGTTGGAACTACTTCACCCTCTTCTGATTCATGTTCTAAGACTTCTCGAGATGGGTAATAAGGAATGTCATCCCCATCTGACTCAAAATCATCTTCCGAAATACCTCCATTCTCCAACCTCATCAACGTAACTTCTATTTGCTGCGGTAAAAAGCAAAAAAAATGCGTTCAGCCATACCCAAAAGCAAATAAAATCAAAACCAAAACCGTTTTGAACAAACAATTTGAATGGCAGTTTTTAGGAATCAAACGCATGTATCGTTTTCGATACAAACATAAAATGTAATATTTACTGAAGTAAACTTATGAAAATCGTATATTTTCAAATAATTTGAAGTAAATGAAAGACTAACCATTCATTTTTTGATTTTTATTTGTAACAATTCCAATTATTTCTTTTTCACAGTGAAATAAAGAACATTATCTTGAAATAACGCGTACTTAATTGACGTTCTCAGCACAGATGATGAAATAACGTACAGAAATGACATAGACACTTGTCATTGACATTTTTTATTGAAGGCAGTGAGGCAAGAAATGTTTTATACATTCAGCCTAATAGTACTTAAAACAAAAACTGGTAAAAAACGATTAGAATGTGATGTATCGATATCGATACAGTATGCATTTAAGGGTTAAAACCATGAAATTGATTTTTCATACAAAAGAGACGGTATAATTTTTCATACAACGTTGTGACGGTTGTCTATTTCGACCTCTTTTTGTCAGTAAATTTTATTTTTTTGTCGTTCCCGACGTAATTTTAAACTACGAATTACGTAGTGTCGGAGAACGGCAATGTTTTGATTTGACAAGCCAGTCACGAAAAATTATCCATCATAACAACTAGAATCTATTTATTTATTATTGTTTCCGAGTTTATTATTCAAAATTACATGTTTATCAATTTTTTATTATCTACAATCAAAGTTCATGAAATCAATAATTTATTTTTACGTACACGAGTGTGCGTAGCCAAAATTTTTGGTAAGGATTCTCATTCATTAAAATTTTATTTTGTTGTTACTTTTTCTTTTCAGATCAAATTTAATTGTATTAATGTTTCTGTTTTATTTTGTGTGACTATTTTTTATTTCAATTTTGTTTATATTTTTTGTTTGTATTTACAGGCATTTTTGTATATTTTTAATTTTACTGCAAAATAAACATAGAAGAGAGCTTTGGTATTTCCTTTCTGGACCCTCAATTACCACTCCGCAAACAACGCGTTACATACTGGCGCCGACCATTCAAACGCAGTTTATGGAGAAGAGAGGAGGAACAATATCAACAGAGGAATAGCAACATTAAAAATAATTTTTTATAATTAGTATTGAGGTCAGGCATAAAACTTTATTTGTTACCATTTTCAACCATTAACATTCACTAGTTAGGTTATATATCTACTATAATATATCAAATTACTGCTAAATTATTCAGACATTTAAGTTTCTTTAGTTTCTTTCGTTATAATATCTTTGAAGAAATTTTCTGAAGGCACAACATTTATTCTATAACCCAGTAATTTCACTATTTAAATAACATTTTCTATTCATTTTCATCACTTGAAAATACGTATATTTTTAAGGCTCTTTTCTGCATAACGACTATTAACAAATTTATTTCACTTTAACATTTTTTTTTTTGGATTTTGCAATGAATTTTTCACAACTTAATAAACCTGAAATAATTTATGAATTAAAAATCAGAAATATAAATTTTTCTTCGACGCAATCTGTAGACGAACTACGATCATTATTATTAAATATTAATGTAGATTTTGAAACAGAAATTTTACAAAATAGCCCTGAAGAATTTTCAGAGGATATTAATGCCATTAAAAAAATTTAAAACTTGTTGAAGCTTGTATAAACTCTTATCCTATTAGGAAACAAAAAATTTCACCTTATTTAACTCATATAAGAACAAGATTAGGCCTTATTGACATTACATCAGATTTATCTTCAGAACAGTTAGATTTAATAAATTCATGTTGGAATGATTTAACTCAATTAGACTCACGTTTTAAAAATTTGGAAAAATCACCAACACATTCCACATATCATTCCGCAGAATCCACACAAAATATTAATTTACAACCCCTTTCTTTTTTCGAAGCATTAACTGATAAGGTCAGTAAAATTACAGAAAATCGAACTAACAATGATTTAAAAAGATTTATTTATAAAGGTGAAGGTTGTCCAAAGGATTTTATTCAAAAACTTGAAGAATTTTCACAAATAAAAAATATTTCTGAAAAATCTTTATTCTCACATATTTATGATATTTTATCTGGATCTGCTCTTGATTGGTTTAGAGCTAGAAAGTCGACTATTAATGACTGGTCATCTTTCCGATCGGCATTGTTGAATGATTTTGCAATTACCGATTACGATTATAAACTAAAAAAAGTAATCGATGCTCGTAAACAAAAACATAATGAGAGAATTATCATTTACTTTGCTACAATGGAATCTCTTTTTTCAAAACTCTTGGAACCAATGTCCGAAAAAGAAAAAATTAATACTCTTGTTAGAAATCTTAAACCTGAATTCACATTACGTCTTTCACCTACTGATTTACATACTGTAAATTCCCTCTTGGAATCATGCAAATTTACAGAAAGCATTCTCCAAGTTTCTAATAATACATCTTACTACTCTTCATCATCACCACCAGATCATTATCATTCTTTTCCTATTCCTTCTACATCGAATTCTAATAACAAATCGTATAATAATACTCTATTTTCACATAATCAACCATATATTCCTGAATTTCCTTTTAAAGCTTGTACATATAATTCCATAGCAGCTGTAGCTAATCCATTGCCTAATACTGTAGCTGCAATTAATAAAAATCAGAATTTTTATAAATTCACTTGCCCACGTTGTAGATCTAATACACATCTATTAAAAGACTTGTGTGTGTTTTCGTTGTGGAAAAAAAGACTTTATTACTAGTAAATGTCCTAATTGTAATAAGTCGATTCCAAAAAACTAAATTACGAGGAGTGTATAAATAAAAATAATAGTGTTAAATCATCAAATTTTGACAAAAAAGATTGGGATACATGGTTAAAAACTTTAACAATTTTTTTTAAATCTTATAATACTTGTGCTCTCCTCTTTAATAAAACATCAGATTTTGAACGTCCTTATTTACATATAAAAGTAAACGATTTAACTTTAAATGGTCTTTTAGATAGTGGTAGTGCTATCACTATATTGGGTAATAATTCTCATAAAATTTTATCACAACATGGTCTTTTTATGCAAAAAAGCTGTTTAATAAAAGGTAATGTTGCAAACGGACAAACTATTTCTTCTATCGGCATTATTACTCTTCCTACTTTTTATAACAATAAATTTGCGTTAATTACAGCTCATGTGATCCCAGAAATCACTGAATCACTTATTTTGGGTATTGATTTTTGGAAAACTTTTAATCTTGCTCCGGATATTCTTAGTAATATCACATTACAACCTTCAAATTTAAACTCATCTTTTCTCATTAATACAGATTCTAACTTTCATTTACATGAATACCATTCTTTAACAGATACACAAAAAATTATTGCAGATGCAATTATGGAAAAGTTTAGGTTGATTTCAACTGAATGTAAACCTTTAGGTCGTACTCATTTAGTCGAACATTTCATCGACACTGGAGACCATCCACCTATTCGTCAACGCTGTTACAGACTTTCTCCTGAGAAACAAAAAGCTCTTTGTAAAGAAGTTGATGATATGTTACAATTAGATGTCATTGAACCCAGTGACAGCCCATGGCTGAACCCAGTTATTATTACACCTAAAAAAGATGGTACTTGGCGATTTTGTATTGATAGTCGTAAATTAAACGATATCACAAAAAAAGATGCTTACAAACTTCCTTTCATTTCTGATATATTAGATAACCTTAAAGATGCTAAATTTATATCATCTTTTGACATTGCTAAAGCGTTTTGGAATATTCCCTTAAAAAAAGAGGATAAACTCAAAACTGCATTCCATGTTCCAGGCCGAGGAATGTTTCAATTTAAAGTTATGCCATTTGGTTTAACTAATGCACCTGCTACCCAACAAAGATTCATTGAAAATCTACTAAATGACCTTACAAATGATAATAATGTTTTCTATTTTATCGACGATATAGTCTGTATCTCTCAAACCTTTGAACAACATGTCGATATACTTACTAAAATTCTTAAAAAACTTTCAGATGCCAATCTCACAGTCAATTTTCCAAAATGTTCATTTTTCCGGAAAGAATTAAAGTACTTAGGCTATGTAGTTAATGAAAATGGTTTAAAAACGGATCCTAAAAAAGTTCAAGCTATTCTTGATATACAAACTCCAAAATCTGCTAAGGAGGTCAAACGTTTTTTGGGTACTGCCAGCTGGTACAGACGTTTTGTACCTAATTTAAGCACTCTTGCAGCACCGTTAACTAAATTAACTTCTACAAGCAAAAAATCACCTCCATTTAAGTGGTCTGATGAAGCTGAAATTGCTTTCAAGGCTATTAAGCAAGCTTTAATTAGTACACCAGTTCTGGCATGTCCAGATTTCTCTAAACCATTTGCTGTTCATTGTGATGCCTCTTCCTATGGCATTGGCGCAATGTTAACTCAGGAAGTCGATAATATTGATAAACCTATTGCTTATATGAGTAAATCACTTACAGGCGCTCAAAAGAATTATTCAGTCACTGAACGTGAACTTTTAAGTGTTATTACGGCACTAGAGCATTGGCGTTGTTATTTAGATAATGGATTACAATTTACAATTTATACTGATCACGCAGCCCTTCAGTGGTTTATGCATTTAAATAATCCTACTGGCAGATTAGCTCGATGGAGTATTCGTTTATCTATGTTTAATTTCGTAATTAAACACAAAAAAGGCTCAGATCATGTCGTACCAGATACTTTATCACGTATAAAACCAATTGATTTAATTAATTTTTCTACTTCTCAAACTAAAGACACTTGGTATTTAGCAATTTATAATAAATGTTTATCATTTCCTTCTAGTACTCCGGATTACATGATTCATAATAATAAATTGTTTAGATTTTGTAGATCTAACACATTATTTAACTCTGAATTTAATTGGAAACAAGTAATACCATTAGAATTTAGGGAATCTGTTATTACACAAAATCATTCTACTCCCCAAACGGCACATTTTGGTACTTTTAAAACATACCATAGAATTAAAAATCTCTATTTTTGGCCTGGCATGTATAAAGACGTAGCCATGTTTATTGCTAAGTGCGAGACTTGTTTAGCTACCAAGCACCAAAATCAAAACTTAATTGGTTTAATGGGCAAACCCAAACATTGTTCACGCCCTTTCCAATGTTTATCCATAGATTTGATAGGTCCACTTCCTACTTCACGTAAGCAGAATAGATTTCTATTTGTAGTTACTTGTTGTTTTTCCAAATATTGTTTGTTATTTCCAATAAAACATGCAACCGCTTCTATTATACGCCATATATTGGACAATTTAGTTTTTTATGGTTTATGGAGTTCCAGAAACTATTATATTAGATAATGGTCCTCAAATGATAAGTACAGAATTATCTGAATTATTTAAATTTTACAACATACCAAAAATACATTACACCCCACGTTACTGTCCACAGGTTAACACCGTTGAGCGTTACAATAAAACTATTGTAACGGCGATTGCAGCTTTTATAGATAAAGATCACAGAACTTGGGATACCTATATAAACAAAATACAGTTTGCTATTAATACTGCGGTTAATGAAACCACAAAATTCACTCCATCATTTTTAGTATTTGGTAGAGAAGCTGTTACATGTGGATCTATCTACAAAAATAAAGATTCCAGAGATGAACTAATTTTCAGTCCTAGGGATGTATATGCTGAAAACATAGGACAATTAATACCTATCTTTTCCGAAGTACAGAAACGGTTATTTAATGCACATCAATATAATGCAACTTATTATAACAAACATCATCAGAATTTAGAATTTAATAACGGTGATATTGTTTGGAGGCGAAACCATGTAATAAGTTCCTCTAAAAAACATTTTTGTGCTAAGTTTGCACCCAAATTTATTAAATGTAAAGTTTCAAATAAAGTTTCACCATTAATTTACGATTTAGTGGATATGAATAATAACCCATTAGGTCGTTGGCATATCAGAGACATTAAACCTCTACCGCGTTTAACTTCTTCTTTAAGTGACTAGATTGGTTGTTACCAATTACTTTATATGAATTCATATATAATTATTGCTAATTATCTCACGGCGAGCATAAGCCGATTCTTTTTGTCTTATTTTTTTTTTCTATGCACCTCATTATCGTTTGGCTATACCATTAACATTGACGTTGGTCAAAACTTATAATTAATTATCATCATCGTAGTATTAGGTTAACTTATTGTGTAATTTATTTAATATTTGCAATTCTAGGAGTGTAAACTCTTATTTTCAATATCTGTATTATACTTTGTAGTATAATTTGTTAAATGTTATCAATTTTTTTTCTCAATTTTTTTTCAAGCGGTTTGCAACTTGTAAAATTAAGCCTTCTGCACGAGCGTTTATTAAGGTAACTCGTTAAACTAAACCATACCTATGTGTATTATTTATACGCTTGAATCACTTTCCCGTGAGAATTATTTTCATATGTTTATTACATAAGTATTTTAATTACTTCACAAAAGACCCTTGGATTTTATTTAAAAGTCAATGTTTCACGACTGGCTATGATTTTCTTTTCTTTCCGGCATATTTATTTCAGTCTTTAACTGAAACTTGTTTATAGTAATCACCGTGCGGGAGTTAGCGACACGTTAAAGAAGCCATAAGCTATTAATATTTTCAGCGGATGGCAACTATTAAAGCCTTTTGCCGTTGCGTCCAACTCTGTTGAGTTGACTTATTTAGGATACGATTCCTCATAAGCAACTCTAACTGCATGATGTTTTATTTCCAGTAGTTGGAATAAGACTAGTATGAAAGAGAATGTATGTTGTAATTATAATGTACGTTGATGGAGTTGAACGATGTATATTAACATTGTATATTCCAGGAACATGTTTAAAATTTTATCATTCATGAACCATGTAATTTAAGATAATTATTTAGGATTTTTTTTTCTCTCTCTCGTCTGTTTTGTTTTCTTTTTCTATTAAATAACTTGTTGATATGCAATATATCAGTATTATTTTTTTTTTCATATATAAAGGATGTTTTTTCAGAAAAATTCTTCTATAGGATGTTAATATTAATTTTCATTTTGCTTTTAATTATTATTTTTTTTTTGATCGTTCTTTCATTTGGCAGATTAAATATTAAAATTCGATATGTATATGCGGTTTATTTTGATTTGGTTTGAATATTTTTTTTTAAACACTATACTGAAAAAATCTTTCAGATTTTTTTTCCCGGCCCCCGCGGTATTGTGACGGTTGTCTATTTCGACCTCTTTTTGTCAGTAAATTTTATTTTTTTGTCGTTCCCGACGTAATTTTAAACTACGAATTACGTAGTGTCGGAGAACGGCAATGTTTTGATTTGACAAGCCAGTCACGAAAAATTATCCATCATAACAACTAGAATCTATTTATTTATTATTGTTTCCGAGTTTATTATTCAAAATTACATGTTTATCAATTTTTTATTATCTACAATCAAAGTTTTCATGAAATCAATAATTTATTTTTACGTACACGAGTGTGCGTAGCCAAAATTTTTGGTAAGGATTCTCATTCATTAAAATTTTATTTTGTTGTTACTTTTTCTTTTCAGATCAAATTTAATTGTATTAATGTTTCTGTTTTATTTTGTGTGACTATTTTTTATTTCAATTTTGTTTATATTTTTTGTTTGTATTTACAGGCATTTTTGTATATTTTTAATTTTACTGCAAAATAAACATAGAAGAGAGCTTTGGTATTTCCTTTCTGGACCCTCAATTACCACTCCGCAAACAACGCGTTACAACGTCTTCACTAAAATCCAGCCGCTGAAGAGTGAATGAAAATCGAAAGATTATACAAAGCAAAAGTTAAACGAATTGAAAAAAATTCTAGAGATAGCCAATTATTTACAATCAATTTTAAAAAAATGGCTTTTATTCGGCTGTTCATGTCTCTAAATCATATCTATAGCAACACTAACATTTTCTTTTTTTTATAGGAGTACGTTGCTTTATTTTCTTTGGGTCTTATTACTTAATTGTCTTACACAATTGATGATGTTTCTAAGAAAAGAATAACTGAAGTTAATCTTATCGTTTTGATGTTAACTTCAGAACTAGTGAGTCACACACACATAACACGTAGACACGATTCATATTGCAGTGTTTAAGCACTCTCAGAGCTTTTCATTTTAACGGAACTCTAGAACGCACCTGTCAACGTCACGTTGATAGTAAATAACGTCGTCCCTCGTCCCAGCGAGGTGATATTTGGAAACTGGGGAAAGATTCTTCTGTTTTTGAAATAGGTGGCTGGAAGTAGTTTTACAATTAAAGGCATTTTAAAATAAAGATTTGTGTAAGTCTTACCACTAATATTTTGTTTCAGGTATTTGAATGTAAGTATTACACACAATATGTTTATTATTATGTATTTTATTACTTTTATTAATTTTCAATTAGTTGTATTGTTTCTGTTTTAAACCTAAAAATGACACTGCCTTTGGTCCTGATTGTTAAATTTTTCTCTTGTTGCAGATACACTACCTATAATGGCTTTCTGTCTTCATTGCAACATTGTACTTCATGTTCAATTTCAACATTGGCAGCTTGGGCATCCATTGTATGCGTGTGGTGTGGATTATCCCTGTCCCAAAGGAGAGGTACACAGTCAAGCCCTTTGCCTGTGTGTTAAGTGGAAAGGGATTATATTGCAAATATAGTTCATCCTCGTCAGGTAAATAAGAGATTTTAACTCAACCACTAACTGGTGATTAATCTAGAGTGAACAATGTTAATATTTAAAAAATGTATCCTAAACCTAACTGGCTGAATGTGGCCAATAGACATCTACACCACCAAAGGATTCAGTGATGCTTTGCCACCTCTACGATGGATAGTTAATTGGTCATAAAAGAGCTTTAATCAGTAAATAATATGACATTGTGATTATTTCTTGTTTTATAACTTTTCAGATTCTTTCTCATGATGCACAAGTGTGCAATGCATGCTGACAAAGAGCAAATAATGCTCTAAGGCATGATTTAGAAAATGCTGAAGTCATTAATGTTCAACCTGAACCATATGAATCAGAGCAAGAACATGATATGGAGTCAATACATCTTTGAACCTAATTGAGGTCCCCAAACACCTCCACTCACTGTTTTTTGCCAGATTGAATTAATACACACCAGGTACCAATGTACCAGGTAATCATTACATCAGGTACCACGGATTAAAAAAAAAAGACTTTTATCTCAATATAAATTGTATATTACTTCAAGAGCTGCAGTATGTGAGGAATACATGGTTATTTATGATTGGGATATCATAAACAACTATGAGTTTATGCATTAATTTGAATCCTCTTACATAGAAGAGATGCTTAATCTTATGAATGAGGGCTCAGGATCAATACTTGATTTTGAAAATATTGAAAGCTTGGACAAAAAGGTGTGCCAGTATTGGACCGGATTAACAATCCTTAATTTAATGGCAATTTTGGATATAAAATCCAATTGACTTTCTGACAAGGAATGCAGTCCTTAAAACTACATATATCACCGGGAATGCCACCATTTCCCGGCACCAATATTAAAGTAATGGTATCCATATTATTCCTTTATGATTAGGATATTTGGTACTTATGATGTATCCACCAAAGACTTCAAATTCACTCGTTCTTTTCTTTACTTGTTTAATACACTCGTAAGAAGTGTGTTGGAATACGGTAGTCCTATATGGTGTCCGCACTACAACGTTTTACATTGAAAATATAGAGAGTTCAGAGAAAGTGCCTAAGGATCTTATGTTATCATCAAAACTTGGGACGCAGCACGCCCAACTATGATGCTCGTTTGATTAAATTTAACGTACAGAAGCTGGAAGCACGTAGACAATATTTTGATCTCCTCTGTTTTTATAAAATAGTTCACTCCTTATTAGACATACCTAATTTACTTTCGCAAATAAACTTTAACATTCGTTATAGTGCTTGTAGATCCAATCAAACAGCACTTTTTGCTTTGCAAGTATTTAAAAACAATACCTCCTTTTACAATCCCTTGGTGGGGATGGCTCGTCTGTGCAAAAAAATCGCCAAGAATAACCCGGCATTCGACATTCTATTACCGAAACAAGTTCTGTTTGTTAGGACTCTTAAAAATATCATTTATCAGAATAATATGGCCTTGATTTAATGGAATTTTACGTTTATTTCACCATTTTTTAGTTTGTAAGCATGTTGTGTATGGTCAAAATTAAAATGAAGGCTAAGGTACTTTTAAAATTAGTATACGATTTTGTCTATATCAGTTTCACTTGATTTTTTTATGTACACATTCTTGTGGAATGCGACCTACACTTAAGTATGTTTAAAGTTTTGTCTTAATTAATTTTATTACAGTTGTATTCCGTTGTGTGTAGTAATAAACATATAAATAAACATGAAAAATGCCCTGCCAGCTCTGAGTAGAGATGGGTAGGTCCGGTTGGATGTAAATCCTCGGACACGCATCACACGCGTTAGAGATGGATGCGTGTCCAATGGCCAATTGGATACGGTTCCTCGGATTGGTGACACGGCGCTTTGGATTGGCAGACTGGACTGGTCCGCGCGATCCGAATCCGATTGACGGGCGGCGTATTGGTTTTTGTAATTTTTTCAAATCGTTCAAAGACATGTTGTTTTTATAGTTTTGTTAATTTCTTTTGATGAGACAGTGTTACTATTTTTTTTTCTCTATTTATACCAAAAGGGGTATTTTTGTTTATAACTGACAGTTAGATTTTATTATATTTGTAATTGCTTATTTAAAACATTAGACTGATTGATTATAATTTTTTTTGTACATTGTATTTAAGTAAAAGTTGTATAATTTTTCCATCCATACATTCAAGCAATCAAATCGCTCAAATCCTTTTTAAAAATTAACTGCTCGCACACCTACGTCTGCGTCCAGTACACCTTCCTACTGAATCATGTTTTGTGCCTCTCCGTCCTACAACGGGACATTTTCCCAAAAAGTGTACACTAAATAAAATTGATGTAAAATTTTCAAGTTATGATAGATGCAACTTTTAAGAATTATTTGTATTTTCCATATATTAAAGCATCTGAAAACATTTATATTCGTAATATTTATTATCTATTTATAAAATAGTACTATTTAAATGCATGAAGGTAACAAAATAACTCCATTCCGTGACGAACATTAAAGGTCTTATTTATAAAATAAAACAAAACATG
This sequence comes from Marasmarcha lunaedactyla, assembly GCA_923062675.1. NCBI lineage: Eukaryota > Metazoa > Arthropoda > Insecta > Lepidoptera > Pterophoridae > Marasmarcha > Marasmarcha lunaedactyla. The sequence continues at coordinate 21,782,801 of OV281341.1, forward strand.
ACTGGTTTTAAGTAGTGTATATTAAGTTAATCCTAAATACAAACAGTAATTAAAAATAGCAAACGTCCAATAAATTGTAATTAGCAGTCAAAAAAACATTTTTAATATCCTTTACGTTACTCCTTGGATAAAACAATAATATTTTTTTTGGTTTAAACAATACTGGAATATGGTAGGAACTTTTCACGTATTAAAACTATCAAGGAACATTATACTTAAATTAAATCGAATGAAATAACATGATGATAATCTTTTAAAATTAAAACAATAATCAAAACAATAAACTTAAAATATAGGACAGCCACGGAATAGACTGTCTCAGTAACGGAATATAACTCTTAAGGATATTACACATATGACAAGAATAATAAGATCAACAATAAATAATCATAGCAAATGTTTCGGGCGCAATGTCTAAACAAAATTATAACTGTTACTAATATTCAATAATTATTAATAATCTTCTCCGAAGCATCTGCGACACACGTAATCAAAATATTTGTTGCCTTCGCTACACACTGTACAAAAAAAGTTTTTACATGCCATACATTTAACTACGTCAGTTGAAGTAAATCTAATTTTTTTTTTGCACGTAAAACACTGGTAACCACGGCTAACTACAGTCCTAATTGAAGGGTTATTATTGCGAGTGTTTTCTTTATTTTCATAAGGTATAGTATTTTTAATTTTAATTTTATTATGGATACCAGAACCTTGCCGCTTATTCGAATAATTTAAACTGTCGTTAAGCTTGCTAGTGGTAATCTTATCAGAGTTGTCTAACATTAAATTGGTAGGATATTTTTTTATTTCTTGTTTTATAGGCTCAACTCTCTCATTTTTTGTACCATTATCCTCTGAACATTTATTTTCTTTACTCACAACAGGTAGGTGAGATTGTAAAGAGTGGTTCCTTTCATCAATATCTTCACAGCACAGTACTGTATTATTTAAATTGGAACCTTGCGTAGAATTATTATTGTCATTTAAAATTAAAATTGGTAGGTTTGATACTAAATCCGTATCCAATAGGGTTTCAAAATCGTTAAGCTCTTCTAAGTTGTAGCAGGTTTTCAATAAATCTGATTCAACCGGGTTTAATGACAAATCGATTAAGTCAGTGTTATCTAAAACTTCAGAGACAAGGTTTGGCATGATGCTCGTCGTCGATGGTATTAAAATAGTATTACTTGAGAGTAGTGTCGTTGGTGAGAAAGTGTTTTTTTATGGCAAAACATTCACAAATATGCTCCCTATCAATTCGGCAAAAACAACTTAACACCCTGTGTTGAATCTGTAGCGAGCCAGGTACGACTACTATTTGATGCACTTGCATTGTGCCTGGCACAGCCTTTTGATGGATAGGAAGTTGGTTTTGGACGGATTTGATTTCAGACTCACTAATGTAAAAGAACTGTATTCTTTTAGATGCAGACTTAAGTATCTCAAAAGCTTCTCTACCGTTAGTTATATCTCGTCCAAAAGATACCTGTTTGTCCAGAGTTCTCTTTACAGATCCTCCTATACCGTCCGCAACACCTTTGCCGTGTCCGCTCTCAGAAAAATTCCATGTTGTTGCATCAAAACCAAGTTCTGTCGTAAAATAATTTAACAAAAAGAAGTTTTTCTTCTGCCTGTATTGAGAGCTGGGTCCATCTGAGAAGAAATGTAGGCGTTTCACCACAGGGTTTTTTTCTTTTAATACATTAATGACAGGCAAGAGATGCGCCCAAATAGCACTTGGTTCGTGATTATTGCTATCTGAAATAGAGCAAAATGACTGTGAACCAGCGACTGTGTACTTCATTCCACAGTGCAAAGTTATTTGGCTTTTACTTGCCCCGAAGTGCGTGGCCTGCACCTCCTCAAATAATTTGCACTCATAGTTTTCACTAAAGTCTACTAATAATAAACCTTCATCTGCAGACAAGTTTGCAATTTTTTCTCTATATTTTAGTTGCTGATGTTTATTGTTGTAAACGTGTATCATAAAAGCGGGCATATTTTTTTCAAAACTTTACTTCTGTTATCATTCCCTGTTTTCGATTTTTTACCATCTTTTTAGTCTTCATTTGTTTAAGTGTACCATTTTCGATTTTTTCATATGTATGGTCTATCCTCTCGCATTGTCCCCAGTTCACGCATTTATATAAAGCTTCTCCTGCTAATGTATATAACAATTTTGATTCCTTACAATTGACACATTTCCCATACATACAATCAAATGAATTTGAATTACAGGTCAGTTTTGAAATTACGTCTGTGAGGAACTTAATATCTGATGGGAAAACTTTGTTTCTCAGCAAAGTTGAAAACAGCATCTCCATGTTGCTGTGTTTTATGCATAAACAGGTGTCTCGTGTATGAATATTAGGTGACAATATAAATGCTGGCTTGTGTCTAAAAAAAGTAGTAAAACCGAATTTCCCTCCCTCATTTCTGTAAATTTGGTATAAATTAAATAATGTGTCGGTGAGATAGCGAATTTGATGTTTCTTTTTATGGACCGTTTTGCACTCTTTTTTCCCACTAGTACTACGACTTATATCATCTCTCATGTAAAATAATTTTAACTCTTCTGTAATCTTTGTAGTTTTGCGTTTTGTTAGGCGTTTTATCCGCATGCGACCCTTTAAACCCAACATACTGGCAACATACGTTTTACATTTATTTATCTTTACAACATTAGTATTAATAACACTCTTAAGAGTACGTTTTTCTTTTTGGTTCTTAGATTTATAAGCTTCTCGTAGAGCAAATTCCATTACTTCTTCCCTTGCTTTCATTTTATCAATGTTATTTTGTAAATAATCTATATTTCTTGAAGTTTGTTTCTTTAAACGATAACATCTCTTTCTTAGGTTGTTATTATTTTTTTGAAGTATTGTATTCTTATTAAGAACAGTTTCGACCATACGTCGCAATTTCCTGATAGTTAGTATATGATTTTTGTTGTAACATTTATTTATATTAGTGGGTGCTTTTGTCGAAGAGGTGGGTATCTCTTGTTCGTTGTCAGTCAATGTAATTTCGTTTCCAGTCTGTTTATCTGTACTTTGAGATGTTTTCTTTATATTTTTCTCTTTCTGTCTTCTTTTATGTTCTCTCCATTTTTTTCTTTGGTCTAATTTTTCATTTTCTGATAGTTCTCCAATTTTTTTATTCTTTAACTTAATCCTATTTAAATCCTTTTATTTATACTCTTCATATCTAGTCGGGTCTTTTTTCAGTTTCTCAGCCGGTGTAAGTGGCATCTTAAAATAAGAAATTGTCTATTAGAAGATAAATTTAGTACCTATCTGTATTAATTTGTAATAAACATAGCAGAATTGTTAGAATAGTCTGCTGGTCTTTGACGTTTAATAAGAATTGTTTGTTTTATAATGTAACACAGAAACATTGTACAATTCTGTTCCATAAAAAAGCTAAATCAATGCAATACTTATCTAAGTAACGAAACGAAGAATTTAAGCAATTTTTTTTGCGAATTTATTATTACGGTATGTATGACAGTTACAATTTTTTTTTCAGGAAATGAACCTAGAACGTAATAATAACGAAACGAAACCAGGAAAGTAATAATAATAATAACAACAATTACATGTAGTGTGTATTCTGCTTTAGGATTCCATTCCGAAAATTTTTAATTCCACATCTACGTTACCAGTGTTTTGGTATCGGAATGGAAGTAACGGAAGCCTACCTTGTTTTAAACTTAATTCAATAACTCTATAACAGCTAAATTTATCAAGGAGTAAACTTAAGAATTGAATTCACAGCAAGTTAAAGAATTATTAGTACAATTTGCAAAATAACACAATTAAAACTTACCGTGGTATTGGTTTCGGTTGGTGGAAGATAAAAATTGAACCGTCGGCACTGCCACGTTTGGTCTTGTCTCTCGTCGGCGCAAAATGACGGATAATAGTGGAATGTCAGTTTTAAAAAGTAAAAGTAATGTTGCCAAACCTAATAAAAAAGTCTTTTAGTAGAAATTCTATCGACAAGTATTATTAAAAAGTGGTTTCAGAATGGAATTTTCCACTGTTACCAATTTGTGCCTCTGTGTAATTTTATTGATTTAATTTTATATAATAATATTAAATGAATTCAATAAATTTAAAACAAATTTAAAAATACTATTGTTTCTGGTAAATCAACTCGGAGGTATATTACTTTTAACGAAAGCCAAAATTTCACTACATTTACTTTGTCGAATTGACATAGGACAAAGCAAAAATTACTACCATATAGGTTTAAAATTGAAAAAAAAAGTCTTTTCGATGTAAAAAACTGGTCAAATTATATAAAATCAGAGAGAATATGAACAAGAGATTATGTATTATGTATTATTTTTACAAAATATCAAAAAATATATGTAACAAAACTATGACAAAGTTATAGGACAGCCCAAAAACGCTGTGTACACTTTTTGGGAAAATGACCCCACCCGAGTTACGATGACCGCCAACCGGATACATATGGGTCCGTCGGACACGGGATCTGGATCTTCCTACTGAATCATGTTCTGTGCCTTTCCGTCCTACAACCCGAATTACAATGACCGCCAACCGGATCCATATGGGTCCGTTGGACACGGGATCTGGATGTACATCACCTGAGCTGGATGCACATCCGGATTCCACTCCCAATTTACGGCGGACCTACCCATCTCTAGCTCTGAGTAGGCATGACATTGACAGTTAGTTTCGACACATGTTGAAAATTTAAATACGTTCATTTCATGCTGAGATTATTTTCATTTTATAATGGATTTAACACCACATTAAAAATAAAAAAATTGGCAATCTTTAGAATTCATATTGACGCATGAAATGATTATGTTTTATGAGCTTTATCGATTACAACTCTCACTAAGTCAGCTGGTTATTAAGAAGGTTTTATACCATCTCTTTTGGCGACATTTGAAAGCTGTCAGTGTCACATTACAGTGCAGTCAGACAACATTTTCCATTCAACATTTTGTTTACTCTTCAACGTGACATTCGCAGAATTATCAACAGATAGAAGCCATTCAATCAACAATCAATCAATCAATCTAGAGATTCATGCAGTGTAAATGTCAATCAATGAACGTCAAAACAAAGTAGTGCGCGTGCTAGCAGTGGTGTACAGTCATGGGCAAAATGTATCACTGAAAAGAAAAGATTGATATGCATCTTTCGATCACTGTGATATGTATCACTCTTTTATATCTTTATCACAAATGTATCAGTTGCTCATGCCCGCGCGTCACTCTCGCTACTCAGTAGGTTTGCTCAGCTCAACTCGATCAAATATATCAATGAGAGATATAAAAGATATGATGAAATGAAAGATTACTGATTGATTTGGTTTAATCGGCAGCTGTTTCTTAGTGATGGCGCCATTTTGCGGTATCGAAACGAAACTATTTATCGGTACCCAATAACGGGTTCTGAAACTGTATTTTCAAACTATTTGTTGCGAGTTTTCTTTTCCTAGCATTGTGCGAGCGAGATAATCATACGACGCGTGCGTGAGCGAGTGAGTTGTAAAGATACAGTGATACATTTGGATATGAACGGATATAAAGAGTGAGTGATTCAAACGGAGTGATGCATATCTTTTTTATCTATCACTCCTGAGTTACCCATCGCTAGTGGTGTATGTTACGGGATTAATTCAAGAAACTGGTTGTAGGAAATAATTATGAGTATTTTCAAAGCGCCCGTCCTTTTCTATTTACTTTCCCTTATAATTCGCTGATTTTTACCCCGACTATAGACACAAGTTTGGCATTGCCAAGAACGATCCAAACGCCAATTACGCATTCTTGTGTGCTGTAGACAGAAAATATAGGGACTGGCTTCAGGTCTATATGGACGCCTCTAAACTCTCCTCTACGGGAGACGTAGGGTCAACCGTGTGGATTCCACGATTCTCGGTTCTGTTGTCCTTCAAGTCTCCTCCTCAATCTACGGTCTTCACAGGTGAGGCTATTGCGCTTTTGGAAGCAGTTAAGTATATAGATGAAAACAACATAAATAATTCCATTGTATTTACAGACTGTCTAAGCTGTCTTCAAACTTTAAAAGGCAACCCGTTTAAATTAGGCTCAAAATTCCCTATAATAAACAAAATTAGACATGTCCTATTCTGTTGCAGTTCCAGGGCTATAAATATTGTGTTAGCCTGGATTCCTAGTCACTCTGGTATCACAGGTAACGTTACAGCTGATGGCTTTGCGAAAGATTCCATCCAAATCGGTTCCGCAGATTACTACATGTGCTTCGCTCAGGATTTGTGTCTCCTAGCTAAATCCCACCTACAGGCCGTGTGGACTTCCGAATGGGAGGCGTCACGGAAAGTTAAAGGTAAGCACTACGGTGACATCCAACCTTTCATTCCCGATAGACCTTGGTTTTTTAAATTTAGAAACGTAGATAAAAGGACAACATCAGTTATCTCTAGACTTCGCTTAGGCCACTGCTGTTCCCCAATTTTCATTAATTGGAATTCGCTCTTCCCCGTTCTGTGACTGGTCAGGATTTAGGAACAGTGGACCATATATTTTTTAATTGCCCGCTCGTTCCGGTATCACTATTTGATTTCCTTCCCCCTAAGATTCAGCGCCCAACTAATATCAAAACTCTGCTGTCTACTTACAGCCCCAAGATTTTAATTATATTATGTAAATTCATTCATCGATTTAATATTAGCCTTAGCCTTGTTAGTAAGTATTTTGTTTAATATATATTATTATTATTACTTAATTTTTTTTTCTTTTCCTTTTGGTAAGTAGGTTTAGTTTAGTTTGAGCATGTATTATACCATATAAATAATTAATCATTCTTATTAGTTTAAGTTATTGTACTTGTGTTTTATTTTGTTTTAGCCTATAATATATCCCAATGCAAAACGGAATTTATTTTTTGGCAATTTTTATTTTATTTTTTGTACTTTGTCCCACCAATACGCGACACTGGCAGAAATAGCCCGCCACACCAATCGCGGGTGATTGCCATTTTTCAATTAACTAACGAACTAACTAACTAACATTTTCCATTCAACATTTTGTTTACTCTTCAACGTGACATTCGCAGAATTCTGCCCTTCTTATTGCAAACGCAGTACTTGCAAAATGGCGGTTTCGAGATAAACGCGGTAAACATATTTTTTGATATCTAAGCAGGAAGTCGTTGTTATATAACTTTTGAAATATGCCTCAAAATTAAGAAATAAAATTAGCTTTCCATACAATAATTTATAGGTCTATTCACCTGTCTTATTTCGATAAAATGCGCAGTACTGCATTTTCATTTACCATCTGGATTCAGTATCACTAAGACATAATGCAGTATTTGTGTTTATTACTGCAAAATCGGCTAGCACGTGTTCAATACTGCGTTCGTAGTAAGCAATTATGTCCTATTTTAGGCCTACCTAGTTAAATGTCGGTAAGTTTTACTTTACAAAATAAAACACTAAAGTACTTAAAAAAGTTATTTTATATTTCTTTAATTATCACAATTAATATGGCATTATTATAATCAATCAGTCTTCATAAATCTCCTTCAGGAACATTGTTTAAAACATTAATCTAAATACTTTTATTCATCACTCTTTTCTATTGTAAAAACATTAAAAAAATATAGACGGAATTCATCGTCAAAATTTAACAATATGTTCCAAAATATTAAATGAAAAATGCGAAGAAAAGCTTACAGTCTTATTTCAAATTTCAAAATTTCAAGATTCAGTGAAGATGGTGAGCAAAGGTGTTGTTTTTTTAAATTTTTAATTTATGACAAATAGATGTAATAATAATAATAATAAATCTCAAACCAGGGTCATACTTTTATAATTGCTGACAGTTTTCACTATCAAGTCGAGAATCAGCTTCAAAAAGCTTTAAAACTAAAAAGCACTCAAAACATTCTCATCCAAAATAGCTTCACTCAAATTTAGCGAACTCCAAAACACGGTCAGTCCATAATAACTCTTAATTAATAACATTGACACAAAAACTAAAAGTCCTTTTCAAACCAAATAAAATTGTCTAAAACAAAATAACAATTCCTCTTAAGTAAAAAAATTCTTCGAAAATAAAATTAAAATTCTTCTTAAACAAAATAAAAATCCTACGAAAACAAAATAACAATTCTTCCAACAAATAAAATAAAATAACACTAACATATTCTTCAATATATCTCTTCCGACAGCTCTCTATGCTCTACAAGATCCACCGACTCTTCATTTACGGGAAGATTTTCCCAAAATAACTGCCTCAACAGGTGCTTTCCTTGTTAGCTATCATTTTCAATGCCTGCTTCGACATTAGCTACTTTCCAAAAGCTTGGAAAGAAGTGACAGTCGTAGGCATTCCCAAGCCGGGTAAACCTCTGAATATCCCGGCTAAACACAGACCCATCAGCCTCCTCAAGGCTATGGCTAAACTTCTTGAAAGAGTCGTACTCTCTCGAATGTGGAACCATCTGTCTCCAACGGATGGCGATCCCCTCATCATTCCCATCAGTCCGGCTTTCGCGCTAAGCACTCTTGCCCTCAGCAAGTACATCGTATCCACGGCTTCTATCCGCGGCGTAATATAAAGTCGATAAAGTCTGGCACAGCGGCCTCGTTTATAAACTCTATAAGATAGGCTTACCGGATCGCATAGTCAGGATAATCGCGTCGTTTCTCAAAGATCGTACGTTTAGTTTTAGACACGAAGGCAAACTGGAGTCCCTGAGGGCTCAGTCCTCGCCCCTCTGTTATACACCGTGTACACAAACGACATTCCCACCCCGCCGAAAGGCGTTGAACTCGCCCTCTTTGCCGACGACACCGCCCTTTACACCAAAGGCAAATGTGTCCCGCACCTCATCATAAGACTCCAAAAGGCCGCTAACGCCCTCGATGTATGGTTTCAAAAACGGCGTATCGATGTGAACCCAGACAAGAGTACTTCGACTTCAAACACCGTCGCATCGCCGACAATCTCCACGTTCGAATGTTAGGTATTCCCATCCCCTGGTAGCACAATGCTAAAAACTTAGGCGTCACCCTAGACCAGACGCTTTCTTTCAAGCCACAGTCGATTGAGTAATGAAACTCGCCCGTCTTTACTTCGATCGCCTATATAGTATGTTTGGTAGACAAAGTAAATTGTCATTTAGAAATAAACGTACTTAATAAGACACTGCGTTAGACCCGTCATGACTTATGCGTCGCCAATCTTTGCCCACGCCCGACCCTCCCTCCTGCACAAACTGCAGGTGGTCCAAAATCTCTTCTGCCGCAGGGCCACAAACGCACCTTGGTACGTGCGTAACGCGGACCTGAACAAAGATCTTGAACTACCTAAAGTGCAACAGCACCTCAAAACACTCTCAGAAGCGTTCTTCAAACGCTCCGAATCCCACCCTAATCTTTTAGTTCGAGAGTCCGTTTCGTATACTACCCCTGTCATAGATTCGAAGTTCAAAGTCGCTAGACTGAGAAACGCGTACAAGAACGTAGCCACGCAACTGTCGCTAGATCTCGAAGCCCTTCACCGCAAATTCCAATTCTAATTTTTATTCGAATAAATTTAATTTCTCTTTGCAATTTTGAGCACCTTCAGTGCTATGAATTAACCTTCACAAAAAAAAAACCACGCAGCACTGTGTTATACTGCGTTTGGCTTTAGTTAGTATTCGTAAATAAAAGAATATGCTAGATGAAGTTGCAGTGATCGTATCAAGTACTGCACAATCTTTTAGCATGTGCTAAATACTGCAGATCCTACTAGTAAAAGTAATATTTTTGTGCAAGTGCTGCGTATTTCGTTAAATAAAAAACATGCTTATAGTAAAAAAAAATAATCGAAATAATTTTTATATTTATATATTGGAATCATAGATATCATTTTTGTAAAAAAGTGAAAATCGCAAAATTGTCGATGCAGGGCAGAATTATCAACAGATAGAAGCCATTCAATCAAAAATCAATCAATCAATCTAGAGATTCATGCAGTGTAAATGTCAATCAATGAACGTCAAAACAAAGTAGTGCGCGTGCTAGCAGTGGTGTAAGTTACGGGATTAATTCAAGAAACTGGTTGTAGGAAATAATTATGAGTATTTTCAGAAGGTTAATTAGAGATGCCGGAGGTATTTTCATTAGCTTGCACAATCGTGGAGCAGCCTTGAAACTCTGTCCTGCTCATATTCACAGTACTGCATCAAGGAGAGATTTAATGGAATTCTTTGATGACAAAAAGAATTGGAAAGAAACTAATATTAAAGTTGGAAGAGCATGGAGGCTCGACGAATTGAGAATCAAATCAAATACGGATCTCCACAAGTTGTGGTATGTTTTACTGAAAGAAAGAAATATGCTCTTCACTATGGAACACGAATGCAACGAAAAAATGGAATTGTTTCCAAATCCTGAAAGAATCGACAAAGTTAAGGAGTCCATGGATAACATTGAAACAGTTGTGCGTGAACGCAATAAAGCTTACTATCAACTTGAAACTGGTGAGACAGGTGAAAGACCTATTGTAGATGTAGTTAATCATTTTGGCCTGCCTGAAAAGTATGAAAAGAAGGAATACTTTATACCAAAATTTATGAACAAAAGATGGGTTCAACCATATTTGGAAAACGGTTTTATTAATAGTTTTGCTGTAAAAAAGTTTTATCGATTATATAAAGAAAAGCTTTTTAATGAGAAAAGAAAAGCCCACAACCGTGACTTCAATCATGTTCAACAGTTGATTAAAAGATTCCCTGATATTGATATGGAGAAACTGAAATTAGATTATCCTCATGTGGATATAGAAAAAGCCGTGAAAAGCAAAAAGGTTAGAGGACACTATTTACCAAAATATTGATTATTTCCAATACATTAAAATGTCATGTTGCTTTTAAGGTAGTATGTTTATGATAAGTAAATAAAACAAAATTAAGTAAAAAACCCTTTTATTTTCTAGAATGTTTTTATAGACCTAAAAGTCCTATTTTTTCAAATATCTTAAAATTATTAGGAAGCTGTCCACTATTTCTTAACTCATGCAACTTCAACATCAGTTGTTTTAACAGTTCATAAATTGTACGATATCTTTTGATGAAATTCTCTGTTATTGTAAAATTGCAGAATTCAGTTTCACTAACATCCGTATCACCTTTTTCTAACAATTTTTGATTTAAAATATCTAATGTTTCCTGAACATCTTGAACATTATGACTATCTAAATATGCTTCTAATGATAGATAAAATGTTAAAATTATATCATTTTGATCAGTTTTTTCATCAACATCTAAACAAGGATCAAACTTGGTTAGCATGTGCTCGTGTTCATAGGAATATGATAATGATTCATGAAATATCTTACACCTCTTAGACAAGTATTTTAGCACATTTTTAACTTTTCTAGGTTGTAACATATCTTTCTTAGGGACTAAAGTGATTGTGTTGTTATTTTCGGGGTAATATTTCCATGATTTCTTCTCAACATAACTTAAGAAATTTTTTAATATATTGTTTTCCTTAGTAGACAACATATTTTTTAAGTGAATGGTACCAAGCAGGTACTGCATATATGTTGGTTGTACTGCTTCAATAACCTTTATTATTGTTTGTTGAGGTAACTCTGCAAAAAAAGCAGTAGTATATGTAATTTATAGCCAACAATGTACAAATTAATGTGAACAGATGATTTTGAATGAATTTTTTTTCTTTCTATCTATCATAGTGATTTTTGGTAAATTTGAATTAAAATTTTGATTCCTTGTTCTCGATAATGAGTAACCTTCTTTATATGTAGTATAGTAGTACTGAAATTCATAAACTCTACTGAAATTAGTATTAGAATGGTTTAAATTCAGATTCCTAAGTGTGTAACATTTTTATGCTAAACTAATTTTTAATTACATGTTGCTATAATCATTTAAACTTCAGCATCCTTGATTAGTTGATGCAGACCCTGAAGAGACTAAAACAACAACATTACATAAACATGACTACGTCAGAATGCTGTGATATTTTAGTAAAACGGTTGATATAAATTAAGAAGATAATAACTTAAATTTGAATAGGTATATCTAATGATGTAAAAGAATTTAAGAAACAACACATTCTGACTTGCTCCATCGTCAGGGTAAGATGTAATATATCTAGTGAAAGAAAATAAATAAGTTATTAAAATTTATATTTCTATTACTTCCCCTACAAACACAGAACTTTAGTTTAAATAGAAGTGATTACTTAGGATAAACAATGATGTAAAGACCACAAACTCATTAATTTTTGAGTTGTGTAGTATTCAATGCAGTATTCAAAACAAAAAAGATTTAAAAATAGTAGTTACCTGTAATGATTTTGTAAAACTCATTAGAGAAAGCTGTGCAATATTTGCCAACATTTGGATAATCACTGCTTGAGTTGTTTTCACATATATAATAAGTTTGTACTATAGTGTTTAACCAGAGCTGTAACAAAAATTAAGCAGAACTGAAGTGGTTGGGTTCCTATAATAAATATCTTAAATGAGAAAACATGTATACAGAAATATTTTGATAATATTGCATGAGTTGGTGTTAGAATAAATACACAGGATATAACATGAACCAATATAATACGCATTTTCCTATGCTACTGTTATGGTAAAAAAAATTTTCTAACGCAAGCAGCTTCTGTAAGAATAGGTAACAATTAACTAGGTTTTTGATTTGGTGATTCCATAAAGAACTAAAAATTCTCTCAATTATGTTACTGAACTAGGTTAAAGAATGTAACTAAGAAGTCTTCAATACTTACTGTCATTATTCTAATAAACTCCTTTGGATACCCAAGGTGAATAAAATAAACAAATATCTTAAGAATTTGTCTGCAGTTATCATTAACAGTTCCAGTATAGAGGAGATTATCAGACCATAATATGAATGCCATTAAAGGCTTATGAGACCTCATTATATGAGTTCCTAAATTGTTAGCATATCTGTAATAAAAATATCCATACTTATTTTAAATTATTAAGTAATTTTGAAGATTAAAATCTTTTGCATGTGACCTACCTAGAATACCAAATTGCTAAATCAAATTGCAACAATTCAACAATGCTTTCTAAAATGGCCATGAGCCTTTTAATCCGTTCAGGTCTGTCTAGTGACTCAAAAATTTCAAATTTTTCTTTTTGCCAATGTATGCCTTTGACACTTTGTTTCATTTCTTCAGGTACATTTTCAAACTTATCAACTATTGCTTCATCTTTACTTTGCATACTTATTTCATACTCTAATCTGGCCATAATATATTTAACAACTCCTTTATTGCATTCAAATTCATTTCTGTTAGTGAATGCATTGTCTCTTGATTCTAAAGGAGATATTAGAAAATCTTTGTAACATGTTCGCAAACTTTTTGTGAGACACGGTGGGTGCAAAAGAAAGTTTTGTGATAAAATAAATTGGCATTTTTTGATAAGTTCATTGATATTGTAACTAGAAAACTCATCTTCATGAGCATTCTGAAAAAAAAAGTTGAGTTTTATTATCATGAAGTGCAATGAGTACAATAGTGTAACCAAACAGCTTTTATAAAGGGTTACAGGTTAAGTCGACCTATTGCCATTAAGGCTATGTAGTTTACATCGTTTCTGACTTACACATTTCAAAATATCAAAGCTGATAGCTGAGAATCGAGAATTTTTATAAAAAAACAATTAAATTCAAATACCTTAATGCAATGAAACAATGCAAACTATACACCCTTAACTGCAGTTTTACAAGGTTATAGGTTAAGTAGACTTATTAACCTGTAACCCTGTAAAAGTAGCTACATTATAATTAAATTTTTTGAATCTTTATCAGCTAACAACATTCTAATTAGAATTCTAAAAACTTTTAATATTTACCATCATAATTTCAATTATATCTTTAAGTACATTAGAAGATAGGTGTTGGTTTGGTGTAATACAATTAATGCAGACATCCAGGGCTTCACTCCACATGTTCGTTTTTATTTCAATTTTGAAAGATTCTTCAGCATGTACAGGCATTTGCTTCAGATGTTTCTGTAGAACAGGGAAGCATTCCATAAGATATTTTAGGTGTGATGGATACAATCTTCAGCTATAAAAAACAGCTTTCAGTTTCAAAAGACTTCAATGTTTGAGAATTATTGAACAGCTATTAAATTAACTTGAATCATATTAAAGCTTTTATTACCCATTGTGTGGTATGAAATATTGAGTTAATATATTTTGTTGATTAAAAAAATTATATATCATCACTCAATCTTGCAGAAATATTTTACTAAAAAGTATACTTACGGAAATTTTGTCATGTTTACAAGCATTGACATTCGCGCATGGGGGCAAATACACTAAATGAAATCTATGATGATAATCAACGTATGATTTGTATGATACTTCTTCGCAAGCAGTAATGAAATTCTGTCTTTTCTTACTCTGAATATCATCTTCACTACGGGCATCACATCTTAATCTTTTGTTTGGTGCTATTTCACTTTCACGTTCTCTCTTTGTTGCCTCTTTTGTTTTAGTGCCTGTTAATTTCATTTTCTTCTTTATTGGGCTAGTTTCCATGTTGATATTTTAATAATGTCCTAGTGTCCTTCCTTTATTCTTTACCTTCATGCAAGCAGTGTTGCCACTTGCCAGATGATTCCCGGCGACATAGACTAATTAATTTGATTTTTCATAGACCTAATTTGATTTCTCCCTAGAAATCCCCTAGACCACCCTCAACAAGTGGATGGTGGCATGCCGCGATTTTTTAAAGAGGCGGTACATGTTCATTAGAGGAGCTTGATATAATGATTAAGTTTTACTGATTAGGACGCTGCGATTAATTTTTCTTTTAATATTCAGCAAAAATATATTATTAAACTTTATCATTGCTGCATTTTATTACTTATGGCAAAATTCATTCGTTATCATCAACATCTTGAATCTCGACCTAGACTGGTTGTGGCACTCAAGTAATTTAACGATAGTGAAAAAAACATTAATAACAAAACATTAGGAACGTGGCAAAGAACTGCAATTCGGTGTTTTTAAATTTTTGCTAAAAAATCCCCAAATATTTTCCCCCCTAACTCGGTCAAAAACCCCTAAATCTAGGGGGAAATCACCTGATCTGGCAACACTGCATGCATGCAAAACCAACAGAGGAAAGATAAACATTTTTTTTCGCCAGTGTACGGTTTACACGTATTAAGTAGTTAAGTTGGTAACTAAATTTTAAGTTACTACATGCCACTTGTGTGTCCAAACGGATTAAGCAGTTAAGCTCATAATTTCAACGAAGAGGAACAGTAATTATTGTCAAAGAATTTATCAATTCTGTACCTAGATATGTGGTAAACGAGATTTTGGACAAATTCAGAAAATAATTTGTTTAGGAAATTGAAATCTGTATAAAAATATTTTTATTATTCTAAATTTTTTTAACTCGTTTAAACCACAAGCATTCCTGTTTTAAATATTGTTCAACAAATTTTTAAGCAGAAACTAAACTCCACTCCGTAATTTTGAAAAACGGAGTTACTGCGAAATAAATGCGAGCTCTTTCTCTCGAGAAAAATTCAAACATTGCTTTCAAGACATAGTCCAGTCATTATATACATTTGGAAATGCAAATGAACCGAGAAAGCCAAATTTTGGATATTACGTGGGGGATGGCTAGAAAAGCTTAAGTTCAAATTGTCGACCAAAATAACTTTGTGGGTTTTCCGCCATCTTGAAAAAAGGGTTAAACTCAGTTTTTTTTATCATAACTCGGTTCCCCATCGAGATACGATTTTTTTTATAGAATACTTTTTTGTTTTTCTTTGTACGATCTACAATTAAGGTCCTATACATTTTTCACGTATCGATCATCGTTATCGAGATATCGGTAAAATTCGTACAAATTCGTTTTTTAATTTTTCATTTTCGCAAACCAGCTAAAGGCAAAACACCGGCAAAACTGTACTCTCCGAATAGTTTTAAGCATGAAAAGTCTGTTCTGGAGAACATTCTTTTCATCCATGCATTCAGCGGTTGTGACACCACATCGTCTTTTTATAATATTAGAAAGTCGAAATTCATCAGCACTCTCGAGAAGAACCCGAATCTGCGGTCATCGGTAGAACTATTCAAGCAAGAAAAGGTCGATCCGGAGATGCTAGCTTCCGCAGGAAAGCTCTTCCTTATCGCTCTGTATGGTGGTCGTAAAGAGGACACGACGATGGATATTTTGCGATTCCACCGTTTTGCAAAATCTATGACGACAAATAAGACGGATAATCTTTCACTACTGCCACCAACAGAAAACGCAGTCCACCAACACGTTTTCCGGACATATTTACAAGTACAAACAGAATGGGGTTGGCGACAGACCAATTACGGGCTTGAGCCAATTTGCAGCACAGCCGCACCCGCTCCACCTGAACTTTTAAAACTAATTTCGTGCAAATGTAAAGGAAAGTATGGGTCTGCTTGTGGGTGCAGGAAAGCAGGAATTAGTTGCTCGATTATTTTCCTGCACTGTAGTGGACAGACATGCGACAATGTCGCCAAAGTCGAGATATTACTCAACGACGATCACGATGATGAAGGTTACGATTTTTCGACCGGCACAGCATCATTTCCTGCGATTGAAGAATTTACGCGACTCGAAGAGTGTACCGAGGAGGAACTTCAACAGCAGCCAGGACCATCAAAACGAAGAAAAACGTGTGACAAAAATGACCACGTGTAATATTATTTTCTTTGCTGCATAAAAATTTTTGATTTATAAATTTCATGTGTTTGATTTATAATTTGGCTGGTTTATTCATTTATTTTGTATAGCAATAATTCCCTTAACTAATAATTTCCTTAAGCAATAATTCCCTTAAGCAATAATTCATAAATTTTTACGTTGTGGATACAACCGTGCGAGCGGCTAAATCGAAACCGGGCACAGTCTTACTCACTTTGTGGCGCGCTAGAGGTCGTAATTTTTCTTGAAAATGAAAAATAAAAAAAACTTATTTGTAGGTCTGAACATGCTCTACAAGTTTTATTCGAAACATTTTTCGATATTTTTCACGAGAAAAAAGGAAATAGCGAAAAACAATATTTTCTCCCAAAATTTGTGGTTTTTTTTATCGATATCTCGATAACGATGACCGATACGTGAAAAATTTATAGGACCTTAATTGTAGATCGTACAAAGAACAACAAAAAAGTATTCTGTAAAAATTTTCGTATCTCGACGGGGAACCGAGTTATGATAAAAAAACTGAGTTTAACCCTTTTTTCAAGATAGCGGAAAACCCACAAAGTTATTTTGGTCGACAATTTGAACTTAAGCTTTTCTAGCCATCCCCCACGTAATATCCAAAATTTGGCTTTCTCGGTTCATTTGCATTTCTAACTCGATTTTTCCGACGTAATGACTGGACTAACATGTGTCTAAAAAAACCTCCATAAAAGGTACTAATCAGACAGGAAGAAATGAGTTGGTTTGACAGTAACACTAGCGCGTGAGTGAAGTAGGAGCCTAATTGTTTTTTCTTCAATATAGTTTACTTTAAAGTTTTCTGCCTGTTTGGTGTGGAGGTAAGTAGCCTTGCCTTTCATGCCAGAGGTACCGGGTTCGAATTCTGGTAGGGGCAGACATTTTATCATATTTGCTTTCTAGTCATGGATGTGTATGTATGTTTATTTAAGTTTATTTCTAATATTTATATTAAAAAAATATATCTATGTGTTTATATATTTCTTAAGTTTATTTATCTGTTATCTAGAATCCATAACACAAGTGTTAGCGCCATCTATTAGCCCTATTAGTAAACTTCGTAATTTCTAGTTAGCTAGTCGATTGGGATCGCTTTTGTTTTGTCCACGGTACTTAGGATGTCGCCGCCGCGCCATCTACTGGAGAAATGGATCATCAGTGCCTCCATGCGTCCTGCGTTAGAAGGACGTGTGAATTGAATGATCCGCGCGTACTCCGAGTTACTTCATAGTGTCTCGTACATCAGACTGTTGTATTTGTTTGTGTATGAACTCTTTAAGTTTGCACCACCTGCGCCTTAAGGGGAATAGTGGATCCACATGTACCAGAAGAAAGCAAGGAGCGCAGGAGCCTCTGCCCATATCTGAGAGCGCCGGTAGCTGTACATACTTAAGGTACGTGGCATGATTCATTAGCATCCCAATCGAAGTTTAAATTATCGTTACCATCTTCCGCAATACAGTCCACTTAACAGGGCCGCAAGTGGCGGCCGTTTTTAGAGTTCTGGATAACCGCGTCTCCATAAGTTTGGTCCTGTCGAGCAGGATTGTCCATAAGTTTTGGTACTTTCGAGAAGGAACGTCCATAAGTTTGGTACTTTCCAGAAGGATCGACAACAAGTTAGGCACTTTCTTGATAAGGATTTTCCGCGATTGAATATTATTTGTGACCCCTCGATCGAATTAGTTTGTTGTAGGTATTTGAACACCGCAGGTCTTTGTAGGTAGTTAGACTGGTGCCGTGACCAGTTAGTTGATAGAGCCCGCGATAGATATTGCCTATTGAGAGGATTATCCTTATTTTCCCGCGTTCTTATTAGGTTTGCCAATAGGTAGTGTTAGGTATAAGCCCGTAGGTATATGCAGAAACCGCTTAGGTACTATATTAGGTAGTTCCTTTTGTTTAGTGAGATAGGTACTTATTTTTACAAACTTCGCACATACATAGGCTAGTATTGCGATAGTTCATAAGTTGTTTTTTGTTGAAACCGCATTTGTTAATTTGTATTAGATTCGATAAAGTCGCTTGGTTAAACTGTTTTGGTTTTTCTTGTTGAGGGTAGTTTCGTGCGTCGAGTTGCGCTTGATCACCGAACACGCTTGTGGACTTTGAACTCCGCTGTCGCGTAGTTACTATTTAATTTGGGGGAATCGTTTGCTTAGTTGTAGGCTTATTCAGGTGCATTTTGAATTGGTTCAAGATGACTGAGCGTAGTAGAGGCTACGTAGTTGATGCCGAGTTAACTATTTTGGAAAGTAAACGGGACGCAATTTTTGAACATTTTCAGGAGATTTATGACTCATTAAATACAGTTGATTTTTTTTTCTAACAATCACACCACACTATCTAGCCCATTAAGTATCATTAAGAACTTGTGTTATGGACACTAGATAACGGATAAATAAACTTAAGAAATATATAAACACACATAGATATTAAATTTTTTTTTCATATATAAATATTAGGAATAAACTTAAATAAACATACATACACATCCATGACTAGAAAGCAAATATGATAAAATATCTGCCTGTACCTGGATTCGAACCCGGGACCTCTGACATGGAAGGCAAGGCTAGTTACCTCCACACCAAACAGGCCGTCATATTGTTTCAGATCATGATTGTAGTGATAAACTGGATAAGGATAGGTTTTTGAGTTCCATATTGATTGCTTACAAACCGAGTATATTGAGATATAAGACAGTTATAACTGACGTTCACTTTCTTTGAAACCTGACGCAACACCTAATTATAAATGTATGATCGCTGTATGATGGATGATATATCAGAGCTGCAAGGCACAGTCCTCCACGACCTCTCAATCTTCTCCGCATGAACATCCAGTAAAGGGTCGGCTTTCGCTGCCTCCCATAGACTAATGTCATTCGACGGCGACATTCGCTCGTGGCCGTTGTTTTACGCAAGTTTCAAATCAACTATTAATGATAATCCATCGCTTACAGACTCGGAGAGATTGTATTATTTATTAGGAAAAATTGGTAGTAAGGCACAAGCTGTCTGTGCTGGAGTTACACCCAGCGTGGATAATTATTCGCTTATTTTACAAACGCTAATTAATAAGTACGAAGATAAGCGTATGTTAGCTTCAACTTATTTGAATCAATTGTTAGATTTTAAATCATTAACTTGTGCTAATGCAAACAGCTTAGATTTATCACTAGATAAATTTGTAACAGCTGCTCGCGCTTTGAATAATTTAAAACTTAAAGATTTGTCGAATTATATTTTGTTACATATTGCCTTAAAGAAAATTGATTGTGAGACTGTTCGTTCGTTTGAGATGAGTACTAGTTCGAATGAAATACCGACGTTTGAAAGCTTTGTTGATTTTATTGTAAACCAATCTAAGATTTCACAACGTTCCTCCGCGGCTTCTAATTCTAGTTCTAATAGAAAGATAATAGGTCTTTACCTAGGAAACTGCCGTTTTGCCGTACTGGCCATTTCAAATGAAAATATTTTTTTTTTTGACTGATAATTCTAATTTCAAATTAATTTTATTTGACAAACATGGAATTCTTTTTCTAAAATCGTCATTTGTTTAATAGTTAGTGTTTTGTTTTCAACGCATTCGAACATTTTTCGTCACCATGGATAAGTTAAAAATTCGAGTAATTATGGATTATGAGTACCGTCGTGGCAGCAAAGCGGCACAAGCGGCACGCAACATCAACGACGTTTACGGAGCGAACACTACAAACGAACGCACCACCCGTTATTGGTTTACCCGCTTCCGTTCTGGAAATTTTGACCTGAAAAATGAACCCCGTGGTCGTCCGAAAACTTTGGTCGACAATGACGAATTAAAGGCAATTGTGGATGCTGATGAAACTCAATCCACGGCTGAATTAGCAGCAGCTTTCGACGTTAGCATCAAAACAATATTGGTCCATTTGCGTCAAATTGGCAAGGTAAAAAAGCTTGACAAATGGGTACCCCACGAACTCAATGACCGCCAGCGCGAAGTACGCGTGGAGACGTGCCTTGCACTGCTCAGCAGGCATACAAATGAAGAAATTCTGAACCGCATTGTTACTTGTGACGAGAAATGGATCCTGTTTGACAATCGTAAGCGCTCAGCAAGTTGGTTGGACCCTGGTTCAGCACCCAAACAATGCCCTAAGCGAAAACTTACCCCTAGAAAAGTGATGGTCACTGTTTGGTGGTCTAACGCGGGTGTAATTCATCACAGCTTCTTGCCAAACGGGACAAGCATTACAGCAGATGTGTACTGTGAAGAACTGAACACAATGATCGAGAAGCTCGCACGTCTCCAACCAGCTTTGGTCAATCGTTCGGCTCCACTGCTCCTGCACGACAACGCGCGACCTCATACTGCACAGCAGACGGTCTCCAAGCTACAAGAGTTGGGGTTGGAAGTTCTCCGTCATCCGCCGTACTCACCAGACCTTGCGCCTACAGACTTCTACTTTTTCCAGAATTTGGATAACTTCTTGGCGGGAAAAAAATTCAATACCCGAGAGGCAGTACAAAATGCCTTTGAAGAATTTGTTGCCTCCCGTCCAGCTGATTTCTTCAAGAGAGGCATCAATAAGCTACCAATGCGTTGGCAAAGATGCATTGATTGCATGGGTGATTATTTTGATTAATAGAAATAAAAAATATAAAAAAAAATTACGCTTCATTTATTTCGTGAAAAACGGCAATTTCATAGGTAAAGACCTAATAGAAATTAGTAAGCATCGTACTATTAAATAAAACGACTATGGCAGCTGAAGCTCGATTGCGATGACGAACCCTTCATGTCGTGCGACAATGGCATCAATTTTGTTCTGCATTGCCATCTCTTAATGAACTTAGAATTCCGCGACATCTAGGTGTAGGTGTTAATAGTGACGTCATTCTTCTCGGTTTCTCTGACGCCAGCGAGCATGCGTATGGTGGTGTAGTGTACCTGCATGTATCGACTGGCGTCGGCAATAATGTGCGCTTGGTGTGCGCGAAGTCCAAGGTTGCACCCATGAAACCTTTCCGCTCCGAAATCCCGCTGACTGTCTGTCTCGAGGCTTGACTCCGGCTAAGTTAGCCTTACACCCATTGTGGTATCATGGACCTCCTTGGGCCGCTTAAGGATATAGAGTCCATTCCCTCGGATGTTCCTGAAAGCAAGGTTCTCGCCCATCCTATAGTGACACCCGCGAACGACGAAGAAAGTGTAATGCTCTAGCTGGCCAATCGCTGCTCATCGTGGAGTAAGTTGCTGCGAAGTTTAGTTTTTGTTTACCGCGCATTGAAGATTTTACCGCGTAGAGATGAATTTTTTGTAACGTCGTCAGACTTAGAGTTTGTTGAGAAGAATTTGTTTTGTACTTTACAAATGAAATATGTTAGTAGTGATTTGAATTGTTTGAAACTTGAAAAGAATTGTTCATCTGCTTTAAGAAAACTAAGACCGTTTTTGGATAACGGATTAATTCACGTTGGAGGTCGTTTGTCGAACTCAGATTTAGAATATAATTATAGACACCCTGTTGTATTGCCACGTCAAGAACACGTAATTGAGTTACTTGTAGATTACTATCACAAGAAATATCTGCACACCGGTCCTGAATTGGTGCTAAGTATACTAAGGCAACGTTATTGGATTTTGTCCGCAAGACGCATAGTAAGACAACGCGTTCATAAGTGCAACGTTTGCTTTAGACGGAAACCTCATCCATCGTTTCCACTGATGGCTGATCTGCCGGACATTAGGGTTCGTCGGGTGGTCAAGGCATTCACATATACGTGTTGTGACTATGCAGGTCCGATATCTTATACACCAATTAGGCGCCGTGGTGCTAAGGCTCTCAAAGCTTATCTTTGTGTATGTACTTGCTTGAAAACTCGCGCAGTGCACATTGAGTGTGCTACAGATCTCAGCACGGTTCTTGGGTGCACTAAAGCGATTTCTGTCTCGTAGAGGTCCGGTTAAGATTATGTTTACGGACAACGGTACCAATTTTGTTGGAGCCAGTTCGTACCTAAAGGATTTATACAAGTTCCTTAATTCTGAGTATCGCCCGCGTTTTCAAGAACAGTTGTTAGAGAGCCGTATCGAGTGGAAGTTTATTCCACCGGCTTCTCCGCATTTTGGAGGATGTTGGGAGAGCATGGTGACGATTATAAAAAAAACATTTGTTTAAGGTTATTGGACATCAACTTTTATCTTATGAAGAACTTATAACTGTCCTCGCGCAGATAGAATGCCTTCTTAACTCGCGCCCTCTCACAGTTTTGAGTTCAGATCCTGCTGAACCTACCGCGTTGACTCCAAGTCATTTCTTGCATACCGCGCCTTTGTGTTCTTTTCCCGCGGCTGAAGTGGAGTCTGGTAGTCTACCTCAGCGATATAGGCTATTGGATAAGTTAGTCCAGTCGTTCTGGAAGCGATGGAGGCTTGAATATTTGCACGCGCTTCAAACCAGAGAGAAGTGGAACACGCCTGATGTCCCTGTAGCTCTGGGCACGGTTGTATTGATAATTGTAGATTCTGCACCACCTCTTGCCTGGCCGCTTGGAGTCGTAGAGCAGCTCCTTGCTTCCAAGGATGGTACTGTTCGCGTCGTCACTGTACGCACCGCGAAGGGTACTTTTTTGCGTCCGGTAGTACGGTTATGCCCGTTGCCGAACCAATAGATAAACTACATATTAGCATTTGTAGTTTTATTTAGTTTAACTGTAGAGAAAGTAAGAATATGATATTCCGCGTTTATTTGATACTTATGTATCTAGTGTTTAGCTTTAGGTTTAGATTATGTATTTCTAGATATAACCGCGATGTGCGCGTTAATTAGGTAAATAGAAATTTGTTTGTTTAATGGCAACCCATTAAGGCCGGGGGAAATGTTAGCGCCATCTATTAGCCCTATTAGTAAACTTCGTAATTTCTAGTTAGCTAGCTAGTCGATTGGGATCGCTTTTGTTTCGTCTACGGTACTTAGGATGTCGCCGCCACGCCATCTACTGGAGAAATGGATCTTCAGTGCGTCCATGCGTCCTGCGTTTGAAGGACGTGTGAATTGAATGATCCGCGGGTACTCCGAGTTACTTCATAGTGTCTCGTAAATCAGACTGTTATATTTGTTTGTGTATGAACTCTTTAAGGTTGCACCACCTGCGTCTTAAGGGGAATAGTGGATCCACATGTGCCAGAATATACGCAATACAGTCCACTTAACAGGGCACGGGTGGTGGCCATATTTAGAGTTCTGGAGAACCGCGTCTCCAACAAGTTCTTAATGATACTTAATTTGGGCTAGATAATGTGGTGTGTTAGTTAGAAATATTTTTTTTTTTTTTTTTATTAATAATTAGCAGGCGTTTGTCTTCCATCTCACCTGATGGAAAGTGACGATGAAGACGAGGATAAATATTTATTTATTATTTCTCATTTTTGATTTGAATTCATATGAAGAAAAATAAATTATAATTTGTGACATTCAAGCCCCCGGCAAGCCTCTGCCAGTATAAATATAACCTACAACTTCATCAAAAGCATACGTTACCTACACATTAAACGATGTAAGCGGATACATTTTTTCAGCTCGGCTCCTGTTAAACTTTTATATTATATCTTTTCGAATATATCACTGATTTTTAACAAAAGGTTTTGTCGGCACAGAAAATTGCAAATATTAAACATATTAAAAATTGCAACTTTGGTTTAAATATTATGCCAACATGTCCCCTTTTACATCAGATAAATGAAATAATGTAAAGTACTAATGTCAGACCATGTACATATG
The DNA here is from genome assembly GCA_923062675.1 of Marasmarcha lunaedactyla. Taxonomy (NCBI): domain Eukaryota; kingdom Metazoa; phylum Arthropoda; class Insecta; order Lepidoptera; family Pterophoridae; genus Marasmarcha; species Marasmarcha lunaedactyla. Next base: position 21,807,329 of record OV281341.1, read on the forward strand.
TGGCTGTAGTGCTATTTTGACATGTTTAATATTTTTTTATGAAAATAAGAATCGGTACCATTTACGTGGATTTGGCCCCTTTTAATCCCATATATCTTTTCGAATATCTCACTAATCTATGCTATGAGGTATGTCCATATTACAACCGAGTCGACTAGCTAATTAAATAAGAAATGTAATAGATTACAAGGATGACCGTAAGACTCTTGTGCTATTGTAGCAATAATCTACAAACGTGAACATTTACTTATCATAATAACAATAAAAATAGCTATAATAATACCAATAAACTAATACTTGTCATAGAGCCACATCAAAATGTAGCTGTAGAAGAGCGCGCGGGTTGATTTGTATTTCACACGTGGCTGAAGAAATAATTTACACGTATTCGTGTACATTTGCTACCGCTGCCACTATTGGTTTACAGTAAGTTTAAACTGTGAGTTTAATTTTGCTGTTCAAGTTATATAAATGACTTGTAATGTAAAAAAGTGGATTTGGCAGCTGAGACATTTTAAACAAGTTTTGTTAAGCTAATTTGGATTACTTAGTGCTCTTTGCAGAACAGGGATCAAACTTTTGCAGAATCTAGAGTTATTTTGTAGTTTTTATTGTAACCATTATATAATAAACATTCTTGTATTTTAAATTTTTATTTCGCATTTTAAATAGAAATATAATTATAAAATAAAGTAGCATTTCGATAATATATTGTTTTATTCCATTTGACAAGTCCCAAATAACACGTTCCAGGTGGCCATTATACATTTTGGCAACTTCTGGTCTAATGGAAGACTAAACATGTCACACTAAAGTAATCTATTTAAGATTCTTATTGCCGAAACATTATCATACAAAGATGAAATTCTTGGGTTTTTGACAGTTATATTTATGTATAATTAAGTACATTGACCGTATTACCTTATACACATAATAATTACATAATCATTGAGTAAATTATTATTAATGTATAATTGAGTACATGGATCGAGAACGCTCTCCCAACGGACAGTGGTTTTTACGTATATCTCAAAAACTATTGGACCCACTTTAGGAGTTTTAGATACATTGACAAGTCTTTGTACACTGATTATCTGTTGATTTTAAATAATATGGTGCATTAATACCTCTGCCAGAGAGATATTATTTAGGTATAGCAATATAATATTTATTGCCATCTGCATAGATAATGTATTTTAAAAGCAATTCCCATTACTAGACATAAACAAAAATTAATATTTCCTCCAAAAAAATACACGAATAAACTAAATAATTTTGAGTCGGAACATCAACACATGAGACAGTTTTGATTGGCTAAGTTTTTAATGATGTCACAGGCAAGTCAAAATCTTGTTACTGTTAATGCATGCCGTGTCTTGACGCCACGACATGACATCGGAGGCAAGTCATATAAAATTAAAAAAGCGTCATGTTTCTGAGTTTATGAGCTGTGGCACCACTTGTTCATCTTTGTAATTCATTATTTTATCACGTTGACCCCTTCGGTCAAGAGTGACAGTCGTCGTTCTGAAAAAAAAACTCAAAGTGGTGGAGGGCCTGGGTCACTCTCTACACAAAAATTCAAACCTTTAGATATTCGTAATATTGAGTAAGCTTTGCCTTTGTTTTTCGAAAGGGAAAGTTTATTTATGGCCCTATTAGCCTTTTAAATTTCACCGGACTTTGTGGCCTAGCGCTGAGGGCGCTTAGCCGGATTTTAAACTACTCCTACGTACGATACGCCTAAGGGCACCCCAGAGGGTACGGACCTCGGCTTAGGACGTCCCATATTGAAACTACCACTGGTTCGGAAGGGTCATCTACTGCCAAAGAACCAGCAAGAAACTCAGTAGGAATGCGTACGCCGCGTTAGCCTGGCCCACCTGTCTAAAGTGACTCCCAAATATTTGACTTTTTTAACCCAGGGGATCGGAGTACTAAACAGAGAGACCTGACCTAATCTTTTGGAGGGATTCCTAGAGGTTGTCCTAGAGCAGGTTGAAAGAGAGAAGTACACTGCTGCACTTTTATCTGGGTTGACTTCTATTCTCCATTGCGTCGGCTGCAGATTAGAGTATTCTAGTTAACCCTACGTAGATTCCTATCAGATGTGTATTCGCAGTGTCGTCTGCGAAGAGCGCGAGTTCTACTTTCTCCATCTATGGCATGTCACTAGTGTATACTGAAAACAAAATCGGAGAAAACACCGAGCCTTGAGGGACGCCGGCTTATACAGGGTGGGGAATGGAGAGTGCGCCATCCAATCTGTAACAAAAGGTTTGACACTGTAAAAAGTCTTGTATGATGTGCACGAGGCTGTCTGGCACGCCTAGTTTGAAGAGCTTGAATAACAAGCCGTTGTGTCAGACCTTGTCGAAGGCTTTCGCCACTTCAAAGAAGAGCGCACCCGTGCCTGTCGGTTTTCGACCCACGTCCCTTTGCTCCAAGATGTGCTCCGTGATGCGGTGTACCTGTTGGACGCAGGAGTGACGGGACCTAAAGCCGAACTGTTTCCGGTAACAGGTGCTTGGAGTGGATGACCTCTCGGAGCCTGATCAAAATGATCCTTTCGTTTAATTTGCCTATCGCACTAAGCAGACTAATAGGATGGTGGCTTGTAGGTAAATTAGCCGGTTTTCCGGGTTTCCTAATACCGATGACAATCGCTTCCTTCCATGTTTGCGGAAAGGAGCAGTTTGTTAGTAAGTTATTGAATATAATTACTAACAGTTGTATGAGTGTGAGTGGAAGAGCTTTCAGAACCCTGTTTGGTATTTAGTCTGGACCTGGGGCTTTCCAAAGTTTTAGGTTTTAAATTCTTGTCTGTACCTCTTCCACCGTTACCGGTTGGAGGGTGTCAGTCGGTGGGTTGCCGCATTTAGTTTCGACTGTGCTATTCACAGTTTCTACGTGGAGGGAGTAAGTGCTTTCTGTACTCGGTGTACATTATTGGGCTAAGTTATCGGAGTTTTCGGAGTTATCGAAGGCGGCAGTCATGGGCAGTGGCCTAAGAAGCGGAGGCATCGATGACGCAGTAGAGTCCATTTTGAGAGACTTCGCCAAGCTCCAGTAAGCCAGATGCGAAGGCGAAATCTCTTCAAGAAGCGCGTCCCAGTTGTTAGACCGCAATTTGCGTATGCGAGATTTGACATCTCGCTGTAGAGCCCTCATACGGATGCGGTTTGCCTCGGTCGGAGCGTAATCGTACGCCCGGATGGCTGCGTTCTTTGCTCTCAACAACTCCCTCACATCCTCAGGCAGGACCCAGCGTCGATCATTCGCCGCCGGAACCTGCCTGGAGGACGCACTGATAGCAGTTCGAAGGTGGTTGGTAAAAGCATTGGTCTCCTTGATGGATGACAACGAATCGGGAATGGTGTTTAGGTCGGGGCTGTCAATTGCCTTAAGGGCTTCTGTTAGTTTGACCCAATCGATTATGACCTCGTTTGAGGAACGGGGGATACCTAGCTGCATGACTACCGGTCGGTGATCCGACGTAAGTAAGACTTAACTTACCACAATTCGACCTTTTCAATTCTTCCACAGCCCAAGTTAGAAAAGCTATCTCTAAGACTTGGTTTGATTCTATTACCTAATTGTATTCAGGCAACTTTCATTATATCTGCAAAATCTGTTTAAACACAAATATTGTTTATATTTAGCTGATCCTGTCCTTGTCTGTTTGGTTTTGTATGTATATTTTGTGTGTCAATATTGTTTGTTTCTTAGAGGTTTGTTTTTACAGTAACAACTATAATGTTTTATTGTCATTGAAGCGGTTCTGAATGTTATGTTATTTGTTTCTTGAAGGTTGTTTTTGTTGTATGCTATAAAAACATGTAAGCTTTTTCAACTTAATAATCGTAATTATTGATATTTATATGCGAAAACTTTTAATTTGTGCATAGAAATGTATTTAGTCTGTTATTTTTAGTTACGGAACACTGTTTGTTTTCCGAATAAAATAAAATAAAATAAAAATAACTTCTACTGAGTGAACCGTTAAGTTAACACTTTGGAGGATTGCTATATCGAGAATATCGGGGCGATGATTTGTGTTTTAGGGATAGTGTGTCGGTTCCCGAGGACCCACTATGTCACAGATTAGCGCCTCTAACATGTGATGAAGCCGACGACCGTTTGGGTTGTTAACTACGGAATACAAACATCAATGTTTCGAGTTGAAGTCCCCAGCTAGTATTACGGAGGGACTCATATGGAGTAGCGACTGAAGGTCGCTTTGAAGTATAACTTTGTCTGGTGGTTGATAGATGGATACTAGCATGATTGGCTGATGACAACAGGAAACCTCGATATTCTCGAGCTGTGGGGTATCGACAGGTATACAATGCAGTGACCTTTTGTAATAGATGAGGGTACCGCCTTTATCAGCGGTAAGCCTATCGTTGCGAACGATGTTGTAGTTCACTATTTTAGGGTCCTTGTGACTAGATTTTAAAAAGATTTTCTGCACATGTAAGATGTCGATTTGAAATTCTCGAACGAATTCGTGAATTGCATTGCGCTGATGTTTAAGACCATCGGCGTTGAAGTAGCCGATAGTGAGGGAACGCGGTTTTATCCTAGAGGACGCCATTTAAAAGTTTAGTTTATTAAATTTCTGGACATTGGCGATAAGTGCCTGGTGTTCGAGTGCTACTAAGCACGTCGCCCGAAAGTCGCCTTTTGCGGATCGTAGTTTGCGTGCCAGAGTTGTTATTCCGCCCAAGTCGAAGCTTGAGGCGAATGCACTAATCATCGCGAAGTCCGAAGGTGGCTCCGCACGGCCATTGACTGGGGGCGTAAGCTTTGCCGTTTGGTGAAAGTGTTATTAACATCAAACTATTTCAAATCTATTCAGTCAGTACCTATTTAGAGTTAATTTGTTACGAGGCAGAAACAACAGTTTCCTACATCAAAAAGATGTACTGATTTAAAGTTTTTCTATACCTAAAATCAATCGAATGTAATTTACACACACAACAGGATCAGCAAATAAGGAAACAGAAAACACCATTTAGAAACAATTCTGCTCAGTCACAAATTTCCCCTACGCAACTATGCTGCGTACAATGCTAATGCCGAAAAATTATTGATTCATAGTTTGCTGCAATTCGATTGCAAGTCGCTTATTATTTCACAAAACTCTACCGCAGGCTCCGGCGATATAAAACCACAATGCGGACAATAATTTAGTCAGTATCTGAAGGGTTCAAGTGTTTAACAGTGTTTAGGAAATAAAATACTAAATATGAGTTATTTTTATAAGGTGAGGAACATTTACATTTTTCTATTCAGAAAGGTTTTGCAATTGGAGAAAAGTCAATTAATATTTATCTACCTAAGAGGATTCGAACATTGTTTATCATCATTCACTTAGATTTTTTTGGAAATAAAAATTATTTGTACACTTTTAGATGCAATATAATCTTAAATTTCTTGTTTTATTAACATACAGTTTTTTATGGTGTCAAATAAAATAAGTTGGATCGAATATGTGACATGTAATTTAAAACTTAGTTTGCTTAATTTGGGTAGCCCATTGTTTGCCACAATGTTACTAAAACGCATCTTCTTATGGTTATTTGAGCGTGACTACCTTCTTCTCGCGACTTTTGGGTTAATTCCGATTCAAATTTAATAATTAAAATAGAGCTACGTTGTATTCGACGTAAGAGTCTATACATAACGTAATTTCCTAAAATAGGTATAAACTTTTTTCATTACGATGATGAATATTTGGTCTATATTGGTACATAATTCCCAATAAAACATAAAATTATTTTGCTTTCGACTGGTCCGATTTTTGATAATATTAGCTACAACGATCATGAGGTTTCCTTAGGTTTCACTCATAGTCTTATTCAAAATCGTTAAATTGAGATGTACTAGATGTACCAACCAAGGTGTAAATAAATCAATAACTTTAAGGACTAATCAATAACTATGTTCTTATCAATATCATAATTAGTTATCATAATCATTAAACTTGGTTACTTACAGCATAGTTTCTACAAGCGGAGACTTTTAAATGACTCTTTTGTTACTTAGTCTGTAATTTATGAGCATGCAATAGTCGATAGTCTTCCTAATAGCTTCCTAAGCTTCATAGTAATAATTAGTTTGTAAATCAACACAAATCAGAATCAGCATTAGCTACTTTGCAGAAATCAAATATGACACCAGAGCTAGATAAATGGGTAACGCACTTTTCTTGAAACCTACAAATAATATAATAATACAAACCCTTGCCAATACACATTAAAAATATAAAAATTTTTCGCATCTCACATTAGAAATAGAATCGCCTGTTACCACGAAATTTACATTACTTAATTAAAATTTTAACAGATTTGTTAATGACCTACATTAGCTTTTTTTCAAATTTATCGACTTTTTATGGTTTTACCGAGTTCAATGCAAGTGAAAACGAAACTGTTAAAATCACTAGTCATTGATAAAGTTACCGGAACAAAAGAGGCTTAAAGTCAATGCCAGCATTATTGCTCAATATGATAGCTTCAATGAACCGTGAAGGCCAGGCTTATTTTCCATACAAATCTCTCAAATAATTTGTGATAGATAGCTAGTAAGGTTTGGTAATTGTTTTCACACTATGAATAAATTGGTACTATTATGTAACTCAGTTTCAGAGTAAAGCTTATGTATCTATTGATTAAAGTTAAGTTGCTTTACTTAATCATCACTAAAACAAATGCTGACTTAGCCAACGTACTATTTGCTCTGTATAATTGTTTTCATACTTGTAAGGTTCAAGTTGTGATTAGTGACTCACCAGGATATATCACAATATTTGGAATATACGAATACCGACTAACCTTAAATATTCTTCCAAAGTATTAAAGAAGCTGAGAACTACTCTAAGGTTTCGTGAACATTACACCTATTAGTAACGCAGTTTTTTCAGACGATCTTCCTCCTGGCTGTAGCTACCTCAGCCACTGCAGCGAAGTCTGGTGGATATTCCTACAACAGGTTCAGCGGTCCCGTCAGCGGGCCGATTATTGAAGTACAAGTCCCAGCGGCCGAAGGTATGCACGTCCGTAAGCAAATTTAAATATTGGCCGTTTTAATATTAATTGTTTTACCTCTTTCCTAATTATAATAATAATAATAATTAATCCCCAAACAAACACACCAACTGTATGGGCCCAAAGTAAGCAGAGCTTGTGTTATGGACGACCATACAGCGAACTGGGGGGAACCCAGAATAAACATACACATATAAATACAAACAACCATGACCGGAGAACATTTATGTTCATCACACAAATGAATGCCCCGGCCAAGACTCGAACCTGGGACCTTCGGCGTATGAGGCAAGGCTACTTACCACTACACCACTCGGTCGTAAAACCATCGATAATTTTACTGGTGCCTGCCTAGCAGTTTAGTAAACTCGATAGCATAAGGGTTATCGTAATCGGGTTTAAGGGGCTGGGAGTTCGGCACAGTGTTTTTCAACAATTGTATTATGTATCTAGGTTTACCTGCCCAGCAACACGCGAGTTATGGATACGATCACAAGACTGGACAAATCGATCCTGAGACTGCTAAATATGCACATTTAAAGACTGTTGACTATGTAGTAAGTATCCAATTTCCTCTTCTTTTTTTATCAGTAACTGTACTTTCATTCCTTTAAATTTATGTTAACAACGTGGAAAATTATCACGTCTCTTATAATGATATAAACTACATTCTTATTCAATCAAGAACCTATAAACATTTAATAACAGTTACAAAAATGTCGTTTTTCATAACAAAATTTCATCATGCGTGTATTTTTTTCAAATGAAGTACCTTACTGTCAAGTCACTGCAAAAGCAATCGTGCTACAATTGATTGATTTTAAAGCAAATTAACTAAATCGAGTAAATATTTCGAGTTATAAACTTCCAGGCTAAACCCGACTACCATTACGCATACGGAGTAGAAGATCCCCACACTGGTAATCTTCAAAACCACAAAGAGCACCGTGAAGGAGACATAGTCCATGGAGAGTATTCTCTTGTTGAGCCTGATGGCTCTATAAGATTAGTCAAATACACAGCTGACCCTAAAAATGGATTCCAGGTTAGTTGAATCAGATATTCATGATTTTTACAATGAAAACCACAAGTTAGTGGCGTTCATCAAACTTAGAATGTTGAAGTTTTATGTGAAATGTGCAATAGTCAGGCCCAATTTGAAATAGCTTTCTGTTTCTAGACTTATGCTTTGTCATAAATATCTCTACTCGCACTAGTAGTTCTTATGACGGGTAAAATACGAGTATGAACTAGGGCAGTGTCGGACCATACATTATTTCTATTTTGTAGAAATGTACTGTTTTACTGTACTAATTTTGTTATATGTACTGTTCTAAGTCGCACAAAAAAGAATCCAATACCATGCCATTGATAATTTTACAAGAATACCAAGTGGGTTAGTGAAAATTATGATAGAAATTATGTTCTTTCTTTACCAGGCTACAGTGCACAAGAAAAATGGCCCAGGAGGACATGCTCCAGCGCAAAAGCCGGCCCACTACGGACATAGACAAGAACATGACGATTCTAGAGAATATTAAATTATTAGTATTAAGTACATTAATATTGAAGCACATGTTTTTTGACAAAACGTTAATACTATCGATACAAGATTGTTGGATGTGTGGGAACTAAACTGTGGAACAATATTTTCTGAACTAGAAATAAATTAAACCTTGGGGCAACAGAACCTTAGCGAATATTTTAGTATGATCTATACCTTATTTTCCAGACATTTTTGTTATTTATTTTTAATAAAATGACTCAGGCTTTTTAATATGCTAATTTATTTTAAATATATATTTTTATTTTGTAATAACTTTGAGTTGCTTTTCGAGCATTACTTATTGCATATTGTTTTCTTCGTATCTAACTTTTGTCTTAAGTCTCATTACTTTCATTGATACAAGAACAGACCCATAAGCCTAATCAGCATTTAATGTTTTGCGTAGCCGAAAGTTAGTTTTCTGAATGTAAAATAGTAGAATTGTTTTAATTTTATGCAAAAATTTCGAACCTCTTTTTCTTCATTGCTCCTCAGTCTCTGCTTATTACTTAACAAACATTTTATAACAACTGACGCCATTGTTATCTTTTTTGATTACATTCTTTAATTGCTTATTTTCTAAGTAAGTCCATCATTTTCTTATCTCTCATTTGGATTTATATTCTATAATTTAGTTTTTTCTACTATTCTGAAACTACTATTGAATTATTAGATATTTTATTGTTAATATTTTAATTTGGTCTATCGAATATGTGTGCGAATTTGATGTAAATGAATATAATATCAGTAGGTATTCAGTTTATTCATATTATGGTAAAAATGAGTCTAACAAATGTAAACGTTCTATTTAGTGTAGATTTTTTAAATTGATAGGTAACAAATTGTGGAGAACTCGTTTTTGCTAGCAAAAAATCTAAATTATACATAAAGGACAGATTGCGACAAATGGATTGAACTGATAACGTGCAGATGTAGATAATTCTCTTTTGAATTTTGAGTTAGAGAAATCAGGAAAGAAACCGTTGTTTGAGTATGAAAGATTTTTATAGAGTTTATTGTTGTAATAGTCAATGTAGACATTGTTGATAGGTTTATAAAAAAATTAAATTATTTTGTTATAATTTTTTACTTGTTTTTATTATGAAAATAAATAAACTAAAAAAAATATATTTTGTTTCATTCCAATTCCTTACAAACCTTTGTTTGAAAATGTGACTAATACAAAACAATATTGTACACTAACAAGGACGGCAGATTGTTTAAATTTTGTTTCATTTAATTAAATGTTTTGTTTCAATCTGTTTTGTAGTTGTTGATTTATCAAGAAGAAAACATAAAAAATAAAGACGAGTCAATTTAAGTATTCATCTTGACATAAGATTGTTACCAATTTAACCGCAAACAAATAATGGTTTGATGGTTTCCCTGTTTTAACAATCGTGGATTTTACATTTTTAGTATTTAGTCCTTAGTGCAGTCTGACATCAGAAGCAACTAGTCTTACGATTATTTATTGCACCTAGTGCCTAATAAAATGTAAATATATACTTTGGAGAATTTGTAATTGTTATTATGGTGGATTTTAACAATTAGTCCGAATAAAAGAAAATGAAGTATCAGCTTTCTACGTATGTTATTTATCTTCCCTGCCTTTCTCCTCAGGCCAAGTTGATGAAGTTTCACACGGACAAGGGGGAATTTCTATCTTTGTAATCGGTTTACTCGGCTTACTTGTTTTCGCAGTGCCGACTCCCATAGCAGACTTCCTAAAAAATAAAGCCACTGTAACCATTTTTTGCTAGGCTTAGCGTGTAAAATGGCATATATCTTAATTATTTTAAAGCACACAAATCAGCTTCTACAACATTAAGAGGTAGTTTGGTTGAAATTCGCCAAGATTCGCCGACGATTCTAGATAGAACGAATTGGTCAAGGTCGCTAAGGGGCAATGGTGTTTACTGACAAATAACTTATGTTGCAAACTTTTGTAAGCGTTTGGTGTTTGAACTAAATATTTCTCAGACGACCACATCATTCATTGGGTTAGGTGATATTTTTATCGATTTTAAAAGGTTCAATCTAAATACATATTTTAAATAAATAAATTTTATGTACAAAACAACAAATGTTTATTGCCATATACACTTTTTATAAGACTTTTGAAAGTTGCTTACTGAAACATGGATTTTACGATATCTACAGAAAACGGCATAACCACCGTATGGCTCTTGTCCCCTGAGATCAGTTGCAAGGATTGCAGGTACCTTAGCTGGAACAAAAATTTCTGGATAAAATTTTGTAATTCAAAAATTTTAAATATCTTGATGCTCACTTTAAAGCCCTAATACAATCCAAGGTTTAAAATAATTTATATTAAATTTTCTGGAAGTTTAGAATGTTCAAAGCATTGCAAATTAAATCGAATTACCCATTTATACAGTAATATTGTTTAATCATAGTGGTGCATCAGGTTTTTAAGTAGTTCTTTGTGTAAGTTCAGTAACATTTTAGGGGACTTACTTGCATGCTCATTGGATTCTCCATTAGTATTGCAGTTGCCGTTTGAAGATTTCTAGTAGCCTCTATTTCAGCTTTGGCTTCTATTATTTTAGCATTCGCAAGTCTTGTGGATTCAGCTTCAGCAGCCATAGCCTTCTGTAGTTGTAGAGGCAGGCGGATTTCTTTACTGCAGAATATAAAGGATCATGAGCATAGAGTTCGTAGCTTCGTAGCGAAAGATACTTTTGGGCAACAAGAGATTTTGTGTTCAGAATTTTTATTGTATTGTTTTTCTTGTGCAAAAGTTTTCTGACAGATACCCTGGAGAATTTTTTAATATATTTACATTTATAATTCAGCAGCAATAGTAAGCGTATTAATATTAATAGTAAGCGTATAAATAAGCAGAGCCTGGCTCATGTAGGGCAGGTGATAGTCATCTTTCCGATCGACTGAGCAAAAATGTTTGGTTTTTATATTGATTTATAGAGACTACTTCCGAATTTCAGAAGTCTTTCCACTTGGAGGCTTGAAAAAGGTATTTCCTCTAATTATGGTTGCAATCTATATTAAAGAATTACAGATGATTAATAATGTAAACATTGAAACGTTTCAAACACACAAGTGATTTTAAGTTGCTTTTCAGTATTACCTACCTAAATAAAAACCATGTATATCCAGGACTTGTGTTCTATCTGTAACAGAATTCTCTGTGTTGCCTTAAGAGCACTACTTCCTTTTCTACGACATCGTCATACTTTCCTAAGCAAAACTTGCCTTCGACCTTCAGTTCCTTCACGCAATAGAAATGAAACACCATGTACAACAGAGACTCACATTTCAGCACGTATAATGTGCACCCCCCAGACTCTTGTCAGCCTCTTGATCTGCGTGTAGACCTCCTGACTGGCTGCGGGTCTGTTCCGGAGCACTTCAGTCAGTTTACGAGCGCCAATAGCGTTTCTCAGGGTGGAGGCGGCCAGGTGTTCGACTGACATTCTGCAATATTAGGTTTTTTTATATTGTGTAATGTTTTTATTATAGATACAGTTGAGGTTCAGTTGCGGGGTTGGTTCATTCGAATGCGTCAATTGAATTCGATTACAACAACCTGTGGGATTAGTTCTTTGTGTGTTTGATAGATATTTATTGAAGCTTCGGATATTTTGTCAAGAAATTTCCATGAACTCCGTAGAGTTATAAGATGATGACTCTGAATTAATACTTGTACAAATTATCTAGCTTAGTTTAGGTTCATTAAGAACTTGTTTTATTAAATAATATAGATCGGCTATCTTTCAAATTTGTTGAGGATCCAGATGTCCACACGTTAATAACTACTACAGAGGCACTGAAATATAACATAAGTTTGACGCAGTTATACACAGATTCTTGACCAATGGACGCTAAGTGTTTATATCCAGCGGGGCCACTCGAGCTAGACCAAAAAATACAGTGGCAATGCTTTGCTTGTTCAATGTACCTCATGAATTTATTAACAAGTTCCAATGTACCTCAACCATTTAGATAGAAATTACGATAAATCGCCTCATCCAGCCAGCGGGGCCCTCGCTTGTATTATGCTCAGAATAAATATAAACAATACTGCTCGTAGCCTGTATCAAAGTACCTCTCGATTTATGTATCAACTCCAAGGCATCTTTAATAGAATAGGAGAAAATCAGCAAGAAAGTTTTGTCTTTCCAGCAGGGTCCTTTGCATTTTGAATTAATACGTGCAGAAAACGCACACCATTCTTATGTAATACCAATGTACCTAAGAATATACAAGTCTTGTAAATATATTCATAATAATTAGCTGCCCACCTGTGGCTAAACCCTCAGTTAGAAAGAAAGGAGAAACCCTAATATATTTTATAAGATTTATAAAATTTTAAAAGTATTGCCAAAATTCAGCAGATACTAGTAAAGAAATAGAAATAAATAAATAAATAGATATGATTACATAAAAAATTAGTTTCGCAGCTAACGAACACAGTGCAACCACAAAAGTATGGTCAGCAAATTCAAAATGTTTTATTTTGTATCGGTAGTAATGGTACATAATAAAAAAAAACTGTTTTGTCATCAGGAACATGACGTATTGATTATTTTGGAACATGTTATATATAATATAATATTAGAAAGAAAAAATAATGAGATATATGAATAAAAAAAATATAATCAACAAATAATTATGATAATCAATAATATTAAACACATCATATTTACTGTAATTATTGCAATAATATTATATTTATGTTCCATCAATTATTGTCTCACATATATTATGCAATGCAATGATTTTCCCCATTATATTCTATTAATACATTATTAATACTATTAATACATTCTGACGTGCTTGCATTGCGGAAAATAGTTGTTTTGTGGATCTTACCTTACCGAAAGCGTCTACTACCTACTACATTATTTGCTGCGTTCCGTTTGCCGCTCACAGCGCTAAAAGTGCTCAAAACCGTTCCGATTCGTTTGAGCGCGCTAAAAGTGTTATTAGTGCTATTGCAATCGGAACGGTAAATATCGCGCTAACATTCTGATTGTTCGTCGCTTAAGTCTAAAGTTACAATATCATTAAGATCTTTGAAGCAGGAGCCATTTTTTAATATTATTACAAATAAAAATTAATAAACAAGCTTTAAAAATCTTTATTCGACTAATAAAAACATCAACAAAGTAACGTCATGTGTCAGTTTTGACAGGCCGTTCACAGCGACCATGATCCGTAGCGTTGGCACTGTGAGCGGGAAGATGGCGGCGTTTATGACGTCATTGATGAAAAAAAATCTATGTAGTAGTAATAAACTATGTAAAGTCTAAACTATGTTTTATGAAAGAAGTCGCCCAGACGCAGCGCTGTACTCGCGTGACATTTTACATTTAGGATATGTAATTTATCAAATAATACTATTTCCTGCATACTTCGATGAAACAATATAAGCTCTTAAATTGTATTAAGAAATAAATACATTTTAGCTACGCTGTAATTTCATTACTCAAGCCCATACTATAACAATAGTTCAGATTAGTGAAACATGTATATTTCTGATAAGTCAAAAGTATATTTGGGCATTTTTATCAAAATATCTATCAACCCACTCATGGGGTGAACCATGCAATAAGTCCAAATAACTAACATTATTATGACTCTGTAAGTGTCGTGTTATTATTAAACAGTTTCAAATGACTAAAGTTTTCTTTTTACTATGTTGCTAGGTGAGAAACTTAAAACAAAGTAATAAAAGCCGACGATTTTTGGTCATAACCGTTACCGAAAACAGGGGACAGTACTGGGAAGCGTAGGATGCGACATTTCTGAGTTTAATTTTCCTATGCTTACTATATTTCTGTTATGTAAAAAGTATATTTTTATTTACTTATATAAGCGGTGTACTACCTATTTACAGGGAAAAGATGAGAAAATAGGGTAAAGAAAAGCATTACAATTTTTCTTTCAGAGTTTTATTGAATAATTGTGATCAGCAGCCACAGTAACATCACTGTCTGAAGAGTGGATGGAAACAGAATCAGATTCTGTTTCAGTATCACTAGCCGTAGATATAATTATTCGGTCCATCTCTTCATCCATAAGGCCATCATTTTTCAAATATTCCTCCTCTAAATGTTCGACATGCGTGCACTGAGCTGTCCAATCTTCCGCCGTAATAGACTCAAAGGCCTCTTCAGTTAATTTTACAATTTCTTTTGGATCTTGTGCCACGTTCTTATCGGCCACCTTTCTTTTTACAAGGCTCCAGATTTTCTCAATCGGGTTGAGGTCGCAATGGTAAGGCGGCAACCTTAATACTTCGCGTCCATGAGCTGTTAATAATTCATCCACTGCAAATGTCGGTAGACCTTTATTTTGTTTGATTAGCTCAAACAGCACAGCTTTTCTCCAGGTGTCTTCAAAATATATACCCTTTTGCCGGAGCCATTCCGGCATACTATTTTTTATATTTGACATTGAAGGGGCTTTGTTTAATTGAGTGCAAAGGTAAGGAGCGTTGTCCATTACCACTAGCGACCTTTCAGGTAGATTAGGTATTAGTTTTTCCGTCACCCATTTTAAGAAATTTGCAGAGTACATGTCATCGTGGTGATCTGAGGACTTTGATTGGGATTTGAACTACTAATGCTCCATTTATGAATCCATCTTTTGTTCCCACATGAGCAATTATCCAGCAACTCCCTGATGACTCTGAGACGAACATTCCTGGCTCCTCCTCACTCTGCCAACAACTTTTTGTATGATAAGTATTGTATATAGGTCTCATCTAAGTATACAACGGGTCGTTTTTCCACAGTACGATTTATTCGTATTTTATCCAAATATCTTGCACGCCATGCGGTAATGTCGTGACGTTCCATAAGTAGTTTGCGTCTGGATTGTCATCGCTTGTACTTGAAACCAATCCTATTTAATATCCTGTGCAATGTTGTGATGCTTCCCTGAAAATGTATGTCTTCTCTCAGAGCTGCCCATAATTTAGCCAATGTTGGTAATTCTTTATGCACAACGTAAAAACTGTGATTTTTTTGCCGGATAGCGCACAAATCGAACCCGTCTAAGTTGAACTTTTTCGGATGCGGGCGACTCTTCCCCGGGGTGACAATTTTGATCGAAGTACTCGTCGCTGTTATACCTTCTTTTGTAATTCTTGTAACAGTTTTCTCTGACACACCTGCAATTAAATAATGAACCATTAAAAATAATAGTAACTTTAAGTGTATAATGCTTATGTACTATGTAATATATGTTTTAATTTCAGTTACCTAGTTTCATCACGTTAGTATTTGTTCAATTTTGTCGCAAAAATGAATTTATATCATAAAAGTCCCATCAATACAGCAAAAAAAATATTATATGGGCACTCTAAAAAGTACCTGTTATGGCGGCGACTCTCTTCCGAACATTGTTTAGTGGTGTTAAAACACCTTGATTATTTTGTTCCGCTTCACAGAACTCCTTCACCTTCAATATCATTTCTCGAGCCGAACTTTTTACAACTTTTGGCATTGTAAACAATCTTTAAAATGCAATAAGCTAGTTAAAAACTCACAAAAATCTACCACAACACACGAACTTGATAACGTCGACCAACGACAACATGGCCGACCTGTCAAATTTAGTTCCAAAAATCACCGCGGGACTTCTTTCATGAAAAGGACTCTAGTTTAGTAGATATAGGATGATTTCTAAAATAAGTGAAAAATCACTCCTTATAAATAGCAGTAATTCGTATGCTGAATCTGTAAATAATGACCGATTTAGATTTTTTTTTCGTTTATAATTGGTTACTAAATGTTCTTATGTAATAAACCTTTGATACAAGCAATACTTTCATGGCACGATAGAAAAAAAGCAACAAAGGAACAACAAATTTGTCGCAATGTTTTATACCTAATTTTCTCTGCTCCACCGTGTAAAAAGCATGTACAAAATGAGGCTGGCATTTTCTTTCAAAAGAAGGCGCATCTAATGCAGTTTCTAAAAAAGTATAATACTTGGCACTCAAATTGGTCTGATTTTTTTTTGATGATCTTTAAATTAAGGAAGCACCTATTTTTAAAATTTTTATATTTAAGTACAGAGATGTAATATACTACTAAAAGATTACAGAAAAAGGGGCACTTGCTTAGGTAGACGATCCAGGGAGTCGCTCCCCTCTCTTATTACCCATCCCCGTGCCAGGTACCGAACGCGAACCGCTCGCACATTTTATATTTGTAGTTCGATTGTAGTTGTAGCGCACATTCTCGCTCCGACCGCCGCCCAGTGCGGACGTGCAAGACCCCGTTCTCCGTTGTTTGGTCCCTTCCCGATGTTCCGTGGCGCTCAGTCTACTGACGTCACAGTTTAGCGTGTTGGTTCCGTGATACGGTTTTCAAGGTTTTTCTACTCCGTCTGAGTGCTTTCGAAGTGCGATTTTTCTTTGCGACTAAGCCCCTTAGTCTTCAACGTGCTGTGCTAAGTTGTGTTGTGCTTGTGCTGAGTGCAGTGTTGTGCCCAGCGTAAGTAGTCTGGTTTCAGTGCAAAGGATACTTAACGGTGACAACGAATTTGTACTGAACCAGTCCTTTTTATTTTTATTTTAATTCTCTTCTCTATTTTATTTATTTTCTCCTATTTTCATATTTATTTCTATCATATCTGTGTGTTTTCGTGTGTATTTATCCTTTCTGTCGGTAAAGGTTGTCCCTAACGCGGTCAACTCTTTACCTACGTACCCTTTTTAGGTTTCTAGGTAGCGGCCTTCGGCGTACTACGGTTAGATTTAAGTTATTCTACCCAGCCCCCCTACCGCTGGTAGGGAGGTTTGCCGCTAGGGTTTGCTAGGTTTTTTATTTAGGAATCCTAGGCATTTCTTATATAAATAGGCGCTAGGTTTGCTAGGGAACCTAAGCATACACTATATATTTATATATTACATATTGTTATTCCAAGCCCTCCAATGGACCTTGTTAATATTCTTAGGTCATTCGCCCAGGCGCTCGCTGCATGCGGCGTAAGCATACCCGCTGACGTACTAACGCAGGCCTTACAGGCATCTATTGCGTCCCCGGCCCCTCAGGCCTCAACCCCGGCCCCTCAGGCCTCTAACGTTCAGACCCCTCAGGTGTATAGCTCTCCCGCGTCTCCCGTTCCATCCGATATGGACTGCGCGTCGGTCTCATCCTCGCGCTCATCTCGTAGGAAGCGTACCGCTCCCGGGAGCGATTCAGACTCCGCCGCGTCCGAAGCTTCGTCGGTCGCCGCCACCTTAACCTGCTCTCCTGAGCCCGCGTTCCAATTAGTAGCCAAACGCTCGAAGAAGCGTTCGAAAAAAGCCGTGGTGTCTTCAACACCCGAGCCAACCCCTGTGTCTTCTACACCCGCCCCCGCGCCCCTCATGTCACTCGAAGTGACCGCGTCTCCGTCGGTCCCGTCCAAGCCAGCATCGCGCTGCGCTCCCGTCCCAGCGAAGCCTCAGCTCCCTCCGCCCGTCTTCCTCCGCGATAAAGCGCGCTGGACCGCGGTTTCTAACCTGTGCAAAGAGCACAAAATCAATTACCTCAAGGCAAATAACGCAGGCGACACTATAAAAATCCAAGTCGCGACTATCGACGACTTCCGCGCGATCACTCGTTTACTTTCGCTTAAACAAATCGCGTACCACACTTATGCCCTCCCGGAGGAGCGTAAGATCCGCGCAATACTACGGGGCGTCCCGTTTGAACTCAGTAATGAAGACATTCTCGAGGACCTTAAGTCCCAGGGCTTCCCGGCTGTAGCAGTGCACAAGATGCACTCTAACCGCGGCAGGCACTTTCCGTTAGCTTTAGTTATCTTGTCTAATTCTCCCAACTCGAGGGAGATCTTCAGAGAGGCTCGCACAATCTGCGGACTCTCGAATATCTCCGTCGAGCGTCCCAACCCCCGTGGTCACCCTGGGCAGTGCCACCGCTGCCAGCTCTACGGCCACGCAGCGGCTAACTGCTCAGCTCCCCCCAGGTGCGTTAAGTGCCTGGATCCTCATATAACGAAGGAGTGCACTCGCACTCCCGAATCCACTTCCCCCCCCTGCCTGTGTGCTTTGCGGCCAGTCCGGCCACACAGCTAACTACAGGGGTTGCCCGCACGCTCCGCGCTCCACCGCCAAGAGGGTCCCGCCTAAACCGGCGCCGCCGCTCACTCCCGCTAACTTCCCGCCGCTGCGCAACCGGGGTCCCCCGGAAGCAAAGCCCGTTCAGCCGACGCCTACTCAGGCTCTGTCTTGGAGGCAGCGTCCGGCCGTTCCGCCTGCTCCTCATCCCAGCTCCCGTAGCTTCCGTAGGGCCGCATCCTTCTCCGTCATCCGCACCTCAGTCGTCGTTGGCTGAGGACATGAAGACCGTGTTCGACGTTATTCAAAACGTCGATATTAACGAAATTTCCGTGCTCGCAAACTGCGAGCCGCCCGCTCTCCTCAAGAGCGTTTATTTGCTTTAGCCGAGCATCACTCGCTTCTAAGTTCATTATAAATTTATTCTTTTTTTTATTTTTATATAAAATCGTAAATAAGTAAATTATAATGTCTAGACCCGCGATTCCCGCGTCCAGTCGTATTAAACCCAAGGGCTTATCCCTAGTATCTTTCAACGCTCGTAGCCTTAACACCAACCTTCCCGAGATTAAACTGTTCCTTCAGAACAAAGAACCTGACTTATTCCTTCTCCAGGAGATTGATGATTGAAGTAGTAAATCCATTGTAGACATGAATCAACATGTAATTAGCCAGAAACTATAAATATTATTTGTTTCTAAGCTAAATGACAATAACATCATTCACTCATGGATTACCTTCTTTTTAAAACACTAAACTTTTTTTTATTATAAACTAATTTGTGCGCCTTTGGTATCTATGACCTGCTGCAACCGAGATCTGATACTGTCAACTAGATTCCAGCACAAGTCAGATCCTCTCATCTATCCCAAGTTGAAAAAACTAATTCCTCTAAATTCTCTGGCCACAATATCGCGGTGTCTCTCCGATGCATCAGTTTAGGTTATAGGATTCCATCCAGGCCTACAAGGTTCCATACCCCAAGATTCCTCATAACGACGAACCCAAAGTTGCACCGTCTTTCTCTGTAAATAAAATTATCAACTTAGAATAAAAATTTCGTTCAATCCTAGTCACAGGATAATACTTAGCGTAAATTTACTTACAGATATCATCAATCGACGTGCAATTTTCCTAATGGACACATTTTGATTAAACAAAACAACGATTTCAGCTCTCTGCTGCATTGTTAAATGATAATTCATTTTTGGCTTCACTTGAGCACAGATATATGATAGGACTATAATAAGTGTAACGAACGAATACAAAACAGCAAACAATCCGGCAACACGACTATACAACATTAGATGCGCACGTCGTCGTTGAGAGTAGCTAGAACCAGTTTGACCGATAATAAGTGAGGGATTTACACCGTGTGCTTGTGTGCGTAAGCAGATTGCCATAGTGCTCAGGTGGTTTAGATATTTCGTGGTGTGAGTATCGATGAACGCGCGTGTGCGTGCGACATTAGAAGATGGTCAACATGATTCTGTTGCCATGTGTACATTAAACAAGCAAAGCATTGCCACTATTTTTTTTTGGTCTAACTCGAGTGGCCCCACTATATGTAAACACTTATGGACGCTCGGATATGGACGCACACATGAATGGAATCCACGTAAATATACGATATATATGTATGTAACGACTTTAACATAGTAAAAGTGATTGGATTTTTTGTAACCTAACAATTGCAACTATGTGATTGTGTCTAAACAATCCAGTTTACCTAAATGTTTATAACACATATAGTTGCAAAGTAATTCTATGTACACCATAAGTACCAAAAGTTGCAAATGCTCTTAAATACATTTATTGTGAGACTACAGCCTGACCAATAAAAAAAGCCAAGGTATTTGAAACACTTTGTATGGAGTAATACAAAGCAAGAGTTGTAACAAAATAATAACGTGTAAATATCGTAGGAAATAAAAAAAGAAAATTAATTTTAGATTCCGTTTTGGCTTTAACGGCGAGATTAGTAAATATTACTTTATTTAAGACAAATTTATGCCAGTTTTCATTGTTGACACTATATGAGCAAATTCAAGTAATGTGGACGACCGATTTAAAGAAATAGAGTCGAACCCAAATTTCTTTCTTTCTTCAAGACAAGTATTAAATACGTTTTAAATAATTTTCCTTTAACGGCTCTGATTAATTTTTGATAAAATTAACACAAACTCAAAAATTGTACCATGTTTACACTGTGATAGAAATAGTAGAAGTAAGCCATCTGTATTCTACTTGCTTGCAGATCAACTCTAAATTAAGCTTACTTTGTCCATTCCCTTTTAAAGTGTTTTTAGCTTGATTATTAGACATAATATATCAGCCATTCCAGCACCACTTTTTGTTTTAATCTTGCAATGCAGGTCACCAGTCTTTATAACTAAGCTAAAGGCAAATTTTCTGATACATGTAAAGCATATGGAATTTTTTCATGTTCACAAGGTTTGTGTGCCTCCTTAATTATTTTGTCACGTTAGGAACTATAGTGGATTTTAATGGAAGAAACAAGAATAAGAATATTCATGTTGGCACTGGCTTCTTGATATTAAGGTCTTGGGTTAAATTCCCGTGGCTGCCACATATTCCCATGTTTTTTTACAACTTTAGTACAAAAAACCGACTGTTCATACGCTGAAGGGAAACATCGGGGGGAACCCACATACACATAGTTTGTCAAACCGCAGTAGGCAAGCATAGTGGATGTAACTTGGCTAAAAAAGCCACACTTACAACAAGGTGAGAGTGATATCCCCGCATAGGGATATTAAAGGCTGTCGTGAAGAATAAATGTGTGGCACTACTTGCAATATGTATACTTCTCGAATAATAGAATTTATGATATAAAAAATATTGATGGAAAATAACTGCGGGTCCAATTTCAAATAAAAAAAACCTTTTTAATAGGTAAAATTCCTAAATTGTTATTGTACTTTTTAAATGTTATGTACTAAAGGGTGGTCCAACCGTAATGCACGATATTAATTGTGAGTCACATCTTAATATCAAGTTTTTTGTCAAACTTAATTTGAGTTTCGAATTTTCAAATCAAGAATTTTGAGTTTCAATGTTTGACAAATTCAAGCATGGAGAGGTACACAATGGAGCAGCGCGTTAATATTGTTAAAGCCTTTTACGAAAATGGGAGTGCAAATCAAAATGCATTTCGTGCACTTCGTGATTTATTTGGTCCGCATAATCGACCAAATGTGTCCACAATCGGGCGTATCGTGCGCAAATTCAGCAAACCGGGTCTGTAGGAAATGTGAAAACACCTCTGCATGCTCGCTCAGTTCGTTTTGCGGAAAACATTGCTGTTGTTCGTGATAGTGTGGCAGAAGAGCCATCAACCTCGACTCGTCGTCGTGCCCAACAATTGAACATCTCACGAACATCACTAATGCGAATTATGAATAAAGATTTGAATTTACACGCTTACAAGGTTCAATTGACTCAAGAACTGAAGCCTACTGACCATTTGAAGCGTCTTCAATACGCCGAATGATTGGTTGAACAGACAGAAGTAAATGGTGACTTTACAAACAAAGAAAATCATCTTCGACGACGAGGCACACTTTCACCTTAGTGGATTCGTTAACAAGCAGAATTGCCGCATTTGGGCAAATGAGAATCCACGAGTGATTGTTGAAAGGCCGATGTATCCATAAAGAGTGAGTGTTTGGTGTGGTTTATGGGCTGGCGGGGTCATCGGGCCGTAGTTCTTCGAAAATGAGGTCGGCCAAGCAGTTACCGTGAATGTTGCTCGCTATCGCGAAATGATAACGCACTTCTTGTGGCCAAAAATTGAGCATATGGACCTGGATGATATGTGGTTCCAACTAGATGGTGTCACTTGCCACATAGCCAACGACACAATGGCTCTTTTGCGCGAGACATTCAATGGCCGTGTTATATCACGTCGTGGCGATGTTAATTGGTCGCCACGATCATGTCATTTGACACTGTTGGACTTCTTTCTTTGGGGATTTTTAAAAGAAAAAGTGTACGTCAATAAGCCAAGAACAATTCAAGAGCGAAAGGATGAGTTAATTTGGCTCATTAACGACATTGAACCACAATTATGTCTCCGAATCATTGAAAATATGGACCATCGGATAGAGGTATGCCACTTTTTGTTTTATTTACAAGTAACATCGTGCGTTTTGGTTGGACCACCCTTTACTTGCAATGCTTTCGACGCCTGTTATTTTTTATTTTCGCATACAATGACCGACTTATTTAAAATTTTTTAAAAGAATATGTTTTATTTATAGAATTCAAATTTCGAATGACAGCGATTTTGAATAATATGCCCATTGCCTTTCTACATAATATATATTTTAGATCTATATGGTTTTTTGCGCTGCATGGTTTAGTTCTATAACCTTTGTCAGAAAGTTTTATGTATTTAGGGAATTTAACCACACGTTCCCACCGATAGAAATGGGTGAGCAGGCCGCGGCCCACGGCACACCGCGGCGACACCTATTGTCGGAAAGTCATATATATATTCTAACACTTACGTAAAGTTGATATTGCGATGTAGAACACGGGTTGTGATTGGTCGGTTGAGTAGGGCCTCACCGCTACATGTATATAAGAACTTTGTATGCTAAAGCGTTAGTTTCAGCCTTAGAGGCCCGGAACTCTCCGCTCGCGATCTCGCCCGAACAATTAGATACCCCGGATAAAATAGATTCATTAGTAAATTCTCTCACTGATGCTATCAACTCAGCCATCAGTGACAACGAAAAGGTTGCTAAGCAAGGCAAACCCATGCTTCCCTTAGCCGTTAGCAATCTTATTAAAGCTAAGAACGCGGCTCTCCGGAGAGCCAAGAAATATCCCACGCCCGCCTATAGAACAGCTGCGAATCAGCTTCAACGTAAAGTTAGGTCTTGCCTCGCAGAACTCTGAGACGCTCAGATGAACGATTTCATGGCGAATTTCTCCCCGTCTCACCAAGCGTATTATAGTATGGCCCGAGCCTTACGCGTAGACGCCACCTCTCACGTTCCTCCTCTCACTCGTCCCGATGGCTCTATCACCTTCGAAGTCGAAGAGAAAGCCGAATGCTTCGCTGACAGCGTTGCGTCTCAATGCTCGCCCAGCACTCAACCTGCGAATCCCTCTCACATCCAGGCGGTGGAGGACGAAGTTCTCCGCAGAGACTCTCTCCCCATCACCGCTGACCCCGTCACAGTCTCTAATGATGAAATCTCGGTTCGCATTAAAAATTTAAAGCTCAAAAAGGCTCGGTATTTCGGCGGATGGTATTTCCAACCACGCACTTAAGCACCTGCCTCAACTTTGTCAGCTATCATTTTCAATGCCTGCTTTGACCATAGCTACTTTCCAAAAGCCTGGAAGGAAGCGAAAGTCATAGGCATTCCCAAGCCGGGTAAACCTCTGAATGTCCCGGCTTATCACAGACCCATCAGCCTCCTCAAGGCAATGTCTAAACTTCTCGAAAGAGTCATACTCTCTCGAATGCGGAATCATCTGTTTCCAACGGATGGCGATCCTCTCATAATTCCCCATCAGTTTGGCTTTCGCGCTAAGCACTCCTGCCCTCAGCAAGTCCATCAAATCGTCGAATACATACTCGACAGATTCTACCCGCGGCGTTTTAAAACGGTTGCAGTTTTCTTTGACATAGCCACGGCTGTCGATAAAGTCTGGCACAGTGGTCTCGTCTATAAACGCTACAAAATAGGCTTACCGGACCGCCTAGTTAGAATAATCGCATCGTTTCTCAAAAACCATTGGTTCCGATTTAAACATGAAGGCACGCTTTCCGAGCCCCGTCTAATAAAGGCTGGGGTCCCTCAAGGCTCAGTCCTCGCCCCTCTATTGTACACCGTGTACACCAACGATATTCCCGTCCCGCCGAAAGTCGTCGAACTCGCCCTCTTGTCGATGACACTGCCCTTTACACCAAAGGCCTCAGTGTCCCGGGCCTCACGACCAGACTCCAAAAGGCTGTAAAGGCCCTTGGTGCATGGTTTTAAAAATGGCGTATCGATGTGAACCCAGAGAAGAGCTCTGCGGTTTACTTCGACTGTAAACGCCGTCGTATCGCCATCGACAATCTCCACGTTAAAATGCTAGGCACTCCCATCCCCTGGAAGCGCACTACCAAATATTTAGGCGTCACCTTAGACCAGACGCTTTCTTTCAAACCTCACGTCAATAGAGTAACAAAACTCGCACGTTTTTACTTAGGCCGTCTTTATAGTATGTTAGGTAGTAAAAGTAAAATGTCTTGCAGAAATAAACGTACGCTTTATTAGGTTTGCGTTAGACCCGACCTTCAGGCCGCAAAATTCTAATTCTAACGTAAATTCTAATTCTAACGTAAATCCAAATTAATGCAATTTTATTTTTCAAAATTTAATAATTTTTAATTATTTACTTTTCATTTTGAGCACCTATGTGCTATGTATTCACCTTCAGTGCTTTGAGCACCTTCAGTGCTATGTAAATCCCAGCGGGTGGCCCCTTCTGGGCCCCGCTAGCGCGGCCTCTTTCTCCAATTGGCCGTCGCTCTGATGAAGGCTGAGTGGCAAAAATGCACGAGCCGACAGGGGTTTTTTAGTGGGTAGTGGTTCTGGTAGGCGTCGGAACGAGTCCCAGATAACCTGGATCGCGCGCGCCAGAGTATGCATCCGAGCATTTTTTATCCTCCTGCCCTTCCCGTGGAGGGGAACAAAAAAAAAGCTTAGGATATCATTTTCAGGCATTCTTGCGTTCTATTGATAATAAAATTAAGAATTTCTATTCTAAAATAAGAATTCTATTAAAATGAATAAAAAAATTTGTATATGATATTACTAACTGGTGGTCTGCGACATTCATTACTGCCCACATAGGGTTCACGATCCTGTAGAAAATTACGGCATCCACTAAGACAGTCAGTGAATCTTGTGTCAGAATCTGAAAAAAATATTCCATCAAAACATCTTGGTTATGCTTTACATTTATTAAATTTACAATTGGTAAATTCTCCATCTCAAAAATAGATTAAAGCTAAATTAAGGTGGTATTTCACATCGTACATCAATATTCGTTCTCAATCGTTTGTTAGGCTCCAAAGTGCGCGAAAATTTTGTCATGAATGACTGTAGGTGTGACCATAAAAGTAATACGACTCTTAAATAGATAGTCGCAAAAATTACATCAAAAATACTTGTCCAACGACTATCTTTGTATGAGTATCTAAGCTCTATGAGACATATCAATTACAGAATCCCATTTTACAAGCAATGAATGACTGTAGGTGTGACCATATAGCAAATTATGGTAAATACCGATAATAAACTTATATTTATTTGTAGCAAACGTCATAAATTGTAATAAAAATTGGCCAATCACACAGATATACTATCTCTGGCATGAGGCATACTCCACATCCACATACTCCACAAAACCCATTTAAAAAATAATACTTATAAACATTTTTTTCGAACAGAGTTCTACTGTCAACATAAACTCGAAGTGGAATCAGGGAAGTTTATCATACCAGGCCACTCAGCAAGTTTTGCGCCAAAATGCTTTTATGTATGGAACTTTGGTGGGTTATAATTTATTTTAAGAATGATTTAAAAGTAAAAATATATTTGTTCCAAATTTAAATTTCCCTGTAAATTTTTTTACTAGCATTATGAAACTATTGTGTGAAAAATGGATCTGCATCTGGATCATTTTCGTGGAATTATTTTATACGAATTCAAGTCCAACTTGAAAGATGATGAATCGTTTAATCCACATCAATTAGCTATTGTGAACAATGCGCTCTCTAAAGCAACTGTGTACGACTGGTATAACGAATTTGAGTGCGGTCCCTTCAATTTGAAGGATGAAGAAAGAAGTGGTCGTCCTTTGCATGCTCTTACGGAAGAAAACGAGCTAAAGAATTTGATTCAACAAAAGCGGTGAACTACAAATAAGGACATGAGCACAATCTGCAGATTGGTTCGGGAAATGTTCACGGTATTCCACAACTATTAAAACGATCCAACGCCTACGAAAGTGAAACGATGGAAAAATTTTGATCGCCAATTTTGCTCCTTAACGTGGAATTTAAGTTAATTTTATTTATCAATTTTCTTAAGAAAGCAAAGTGGTACACTACCAAATGCTTGCCAGAAGTTTTTGTTGCTGCAAGCAACAACCGACTCACTGCGTTCTAGAAGATCGTTCAAGAAGTATCTGTTGCAGACTGGAAAATGTACTTTGGAAATTGGTCCAGACGCATGTAACTTTCTATATACGCTGTTGGAGAGTTTTTGAAAAGAGATATTAAAAAAATATATATCCTATACAATATTTTTATTTTTTTAATCAGAACTTTCTTAGTGTTCCACGTACGTCTTGGGGTGGTACATTATAACTTTTGGTTCTCAAGTCTAGATGTTTCACTTCATCAACGCAGGGTAAATAATGGACGAGTCCTGGCCCAAGACCTTCCTTTGTGGTAATCTTTCCGTTTCTGAATATAATAACGCGTTCAAATTGAAGTACAATCTGGAACAAAAATAATGTTAATAAATTTATAATTATTTATAAATATGATTCAATGATTTAAATCTTATTGATGATTCAAATCTTATTGATGAATCAAATCTCTAGACCCTGCGTCTACGTGGTTAGCAGGATGCGCCTCTGACTTTTACACCACCAGGCTGTCGTTAATTGATATTCTTTGGATTCGACAATAGCCTCAATTATCCCACTGCAGGGACATTAGTACCATTACCATTAACATTAGTACATTAGTTACCAGACAAAGAAGGTAGTTTCACACAATTTCTATTCCACCATGCTTGCCAATTCTTGGCTACAACTATTTAAAATTTTAAACAGTCCTTACATATATAGGTACCTTTATGGGTGCAGCTCACGGGAATACCAATTGATTTTCCTAAGCCTCAAGAAAAATTGTTAGTGGTCTACTTAGTTTTACAATTTGGAAACCTCGCCAAAATGCATTGTCGTAGTCGTATTAACTAGTATTTAGAGTCATTGCGTTACGAAGTTATTGCCGAAATACAGTCACATTATTTTAAAGTACAGAGAAAATAAGTAGCTAACTCTCCACTGTTTCTATCATAACTTTCCATATGAGTTTTCCATATGCAAACGCTTTTCCTGAAGTTAATTATTAAGATCCCTTTTAAATAAATCGATAGTATTTCTTCAGATCTACATTAGACAGTATGAATCATCTTTACTACGAGTACCCCAACAGTTTGCATGTGTAAATTATTATAGGGTTTTTTTATTACTTTGTTATTGTATTTATATGTAATATTTTTTGACATAATATAAGCTATTTGTCAATTAAGGACTGATTGTCAACAGATATATAACTACGAGGGTCAAACTGAAAGTTCTTAGAAAATCAAAAACTGATTAAACTAGCTACAGTCCGTTCATCGTAAGATGTCCCCTGCCGTTAGGTGCAGTGTGCAAGTGTCATAGTGTCAAGTGTTCCTCTTGTTTTTGTGTTATTATTTAATATTTCTGAGTAAATTATGCCAAAGTCATTTAAAAGCAGTGCAAGAGAGATGGTGTTGAAGGTACGTGCCTTTTGTGAGCGAGAAAAGGCAAACCAAGCCCCTTTAATTCCACTAAATCAAGTACGAGCTCGCGTTGCCCCTATGACAGGTTAGTACAATAGGGATACCAATTTTAGACAAAATATGTATGGGTAATATACATTTACGGACATGAAGAATAAAAAAAAACGGGCATATCTCAGTGAATTATTTTAATTCGTTATGATATTATCCATATTTGTGTTTATGCATATAATTTTTTTAAGGATACAAATTTTATGTATCCTTAAGTATCTATTTCAGGCATGTCTGCAAAAAACCGTGAGTAGAATATGAAAAGAAGGTGAAGTTGCTGCCTCTTCATCTCAAAAAGTCAAGTCTCCTGGAAAACATCGTCAAAAACTTAAAACGGTGGATCTTGATGATTTAGATTTATGCGCATTAAGAAATAAAATCCATGAGATGTATACTGTCTGAAAAGTTGTTTCTACCTTAAATAAATTACTTGTGGAATAAAGGAATGACAATCTTTGGTGGAGGTCGAACGACTTTGTGGAAAATTTTAAAACGAATTGGATTTCAGGCCAAAAGGTGTGGTTCAAAGCGGAAAATTTTAATGAAAAGAATACAACTATAACAACGATATAGTTGCATGGAGACGCAAGTATATCTGGACTATGAGGCAAAATCGTGAAGAAGGACGGCTGATTGTTTTCTTTGATGAAACACACATACACATACATCATATGCAGTGAAAATGTTGGCAAAAAAATGAAGAGGACGGAGTACTAACAAGTGGTTATCCTGGGACGCGATGGATTATTGTTAATGGGGTTTATTTCTAATGCTCAATTGATCTTAAACCACAGAGCAAATCAAGGGACTACCATGACGATATGAATAGAACAAATTGTATGAAATGGCTCTCCGAGAAACTTATACCCAATTCGCCTCCGGATTCCTTAGTGGTTATGGATAACGCTCCCTATCATACTGTACAAATAAATAAAGCACCCACTATGGTTTCCTCAAAACTGCAAATGCAAAATTGGATTACAAATAAAGGATTGTCTTATTTACCTACAATGTTGAAAGCAGAACTATATGAAATCATAAAAGAACACAAAGAACCGAGCGCCAATTTATGAGGCTGATCAATTATTGAAAAATCATGGCCACAAAATGGTTAGGTTGTCTCCCTACCAATGAGTTAAATGCTATTGAGTTTATGTGAACTTTTAAAAAAAGGCGAGTTGCTAGCAATAATGTCGGTCAAGAAGCTGAAAATTTTGTGAAATTAACTGAAGAAGCTGTTTCATCTATAACCCCTCGGGATTGGCAAAAACAGTGTGAACACGTAAAAAATTTTATGAGCTTGATGGCTACATGGATGATATTACTGAACAATTTATAATTACACTAGGTAATAACAGCAGCACAGATGATGACGTGCAAGTATGCAAGTGATAGTGATATGTCTGGAATCGTTCCTTTCGACCATAATTACTGTAAGAAACAATAAAAGCAATAAATAAATTATAATTTAATAGGTCATTCACAACCTTCGTAGTCTTATAGTTGTTTATTATTTTTTGCAAATAAGCAAATGAAACATATATTTATTCGTGGTACCACACAAAGTTAGATTACGGGATTAAAATTGACACATATTATTGGCAGCACTGCTGCCACAATGCTGCCAACATCAGCAGGCAGGGGACATCTTATAGTGAACGGACTGTAGTTATTTGTTATTATATATTGTTAACAAGTGGCCAGTTCTAAGAACTCAGTTTGACCCTCGTACTATCTGGAGAATAATTTTGACAGTTGACAAGACTTTCGATAGAAATTATGTCAAACTTATATCCTAGTAATAAAAATGGGAAATTATAAGTAAAGCCACAGATTCCTTTATTAGCCACATGATCAAACTTCTAATTTTATAACTAAGCTACGGGAAAATGAGATAGCCTCTAATAAACTAATTCGTCTTTTTTGCAACGCCTACTAAATATTCTATAGAAAGCGGTATAAGTTTGGGTTAGTTAGTGTTAGGCTGTAATTATCGTATGCGCGAGCCAAGCCAGCGAAGCGAGCGTGGTGCGGCAGCACCCGGCGAAGTGCCATAATCGAAATTGGATGATGATTCAAAATTTTATAGCAAAAACATCATCAGACAACATATTTGTGGTGGCTAAGATAGTATCGTTCAGACGCTCGCAAATTGTGGCTGACTTGGTAATTTAGAAGGCAATGTAGATTTTTGGAGGCGAATAATGCTATTAAAAAGAAGTGTGTTTAGCACCCTATAAAAATTATCTGAGTGTTGAAAAATCAGCCCTTAATTGATTGTTAATAAAATAATAAATATCTCTTTATCTCTAGTTTTATGTATACAACTATAGTAGTACTTACCATGAAAACAAAGTATAAAGATATTGGAAACAATATTAATATCACCACGTATGATAAAATAACAAATAAAATTTCACCAATTCCTTTTTGACCTGTAATATAAAAAACATTGTAAAGAATGAAAGCTAGGTTTAATGTTCTATTTTATTTTGAATTTCACTCTACTCTTCATTGAAATTTTAAGTATTCAAACAAATGTAACTAATCCAGCTTGAACTAATTTTAACATCTCACAAGCCATTTCTAAATGTGTAATAAACTCAACATTAAAATAAGCGACACTTAGTAATAAAATAAAAAGAAAAACGTCTACTTATTAGTAAGGCAGTAGCCTGAAAAATAATATTCTTGTATTTTTTTTAAGTATACTTTTGTCATGGGATAGAAATCAGTAGGTATTCTTGTTAGGCTTGATCATTTGTTGTAGAATGGATTGTTCTGTTATTTTGGAGCAGTAATGAAGATCTTAGCAACATATAAGGCGCGCGCAAAGATGAGTCAAAAGATTTATACAAGATTTACTAATTTCACTTTCGTACGTACAAGGGGTACACAGGGGGCTGAATTAACAATCGTTTGATACCTATTCATTCGGATGTACGTGACGTCGGTTTTGTTACATATTAACTGTGTATAACTCCTTTTGGTTACCTGTTCAATCTAGTGTCAAAATATGTATTAAAACTGATTTTGTACAATCCTTACGTTGAGGAGCCGAACTTTGCTGAGAGAAACCTGGAGTGGTATCTTGTGGTTCAATATCTCTAGCTCCACCGCCAGGCCGTTTTTGAGTATCCTCAATTTCATAAACAGCGGCACTAGGATCTTCATCATTCCGGTGACCACGATGGTTTTCTTTTCTTGACCGGTCAGATGAGTTTTGAGTCTTAAAAGAAATGTTCTTTGTGATTTTTGGATTTTCAGTACCTTGATCAATTTTTAATATCCCTGTAGCTATATTGACAGTTTTATCGCGACCCGAAATAACACTATTTTTGTTTATTACGTCATAATCAGTAACTTGTTCACATACCTCTTCCAAGGATTTGTGAAGATTTACCATAGTCTAATTTTAACCCTCTGTTATATCACAAAGCCAATTTAGAAAATTTTATAAATGTAAAAAAATTTATGATTGTTTACTTTCCAGCTCGACATTATTCAAAAATGGCATAAAAAATGTTATTCTGTCAATGTCAAAACGGTGTCAGTAAATATAGTTTTTTAAAAATATTCCCATAAAGTCCTTGTTTACATTGTACTGCCGACACGCTTTGACTGTTCTCACTCAGCCGTTATTTTATGCCGAAGCTTAAACATCAGCTTTTATCGGGAACAGGCATATCCACGGGAAATGGAAATAAGATTGAAGTTTTATTATTAGATCCAATAAAGTTAAGAGTTTGTAAGTATCGTAACTGAAACAAGAGAAAATAAAAGTTTAAAAAATAATACATAAATAAATTCGGTAACACTTCTAAAGTACGGCTAGTATTACCAGCAGAGCTTGAGGATTTTCTGCCAAGATACCCGCAGCTTCTCGAAGACTCTGTGCTGCTTTGACTTCTCCTTCAGATTCAATTACTTTGGCTTTTGCCAATCGCGTGCCTTCTGCTTCTGCAGCCATTGCTTTTTGAAGCTCAAATGGTAAAATAATTTCCTTTCTGAAAATTCACATGTAAATGCTTACCTACATCATCTGATTGTAATCGAACGATTGAATTAACAAATCTTACGTACATTACGATTCTTTCTACATTCATTCCCCAAAGTTGAGCCGCTTCTACCATTTGTATTTGAACTTGGGTCCCAAGCGTTTCCCTGTTTGATAAAACACTCGCCAAACTATACAAACCAACAACGTTTCTTAGTACCGATATGGCCAGCAGTTCAGTGGCATATCTGTAGATTAGTAAACTTAAATCAGGTATAAAATTATAACAAATAAATTGTGTGTGGTACAAATACTTTGAGCTAACTGTTCTAACTTGATACATTTTTGAAAGAAATGAAAGAAAGAAAGATTGTATGAATAAATCAGTTGGTAACTAAGTTTTCTTAATCATAAATGGTCATAAAAGCAGTTTAAATGTGATAAGTTATAAAACAACATTTACTCCTAGATTGTTAAAAGTAGACAGAGAAAGTTTTAGAAAAATATATGGTATATGGAAACAGGTATAGTGTTGACAATAATTACCTATAGTCTCTGATGTTTAAAGCACAGCTTGCGGGATCAAATATGTAGTAATAGATAACCGCATTTACTGTGACAGTTACCGAATCCTTGGTCAAAATCTAAAAGCAATTATGTGTTAGATTTCGCTATCCTTGTCGGATATCAATTTGATTAAGAAATTTATTGTAACGAGCTTCAATAGTTGAAGAAAAGCTATTTAAAATACAGTCGAAATAATAAAAGTACACGAAGTTTAGTTTTTTAATAGCAACATATTTTATATGAAAATCGAACCCATCAAATAATCAAATAATTTATTTGCACGAATACAGGTACACCTATGTATAGTAAATAGTAACAAAAATTTTAGTGTGCTAGCCATATTCTGCCTTTAAGGCATGTACAAATATATTTACAATTACATTTCATTACATATTGTGAATAATTTTAAGTAGTCGTGAACAGTGTAGTATCACTTATAAACTAAATATTCCCTTAATTTATGTTTAAATGCATTTATATTCTTAATCTCCTTAATGGTTTTTGGTAATTTGCTATATATTCTAGGAGCCATACCAAAGAAACTTTTCGAATAAAATGCAGTAGTGTGAGGTTGAGTACGTAGTTGTTTGTTAATTCTCCGATTATTTAATTATTCAAATAACACCATATTTTTTTTTCAAACATAAGGAAAAATAAGAATATTTAGTTTTTTAAATACTGGATTACAAGAGTCCCTACTCCTAAGACTACATATAGCTCTAATGCATCTCTTTTGCGTCTTAAATATTTCTATCCCATCCATTGAAAGATATTGTACCTCTTGTGGATTCAGGTCCATTGACTGAGTTCTTATATCAAGTAGGTAAATATCGTCGGTGCAGGGTAACCGGAACATTAATCCTGGTCCTATGGGAGAATTACGAGAAATTTTGCCACATCTAAATAGAATAGCTCGTTCGTATTGTTTAACCGCCTAAAAAGTACAATAAAAAGAATAGTATTAAACAGTAGTAGTAAATATTGTACAATGAACACGCGTCAATAAAGCTTCTCCAGGAACACTCGATTTATTTGAATTTCAAACCAAAAAAAAAGTACGAAATGTGTTTATAATACGTCTGGGAGAATACCATAGAGACACATATAAACAATATATAGACGCAAAGACAAACGAGTTAAACCTATAAGTAACTTCTTTTGCGTATGTGCATAACTACTGTCACGTTCAATATTTCTATAATATTTATTAACTTTGAATAACTTTTTTATAAAAAAAAAAAACTCTCCGTTCTTTGAAAATAATGAAAAAAAAACTTACTCTAAAGCAAAAAATCAAACACAGTGGACATATAATAACTATTATCACCGATAAGACGACTACAACTTTTTCCAGGAATGTTAGAGACTTCACTTCTGTAAAAAGAGGAAAATAGTATTTACTCTTCCCGAAAACGTATTCAAATATTGTAGTTAAAAATTCACAAAAATATATGAAGCGATTTATAAACTTTTATTAAATACCTCTTAAATACTTGTATTTTATTTATTTAGACGCCTCTGGTTATGAGGAAATTCGATTCAAACGATAAGGAAAGCAAATGATTTTAACCTCATTACTATAATTATTAAAAAATATATAATTTATAATGAATTCTTTGTATGACGGTCTTGGGTGAGTATTGGGAGTTCTGAGGTCCCTGGATTCGCATACTTGACGGGACTGGAATTCGTGTAGTGATAACACAGATTTTGCTTATGCGTCACGCATGTTTTCTATTTATATATATGTTTATATCGGGTGACTTTTTTACCGTTCGGAAATGGTGTCTTTGCGAAAATCAGATCGTTAGGTCAGCCGCCAATTTTCTCAATATAGACCGGTATCAAGACCTCAAGCTGCTCGCAATTTCCGCGTTAATGATGTTAGCGTCTAGAACTTTGACAAGGCTCCCCATCATCCCAACCCACTGGCCATTAAGTTAGCTATTACAAAACCAATCCTGACGAAGGTTCGTTATGGAAGTCCACGTAACGTCTTATTAGATCCCGATGACGTCATTACATAATGAATGCCACCGTTCCCAATAAATGTCGGGCAATACGGCATTCGAATCGCCTAACGTCCCACTAGGCGAATTTTATATACGTATGTCACCGGTATATTCTGGGATTACCCTAATTTGTGATACAAATATTCCTAACGTACGCTTTACAAACTGGGAGCGACGATGGTTGATCATAAAATTTTCTTATTTATTACACGAAGAAACTTGAATTTTAGCCATATTCACAGAATTAAATTACAATAAATTTAAAAAACAACGACTTTAACTATAAAGAGTGTACATTCTGTATAAGCATAAAGTGTGTTAAAAAATATTAAAATATATTCCGTAACGTAGTATTCAATATAAACATATAAACATTGTTAATGTACAGGGACTATTGATATGTATCTAAAATACCCGTTTATTCTAATGAAATCAAAATATAAACCTATTATTTAGCTTTTTACTAATTCGGCATCTTATTAAGATAGAATTATAAACATAGTGTAAATAATAATAAAAAAATTAACTTTTATTATTATTATAAAAAGTTAATTAGAAAAGCAGCAAGATGCGACGCTCTTCAACGGTAAGTATGGACCTTATCATGCCAATTGGTTACGATTTAAATGATTTATGATTTTTTTTTAATTCCTCCATTAACAGAATTATGAATAATGTACGACGATGACCACAAAGGACGTGAGAATTCAAGTACACTTCGCAACTAATGCGTTGAAAATAACTTTTAAGCACACAGTAAATTAAGCACGTTCTTCTATCGAATCCTAAATTGGCCGTGTAATTGACAAGACACATAAGAAGACATTCTAACCTGTTAGCGAAACAGTCTCAACCGGTTCCTCTCCTTGTTCCATTACACTTTAGTAATAGTCATTTGCACAAAAATTTCAAAAATAAACAGGAAATAAATAACGTGCAATAAAATGTTATAAAGACTTTTTTGAAAGATAAATCTGAAAGTGACTTTATAAGTAAGTGAAAGACAGATATGTGATCTGTCCAAAAATAAAGATAGAGTTTGTCAAGCAATTATTATGTAAATACATCGCATATTCATCAATTATAATATGCTTTTCCGAGGTCAAAACTTGGTATAGCATAGCTAATAAAATTATTAAGATTTCCATAAAATCACCTTAAGTTTATATAGTAGGACCTTTCAGGTTATTAAGGCGCTGCGTAAACGAGGACTGCGTGTGTAAACGACGACTTTGTGTGTGTAAACGAGGACTGTGTGTGCGCTCTGGTACCAACAAAAAGTGTCTACATCTGCGCAGGAACTGGATAAATTTATATTAATAATATGAATTTAAATTATTCGCTGGTTTGCCGTATCCGACACAACACACAAACTTGGGCACGTTTGCGCAGCGCTTTATAGTCTTACGACCGCAGAGACGGTTAGTGGCAACTGAAGGTGATCCCCAGCAACTCTTAGAGTACAACGTCTCAGAGTGACGTCGAAAAGCTACATTATTCCAAACACTCGACTACGTTTAACTCGCAACAATAAAGTTAATACAAGTCCATCGATTCAAAAATAGTGAGCTAAGAGTGAGCGAGTTATATGTAGCGAGGAAGATGTGTGGAATTCTAGTCATATCTTAGCACAGCTCTATAAAGTTCATTTGACAAGAAACACTACTTTTGAATACAATTTCTCCCCTTCTTTAACATTTTGTTTGAAAGTTTGAACTACTTACTAATATAATATGATACACAAAGTTCTGACATTATGACAGCATCCTTTCTTTGTGCGAATAGAACGTGAGATCATGGTCAACGCCTGTGGCTAAACCCAGGTTAATTTGAAGGGTTTGTTACTAGCTTTTCTTATCGGGCAAAACCGTCGATCTGGATCTTTACAGCTGAGGAATTGAGAAAAAATCGGCCGGGGTTGTGCAACAGCACGGGTGTTGCTCTTCTCATGATAACGATTGGCTACTCACTTCTATAGCCACTCTGCAGTAATTAAGAGAGTTTGCTTGGGAATTGTTACTGCATCCTTCAAATTTCCGCTTATGGCGGTCTCTTCATACTTCTTTAAGTAGTGTACAAGTGATATTAGGAGAGGAATGTAAAAAATTTGTTGTTCCAAGTCGTCAATCAGAAGTCTAAAATGTCTACTGCAATGAAATTATGCCACTTACTACAAGATGTCATAAAATGGTTATTGAATAAAATGTGTCCGATAGTTTAATAAAATTTAAATATTCTATTAAAAAAAAATATCCTCGTTTGGTGTGAAGAATACGTGAAAACTATTTCTTGGCTGTCGTTCCTCTTTCACCGGTAAATGTTAAATGCAACACAATTAATCTTACACAACTGTAGTAAATCGCCTTTCCTGGCTTATCCTCTTATATTTATATATATTAAAGCATTCAGCATTGGCTTATTCAGATAAGGCGAGTGCTGATTATTAATATATCATGAAAATAAAAATATCATTTCACAACATATCGACGGCCGAGTGGCATAGTAGGTAGAAGCCCTTCCTCATACGCCGGAGGCCTCAGTTACGAGTCTTGGTCAGGACATTAATTTGTCTGATTAACACAGATATTTATTTTCAGGTCATAGTTGTTTTTATTTATATATGCATGTTTTTCTGGGTTCCCCCAGTTCATCCATACCTCAAGCACTGCTTACTTTGGGGCTGCACAGTTGGTGTGTTTGTCTGGGGATTTATTATTATTGTTATTTATTATAATTTTAGAAAAGTAATTAAGTGGACAGCAAAACTATTTTAAACGGGTTGTTCAGTTACTTCACGTTCATTTCCCCCTGCCCCCCCTGCCGTGGATGAAATGAAATGCAAAGTGAAATATTAATGGTGGTATTTCATGTATTCGATCAGGTAAACCATGGCAATGAGGTTATCTTAAGGGAATTAATAGGAACTATTTATATATCACAATAAATGAAACATATAACGGTTTTATTTGTTTTATTATTAACTACCAAAATTTAAGTTTTCGGTAGAGTTGTTATTGTTTTAATTTAGTGACTTATTGCTAAGCAAAGCTTGCATTGCAGCCTTTTAAAATACAGGCTTTTCTAACTTACATTTTTCCAATAGTTAAAAACAAATATTTTTTAAATAGTTAACTTTAATATTGTTATTTTATAAAATGCCTGACTTGAACTACGTCATATACTCGTACATATATATATGTCGCAGAAGGATGTTGTTTGGTTGGAATTTGTTCAGCTATACGGCTAGCTGTTATGTTGAATAATTAATTATCGAGTAAGTAATATGCAATATGTTATTTATTTTATAACTAATTTGTTGATATCCTGCGAAATCAGACAAAGTGAGCGTGGTATGATAGCACTCGGCGAAGCGCCATTATGAAAAAAAAGCATTAACAAATAAAGCATAAAACGTTCACCAAACGGCTAGCTGCTTATTTGGTAGTCTAAATCATCCATCCGCCTGCGACTTAAAGACTAGAATTATTATAATTAATCAATATAATAATAAGCATTATTTAAAAAAAACCAATGCATTTCAGATTTAGACATTTATTTAAAAAAAAATTTAAACTCTACAGGAGACACCTAAAAGAAACAAATTCATTTGCAATGGCAATGCTTTAGAAAAGTGTTTTTGCTATTCGTAATCGGTTTTAATTTTTCTCTTCGTTAAAAGACTTGACTTACGATAAGAATGACTAAAATAATAATACACACAGTCCTAGCATTACCACCCTGAATGATCTCAATCAATGAGTGTAACTGTATAATGGGGTAAACAAATTTGACTTTTTTCCGTAGCAAAAGATGCTACGGAATTCTTTACACAAATGATTCCGGGCCGTAATTTCAATCGTCAGATAACTGTCAATTATCTGGAGAACAAGTTTGACACTGCACAAGACTTTATGTCAAACTCTCAAAATTATTCTACTAATAAAAGTTATCTGAGCATTGAAAATCTTCGCTTAAACTACAAAATATACACTATATTATTTAAAATAAATCTTATGTACTTACCTACATATTAACTTATATATATCGATTTGAATTACAGAATTTTTACTTATTTCAGTAAAGTCATTGCTATGTCATTAAATTATAGTAATAAAAATAATTACTTAAAATAAAAAAAAATATTGGCAGCCTTTTAAATATGTGAACATAAGAATTTTAATAACTAAACAGGTAAATGCGATGAACTGGGGCCATTCCAGGACATGAAAGTTTTAAGGAAATCCATAGGAAAAGGAAATATTATTGTAGAGTTCTTCTCAGCGGATATTGTGTTGAGCGACTGCAAATATCTTAGCTGTAACAGAGAAAAGAGGAAACTAATTATATTTCACAGCAAAAATTCAAAGCTTTGTTATCGGGGTTGCGTTTCGCAGTTTGCAATTACAAATTTTGGGCTCTTAAGTGTCGATAGCAATAATTTCATTGATTAAATATGCATAAATTCATAAACTAATTTGTAATTCTTTGAATGTACGCAAAGTTATACGGAAGCAAAATGTGCGATGCAAGGGATTGTTTTTTTAAATTTATAAGATAGATTAAGTTACTTTTCTCTTAAACTGTTTTTATTATGCAACGAATTGAACGACATGATGCCCGTTACGCTTTACTTCAGAAAGTTTAAGCCTATATGCTTGAGGCAAAGATTAAGGACTTTTTCCTTTTTTATGCAAAACTAACCTAGATGCAAAACATTGGTGTGAAAAACACAGATTTCTTCAAACGAATCATAACATTTTCATTTCACAAATGTTTATTCTAAACTTCCGCAAGGTTGATGTATCCTTGATACATACTTTGCGTACATTAGAACCATATAGGTGTGTTTGGAATTAATTTATTGGGCAACTTTTTTCTGTGAATATCTGCGATGATTTGACACTGCTCATCATAAACTCTGTTCAATCTCAAAACTATTCTTCATTTAGTAGCCTAAATAATACTACTTCTCCCACCTGCAAGGCCATGGGGTTGTCAATCATGACAAGTGAGGCTTCTTTAAGCGCTCTGGAGGCTTTGATCTCTCCCTCGGCGGCGATGATCTTGGCTCTAGCCTCCCTGTCTGCTTCGGCTTCAGCCGCCATAGCTCGTTGTAACTGCACCGGCAGCCTTACATCCTTGCTGGAAATGTTATTAAGTATAGCTTTTATTTTTATTAAATAACATTAAAATATTACAATTTATTTGTTTTAGAATAAACATAATTTAAAAAAAAGATACATTTAGATTTTTCTACTCAATAATCTGTAATACTGTAGAGAGAAATAGTTAAAAATAACGTTAAAACGCATTAGCTTCTAATAATCAATACAAAGTCAACTCAGGAAGAAGCTGACGTTTTTTTGCATCAATGGCTATCTAAAAATATTAATACTAAGATACTTCATCGGTAGTTGTATGCATTAAACATATATTTAATAATTTTGTATCTAGCAAAAATGTTTAACTTTTAAATTGATAAAATATCTAATTATGCCGTAAGAAATGGCTGTGAGATTTAGAAATAGCCATTTCTTTATAAAACCTATTTATATAGCCTTCGAAAACCTCAGTTACATATTTTATTAAACCCCATCCAGGCGGTCATTGATTAGTAAATCGCAAACAGAGCAAAAATAGAGGTAAAACTTATTTATCTCGAATAAAACATGTGACTGATAACACATTTTTAAAAGCTGGCAATTTGTTGGGTCTTGTTAGAAATAAAAATAATGTTAAGTAATTAAAAGAAACATCCTATACGTTTAGGAAAGAGATATCAAAAATTTAAATTACAAATAATAATTATAAAAAATATTACAACATCGAAACAAAAGAAAAAGACGACTCCAAATTCAAATTCAAATATTTATTTCTCAACACTGACAACCACCTGTTCTTATTGACGTCAAATAAAACATGATTCTACCACCAGTTCGAAAAAAACCTTCGTGAAGAAGAACTGGCAAGAAACTTCACGGGTATATTTTTTTTCAAAATAAATTTACAGAGTCTCTTTATGTCTATACAAAATTATTCTTTTCTGCATCTGTTAGCTCGGCAAGTCTCCCTTCCCCAAGTATCCAAACGACGAACACCCTCAAACGGCACCCGTTCACGAGTTAACGCGGGATCCAGCCATCGCCCTCCTCAACCATATTAGAGGGAAGTGAAGTCCGTTTGAAATGTTATGATAGCTTCAAATCAATTGTTCCGACGATTCTTTGTTTTCTTTACAGGGAAATACGTTATGACGTACATAATCACAAAGTTGTGCTTTGATCACGAATTTTCTTTGATGTCATTCAATTCAATTTTATTTGATGTGATTCAGAATAAAAATTGAAATATTAATAAAAGAAACTCATTATTGGTTGCAGTTAGTATTTTAGCATCTATATTGGGAAATAATGGTATTACATACGATTAAGTCTTCCTAATGAAACCCATAATTGAGCGTTCTCGTAGTAACAGTGTTAAGTGTCAGTGGTAACACGAGTGCGCCAGAAGCGCGACAGTTTATTTTCTAGTTTTGAAAGCTTTATATATTATTCTTAAGCAATAAAATGTCAAATCCATGATAGGGACCAAAACAATTTCCAATAATACATGTTCGACCTCCACTTAACAGGAATCCATGACCTATTCCAAGTTATCTTGCGTCGCATGGCTGAAGGCTTCTCTGTCAGCAGAAGTTGCAAGCTCATCATACTCGTATTACCTTTAAATCTGTCGGTCCTACTAGTTGTCGCAAGATAACAAGCGTTAAAACCACGTTAAAGGGCAATGGTATTTCTAGAGGCAGCTTGATCAACTCTTTCACTAAACTGTACCACTTACACAGGCGATAAGAGGAACCCTTTTTCATACCAAAATTAAGAGTTTAAGCTCGTGTAAAGCTACCAACATCTCCACGCTCCACTAAACGCCCGAGGGAGCGGTAGCCTCATACAAGTTGGCCTGCATCATGTGCATTAAGCATATTACTATAAAAATCTATCGGTCCTAGTAATTGTCGCGAAATAACAGTCTTTTAGCCACGTCAAACACTTTAGTTTACCACTTCTACAGAAGTGCCAAGAAGAGTTTTAAATACAAAAAAATTAAAGCTACCAACATTTCCACTCGCTCCACCTCAACGCCCCAGGGGTCGGTGGCCTCGTCCAAGTTGGCCTGCATCATGTGGCTGATGGCTTCTCTGTCGGACAACAGCTGCGCTAAGTCGCGCATGCCGAGGACGTTGCGCAGGGTGGTGGCGGCCAGGAGACGGGTTGAGGCACTGGAGAAGTAATAAGTATAAATTACTCAGAAATGTTTTCTAATTTACGAGAAAGTGAGGTCGGATCGTGTTTTGTTAAGTTGTGTCAAGTAATTATGTTGACATTGTTAGTATATTTATTTATTACAGAAAAATACTCGTTATAATCTAACCTACGAGTCTATTAAAGAATACAAAAAAAGTTAGAATACTTTACATTTTGAGGAAAATCGTTTCGAAGCTAAATCAATCTAGGGATTCGATAGAGTTTTACAAATTATTCACTATATTTAATAGTTTAAATTGCATTTAAAGCTTATAAATTACCAACAGTTTCCTCATATATACAATAAATAAATAAGTAATGAAGTTTCAATGGCATTATTGATAACTCGCTTAAGCTTTAACTTGTGTTGTGTTCTTGCCCCTTGCCCTTTGAGCAATCTTGTTCATAAATACCATTGAGCCTAATCAAGCTGTCGAGGCTCACATAAACTTTAACGACTTGGACAACATCCTTTAATTAAATTAAACACGTGTCGTAGGCCAGGTACTAGGTACCAGGTACCAGGTAATGAGGTAGGAGTTATAGACAGGTTTTAGTGACAGCGTACTATGAACATTGGCAACTTCAGAAAAAGTCAAACTTATATGCGTTAAAGCCTGATCAATAAAATAAAAAAACACGTAGGGCCGCCTCAGTCTCCTTTCGTATTGCAGCACAGTCGATAGCCATACAAAATATTAACACACGTTTTCCGCAAAATGGTGATACGTTTTATTTTATTAATCAGGCCATACCTAGGATCTGTCTGCAACTTTATTTACGTTAATTCCAAAATTAAATTAAACGGGGTGTAAATCAGGTCAGACATAGGTACTATATGTAACATTTTAAATAGTTAGAAGTAACAGTTGGTGTGTTGTCTGGGGATTATTTATTATATTATATAGAGAGAGAAAATTTGTTACATTAGTATGAATATGATCTTTCATGAGCGTTAAAAT
Source organism: Marasmarcha lunaedactyla (assembly GCA_923062675.1). Taxonomy (NCBI): domain Eukaryota; kingdom Metazoa; phylum Arthropoda; class Insecta; order Lepidoptera; family Pterophoridae; genus Marasmarcha; species Marasmarcha lunaedactyla. Next base: position 21,850,476 of record OV281341.1, read on the forward strand.
TAGACAAAGGCTTTGTTTTAGAAATTAGAGCATTGTACTTAAGTAAGTACCATCAAGATGTCTTACCTACACATTAGAGAGCAAGAACAAAAAATATATTTGGAATATAAATATCATATCTTGGAATTGTCCACGTCATGATGTGGCTTGGCTAGATCAGTAATTAGCAACCGTTTCTCGATGTGGCCAACAAAACGCGCGGCTAATTTTGGACAAATGGCTAAGTTTATTTGATCATACCGTTTCCTAAACAACATATATACACATACTACTCGTACTAATAGTACATCGATAGTGGTTCTGGAGACGCTTTGTTTATGAGTAAATGTCTTACGTGGATGGTATAGCTGATTTACCAAACAAAATGTCGTGTTTTTACATATTTTATCTCTTTTGCACTATTTATTATTTAAATATTCATCATTGTGCGACGCCTGCCGTTGCCGCACCACGCTCACTTCGTTCACACGGCTCGCGCAAAGCACAGTTATCAACTAGGTTGTAAGAAATTTGTTTACGATATGGTCAATCATCGATTGATCATTTAAAAGCTCGAGCATTTCATAGATAATTTTTGGATCTGGCTAGTTTTCGCTTTATACTATTTAGTTAACAATATTTTCCTCTGATCACCTTACAATATTTATTGTAACATTGACAAAAACAATTGAAAGAGTCCAAAAACGATTTCTGACTTTCATTTCACTCGAATCACCGGTACTTCTTAAAGGGTATTCTGACGGACTTGAATATTATAGACCAAATGCCTTCACTGACCAACAGGCGAAAGCTCCTTGATCTTTCATTCGTACATAAACTTTGCAATCATGAAATTGACTCTCCAGAACTATTAGCGAGTCGTATATATGTGCTCCCAGCAGATTACCACACCCTGGTGTCTAAAAGCTGTTCAACATTACACGCCATCGCACCAACCTAGGCTTTAATTCGCCACTAACAATAGGTTTTATAATAGTGTATCCAAATCCATAGACATTGATTTATTTAGTGACACTCTAGACTATTTTAAACTGAAAATCCTTGTCTATTTGAATACAAGGTAAAGTAAACTATGAGACATTTAAATTCTTTCTGTATTATTTCTTTTTTTCGATGTTTCTAACTAGTGTTCCTATTATACGAGAGGTACTTGTTTGAAATGTTACTGTTCTATACTTTACTTATTACTTGATTTATGTGGACATGTATTTGTAATTGTGAATAACAGTAATAGTGTAATATTTGTAATAGTGTTAATTTTATTTCATTTCATTTTAATTATATATAAATAATGTAATAATATCCAATCTGCTTATAATTTTTCTATTCTACTTAGACTAATTATGTAATTTTATTTATACTACTTGTGTGTTTACTGTGAATTCTAGTGTTAAATTGTTAATTTTTATCTTATTTAATTTTATTGAAATAGAACTTATATCCTACGATTTTATAAAAAATTTAAGTTTTAAACGATGTAGGTATTTGACTCCTGACGTAATCCTATTTGTTTCTGTAAATCTGTCTACGTTTGTAATGTTGTGTATATTTTTTTATCCTTAATGATTGTGTCGGCAATCCTTGATGGATAAAAAAAATTAATAAAAGTTCTCATTGACATCAAATAAAACATGATTCTACCACCAGCTAGACAAAAACCTTTTTGAAGAAGAACTGGCAAGAAACTTCACGGGTATAATTTTTTCACACTAAATTTACACTGTTTCTTTATATCTACACAAAATTATTCTTATCTGAATCTGTTAGCTCGGCAAGTCTCCCTCCCCTATTCAACTGACGAACACCCTCAAACGGCATCCGCAATTAACGTGGTATCCAGCCACATCATCAGATTCTCGAACATCATAATAAACACTGAAATCTGATTATTTTCTACAAACGTTGTGTGTGTACTAACCTGTAGTCAGCGACTCTGACGACGGCATTCAAAGGTTCTTTGATGCGGTAATAGACAACCGCGTCCACGGCCACCGTCACCGAGTCTCTGGTCAAAACCTAAAATTATATAATATGTGACGTTAAGTGATTTCATAAAAAAATGGCGTTATTATTTTAGGCCAGGTAAGTCGAATCGTTTAAGGGCGTCATAAACAGTCAATTTATTGTGTAAATTGTGAAAATGGCTGTCTTCAACAGTATTAACGACTTGGTCATTTGTAAAAAAATCGAGATTACAACGCTCAGCGCATTGAAGAACAAAAGTCAAAACATTGTTCATATTCATGTGATACCTACGTTTAGTATATTATTTCATTTACTACATGTAAAATATTTTATTCATCTCACGTCCAATGTTTTTTTTATACGAAATCATCTAGGACACATGGAAAATATCTTGGAACCATCTCTATTTAAATAAACGAAGTAACGTAAAACACAAGTAGCAAAAAGATCTACTTTTTTGGGAAACAAAATATTGTTTGTTACTTGGATTTTATGTTATGGATAGTTCAAGTCATTTCTGCGAGCGGCCCTATGGTGGTTACTGTGTGTAACAGCAACTGTGTGCATGACAAAAATGTACTGATTGTACACCCAGATCAAAGCGACGAGAAATCGGTTTGGCTACATGACAGTTGAAACACAAGACCCAAGATTAAGTGCATACCGCGAGTATAAAATGACATTTTCCCGGAGATTGACTTGTTCTGCAGTAGCAAGGCCATTATTAAATCACAGGCAACCAAAATATTGTCATAGTTTTCATTCTATTTATATTTTATTTAAATATCTTTTTATTGAAATGAAATATTTATTTCTCCACATTGACATTTACTTGTTCTTATTGACGTCAAATAAAACATGATTCTACCACCAGTTAGAAAAAACCTTCGTGAAGAAGAACTGGCAAGAAACTTCATGGGTATATATTTTTCATTTATATTCTTCTTCTTAAATTGAATTTTGAATTAAGATTTAAATTCTTAAATCTTATGCTTAAATTTATCAGCATATATACATTTGATATATATTTTTCTTTCTTTTTCAACGTAAGTTTCGGTGTATAACATTAAAATATGCTTCTTTTTCCACTGCGCCGTCACTTGGCTTAATTTTTATACATTAATAACTGTAAGAGAAGCTTGTAATTAGTCATGCTAGTTATAATACACTTATTTTGCAATTCATGTTGTTACACTGCTGGTTTCTGAAATCAATAAATAAATAAATTTACAAGCATACGCACACATAGTGTCATGCGCACATAAAAGATGAACCATCTATACCTCACGGATTAAAGCATAAATTCAAAAATTTTATTTGTTTCTGCTCAATAAAAACAACACAAAGCTCCCCAGTGTTCCCACGACATTTGATCTGCAAAATGCCATCTTCACTACAATCTTTGAAAAGCCAGTTGTAAGTTATTGAGTTGTCCTGTACCCTCTGCATTGTGTAAGTGCACTTTCATGTAATCATCACATAATCATACGTACGATCAGGGAACTTAGCGGAGGATCAGATTCGTACTGAAATCCTCTGCTGCGCCGTCGCCCCTTAGTTTGCGGTGCGCCTACAAAAGTACGAACATCGTGCAAGCGATTCTAGCCCTACCCAAAGCCTCTTAACTTAACTTAAACGTGTTTCGTACTTGAGTTTGTTCCCTAACGATTATATTTGTTAGTTCAATGCAAGTCCATCAGTTTCAAGTTTTTTTTGGTAGGATAATATAACTGATATCCCTGCGTTTTTGCGATATTTAGCGTAGAGTAATAGGCTTTTCTTGAACTAGCTTGTGACATCGGTGAGATGGAAGACAAATAGAACGATCATAGTCAATTCGACTACTGAAACTTAGTTTATTTTATTAATAGTCACGTTGGGGTTTTAACTCTAAAATAGTAAACTAAATCGAGTAAATTGTAAGTACATTAGGTAGTACAGAAGGCATATTACAAACTCGGTGTTTTAACACAAAAAGTGGTAAAGTGAAGAATAATATTTTTAATGGAATTTGACAATTATCTATTACTTAGTAATCTTTTCACACCTTAACTATCTACTCTATACATCTATCAAGATTTTGGTACCATAATTTTTATTCGTTATTTTTAATCTAAAATTGTAACCTGAAATATTGAAATTATAATGGTAATAACAGATATTGAAGATACAAACTTTATTGATACTGTCCTAAATTAAATTTGACACCACCAAGTTAATGTGTGTTCTATTTTGCGTCCGTCGATAGGTACGTCTCCACGCAGCGTCAATCGGCCGAACATCAAAGACAGAATTTATCGGGTCTCTGCCATGAGTCTGTTAACGCGGTGAAACGTTCAACCAGTATATCAAACAACTAGCTTTCAAGTTAAATATAGTCTGTTTTATTGGGCAAAATTGGGTAAATTTAAACTGATAAAGAATTTGGGACATAAAATATAGGATATTTTTCTATCAATAAAAATAACTGTAAAACTGGATAGGCGTGTAACATCCTCGTGTTGGGCATCATTTTCTATCAGGCGAGATGTGCGGACAAATGCAAATCCAATGAACAGTAAAAAAGGTTTGTAAATATATACATAAATTAATTTGAAATTGAACTGACTGAAGTAAACAGGCCTAATACAAAAATCGGCTAATAACCTAAGGATTCCAGGACAGAAAACCTGAAGCTTTTGTTTTAAGCCAGAGACACCTTAACCAATTTACAAGGAAAAGCAAAAGGAAATGCTATTTTGCACCCTAAAATATAAGACACACAATAGTTTAGCACGAAAACGATTATTTTACTTATATCGTAAACACTGATTGATAGTTTATGCGCTCATCAATTAAATTTGACTGCTTAGTATCGCGGGCTGAACATGTGGGTTAACGAGCTATGAACCAGCGCGAAAACATTTAATGTCGTTTCCGAAACTAACCGCTGTTAAAATAAACTACCAAATGGTTTATAGTGTGATAAAGGACCTTCTTAACAAAAAGGTCAATGGTCGTATTTCTTTATATTTCTTTATGATCTATTTTTCAACAATTTGAAGTTTATAAAGAAGTTATTTGCTGTTATATTGTATGTAGGTACTGCTTGAATTTTGGTTTAGAGGAATTCCGGATAAAGAGTGGTTTCCGTTAAAACGGTAGCTTTTTTACTAATACTTTTTTAAAATTTAAACTAGAAATTATATTATTTTTCGTCTTACTCATGGTCAATGATGAAGTCGAGGAGGTGCCTCTTCAAACTTGAAAAATCCAGGACTGTGCGAAAAATGGTAGGTTCTTCGAAATGAGTGGACTGTATTTGACTGAACTGGACTGAACCCGTTATTTCTGCTCGATGCGTTCGTAGCTCGAACAGTGCGTTTTAGGAAAATTGACGAATGTAGTGCGCTGCGTGGAATGGGTTCTAATTTTTGGGGGCGCGAACCAAGAGGGAACCGTCAAAAGCTATGGTAGGACTGATTAGTGATTAACATTAAACGTTTGGAATGGCATCCTTAAGAGTCCAATGTTGGAATAGTTAATGTTAAATATACATAATTAATTCGTCCTCGTAAAATATTGACCAACAAGCGACTGTGCAGCACCATATCAAGGTTGTCTATTCTTTACAAATACAAGTACTATATGGATTCTTTTGAAAATCTCACACAGCTTTGCAATGTAACCTATACATTAGGTAATCTATGTAGTATGTTTACACAGTACTGGTACAGAAAAATTGCCAATAACAGTACGTATATAAGTAGGTAACTAATTAAACATTTAAAACAACGGAATAAAACCTTCTTAAATTAGTATTTTACTACTTCCGTGTACAACGCATAAAACAAATTAAAGGTAGCATAATTTATTATTTTTATAATAATCCGTTGTTGTGATATTATTACTAATTTATTTATCTTTGAATCAAGCAAATGCGTCAAATTTTTTTTAATCTTACAAAAAACATGCAAATCATTGCTTGCAGTATGAAGCTTTAAAAAGAAATACAAATTGGGTCGCAGTGATTGAGGTAAGATAACCCGTACAAATCCATACAAGTTTATTCAAAAATAATTCGCAATGATTACTCGTGATTGCAAGCATGGCCAATTGAAATAATTTATGGACAATAAAGATAACAAATTAAGTTCTTTGGAAGAGTCAAGATGTTTTGAACATTTTATGAGTAATGGTGCAGCGCTTGCAGAACGTTTCGAAAATAAATTTAAATGCATTCTGTTTAGTATGAAATGTTTTATTAACCGTGCTTGTATACTGTGGGCCTTTGTATCAGATTTGTATCAGACTAAGTATAAGTTATTTTCGGTATTTATGAAATGTGTAGAATACTATATTAATTTACTAAAGATGTTCGATGTGAAAATAATATATTTTATAATGTATCCTTCTAAAATGGATCCTTTTATGGTATATTTTTTGTTCATGGACAAGATATTCTCTAAATTTAAATATTACTAATGTACTAGAGTGAAGATTAAGAAATAATAGCAATAACGTAGGGAAGCTGGAATATGTAAATTAATTGTTTTTTGTTACATACTTCTTGTGGAGGAACATCAAAGGACACGGTTCTGAGGTCCACTTTTCTATAGGAGTCAATGCAGGGCAGCACAAAGAAGAGGCCTGGACCTCTAGCTCCTCCTTTCCTTAATCTACCTAAACGGAATATTACAGCTCTCTCGAATTCTTGCACCACCTGAAACAGAACAATGCATTATTTATACAAGAATTTCAACAAAACACGATTGCGTATCAGTGGACCAGTAAACACACTAAACTAATTAAAGACATGGGAGCCGAAGACGGAATGGTGGGGGTTGGCGAAGGCGTTTAAGAGGTTTTTTACAGTCCCATTCTCAGCAAATGAGCACGCGTTCCAGCTGATGGTACGCGGTATCCGTGGCTGATGCATCCCAACAAGTGAAATTCACATTGTTAATTGTAGCTAAATTATAAGCTTTCTATTGATTAATGATGCATTCGTAAAGTGCGTTGGCATGAAATGGAATTGCCATGGTTCACTTAACTTCACTGGTGGTGTAAACGCGGGTATTATGGTCCAAAGACTGGAATAATAAGAACTGTAGTACCATCACAGAAGAGATGTCAAAAAAAGAAACGCTATCACTAGGTTAGCAGACTTGTGTAATATCGATGAAGATGAAGAAAAAGAAGACTTTCACCAAATGTACAATTTTTTACCTACGATGAAATAGAACATTTTGATTTTGAATTTGAATTTGAATCACGTAAGGCCATAGGTTCATTATTAATAGTTATAAAATAAATGACTGTATCTCCAAATGTTCGGACACAACATAGGCACTGTTGAAATCGGAAACTCGATTGCATATGTTATGATCACTTCCACTAATCACTGATGATCACGATATCATCAGCTTTTACGCAAGGAGCATTAACATAATATAGTGATGTAGATATATGGAATATGGAATACCGTATGATCAAATTAACTTCTTTATAATAATCAAATAATTTATACAGTGTTGAAGTGCAATGCGACCACAAAATGGCGTCATGTTCTTTAAATCTCAATTAAGTACAATAGTTTACCTTGAAACATTCAAACAGCGAGAACGGGAATGTGATGACCACTAGCAGAAACGACAGGAACGTTGCAAATCTCTCTACACAGCCGACCGCCTCTGGGTTTGCTTTTAAACAAACATACATATTTATGAAAGTGTTTGAAATATGTCTTTATGATTTTTCACTAGTTATATTGATGTAATCTTCGCGTATAAACTCAAATTTTACAAAACAAATTAAAATAGCGTATACCGTTTAATTTTAACATAAGTAAAAATTCTACAACCAACCTAACGTACACTTATACACATAAAAAGCTTGTATACTTGATTGAAGGTTAAAATTGGGCAAAAACGTAACAAGGGACTATTTGGAATTTACAAATAACCCTTACGACACACATCTTATTGATATCTTATCAGATCAGCGAATCCTTGGCCACTCATAATTTAATTTTGTTCTTAAAATTGTAACCACAAAAGATTGCTAAAAGAAGTAATTATTTATTACAATTTTGTAATATTTGAAATATAAAATTCGGAATCAAATTAAATAACATTTGAAATGTTTAGTATAGTCCTCTATAATCAAAAAGCTCCATTATTGTCATTTTGTACTTACACATCTGTATCGTAATAGCACAAGATGTACTTGTGTCGTAATCTAGAACAAAAGTTAAACCAAACTTAGTAAAAAGAACTAAAAAACTTCCTTTCTATATGTTTTTGAACTAATTTACTCACGGCTCGGAACATTATCGCGTCTACTGCTGACCGCGCGCACTTCCCCGGTCATAATCGTAAAAAATATCGATAAATACAATATTAAGCGAAACGATATCCGTTTATTGAATCGGCTATCACCGGCTGAACTGACAAACGGACTGTCAGACACCGCATGCTTCTGTTTACACGACCCAAAAACGACCTGAACTAAAAATATCAATTAGAATTCTCGAAAACAATACAGCTTATAAATCACGGGCTGATATCGTAAAAAATGTATTTACGTATTTCGAAATAGCACTCCACTTCTCCGGAAGCTTTATCGAGGCAGCCGAAATCCATGTGGTGGTTTTTGATGGATCCCGATGAGCTGGCGCCTACCAATAGGTTAAGGGTGTTTTCGACCCAAAGTCTATGTGGGTACTAACTAAGAAGGTGAGTCGCGGGAGTCGGTGTGTTGAGTAAAAATAAGTAAATAACCCACTTTCCATGTCGGGGGAGTGATGCGTGTACGGCGGACGATCCGCAGATTTAGGTATTCTGTGAGTAGCCGATAATACGCGGGCGCTATTTGCCCGCCAGAATGTTTGGATAACTTCGCTATTATTAGGGTATTTATTGTGTTTAGAAGATTCTCTTGCAGATTTATTAGGTTCAATTTATTTGTAGAGCTATCGATCTAGATACATTTCAGTAGAATACTTTTAGGTCTGTTATATAGTATTCCGGTAAACATTATTTATTTAAAGCATTAGTTTAGAATTATCAAATAACTTTCTGAAAGTATAGCAGTTTATCCGTTAATTGTAAGCGCTGTGTATCTAATTTTGTCTTTTTGAATACCTTCGCACAAGCGACGCAGTGTTGCTTAATATTGAATATAATAAACTCATTAATGACTGAAACTAAGAATGTAAACAACAAATAAAAGATATATTCGTAGAAGACAATGTACCTGTTAAGTCTTTGTTTCAGAACAAAGTAGTTGAATAGATATTGTAGTTAAATAGCTCACGGTTTTGTAAATCGCTGTAAAGAACATTGTTGTCAACTGTTTAAACTAATTGAATGACATATTTTTATGATTTTAAGATGGAGTTTAAGCGTGAAACAGTCTCAAATAGTCGTTAGGATTAGTATGTATAACACATTAGAACAAAATATTCTTAGAAACGAATGCAACTATTAAATGCTTCTAATTAGTTTCACACCTGACTTCATCAAATGGGAAAAAGGTGTGTAGTCAATAACCGTGATCCAAATGCCCATTAGCAAATAAGCTCTAATACAAAACTAATTGTCTAATCAAACCTTATAAGAAGCTAAAATGTTGCATATTTTTAGCTCAAAATACAACTAATTATCTATAATTAAATCTTTGATTTATCTCGATCCGCTGCACATATTTTTGTCCTTAAATTTAAACTCGTAAAAGTTTATAACACATATTTATTGAAGTTATTTCTATTGCTGTTTCTTTACTGAGAAAAATGATTAGTTTGGCAATCGAGCAGCTCAGTTTGGGAACTATTTACTCCTTTTTATATACGGCAAAAGGGTACAAATCTATAAATCCATCTAACTATGAATATGACATTTGTACCCACGCACATCACTAATTCCTAATGTTTAGTTGCTTAATATTATTGCGATTGGATTATGTAATAATAATGCGCTGCCGGCTTGAGGCTTCACATGGAAGTGCCTCTGTTCCTTTTTTTTTTCCCCTCCACGGAGATGGCAGGAGGATAAAAATGCTCAGACGCATACTCTGCGCGCGCGATTGGAGTTATGTGGGACTCGCTCCGAGCCTACCAGAACCTCTACCCACTAAAAAAACCCCCTGAATGACTCGTGCAATTTTTGCCACACAGCCTTTATCTAAGCGACGGCCAATTGGAGAAAGAGGCCGCGCAAGCGGGGCCCAGAAGGGGTCAACCGCTGTGATTTACATAGCACTGAAGGTGCTCAAAATGAAAAATAAAAATTGAATTAAATCGAATTTACGTTAGAATTAGAAGTTGCGGCCTGAAGGGCTTCGAGATCTAATGTTAATTGCGTGGGTTCGCCAGTGTGCGCGTTTCTCGGTCTAGCGACTTTGAATTTCGAATCAAAGACAGGAGCAGTATATGAGACTGAATCTCGAACTAGAGGATTGGGATGGGATTCGGCGCGTTTGAAGTACGATTCTGAGAGTGTTTTTAGGTGCTGTTGCACTGTAGGTAGTTCAAGATCTCTGTGCAGGTCCGCGTTGTGCACGTACCAAGGTGCGTTTGTGGCCCTGCGGCAGAAGAGATTTTGAACTACCTGCAGTTTGTGCAGGACGGAAGGTTTGGCGTAGGCAAAGATTATCGAGGCATGTGTCATGACGGGTCTAATAAAAAAGTTGTAAAGTGTACTTTTGTTTCTGAAGGACATTTTACTTTTTCTACCTAAGTTACTATAAAGGCGGCCTAAGTAAAAACGTGCAAGTTTCGTTACTTTACCGACGTGAGGTTTGAAAGAAAGCGTCTGGTCTAAGGTGACGCCTCAATATTTGGAAGTGCGCTTCCAGGGGATGGGAATGCCTTGCATTCTAACGTGGAGATTGTCGGCGATACGACGGGGTTTGCAGTCGAAGTAAACCGCAGAGCTCTTCTCTGGGTTCACATCGATACGCCATTTTTGAAACCATGCACCGAGGGCTTTTACAGCCTTTTGGAGTCTGGTGATGAGACCCGGGACACTGACGCCTTTAGTGTAAAGGGCGATGTCATCGGCAAAGATGTCGAGTTTGACGTCTTTCGGCGGAATGGGAATGTCGTTAGTGTGCACGGTGTACAACGGAGGCGCGAGGACTGAGCCTTGAGGGACTCCAGCCTTTATGGGACGAGGCGCGGAAAGCGTGCCTTCATGTTTAAAACGTAACGTGCGGTCTTTGAGAAACGACGCGATTATCCTAACTAGGTGAGCTGGTAAGCCTATTTTGTAGAGTTTATAAACGAGACGGCTGTGCCAGACTTTGTTGAAAGCCTTGGCTACGTCAAAGAAAACTGCGACCGTTTTCTTTCGTTTCGGATAGAAGCCGTCGAGTATGTATTCGACGATTCGGTGGACTTGTTGAGGGCAAGAGTGCTAAGCGCGAAAGCCGAACTGGTAAGGAATAATGAGAGGATCGCCATTCGTTGGAAACAGATGTTTCCGCATTCGAGAGAGTATGACTATCTCTAGAAGTTTAGACATTGCCTTGAGGAGGCTGATGGGTCTGTGATTAGCCGGGATATGCAGAGGTTGACCCGGCTTGGGAATGCCTATGACTGTTGCTTCTTTTCAAAGTTTTGGAAAGTAGCTAAGGTCGAAGCAGGCATTGAATATAACAGCTAACAAGGTAAGCACCTGTTGAGGCAGGTGCTTAAGTGCGTGGTTGGAAATACCATCCGCACCCGGAGCCTTTTTGGACTTTTGACTTTTAATGAGAAGTGAGATTTCGTCATTCGAGACTGTGACGGGGTCGGCGGTGATGAGGAGAGAGTCTCTACAGAGAACTTCGTCCTCCACCGCCTGGATGTGAGAGGGATGCGCGGGTTGCGTGCTGGGCGAGTATTGAGACGCAACGCTGTCAGCGAAGCATTCGGTTTTCTCTTCGACTTCGAAGGCGATAGAGCTGTAGCGTAGTTTCAATAAAACACAAAATTCTCTCCTGTGTTTATTTTTTCGGTAAAATTTAAAATATACAAAGATGCCTGTAAATACAAACAGAAAAATATAAACAAAATTGAAATAAAAAATAGTCACACAAAATAGAACAGAAATATTAATACAATTAAATTTGCTCTGAGAAAAAAATAACAATAAAATAAATTTTAATGAATGAGAATCCTTACCAACAATTTTGGCTACGCACACTCGTGAACGTAAAAAATAAATATAGGTTTCTTAAAAAGAACTTTGATTATCGATAATAAAATATCTTAACTATGTAATTTGGAATAATAAACTCGGAAAATAATAAATAAATAGATTCAAGTTGCTTTGATGAATAATTTTTCGTGACTGACTTGTCAAATCAAAACATTGCCGTTCTCCGACACTACGTAATTCCTAGTTTAAAATTACGTCGGGAACAACAAAAAAAATAAAATTAACTGACAAAAAGAGGTCGAAATAGACAACCGTCACAATACCCCGGGGGCCGGGAAAAAAAAAATCTGAAAGATTTTTTTTTAGTAAAATTTCAAATTCAAACCAAATCAAAATAAACCGCATATACATATCGAATTTTAATATTTAATCTGCTAAATGAAAGAACAATCAAAAAATAATAATAATTAAAAGCAAAATGAAAATTAATATTAACATCCTATAGAAGAATTTTTTTGAAAAAACATCCTGTATATATGAAAAAAAAAAAAATAATATTGATATAATGCTTATCAACAAGTTATTTAATAGAAAAAAAAAACAAAACAGACGAGAGAGAGAAAAAAAAAAATCCTAAATAATTATCTTAAATTACATGGTTCATGAATGATAAAATTTTAAACATGTTCCTGGAATATACAATGTTAATATACATCGTTCAACTCCATCAACGTACATTATAATTACAACATACATTCTCTTTCATACTAGTCTTATTCCAACTACTGGAAATAAAACATCATGCAGTTAGAGTTGCTTATGAGGAATCGTATCCTAAATAAGTCAACTCAACAGAGTTGAACGCAACGGCAAAAGGCTTTAATAGTTGCCATCCGCTGAAAATATTAATAGCTTATGGCTTCTTTAACGTGTCGCTAACTCCCGCACGGTGATTACTATAAACAAGTTTCAGTTAAAGACTGAAATAAATATGCCGGAAAGAAAAGAAAATCATAGCCAGTCGTGAAACATTGACTTTTAAATAAAATCCAAGGGTCTTTTGTGAAGTAATTAAAATATTTATGTAATAACATATGAAAATAATTCTCACAGGAAAGTGATTCAAGCGTATAAATAATACACATAGGTATGGTTTAGTTTAACGAGTTACCATAATAAACGCTCGTGCAGAAGGCTTAATTTTACAAGTTGCAAACCGCTTGAAAAAAAATTGAGAAAAAAAAATTGATAACATTTAATAAATTATACTATAAAGTATAATACAGATATTGAAAATAAGAGTTTACACTCCTAGAATTGCAAATATTAAATAAATTACACAATAAGTTAACCTAATACTACGATGATGATAATTAATTATAAGTTTTGACAAACGTCAATGTTAATGGTATAGCCAAACGATAATGAGGTGCATAGAGAAAAAAAAATAAGACAAAAAGAATCGGCTTATGCTCGCCGTGAGATAATTAGCAATAATTATATATGAATTCATATAAAGTAATTGGTAACAACCAATCTAGTCACTCAAAGAAGAAGTTAAAGAAGTTAAAAATCAAAAAAAAAAAAATGTTAAAGTGAAACAAATTTGTTAATAGTCGTTATGCAGAATAGAGCCTTAAAAATATACGTATTTTCGAGTGATGAAAATGAATAGAAAATGTTATTTAAATAGTGAAATTACTGGGTTATAGAATGTTGTGTCTTCAGAAAATTTCTTCAAGGATATTATAACGAAAGAAACTAAAGAAACTTAAATGTCTGAATAATTTAGCAGTATTTTGATATATTATAGTAGATATATTATAGTAGATACATATATAAATATATTATAGTGAATGTTAATGATTGAAAATGGTAACAAATAAAGTTTTATGCCTGACCTCAATAATAATTATAAAAAAATTATTTTTAATGTTGCAGTTCTTCTGTTCCTTTTGTTCCTTCTGTTCCTTCTGTTGCAATTTCTCCTCTCTTCTCAATAAGCTACGTTTGAATATTCGGGCGCCAGTATGTAGCGTAGTTTCAATAAAACACAAAATTCTCTCCTGTGTTTATTTTTTCGGTAAAATTTAAAATATACAAAGATGCCTGTAAATACAAACAGAAAAATATAAACAAAATTGAAATAAAAAATAGTCACACAAAAATAGAACAGAAATATTAATACAATTAAATTTGATCTGAAAAGAAAAAATAACAATAAAATAAATTTTAATGAATGAGAATCCTTACCAACAATTTTGGCTACGCACACTCGTGAACGTAAAAAATAAATATAGGTTTCTTAAAAAGAACTTTGATTATCGATAATAAAATTTCTTAACTATGTAATTTGGAATAATAAACTCGGAAAATAATAAATAAATAGATTCAAGTTGCTTTGATGAATAATTTTTCGTGACTGACTTGTCAAATCAAAACATTGCCGTTCTCCGACACTACGTAATTCCTAGTTTAAAATTACGTCGGGAACAACAAAAAAAATAAAATTAACTGACAAAAAGAGGTCGAAATAGACAACCGTCACAGAGCCATCGGGACGAATGAGAGGAGGGACGTGAGAGGTGGCGTCTACGCGTAAGACTCGGGCCATACTATAATACGCTTGGTGGGACGGGGAGATATTCGCCATGAGATCGTTCATCTGAGCGTCTCGGAGTTCCGCGAGGCAAGACCTACCTTTACGTTGTAGCTGATTCGCAGCTTTTCTATAGGCGGGCGTGGGATATTTCTTGGCTCTCCGGAGAGCCGCGTTCTTAGCTTTAATAAGATTACTAACAGCTAAATGAAGCGTAGGTTTACCTTGCTTAGCAACCTTTTCGTTATCGCTGATGGCTGAGTTGATAGCATCAGTGAGAGTGTTGACTAATGAATCTATTTTATCCAGGCTATCTAATTGATCGGGCGAGATCGCGAGCGGAGAGTTCGGGGCAACTAAGGCTGAAACTATCGTATTTTTAAAGCCTTTCCAGTTGGTAAAGTTCTTAGAAGAGGTGGCGTTATCGTTAAGTGGTCCTAGCACGAGGGAGACGGGGCGGTGGTCAGAACCTGGGTCATCGAGCGGTTTGATAGACCTGAGATCTAGGTTGATTCGCTTGAGAATTGCAAAATCGAGGATGTCAGGAGAGTAGTTCGGGTTGTCAGGATAGTGAGTGGGAGTGATGGGAGAGATGACGTCTAAGTCGAGTGAGTTAGTGATAGGCATGTCCAGTCAGTATGTTTGGAGTTAAAGTCTCCGAACATAATGACTGAATGGCCGAGGTCGAGAATGGTCTCAAAGTCGCTGCGGATAATTCTGGTGCCACTAGGTATGTAGATTGAAGCTATGATGATGGTTGGATGACCAGTTATAGCCAATCTACACACAGTGGCTTCCATGTTGAGGAGAGGAGGGGTAGGGAGACGATAGCAATGGAATCCTCTTTTGTAATACATAGTGGTGCCGCCGAAACCGTCGGTCACAGTCTCGTTCCGATCGCCGCCCAGTACGGACGTGCAAGACCCCGTTCTCCGTTGATCGGTCCTTTCCCGATATCCTGTGGCGCTCAGTCTTCTGACGTCACAGTTTAGCGTGTTGGTTCCGTGCTACGATTTTCAAGGTTTTTGTACTCCCTCTGAGTGCTATCGAAGTGCGATTTTTCTTTGTGACTAAGCCTCTTAGTCTTCAAAGTGCTGTGTAGTATTGTGTTGTGCTTGTGCTGAGTGCTGTGTAGTGCCCAGCGTAAGTAGTCTGGTTTCAGTACAAAGGATACTTAACGGTGACAATGAATTTGTACGGATCCAGTCCTTTTTATTTTATTTATTATTTTCTTCTACTATTTTATATCTTCTCTTCTGTTTTCATATTTAGTTTTATTATATTTGTGTCTTTTCGTGTACATTTGTCCTTTTTCTTTTCGGTAAAGGTTGACCCTAACGCGGTCAACTCTTTACCTGCGTACCCTTTTTTAGGTTTCTAGGTAGCGGCCTTTGGCGTACTACAGTTAGTTTTAAGTTATTCTCCCCAGCCCCCCTACCGCTGGTAGGGAGGTTAGCCAGTAGGGTTCACTAGGTTTTTAGGAACTAGGCATCTTTTATATATTTATATATACATATAATTGTCCCGAACCCTCCCTAATGGATTCGCTAAGCGTTATTAACTTCGCGAAAACGTTCACCCAGGCGATTGCTGCGGCAGGCGTCTCCATTCCGAACGATATCCTAACGCAGGCCATGCAGGCATCAATCGCGTCCCCGGCCCCTCAGGCCCCAACCCCAGGCCCTCAGGCCTCCAACGTCCAGACCCCTCAGGTCTATTGCTCTCCTGCGTCTCCCGTTCCATCCGATATGGACTGCGCGTCGGTCTCATCAAACCCAAGGGCTTATCCCTAGTTTCATTTAACGCTCGTAGCCTTAGTACTAACATTCCTGAGCTCAAACTGTTCCTTCAGAACAACGAGCCAGACTTAATGCTTCTCCAAGAGACGTGACTCACTCCAAACCGCACCAGGGGATTCGCTATTCCCAAATACGTGTTCATTCGTAACGATAGGCCCGACGGTTACGGCGGCACAGCTATTTATTACAAAAGAGGTTTCCATTGCACTCCTCTCCCTACCCATCCTCTCCTCAACATGGAAGCCACTGTGTATAGATTGGCTATGACTGGTCATTCGACCATCATCATAGCTTCAATCTACATATCTAGTGGCACCAGACCAACCCGCAACGACTTTGAGGCCATTCTCGACCTCGGCCATTCAGTCATTATGTTCGGAGACTTTAACTCCAAACATACTGACTGGGCGTGCCTATCGACCAACCAAAGCGGTAGAGAACTCCTTAAAATCACTCAGCAACTCGACTTAGACGTCATCTCTCCCGTCACTCCCACTCACTATCCCGGCAACCCTAACTACTCTCCTGACATGCTCGATTTTGCGATCGTCAAACGAATCAACCTCGACTTCAGGTCTATCGAACCGCTCGATGACCTTGGCTCTGATCACCGCCCCGTCTCCCTCGTGCTAGGACGACCCTACGATAACATCACCCCTCCAAAGACCTTTAAGAAAGGCTTTAAAAATACGTTAGTGTCACCCTTAGAGGCCCCGAACTCTCCACTCGCGATCTCACCCGAATCTCTTTGATAGCCCGGACAAAATAGATTCTTTAGTCGATTCCCTCACTGATGCTATCAACTCAGCCATTCAACTCAAATTAAACGAAAAGGTTGCCAAGCAAAGTATACCCAATCTACCCTTAGCCGTTAGCAATCTTATTTTCTTACGCGGCTCTCCGGAGAGCCAAGAAATAGCCCACGCCCGCCTATAGATCAGCTGCAAATCAGCTACAATGTAAAGTTAGGTCTTGCCTCGTGGAACTCCAAGAGGCACGATCTCATGGAGAATATCTCCCCGTCCCACCAAGCGTACTATAGTATGGCCCGAGCCCTACGCATAGACACCGCCTCTCACGTTCCTCCTCTTACTCGTCCCGATGGCACTATTGCTTTTGAAGTCGAAGAGAAAGCTGAATGCTTCGCTGACAGCATAGCGGCACAATGCTCGCCCAGCACGCAACTCGCGGATCCCTCCCACATCCAGGCGGTGGAGGACGAAGTACTCCGGAGAGAATCTCTCTCCATCACCGACGACCCTGTCACAGTCTCTAATGATAAAATCTTGCGTCTCATTAGAAGTCAAAAGTCCAAAAAAGCTTCTGGTGCGGATGGTATTTCTTACCACGCACTTAAGCACCTGCCGCACTAGGTGCTTACCTTGTTAGCCATATCTTCAATGCCTGCTTCGACCATAGCTACTTTCCAAAAGCTTGGAAAGAAGCTACAGTCATATGCATTCCCAAGCCGGGTAAACCTCTGAATATCCCGGCTAATCACAGACCCATCAGCCTCTTCAAGGCAATGTCTAAACTTCTCGAGAGAGTCTTACTCTCTCGAATACGGAACCATCTGTTTCCAACGGATGGCGATCCCCTCATTATTCCTTACCAGTTCGGCTTTCGCGCTTAGCACTCTTGCCCTCAACAAGTCCACCGAATCGTCGAATACATACTCGACGGCTTCTATCCGAAACGAAAGAAAACGGTCGCAGTTTTCTTTGACGTAGCCAAGGCTTTCAACAAAGTCTGGCACAGCCGTCTCGTTTATAAACTCTACAAAATAGGCTTACCAGCTCACCTAGTTAGGATAATCGCGTCGTTTCTCAAAGACCGCACGTTACGTTTTAAACATGAAGGCACGCTTTCCGCGCCTCGTCCCATAAAGGCTGGAGTCGCTCAAGGCTCAGTCCTCGCGCCTCCGTTGTACACCGTGCACACTAACGACATTCCCATTCCGCCGAAAGACGTCAAACTCGACATCTTTGCCGATGACATCGCCCTTTACACTAAAGGCGTCAGTGTCCCGGGTCTCATCACCAGACTCCAAAAGGCTGTAAAAGCCCTCGGTGCATGGTTTCAAAAATGGCGTATCAATGTGAACCCAGAGAAGAGCTCTGCGGTTTACTTCGACTGCAAACGCCGTCGTATCGCCGACAATCTCCACGTTAGAATGCAAGGCGTTCCCATCCCCTGGAAGCGCACTTCCAAATATTGAGGCGTCACCTTAGACCAGACGCTTTCTTTCAAACCTCACGTCGATAAAGTAACAAAACTTGCACGTTTTTACTTAGGCCGCCTTTATAGTAACTTAGGTAGAAAAAGTAAAATGTCCTTCAGAAACAAAAGTACACTTTACAACTTTTTTATTAGACCCGTCATGACACATGCCTCGATAATCTTTGCCCACGCCAAACCTTCCGTCCTGCACAAACTGCAGGTAGTTCAAAATCTCTTCTGCCGCAGGGCCACAAACGCACCTTGGTACGTGCACAACGCGGACCTGCACAGAGATCTTGAACTACCTACAGTGCAACAGCACCTAAAAACACTCTCAGAATCGTACTTCAAACGCGCCGAATCCCATCCCAATCCTCTAGTTCGAGATTCAGTCTCATATACTGCTCCTGTCTTTGATTCGAAATTCAAAGTCGCTAGACCGAGAAACGCGCACACTGGCGAACCCACGCAATTAACATTAGATCTCGAAGCCCTTCAGGCCGCAACTTCTAATTCTAACGTAAATTCGAATTAATTCAATTTTTATTTTTCATTTTGAGCACCTTCAGTGCTATGTAAATCACAGCGGTTGACCCCTTCTGGGCCCCGTTTGCGCGGCCTCTTTCTCCAATTGGCCGTCGCTCAGATGAAGGCTGAGTAGCAAAAATTGCACGAGCCGACAGGGGGTTTTTTAGTGGGTAGGGTTCTGGTAGGCGTCGGAATGAGTCCCACATAACCTGGATCGAGCGCGCCAGTGTATGCGCCAGAGCATTTTTTTTATCCTCCTGCCCTTCCCGTGGAGGGGAACAAAAATAAAAACCATCGGTCCAGTCTCGCTCCGATCGCCGCCCGGTACGGACGTGCAAGACCCCGTTCTCCATTGATCGGTCCCTTCCCGATATCCTGTGGCGCTCAGTCTACTGACGTCACAGTTTAGCCTGTTGGTTCCGTGCTACGGTTTTCAAGGTTTTTCTACTCCCTCTGAGTGCTATCTGTGACCTCTTAGTCTTCAAACTGCTGTGCAGTTTTGTGTTGTGCTTGTGCTGAGTGCTGTGTAGTGCCCAGCGTGAGTAGTCTGGTTTCAGTACAAAGGATACTTAACAGTGACAACGAATTTGTACAGATCCAGTCCTTTTTATTTTATTTATTATTTCCTTCAACTATTTTATATTTTTTCTTCTATTTTCATATTTATTTTTATCATATTTGTTTCTCTTCGTGTACATTTGTTCTTTTTTTTCGGTTTAACTCTTTACCTGCGTACCCTTTTTTAGGTTTCTAGGTAGCGGCCTTCGGCGTACTACGGTTAGTTTTAAGTGTCTCCCCAGCCCCCCTACCGCTGGTAGGGAGGTTAGCCAGTAGGGTTCACTAGGTTTTTAGGAACTAGGCATCTTTTATATACTTATATATAATTGTCCTGACCCCTCCCTAATGGATTCGCTAAGCGTTACTTACTTCGCGAAAGCATTCACCCAGGCGCTTGCTGCGGCAGGCGTCTCCATTCCGAACGACATCCTAACGCAGGCCTTGCAGGCATCAATCGCGTCTCCGGCCCCTCAGGCCTCCAACGTCCAGACCCCTCAGGTCTATTGCTCTCCCGCGTCTCCCGTTCCATCCGATATGCACTGCGCGTCGGTTTCATCATCTCAAACGTCGCGCCGTAAGCGTACCGCTCCCGGGAGCGACTCGGAATCCGCGTTGAATTTAATCGACCGTAGTAAGCTCAGCTCTGTTGTTGCTGCGAGACTGACTTAGTTACAGCCGATCGAAACCGGCCGCAGCGTAAGTCCTACAGAGGCTTATCTCAAGTCGTCGGGACGAAGCGAGATATTGTTCGAATTTCAGCGTATGAGTGTTGCTACGAGTTGTCGTCGTGAGACGACAATCGTGACTCAACGGCTGGTGCGACCGCGTACACGTCTGAGGGGGGCCGGACGTAGAACGGATCTGAGAGTGTCGTTTGAGTATTGCTACGAGAGAAGCCGTGAGACAACAATCGTGACTCGGCAGCCGGAAGCGACCGTCAATACGTCCGAACGGGTCCGGACGCAGATTTGGTCTCTTGCTTGGCCTCTGTTCCTGGAACTGCACTGGCTTTATAACCTGAACACAAATACGTAAATACTATGGCGGTAATACTAAACGTCGTGATTTATTAACGTATTAACAATTTATGGAGTGGGGGTTACAATGTCACAGAAAATAATATAGATGGCCGAGTAGCGTAATGGACCTGCGTCATTCGCCGGTGGTCCCTGGTTCGAGTCCTGGCCGTGGCACTAATTTGTGTGATGAACATAATTTTTTGTTCTTGTGTTATGGTAGATGATATTTATATATGGATGTTTATTCTGGGTCCCCACCAGTTCGCTGTATGGTCATCCATAACACAAGCTCTGCGTTCTTTGAGGCCATACAGTTGGTGTACTTGTCTGGGGACTTATTATATTATTATATATAGCTCCTATCCTAGATATACAGGGCTACAGGTTAAGTACACAGGTTAAGGATGTAGTTTACATCGTTTCTGACTGATTTGACTACGAAACACCCTATCATACAAACGATGAAACTACACGCCCTAAACTGGAATAGGTCGACTCAACCTGTAACCCTGTATACATAATATAAATGGTTGTGACCAAGTCTTTTCTCACATCGTATGTTTTCTAACAAGGAACAAAGAAAATGGTCAATTGTTTTTTAAGAAATAAACCCGCACTACTGTGGTACCAACTGTGTCACAATTATTAAATAAATCTGGCAATATATATCAAAACTTCGTTACCGTATTTTTAAATTACACAGAGTTATGAACTGGTGACAACTTTATTAACCGTTTATGCTAACAAAAAATATGTTAAATCGAATGTCATGCATTGAGTAATGGCATCAAAACTTCAATGTTATAGATTAAACAAATTGGCAAAACTTGATTTTAACTTCGCCAGCCAAGAACAAAGCTATATAATAGTGGGTTAAATCTTATGATATAACGTTGATAAATGTCCATTGCCCTACACTGTTACCTAACTGATCGAAGCTCCTAATAGTTACATAACAATGGGAGGGTATTATTTCTGGAATTTGTCGGAAACTTAAACCAGATATTGTTTAAGATTTACGCCTACGATCTAAAAGTAAATAGAACATGATTTAATGGAGTTCTTGGTTACTTGGTTATAAATAGTATATGTACGTACTATGTAACCTAAATCAAAATGTGAAGGCCTCTAGGCGCTTGTGGTAGTTGACCTGGGTTCTAATCCTGGTACAGATAGATATAATAATAATAATAATAAATTTCTTTATTGTGGCAAATAGGCCCACGTGTGGATATATTTGTGGAGTAAACATAGATGTTGGCTAACGACTCATGCAAATTTCTTGTTCTTTCTCATGTACATGTTTGTATGCCTACTTTTGATGTAAACTTTTTCTTAAGCTTTTCTTTTAGAACCATGCAGTTTGTATATGTGTAGGTGTGGGGGCTTCATATTACTTCGTTGCGATTATTTTTTAACAACACAGGGAAAACTTTTTTTTCCTACCAAGACATAATTTGACGCTATCTGATCTTACATATTTAAAACGGATCAACTTTGTCTTTAAAAAAATAAAACTTCAATAAAAGCAACTGATATAGATACTAGTACTTACTAATATACATAAGATTATTGCTGAATCTTGTGAAAGAAGATATCTATAAATCACAACCGCATATAAAATATTTTCTTTCACAAAGGTAAAAGAAATTTACACTTGTTCAAGTCTTATTTTTCTTCATCTTCATCGGGAGTGTGTAAAAACAACTTAACTTCGGCTTTAAAACGGTAATATGGCTTGACTGAAAGAAAAAAAAAGCCGGTGGAAAAACACCTCTCAGCATAAAAAAAATCTTTTATAAAATACTTGGGGTAGAAGGTCTACAATTTGATTTATAAAATAGGAGTCTTGCAAAAAAGGAGCTATGAGTGGGATGACGCCAATAACATTTGCAGGTTAAACAGGCTTCTTACGTAATGTATCAGAGTGCAATTAATGTTGCACTTGCTAGGAGCAACTTTCTTCATACTTGGTATCATATCCTAACCAGAGTACCAGGTGTTGCTCCAGTTTTGAAACGACATTTTTGGCATTATGTCTGCACTTTATCTAAAAATGTTAACCGACGTGCGTATATGTAAATATGAGCTGTTGCATTAGTTGAAATATTTGAAAGGAGGAATATTATTTATTGACTAAGTAACAAGAAAACCGTGTATTGTTATAAATCAAAACATAGGTAGGTTTTATAGGGTATTAAAATAGAGCGTTTTTTTAGCGTAATGATTGGCTAAATAAGGGATTTGCTTTCATTCTGCCCTAGGTAATTTAATGCAAACTTTTTTGCTGTTTTGCATGCTTATTTATACTTATACAGCTGCCCGCCAGTCAGAGCTTCAAAGTTCTTTTTTATACGGAAGCCTATATATTTGTTATCATACAGTGTTTGTCGCTCGCAATATTTAATCGCTGATAAGTTTTTTTTTGTTGCAAATAGTTATTCACCCTTTAAGTTAGATGCCTCGAAAATTATATATAAGAAGTATTTTTATTAAAGTAAGTTCCATCGGTGGCGATAACAATTTGACTAACTAAAAAACCCAACTGCGAAAGTTTTGCAAACTGCAAGAGCGTGCCAAAGAAATAGACATACATTTTCATAATAATATTTAATAATATTTCTAACAATCACACCACATTATCTAGCCCAAATTAAGTATCATTAAGAACTTGTGTTATGGATACTAGATAACGGATAAATAAACTTAAGAAATATATATAAGCACACATAGATATTTTATTTTTCATGTATAAATATTAGAAATAAACTTAAATAAACATACATCCATGACTAGAAAGCCAAAATAATAAAATATTTGCCTCCACCAGGATTCGGACCCGGGACCTCTGGCATGAAAGGCAAGGGTACATACCTCCACACCATACAGGCCGTCGAAATATAAACACATACATGTACTCGGAAAATATAGCCCAACCTATGTATAAATATAACCTCACGGTCGGGTAAAAAGACCAAGGACTTTAAAATTAGAATAAAAACGTTAATTACAACAGTATTTACAAAACATTCTAATAATAAAAGCTCCAATTAATGCCATAACGATCCAAATTATCATCTACAAGATCATACTCATACCAACTCTAATAAACCTCACCGATAGCCGATATAAGATCCATACCGGCAGTAATAGATAAAAATCTTTATCTAACTAAACTATAGAGTATAAAGCAATAGATAGATCTTGTATTGCAAGTGTCTCGCCCAGGACACGTGCAATGGAGGGGCCCTTCGTTTATAAGCCATGTGCGCCTGAGTCTGTGTCTTGGTGACTTGGGCGACCCGTGTCAAAGTGTTATTAGGAAAAAAACATGCAGGTAAGTCTAGGATATTGTTAATAAAACTATAGATAAACAAGTTTAATTTAGAAATATTAATGTTTTTGAAGTAGCTGGTGTTTTATGTTATAATGCCGAGTACTAGTAAACGTTTTTGGTTCACATGAACCTTTATTATTTTCCATTAATTATAAATCTGTAATTATTTGACAAACTCCTCCGTTTTTGCCAGATAGCTTTACCATTAGTATTACACAAGGCATAGCGACTAAAATTATTGTATTTTTTTTATTGATCAATCAATGTTAAAATAAAGTGCATACGAACGAAAACATCTTAGTCGTCTAAGTAAATTCCAAAATTATGTTTTTAAGATAAAATTTTATTAGTGCATTTCCTCAGATATATTGATTGGCTGAATAAATATTTACGATAAATACAAAATATGGCTTGCCTTTTGTGGATGAATTATGCATTGATTTAACGCACTCTTTCTCTTTCACGCACATGGATTTAATAAGTAAACGTTTCCTGCGATTGTCGATTATGTGTATTGCGCCTTGAAACCCAAGCGAATACGATTGTATGATGCGAACTTATGACAATCTGTAAGTTCATTCATAACACAGGCTCTGCTTACTATGGGTTCATACAGTTGTTGGGTTTTTCTGGGGATTTATTATATTATTATATTGATGCTATTTACACTGCCAGTTAAAAATGAATATTTAACTTATTTTTTGTACTGTCATCAGATCTTTCTCTTCCTATCCCTGGTGAGCACGGTGCTATGTGCTCCGCAGTACGCGTTGGGCGGGCTTTATGCCCATGCGCCGGTCGTGCACGCGCCTGTCGCAGTTGCAGAGCCTGTAGTGAGTACATACACCAATGATATTATTTATCTGTTGACCCTCTGTCATGTGACTTTTACTTTATAGGTGCTGGATCAGAATCTGGAAGAATATAGATCTTGGTTTACGAGTCTTAGGTGTATAATTTATAATGGGTTAAATAAGTAAAAAAATAAAGGTGGGTATTATTATTTACATTAAATGTAGTTGATTTGGTGGTTCGGTTTTTCACCACCGTATTTTATCTAATCACTGAACCCTTTTGCAGTCTACGTATTTATTCATCTGGTTTTATACT
The DNA here is from genome assembly GCA_923062675.1 of Marasmarcha lunaedactyla. Classification (NCBI taxonomy): domain Eukaryota; kingdom Metazoa; phylum Arthropoda; class Insecta; order Lepidoptera; family Pterophoridae; genus Marasmarcha; species Marasmarcha lunaedactyla. The sequence continues at coordinate 21,875,732 of OV281341.1, forward strand.
TTACTAGCTAAAAGCTTCATTTCACTTTCCATACATGGCTTAAGAATGCCCAACATCTTTCACATCAAATTTTATATTGTCTAGGTAAAATAAGGTACCTACTGGAATTATGATATTAAGAATTATTACACTAAGATTAAATTAAGAAAAAAATACTATTAATTTTAACAATAACATTATTTTATTCCTAACCTGGGCAGCCGAAAGCCAATAATGAAATGAAGCATTTATTTTTTTTTGTACCCGAGTTTGAGTTTAAAAAATGGAAGAAATTATTTTTGAAGTACTTGATAACTGGTTATTTAGATTCTTCGTAACAATATCCTTATATTTATAATCTATTTTGTAATATGATATATATTATAAATTGAATCTATTTAGAATAAAATTACAAATGATTGTAAGCTCCTGTTGATCAATATATCACATCCAGCATCAATCATTTGTAATTTGCAACATGTCGGTAAGTAATTACTATAACATAAACATTGATTATTGTTGCGATAGGATTTCTTGAAACCTAGTAGCCTATAAGACAATTAGGTAACTAAACGAGTTTTATACGATCTTTCTAATTTAACTAACTTTGTTTATATGACATTTGTTTATTTGAAAGTTTTTTTGCCAAGGATAAATAATGATCATTTTATAGTTAAGTTGAACATTCCTGAGAATATGAATGTTTCGTGTTGACTAAGCTAAACTAATAATTCTTCTCCTCTTTCCAAAGTTAGTAATTTATTTAAAACAAATTACAGGCATTAATATTTGTCATGCGATTACTGTGTATTTTGTCAACAAACCAACGTACACATTACGTAGTTGTTCGCAACAAGTAAAATTTTCAAATGCTCCAGAGTTTCTAAATTCGAATTGATGATAAATATTTGTTTACGAGTGCTCATTTCACTTCTTTAATTTAGTTATATCGACACAAGTTCTTAGAAATAATTCAATTACTCTGAATTTCGATATGCCTAATTGTTTGGTCCTTGATTGTTCTCGTTTGCATACATATGTCTAGGACTGTTATTACACATCGTTAAAGTGGGTTGGAACTAGCACAACTTGCACATATGGATGAAGGCACGATTTGTATTTAGTATAATGGTAATCTGCAATCACAACGTATACCTGCATGCAAATCTCAAGTTGTAATTACAACTTATATGGTACTGTCAAAGAGAGTATAAATGATACACCTACTTCTGCGACAGAAATATTTACAGATGACGTTTGTGGCTTTCTTAAATTTTTAAATTAAAGCGTTTGATTGAAATAATACACGTTTAAATAAATGTTAGACATTGTGAAATAAACGGTTATTTCCAACGAAAAAACAACATCTTAAAAGCGACCGTTTCTTGACTACTTCGTCTTAAAAAATAGTTCTCAGCCGACAGTTATTTACTTAAAAGAAAATCGTTTTATTAAGCAAATATTCCGCAACAGAATGTACCTAAATGAAGCTTGACTGCATATTTGCGAAGGTGTCAAATTGTCAGCTGTAAAACTTCCTAACACAATAAACAAATTCCTCCTTAACATTCTCCACGACTATACAACTAATTAATTCGAACATTATTCGCAGGCCTATCCTAGATATGCCTTTAACTACGGGGTGAAGGACCCTCACACTGGAGACATCAAGTCTCAGCAAGAAGAGCGAGACGGCGATGTTGTTAGAGGTCAGTTACAATACTTAAAATACACGTTTAAAACATTTCTAAATCGTAAAATAAAAACATTATGAACTAAAATAAATACATACTCAGCACCAGTCTTTAACACAGCTTTAAATAATAGCTTAACCAATAATTATTTTTAATTTATTGTTAAGTTTTTGATTTACACTTTTGTATCGCTTAGGTAGCTACTCGCTAGTGGAACCGGACGGCTCAACGCGCACGGTCAACTACTCCGCGGATGACCACACCGGGTTCAATGCCGTCGTGCACAGAACTGGCCATGGCGTTCACCCGGTAATACTCGTGTTATATATTCACAACAGCCTTTTTAACCCACACCCTTAGCAGAGACATCAACCTGACCCAACTTAGAGGGTGGTTTTGGGGTAATGTATAGTCCACCGTTAAAGTGGTCGCCCTAAGTACGTAATTAAAAAAACTCATTGGCACTCATTGGACTTTTTCAGTCGAGCGCGTTAATCACTGTGCTACCGACGCTCTACAATTGATATGTAGTTATTATATATCTAAATTAAATAAACATGAGAAATCTGAAATCATCGTGATGCTATGTGTGATCAGCGAGTGAAATAAATGAACAGAAGTCTATAAAAGTGGTATATTCCGCTACCTTTGCTGCCTTCCGAACCAGTGGTAGTTTCAATATACTCGCACGACATCCTAAGCCGAGGTCCGTGCCCTCTAGGGTGCCCTTAGGCTTGTCATACGACAAGCCATACTCCTACATACGTAGGAGTAGTTTAAGTTCTCGCTAAGCGCCATCAGCGCTAAGCTACAAAGTCCGGTGAAATTTAAAAGTAATACACACATAAATAAACTATCCATTGCGAAATAAAAAATGTTATATTCCGCATACTCGACACGTCTTGATCTTAAAAAAGACGCTGTTACCTCGTGAACTTTAGTGTATTAACCGTAAACGAAAGTCGGAGCTGACATTTGTTAGGTTGAATTTTATATCTAATCTATTATTGTAAATTCTCATTTTAATTTTGTAGACGTCGTTAATAAAATATATATAAGAAACCACTGAATTTAAATTTTAAAATACTTGCATAAACATATTATAAATGTATTTATTTTGATTTTGACTTTAGTTTAGATAAAGGGCAATGATAGTGGATCGCGTATTCAATTACTTAATTACAATTTCGCGTACTTCATGCAATCTGGCTACTATAAAATTTTATCTCAACCAGACTCCCTCTCATATTTCCTTTAATTAACTGTCATATAAAGTAAGCCATACCTTACCAAATGAAACTATTTGCGCAAGAGTTCTTTTACTTGTCTTATAAGGTAAACCAGTCTGTTAGTGGCTCACGCCCCACATATTTTACCGAAGTTTTCTTATTTAGGCCTTTGAATTTTCCTAGAATTTGATTTGATAGTTCGCCTTAATTGGTATTTCACTAACGTACCGTGCTAATAAGGAAATAGGAATGGACTCAGTTTCTCGTAATGGTTCTATTTGACATGACATAAATTGAAGCGTTGCACCTTTTGTGTTGTTTACCATAAATGGTATGAAACTGATTTTTCGCATCTATCAACAGGAAACGTAGTTAGGAATCACCGCATCTGCACTCGGGTTTTCTTTTGAAAATTTGTGCTTCCAGCAACAATAGTTTTTGTACACTTTTCTTATTGTACGGGTATATTGTTAGGAAGTTGGCTGATTATCCCGCATGGTGGAACATTATGGTGATAATAAACATGCTTCATTATCTGTTCCTATCCACGGGTTTCACTCATTTTTCCTTTTTTCTCTTTATTTATTTTTAAGGACTTCTATACAAAAGTACATGCCAGGCCCATCGTACCCCATTACAAGTTTATTTTAAATCTAATATACAAAATTACGTAAATCGTAACAATGAAAACTTATACAAATAAAGGCTTCATCTGATTTTCGCGAGGATAATAATTGATGAAACATGCCTAAATTGCACTGATATTTCTTTTAATATAAGCAAATGCAACTCGTCTTCACTCACCTTTGAATATGAAAAAAAATATATGAAATTAAGTATCGCAGATATTAAAATCTACAAATATGTTTCGGGGTCACGTGTTTTTAATGATTTGTATGTATAAGTGGAAATAGCTATCTGTCAAGTGATAGAAAATACCTTATTTACATATATAAACATTAAAATCCAAAGCATAATTCTCTTGATATTCTCATTATTACCATGATATTATGATTTGTTTTACAGGTCGCGGCGGTGGCTCCAGTGGCCCACTATGCTGCAGCGCCTGCGTTGGCTGTCTCACCCTACTTGCACTAAGATACCTAACGACTTATGGATAGTATATTTAGTATTACTATGTAGTTATTTTCTGATGTTTGATGATTCATAATTATCTAACTTTTATCTTTTTATATTGTCGATGAAACTTGTTGGTTTCTATGTATCTATTTATGTATAATTCAATATATTCTAAAAAGGTTTAAAATAATTATTTGTTACAATGAATATTAGTAAATAGGTTATTATAAATGCATCTTGAGTACAAATTAATTTTAAATATATAATTGCCTACTGTAAAATTATGTACACAAAGAAAAATATATTTTGCTTGTCAATAATTTGATCTCACTTTTTAATGTACTATTTGTATAATATGCGTTTATCTAATTACCTTAACTATTATATGTAATATGTCTTATAATTATAATAATTAATTCGGATCTTATCATTTTGGGATACATCATTATTATGTACTTTCAACTATTAATAATATCGTGTATTAAACTATGTATAAATCTAGATGTTACATATTTTAAATAAACTAGATTGGAAATGATGAATTTAAGTTTTTTTAACTAATCAGATTTCTTGAGATTTACGTGCATAAAAATAATTATATACTTCGAGTTTCTTCTTAATTCTTGAATTCGGGTAGAGTAGGTACCGAGGGAGACTTGAAGTTGAAAAAATGATTTAACAACAAAGAACATAGAATCACAAAACTAAAATTAGTATTTTTGTCTATAATATGTGTTTTGGAAACTGGCTAAAAGTTCAAAATTCAAAATTCAAAATTTTCTTTATTTCTAAGGTTTTTACGAATTGATGCGGAACACCCCTTTTAGGATAAACATTCCTGTGTTAGGTGTGACTCTCTCTTCCACTCGTTAGTTTTACATTTATACTTAAAAATAAACAATATTGTCAACAATATTGTTTTTTTTTCATTTTACAAACGTAATACTTACATAAAATAACATGATGGTACTTTTTTATAATTTCATAATTGTCACAAATACAGATCTAATGAAATAAAGTATATAAACAGAAAAATCTCACAAAAAAAAGTATACTGAGCTACCATCGACAACCAATTGCGCGTTGATTCATTTTACCTTTAGGGTGTTTTTAGATGTTGACAAATAAAGCCGAGACTGATGTGTCATGTGGAGTCCAAACCTACGTATAACCTTAGATCAAATTAATTACCTTTTGCATGGAAGCGATGTTTAATAATATAAGGCATAAGCCCTGTTTCTGTAATGAAATAGCCTGATCCTAGTTTTCTATGCAGTTTTTAGGCCTGGCAGTAATCAAATAGGAAGGCATAGTAACCGAGCACTGACTAGACAGCTAATTCAAATTCAAATTCAAATATTTATTTCTCAACATTGACAATTACTTGTTCTTATTGACGTCAAATAAAACATGATTCTACCACCAGTTCGAAAAAAAAACCTTCGTGAAGAAGAACTGGCAAGAAACTTCACGGGTATATTTTTTTTTTTCAAAATAAATTTACAGTCTCTTTATGTCTATACAAAATTATTCTTTTCTGCATCTGTTAGCTCGGCAAGTCTCCCTCCCCCCAAGTATCCAAACGACGAACACCCTCAAACGGCACCCGTTCACGAGTTAACGCGGGATCCAGCCATCTAGTCATATCTTATTCGGTATTCAAATGTGATAATTTCACGTTAATCCCACTATCGGTGGTGTCATGTATTAAATATATACACAAATCGCAAATGCGTCGGGCGCGGGTAAGAACCACGGTGTCCATTCATTTACGTTCTTTAAAAGAAATAAAAAATTCAACAAAAAAAAATTAACAATTACCGCATCCAATCATTTTGAATATGCTAAAATTACCCAAGCGGTGAATTTCAATATTTATCAATATTGAATGTGATTTGTATGTCGACTAATGATGCGTTGCCGGTCGTAGTGTTTACTAAGAAACTGCCTTTGTTCCAGTAACTGCACTGGCTGTGCCTTCCTTTTCACCGGAACACAACCACGTCAACGTAACTGTTATGGTGGTAAAAAAGCCACTCCGTATTCCATTATGGAGCTGAATTTTTTATTGTAGGTGTAATTACCAAGCTTGTCTAAAATTTTTTTTATTGGACATTCAACACGCGTTTGTTTTCCACCTCACCTAATAATAAGCGAAGACGAAAATATTACACGCCTATCCGTGAGGTTCTTTCACTCTAATTTTGAACATTTAAGGACCATATGTTTTAGAAAAAATAGACGCTGGCATGCTGGCATGTTGGAATTGGAAGGACTCAATAAGTTCAACGAGAGCATTTGCACGCGCACCAAATTGCATCCGGTAAATACCGACATACAAGCAACGGTGCGACGGTGCCCAAGGTTCTGTAGATTTTTGTTTGGGTCGTTGATAATTTTATAGGTCCTCCGTGCATGATCGAACCTGGCCTGTGTAGAGATATAAAACCCTTCAGAATTGAAATACCGTCGAATTTCGAGATGATTCCTAAATACTTCAAAGCTATTTGCGCCATGATCTCAATCTGGTACTCGAAGTTAAGATGGGATGAAACAGTAACACACAAGCAAAAATTAACTGTTAAAAACAAGAACTCAGTGAACAAAAAAGCTTATTTTAAATACATCGTTTACCGACAAACAAACGCCCATAAAATCTGTATACAAGATATAACCGTTCGTTTCCAATTCAAAACAACAATCCATTAAAAAACAGTGATAACTGAATTTTTTAATAAATCATGTTTTACGATAAAACTTTTATTTATAAGTTTTAACGTTAACGATAATCGCTATAACGTTATATGAATTCCAACAACTTGTTTATGTCATCATTGTTAATCATCTTTTTACGAAAACCAATAGAAATTGATATTTTGTTATGCCTTCCTTACTCAAATATAAAACTTCATAAAGGGTATCAGCAATATTGGCTAGGGAATAAGAATATTTAAAAAGTGTATCTTACAAAATGAAAATTAAGTTATTGTAAAAAGAATATGACGATTAAACATTGTAAAAAATTAGTCTCATATGTGAGCAATGAATGAATAATCGTAATAAATTAATTAGTTTTAATGATTGCTAAATTAATTGGTATATACGCAGTAAGTCAGTTACGAAAGAGGTTTCTATACAAGGAGCTCATGTGACGGGTCACTCACCAACAATGGGTCAACATGGTTAAGAAGGGCGATGGCTGGCTTCCGCATTAAGCCCGTGAACAGATGCTATTCGCGGATGTTCGACGTTTGGATAGATTTTGGGGAGGAAGGCTTGCCGAGCTAACAGACGCAGATAGGAATTATTTCGTTCAAACATACGAGATTTCTTGCAGTTCTTCTTCACAAAGGTCTTTTCGTACTGGCAGTATAGTCATGCTTTATATAAACATATATTTATATTAATAATAAGCAAGCAATGTTGAGAAAAAAAATAGTAAATTAATGAAGAATTTGTCCACAAATGTGACAATTATTTGTGTTAATTATTTTTCATACCTAAAAATATGTAATGCCAACGATATTCTTATTTTGATAAAAAATTTGAATCGATAAAATTTGTTTTCTTTCGAATTCCAGAATGATACACCTCGGGTAGAATTTTTCGGGAGAAATAATTTGTATCGTATGTTTGTTATTATTTTAGCAATATTAAATTATGACGTTTTTGTTAACTGTACTAAAAAAGGATAACAAACAAATTCTAAATCCTAACAGTTTTAAACCTTTTTAATAGCATGAAGTAGGCGTCTGCATTCAATACAACAGCGGTAAAAATCAAATATGGAGATAAACGATAAACTGCCTTTTTCTTACTTGCGCCTTTATGACTTTGATCCCACGAAAGAGTTATAAAGAAAAAAAAAACAAGTCATTCAAAATAATAATGTTATTGACAAAAATGTAATATCTGTTATAAGTTGATTTTATTAACTGATAAACATATTTTTTTAATTTTTTTTTTCGAAACCTTTTTGAGAAGATTTAGGAGGACTTTTACAGAATAAGTTATGAATCCATATACTTATTAAGGTATTCAATACGATGATTTACTTTTTAAAGGTGTTGTGGTAACTCAAATAAGGAATTGCTAAATAATATTTTTAGTGTGACGTGGTTATCAGACCAGAATTTCTTCGACCCAACGTCCTGTCATGTCCTGTATGCCATCTCTATTGCAACTTTTCCGACAATTTAAATTACTTTACTGTATAGTTTATTTAAAACTTCAAAAACTAAATACGCCCAGTTTTAAAGTAAACGTATATCGGCGATAAACCGTAATCAGCTCCGGATAGATATTCCATGTGATTTTAATCTAATATTTATTTATTAATTCTAAGTAAATAATTGTTAATTTATTATCTTAAGGGCCAAAAACGTGATATTATTTTAACCTTTTTTTACTGGCCGCAACACATTTGATAGTAAGTGGCGTGCGCACCCACGCGTACCAATACTCGTAGCTGTTTTATTTATCTATAATGCGTTGCCGATTGTTGGTTTTAGAGTTACCTTATTCCAGTATTTGCATTGGTGGTTAAAGGGAAAGCCCTTTAACCATTATGACGACCGAGTAGCGTAGTGGTTAGTAGCCCTGCCTCATACGCCGGAGCTTCCAGGTTCGGGTCCTGGCCGGAGCATTCATTTGTGTGATGAACATCAATGTTTGTTCTCGGGTCATGTATGTTTATTCTGGGTTCCCCCCTGTTCGCTGTACTGTCATCCATAACACAACTATGGTGGTCAAAATAGGAAGGACTGTAGCACGCGATTTTTCTTGCAAGTTCTTCTTCACGAAGGTTTCTCCGAACTGTTGGTATAGTCTGGCTTAATTTGACGTCAATAAGAACAAGAAATTGTCATTGTTGAGAAATATAAATTTTCGAAACCTTCTTCATGAATACGTGACTTTACTCATTGTTAATAATTTCCGTTTATAAATGTGGATCATTAGTTAATTGTTATTGTTTCACATCTATTTGGTTCATGTTTTCGATCCATCACTTGTACAGTCGGCTGCAAAAGTTTTAAGATAGTAATGTTTATTTATACATGTAGGTACATGTAACATGTAAGTACACTGAACATATGAAACCTGTTATAGCTGTAATGTATTTTTTATTTCTAGTTGAGTTGAGGTTTTATTACGTTTACGTCATTTTGTTCCGGACTAAGGGAAGGAACTAACAGTACAATTACTGGCACAAAGGCAATTGCAACTGAAGCCTAGCAGCAGCTTATCATTAGTCGATATAATAATCACATTCAATATTAGTAAATAAAACTACGACTAATGATGTCCATAAAGTACACGTCACACAACTTGGCGGCTCCGAAGTATCTGCGAGACGCTGCACAGAACACGAACGCGGGTTTGTGCGGGGTGCGGGGCGCGTGCAGCAGACTTTTAACATGAACTGCAGCTAACTTCAGAGTCGCCATGTTGTGTGACGCGCATAATAGGTGTGAACGCTACGTACCCAGTGGGTAACATATTAGATGGGTCATTGCTCGTTTGCCGGCTAAAAAAATAAAAAAGAAGTTTATTTTCTATTTCACGTGCTGAAAGCGATGAGTATTAAGGTTTTGTATGCCCATTTAAATGGTGAAATATACACTATACCTTGAACTATACATACATACTCTTCTATATATTTACTAAGCAGATGCTATTTTCGTGTATTTTTAACTATTTTTAATATTTTTAAATATTTGTTTGCAGTTGACTATACTCAATCTTACCGACAGCTTCCCGAAGATTTATAACAGAATCCAGTTATTTAAGATAAATGAGGAAATAGTGTATCATAAACTCTAGCGATTAGCGTCCAACTTTCTTGACCTTAGAGCGGCAATACCTTATCCTGCCAACTCTAATGGTATGACATCAGACTACAACTAATATGGTCGAAATCAACTTCTCCCACAAACTTTTACGATTAAGGTGTCTTTACATTGGTTTTTTAGTGAGTTTGAACTGAAATAAAATATTGCTTTTCGACAATACCGCGTGTCTTTTCTACTTTAGATTAGATTTAAAATGCATAAAATATTGTTTAACTAATACGTCTAACTTATTTCAAAAATACACAAATAAATTATGTCCATACAGTTCTGATAAGAAACCTCCTTAATTGAATGCACAAATCTTATCTGTTAGGTAAAGGATGGCGCTGCGTTCTATGCGTGTATGAAGATTGACATTGAGCTACGCAATAAACGTTTTACTTCCAGTTTTTGATACTCAACAGATAAAAGTTGGCACTCAGAAAAGATGTTTTTGAACTCGGCTGTCGTTCTCGGATGTTACTCTTGCTGTTGAAATAACAACGAATAAATAAATCAATTATATTATCATCAATTATACTATTCCAAAGACGAGGCTCATTAGTACCCATATCAGTTGGTAGGTGTATAAGGTCTCAAATCTAGATAATGTACACAGCCCTTTACAATATAGCTGTTGTTTTTGCCAGCTAAATCCACTTAAAGGAGACCCCCATAAAAGTGACCACACATGTCCGAGAAGACCGTTTGTCTGTCCACACATCCACTTCCGCCCGTTCTCTAAACTTAAAAAAAGTAGAAAAAAGAAATTAAGTAAGTTTGGAATACATTGTGTGTCATTTTCAACGATGAAAGCATTGATTTTGGTAAGTAAATATACAGACACAGATATATTTTTATTTTATTTTTTTATATACATTTTTTGGGTGGCTTGCAGTAAGAATTTACCGTATATCTATAAGAAATTACACAATAAGACCCACTAACAAGCCTCCACAATCATAGCGATAAGCATTCTAGTATATATTTTAATATACAGAATTTAACTATCTAGCTTGGTATCACTTATTTATATAAATCTTAACATTGACATCATGCCTGAAGCAAAGCTTGCCTTTGAATATATTGATAAACTATTTTGATCCTAAGATCTCCACATATTATCGAATTGTTTTTCTACCAAAGTTATATAAGAAATCTCTTACATAGGGTTGAGTTCAAAAGGTTCGTGGCGTCGGCCACTTACGTTTTAGTAAAATATACAGTTATAATTATTTTTATTATAATAATCAATAAGGTTAATAACATATTTTATAATCACATGAGCTAAATACTAATTCGCCATCATTAGAGCAAACTTATAAAAACTATATTGTATTGCACCACAAAATCTTTAATCTAAAAATATTTGTTACTTCATTTAATAGGGAAAAAAGGAAAAATAAGCAATTAACTACTAATTAATTATATTTATTGTGTTAATTTGCTATCTCATTAGTAAGCAGGCTGCATTCACTTGTTGCACAAAAACAGAGCGAATGTTTTTTTTATTGAGGGTTGCTGATCAAAGAAAATAATTTCGCACATAAACCCAAGCAAATAAAAAGCACAAAAATAAAATATTTGACTATAAAGCTGACATAAATATATTTTTAGTGATATTATTTAATACGTTATGATTAAGACATTATTAAAGTAATTAATTCAACTGAATATCTATTTTAAATCATAAAGATTACCTCAAGTATTTCTTTTTGCATAATGATTAACCTATAGTTCGAGAACCTTATCTGTATCGGTAAAGATGCACGAAGTTACATATTCTTTGATTTGCTTTTGTCTTTTATATATTTATACACATAATTTGGTTCTGACTTTCTTTTTAGTAATTATTATAAAAATTAAGGTATAGTAATATTTTGCGTAAAGTACTGAAATCAAAAGCTTATTGAGGGCCTGGAATGAACTCAACTATTTAAATAATCGATACTTACACATCATAAAAACATACTATTTTACTATTTAAACTAGTCAAACTTAATAATAAAAATATATGCACTAACTGTATTTTCTGCAGTCGGTGCATATAATAAGTTTGATCTTTAAAGTGTTTTACCTTAACATTAACAAAAAATGAAAAGCCTTAATTTTATAGCTTTGCTAAAAATGGTCATTAGTATAGACAGTTGTTAATTATATGTACTATTATTTATGATAATGTACATCTTAAAATTTTATTGAGAATCAGCCTAGGAATCAAATTAGGATTGTAACGGTTGCTTAAAAATGATTTTAGGATATACGAACTTCTTTTACAACTTCCATTGGTCAGATTGTTGTCCTGGAAGATTATTGGTTTTTGGTAATAAACAGGCAAAATAGTACATTTTATAAAGGCGTTTAAATTTTTTTTAAATTAACAGACCCTGAGAAACTATAGCAAAAAAAATTGTTGACAAATATTTACAAAGTAATCCAATTTCCATAATATGTAGGTATAACAAATAAGTAATAATAGTAAATACTTATATATTTTATTACGGAATATATACAATATAAATTAAATAAGGTAACTAAGGTAATACAATATAATTTATTTATGTGAGATAGGTGGCAGTCTGTGGTCACGAGTTTCATTCACCAATTGCTTCGTTAGGCGCGAATAAAGGCGATGATCCCCTTGTCCCTAGGAATTCATGGTTTCAAAGCCCAAAGCCTAAAAATATACACAATTTACCCAGAATCTCTATTATCAGACTCTCTATACGTATTAAATTGATATAATCAAGCACAAATTAATATTAAATAGGAACTTGTATTATGTACGTTTTAGGTCATCATTATTAATACGTAACATGCAACATGGCTTGGGAACATACATCTGTATCGATCATTCAAATACCTGTTCCTATCAGGATTCGAATCAGGTACTACTTGGTTTAGTAGAAAGAGCTAAATAGTACTTGTTTTTCACGTGGCTTAATCAAGCTCCTAATGACGCCACGTGTTGGACATTACACATATAACAATAACCAATTATTATTTTATTATAAAACACATTTTATTGCTCTGTTTAAATTGTCTTCAGGTTCTTTTCTCCTCAGCAGTATTGCGTTGCGAATCTAGAATCATAACTTTACCACGGCAAGCCAGACTATCATTAGCAGAAGGAAATCCAAGTTACTATTATAAAAGCTTAGATGGTAAGTATATCAAGTATTAATTCAATTTATATTCATAGAATTGTTTATTTGAAGATTTTACTCGTGAACGGAGCCGTTTGAGGGTGTTCGTCGTTTGGATACTTGGGGGAGGGAGACTTGCCGAGCTAACAGATGCAGATAAGAATAACTTTGTATAGACATAAAGATACTCTGTAAATTTATTTAAAAAAAATATACCCATGAAGTTTCCTGCTAGTTCTTCTTCACGAAGGTTTTTTCGAACTGGTGATAGAGTCATGTTTTATTTGACATCAATGAGAACAAATAATTGTCAATGTTGAGAAATAAATATTTCATTTCATTTCTTAAATATTTATGAATAATACTAATAACACACATAAATAATACAATACGCACACCTAGACACATTGCTGAAGTGCTCAGGCGTTCAGGATTAATTTTGCTTGTTTCATGTCAAAAAATCAGAGAAATTTCTTAAAGTAAGTCTTAAGACTAAGTTGAGTATATATGTGTTTTCTTAGTTAGTATTGAATATTGTTTTAATGCCACATGACTGTGTGGCCTAGCGCTGAGGGCCCTTAGCTGAAACATACAGATATCGTTAACTCCGCACATCGGTTGCAACTGAAAATCAAGCTTGGTTTTAACAAATTAATTGGCACGTAATTGGTACCTAGGTACTTATTGTAAATGGCAACAATATTAACAGTGAAATACCTCTTCAGGTCACCCCGATACCTACATGTTCGGGTATGATGTTTCCGATGGTACCACCGGGAATAACCAGTTTAGAACTGAAGAGAGATTCCCTAATGGTACCGTCGTGGGAACGTATGGGTACATCGATCCCTACGGACGACCACATCGGTACCGATACGTTGCCGATCATAGAGGTTACCGGTAAGTTAAAAGCAATTTATAAACGTATCGCGGTAGGTATCTGTTCATTATTATTATATATGTTGACAAATCTAGATTTTTTTTCGATTTATCGGCCCTCTTAAGATTTAGTTTTAGGTTAGTCATATCAGAACTTAGTTTGTTAAGATATTTGATGGAACAGTCATGTAAACTATTTTTGAAGTTTATACACAATAATCCACAAAAAGTGTGAAAGTACAAACTTTGAGCCACGTTCTTCTGAATGAAAATATTGTTCTGTAAAACAATGATAGCTCATGCTATGGCTTGAATTATACACTACGAAAATCAGTTAGTTGGGCTCTTCGCATCCCTTTGTAATTACAGTAGCAAAGATTATTTTAGTAATAAATGCTCTTACATTGTGTCGAGGCGATGTATGGGTGATTAGTATTGAATTTAACTAGTTAGTTTTTAATATTTCAGAGTTATGAGTGATAGGCAGCAAGTAAACCAATATGTTCAAAATAATCAATGGAATCAAAAAAGTACGACCACAGAGAGCTCTATCACTTGGACGAGGCCAAAGAAACAAAGCAATAAAAACAACGAAGCAGATAAAAATGGATTTCCTCTAAAACCTGTTAATAACAGGAGGAACTACGTTATCTCACAAAACGGTTTTCAAAGCCAAAGCTACGTACCAATGTTTCAGAAATTATACTATAACTAGGTGATATTAACTAAAAAGCAGTATTAATGTTTTATTGTAAGTTACTGAGAAGTATTAAAAAGTTTCAAATATTTACGTTGTTTTATTTATATTATTTTCCATAATTCTACAAACCAACTTATTTCTTTCTTACACGACAGTCTGGGCCTTTGTCACGTCAACATAAAAAGTTAAAGATATCACAGATATCGACAAACAGATTTTGAAAATCATTAAAAGCAGCAGTTACTATTATGCAAGCTGTACCTTGCTAGAATCTGTTATCTGCTGTAGACTTTGATGAAAGTAAAACGGCGGAAGATTGGTGACATTCTTACATTAGGTATCTGATAAATGGCGTTGGTACTTCCACAGACATATTTACTTACACATACACAATATTTTTTCTCCCCAACGCAACAGCGATGGAATGATGCAAAACATGGGCTTGTGAGTAAGAAAAAGTATTTCGTGTCTTCCTTGTTCTCGTATTCTTGTCCTGTCCTATATTGTCGTTTACCTTCGCGTTACCCATTTAATGGAGAAAATCAGGCGACCGTTAGGCTTATTACGTAACTTGCGGCGACAAAATTGTGCGGTATTTGCTCTTTAATCGCTAATTGTCAAAAAACCCTACAACGTACCAGCGTTCGCAGCGCTACAGCAAACAAATTGTATGCCATATGATTTTTTATTGTAAAAGTGATGATCGCACGAAACTGCTCGGTAATCCCGGATCTTTTCTTAGGCGCTAAATACTAATGTAATACTTACACCATAATAATAATAATAATAATCTTCCGCTATTTTCCTTCATTAAAGGTTATGAGTTATTCAGATTTATTAATGAAGTAGGTATGTGTGCACCAACTTATTTTTAAGATTTACTTTTAGGCTCAGAACTAGTAGCGCGGTTTTTATCCGTTGTTATTTATGCCAGAAATGAAACCTTTATTCTCGACGCGCTTTGCTATTGATTTTTGATTGACAAATGCTTTTAATTGCTAATATTATATTAATTGCTTTGAAACGAGGAAATTTGTTATCTTGCGTAAAGATTAAAATAAAATAATATAAATTAATTCACGTATTGTAGAGTCATCATTTTGCATTGAACATCAAGATGCGCAGTCAGTCTTGTCCACGCCGCCTTACAGCTAAGCTGTAACATGTAATAGTTTCTAAAGAAAATATTATTATTTGACCAGAACATCATGAAGTCTCATTTATCTCTTCCGGACGACATCACTTTCACCGCACAGTGTAACTGCAACGTAAGAAGATTACCAGCCAGCTTTAGTCCTTGAATGTCAGTCTACACAATACTGTCACTTCATATCATTGTAATTTCAGATTTGTATACAAGTAAACAAAAATGAGTATAAATTGTAAAAATGTTAAAGAACTTTTCATAACTCTGTCGATATGTGTTATAGTTATAAATAGTAAGTACCCAAATATTGTTTAAGAGAAAGGACGTGCGTACAGTGTATATGAGTTAACTTATAATTTAGTTTAACAGTATGGAGTTTACACGTTTCACTATAGTATTCTTAGTTATGTAGTGGCATATTAAGGAGTTAAAGTTTAATCACCTTAAGATCCCAAACCTAATCGAATTTAATGAAATCGCATTTAAAATATTGAACGTAGTTTGTCTATCTGCATAGAAGCCAACTTCTAAAATTCTTGATGTCCGATTTTATAATCGATTAGTTTATTTCTTTAGTAGTAAGACTATTTTAAACATCGTTAGCATTTTAACCTCATCAAATAGCTGTCAAATGGAAGATACATTATGCTTTTACTCGTTATTGTAAGTACATGAATGAGCGCAAATAAGAGATACTTCTTATCAGTTATTTTTGTTTGTAGGTCATCCAATTGTGAAAAATGAGGCAATAGTGAAAGATGGTTTAAAGCTGGAGCAACATTTGCCCAATGGAACCGTGGTCGGTGGATATAATTATACTGATAAAAATGGCAATCCAGTTGCTATCAAATATTTCGCAGACGACAACAGTTATGGGTAAAATATAGTACAGTATTTGTAGACGAACTTTGGAAATACTTGTGGAATTTAAATGTTCACCAGAGGACTTAATGAACAAATTTGTAAATAAAAAAAATCTTTACGGTTCATACGTTTTTCAACTTATCTTTCATTTCATCGTACCTCTATTTTCTTTTTATTCCAGTAACTTCTTGAGGTATTTCAATACTTTTGCTGTTAGTTTCCTATATTTTAAAACGTTTTAAAAAGAAGTAATTGAAAGAAACTTTTTTAATTAATTTTAATTTAGTATTTGTATTGGCTGCGGTCACAAAAATAATTAATATATATATATATATATATATATATATATATATATATATATATATATATAATATAAATATAAAACGTAATGTGTGATAATTTCACATTATTTCAATACTTATCCTTTTTTATAATTTACAGAATAGAGTTTAAAAGCGTAAAAGTGACTGGAATTAAGCCACAGAGCAAAAAAATTGCATTCTTAGATAATCGTGATTTGCTCGATACAGATATTGATTCAGACTTAGAAGCTATAAAACAAGAGTCAACTCCTGCTAGTGATTTGACAATGGATTTGGCAAAGAAAGATGATTACACAAAAGGTACTTCAACAAGCCCGGATTATGAAATATTTTCACAAAATGAAATAGCGAACCCGAAAAAATGCAATAATGAAAAAGTAAGAGTTTATTATAACACCGACAGGAGAAGATATGCGCGGGAAATTGAGCAAGATGATGAACTTACAAAGTTCTGTGAACAAGTCAAATAGATTTTTTACATGTTTTAAGGCGTTCGATATGGTAGTTTAAACTTTAATTTGTAAAATGTTATAGATAAGAAGAACTGATTGAGCGTGTAAAGATTATGAAATACTTTTTAAGTATCATAGGGAAATTATTTTCCACATTTGCCAGATATATGTAAAGAAGAAGATCGATATAGGTTCAATTATCAGAACAATTTTTAAGAGACCTTTGACTGATCACAATTAATTATTGAATTAGAAATTGGTCTTTCAATTATAGTATATTTTACTAAGTACAACTAAAATAATAATGTACTTTCTTCAAACATTTTAAAAACTAATGGACATTTTCTTGATTAAGGGGAATTTCATTAAAAAGATAGCAGTATGAAATTGAACTGCTATTATCACTTCAGCGCAAACATAAATTTATACCTGCAGCTTCACAACGTCTGCTGATTGCAAAACCAGCTATGTTATATTTACGAAAGATATCTGTATTAGTATCTACACAAATGAAGAAGTTCAAACTAGTTCACTAGTTGAGTTATGATTCGTGCATACACATTATGTGAAAGCCACCGTTTCACGAATTTTTAGTTTATTTGTATGTTTTTAAGTAGTTTATATTATCTTGTAATGATTATTAAAAGGTTATAAATCAGTGACTGTGTTTCAAATACTAATACTAAAGCTCTATAAAGAAAAATAATTTAGTGTAGGCATTCTTGCTGCATTGGGTTTTTTAGTCTTAATTCACCAAAACAGCGTTTCTGCAGGAACATCAAGTTTAACCAAAGAAGGGTGTGGCTTTGGGTAATGTGTAGTCCACCACAGGATTTGTAAATTGTAAGTTTTAGATCTCGTTGGTACATTGGTAGTTACCGGGCTCGAACAGAGGATCGTCAAATCGAGAATCCAGCGTCCTAATTCTATGCCAAAGTTTATCTGAAACTCTTTATCTAAACACTTTTATAGCTTACCTATGAGATGATGGCCTGGAGTAATAAAGACTTGGAGTTAATAGAAGAGGAATTTAAATAATTTGAGTTGCCATTTCTTACAACCTAATTTGAGCTCAGTTTCTGTTCACAATATGTCAATGAAAATTTTAGATAAGTTTTGATATCGAGCCCTTACCGCCAGATTATCGTAAACGACACTTGTCGAAAATGCGTTTTTGATCGAAACTTGTATTATTTGTCAGTATCGATATCCGGAATCCATCTTGAGTCAAGCATCTGTCTTTTTGAGCAATGATTGGTCTAGTTTACTCCTCTTCACACTTACATGACTTCCGGTTTAATCGTTTTCGCGTCAATTTATACGGCATCGTTCCGGTTTGCGCTTGACTATTCATGACATTATAGCGTCGTTTTTTGAAGCGAAAACGTTGGTCTGTTTGTAATAATATTTAGTTTTTCAAAAAGTTAATTTATATTTAAATATAAAGCGTTACTATTTTCATTAATAACACAACACAAACTTCATAAAACTCCTCTTTTAAAGTGTTAAAAATGGAAAGTGATAATAGTGAAATGGAAAATAACCCAAGATGGCGTAAACGTAAGCGCGTGGTTTCTTATAGTTCATCCGATGAAAATTCGTCATATCAATCTAGTGATGCAAGAAATTCGTATAGAAAACACAATAAACCAAGAAAGGTAAGCGACTTAAAAATTGAATTTTTGTCACAACAAGTTTCGTTTCTAATTTATTGACGAATAAACCAAATAACGATAAAGAGAATCCGCATGTTTTGCAATCACAACAACCGATTGCGTCGCTCTGTAAATAAATAATAAATAATTCAGATGAACTTCTATTGACAATACGCAATAGTAAGCCAAATACGAACTTTCTACTACAATTAAGGACCCTGTATTTCCAAAAGCTGATGGCAGTCACCTTAACAAACTAAATGATTTGCAACATTTTAAACATGACGATTGGAACTCTATACTTTTCTCCGAGGCTCAAAAGAAATATGTGGCTACCCCCGGTTTTATAGAACTTAATGTAAATGATGAGTTGGTTTGAACTCAATGGTTACGGATTCAAAAGCAAATTCAAGAGTGTATCTGGTACATTCGCAGCGTTGACGAATGCAATTTTAACAC
This sequence comes from Marasmarcha lunaedactyla, assembly GCA_923062675.1. NCBI lineage: Eukaryota > Metazoa > Arthropoda > Insecta > Lepidoptera > Pterophoridae > Marasmarcha > Marasmarcha lunaedactyla. Next base: position 21,895,170 of record OV281341.1, read on the forward strand.
AAAAAGATGAGCTTCGATCGACATTACAAAGTATAATAGATTGGTCAATAGAGAATAAATCACAACTGTCACCCCCGGCCTTATGGGATAAGATTACTCAGGCTTTTAAAGATTCACAATATACGAAAATAACTGATGATATTTTGCAAATTGTATGTGGCAGACGAGCTGATTGCATACAAACACGGCGAGAGGCATTATTAAACAAAATACCGGATTCCTTTCATTCCGAAGCCATACACGAAATGCCGCCTAGTGCTGAAAATTTATTTGATAATGAAAAATTGTGTTCCTATATTCAAAAAATTGGGGGGCTGGATAAATTATTTACTTCAGTTAGTTCAGAAGCAAGAATTTCTATTGCGTGTAATAATAATTACAATAAAGATTTGAAGAGACCCTCTACAAGTAAACAGACAAATGACACCTTTCGTCGCAATGGACCGCCGTCAGTATCACGAAAAATTTTTGGACAGGAGTTCAACAGACGACCAGGCCCAGGTAAATCGACAGGGGGCAAGAATAAGCCAAATCATAAAGGTAAGAAACCCCGTTCATATTCACCAAAACCGTACCAAAATCGTAGAGCATGACTCGGAGCTCTTTCGAAGAGGCTGTCTCAAGCAAAATCAACATGTTTGGAGCAGCTTGGGTGCTCCACCAAACATATGCCAACTACTAGGTGGTATTCGAATATCTTTCATGATGAAGCCTCCATTAATATTTCCGAATCAGCTATTCATGGAAAAATTCAAAACCAAATGCAGCCATCAAATGACTGTACAAATAAAAAGTATGCTGGATTCTGGGGTGTCTCCAAGTTACCTTTCAACTTTTTTCCTTATACCGAAACCAGACGGGACTTTTCGGCTTATTTTCAACCTGAAACGGCTCAACAACGACAACAAAAAATTTCAACTCTTCGGCCATTTCCGTGTACCAAGTTTTTTACAGAGCGAAGATTGGATGGTGAAGATCGATCTGAGCCAGGCCTACTTCCACCTAGGGATCGCCGAAGCACATCGCAGGTTCCTGAGGCTGAGTTACAACGGCACCTTGTACCAGACGACCAGCCTACCGTTTGGGCTCTCCTGGGCGCCTCAAACGTTTGCCTCCCTGACCAACTGGGTGGCCGAGTACATGAGAAGCCACAATATAAGGTGTGTAGTCTATCCGGACGACTATTTATTAGTGAACCAATCGAAGCACAGGTTACGCCAGCAGCTAACATTTACAACTCACCTGCTCAGAAAACTCGGCTGGACGATCAACTTGAAGAAGTCTGTCCTGGTACCCACTCAACAGCTGGAGTTTCTGGGCGTCACGTGGGATACAAAGTGCAACAGCAGATCCCTGTCGAAACCGAAGTGCCGTGCGAAGCGTTACGCACTTCGACGACAATTAGTGAATGGCAGGTAGTCCCTCAAACAGGCCCAGATCCTAATGGGGAGACTCGCTTTCGCCTCGTTCGTGGTGCCCAAGGGGCGCATGCACTGTCGAGCGATGCAATACTACAGTCGACAGCTGGCCAGGTGCCATCCATACAGATCCTTTACGATTCCTGCCCCTGTTCTGCTGGAGCTGCAGGAGCTAGCGGGGCGGTGGACTGCGGCGCAGCAGGCGTGGCACGCCAACCGCAAGGAGCTGTACGCAGTACTAGCGGCGGTACAGCAGATGGCGGGCCGCCAGCGCGACGCGCGCGTGCTGCTGCAGACAGACAACCGCACGGTGGTTTCCTACATCAACAAGGAGGAGTATAAGCCGCTGCTGGACCTCACAATTTCATTATTGACTTTAATGGATCGATTAAATGTTACGTTGACAGCACAGTATTTACCGGGCCATTTCAACGTGGAGGTCGATGCTCTGTCTCGAGGCAGGCGGAAACCGGAGTGGCAACTCTGACGGTGCCGGCGACGGAAATCATCTTCCAAATGTGGGGGCGCCCCGCAGAAGAAATTCGTATAGAAAACACAATAAACCAAGAAAGGTAAGCGACTTAAAAATTGAATTTTTGTCACAACAAGTTTCGTTTCTAATTTATTGACGAATAAACCAAATAACGATAAAGAGAATCCGCATGTTTTGCAATCACAACAACCGATTGCGTCGCTCTGTAAATAAATAATAAATAATTCAGATGAACTTCTATTGACAATACGCAATAGTAAGCCAAATACGAACTTTCTACTACAATTAAGGACCCTGTATTTCCAAAAGCTGATGGCAGTCACCTTAACAAACTAAATGATTTGCAACATTTTAAACATGACGATTGGAACTCTATACTTTTCTCCGAGGCTCAAAAGAAATATGTGGCTACCCCCGGTTTTATAGAACTTAATGTAAATGATGAGTTGGTTTGAACTCAATGGTTACGGATTCAAAAGCAAATTCAAGAGTGTATCTGGTACATTCGCAGCGTTGACGAATGCAATTTTAACACAAAAAGATGAGCTTCGATCGACATTACAAAGTATAATAGATTGGTCAATAGAGAATAAATCACAACTGTCACCCCCGGCCTTATGGGATAAGATTACTCAGGCTTTTAAAGATTCACAATATACGAAAATAACTGATGATATTTTGCAAATTGTATGTGGCAGACGAGCTGATTGCATACAAACACGGCGAGAGGCATTATTAAACAAAATACCGGATTCCTTTCATTCCGAAGCCATACACGAAATGCCGCCTAGTGCTGAAAATTTATTTGATAATGAAAAATTGTGTTCCTATATTCAAAAAATTGGGGGGCTGGATAAATTATTTACTTCAGTTAGTTCAGAAGCAAGAATTTCTATTGCGTGTAATAATAATTACAATAAAGATTTGAAGAGACCCTCTACAAGTAAACAGACAAATGACACCTTTCGTCGCAATGGACCGCCGTCAGTATCACGAAAAATTTTTGGACAGGAGTTCAACAGACGACCAGGCCCAGGTAAATCGACAGGGGGCAAGAATAAGCCAAATCATAAAGGTAAGAAACCCCGTTCATATTCACCAAAACCGTACCAAAATCGTAGAGCATGACTCGGAGCTCTTTCGAAGAGGCTGTCTCAAGCAAAATCAACATGTTTGGAGCAGCTTGGGTGCTCCACCAAACATATGCCAACTACTAGGTGGTATTCGAATATCTTTCATGATGAAGCCTCCATTAATATTTCCGAATCAGCTATTCATGGAAAAATTCAAAACCAAATGCAGCCATCAAATGACTGTACAAATAAAAAGTATGCTGGATTCTGGGGTGTCTCCAAGTTACCTTTCAACTTTTTTCCTTATACCGAAACCAGACGGGACTTTTCGGCTTATTTTCAACCTGAAACGGCTCAACAACGACAACAAAAAATTTCAACTCTTCGGCCATTTCCGTGTACCAAGTTTTTTACAGAGCGAAGATTGGATGGTGAAGATCGATCTGAGCCAGGCCTACTTCCACCTAGGGATCGCCGAAGCACATCGCAGGTTCCTGAGGCTGAGTTACAACGGCACCTTGTACCAGACGACCAGCCTACCGTTTGGGCTCTCCTGGGCGCCTCAAACGTTTGCCTCCCTGACCAACTGGGTGGCCGAGTACATGAGAAGCCACAATATAAGGTGTGTAGTCTATCCGGACGACTATTTATTAGTGAACCAATCGAAGCACAGGTTACGCCAGCAGCTAACATTTACAACTCACCTGCTCAGAAAACTCGGCTGGACGATCAACTTGAAGAAGTCTGTCCTGGTACCCACTCAACAGCTGGAGTTTCTGGGCGTCACGTGGGATACAAAGTGCAACAGCAGATCCCTGTCGAAACCGAAGTGCCGTGCGAAGCGTTACGCACTTCGACGACAATTAGTGAATGGCAGGTAGTCCCTCAAACAGGCCCAGATCCTAATGGGGAGACTCGCTTTCGCCTCGTTCGTGGTGCCCAAGGGGCGCATGCACTGTCGAGCGATGCAATACTACAGTCGACAGCTGGCCAGGTGCCATCCATACAGATCCTTTACGATTCCTGCCCCTGTTCTGCTGGAGCTGCAGGAGCTAGCGGGGCGGTGGACTGCGGCGCAGCAGGCGTGGCACGCCAACCGCAAGGAGCTGTACGCAGTACTAGCGGCGGTACAGCAGATGGCGGGCCGCCAGCGCGACGCGCGCGTGCTGCTGCAGACAGACAACCGCACGGTGGTTTCCTACATCAACAAGGAGGAGTATAAGCCGCTGCTGGACCTCACAATTTCATTATTGACTTTAATGGATCGATTAAATGTTACGTTGACAGCACAGTATTTACCGGGCCATTTCAACGTGGAGGTCGATGCTCTGTCTCGAGGCAGGCGGAAACCGGAGTGGCAACTCTGACGGTGCCGGCGACGGAAATCATCTTCCAAATGTGGGGGCGCCCCGCCTCTTTGCTTCGGAGGCCGCGCACGTGATCGAGAAGTATGTGTCTCTGGATCGTCTAGATCGGCGGGCGGTTTCCCACGATGCCTTTTGCCACCAGTGGAGTTACGAGCTGGGTTGGGTATTTCCACCCCCCAACCTGATACCGAAAGTTCTTTTCCACTTGAACACGGCTCAAGGTCGGTACATAGTGGTGGCACCGAAGTGGAACAAGGTATTTTGGAGGGCCGATTTAGCCCAGCCATCGTTACAGAAGCCCTATGGACACAGAGACGGGGAAGCATCCACCTCAAATTCAGGATATACAACTCGAAGCCTGGCTAATTTCGGGTGGGCTGATTTAATTCAAGACTGGTCTGAATCAGAAAAAGTTCTCCTGCTGTCTAGCTGGAGAGTGTCCACATTAAAAACTTATATGCCAGCTTGGGCCAGATGGAAGGCATGGTGCGTTTTTAATTCGGTAAACCATAATAATCCGGAGCCTGTACAGGTCGCTCGCTACTTGGCACATTTGCACAATGATGAGAAACTAGCTTATAGAACCATATTAATTCACAAGTCGGTTGTCGCAACATTCACTAATATAACTTGTAAAATTGATCTTTCTTCTAACTTTTTATAAAACATATTTTAAAAGCCATTTCAGTTGCTAAAGGAAAAAGGGTCAGACCCCCAATCTGGGACCCGAGAGTTGTTATTACATATCTCAGCTTAAACTCTCCAGATGTGAACAGTCTGTATCAGGTTTCGAGGCGAGTGGCGATACTTCTTTTGCTAACATCAAGTCGTAGAGTCCATGATCTCACACTAAATGCCATAAAGTCAGAATATTTCATAGATGAAGGTGATTCGATCATATTCTGGCCGATATTCGGGTCCAAGACCGATAACGCTGACTACCAGCAGTCCGGATGGAGACTGCGCCAGCATCCCGACAGGAACCTAGACTGCGTTTACTGGGTACGGAAACTTGTAGAGTTATCGCTCGAATGACGTCAATTATGTAAGTCCTTAATATTATTTATAACAGCTAGAGGGGAACCTAAACCAGCTTCTAGGACTATAATTGGCAATTGGATAAAGTCTGTACTAGAGGACGCAGGCGAGCCCCGGTTCAGTTCGGCCGGGGTTGGGTTCCTTAAATTGGTTGGAAAATTTTCCAATAAATATGATTCTAGAAACAGGAAATTGGAAACAAGAACATACCTTTAGATCCTATTATCAAAGAGAAAGTCGTGAGATCAAAAAAGATTAAGTTAACAAAATTAATATATTGTCTAATTACTTTAAGGCAGAACGTTGATATGATTTCATTGTTATGATTATTTAATATAAGTTCTTTTTTGTTTTCATGATTAATTTGGTTTTATTATTTTACACCTTGCTAATAACCTAAGTTATTGCTAAAATTTACACATTATAGCATCGTTGTTTGCGCTTGGCAAACCCCTTAAACCAGGAGATAACAAACACGTCACTCAAGATGGATTTCGGATATCGATACGGAAAAATAAGAGAGTTTTACCTTAAAATAAAACTTACCTATTATTTCCCTTAGATATCCGGAATCCAGGTAATCCCTACCTGGTACATCATGAGCATAATGACATGAATAGTCAAGCGCAAACCGGAATGACGCCGTATAAATTGACGCGAAAACGATTAAACCGGAAGTCATGTAAGCGTGAAGAGGAGTAAACTAGACCAATCATTGCTCAAAAAGACAGGTGCTTGACTCAAGATGGATTCCGGATATCTCAGGAAAATAATAGGTAAGTTTTATTTTAAGGTAAAACTCTCTATTTTAAGCCATAACGGACCTAACCCTATCGACGATTCCCTCCAATAAACAACAGTTTTAAAGATATAGCAAGTGCTAAAATTGTCGTGAGTACACATATTTTTAAAATTTTTACGTAAGCGACAAAAATAATTTTCATCTTGTGTGTCTTGTGATCGTTTTTTGTAGCGCAAGTGACCCTACGTGTTATAACCGACATTAGTGCTTGATCATACTACTTTAGTATACAGCCAAGCACCAGTTCACTATTTGACTAACAAGAACAAAATGTGTCCTTGAAGTCCCACGACAACAATGCCTATTCTGATAGTGAAAATTCATGGAAGCTAGCCTCGTCCAGTGATTCAAATGTAGATGAATCAGCTCCTAAAATAGAAGAAGAAACGAGTGTTGGTAAAAGAGGACATAGGAAAATAAAACGATTAGCAAAACAATTTTTATCAAAAAAAGCGAAAAGCAGCTATAGGAAAATCTGTGCAACGTAACCCTTGTATGATAAAAAGATGTGGTAACTCATGTGCAAATAAATGTACTGAAGGTCTTTCGGATCGGATTAATATATTGAAAACTATTGGGGATTAGGGTGTGATAAAAGACTGAATGTTCGCAAAATATCAAATGATTATTTTACAAGTTACAATGGACATAATATTAAAGTATGTCAACAATACCTGTTTGCTTAAGACCGAAATACATCTCAAATATTTTTGAGATACACCATCGAAAATGCTAATAAAATTCTGAACACCACTCGAGAAGGCAGAAAAATCTCTTGATTTGATTATTTAAAAGAAAATAATCTAGAGTCATCAGTATTATCAAAAAGAGTATTCCGTAAAATTTTAAAAACAGATTTTAATACTGTATTTCACCCGCCTAAAAAGATAAATTGTTCTTTTTGTGAGAAATGCAAAAATATATCACCTGAGAATAAACATATTTTGGAGCAAAAATCACATTCTGGATAAATAAAAATGCAAACAACTGTTTTCAGAAGACCATAAAATTTGCAAAGTACCTAATTCTAATTTCTTATGCGTGAGCTTTGATTGTGAAAAGGTCCTCAATACTCCATATAGTAAAAGTGTACTCTTATCTAACTCGATAAAAATATGCATATTTGAATATGTTAGACCAAAAGGGTACCCAAACTGTTGTTAAACTTTATTCTGATAGCTGTGCTGGGCAAAATAGAAACCATTTTCATTTCAATAAAACCACATTACACAAATAAAGGTAACTTATCTATTACCTGGAAGCACCATGAAGCCTGTTAACTCTATACATAGCACTATTGAAAGTTTTGTTCGTAATGAAATAGTGTAGGCTCCTTCTGAGTGGCCAACTATGATTACTCGTGCAAGATATGATCCTAAAAACTACATTGTAAATGTTTTAAAGTATGGAGATTTCATGGATTGGAAGTACTTTATACAAGCTCTATTGCCTCCTAAATTTAAAATTAATTTAAATTCATTACGAGTGGTGCAACTTCATTAAAATAATCTTATTGATAAATTTAAATACGGGTTTTTTTAAGATAGTTACAATTACCAAATTAATGTGGATTTAATAATCAGATCGAGAGCAAACAGTGCTTCTTGTCCAAAAATGACTCACACCTTTATACGTCGAAAGTTAAAAATTTCGGCAGCTAAATACAAAGATTTGCAGGAGCTATGCAACAAAAATGTAATGCTTTACATACGTGATGCATACGTGATGCTTTAGAACGAAGAAAGATGATTCAGATTAAAAGAATTAAAAATACTTTGCTTCATTTAAAATTAGTACCTAGTAAATAATCTGATTGATCCCGTTTCCCCAAATGTTTACTATGAATATAAATATATTTTTTTTATTTTTATTTAATATAAAGCTAAAACGGACTAAGGTGATTCCCCAGAAGAAATACTTTATTTCCTTTTTTATATATGTAGTATAAGTTTCATTAAACTGATTGATCTCATTATAACAAGTGCCTAATATAAATAAATATTCCCTTCAATTATAATATGACAATTTTATTTAAAAACCTTTTGAAATATGTACCTACTTATTCATCAAAGATAGTTTCTTGGGCATAGTATTTTTAATAGAGATTTTTATCGTAAACGCCAAAATAGCCTTAGATTATGACAGCAAAAATAAATTAAGCGCAATAAATAGCATAAATACTTGATTTTTGTTTTTTTCTAGTTATATATGTTTCTGTTTCTAGTTGTATATAGTTATACATGTCTATAAATCATTAATATATGTAAAATTTTTATATACTAGCACAAGTCTTTTTAAAAATATTTGGTTTTTGTCAGTTGCGCTTAAACGGTGGTAAAGGCTCGATATATTTAAGATGTACTTCGTTAAGAGTCAACATTTCATACACAAGCATTGCATTGGAAATACACTCTTCATTCGTTAGTTTTCAGAGCATAAAAAAAGAGTTTGAAAATAAGTATTTTATTTTTTATATCTTATCAGTATAGCGACGCACTTCATATTAGGTCTTTTCCAATGAAATTGCCGTTTTTCACGAAATAAATTAAGCGTAATTTTTTTATATATTTTTTATTTCTATTAATCAAAATAATCACCCATGCAATCAATGCATCTTTGCCAACGCATTGGTAGCTTATTGATGCCTTGCTTGAAGAAATCAGCTGGACGGGAGGCAACAAATTCTTCAAAGGCATTTTGTACTGCCTCTCGGGTATTGAATTTTTTTCCCGCCAAGAAGTTATCCAAATTCTGGAAAAAGTAGAAGTCTGTAGGCGCAAGGTCTGGTGAGTACGGCGGATGACAGAGAACTTCCAACCCCAACTCTTGTAGCTTGGAGACCGTCTGCTGTGCAGTATGAGGTCGCGCGTTGTCGTGCAGGAGCAGTGGAGCCGAACGATTGACCAAAGCTGGTTCGAGACGTGCGAGCTTCTCCATCATTGTGTTCAGTTCTTCACAGTACACATCTGCAGTAATACTTGTCCCGTTTGGCAAGAAGCTGTGATGAATTACACCCGCGTTAGACCACCAAACAGTGACCATCACTTTTCTAGGGGTAAGGTTTCGTTTAGGGCATTGTTTGGGTGCTGAACCAGTTGGTTGGACCCCAACCAACTTGCTGAGCGCTTACGATTGTCAAACCGGATCCATTTCTCGTCACAAGTAACAATGCGGTTCAGAATTCCTTCATTTGTATGCCTGCTGAGCAGTGCAAGGCACGTCTCCACGCGTACTTCGCGCTGGCGGTCATTGAGTTCGTGGGGTACCCATTTGTCAAGCTTTTTTACCTTGCGAATTTGACGCAAATGGACCAATATTATTTTGATGCTAACGTCGAAAGCTGCTGCTAATTCAGCCGTGGATTGAGTTTCATCAGCTTCCACGATTGCCTTTAATTCGTCATTGTCGACCAAAGTTTTCGGACGACCACGGGGTTCATTTTTCAGGTCAAAATTTCCAGAACGGAAGCGGGTAAACCAAGAACGGGTGGTGCGTTCGTTTGTAGTGTTCGCTCCGTAAACGTCGTTGATGTTGCGTGCCGCTTGTGCCGCTTTGCTGCCACGACGGTACTCATACTCCATAATTACTCGAATTTTTAACTTATCCATGATGACGAAAAATGTTCGAATGCGTTGAAAACAAAACACTAACTATTAAACAAATGACGATTTTAGAAAAAGAGTTCCATGTTTGTCAAATAAAATTAATTTGAAATTAGAATTATCAGTCAAAAAAAAAATATTTTCATTTGAAATGGCCAGTACGGCAAAACGGCAGTTTCATAGGTAAAGACCTATTATTTTCATCACATCAGGTATAGTTGATAGTGAGAATTGAAATTTAGAAAAAATAATGCGAGAACATAGCATGCTAATTATTGCATGAACAACACACTTTCAACTGCACCCATCATTGTATAAAGCTGTTTTTATATGTACTCGGAAGAATAATTGTAGCTTATACTGCAGACAACTATACCTTCCTATGTAAATAAAAGCTAGAGGCTATAGGCAAGACATTAGTGTACACGTGGAAATCTTGTAGATCATAGGCCACAAATTCATCAATACATAAATTGAAAAGTGTCAACTTAAAACCCCATGGCTCCTTCAAAATAAATAATCAATTTAAAAAAAATCTGCGTGATGTTTGACGATAAATATGCGGTAAATATCGATAATTACATTTAAATATCGATATATATCGATATCGATATTTACATTTACGATATTTATGACAACGCGATGCTGACCGAGGACTTCAGTTGGAATTGGCTTTGTTCCTGTAATGTTCCTGCACTGGTTATCCCTTCTCTTTCCCAGAAGACAACTTCGTAAACGTGTTTAAACATTAAAAAAAAGGGTAAGTACCGCCCCAGGCGAGATCTTAACAAAAATAAATTCTACGACCACTAAACGTTTATACAAATGCCAATTTTTGGTGTGCGTGTGGATTGAGTGAGCACCCTTCAGAAAAAAAATTAAAAAATGTTGTTCATTTATATACAAGTACTACTACTAGTATATAAATATTATATGTTAAATGAATACTTTCACTGATGTCGTTGGTAGTTTGTGAGAACCGAGTGAGCGCACGTTAAAAAATGTAAATCTTGTTTTATCTTTTTACAAATACAGAGATTACTTTTACAATTGTTTTAGAACTTTTACTAAATGAGCATAATTTTAAAAAAAAACTCTGGAGTATGCTCACTCAATCCACACGTACACAATTTTTGTAGGTAAATGAGAAATCCTGATTAATAGGCATATTTACTAAACTTTAAAATTCAACGCGCACGAATTAAAATTACACGTTTATTCCACCTCACCTCGAACTCAGTTTGGAAATTAAACTAATAAGATACTTATCCAGGTACCGCATGGTTGAGCCTTAGGAGCAAGTCATAGCTTTAAGTTTACGGGCTAGTATTGAGATTTTCCTAACATCAATATGTATATAATAATAATGTTTAATAGCGTCACAAACGATACGCATATCGTCTGCTAGGGATGGTTGAGAAGTGGATTGGAATGGGCGAGGAGCCGGGGTGGGATTTGGGCGTGCAGCGGGGCGCTGTCTCCAGTTCTCTGGAGACATTATTTGGCCATTATTATTTGGCAAATAATGTATTTATTTATTTGTGTAAATTTAAAACATTATTTGTATAAATTCAGACAAAAGAAATAACCCTTAATAAGGCGCGAGCTAAAAGGGCAGCTAATAAAGAAGTTGAAGTGGTTTTAGGATATGTGACTAGCGCAGAATTCAAAAATATATAGAAAACGGGGGTACCCTTGGGGGGAGTACCTTTATTTTGGGTGGAAAATAATATCCCTTTGCCCAATTAAGTTTACGGATTGCTCTATTAATTAGAAATATAGTTTCCTTTGCCTAATTAGGTTTCGTACATTTCACCTAAGTTTGTCGTAATCCACTAGCACAAGCACTAGTCCGCACAAAACCACTTATTATAAATTATACTTATGAAATAATGGAACATACAAAAAACTAAATTATAAAAAAAAATCGTCAGCTCAGAAAAATAAAATATCTTTATTCTAAAAAATGCTATTAATATTAAATATTTATTATTCTTTACACTGCTGTGGGGCCTCGTGGAAAGTTTTAAAGCATTTTTTTATTAGTTAGCTATAAAAAAGCATCTAAGTAATCGGGCAAAGGTAAATAATTTCCCACTTAAGGATTCCAACTTTGTGAGGTTATGGATCATTACAGCGCTATGTAAATAACATAAAACAGCCCCAGAATTGACCTATAACCACATAAAAGAAACCAATATCTCCATTCAAATTGTTCCTCGAACCAAAATTTGTTTTTTTAGTCAATATTTAACCTCTGACACTTTGACATAAAGTGCAACAATCTATAGTGAATTAATTGGTAAAATCTGTGGTGAATTGTTTCGTTCTTCACTAACCTGATTTCTAAAATAAAAATAATCTGTTTTTCAGATTCTGGTGAAAAAAAAAACTCGATTTTTTTCCAAGCTTTTTAATGAATTTTTATTTGCTACATTCCAGTAACTAGGAATGTATATAAATATATATATAAATGTATATAAATAAATTAGGGGGTGGCTAGACGACTTAAGGTTAAAATTACTTCTAAAATCGTCTCAATTTGCGCAAAGCAACTAGCCCACCCATCACATTAACTCAAAAGCCCATTTCTGTTTGGTACTTTTATTTTTATTTTTTATTTATGGCCCATAGGCCTTTTAAATTTCACCGGACTTTGTAGCCTAGGTGCTAGGCGCCTAACTTAAACTACTCCTACATACGACACGCCGAGAGGGCACGGACCTCGGCTTCGGACGTTGATTATTTAAACTACCACTGGTTCGGAAGGATCATCTACTGCCAAAGAACCAGCAAGAAACTCAGTAGGAATGCGTACGATGCGTTAGCCTGGCCCACCGGTGGTTTAGGCGATTCGAATGCCGAGTTGCCTTATTTCTATCTGGAACACCGGCGTTTCTTGTTGTAATATCATCGTCGGGATCTGTTAAGACGTTACGCGGACGCCTATAATGAACCGCCGCGTTTGGGTTGGCTGTGTATTCAGATGACTTTTTGACCAGCGGGTTGGGATGGTGGGAAGCATTATCGAAATGGCATCTAGACGCCAACTTCATGAATGCGGTAAAGGTGGGCGCGCTCGAGATCCTTGTGCAGATTTAAGTTGCGGACATAGGGCGGGGCCCCGACGCATTTGCGTAAGAACCTATTTTGAATAACCTGCAAGTGATTGAGGTTCGTGTTGCTGGCGTGAGCGAAAGCCACACTGGCATATGTCATGATGGCGGATGCAAGTTTTGAAAAGTGTAAGCTTATTTCTAAGCGACATTTTACTCTTCTTGCAAATAACAGGGTGCAGCCTACCCATGACGAAGGCGGCTCGTTCTTGGACGCGTTTTGTGTGATCCGCGATTGTTAGTCCACTGTCTAAAGTGACTCCTAAATATTTGACTTTTTTAGCCCATGGGATCGGAGTACCAAACAGGGTGATCTGACCTAATCTTTTGGAGGGTTTCCCAGAGGTTGTCCTAGAGCAGGTTGAGATAGAGAAGTACACTGCTGCACTTTTTTCTGGGTTGACTTTTATTCTCCATTTCCTAAACCAAGCACCTAATGCGTTGACTGCGGATTGAAGTATTCTAGTTAACCTACGTAGATTCCTATCAGATGTGTATAGCGTGGTGTCGTCCGCAAAGAGCACTAGGTCTACTTTCTCCGTCCTTGGTATGTCACTAGTGTATAGAAAAAACAAAGTTGGAGAAAGCACCGAGCCTTGTGGGACACCGGCTTATACAGGATGGGGATTGAAGAGTGCACCTTCCAATCTGTAGTGAAAGGTTCGACAGTGGAGAAAGTCTCGTATGATGTGCACGAGGCTGTCTGGCACGCCTAGTTCAAAGAGCTTATATAATAAGCCATTGTGCCAGACCTTGTCGAAGGCTTTAGCCACGTCTAAGAAAAGCGCACCCGTGCCTATCGGTTTTCGACCTACGTTCCTTTGCTTCAAGATGTGCTCCGTTATGCGGTGCACCTTTTGTATCGTAGTTTGCGAGCCAAAGTGGTGATTTCTCCCAAGTCGAAACTTGAGGCGAATTCGCTTACAAGCGCGAAGTCTGAAAGTGGCTCTCCATGGGACCTGGCCGTGAGAGGAGAAGGCATGCAAGCAGGTGCTAACCTGACCTGTTGCGGTGGACCGTGAGGGTCACATAGCGGAGGCTGCGGTTTATTGGGTGGGCCGGGCTTTGCAGCATGAGCAGAGGGTGGACACGTTTGCTTTGCCTTCTGCACCTTTTTGGGGTTGGGCTTTGGGGCCCTGGGGCATCCTAGGTAATTGGTAGTGTGGCCAACCGACTTACATAAGACGCATGCAGGAGGTTCGACAGATTGCGGGGTTCACGCGCAATCCGCAGTGCCATGATCATCCAGGCACTTGACGCACCTGGGCTTGGCATGGCAATTTCTGGCCGCATGGCCATAGACTTGGCATCTATGGCATCGGCTGGGTATACCACGTTTGAAAGGGATCTCAACGGTGATCTCCGAAAGTCGTGCTATTGTTTTAAGGTTGAAAATCCCCTTGCCCTCAGGGGTGTGATCTAGTGTTACTAACACTAGGTTATACGGCATACGATCTTTGCCATACATACGGTGGACGGAAATGACCGGGAATCCCTGGTCTTTACGATCCTGGAGAAGGAGCTCTGACTCAATCTCCTTCGGTACGCCTCTAAGGACGACGCGTAAAACGCGCTCCTCCTCGAGCGCGTAAGTGTGGTACTCAATGGATTTCGCATTCAAGTACTTGGTGAGGGCGCGGTGATTGGCGGGTGTGACGGTCGCTACGCGGATGCCGATCGCGCTACTTTTCGCGTGTGTATACGCGATTTTTAAATTTGACATATGTGTGGACACAGATGTCCACGCCGCTTTATCCCGGATGAAAATAGGAGGCGGATGCCGACTGGTTGGCTTGGCTTCGGAGGTAGAAGAGATATAATTTGAATTTGACGCGGGCATGGACTGCGGCGCCCGCTCTTTCGGAGTTTCGGACTCATCGACGGTGAATCCCTCGTTGGATTCGATGGCTTTGGCGGGAGCCAGGGTATCGCAATCCATCGACGATGAACTACGAGTGGACGAAGCCACGGACGAGCGCAAGCTAGAACGATCAGTTGAGGGGTTGATGGATGCGGGTTGACGCGCCCGTCTCTCCTTTTTTGCCGGCGTTTTGGTTGTGGGTTTGAACCCACTTTCGAATTATGTCCAGATGTCTGGACACTGGACGAACGAAGGCCCTGAAGGCCTTCGATATACCTGCCTCCTGCGGCCTGAAAATAACTTAAAAACTAACCGTAGTTCGCCGAAGTCCGCTACCTGGAATCCTAATAAAGGACAAATGTGCACGGAAAAACACAGATATGATAAAAATAAATATAAAAATAGAATAGTAAATAAGTAAAAGTGTAGAAAGGAAATAATATATAAAATAAAAAGGACTGGATCAGTACAAATTGGTTGTCACCGTAAGGTATCCTCTGTACTAAAACCAGAATAAGCGTAAAGACGCTGGGCACGCACAGCACTCAGCACAAGCACAACACAGCTCTTTGAAAACTAAGAAACTTAGTCGCAAAGAAAAAGTCACTTTGAGATCGCTCGGAGGGAGTAAAAAACCCAGAAAAACCGTATCACGGAGCCAACTCGCTAGTCTGTGACGTCAGTAAACTGAGCGCCACTGAATATCGGGAAGGGACCGATCAATCGGAGTGGTCTTAGAACGTCCGTACCGGGTGGCGGTCGCAGCGAGAATGTCTGTTTGGTACTGTATTTGTTACCTTTTATTAAAATAAAAAACTGTATTTTCTTAGCCAAGTTTATTATTATTTTAATGGCATAATGTTTAGGGGTTCGCTGTCATACGAAAACTTTATTTAACAAGGGTACGTGGAGCCTTAAGTTTAAGAACCACTACCCTAATAGTGCCTTAAAGATGTACAAAAACTTGACCCATCCATCCGTGTTAATTGGGAAGAGAACCACAATCATTTGCCAAACTTGCCATCATTCGCTGACGCTTGTGTCATATTTTTTTGTGTAGACTAATAAATCTTTTTCTTTCTTACTGTTACGAGCATTATTTGCTACACCTAAATTATGAAATTGTTTGTGTTAAAAACTAGTGATGCCAGTGGTTCTTACCGACATATTTTCAGTCGAACGTAATTATTGTTCCACTTTGTTAAGTTTTATTTAACTTGTTAGTTCTTTGACGCTTCATCAAGCGCGCTAGAATAAACGTAAGTTTAAGTCACACAAAAAATATATATTGGAAAATATTTTACATTTACTGCATGTACTTAAAGGTTGTTTTTATCTACCGGGGCCTCCCCTTTAAGCTACAGAAACGTAGTGATAATGCCGGAATACAATAAAGTGATGGACAAGTTCCGCGTACTGGTTACCCAAAGATCTATAAAAGTTTAGATAACTGTAATAAATACTAAAGCCATATATGTTTACATAACCATCGTCATTGTAACTATTTATTTTTATATGATTTTTATAAAACATTCAGGTTAAGAAATTTTTATTGCGTAAATACATATTTTACATTAAAAAATGTAATTTATATACAGGCACTAAAAAGTCATTTTTATTTTTTCTCCATAAGCATGAGAGTAAGTTTTTCAATTTATTTTTTATTTAAGTGGTTAGCTTGAAATCCTTTTAATTATACGCATTGATTCATAAGAATTTATGTAATGTTACATCTAGATACATTTACAATAAAAATTAAGTGTCCAAACAATTTTGATACGGCATCAAATGTAAAATTATACCTTTATTAGTGTAAATCTGTAAGTACAATAATCTTGTGTTTATTAACGCAATATATAAATAATTACCTAAGCCCGTCGTCGACATGCCTTCTAATGCGATTGAATCACCGGAGACAGAACGTCAGCTTTTTGATTATAAGAAAAAATAATTAAGGTTCCGAAATTAAATATACAATATTGCATCGGTAATAATATAAGCCTGAATATTGCAATAAAGAACTCTAATGGTGCCTGTACCATATACCCATTCTCGCACGTAGATACCCGCTTAGTGAAACATTTTTGTAGATTAATTTAATGTGTACAAAAAAAATCGGATTTTAATAGTAGGTAATAAAATTTTATGTTTACTCTCAAACGTATGAAGGTATGAAAAAAATTACAAAGTTAAAAAAGTCCCAAATAAACACTGTTCGAGTAATCCATAGAACTCGCGGCACGGTTCCCTCTCGCATCTACCGCGGTGTCGGGTGAGCGGCTTTATTTTCAGTACTCAGAAAATCTCAAATCTTTCTGATGCCACAGCTGCTCCGGTATTTCGGCAATAATCGTAACTCGCGTAATCCTTAACATTGAAATACATAATAGTAGCGTCAATCACGCGATCGAAAGCAGCCCCCGCAATTCCACAAGTCATCAGGCCGATACTGCGGGGGTCACGAGCTACCGTGATTGCTGCAGGGTAGAACGCGTTGCGAAAACTTTACTATTTTACATCCCTACCTGAATTCTACAGACGACACAACCATGGCGACGGCAAGCGCTTGTGAGAACCGCACCATGGTGTTACGGTCTAATTGAAATAAAAAGTACTAAAATTATTTACCTACAGTAAATAATCAAGCTCTATTTAGTTTAATTTTTGTTTCAAGCTATAATATAGCGTTATATATGATAACGTTTATACATAATAGCGTTTGGGAAGTTTTGTAAAGGTTATCATTCAATATACATTATTGTCTTTAGTATCGGTTGCCTGTGGTGTAATTTGGATACATATATGGTCGTAAACTATAACACTCAAAAGAATGCTAAAAATCTCTTTCGTCTGTTTTACATTTGACTACTTTGTCACTTATTATTTATTACTTTAACACTTTTTAACAAGACAACTGAAAACAAAGAAAATGAGTTAAAAATAGCCGTAGATCAATAGTATTTTATTTTAATTGAATAGAATGATTTGCTATCGCGAGTATATTCAATTCCAAAACGTAGACTTAATTTATAACATACTTTAAATTTTAATTTTCTAATGGTATTTAAATGGAACATGTTTTATTTCAGGTAATCGTATTTAAATTTCACATTTTGACACAGTTTGTATCGTGTTACTATGGCTATTACCCAGAACAAGCTTACGCTGCACCAGAGCAGCTCTATTCTGATATGCAATATTCTACTTTTTTACCGTTATACTCAGATCCTCAAAGGTCACAAGATCATATTCAATGGAACCAATACGCGAGTTCAAATGATTTTATAGATCCAACTCAAAGTTCTGACGATGCTTGGACAAACAGGGTTATAACGCATCTTGACTTTCTAGTGGATAAATATGAAAATGGAAAATCAGCCTCAGAAAGACAATTAGAAAAAACTATGAAAAATATTCAAAGTTATTTAAGTTCAAAAATAATTGGCAATTTTTTTTCTCCGAGTCCAAGCGTTGCATTTCTTAATGACTCCTTGCATAACATTTATCAATATTCATCTTACAGTTTGAGAGAAGCAGAGGCAACGAGGAAACGGGATAAAAGTGAATATTTAAACGATGCAGACTCATACGAACAATATTTTAGTGCAAACATCTTACATGACACAAAAAGATTAATTAATGTTGATAACATTCTTAATCGCAAACTTGTTTCGAACATACAAAATAGTCCATCTTTACAAACGCTTATAAATCCACAAATAAATGAGCACAAAATCAAAAGAAATTTGGAGAAGCCTAAAAACTCATTCAGCTTGGCAACACCAGTCAACAAAGAAAAATTTACCAAACTGGAAATTATTGAACAAACGCCATCAAAGACAATAAATGCGCTTCAGAAGGATAATTCTAAAGATTTGAGTACCGAAAGGAATGCCAACTTCATTTTTAGTAAAAATACGTATAAACTTATTCAAAGTATTGTCAAAGACGTAGTAAAGTCAATGTCTGTGAAGGACAATGTTAAATCTAAAGAATCAAAAGTAAATTTAACCGTGTCACCTCTTAATGCAACCCCAAATTTGATTTCAATTTCAACAGAAAAGAAAGAGTTATCTACATCTAAAAGACAAGCCATCGACCTGCATCATTCCGAATACACTACAGCTCGCTACGAGCATACCTCTTTAACAGCTTTTGGGAGTAGTAACTTAAAAAAAGATACAACATTATTATGCTCGAATTTGTTACATGGTCAACAAGTATGCAATGAAATTCGAAAAATTGCTGAAAATATTTTAATGGCACGACCCACTAAAGTTGCCGATGCAAAGATTAATAGTGAAGTATACTTGAGTACTATAGAGGTAAAGCATTCAAAAAATAATACGCAAACTGTGTCTTCCCACAGGAAAAAATCTTTTAGTGAAGGTCGAAGCATGGCCTTCGTTATGTCCTCAAGTCTAAAACTGTCAAAGGAAAATAATACATATGAGACGACTAAAACTTCCCCTTTTTTCCGTTCATCTCAAAAACGTATCTTATGGCCAAATATTAAAAACTACTTATTTTATTTCATTGGAAATAATAGGAGTAAGAATAAAGAATCAGGTCAAAAAACTATACAAAAACATCCAATTATGAAAAAAATGCAAGATACAAAAGCAACAAAAAATAAAACCCTGTTTAAGCTTCTTAAATCTAAATTTAAAAATCAATTTGGAAATCTATCTAGTATTTTTTCAAAAACTGGTAAAAATAATAAGTCACACTTTCATCTCAACTATTTTGCGTCATATTCCAACAAAATCAAAAAATTTGCAAAGCGTTTTCTTTCACAAAGGACAGTTAAACACAATAGAGCTTTGACAAAACTAATTAATAAAATTTTCGATGACAAGAGTATTTTCGATTTAAATAACGGTACGTCTTTTAACTTTTCTCAAAATAAACTTGTAAGAATAAAATCTAGCAAAAATTATACAGATAAAAGGTTTATAAAAACGCTACAAGAGACTAGCTTATATGGAATAACTGACTTTCAGAGTTTGAGAAAAAATATATTTTCTAATAATACATTAAGTTCTAAAGTATATAAACGATATATTATACAATCAACCAACATTTCAAAATCAAACAATAAATCGAAAACATTAAGAACTGAAAATAAATTATATATAAAAACTAAATACAATACAAAAAGTCACCCTACTGATGCATTGCGAATAGCTCGACCACTATTTTCTGAAAACTCATCATTTATTGCGAGGCTAGCGGCTGTGACACCAAGGATTTATTCTACACAAAATAATGGCCCAAGAAATAATTTTACATGGAATAACATGGTATCACAATATAATCTTAACTTTAATATCAAATCTAAGAAGTATAATATTAGACAATCTTCTATTTTAAATAAAAAAGGGACAAAAGCCCTAAACACTTCAAAAAACTCTCAAAAACCCTACTTTACATTGCAAACGCAAACAACTAGGGGGAAGAAGAATATCACTACAAATGTTAACGACAAAAACAGTTTGAAAATGTTTATGAAAAATCAGACAAATTTTGTAAGTAAAACGAGAAGAATAACAAATAAAATAACATTGGCAAATGGTTTTAAAACTTCATTAAAAACAAACTTTGATATGAATAAATATGTTATAAGTGAATCTCATGACACCTCACTAAAAGTCAATAAAGGCAATGAAAGTAAAATTCAGAACATTTCTCACGAGTCGACTGCAAAATTTCCTATTTCGCGTCTTACACGTGGTAATGAAAAAGCAACAAATTTATCTACTGATGCTTTGTTCGATTCCAAACGACTTGAACATGTTCATGGTTTACCTATTAACCAATTCACATTTTTTATTGATGGTCATCAGAATGATAATAAACTCACAAAAAGAAAAACTACAGAATTTTCAAAATCAAACACAGAAAAGGATTATGTCACTCTTGGTTTACGTTTAGATAACTCTTTGTATGCGTTATCTCATATAAACTATGAACCTAAGAAAGACAAAATACAAGTGCAAAAAAAGTTTACAGAGATGCACAGTAAGCCAACAACTGACCTAAAAGAATGGTACCAGAGTATTTTAAATGAGACATTTAATTACTTCGATCCAATTCAATCAAAAAAAGGAAACAAAACTTTGAAGATGTATGATTCTTTTAGAAATGAAGCATTAGGTGTTGGTTATTCATTATATTTAAACAGCAGCGATGGCAAAGTAAAAGAGGTTGTATCAGACCAAAATATCCAATCTCAAGTCAGAAGGTGGAATTTTTTTACTGAAAGAATATTAGACTCCTCGGACTTTCCTACGACGAAAAATCCTTTTACTCTTTCTCTATACAGTACAAAAATAAGTGACTTACCTGAAGTGACTTCTGAAACTTCACATAAAATAATAGTTAAGCAAATTCCAAACCTTATCGCAGTTCCAAATAAAAATTCTAGGGGCTCTAGCTTTGTACAGAACAATGATGGATTATTAAATAAATCTATGTTTACTTATGATCAGCGGCAGTTCTTTTATCATAATAATTTACGCTTATCTAAACTTGAAAATAACAAGATTATTCCAAGAACTCCAGAAATATTACCGGTAGAAAACACAACTTTTTCTAATTTGCATCATTTACGCAATATTAAAAATATGACTATGTCAACGATGGAGGTTATTCAAAAGCCATACCTTATTATCGATGATGCCCTAAAATTAAAACGAACTGTGTCGGATCCTATAAATTCATCGTCAATAGAAATAGATTCGAAAACTAAATCAAACTTACTTAACACAAATAATGATGGAATACAAGCTAATTACTATGCTGAAGATTTAAATATAGAAGAAAAGACTAATCTTTTTGATTTCGATTCAATTGAGGTATTTTTCGCTAATAATATAACATAAACCTTAGAGAACCGCAATGAGTAAATAGAAAACATGTTCTAGTTCAACATTTCAGTGTGTTGTAGCCGTTTTTATTTTTGTATTTTTGGTGTTGTTTACTTCTTGGTGCATTTTTCAAGTAAATATTTTGAACTTAGCCATTTGTTTCAATATTCCCAGTATTTATTATTCTTCAATAAAAGTGATAACTTCTGTAAGAAAAAGCTCGGATCATGATCTACATATATTTTACTCATATATTAAATGTTAATATTTCTCATTACTAATTCCCATATTCTGGGTTTCCTCAGGATACCTAATACAAATTATAATATTTACAACGAACCGTCCAAACTCACGAAATACGTATACATATTACTGGGTTTATATATTTTTTTAGAGTGGTGATTTATATTGAAAAGTATTTCAAAGCAATAACTCAAATATCATAAACATAAAGTGGTTTATGTCGCAACATTGGATTTATTTAAAATTGTTTATCATATAGTAAGGTAAAATATGATTGGAACTGCATTTTTCAACTAAACAAATTCTAAAGAAATATTAGGTCTTTACCTATGAAATTGCCGTTTTTCACAAAATAAATGAAGCGTAATTTTTTTATATATTTTTTATTTCTATTAATCAAAATAATCACCCATGCAATCAATGCATCTTTGCCAACGCATTCGTAGCTTATTGATGCCTTTCTTGAAGAAATCAGCTGGACGGGAGGCAACAAATTCTTCAAAGGCATTTTGTACTGCCTCTCGGGTATTGAATTTTTTTCCCGCCAAGAAGTTATCCAAATTCTGGAAAAAGTAGAAGTCTGTAGGCGCAAGGTCTGGTGAGTACGGCGGATGACGGAGAACTTCCAACCCCAACTCTTGTAGCTTGGAGACCATCTGCTGTGCAGTATGAGGTCGCGCGTTGTCGTGCAGGAGCAGTGGAGCCGAACGATTGACCAAAGCTGGTTGGAGACGTGCGAGCTTCAGTTCTTCACAGTACACATCTGCAGTAATGCTTGTCCCGTTTGGCAAGAAGCTGTGATGAATTACACCCGCGTTAGACCACCAAACAGTGATCATCACTTTTCTAGGGGTAAGTTTTCGTTTAGGGCATTGTTTGGGTGCTGAACCAGGGTCCAACCAACTTGCTGAGCGCTTACGATTGTCAAACAGGATCCATTTCTCGTCACAAGTAACAATGCGGTTCAGAATTCCTTCATTTGTATGCCTGCTGAGCAGTGCAAGGCACGTCTCCACGCGTACTTCGCGCTGGCGGTCATTGAGTTCGTGGGGTACCATTTGTCAAGCTTTTTTACCTTGCCAATTTGACGCAAATGGACCAATATTGTTTTGATGCTAACGTCGAAAGCTGCTGCTAATTCATCCGTGGATTGAGTTTCATCAGCTTCCATAATAGCCTTTAATTCGTCATTGTCGACCAAAGTTATCGGACGACCACGGGGTTCATTTTTCAGGTCAAAATTTCCAGAACGGAAGCGGGTAGACCAATAACAGGTGGTGCGTTCGTTTGTAGTGTTCGCTCCGTAAACGTCGTTGATGTTGCGTGCCGCTTGTGCCGCTTTGCTGCCACGACGGTACTCATACTCCATATTTACTCGAATTTTTAACTTATCCATGATGACAAAAATGTTCGAATGCGTTGAAAACAAAACACTAACTATTAAACAAATGACGATTTTAGAAAAAGAATTCCATGTTTGTCAAATAAAATAAAATTGAAATTAGAATTATCAGTCAAAAAAAAAATATTTTCATTTGAAATGGCCAGTACGGCAAAACGGCAGTTTCATAGGTAAAGACCTATTATGATGGCCAAGTAAGCGGTTGAGAGATTAAATTGTGTTCAGAACTTTGTTTTATATCATGCGACAATGTTACTACATCATAGTATTTTATTAAAACGAGTTCCTTGTTTGTGTGCTCACCTATATATTATTTAAATACACGAAATCTAACGTTACCAATTATGTTTTTGGCCTAGCCTACAACTAGAAGGACATTATTTGTTACAATTATGATTTATGTAAAGTTATGAACATATATACTTGGAGAAACAAAAACTGTGACCAAAAAGTACTTAGCTTTGTGCAAAGTTATTGCAACTCTTATTTATATATGCGTAAAGATTGATCAGTTAAAACTACATACATTAGGTTGATTTTTCTATTATTTTACCTTTCTATCAGCATAAGATAATGAAACATTCGACGTTGATACTGCCTTGATGATATATAAAGTTCATGTAAAATGGGCACCCATTTTTCTTAAAGACATAATAAAGACAAAAGAAAAAATAATATTGATTTTATTTTTTGTACGAGTAAGTACCCATGCAGATAAAAATGTTTTTGAGGCCCAACAGTACCCATTCGACATTTCTATTATATATTTTTCATTTATATATTTGTAAAAGCTGATATGTATGGTAGAGTAAATTTTTTAAATCGCTTCCTACTTCGATTACTTATATACGGAATATTAATTAATATCTAACATTAAATGCTCCTACTAATTAAGACCTGTCAAACACATAGAAATTCAATGTACATTAAGAAATCCACAAAGTTTTGAAAGCTACGAGTCACTGTATGTTCAACTAAACACTATTTTGTTTTGTATTGTTTTTCCAGTTATTACAGCACAGTGCTTTGTTAAGGTGCTTCTTCGATCGTCGACTCCAAGCCTCCGTTGATTTACCACCACTTAATGCTCTACATAAGATTATAAAACTGTGGAGTAGTTTTCTCTTGTTACATTTGGTCTTTAGCTTTGGGCACGTGTGTTTACGTTTTCTTTAGTGATTTTGCAAATACAGGAAATGACTGCCAAGGTAAGATTTCGTCATTCGTTTAAATTAATCCAGATTCAAATTAGAAATAGTTCTTATTTATTTTATTTGGTAAACATTTTTGATATCTGTATTAAATTAAAAATGACTTTAATTAGTTATATTGTAATAAATACATATATTTATGTGTATAATTTATATATGTCTAATTTAAAACTTTATTTTTGATAAAATATGAAAAAAAGTTTATTTCTTTTACTAAGGTTATAGGTACATTTGAGCTACATAACCATAGTAAAATTATAAGATATGGGAGTTTAACAATAATGATATTTGCAGGAATCAAGTGTTTGTACTTATGTAAGCCTTAATTCTACAAGAAATAATCTTTTCAAATGGATGGAGATTTAAGGGCGTGATCTATTTTATTACGGTGCTTATACCTGTTGGTTTATTGTCTTACCAACATTATTTTTTAAATCTGAAAAAAGATGATTATAGATAGGCTTAATTTAAAAAAATGAAACAGAATGACATAAGTGCACTACACAAGAGGAATTAGAGATCAGCGTCCAAAGAGTTCAAACCATTTTCATGATAACGTGGTCACAATACAGTAGTAGTCTGGATTTTGACCAGAAGTTCTGGGTTCACGAGTGTGTGGCATTTGTGTGATGAACACACATTTGCAGAGGATTAGTTCTGTTTATATTCTCAGCGTCCAGCGTCCCACCTACGTGCTTACCAATCTTGACCCAAGGATATGTAGAATTTTGTACGTTTTTTAAAGTCAGTTATCAAGTGGTTGTGGTTAGCGTGCCGAAGAGCCGAACTAAACGGTTCGATAGCTCATTTTTGGTTCGTGTTGCCAAACAGTGGAACGATTTGCCTGCGTCTGTTTTTCCAGTCAAATATAACCCTGAAGTTTTCAAGTGAAGAGTGAATAGGTACCTCTTGGACAGGCATGTATGATCCTCGTCTTCATCGTCACTTTCCATCAGGTGAGATGGAAGACAAACGCCTGCTAATTATAAATTAAAAAAAGTTCATAAATCACGCCGGAGGTCACAGGTCGCGTCCTGGTCGGGGCATCCATTTGTGTGATGAACTTTGATGTTTGCTCTCGAGTCATGGTTATGAATGTGTGTTTATACTGGATTCCCCCAGTTCGTTATATATTCATACATAACACAAGCTCTGCTTACTTTTGGGCCATACAGTGCGTGTGTTTTACTAGCTATGAAAAAAGGTAAAAAAGTTGTTTTGCGTAGTTGTACCCACGCACTAGTGGGGATTGCCAAATAAAAATAGCTCATATTGCACATGAATATTGCACATTCCGAAGATTGAAATAATTGTTACAATACGACGTTTCGATGTTTTTCAATAACAGATACACGAACAAGAATTTCAACGAAACGAACTAGGATTTCTTGTATTGTGATGTCTGCCTACATTAGAACAGTAGTGGTAATGTATAGTATGGAATTGTACATACGCTATCCGATAACTATAAATATAAAAAAAAAATGAGTTATAAAAGCTATGTTTTCATTTTAAGTGAACATTATCATCAGACAATTTGTAATCATAATTTTGAGTAGACTTTGATATTGGAATACCTAACTTTTTATAAAATTAAAAACAGCGGACGATAGGTTCTTAAATGACGTATTTGAGTAATGATCTGGTATCTGATATATACGATAATACTCGCACAAACTCAGGTATATTACGTTTATTAAACTTTACGGAAATTGAACAGAAACAGAGACGGAAAGATGCATTGACGTGGCACACAATCAAGACGGATGTCGTGTCCTATCGTATCGCCTCCGATCTTTTCGTGTATTGACAGTCGCATTACAGATGAGTTAAATGAGGCAACGGGAATAAGACTTATGAGGTCCGTGTATCAGGGGCTGGTCACATATATACCGCCATTTTACTTCATTCAAAGTTTCTAAAGTAAATATAGTAACAAATTTACTAATTGTTACTAATTATTAAAAAACGCTTTGAAGTCGTTGACTTGTTGACATAACATTTAATGAAGGCAGAAGTCTGTATACAAACAATAAGATCCAAGAACAAACGAAAGCGAAACATATGGGAAACAGATGCAAAAAATCCTTTGTTTCATTCACTTCAAGGGTATTGAATTCATGGTGATTAACACTTGTATGTAAGATTTCTCATTGACACTTTCACTATTCGATGATGGTTTGCGATGTTCGTTTTATGGCGACAATTTTAATTAACCAGGATAGTATTTTATGAGAACGTAAGCACTACATGACTTGCTTTTTTTAGGAAATCCAACTCAGTCATGATAAACATACTGTGGAGATCATCAGATTTTCTAATAGTTCACCGCCTAGCTGTAATAAATCAAATTAAGTATGTTTTAGTGAAATATATTGAGAAAGTATATGATAAATTGCCCTTCTCTTTTTTATCATGGTACAGAGAAGCTGTCTCTTAGATTACCTTTTAAGAAACGTCAATGCACAATTTGGTTGAGTGGTTTCATTTGTTGTATCCCTACCTCATAGCCCGGAGGTCCTTTTACTTTAAAAAACCAAACATTTACTTTTTAATTTGACGGCCGAATGGTGTAGTGGTAAGTAGCCTTGCCTCCTTCGCCGGAGGTCCAAGGTTGGGGTCCTGGTAGGGGTATTAATTTGTGTTATGAACACAGATGTCTGTTCTATGGTTAAGGAGGGCGGTGGCTGGATCCCGCGTTAACTTGTGCCGTATAAGGGTTTTCATCGTTTGTATACTCGGGGGAAGGGAGACTTGCCGAGCTAACAGATGCAGATTAGAATAATTTTCTATAGACATAAAGAGACACTAAATTTATTTTGAAAAATACATACCCGTGATGTTTCTTGCCAGTTCTTCTTTATGAAGTTTTTTCCGAACTGGTGGTAGGATCATGTTTTAGTTGAAGTCAATAAGAACAAGTAATTGTCAATGCTGAAAAATAAATAATTTAATTTGATTTTGAATTTTCTACGGTCATGGTTGTTTATATTTATATATGTGAGTTAATTCTGGGTTCCGTCGTTGATCGCTGTATGGTCATCCACAACACGAACTCTGCTTACTTTAGAGCCATACAGTTGGTGTGTTTGTCTGAGGATTTATATTATTTATTTTGTCAGTATTGGTTAAAAAAACGAAAAGTAGACATCTAATCTGAAGCTTTGTCCAACAGTTACTTCTCCTAGCCACGCTAGCTGCGGTAGCCCACGCCCGCGTATTCACTTACTTAAGGCCAGTAGAACGACAAGATCGATCACACCACATTGTGCCCAGGAACGATCAACAAATACACCACTTTGTCCTTAAGAACGAACTGCAAAAGCCACAACTTGTAAAGAATGACCATCAAGTTCACCACATAGCTCCGAGAAACGACCAGCATGAAGAAAGTGCTAGAAGTAACCGCCAAGCGCACGTTGCTGCAGGTGACCATTTGGCGTATCCTCTTGTCAGTAAGAGTGAACATCCAGCACAGCCCAGGCTTGGCTTCGAACACTTCAGTGAAGATGAACATGTGGACTATTATGTAAGTGCTTTTGGAGTACTATATATCTCAGTATTTTATTATGCTAAATTAATTACAATCAATTAAGATCGAATAAAAATCGATCGATCGATCATTTATCTTAAATATTCTGATAGGACTGATCTACTAACAAGGGAGGATGACATCTTCTATTGTATTTATACTAAAACTTTATGTGAAACGTCACTCTTTTTCTTTAATTGTAAATATATAATAATTCAAAGAGTAAATATATATCTTAACAAATGCATCATTAGTACTTGTTCATGGTACCCAATGGTATTAACCAAACACATCCAACGTCTTGGGTTCGAAACCTAATTATAATATCTATTACCTATTTTACAATCTACGTAAGATCACAGAGTAGAGTTCGCAGTTCGCAAAATAATCTTATTATTAATTTTTCTTTGTTTTTAAAAAAAATATTCAAACGTAACATTTCTTTATAAATTAATAAAATACATAAATCTAGTACATATAAATTTGGTCTTTTAAAATGTATTTATCTACTAATGTAGAAAACTTAAAAACTATTTAGTAACAATATTAAATTAATAATTATAAAAAATCAACAGGAAAAAACATATTTTAATCAAATAACCCACCTCTGACTGTCCCCGGAGTGCCCATAATCCTGGCAGCATTGCCTCTTTGAATGACAATGGCTGTTCTTTGCACTAGGAACATGCCAGAGCGCAGATCCCCATTATTTTCTCTAATCCGGCGTCCCAGTTCGTAAAACACTGAATCAAATACAGAATAGATTACACATTATTACTATGTCAAAATAATAAGCATCTATGTAAGTACGAGTAAAACAAATGTATGACGCTAGGACGATTCAAACTCGATTTTTCTTGTGTATGCGTTTTTAAACATTACCCTACCTATAGTATAGTTTAAATACATTGTCTTAATAAGGCTACCCCCATAGTCTTTAAAACAAACATTACCAAGGAATATTGCTTTAATTATCATCTTCGCTAATAAGACATCAGCATAGCGAAATTCTCTCAAACAAACAATGCCAGATAAAAAAGTATACAATTGCAGCGGATACGGATGTCAGCTGTTTTATGTAATTGTTGGTTTTGTATGGTGAGGAAAAAGGCTTGAAATGCTTTTGGCATGGTTGTGTGTGGCGGGAAAGGGAAACGTGCAACGACCTTCCGCACTGTTATTTGTCTTGTTCATTTGTGTCAGTTTCATATCATTTTTTCAACTAATAACTCGTATCTTCGGAATAATTAGAATGTTTTGCTCATTTGAACAAACGCAACATGATTTTATTTTGTTTGAAAATGCGAGTTTGTACAGTATGCTAAATATGACCTTGTAAAAAATATGGACTTTCCTTTTTGAAAAAAAAAATAGAAAATGTACTAAATTAGATACAAAAAGATACAAAAACAGCAGCATAATACACACTCTATTTTCCCACCTCACTACCGACAATGTATGTAATTCTGTTACACAAGACAAGGCGAGGTGATTGTCTTAAGCAAGCATAACGTGTGCACGCGTCTCCACCGGTCGATCTATATGTTACACCCCGCAATATGGTTGCCAGTACTACGTCACGAATTGTTACGCGAATTACGAAATAATAAAGCATACCGAAGTTGAGTAGGGGTTTCTTTGTTTGAAATAGTTTATGCAAATATTTTTATCAATTTCAGAGTTTAAAGGTCTGCGATGCATTTAGGATTAAAAAAAGAGGCTCTTTGGTAGAGCTGGACGGATGGGATCAATGTAAATGTTTTTTTAATGATAATTTAGTTACATTTATTAAATATGAAAATTTTTCAGGTTATGTTTTTACGTTAGACACTCAGAAAGTTTTGAGAAAAAAAATGTTATAGGTTATATGTTTTTTAATTACATTCTTTCAAAGAACTCTCTACTAGCGTCTATACAAAGTTTCATGCGTCTCAGCAAATTTTTAAAGCACATTTTCTAGTCTGCAACAGAAATTTCCTCAATAGTCTTCTCGAACGCAGTGAGTGCATTTCTGGTGATGAAAACTTTATCCCATTGAGCTGGTTTATAATTTTAGGGTACAAGAAGAAGTCACACTTTGCCAAACCAGGGTTGTAAGGCTGATGACCCGAAAGTTGTATCAGTTTGGTGTTCAGGAAGTCCCTCGTTGAGAACGCATATTTCGCGGGCGCGTTCTCGTGATGGAGCAAAAGGCCTCGGGGTCCCGAGATTGGTCGGTTGTTGCTCGCAGCAGCTAAAACTTCTTGCAAGCATTTGGTAGTGGACCACTCTGCATTGATGCTACTTTGATTTCTTAAGGGAATTGATAACAAATAATACACCGCTAACGAGAAAGAAGTTTACTTTTAAATAATTAAATTAACACAATAAATTAAAACTTGCCATCGTTACATACATAAAAACTTTTTTTCGCAAGACTGTTTTGGCCTGGTTCAGGAAGGAATTTCGGAAATAACTTGTTAAGCAAATAGTGAATGTTAATTTATGGCAAGAGGAAGGTGTACCTATAAATAAGCATTTCGGCCGGTGTAGGTGGAGTAGAAAGCTCGCAGACCACCGATTGGTTTACAAAATATGACCTAATAAACTATCTGGAATTCGGGCTATCAAGTACAAGATTTAAAAGATTAGCGTTTAAAAACGTACTATTAACTATTTTTACATAAACAAATGGATTTAATTGTTTAAAATACTAATGATTTGCACAAAATAATACTTACATAATTTATTGATGTCATTGATATACCTGTATATTTAACTAGAGGATATTGTTTGTGAATTATTCAATTAAAAGACTTGAGAATAAACTAAGTTGACATTAAATACGAATTTATTATTTACAGGCTTACCCGAAGTATGTGTTCAAGTACGGAGTGAACGACTTCCACAGTGGAGATATCAAGACTCATCACGAGAGCAGAGATGGCGATGTCGTAAAAGGTATTTTAAGAATCTGGATTTAAAATTTCGAATAGAGATTTTTTTTCTTACTTTTATCTGGGTCCCGTTATCTTTGTATCAACTAAATTATTTGCAGGTGACAGTATATCGCTTCGCAGTTATATATATTCAAAACTTGAAGTATAAAGACACTGAATTCCTTTATGCATTGCCTAGCAAAATTCAGAAATAAATAATCTGATAAATTTTGAGAAAACAAAATTATTGAATTTAACAAATAGAATGAATAACTTGATAACAAACACAATGTAAAAAGTAAATGCAACAAATTGTTTTAGTATCGACGTACCTTTCATGGTCAGAACAATTGCAGGGTGTGTGTGGCAGGCAACCAACTCAGATACGCCTTGCGCAAATTATCACAAAATAAAGAGCAGCATTAACGACATAATATACTTTTGTCGAATCCACTATACCATTTAAGGCATTTAATAATTTAAAAAGAGTAGACTCATGTAAAAAGTCTAAGATTCAGGCTTTTCCATGTCTTGTTATACATAAAACAGTAATAATTTTCGTAAAAAAGAATCCCGGTTTTTCGTAAAATTAGAAAAGTGACAAAAATTTTAATCGTATTCGTACTTGACCTCATAGCACTTTTCTAAAAGTTTCACCGGTTTGGCTCCTATAATATGCAATAAATTACCATAAACTCTAAAACGAATTAGTGATGCACTTATTTAAAAAAGACTAAAAGTATTTTTCGTAGATAAATGCTGTTATACATTACGTGAGTATTTCAATGACAACTTAGACATGTTTAATTTTTGAATCTGGTTGATGACAACATCCGAATATGTGAGATATTCCAATGTTGATCGATGTTTATTTTTGAAAACACCATATATCATGATAACAAAAAAATTCTTGAGAAGTAAAATAATAGTAATGATATACAAATGTATCATAACAGCCAAAAAAACATAAATTCAGCAAAATATATGTTTAAAAAAAATATACGTACTTCACATCAGGGAGATTAAAATAACAACTTTTGTATGACGATAAATGGTGTGTTCGACGATAAATTCAGTTGTGAAGTTAAAATGCACAACTATATTCTCTGAAATGCAAATGCTACCCGTACATATCAATGTATCCTGTAAACATAATAACAATTATTATTCATAGGTTGGGAACAGCCATAATTTTACACATTCGAATTTATCTTCCTAACTCATAAATAAATAACAGCCAATGGTCTCAACATCAATCGGAATCAACATAAGATGTTAACACAACTCAATTATTATATACGCCTATGTTTTCCGCAGAGGCAATTGCGTTTGCAGTTTAAAGTTATAGCAATCAATAAGCTCAAAATAGATACGATTTTTTTTCATTTACAGGTCAATACACAGTTGTAGAGCCTGATGGTTCTTTGAGAACAGTGGACTATACAGCTGATAAGCACAACGGATTCAATGCAGTGGTGCACCGAACTGCCCCAATCTCCGCCCATGAAGCTGCTCACTTGTAAATACATTCATATTCGATAACGCTTTTTTTAAATTATTTAATATGTAAGAAATCATTCTTAAGTTTTGAATGAATGCTACATTTGAGTTAGGTTGTAAAGTCGTATTGACATTTATAAGGTTCAAGTGATTGAAATATGAAATACGACGACGATTTTGTAACCAATTAATTTATAATTTGTGAGTTGTATAAATATTTTGATCTTTGATCTTATTTTAAAACTTTCTTTATTCACTTTTAAATGGTATCGGTTAAAACACATAAAACATGAAAAGGAAAATAATATGTATATATCATTAATTATTCAACGCTAGGAAGTTTCAATATTCAAATATTGTTTCGTAATTACCTTACGTTATATTTATTTGCATCATTTATCTTTCATATATTCCGATAACTAAATTATGTGTAAGGAGGGAATATTTATGAAATTGTAGTTTAAAAAAACTTGTTTGATTGTGAACGGTTTCAACCCGGTGGTTACAAATAGGCCTATTTTTTGTCGCTTTTGTATTTAATTACACGTTAAAGAATAGGAAGAATATTGTTTTAATTTATAATTTATTACTCTTTAAGTTTAGCGTTTACCTGAAAATTTAGCGTTAAGTGTTTTTATGAAAAAGTTGTTCGTTTTTTTTTTGATAAATAAATATTTAGATCTGTTGCTTTAGTGTATTAATTACTGTTACGTCCCTGACTAATCTGCAATAATGATGAAAATTTTTTTCTATTAATAGTGTGCCTCGACATGATATAATAAAGTTAATAGCCCTCTGGTAAAGAAGTAAGTCCATATATAGTCAGTATAATGCTGCTTTATAATTAAAGACATTGCCAACAAATTACACTTATAAGAACTTAGTTCTCACGCCGTCTGTATTTTGGTAAGATACTAATGTTCTATGAATATTTAACCTTCTAAATGTTAAATGAACATGTTATTGTAAGTGAAATCTAATCCAGTACCTTTCCGTAAAAAGGTAATTCGTAAACCACATTATAACCTGTCGGTTGACTGACTCGACAACTCAGAAATCAAGGGATTTCCAGGCTTTTTACCATTAGTAAATCTATTTTTTAATGAAATAATTCAATAAGCATTCATTAAAAATAATATTTAGAAATTAATAAAGG
The DNA here is from genome assembly GCA_923062675.1 of Marasmarcha lunaedactyla. NCBI lineage: Eukaryota > Metazoa > Arthropoda > Insecta > Lepidoptera > Pterophoridae > Marasmarcha > Marasmarcha lunaedactyla. The sequence goes on from OV281341.1 coordinate 21,928,771, forward strand.
AGAAAAAATGAAAAATAGAATACAATGCCTATAGAATACAATGCCTGAATAGACGACCGAGTGGTGTAGTGGTAAGTAGCCTTGCCTCATACGCCGAAGGTCCCAGGTTTATTACAATGCCTAAATTTCTTTGTGCATGGGGCAAAGTGGGCAAAAGGCTGGCAGAAATAAAGTAGTGCAAAACAAGTTCTTGCCTTATCCATCAGTTACAATCACCAATCGTTTTCTTATTCAAATTGAAATTCAAATTGACAATTACTTGTTCTTATGGACGTCAAATAAAACGTGACTACCGCTAGTCTGGAAAAGCCTTCACAAAGAAGAACTGGCAAGAAACTTCAGAGGTATATTTTTTTTCAAAATCAATTTACAGTGTTTCTCAACGCAGGATACAGCCAACCCCCTCCTCAACCATATAGAGGGAAGTGAGCGACCCTTCACCCGACGCTATCATAAGAAGACTTACGTTAGTTAGTGTTTAGTGACAATGATGCGTTAGATATTCATCAGGACGAAGAACTTAATGAATGTTAATGAGGTGATTATACCCAAGGGCTAACAGGGCTAACAGCTAAGGGCTAACAGCGGTCCCCACTGGAGTTAGGCGTCTAAGGTTATGCCCAGAAATTCATTTGAGTTTACAGGAGTCAGTTCCTAGCTCTCAACTATAATGCTTGTGTTTACTTGTTTGATATTTGGCAAAGTAAACTTAACACATTTAGTTTTGATTCATTGAGGAGCAAATTATTAGCTGAGAACCACTTCTCTGTGTTGGAGATGCAATTGTTCACTGCTCGATAGTCAGTTTCTTGTCAGCAAACAATATGACCACTGATGGCAGATCATTGTTATATACTAAAAATAGGAAAGGACCAAGAACTGAGCCCTGGGGCACACCCATTGTCACTGCCAAACCTGATGATTTTTCTCCATTTATTGCAAATTTCTGTTTTCTATTAGAAATACATGATTAATTAAGCCAAGCGCTAGGACTTATATGCCGTAATGGTGCAGTTTCATGAGTAGAGTAGAAATATCCACACAGTCGAACGCCTTGGACAAGTCACAAAAGACACCAATTAAATAGCATCACACGACTAATCTTAGGCGCAAAATGTGGGTTTTATGAGCTCGACACCGGCATCGGTTGTTGAGCGACCCCGCGTGAAACCAAATTGCTTAAAAGTCATTAAACTATTGCCATAAAAATGAGAAAGTAATTGATTTAAAATTAATTTTTCAATAATCTTACTGAGCGTTGGAAGTATAGATATAGGTCTAAAATAATTAGGTTATTTGCTTTGAATATTGGAATGAGTAACTAAATTTCATTAAATCGCGAAATACACTATTATCAACAGAGTCATTAAATATACTGGCTAAGTGCGGGGCTATACCATCAATGACATATTGAATGATTTTAATAAAAATTCCATCTAAATTGGCAGTATTTTTGACCTTAATGCTTTTAAATGCGTTTAAAAATTGTGGTGTTTAAAATAGTGACATGTTTAAAATTGAAATCAATTTTGCATTTACATTTTCTTTGTGTTCCGAGCGGGTGGGCAGGTTGTGGATAGCCCACCCCTGCCGGTGGTTTATTTATTTATTATTTATTATAGCTTTGCTTGGGCGCCTGCGTGCAACCGGGGGGGGGGGGGAAAGCTGCCTTTGCGCAGTCCTGAACAGGAGAGCTGTCTCTACTGAAATCAAACAATAGGCGAAATCTTGTAAGTACTTAGTCTTACCCCTGCAAGCGGGGCACTGCAGGGGTGGACCTATTATTTCCCTAGCTTCTCGTGGGAACAGTTATGGAGGAAATACAAAAAAAAAAAACAAAACGTTACACGAAGAAACGGAATAGTTAGAGCGGTTCTCCGCTCTCGACCAAGTTAGCAGAGGAAGAGTCGGTCCTTCTTAGGACAGAGGCGAACTCGCCCATGGACGTGGAAACGCCTGCACCTCAAGACAACGATCCTGCACTGGCGTCGGACCCGAAGGCAAGGGCTCGCAAAGCCAAGCGGCTCTCAGGAGCTGGCAGGATATGGCAACGTATTTTCGAGGCAAGAGGAATTCCTATAAAGGAATCCTTTGAGCTGGCCAAAAAACCGATGCAAAATAGGCATACTTAACAGCGTGCCTATGACGCAGGAGCATCATAGGCACGCTGCTGCTACGGCAGTGATGGAACAGACGTTCAAATCTGTTGGCCTCGACCTTGTGCTCATCCAGGAGCCGTGGTTAAACAACCATACAATCCTGGGCCTGGATATATCAGGTAATATTTTTTATACCATCAATGGAAATAGGCCCAGAGCTTGTATCCTCTTCAGGAAATGCCAAATTTTTTTACCAGTTACAGATCTGTGCACCGATTATCTAGCAGTAGCCATAATAAACCTGGAGGGACAAAGAGCAGTTGTATGCTGAGCGTACCTCGCAGGCGAAAAAAAGGACGTTCAGCAAAACTAGAACTGAATGGGACATACCTTACAGTTCTTACCACACGAGGGTGTCCACAGGGAGGAGTCCTCTCCGCCCTTCTGTGGACACTGACGGTGGAATCACTCCTGGAAAAACTGAGCCTTAAAGGCTACGATGTGATAGGATATGCTGACGACATCTCTATAATAATTAGAGGATCATGTCAGGAGGTCCTATCATACCTCATTCAAGGAGCGCTGAACATCACAACAAAATGGTGCAAAGAGAACGAATCAAAACTGTTGTAGTGCCATTCACCAAAAAAAGGAAACTTGACAAGCTCAAACCTTCTACTATTGATGGAACCACTATAGCATTCTCTAAAGAGGTAAAATATCTAGGTATCATCCTAGATGATAAACTTACTTACAATAAACATTTAAACAACGCCACACAGAAAGCAAAAATCTCCCTTTATCTGTGTATCAGAATGGTTGGATCAAGATGGGGACTAAAACCCAAAATGATCATGTGGATTCTAGTCGCCATTGTCAGACCGATCGTGACATACAGCTGCTTAGTGTAGCACAAGAAGCTCACACAAACAATAATCATTACCGAACTAGGGAAGATACGAAGAACAGCATGCATTCTGGCCACTGGCGCCATGACGACAACGCCAAACCTGGCATTAAATGCACTCTTAGCCCCCACCCCTGCATCTCACAGCCTTAAAAGGGGCTGGGGGGGCATGATTAGAGCCAAATCCCAAAGAGGAAATGAATGGCTTTCAAAAAATACGGGCTACCTGGAGAAACTCATCCAAAAATGCCCAATTATAAATATGCCCACGGATTATATGCTACCCTATTCGAAAAACTCTACCAGATAGAATTCCCAAACAGAGAAGAATGGACCAAGGGAAACATCCACTGGGAGGAACATAGCCTTCTGGTTCACTGATGGCTCCAAAATGGAAAACAAGGTAGGATATGGGGTACACGGCGTAAAACCCAGGTTTAGCGAATGCTCCAGCCTAGGAGCCTATGCCTCAAGATTCCAAGCTGAGATATACGCAATCTTGAGATGTGCGGATATCAATCTCAGCTAATCCTATAAAGGCCAAATAATCTATATATTCTCAGACAGCAAAGCAGCACTAATGGCACTAAACTCATTCAAAGTTGACTCCAAATTAGTAATGCAATGCCAAGAGACTCTAAATAAGCTTGGAGAACAAAACATAGTACGCCTTAAATGGGTCCCAGGACACTCAAACATCACAGGAAATGACAAGGCTGATGAAATGACGAGAGAAGGCGCAATGCAGAAACAGACAGGTCCAGAACCTTTCTGCGGTATTCCAAGGAGCCTAACACGACAAATACTAACAAGTCTGTGTCTAACAGAAAGCAAACGCCTCTGGACCGAAGCAGAGGGCATGAAACACTCCAGGGCACTAATAGAGGGTTACTCAAAACCCTACACAAGGGAACTACTATCTCTCAACAGGACCCAGCTTAGAACATTGATGAACTGGACATAAGGGAGATCGGATACATTGCCGTCAGGAAGGTGATTCGCTTCCTGGACTCGATCGGAGTAAGCAGCGAGCTATAAACAGGTGGACTCACACAATAGATCTACTAGGTCGCGGTGTGACAGGGCGCAGTTCAAGTGACCACATATTCCCGTAAAACAAATAATAATAATAATAATACATTTTCCTTTAGCAGTGACTGTGTAAGAGTGAAACATGAATTAATACTCAAAGTAGTTGACACAGAGATGGCAGTAAAAAAAATTTCAAATGCTTCAGCATTTTATCTGTCGGTTGAAAAAAAATTAATTATACTCCAACCAGTTTCTGACTGCAGACTGTTAGTAGGTACTATATATTGTTAGTATGTAATGCAATTAGAATTAGTTACACTGCATACTGAGGGACATATTGAGGGAGCCATGCATTGTTTTTTATTCCTTCTTTCAAATTTATCGTCAAAGTTGGTTATCACTACCAGACTGCACCTTTATCACTTACGATCATGTTAACTTGGTTTCAATAAGAATACAAGTGAAAGCTCTTGGTGTTGAGTATAGATTTACCATATTTACCACATTACAAGAAAAAGAAAGATCTTTTGGGACGGCCTGTTAAATAACGTGTCAGGAGTGTTACTCCTAGTCTTCACCGTTACTTCCCTTTAGATGTGCGGAAGATAAACATCTAGCGTATAAAAAACATATATGTAGAAAGGATGATGGGCAGAAATGTATGAAGCGTGGGCCCACCTCCAATAAAAAAGAAATGTATATTGAAATTCAAGGGTGCATCCACGCATTCGTTATTAGTAAAGCGCATGCAAAGATTCGCTGTGTGACCGAAGCTATTTGATGTAGAAAAAGTTGTAATTTTTTAGGTTTTCCAAGTATTTTTTTGTATGTAAACCAAATAACACAACAGTTTTTCAAATATCGTTTATTTACAATAACTGGACTTATTTATTTTTAAGAAAGATTGGCCTTTCATTTACGATTACATTAAAACTAATCGACGATCACTTCATTTAAAAAAGCGGCTGGAGCGTCAAATTGAAGATGTCTGCCGTATCCTAAATAGCACAAAATAGATATAACGTGAGCGCAAGTACCTATTTTGCGCCTCCCTGTCAAACAAGTGCAATAATGCTCGACAATAGTATGGCTTCCATGCTGACTAGGATCTACCAATATGTAAGTATAGTAAGTCCTAGCCTAAAGGTTTGCATCGATTCGTTGAAAAGCTTGTCTACTTCTATTCAGATTATTATCATCCACGTACTGGTATAAAATGTTTGGTCTCTTCATAGAATGATTGATGAGTTCCAATATGGTTTCTTCATCATCATTATTCGCAATCGGCACGTGGAAATGATTAGTTATCGCTGCTCCGATTTTAAAATCTACTATCATACTAGGAAGAGCGCGGTTGTTGTAATCTTGTCGAAGTAGTTTAAAGTCGCGTTTAAAACGCCCGTTCACTACTTCCACAACCCAACGGCAGATTGTCACCAAACGTGATTTGTTGGCTTGAGTTGTAGTGAGTTGAGTCTCGTTTCTATCCTTTGTAGCAGGTACATGCGCCTCTAAATCACATGACTCAATATCCGGCAGACTGTTACGGAAGCCTCGGTCGAGTATGCATACGTCATTTGGCTCTAGAAACCACAACAGGGGATGTTCTATATTAGCAATGATATCACTCATAATATTAGCGTCCGATTTTGAAGCTGCAAAGGGTCCCAAGACGTCCACTATGTATCCATCGGTGCAAACTATCAGGAAAGGTTTCAACAGGTTCACGTATTTGTGCAGACTGTATGTGTGCCTTTGAAATAAAAAATTCGTGCTTTTATTTATATAAATATTTATTTAAATATATGTGCCATCAAATATTAAAATAGCTTTCGTGTTACTTTCATTCCCAAATAATCCTTTTGGGATAAACAAGTTTCTATTCAGCACGTCCTCTCTGTTTAAGTGGTCAAAGCCCAAGTGTTGTGGAACATAATCATTAATCAAACAAGTTCTAACCAATTTTAACAGCCTCTCCTGCGGTCGTCGAGATATGTTGAATAGGGTAGCCATTCGTTCGTCTGGCTCTCCTGTGCGAAGTTTACTAAGATTAACTCCTAGGGCTGTTCTCGGGGTTCGTAATCTATTTAATGATTCGCATTGTTGAAGAATAGCATTAAATTCTGCTATGTAGCGACCAGTCTAGCAAAACATTTCGGCATCTGATATGCCTCGAATAACTTCAAAATCTAGTTTGATATCCCTTAGGGCAGCTGTTCGCAAGATTTCACATTGCAGTTTCCAGGTAAATCGTCCCATTCATTCGTATTTAAATGTTGTTGGCAGACGCTACTATTCTCGGGAACATAAATCCTGTGTGTTAGTAATATATATGTTTTTACTGATTCTGGTATTCAGAGTCGGTTTATGTTTTGTCAATTGTTATACATGCAATGCCTACTTGTGTTCGGTGCTCGCGAATATCGTGGAATAGGTTGCGTTGGCGGTACATTGGGTGCTTGTATTTGTTGATTCGAACTTGTTTGGATTGCATTCACTTCATTTGTACTTCTTTGCCAGCACCGATGGCATACTCTTCTTGTGTTGTCAAATACAACCTGAAACAAAAAAATTGTTTCGGTCACCTGATTAAAAATTAGCAACAAGTTCCTTATTGGTATAAGCTCGTCTTGTAACAACTGTTCTTTCACAAGAGAACTTTTACTTCAATACTTACTATATCATAACAACTATTGTGTTATATTACTATGTATGTATATACAGCCCTATTCGAACTTTATAACTTCTCGGAACATCGTGCGAGGCGATGCACTGAGTACGACTGAATGTGGCGGTCACACATCAAAGCGTTCCTACACCTGCAGCTGACTTATGAAAAGTCATAAAGTTTGAATCAGGATGTAATAACTGCCAACAGACAATAATTATAAAACAAAACTACGCACGTTAAGATTGACAGTCGTTCACATTGTCAACATTGTACAAAAAAAAGTGTCGAGCTATGATGTTAAAACCATTGTTCTCATGAAACTGTGGACAGCCTCGGCATAGTTTATGGCAAGTGAAGCGCTCAAACATTTTTATGTAGGTACAAGCTGCCCAAACCATACATTACCTACAAGCTAACTTAACTAGCCAACTTAAGACTTGCACACCTCCACACTTTACAGATAATAGGTACTACTAACACCTTACTGCTTACCTCCAACTGAGCATGCTCTTGTATAAAGTTTGAGAGCTGTGGTTCGTCTTGGGATAAATTCACTCCGAGAAAAATGTTGCTGGTATCTTACGACACATAACACAATTATTACGCTCCATTTTTTCCAGATTTTAGTCCGAAAGCACAATCTTCACACATACAAAGTTAGCGGATGATCGATGATACAGGTGATAGTGCATGCAGATGAAAGACGTGGCTCAGGTACCTGACTGATAAGCGAGCCTTTGTTTGTTGTCGGTTGGCTAGTGGCTGCCATTATTGGCTTTGCAGTGACCTTCTAACGTGTGCCGCAACAAGAATAATTGTTTGCGGTTATCTATAATGCAAACCTAGAATAGTGTCTGATTTTTTTTGATAAAGTTAAAAATATACGCTATTTTGATAAATATTCGTATTTTTGGACTGATATTATTATTGGCTTAAATATGTATACACATAAAAAAGTTTAGTTACTAAAAAAAACGTGTTGAAAAAAAATCGAAAAATAACAACTTATAAATCGAACAACTCGGGCCACACAGTAAATTCTGCCATGCGCGTCACTGGTAATGAACCTTTGAATAATGAGCTTTAATTAAATATATAAAACATTATTATTGGTGGTGGGCCCAATTTGCCCATCATCCTTTTAGCTGGATTTCTAGACTATTCTTCATTTGAACGATGCAAAGAAAATGTTAAGTTGACTAGGCCATTGAAATTAATTCTGAGTGCAATCGCCGTGGTACGATATTTAAAATAAGTTTATGAAACAAAGAACCCACTGGCGAAAACAGAAGTAAAAATCCATACAAGACTTAGTAGCCTAAATTTAATAGAAGACATTTAATAGAATTAATTTCGGTATGTAAAGCAATTTTGTAGAATTTTATTATGTTTTTTTCGGTAAGAATAATTTATTTTGAGAAAATAAATATAATTATTATTATTATTGTACCTGGAATAAACCTCTACAATTTTATATGGATTCTCGAGACAGATACTCGTATTTACCGTAAACATTACAACACAAGACATTTCAACCACCGAGTAATTAGAAGTTGATGCTACTCAAAGAAGAGAACTTTGCTTATTATCGTTAAAATTCGCCCAGTCGGTGAGTTGTAAGTGACAAAATATATATTGAAAAAGCGATATCTCCAAATGGTTTTCGAATTAGAATCTGAGTTTTTTTCTTTACATACCGAATTCCGCCTTGCTCGCGCGCCACCTCAACAGTTTCAGTGTCCTGTCTCAGTTTTATTATTGTTAAGTGTCATGAATGTTACTCGAGCTTGTGCGAGTTTAGTCAAATTAGACATTCTTTTTAACATAGTTAACTTTAATGTAGAATAGTTAATTATAAAACAAGAAAAGTGCGATTTATTAAAAATATTCTTAAAAACTCGCTAACGATGCGATGCGAAGTGACCGTGGTGCGGCAGCACCCGGCGAAGCGCCTTTATGAAAATTGAAAACTATAAAAAGTATTAAACATTCGCCAAAAAGGCTAGCTGTTTAATTAAATGGTTGATTCAACAGATCCATTGCTCAGGTACGATATATAAATACGCACAAAAATTTGGAACATTTAATGATGAAACAAACGTAGTATTCAAACTGGCCAGGAAATATTGCGCTTGTTGCGAAGTTCTGAGCTTGAGCAGACTTGCGCTGTTTCTGTCGTGTAGTTAGTTTGAGAAGTATTACGGCGAAATACGTTAGTATTGATTTATGTTTCTAATGGTGAAATCATTATGAAAAGAAATGGTTGCTCCTCTATAGTAGCACAGAATATAAAAGGCCATTAAAAAAACGTTTTATTATATCGAAAGTATAAAAAGTATTAGCTTTTGCCCGCGGCTTCGCTCGCGTAAAATGACAGTAAACAATAATTGTTTTAATAGCTCTTTATCACTTTTTTTTTGCTTTACAAGATAAGAGGGTTAGTTAGTGTGTTTCTGTGTCTGCTGAGTCTCGCATACCAAAGAACTGATTTTGAATTTGACTATTTTGTTTGAACGCTGAATAAATACAGATTTTTATTACCTGTGTGATTGTTTGATGGAAGTTGGTTTAGTCATTCATAATTTATGTATGCTTTTCCTGTCATTCGCGGTTAATTAATTTATATTAACAAATAACTTGTTTTGTGTTTATCAACTACCAAATACAGTAAAACATAAGGTTTAAAAGAAAGAACTTACTCCCATATATAGGAAAATTGTTACCAAATTTAAAACCATATTTTAATTCAAAATGATAACTTGTTGCATTTATATTTAAAGCAAGTAATTCCAAATTTACTGTAACTTGTTCTACCATTAATAAAACAATATATTTTTTTCAAAATATCTAAGCCTACCTCCGTTGAATAACATTCGAAATGATTAGCCAATTTTTTTGTTTTACCAGCTGCCTATAATTTTAGTATAATATTTGGGAACACCTAAAAATTCCGAATTATGTAATTCCGAATTTGAATATTCCGATTTTTGAAAATCCGAATTTCACAATCCCTAAGAGACTAAATTCCTACTATTCGAAAACACGATTCTTATTTTTTCGAAATTCATAAATACGAAATTTTAATTTTTCGGATTTTAAATTTCCATTACTAGTCCGAAATATGGTATTCCGAATTTAAATTTTCCGAAAATTCAAATTCATTTCATTTCATTTCATAACGGGTATATATAACGGGTGTATATATTAACGGGTATATATATTACGGGTATATCCTTTGTTGTGGAAAAATTTACATAACCGAAATGAGTAGGTTAGGTTTATGTCTGACACGTATGTCTAACATGATAACAACAACGCCAGGGCAGAATAGTCGGAATCTAGTCTCTTAGGGATTGTGAAATTCGGTTTTGTTAAAATCGGAATATTCAAATTCAGATATAATTAATCCCTAGTCTTGTAAATAAAAAAAAATAATATTGTTTATTATTAGGTAATGCTTCAAGTATTATAATGATCCATAGAGTTAAGAATAAAACACAAGTTTCAGTCAAAAAATTCAACGCACTTTAGGAATTGTGACATCAAATATTTAATTATTATTTAGTATGTAATCTATAATCCTGACATCACATGGTAAGAAAAAAAGTCATATATTAAAAAAAATCTCCAGTGACACAAATGACAAAAAAGTGACACAAAACAGTGAAAACAAAAAAGGCACATTTTGAAATTATAAAATTTAGGCGCAGCGACGAGAGAAGCGAGGAGGAGCAGTTAGTCTGTATGTAGATAATGTTATTCGGTGTTATAAAATTCGGAATTTTTAAATTCGTGATCACGACTAATGGAATTAAATGTTTCGTATTTATGTAGTGTATCCATTAATATTTCTATTAACAGTATGATAAACTAAAAAAATCTGACATCGATCTCCTAAAAGTAGTACTTTTATACCTTCCAACGCATCCACACGAAAGTGAAAATATATATGTTGTGGCCAATTCAAATAATTGCTCATTTCAAGAAAAGTTCGACCATTTCGATGTGGCAACAATATATATATACTTAAATGTGAAAGAACCTTAGTCTGTCTGTTTGTTACCTAAAACGTAAAATACACTCTTTGTTTGAAAAAATATAAAATAAATACCCAAGTATCGCCATTTCCACAAAACGCTGCGAAAAAACATGCACTTAATACTAAGATGAGTAGGCTTGGACGGCCAAGTAGCCCTGTCTCATACGCCGGAGGACCCGGGTTTGAGTCCTGATCGGGGCATTTATTTGTGTGATGAACACAAATGTTGGTTATCGGCTCATGATTGTACGTATTTATATATGTATGTCTATTCTAGGTTCCCCCCAGTTCGTTGTATTGTCATCTATAATACAAGCTTTGCTAATTTGGATCCATACAGTTGGTGTGATTGTCTGGAGTTTTAGTAGAGTATAATTATTGCTATATAAAGGATTTCGAATTTGTCATTTATTTATTCCGTATTAAAACTACAAATTACGTAACGTGTGGGGCTCGAAGAATCGGGGACGATAGAATTTCCAAAAAACTGCATTATGAGTTTCCTTATTACATTCAAGTGCCTTCATAAAAAATTCATAACTGCTTTAAAAAATTCCAACAATATTTTTATTCCCTATTTAACCCCTCTGAGATAGATAAGATATTTATATTCGCAGAACACGAACGCTCGCGTGAGCTACTTTGGTATGTCTACGAAACCTAGGAAACAAAGTGGGGATACAAGCAAAAACTTACCTCCTAGGGGTGGGGTTGTAACCGTCTCAGGCATAGTTAAAGAGGAATTGAAAAGTTACGAAAGTTTTTATAACCCTTGTCCACTATAGATAGATAGAAAGATAAAAAGCTTTATTGTCACTTCAGACACACAAACTTTAAAAAAAAATCACAAACAATTGATTATTATTACTACCCAAGAATACAAGAAGAGTATAATGCATGTGTGCTGCAGCAGAGCAAAAGGCTATAGCTCAGCGGTATTAGCTCAGGGAGCAAAGCGCTGATTTTCAGCTACAACCTCGAGGAAACGTGGAATGAAATAAAAATAAAAAAAAAGAATAAAAGAAAAAATAATATTTACCTAATCTGTTTTTAAGCAATGTCAGTTCCATTTCATCAAATACCTAAGAAATTATATATATATATATATATATATATATATATAATATATATATATATATATATATATATATTATATATATATATTGAAATAATAATATTATTAATTGTATATTCAGTTAAATAAAATATTTGTTATATATAGTGGTCTATATCCATTTCAACTTATATAATAACTATATCCAAGAAATAAAATAATCAAAAATTATATACAAAATAAAATCAAAATAAAATTATTACAAAAAATTACTATATTTATTACACAAAAACCGGGTAGTTTTCGCTACTTCGCAAATCTTTTATGAATTTCCAATTTCTGTATTTTAGGAAGATAAGATTTTAATTTTCCTTAAATATTGATTTGGACTTGGATATCCTAATAGGTGGAGGAATATTATTCCAACACTTTGTAGCGCTGTAGCGAAAACAACCAGTAAATGCGGCGGTTCTGTGGTGCTGCACGCTAAGTGGGGGTCGTGAAGATCTAGGCTCGCAAAACGGTTTGCTTTTGGGAAAAATAAATAGTCAAGGTTTTTAAACTTGATTATGTCAAACATTAAAGATGCCAAATGCAATTTTCTGCGTAACTCCATATTCAGTATAGAGGCATTATTTAAATATGGTGTGATATGAGTACGGGGAGGAACATCAAATAAAAATCGGCAGTAAGCATTTTGCACCCGCTGTATCAAACGACTGGTTTTACACAAAAGTCGTGGCCCATACACAAGATCTGCATAGTTAAGTCGACATAAGACTAGAGATTCACATACTGTAATTCTCACTTTTTCACTGAGTAGGTTGCGAATTTTGTATAAAACGTTAAGCCTAAAGAAGCAATTCCGTTCTAATCTTTCTACGTGACTCTCAAAACGCAATTGGTTATCCAACAAAACACCTAAATTCTTGGTCTCTACTACTACTATAGCAGGCTATGTGTGTATTACAAATTAGTAAGCTGAAAGATGTCTACAAATAATAGATTTTTTAAATAATATCTATTATTACGAGTATAAGTTTAATTAAATAATCTCCTTATGAATGTTTAGGTACAAATATATCAACTTAAGTGTACATGTACAAAAGCTACAAATATATCAACTTAAGTGTACATGTATACATGTTATAATATTATATTAAAAGCATATACTTACATAATTATCGATGATGGTAGGTACACATATAATAATTATGAACCTATTTTGTGTGCTATATATGTTTCTCATATTTATTGTACTACCTACCTTTGGTTGGTTGATTAGTAAGGAATACTATAGGGCCGTCCTGTGCATTTTTTTATAACATAAATCAAATTATAATCAAAAATGCTAAAATGAGAATCGAAAACTTAAAAATTAACATGAATATCGAAGCACAAAGTTAAATTTGTAATATCACACACTAGGAACCCTAACTGACCACACTATACTAGTGCATAAGAGGACTCAAGTTGGGTAATATGCCGACGGTTCACACTTTCATAATGATATCACATAAATAACCGCTTCTGAAATAACTGAAAGTAGGCTGGGAATTCTCTATGTATTTAAAGATTTCCAATGATAAATAATTTTTTGCAGTAGGTTATTTTGTAAGCAGTGCACTATTAAGTACTTTAACATATTTGATTTTATAATATTTCATACTTTAAATGTTCAACCAAACATTCACCTGAATTGTTATACTTTTATATTGCACCTTACTGAAAATCTAGGAAAATGGATAGTTGTATACTGCAAAAGCTACGCCTAAATTATTATATTGGGCAAATAATAAATTAGAGACATTTCATAAGACTTGTTTTTTTTCTGTGCTGTGACCAGAATACAGCTATATTCATTGTTCATTTTTAAGAATAGAATTTTGGAAGGTCATATCCACTACATATACAACATAGTAAATAAACGTTATGAATGGAGTTAAAATCAACGTTAATGTTATTTATTAATAATTTCATAAAAGTTTTGTATGGTATGACTTCGTGCGCGAGTGTGAGCGGGTAATTCATGGGCTTTTACAAATTTATAAAAATATTTAAAAAAAATGTCTACTTCCTTTTTTTCTTTACCTTGTAACAGGCCAAAGTTTTGTTTGAAAATTTCCAATCTCTTCCATATTTATTAAGATATTCATGTTAATTAATATCACTGTTCTAAAGGTGAAAAATCCAAAATATATGCCCAACTAATAAATCAGGACATATTCACAAGCTAATATGCATACAGCCTTCCATTGTGGCGTGGGAAACTTTTCTCAATTAAACTCGGACGCTCTGCTCCCGTGCTGCCAAGAAAATTCATTTTCGGTGGCCCCGCCCACCAAGGCTCTTACGAATAAGGCCATATATAAAAGCCTGCGAACCCTCCATTGTTTTATTCAGGATCTAAACTGTCAGTCATTCGGTTGAATAGTCGGTGTATGAAGTTTTCATTATGAATTGTGTTTTATGTTTGATTGTTGCGAGTTTGGTCGTTGTGGCATGTAAGCCGGCGCCGAAGGTACATTACGGGGACTTGATACCTGACGATTTATATAATGTAAGTGTTTATAAAATTAAAATTTCAAGCTTTGTGAAGTGTTGTAATATTTTTATATTGTTAAAAAATCTGTTTATACTCGTAAAATATTTTGCGCTTCGTATAGATATTATTATTTCATAATTTGCTTAATTCATTGAAAGAACACAGAACTCAGATACAATTATTGTCATTAGAATACTTTACATACTTGACGCAAAAAATCAAAGTTATGTTATACTTATAGTTTTCGCTTACCCAGTTTAAAACTAAACCTTTACGCATTTTCATTTTTATGTCAATTGTCAATTATAAAATATCTCTTCGCATCTTATCACGTAAAGTCAGAATTCATGACTTAAATACAGTACGAAGTAAATTGTTCGAAATAACAAGGTGTTAAAAAAGTAGTAGTGATCCTAAACTCTGACCCTTTCCCAAAGTAACATATTCTCCAAAATATATAAAAAAGGAATTATATTTATAACACTATTTTTAATGCGTTTTTACATTGCAAGGAGAATGCCCGCGGCTTGCCTTATCAACCAGTCAATGCATTAGCAAATAACAGCATTAATAAATATTCTTTCTTAGAAAGCATTTTAATCGATATGTTTCTTCAGAAAAGTTGTTCATAGTTGGAAATTAAACAAGCCAAAATTTAAATTTGCGAACTCATCCTATGGTTTTAGGACAACGTTGTTCAGGTTAAGCAACTCTTTCAACTGTTTCAGGACTACTAGTCCTTTTTTACACCCTGTATGTAAATTCAGGGGTGATTGAATAGCGCGTCCGTATTAACGAGACCTATATGTATAATACACATATATAGGTGTATATGTCAGTGAGAGCCAAGTTTTTATTATAATTAGTCTTCAGATTATCTATAAAGAGTAGAGAGAGAGATAGAGAGAAATGAAGATTTGTTAATCTCCATAGTAAAGTAGTTAATAATATTGGCTGATACACAATTTGAGTGTATTTATATAAATGTTTCTTTCATTTACAGATATTTAGTCCTAGCGTGTAAAACTTTTTATGTATATATGGATATACATAAATACATAGAAAGTATGTTTATGTTTTGGCGGGAGATTGCAATGGTTCGGAGAGTTTGAACGTATCGAATCTGTACCATCTGTCCAGGAACGGACAACGACATGAAAATTTTGTTCACGCAATTACTTAGTCTACGCTATCTAGGAACCACTTATATAACTAAATATTGAACTGACGACTAACCTTTTTCCATTTTGTCCCTACTACTAATTATCTAAAATATATTAGAAATTATTTGATCAGAATTTATGAAATTCTCCTTTAATAAATAAAGAGGCAAAAAGCAAAATAAATAATTTTAAGTCTTATTTTTAAGTTTGCAACAGGACAGATTAATTGACTATAACCCACATTTAGGAGGCAAAGATTGAATAACTTGATGGCAAAGGTTCAACTATGTTTAGTTTAAGGAGCTTAAAGGCTCAGTTTCATTGGCCATGTCAGCCCATATTCCGGATGCCAAGGAATTACAAATACCATCTCACTGCAGAAGAATTTGTGGAGTGCTTGGATTTCCCGATATGCGTTGTATCAACCGAAATAAAGACAATGAAAATGCCCGCTCACGTTATGTTGCTGTGGCACTGTCAATATTGAAAATTAAAATGGGTAATTGAATTAGACTCTTCATCAAAACCTCTCTTTTTAACATCCAAGTAATATTATAAATGTGTGAAAGTGAGTTCATCAACCTTTTCACGCATAAACTATCAATCTATTATCATAAAATGTTAAATACCTCAAGATGGGCCTCAAGATGGACATTGAGTACCTGTTATCCAGAAAAATTATGCTGTTTTCGAAGAATACAAAACCTAGTGTGTAGTTCCTTAAATTATTTCTAGGATCGTCCTCGCTACGCTTTCAACTATGGGGTAGCAGACCACAACACCGGTGACATCAAATCCCAGACTGAATCAAGAGACGGTGATGTCGTCCAAGGTGACCTTCTTTAAATTTACTTTTAAGTACATTTATAAAAAATAACCAAATTCTTATAATATTTTGCATTTTGTAAGAATGTGTCAGGCTGAAATAATGTTTATATTTGTCATTAGAAGTTATTTATATTTTATCGAGTTATTTATATATATTATAACGAGTTCCAATTATGTGACGTAATATAACAATTAGTATATGTTTGTTATTTATGAGTAACGTTATCCTCAATTAATTTTCAAAGTTTCATTTGTTTTATGTGATTTGGTTTAATAATATCAATTTTTGTAATAATTAAAAATAAATTGCATTATGACAAATAAATTTATGATTTGGATTCTTTGATTCTTCTACTAAAATATATTTGTAGAGAGAGAAAATAAAGTAAGATTAACATTTATTGCTTACTTATTAATACCCATTTTTTTTTAAAGAAATGGTTGATAAATACTTGTACCCTAAGCCAGTTGCAAAAATTTGTTCATCGTTTTAAGAATTTATTTTGTTATTTATTACTAAAATAACAAAATTATTATTCCAGGTCAATACTCTCTCGTCGAACCCGACGGTTCTATCCGAACTGTGGACTATACTGCTGACTCTCTCCACGGCTTCAACGCTGTCGTCTCAAAGACCCCTTTCTCACCCGAGGCTCCTCCTCCCTCGCCATCTGCCAAAATTGGCAGAATAGTTTACCAAAGGCCTGAAATCTTACCTGTACCAATTAATTACATACCCTTCTTGCCTTATAATCCGAACAACCCCGAACGTAGGGCTCAGCCTTCGGCTTTCTATCCACATACATACAACCTACAACGACAAAAGTTTTTTTTGCCCCCTGCTTTAGGAGCTCCTGCGTCTTATGGTAAGTCATTCTGATGTAAATTGAGTTTCATTTCTTACCTAATAAAACATGAAGTTTCTAATGAAGGATTTAGCTGTCCAAAAGTTTAAAGCCTGAATTGCTGAGGTCAATTGGTGTAGTTTTAAATGTGAAATCAAATCATTTTGTGTTCCTCCTAAATAACTTAATGTGTAATGTGAAAAGTGTTATGCACATATTGGCAAACGAGCTGACACAGGTCATTTTAATTGTCAATCATATTAACTTATTAACAAAAATATTATCAATCTGATAGTTGTTTGTTATGATTGATCGAACAATGAATAATTTTTACCATTTGTCAAGTTTTAGAAGATTAGCTTACAGTAATGTTATTTATATATCAACAGGTTTTGCGAGCCGAGGAGATAGGGCAGCTTACATTTCATTTGGTGTGATCACTGATTCTAAATCTCATTGCGTACATTAAAGATATTACATTAATTCACACAGAAAAAGTTGTAAATCCAAAATAGACATTAATTTCGTCAAAGTGAGTGCAGTTTAGTTAAAGTTCTGTGTATTTATCATGTGACTTATTTATTTATTTCTTATAAACATAACATTGCAAATGAGGGCTTAATGCGCCATCACATTGTGTTCTCTTTCACATCACATGTGTGTTCTGTAAATTAAGATTAATTCATTCATTTGTAGGATTCAAATTACTCACTCTACCCAGTATGTGTATATGTGAAATGCTAATATTTGTAAAAAAAATATAGGGAATATTTAAAATAATAGGTTTACATGAACTTAAGGTTGAGGTGTAAAGATAAACTGGGTAGTAAATTATATAAGCCACCGAGAAGAATAACTGTTTCTAGTAGAAATCTATACTGAATAGCTGTCTTCCTCCAACTTATAAAATTTTGCAATTTATAGAGGACAGATGAAGAATATTTGACGTGTTATTAAATTAATATTTTAAAGACATAAAATTATAACCACAAGATACTGTTAATTTTTCTTTTTGCACTATTTCTTTTAAATAATGACATCTCTTAACAATCTAGAATTTATTAATGTAACTTATAATTTCACGATGTTTTAAATACAACATGTGCACGCAAATTATCAGCAGAAATTCTAGATTCTAATTTGGATTTAACATCTGTTGTACACTTTTTCTCGCAATCAAAATATGATTTAGATTTTTAATTTGATTTAATTTACTGTGTGTGTGTGTGTTGGTTAAAAATGTGCAATTGTTTGAATATTTTCTTCACCACCTTTTCAACACCTTGTCGTGAGCTGGCCCTAGTTACAACATATTTGTACATAATGCACCATTATCTTAAA
Source organism: Marasmarcha lunaedactyla (assembly GCA_923062675.1). Classification (NCBI taxonomy): domain Eukaryota; kingdom Metazoa; phylum Arthropoda; class Insecta; order Lepidoptera; family Pterophoridae; genus Marasmarcha; species Marasmarcha lunaedactyla. The sequence continues at coordinate 21,947,295 of OV281341.1, forward strand.
GATATCATTGACATAAACAACTAAAGGAGATACCATACATTTTCCCACACATAATTTTGCACGTCATGCCACCGACGCACTTGGCATTATTTTAGAACAATTAACGTCACTTCTATTTTAGTGATTCTATTGTTATTTCTTTTTTTTTATATTTCAATAATAACTTGCCTAATAAAAGTATTTAAAAATATTTATGTTTATGATCATTTTTATTATAAAATGCTTTCTCGTGGTATAAACGCTGTTTTTCGAATTTCCAGTTTTTCAATTTCAAGTTTTCAAGTTTATCAATTAGATCTTTTCCCAATATCTAATTCGATAAAACCTCTCCGACTGACCCCAGCGATTAATGATTTTAATACAAGTTCCATAATGTACATTTTGATGTTTAGTTTTTTGATACATAATATTAGTATGAAATTTGTTGATTTTATACACACAATTTAAAGAAAAAAGAGGAATATGTCGCTAACCCGTTTCACCAGAACCATGAAAACTGCAAGAGGGCGCGCGACTTCACTGGGGTGTATATTAATTTGCGTGGATTTTCAAAGATAATTGAAACAATATCTTCTGTAGATTCTGAACCAATCACCGAAGTGCACAATACTAATACAAGAGTCTTATATAGAGGTGTTAATGTTGATGTGCGCTATTGCAGAATTGAAACACGTACAAGTTTTCTAAATTGCATGATAAATATATTCTTATTTTCAGCCTATCCTGAACAACCTCAATATTCCGAGATTGATGCCTACCACATTGAAGCAGCCCTCATGCCAGCCTTTCAAAATAATTTTTAAGTAATCTAGAAATAGTTTAATTTATTATTTATAGAACGCAACAATCTGTTAAGTTTAAATATAAGTAAGTTAAATATGTTACATTAAATATAAGTCAAATAAAAGTTATGTTGCCGCTATGTATGACTTTGTAAGTTAAGGCGCTACCCTGACCTTGATTGCTTCGTACTTGCCGCGCGATGCGATGCAGTTAGTTAGTCATTTGGTAGTTTTACGAGAAAAATTTCCAGGCAGTATTAAAAATAGGTAATTTCATACATTTCAATGGACTCTTTCTGAACTCAACTTTGCCACCTCGCGCTGAGGACGCGCTTGGAGGTGGGACCGCAGAAGAAGAGGAGCCGGTATTACGGTGCGCCGTTCTCCCTATCTTCTGCGGCCGTGGAGGGATCGCAGGGGGAGAGGCGTGTTGGTATTACGGTGCGCCACTCTCCCTACCCCCTGTGAGCTGGCGGGGCCGTTCCGTCGAAACGGCACTGGTGGGGTCGCAGAGGAAGAGGCATGTTGCTATTGCGGTGCGCCGCTTGCCCTATCCTCTGCGGCCGAGGTGTGGTCGGTGGCAGAACCACAAACCTGATCTGCCACCGGGTACCAATTATCTGGTATCCATGGCCTCCTAGTAGCAGACCCGGGGGAGTCTGGTACAGTACTGGTGGAGACCGAGGAGTGAGGCGCACCTTACCATCTGGTGCGCCCATCGTGGAGGGTCTTCGGGCTTTCGCGATGGAGCCGCTTGTGAGCGGCTGCCACCGGCGGGGTCGCGGATGTGTGCGAAAGCGTTCCCGTAACCCCGTCACAAGGCGGCGAGGCGGAAGATGGGGGGGTTTTTAGTGGGTATACCGTGGGTCTCATTAGCCTATACGGGAGTCCCACATAACCACTCGGGGGCCCCCTGCACCCTGGTGGTATGCGCAATGCATTTCCCCCTATGCCCGAAAAAAAAATTCCAATACAAATACAAAATTGTGACCTAGTACGGTTATTAAGGGTTCCTGTCACACATCTTTGAGGGTCCATTTTTCTTATTATTATTCATAATCATGCACAGAAAATTACTCAGTATAGATTACTATCATAGTAGCGGCGCGTGAGCAATTTCGATTTATCATTGTGTGAGTTATTTTGACAATCCTGTGTATGATGAACAGTGCCACCAAACTATCGGTTCAGTAGACAAAATTGGAAATAAAAGATTCCTAATTATGTTGCATAAACAAATGTTTACATAGAAGGCATGACTGCACATATCACTTACCCGGCGTGCCGACTTGTAACGACCTGTCACAAAATATCGGATACAATGGCGATAGATTTGCTTTATCTTTTTATTTTGGCGAAGAACAACGGCAAGTCTCTGTATAAAAGATTTCTTGATCGAGGTTTCTTCAAATAAAAAATATGCAAACGATAGGGATACTTCACCTTATTTTAGTGGCAAAGAATTTTATTGAGATGGCCACGAGAATATATATTTAGATTCATGTATTTTGAGGTTATGTCACCTGTTAATCTGACTATTCCAATATAATTGAGTACAATTTGTCTTAAGATCACATTTAAAAAAAAATATATGGTTGATTACAAATTATGCGTAACAGCTAACGTCACGCTAAAGCAATCCCTTGGAAAGGAGAGTTGTTACCGTTTGAAATATAGCGTGAAAGTAAGGTTCATTTTGGTCATTCCTTATCCATTCTCTACTTTGGTTTGAATAATTTTAATACCTAATCATTAGGCATTTAATAAGCAAACTCGCCAGTACCGAGTTACAGACTTCACGACAGCCTTAATAACCCCACTGCAGGGAAATCAGCCTCACCCAACTAAGGGGTTGTATTAGGCAATTTATACCACCCCTCCTTGCCTACTGCGGGTTGGCAGATTTTTACTCATACCTTCGAAATAATTGCTCAGGTACGTGGGTTTCCTCACGACGTTTTACCTTCACTGTTAGAGCAGTCGGCTTTATGTACCTAAGTTGTAAAAACTCATTGCAAAATCTGGCAGTCACGGGGATCGAACCCCTCAAGATCGAGAAGCCACTGCACTACCAGCGCTCTCTCAGATTTAGGTAATCGCAATGACGATTTGCTTCTGTTTACAAAAGTCCTTCTTGTTTTGACCGACTTAATAACCACGTGTACATAATGGTGTTCCAGTTAAGGAGAGTGCAATCACAGTAACAATGGCAATTCAAACTGCAGCCTACCGCGTTGCTTACAACGCGTTTATATATAGATATTCCGATATAGTAATCGAAATATAGGGCACCACTTAACGTCCGATCGTGTGCTCGTTTGCTGGATATGAAAGTAGTAAAAAAGAAAAAATAACTAAATAACGGCATAAATATAATAGTTTTATATATAACAAAATCAAATGCCAATTAAATAAATGTCAAACGATCCGGTCTTTATTATCATTGAATTTTTAGTTTAAATTACTAGAAATGTTCGCTTTAGTTGTAAATGCTAAACTTATTTTAAGATAAACCAAAAAAAAATTGTATATTTATTCAATATCAAGAATTTTTTATTAAATTTCTATTTTAAATCGTTGATTTCATAAAAAAATATATTATTTATGTTTGTCCTGTTATACACAATGTGAAAAAACTATATCACTGTTTTTTATTTACTGGCAACATTTGTGAAACCTTGCTGTATAATATTTTTTGCAAGAATTGGAAGTATTTTAAAGTCAAAAATTTTTTTCATAGCCCTTATTACATGGAAAAATAGTATATTAAGAAATCTGTATAATAAAATGATTGGGTTGAGTTAACATATAGCATAATCAAAGCCGCTTATAAAAGACCCAGTGTAAATCTTCCCATAGTTCTTTCCATGAAATAGATTATTTTCCTTCAACGCTTTGGTCGTCTCAACGGAGACTTACTATACCTTGTTCATCAAGTACTTGTAATTTCACTTTTTGACAGACCGATATAGCGGTGGCAGCAATTTAAGCTATTGATGTAATATCGATTATTGTATTTTTGCGCTGGAATATAATATAGTGTCTCGAATTAAACAGATGGATCTTAAATTTGAAGGTTTATTAATTAAAAAATCAATTGGCGTAAAATAAAGTAGCTGTACACTTTATGTATTTTTTTCTCGTACGTAGATCCCATGATCTAAAGTCTGTGATGTACAATAATACGATTCTGGAGCGAATAAATAGTCCATAGATATTCGTTTCCTCGCTGGCAGTGATAGATCGATAAAAGGTAGCCAATATAATTGCAGATGTTTTTAAATTTAAAAAGCAAAAAAGGAGAAACTGGGGTTACTCCGCCATAATCCGACGTAACACGTCGACTGACAAACAAAAGTTTCTTATTACTATTTCTATCAATAACATGTTTTTATGTTTTATTATTTCATAATTTAGTTATTAACGTTAAACTTTCATTTGTAATAAATAAATTTCTTTTTTAAAAGCCCTTCCCCGACGGCCTGAACGTAACTGGCGCAGTCGGTAGAATCGTGGCATTTTCGGGTATCAGTCGAATAAAACTTTCCACGTACTATCGAAAGTGAACGATATCTATCGTTTCTAACCGCGATCCAAACAAGAATCTACGCAGTTGTCGGAGAAGATACGTTTCGGGAATCCAGAATAAAGGAGATCTGAGGCTGACGAGACCTGGCAGGAGAAGCAAAGGAATTTCCGGTAAGGCCTTTCACTTCCGAGTTCCCGTGCCCTATTTCCTGTCGTTATTTAATGTATTTAGTTCATAAGTGTGTTATTTGGTCTATACGCTAATATCGCTATATAGTCTACGCAGATTTATAGGTGTATTTATAAAGTGTTATATAATAAAATATATAAAATGGCGTTATCCGATTGCGGATCTAATTTTAAGATAGTGGCGGATTTAATGCCTCGATACGATGGCAATCTGAAGACTTTGAACTATTATATAAGAGAAGTAGATAGTATTATAGATTTAATAACCTCTCAAGACGCGAAGCACCCAGCATTAGTGTGTTTGAATAAAAGCCGTCTAAGCGGACCTGTTATTGATAGCATCGCGTATGAAGAATGCCTTGATAATTGGGTATCAATTAAAACTGCTTTGCGTAGGAGGCTAGGCAAACCCCGCAATGAAATCCAGCTAATGCAGGAGCTAACGTGCATGCGTAAGAATAAAAACGAAGATGCGCAAGCGTTCGGTAAACGTATTCGAGGTTTGTTAGACTCGTTGCACTCTGTTGGAGGTCACTCTGATAAGAACTATTATGAAAGCATGGCTATAGAGCAATTTGTAAATCAATTAGAATTTGATGTTTCCATCGGTGTTAGAATTGCAAACCCAGATACACTAGAAGTGGTTATAGTAGCGGTACGGTTATAGTTGCATATAATCGCAACTTAATAAACAATAATATACCCGCTACGTCACATGTAAGACAAAAAGGAATCACAGAAACCTTTTTAATAACTTTAACCCTAATTTTAGACCAGCATTGCCCATGATGCAACAGCAACCTATGCAACTACCTTTACAGCAGCAAATGGTAAGTACTTCTTTCCAAAATAATTCGTTACCCGAACCAAGACATCCATGGGTCAACCCTTCACTATCTTGGCAGCAAAACCCGGGTAACTCCAGAAACTCAGGTAATTTCAGGAACAGTGGAAACTTCCGTGCACAACAAAATATTCCACGCCAGCATAATCTACCGCAGAAGGTGTCCGATGTCACGATGTGATCGGTAAACAAACCCGCAACGCAGCCGTTTGCATTCCAAGAACTATATTATACGCCAAATGAGCAGTTTTTACCAAATAATAATCAGTCACATTTTTACAGTGAACCATAGTACTACAGTGCAGTGAATAGTAATATTTACGAGCAGTTCCCGTTAGACAATGCAGAGCAGAGAAGTAACGAGGTCAGTGATAGTAATAACTAGGATTTTTCATTGACCGAGAACAACGAATGCCAAACTTAGTAAAGCTTAATACCCACGATAAGGATCATCTACCCTATATCGAATTAAAAGGATCGAGCGGTAAATTTCTAATTAATACTGGGGCTTCTCGCTCAATGATATCTCCCAAAGTCATAAAAAATTCTGTTTTTAAAATTTTGTTGAATTCGAACCTTTTGAAGTCAAAACAGCACATGCCACTACTCGACACAACCACGTAGTAATTTTACCTTTACCACCTATTTTTAACACTAACATTATTCACAAATTTCTGATATTTGAGTTTGACCCTAAATATAAAGGTTTAATAAGTATAGATTTATTGAAAACTATGTCTAGTAACATTGACTTTAAACATAAAACTTTACACACATCTACTGCCAAAATACCTATTTGTTTCGATTATCCCGTTAGAAAAATTACTGTTGATCCAAATTGTTCCAAAATTATTACTGTTAAAACTAACTATACAGACGCACAATACTTACACGATGAATTTTATTGGAATAATGATTTAAAAACGCCTTCAGCGATAGTTTCATTAAAAAATGTTTTATTTAAAACCTCTTTTATTAATTTTAGTGATAAAAAGAAAGTATTTTGTAACAAAGCCCACATTAATTTAGAGCCCTAAATTTAGACTTAGAAATGTCAAAGTTCAAATTAAATTCAATAACTATGGATGTTGAGACAGACTTAGAGCAAGAACTTGTTGATAACTCAAACAAAATAAAAACAAGTCAACTCAATGAAGAAGAAAATAGAAAAATTACTAGGTTATATTATCAATAAAGAGATTTATTTTATTCCGACAACATTCCTCTCAATTTTACTCATGCGGTCAAACATGAACTTAGGCTTAAAGATGAAACCCCAGTTTTTGTAAGGAGGCAAGCACCTCAACAACGCAGAGAAATTAAAAATCAAGTAACTTAAACAGGGAATAATTAGAGAAAGTATTTCACCATGCTCTTGCCCTGTACATATTGTCCCTAAAAAAACTAGACGCCTCCGGATAAGTGAAATGAAGACTTGTCATTTATTAAAGACGACTCAATGATAGGATAGTCGAAGACAAATATCCCTTAACATTCATGACATCTTAGACAGAATAGGACGAGCGCAGTATTTCACGACTCATGATTTAGCCAGTGGGTACCACCAGGTCGAGATGCACCCCAATGATAATGAAAAAAACGGCATTCACAACTGAAAGAGGTCATTACGAGTTACTCAGAATGCCCTTTGGTCATAAAAATGCGCCGAGTACTTTTCAAAGACTTATGGACCATATATTACGAGGCTTAAGTAACGTTTTTACATATTTAGATGACGTTATAATAGTATCTACGTCACTGCAAGATCACATCTAAAAAATTAAGAAAGTGTTTGATAGGTTCCGAACTCATAACCTAAAGATTCAATTAGACAAGTCTGAGTTTTTAACAAAGCAAGTTAACTTTTTAGGACATGAATTGACGGATAAAGGACTCAAAACTAACAAAGACAAAATGAAAGCCGTACTAGACTTCCCTTTACCTAGTAGTCCAAAAGAAATAAAATCATTTTTGGGCCTAGTTGGCTATTACAAAAAAATTATTAAAGACTTTGCAAAATTGACTTAACCTATGACAGCTTGTTTAAAGAAAAACGCCAAAATAATACACTCACCTGACTTTATTGAAGCATTCTGTAAATGTAAGGAAATCTTAACCAACGCACCTATACTACAGTTTCCAGACTTTGACTAACCTTCTATACTGACAACTGACGCATCAGACATTGCCGTAGCAGCCATGTTATCTCAAGGTAACATCGGATCAGATAAACCTGTGGCATACGCTTCACGCACTCTCTCTGAAACTGAAACTATTATCTACTATTGAAAAAGAGTTACTCGCGATCATTTGGGCAGTAAAACACTTTGGACCCTACTTGCATGGTCGAAAGTTCACTATTTACACCGACCACCGTCCACTTACCTGGTTAATGTCGTTGAAAGATCCGAACTCAAAGTTGACTCAATGGCGCTTAAAGCTAGCTGAATATGACTATAAAATCACTTTTAAAAAGGGACGACAAAACACTTAACGCCGACGCCCTGGCCCGAGCAAAAATCTTTCACAATAGTACAGAATCACTAGCAGTTAACGTTGACAACGAAAACCAAATTATAGAAGATATACTTGACTTGACTGACGAACGTGCCCAAAACGTCAACCAGCCTTCTGAAAACTCTGTTAATACTAATCCACCAAGTGTGAACTGAAAACGAATCCGACTCAATGAGCATTGTTACAGACTCTAACGAAATGGTTTCAACGAATCACACACAACCAGACAATGACATTAGAGGCATCCCCATCATCAGTGATGCTATTGACAGACAGTTAAAACAGTTTCACATCAGAACAACACCTGGGACAAAATACAGAGTAGAAAATAGGTTAACTAATTCTAGGACTGTAATAAAAGACGTCTTTATCCCCATTATCCCCCCACGAAACAGGAGATCGTCCAATTCCTTAAAGAACATACTATAGCTGATAGGGTATTCCATTGCTATTTTTGTGACGAACGATTATATTATGCTTTATCTAGAGTTTACACCACAATGTTTAATAACAGAGGTCCTAAATTAATAAAATGCTCATCACGTGTTACTTTACTTGAAAACAACCAATGACTCGAACAAAAAATTTGACAATGACGTTATTAATGAACTGTGCGCCCTTCACAACATTCACGTTCATTTCACAACACCATACAACCCAAACTCTAACTCTTCCATTGAACGTTTCCACTCAACTATTGGTGAAATCATAAGAATTAAAAGAATGACCAACAAAGAAGATCCAACTCAAAATATTATGAAGTACTCAGTTATAGCTTACAATAATTCTATTCATTCAACAACAAATTATACTCCACATGAATTACTTTTTGGCCACACATCATCTAGAAACCCGCTTGAACTATATTATCCCGAAGAATTTTACCAAGACTATATCATTAAGCACAAACTAAATATAGAAGCTGTACAAGAATGTATTTCAGCACATTTGTCGAAAGACAAAGATCAGGTGATTTCCAGGAGAAACCAGCAGGCTGAGGAAATAACTTTCAAGGTAGGTGAAACTGTTTACAAACAGGTAGCCAAAACAGCGTTGCTGAAATAATCGGTACTCATCCCAACTATAAATCGAAGTGTACTACTTCAAACTGCTACGGAGACCTCACTTTGTTCCAGACTTACTGTCGCAGCAGCCATCCTGTTCTGCACAAGGGCAATCCTGATACTTGAACCCATAGACAACACAAACGTATTGTACTTTTTAAGCAAGGTGAAATCCTTAGACATGTGGATTCCTTTAGTTAACATGCGTGTATAACGTAAGTTATCTGAAAGTTATCTTAAAGAGATCTTAAAGTTTATATGCAAGCACTACGAGAGCAGAAGCGATCACCCCTTCTAATGATGTGCATAAAACTTACATAGACCAAATCGAACATAACTTAAGCATTGCAAATAAGAAATAACTTTTTCTCGCCCCTCAAATTAGACATAAACGTAGTTTGATTAATGGCTTAGGTTCAATAGTAAAGTCTAGTGTTCAGTTAGACAAAATTAACGATAATCAAATAAAATTGTTTTCTTATCTAATAAACGCAACCAATGCCTCTAATATGATTAGTAATCATTTAAAGTTCGTAGATATTTACGTTCAGATAGATTTTAGTTTACAGATATTTTTAGATAAGCTATCATTATTAGAAGATGCTATTAGTTTTTCTCGTTTAAACACGATGCACCCTAGTATAATCAGTCCGCAAACTTTAATTTTGGATGTGTCTAATTATAGTGATATGTTTAAAAACAAACTAGTGGCAGAACTAAACATAGGAAACATACATTAAATTGAACGTATGGTACGTTAGAGAGGTAAAATCGTATAGTACTGAACATTCACTACCTTTTATTTTAGAACACTCCCAATATTTGTGATTTTATCCACCTTTAATCCATCCCCAATAAACGTAACACCGCTATAATACCTAAATCCAAATACCTTGCACTCGGGAGCGAAGAGTACACTTACTTGGAAGATAACTGCCGTAGTATCATCACCGACAACACGCATCTCTGCAAGCTGCCGAACCTGAGAAATAACCATCATACTGAAGATTGCATCGTCTCACTCGTACAACACAGGAAAACCAACTGCACCCATGCAAAAATAGACCTCCAAACCGGAAAGATACAGAAAAACCAAGACAATAGCTGGATTATAGTCACAAAAGAAGAGGAAATCATGACAAGACCATGTGGACATAACGTTGAATGCAAACGCCTGTCTGGCATGAAGATCACAGATGACTGCCAGATCACCGTTATGAACAGAACCCTACAATCACACATAAACACCATCTTTATTAATGATATCATACCTCTTCCGAATACCAACTATATAAATCAAAAAATAACCAAATATGAAGTGAAAATGGAAGACACCCCACTCGACAGCATCCATGAACTAGTAAAGCAAGCCAAAGAAATAGAAAAAGTATCCCAGCCTCCCAATGGCAGTAGCAATCCCAAGCCTTCCAACGATAACAATATACCTCGTCGCCGCCCTGGCCTTCATCTCATGGAAGCTGCGTGCTATCAAGAGGAGAAGTACATCGCCCGGACCAGATGTCAGCGAGGACGCTGCAGGAAGCTGCGGGACGCGCTTCGCTCTTAAGGACGGAGGAGTTACGCGGCCATAATCCAACGTGTCAGCATATTTCCACGATGGCTGACAAACAAAAGTTTCTTGTTACTATTTCTATCAATAACATGTTTTTATGTTTTATTATTTTATAATTTAGTCTCGTACAAGCCACTTAGTTGTTAACATTAAACTTTCATTTGTAATAAATATGTTTCTTTTTTAAAAGCCCTTCCCCGGCGGCCTGAACGTTTTTAACGGCTCTGGGACATTTTTACTCAGTTACTTGGTCAAGTAAATTGGAAAAAAAATATTGGTCACGGTGACTCGCCTAGACGAGAATTGTGTTTGAATGATAGCAAAATGAATTTTCTTCATATTAAAATAAAATTTAACAGAAAACTCTACGCCGTCGGTTGTGCAGTGGTTAAGGCTTTATTTTGAGACTTCGGATTCAATCCCAACGACTATTGAATATACCGTCGTTTTTTCACAACTTATGTTTTATTAGTACTTCCGCGGTTTTGCTCGCGCGTCCTTGGGGGACTAAAATATTTTACTAGATTAAACGTACCTTTTCTGTAAACTGAAAATGCGTATTTAAAATACCATGATGATCGATTAAGTTAAGCTTGGAAGAGTAAAAAACAAGCAAACTCACTTCCATTTGCATAATATATTAACTAGGTTTTCCTCGCCGCTTCACTTGGAATCAGTACTTACCTTTTTGATGAAAAGTCTACTATGAAAAATGTAAAATCCTTCTCTGGAGCCTAGATGACTTTAATACGAATCTTCATGACTATCAGTTGCATAGTTTTAAAAACTGCTAATAGGTTGAGTCGTGAAATTAAAAACTCTGCTGGAACGTTCAATTATAATTGCCTGCCTTCCATTGCAGGCACCATTACTATCTTTTTTTCCTGGCTAGCAAGGTGAAATAGTTATGAGAATAAGCGGGTTACAAGAAGATTCCGTGTAAAGCTTGACTAGAAACAAGTAATTTTATACCAGAACTATTAAACAAAGGTTTAAATGGAGCTAAGCGAATGAGAAAAATCGGCTGCATGTGGGTTCTAAAACTGAGTTTGAACAGATTGTGGTGATTGTGGAAGGCAAAAACTAGTTTACGGTCGTTCCTGTTTTGTACTGTGTGGTGAGTACAAGACAATAGTGTCGTTTTATCTTAACTAATTTTGTATTAGCGAAAGGGCTCCGGCATAGCACTAAATTGTCTGCTTAATTATATTTACTAATGTGCCATACCTAACTATGTTATTAGTTATTTCATAAAAAAATATCTTAATCGTAATCAACGGAAATTACACACTGAATCCTGATTTATAAATTCATTATTTTTAGAGTTTATCTTACGATATTAAATAACAATATATAGCACTGAAGTAATGCATAATTACGTGTTGCGTTAGTACTCAATTACTACAAACACTTTTCTTCGTCTTCAATGGTGTATGGTATGGTGATAGACACAGTCAGACACACCGCAATACTACTCGTAGTTAATAATAAAGTTAGGGTCAGCCGAACGGAATTTTTACAATCGTGAAACTGAAACTGCTGCGTGAGACATTGCCAGTTCATCGCTTTCATAGAACTTCTAATAGAGAAAAATAGAAATGCACTCATGTTAAAAATCGTATGATTGGTTGAAATTATTTGCGCGTGTTAGCTATTGGCTATATTAGAAGAAGGGAGTAATGTGATAACAGTAGCAGTGCAAGTAAATTGAAACAAAGGCATTTCTAATGATGTGTATTATTAATAACTTCTGTAGTCACTCTTTATATAACAGGGTTACTGGTAATTCCATTCATTCCTTTCTGAAGGTTTAAGTGGATCTTATTTGCAATTAATTTTGTAGACTTTTATGTACTTATTTAGATAGACTTACAAATGAAAGACATAAATAAAGAGATAAATAAAATAAAATGTTATGGACATATTAATGCATTGACAAGATTACATCCGCTCAATTTTTATTTAATTTGTGAAGGCCATCATGCCGTGATGACATTTGCCATTTTGTTTTAATATTAAAGCTTGTTGAAATAGGATGATTTTAAACTAAAACAGTTTTTTTGTTCTCACATAGCTGCTACCATTTTACAAAGTTATATTTTTTGTAATATTTTTTTTGATGTGAGTTTTGATAAGAGCATATTTATCATAAATCGGATTGTTTAAAAAATTCAAATGTATATTTAAACAAAGATTTCGATAAAGCAGATGTTTTGTTCTACAAAATATTGTGTAAGTGCATAGTAATGTTTTTTTATTGTAGCTGTAATTATGTGACTTTATATTAAAATGTTTGAGCAAGAAACCATTGATGTGTAAAGATTAAGCATCAGTTCTGAGCTAAAAATTTGCTCCTTAATTAAGAAAATACTAAATTTGTTTGGTTTACATTGCCAAACAAAGTAAACAAGAATTGTAGTTAAGAGCCAGGAACTGACACAGTTTCCCAATACTCAACTGTATTTGTAGGCAAACCCTTAGACTTCAAACTCCGTTTAAATGGGTAAGCGAAAAGGCGTGAGCGCTCAAAAGTGTCCGAACGATAAGGTATTAATATTGTGTATCTGTATTAAAAAGAAGCTGCGTGTGGTAATTAAGAATCATTGAATGTCTTAAATTAACATTTTTTAATACTAATTCAATAGATCTCTACATGCCTGATATAGCCGATTGACGATTCCAAACATTCGGAGCTCTTTCAACCGATTTATCTTGTTATAATATATTTATGTAATACATAATAAACTATACAATAATTATAAATACTGCGAGTAATTAACAATCATTGAAAGTCTTATACTAACATATTTTGATACATATTTTATTTTAGAAATTTTAGGAAGGTTCAAAGCTAATGTTATCAAAGATGTGATACCTTTGCTTGAAATATGTCGTTGTAATTACTTCTAAAATTTATATAGCAATGTGTCTTTAGCGCATCTTTGCTATGTACCGCTAGTGGTCGCGCGATCGCTGGTGAACGTGAAATGCAGTTTAATTTAAATTGAGAATTTATAAGTCAAGCCACAGATTTCTTTATTGGCCACAAAATCAAACTTCTAATTAAATTTGGCCAAGGTAGTATTGTTTAGACGCTCGTCGGTAACGCTGAGTTATTAATTTAGATGGCAATATAGATTTTTTGTGGCGGATAATGCTATTAAAAAGAAGTCCTTTTAATTAGCATTATATTTTAACTGTGTGGCGAGAATAACGGTTTTTTAATCCAAATATTTGAAAAGGTAAACAGAGTGACTGATTAATTGGGACCTTTGCATCATATGTGAGGTGGGCAAAAATTTCATTTTCAATCGCTACAGGGATGAATTAAAGTTTATGTCAAAATTTATGCAGACGGAGACGTGTTCTAAAGCTGATATGGAAAATAATTTATTTAAACAACAATAACATCATTGTATGGTACTGTATTGTTATTTTGGTGTCCGAAGAGGAGATTTGTTATTATTGTCAATATGAATGCGTGGATGAATGAATGACTAATTTATTGACATAAACACACAACAAGAATAATTAAAATTACAAAATAGGTTTACAAAGAAGAGATATTATATACTCTAGAAATAGGTAAAAATTCGCTATCTTTCTGCCGTGCCCGTCAAAAGGCTCCGGCTCAGCATAGTGATGCAATAAAGTTGCAACGCTGGTATTCTACCGGCAACCCAAACAGAGACGCACGGAATCAGCGACTAGCACGACATCAGTTAATCGCAGCGGAGCTCATATTTTCAAGACAAATAAGATAGTGCTTATATATTAGTACTTAGACGTAATAGTAAATAACAAATAAATAATTAATTATTATATTCACGATAATATAAATAAATAAATAGGTATCGTTATTATTAAATATAGTTTTTTTTAAATATATGTGTTGTATCAGAGACTAGTAAATAACTATAGACTGACCATCTCCATACAAAAATTCGTGACTCGGAAAAAGCTCAAAATCCAAGCTATTACTAGATGTCGCTCTCAAATAGCTTGGACCAACCTTGTCGTCTTTAATTTTTATATGAATTATTGACAAGAAATGTAATGCAAATGCTAGATGGCGTTGTCAAATAACCTGAAACCTTAGCAAGTAGGATTTATTCCTTTCCTGAAATTGGAAAACGTCATCGTTTTATATCATTGATTTTGATAATTTTACTCAATAAGAATAGGTAGATAGTAATTTAATCTTACTTTATAGATGATAAAATAACAACTACAAAAGACCATTCACATACTGGAATAAGTTTATTTTGTTCAGAGACGCCTGGGCACTACCATCCTCTTTATTTTAATTGCCATAATAACCTATTTTTAAAAGCTTTTATTATCACAGTTGTGATAAACGCACATGTTATACGATATATGTAGCAGCCAAAACGTAAACTTAATCAAGGTCCATACAATTTGCACGAGTCACAGTAGGCGAGCAGAAATATTGTGAATTCAAAGAAATGCAGGGAAAAGTTCCAAAACAAACACACACCCATAGCAACAACAATAAATAACAAAGAATTCAAATTGTCAAACAAATAAAATGTTGTGATAAAAAGAACAAAAAAGTTGATGGATAAAGAACATTTTTTAATAATAATCCAGCAAGAAAAAATTATTTTCACTACTGCAAAATAGTTATGAGTTATATGCATTATAAATAAAAAATATGCACTTATTAAGACATAATTTTTATCGATATCAAGAAATAAAGTAAAATATTATATACCTGTTAATTAAAAGCACTGAAATTCGTTTTTTTATGTTAAGGCAGATAAGAACAAACTGTGGAGATGAATGCTATATTTTTGTGGGAAAAAATATATACTGGCAATACAGTAACCCAGTAACACTACAAATAATATCCGGGGTGGTGTAAAGTTTTCTGTTACTGAATTATAAGAGCGGCAACATAGCATCAAATAATATAATGCACTAGCTGGCAACGTCGGTTGTCGCCTGATACCTACGGATAGTACTTGCAATGACACATCAAATGATTTTGTAAACAGCGCCATCTTAAGTTTTTTTACGTACTATTTTTACTAAATTTAAATGACTTGTAAATCTAACACAACGAACGCCATCTCTCTATCTTAAAAACAACTATTTTTCAAGTCACAAAAGGGTTGAGTTCAAAATGTTCGTGTCGTCGGCCACTTATGTTTCAGTAAAATATACAGTTATAACTATTTTTATTATAATAATCAAAAAGGTTAATACCATCTTTTATAATCACTTGAGCTAAATACTAATTAGTTTTTATATTTTTTAGTGTTAAAATAGCCATCATTAACTTATAATAACTATATTGTATTGCACCACAAATTCTTTAATCTAAAAATATTTGTTACTTCATTTAATAGGGAAAAATATGAAAAAAAAAACAATTAACTACTAATTAATTATTTATTGTGTTAGTTTGCTATCTCAGTAGTAAGCAGGCGGCATTCACTTGTTGCACAAAAAAAGAGCGAATATTTTTTTTATTGCGGGTTGCCGATCAAAGAAAATAATTTCGCACATAAACCCAAGCAAATAAAAAGCACAAAAATAAAATATTGACTATAAAGCTGACATAAATATATTTTAGTGATATTATTTAATATTTTACGATTTCGACATTTTTTTAAGTAATTTATTCAACTGAATATCTATGTCAACTATTTTAAATCATAAAGATTACCTCAAGTATTTCTTTTTGCATAATGATTTACCTATGGTTCGAGAACCCTGTCTGTATCGGTAAAGATGCACGCAGTTACGTATTCCTTGGTTGTCTTTTATGTCTTTTATATATTTATATACATAATTTGGTTCTGACTTTCATTTTAGTAAATATTATAAAATGTTATAAAAATTAAGGTATAGTCATTTTTTGCGTAAAGTACTGAAACCAAAAGCTTATTGAGGGCCTGGAATGAACTCCACTATTTTGTTAGACATGGTTAGTCTATAGTTATTTACTAGTCTCTGGTTGTATGCACATACAACAAATGTATATTCATAAATATTTTAAAACCAACGACTTTGTATGATACAGTGTAGCCTACAATTAGAGCCACAAGTACCTAACTAATATCGTCACTTTCTATTGTCACGTCACTTGCAGTCGACAGGAAAGTAATATTCTTTTAGTCAATATCCATGGGATTAAGAGCAAAAGTCAGTGCTATGGGTATTAAGAAGATGTTAATATTCAACTTTCATTTTGTTATAATTAGACTAACCTACGTAATACCTAAGATTCTAAATACTTTATTAATGTGAAGTGTCGAGGCGGTGTCGGAGCCCATTCCCTTTATTATTCTATGGCCATAAGCAACTGCAAGATAAAAACCAAACGTGTTTACTTGCAGTACCGCCTAGTGTACCTTGGCCACTTAAAATTAAATCCCAGGCTATAAAGATATAGGCAAAAGTAACGATCTGATTTCAGATATCTTTTCTAGAGAACCTTAAACTTCTTGAAAAATGCTTATATCAATCAATAAGGTGCATATTGTGATGGTATTGATAACAGCCAAATAATAAAAAAATAAGAGTTCTGCTGCAAATTTCATACCACGGAATTAAGAAAATAGTTTTACTTTTGTCATAACAATTTCACATAATAATCAAAGGGAACCAATTTGTTTTTCAAATAATCATACTTTATTTGTTTGTATTTATGTCACATGTAGCGTACGTAGATAATTATTTGATGAAAAGTAAAACTTTAACAGAAGATAAAGCAACGGCCTAATATTTCTTTTTTAAAATCAATTTTATAAGACTGGCACGATCAAGTCAGATTTCAATAAGATTCTATAAAGTTTGTGGTATTCTATAAGTTCTTAATTTATTTCTCATTACAAATTATTTATATACATATTAAGAAAAAGTTCTAAGTTCACACTTAAAATGACTGTAACAAAATCTATTTGAAATAAAATTTACCATAGTATATCTAATATAATAGTTCAATTATATTGAAACAATACCAAACTCAAAGCATAAATTATTCTTTGAACGAAAAACAAAAAAAAAATTTTGCAACTGCTCACGCGCGCGCGCACGACCTGTCAAACTTCAATTTGATAAACATCGTCTTAACATTGATCTCCGAAGAATGTAGCATCATTTCGACCCATCGCAATTGTTTGAAAATATTTTGTAATCTAAATCACTATGATAAGGCCATAACAATTTATTACCATTCTATTCCTCCATTCAATTGAAATTTATTGATTTATTTTAACGAAATCGAAAGGTGTATGGTTATCATTCAATCTTAAACGTCATTAAACATGGTTTAAGAAATAAGTAATAAATTCTAATATTTCATGTGTAAATCAGAAGCAATTAATAAACGATTTGTTTGTTCTAATGTTGTTTAGAATTCATATTTAGATTGTTAAATGTAGTGAAAATTATTTATGGTCTATAAAGTTTCAGTTTAAAATCTAAATTTGATAGTCTTTGAAGATGTTTAGGTTATCTTGTAAGAAAATATTTGCTCATTTGAGAAACCAGTAAGTTAAAAATAATTTTCAGAAATTAAAAACAAAATTACAATATCTTTAATTGAGATTTACAAGTGTTAGATGATTTATGACTCACAAAAATTCTTGACTTACTTATACACACTTAGATTGATTTGGCAAGTGACATTAAAACTATGAGAACTCGAAGACCTTTAGTTCGGTAAAGGAATAAGATAAGATAATATTTTGGTGATCCGTAAAAATTGACATCAGCGTTGTCAAGACGCTTGCTTCATAAGCCAGCAGTTCAGGGTTCTTTATCTAGTTTAAATAAAAACAATTAATTTACTTAATAAACACATAATAAATACAAATAAGACAATCGGTAGATACCTAGCGAAGAAAAGTTTATATTTATTATACAATCGTTTCTTACTTTCCATGTTAAAACACCAGATACAAAAAAAGTTATGGAATTTTCTAATGTCACAAATTACAATCCAAATCTTTACAGATTACTTATGTCAGAATACATTTTTTCTTTTATTTTTTCTCGATAATACGAGTATCTAAGAAAAATAATAAAATGAAACTATACATAGTATCACGAGGACAGCTAGTGGTATATGTATGCTTATAAATAGACCAGATTATTCTAGTTAAACTGTTAACAGCGAAGATAAAAAAAGTAGACACATTTCCAATTACGAAACGGTACATTAGCATTGAGAGTGTATTAGGAATTATGACAGATCATTGACAGATACTCAAACAGATAAGCCTGATTACTAAAAAAGTCTAAATAAGTTAACTGCATAATTTTCATATAACTACAAGACGCCCTGCTGATAGACCATACTAAAGTGTTTCATAAATATGTAAAAAGTCTTTTATGTTGCTCGTAACGATACAACTAAAGGGTTTAAGTACTAGTAGTATCTAAGTATTAGAAATATGCTTGTTAAAGAGTTTGGTATTTTATGAAAATGGGCTCCCCTTGTGATAATTTAAAGGTAAGCTACCTAAATGTAGTAGCTTGTACGCTATTACCATTTTGTTTGTATCATCAGTCAACTGAATAATTCTATTAAAAATACGGATATCTTATTTATCTGAACCAAAAGTGGATTGCCCATTCTGTTTCTGGTTCAGTTAAACTATTTTCAGTTTCAAATCCAGCAAACCAGCTATATTACGTTTTTAAAAATGTATAAAAGTTTGATTAAATGTTAAGCCATTCTTCTTTATCCACATTCACTTCCTAAAGCTTATTTTAGACATTATCTTGTACCTTCATATCTTACATATAAAATAGGCAACAAGAACTAGCTAAACCATATTTCGGTGTGTAAAGTAATTTTAAGATATATATTTTTTATAAGAAGATGAAAGAGGTATTATGGTGAAACATTTTGAATATTTTGGACTTCTCTGCAGTAAGTATTTAATTTTAAAGAAATTCGTATGGCGATGTCACCGTGCAACTAGCTTTTTAAAACCGCAGTGCCGTTATATTACTCGGAATGAACAACTCTTACAAGACTCTATAGATTCTCGATGACAGATTTATTGAAAACTATGACATGAAAGTTTAACCAAAAAAAATCGTAAACGATGCTTCTTGATGACATCATAGAGAAGTTGTAAGTAAAATAATTTAACGCGCTCTCGTTAAAATAATTAATCCCGTTTATCTGCTAGCTTTTTGAATTAGAATTATTTTTTTCGTTTACATACCGAATTTTAATAATAAACAAATTTAAAAAATACTTATTGCGTATTTATATTTATGTATAAAATATAAATAATATAATTGTAAGTACATGTTTCATAGACATGGAGCATTGTATAAAGATATTTTGTATCGGTTTAGTTAAATTTTATCTTGAATTTGTATATAATACAAAGTTTTATTTTGTTTAGGTCGCATTTCATTCAACTAGAATAAAACCAAATCCTAAACATAAGTCTCTATTATACTCAGAATAAACAAATTTCTCCGATTTTGGTGGTATTACCAGGTTATCCATAGAATTAATACAAGATGTACATGATGGTGTTAACTCATGAACGGGTGCCGTTTTAGGGTGTTCGTCGTTTGGATACTTGGGGGGAGGGAGACTTGCCGAGCTAAGAGCTGCAGATAAGAATAATTTTCTATAGACATAAAGAGACACTGTAAATTGATTTTCAAAAAATAATACCCGTGAATTTTCTTGCCAGTTTTTCTCCACGAAGGTTTTTCCGAACTGGTAGTACAATCATGCTTTTTTAACGTCAATAAGAACGAGTAGGTTATTGTTAATATTGAGAAAGAAATATTTGAATTTGGAAAACCTATTTATATATTTTATAAACACAATCAATCTTAAAAGTTATGGCAATTAGCTGCTTATACTTTGTGGCGAACTATTTTTGCCAATGACTCGTATTGGAGAAGACACGCACGACTTTCTAAATGAGCCAAACAGAATTGAGATTTTCTAGCTAGGGTAGACCTAGAACATTGAGTTGCCTAAACAATATAAATATAACTAAATGCACTACTTCACACTAACAGGTAACATTAAACCCATCCTAAATTAAACGTACACACTAAGTCAAGAAAAAAAAATTTACTTTTTATTATTTATAAAGTACTTAATAACAACAACTTGCTTAATAGTAAGTTAAATGTACATAACACAGGTAACTGAAAATTTACATATGAAATTGGCGTTTTGTCGTACTAGCCACTTTGATCTGTATTATCTCCTCTTTGGTAAAGAATTCCAATTTCAAATTTATACAGCTATTTCTCACGCATTGGTGTTTCGAAAACCATGATCCATTTACTTTTTCCACTTTTGATTTTTCTTTGCAACACTTAGTTTACAAAATGGAAAACTTAAAATATGCCGTTATTTACGAGTACGAGTTCCACCGTGGCACCAGTGCTGCAGAAATGGCTCCAATTATTAATGCTGTGTATACGGCGGCGGTGTTGCATAAGAAAACGTTTTTGGTTCCAACGTTTTCGTTCTGGAAATCACGACCTGCTGAACAAGCTCCGTGGACGGCCGGAGACCAAAGTTGATAATGAAGAATTGAAGGCTATTGTGTAAGTGGATACATTGCAAACGACGTCTGAGTTAGCTGTAGGCTGCGGTATTAGTGACAAAACTGTTTTAATCCACTTGAAGAAAATTGGGAAGGTGAAAAAGCTTGAGAGGTGGGAACTTCATGAATGGAGTGCAGCAAACCGACAAACGCGCGTCGAAAACCGGCGCAATAATGAAAGGATTTTAAATCGGTTCATTACCTGTGATGAAAAGTGGATCCTGTACTATAATCGGAAACGCTCATCGCCTGGGTAAAATTTACTCAAGAAAAGTTATATGTGAGCGTTTGGTGGCCTAGTGCCGGTGTTGTTCACTGCAGCTTTCTTAAATCTGCCCAGACGATGACGGTATATTGGTAGATGTCTATTGACAGCAACTGTAAACCATGATGGAAAAGCTAGCTGCTAGACAACCGAGGCTGGTCAATCGCTCTAGGCCACTGCTGCTTCAGGACAACGCTAGACCATACGCTGCACAACAGACGGCTACCAAATTAGGGGAGCTTCAATTGGAATGTCTAAGACATTCACCGTACTCCCCGGTCCTTGCTCCAACAGATTATTATTTTTTTTTAAATTTGGATAACTTCTTGCAAGGGAAAAATTCAACTCTGATGGGGCAGTCGAAAGGGATCACTGAACTACCTATGAGATGGCAAAAGTGCATAGATAGCAATGGTACACACACTTTGATTAAATAAATGTTCCTCCCTTACAAAACGCCAATTTCATATGTAATGACCTTATAATTACAGATCGGGAGGTCGTTAGATGAAAGGAGTGTTTTGATGTTTTATGAACACTGGGCAGGCTTTGTCATACAAATAACAGTTAAATTTTTGTTCCAATTTGAAGAAATATCCATCGTTATGTTCTAAAAGCCAAACCCGTTTTTGGACCTTGTATACTCGACGAAATATGCAAAATGTTAGTATGTTTAAAATCTGATTAATGCAGAACCACGGTTTCTAACTTGTGCAAAGAGCACAAAATTAATTACGTTAAAGCGGCAAACGCAGGCGAAACTATAAAAATTCAAGTCACGACTATTGACGACTTCCGCGCGTTCGCTAGGCTCTTATCAGTTAGACAAATCGCGTATCACACCTACGCCCTCCCGGAGGAGCGTAAGATCCGCGCAGTATTACGGGGCGTCCCATTCGAGCTCACCAAAGATGACATCCTCGAGAACATTAAGTCCCGGTAGAAGTTTTCCTCTTGCGTTAGTCATCCTGTCAAACACTCCCAACTCGAGGGAGATCTTCCGAGAGGCTCGCATAATCTGCGGACTCTCGAATATCTCCGTCGAGCGTCCTAACCGACGTGGTCACCCTGGGCAATGCCACCGTTGCGCCCCTCCGTGCCAAAGGCCACGCAGGGGCTAATTGATCAGCTCCCCCCAGGTGCGTTAAGTGCCTGGATCCTCATATAGAGAAGGAGTGCACTTGCACTCCCGACTCCACTATCCCCCCCTGCAGGTGTGCTGTTCAGCTAACTACAGGGGTTGTCCGTGCGCTCCGCGCTCCTTCGTAAAGAGGGTCGCGCCTAAACAGGCCCCGCCGCTCACTCCCGCTAACTTCCCGCCGTTGCGCAACCGAGGTCCACCGGAAGCAAAGCCCGAGCAGCCGATGCCGACTCTGGCTCTCTTCTGGAGCCAGCGTCCGGCCGCTTCACCTTCCCGTCCTATCCCAGCTCCCGTAGCTCCTGTAGGCCCACGTCTCGCTCCGTCATGAAGACGTGGTGCAACTATCTTTTTAAAACCGTTGACCTCAGTCGTCGTTGGCTGAGGACATGAAGACTGTGTTCGACGTTATTCAAAACGTCGACTAATGTCTCTCTCCGAAATTGGAAATCTCCGTACCCGCACGCAAACTGCGAGCTGGCCGCTCTCCTCAAGAGCGTCTCTTCGCGTTAGCCGAGCATCACTCGCTACTTAGTTCCTTATAAATTCTATATTTAGTATAAATTCTTTAAATAGTAAAATAATTTCTTTAAAAAGTAAAATAATTTCTTTAAATAGTAAAATAATTTCTTTAAATGGTAAATATAATGTCTAGACATGCAAATCCCGCGTCCTGTCGTTTCAAACTCAAGGGCTTATCCCTAGTTTCATTTAACGCTCGTAGCCTTTGTACTAATCTTCCTGAGCTCAAACTGTTCCTTCAGAACAACGAGCCAGACTTATTGCTTCTCCAAGAGATGTGGCCCACCTCCGATGCTTTCGGCGGCACTGCAATTTACTTCAAAAGAGGTTTCCATAGCTCTACTCTCCCTAACCCTCCTCTCCTCAACAAGGAAGCCACTGTGTCTAGATTGGCTATGACTGGTCATCCGACCATTATCATAGCTTCAATCTACATACCTGGTGGCACCAGACCAATCCGCAGCGATTTCTAGGCCATTCTCGCTCTCGGCCATTCAGTCATTATGTTTGGAGATGTTAACTCCAAATATTTTGACTGGACATGCCTATCGACCAACAACAGTGGTATCGTACTCCTTCACATCACTCAGCAACTATACTTAGACGTCATCTCTCCCGTCACTCCCACTCACTATCCCAACAACCCGAACCACTCTCCCGACATCCTCGATTTTGCAATAGAAAAGCATATCAACCTTCAAGGAGATCAATCTCAGGTCTATCGAACCGCTCGAAAGGCCTCAGTGTCCCGGGCCTCACGACCAGACTCCAAAAGGCTGTAAAAGCCCTCGGTGCATGGTTTCAAAAATGGTGTATCGATGTGAACCCAGAGAAGAGCTCTGCGGTTTACTTCGACTGCAAACGCCGACGTATCGCCGACAATCTCCACGTTAAAATGCTAGGCACTCCCATCCCCTGGAAGCGCAGTACCAAATACTTAGGCGTCACCCTAGACTAGATGCTTTCTTTGAAGCCACACGTAGACAGAGTAACGAAACTCACCCGTTTTACTTAGGCCGCCTATATAGTATGTTAGGTAAAAAAAGTAAAATGTCTTTCAGAAACAAACGTACGCTTTATAAGACCTGCGTTAGACCCGTCATGACATATGCCTCGCCAATCTTTGTCCACGCCCAACCCTCCGTCCTGCACAAACTGCAGGTAGATCAAAATTTGTTCTGCCGCAGGGCCACAAACGCACCTTGGTACGTGCGTAACGCAGACCTGCACAGAGATCTTGAACTTTCCATAGTGCAACAACGCCTCAAAACACCACAGTGAAATCCAACCGCAATCCTCCAGGTCGAGATTCATTCTCGTATACTTCCCCTATCATAGATTCGAAATTCAAAGTCGCTAGACCAAGAAACGCGCACACGAACGTAGCCACGCAACTATCACTAGATCTCGAAGCCCTTCAGGCCGCAACTTCTAATTCCAATTTATATTCGATTTAATTCCATTTTTTATTTTTCATTTTGAGCACCTTCAGTGCTATGAATTGACCTTCAGTGCTTTGAGCACCTCCAGTGCTATGTGATTCCCAGCGGGTGACCCCTTAAGGGCCCCACTAGCGCGGCCTTTTTCTCCAATTGGTCGTCGCTCAGATTGAAGGCTGTGAGGCAAAAAATTTCACGAGTCATTCAGGGGGTTTTTTTAGTGGGTAGGGGCTCTGGTAGGCTCGGAGCGAGTCCCACATAACCTCGATAGCGCGCGCGGGGTATGCGTCAGAGCATTTTATCCTCCTGCCCTCTCCGTGGAGGGGAACAAAAAGAAAAGACACGGGGCCTCGCGCAAAAATTACTTGAAGCATCTATGCCACGATCTTGACAGCCTTTTAAGCTTGAAGGTTAATTCATTAATTGACAGATCTGACAGGAGTAAACCCGTAGGTACGTATAGTCAGCGGGTAGATATTTATATAATTAATCATTTTCACCACGATTTTCTGTAAAAATAGTTTTATTGGTTAAAGTGTTTTTCCGTAGTGCAAATTCATAAACCTTTCTCGATTTTGGTTTTCACCAAATTATTTTATAATTTTCATCTAGGTGATATGAAGGTCATCATATGAAGGTTATCAGGTTTATATGGTATGGTACTTAAAGTTATATTAAGTTACATTAAATTATGACAGTGGAATTTGCTCTCTAAAAGAGCTTTGTGTCTTATCTTTTCTTTTGTGGTTTTAGCCACCGTGTTTGCATCCTTAACTTAAGTTACTTTCTAAGTACGAGTTTAAATATATTTTCGACTGGAAGACGATACAATTTTTTTACACAATGCGTTAAAGCCCAAAAAACAGTTCAAATTCTACATTTATCTTTTGTTTAAGTTGCCCAATAGTTTTAAAACATGAGTTGCATCCAAAAGTAACAATCACTAAATAGGCCTGATATCGGGAAGTACATATCGACGGCATCACAGCGAACATGCGCGTGCGACTCGTCTGCCGGTCACCGCGCCTCAGGGCCGTCGCAGGCACGATCTTGAAGCTTCACTGCTCTAATTTTATATTAGGAACCGTCCACCGTACGGAGAGTACAAATTGATGTATGCTATTGGTAATGGAACCAATATCATCCATCAATTTGTAATTTTTAGTTACTTATAAGCAGTAATGTAACATACCGTTTAAATTAAAATGTTTTAATAAACTTATATTTTCAAACAAAAATTAGATACAGGGAAATCTATATTCAATACAAGTAGGATCAGTGGAAGGTATAACTGGCATAATGATATCACTGAATGGAACTGTTGTACTTCCATTTATGTTGCAAAGTTTATAAGGTACTGAAATCTGTTTACATTTTAAGATGTAAAACCAGTTTGCGTTAAAATTTATCGAGTCCAAAAGTCATTATAGTAAAGTTACTACTAAAGGAACTGATATTGAATAAAAAACATTCATATTATGTGTTCGTTTTAT
The DNA here is from genome assembly GCA_923062675.1 of Marasmarcha lunaedactyla. Classification (NCBI taxonomy): domain Eukaryota; kingdom Metazoa; phylum Arthropoda; class Insecta; order Lepidoptera; family Pterophoridae; genus Marasmarcha; species Marasmarcha lunaedactyla. The sequence continues at coordinate 21,973,220 of OV281341.1, forward strand.
AACCTAGGTGAAATTTTGTATTTTTATTACATCACCGATATATGGTAAACAGTAATATTTTGCAAGGTTTGTTTTTGTAAGCAAGTCGATTAAACTAAGTTATTTGCGCCTTTGTTTATAGAAAACATTTTTGGTTAAAATTTGTTTCGTTCAAATTATCCAATGATAACACATATTTTTTTTACTTTCTACACTTCGGTATGGGAACAATATTCTCTTTTTAACTTCCTTAAATTGTGCACCACAAAATAATTGATTATGAGTAACACAAGGGTTTCTCAACACGAAAATTTCTCGAAATGATAATTAAAATACAGATTTACAGTAATCAGAAATAAAAAGGTATTAAATGGTCCAGATTCATAAACATAGTTTTTACATGAACGCATCTTTATATTAAGTTCGTGGTTTTCCGCAATGTTTGCCATGAAACACGATTCTTGTTATTTATAGATGACTATTTATTATTATTGAGTGTATTCTGTATAATTTAATTTAAGTACTCAAAAAATAAACAACTTCTTAACGTTAAACTCAAATCGTATTTCACTTAATAGTATGTAGGAGATTGTTAATTTAAAATCAGTCATTAAAATTTTTATAAAATATGTGCGTTTGTTAGAATAATTTCAGGATAAAACTAAATTGATCTTTCTTAGTTTTCCCAATTTAGTGCCTACGCCTTTTGCAATATAAAAGTGAGTTAAATATCTACCGATTGTCTAATCAGCTGCTCCATCAATAATACATTCCTACTTGACATAAAATAAGGCTGATTGAAGTTATAAAACTGTTGGAAAACAGTTTCCAGAAAATATATGAATTTAATTATTTGTGAAGTTATAAATTTATTTCATGTTTCTTATAGACAAGTAATTTATATCTAATTCATATTTATTTAATTTTTTTAAACAAGTTAAAAACATGAAATGAAATGAAATGAAATGAAATGACTTTTTATAACTTAATCTTATCTATAATGCGTAAAATATAAGTGTAATTGAGAGGTAAAATATACGCAAATAATGTCACTTGCCTGTTCAAATACTAAGAGATACACCGAATGTACTGACATTATTTTAAAAAGTATGAGATAAATATTTTCTTATTTTAACGTCCAAAAGTAACATTTTTTAAATCGATATGGGTCATTCCACCCATAAAGAAATAAGTATTTGTAAACAAGGCAATAAAAATTACTACAGATAGCCTCCAGCATCTAAATAGCGATTCGATGTGTCATCGAACAAGAAATTTCTTCACAAAATATTAAGGTCTCTTTTAGTTACTAAGTGGCGAAAAGTTTGCGAGAATTACAGCGGTGGATAGCCAACGACAAACGTTGTGAACAACAACTTCTAGCCTTAGGCAGTTGTACCACCGCCGACGACTAGCGAGACGAGACTGGAGCTAGAAACTAGATACGAGATGGCGCGCAGCGAGAAACTAAAGTGTAGTTCCGATTGTTCTGTTGCTGGGTCGTGTGCGAGTGTGACGAGAGATAACTCGCCCTACTCATTCTTAGAGTAGAATGACCGCTGGCTGTTCTCCCGGTGTGTGTTCTGACGACCAAATTCAAATAAAAAATTATATTTCTCAACATTGATAATTACCTTGTTATTATTGTAAACTATATACATATGTACCTAAATAAAGTGTGACTCTACCACCAGTTTGGAAAAACAAAGGAAGGAAACGTAACTGGCATAATTATTTCAAAATAAATTTACAATATCTCTTTATGTCTATACAAAATTATCCTTATCTGCATCTGTCGGCAAGTCTCCCTCCCCCCTTTTGATACAAAAGACACCCGAAGGTTCAAACGGCACCTGTTTACGAATTAACGTTGGACCCAGCTATCGCCATCCTCGGCCATAGGGAAGTGCAGTGAGCGTCGCTCTGTGAATTTTATCTTTGATAGCTCTCGTCACTGCGACAAACCTAAAGGACAGAGGGTGGCTAGAGCCAGCGCAGAGAGAATATTTCGCAATCAACAATTAATATATGTATCTCTTCTTTTGACGCAGAATTGAGGTTTTGTAAGTTTCTAAAGCGTGAAAAAATCGATAGTCAGTGGCTTTCTCGTCGGTGGTGGTACCTTATAGTCCGAAGCCATGGAATCAAGAGGTAAAACTATAGTTTCGGAATTTCACTGAAAACTCTATGAATACCCTTACCGCAGAACCTCATAGGCTGGACGCCAAAAGCCACAAAAATAGGACCATTCTTTGTGAGAGGCCACATCGGGAGTATTGGAAGTGACAAGTCCCCGGCGGATTACGTCACATATTCATAAGATATTCAAAGTTTCTAAGAGATCTTCAACAATTAGGGAACCAAGGAGACGAAGACTAATATGAGATTCTTAATATTAGATATGCCAAGAGCAACAGATTGGAAATAATAAGTAAAATTATCGCCCCTGTGCAAGAATCAGTAACAACATCACACATGCTAAAATTTCATTTGTAACCAATAAGGACAAACTTTTCAATTATTAATTTCAACTGTCCATGCAAAATGTTTCACCCTAACATACCGTTATCTAAATACTATTCGTTTATTTTTTAATATTGTTGAATTTGTTAAATTATATATGTGATCTATGTTTTTACTGATTAAGTAGTTATAAATGCTATTGCTATAACAATTGCACACGGATACGTTATTATTATTTTTTTTTTATTGAAAAATGATTAGACGTTTGTTTTCTATCTTACCTGATGGAAAGTGACGGTGAAGACGAAGGTGTTACACGTCTATCCACGAGATACCTATTCACTCGACGCATGAAAGAACTAGGACTATAGTTTTCTGGAAAAACAGACGCAGGCAGTTCATTCCACACCTTGGCGACCCGCAGCAAAAACGAACTATCGAAGCGTTTAGTTTGACTTCTTGGGATATCTACCATAAAGGGATGGAAGGCCGGTCTGCGTCTAGTAGTCCCATGTAAGAAGGGTGTGGGTTCAACCTGATCAAAAAGAGCATTAAATATAAAATATTTTAAATATACTGATTTTTTTTCATTTATAATATTGAAAATTGCATTTATCTATTCGTATATGTTTGAAGAATAAATAAAGACATCAGATCTATGTTCTCAGTTTTAGTAAAGGTGTATAAGAAGTTAGCAGTTAGGTTCCGCTTCGTTTTTCGTAGGCTGTACTTTAAATTCCACATAGTTGAGCAAAGCGCAGAACGAATTGGCTGCGTAATTTTTTCAGACTAACATAGCAAGATATAAATGGCAGACCAATAGAACAAATTAAATAATTACTCAAGATATAAGTTACGATATCTTATCGTGGAATAGAAATTAAATGTTTCTTCATTTTGATACAATTTGATTGCAATATTAAGAAAAATAATTTTTATTAAAAACCATTAAAAAGATAACATTTTGCAATCTTATCTTGATGCTAGCAGTTTAAAATTCAAATAAAGCAATAAATATGTTATTTATTTGATGCAATGTACCTAAAATAACGTAATCTTTTTTATTCTAGATGTCCACAAATAATTCCTTGGCCTTTCAAATTATTTTGATGGTTTTAAGTATGAATTTGTCACCAATTGATATTAATTACAGTTATGAAATCAGAATTGCAACCTCTAAGCATCAAGTTTTTATCAAAAACAAGTATCGACAAAGACACGTTTGTAAATACCGGGGTTGATGGTGCCAGCACACGTTTAAAATATGTTATTTTAGTAGGCTGAATGTAAAATGACATTATTTAATAATAGCAAATTTAAAACCATAATTATTACTGGGAGCTCTTGTAATATATATATATAATAATAGAATAATAGAATACAAAACTGTAAATGGAAGTATCTATAACCTCTACAGTCATAAATGTAAAGCAATAAAAAAGCTTTTGGTGCCTAATTTATCAAGTACAGATCATATGTACCGTTTTTATATCGAATCTTCAAAGTAACAATAAATAACATTACACTCGGCCATGGAAGTTAGATTAACGATGCTACGAAGTGCTGTAAAGCGACAACACAGAACTGTGAAAATACCTTCTTCGACTTACTAAGTTGTGAATCCTGAAATTGCGATAAATGTATATTTCGACACATTACACTTATAAATACTGAATTGCTCCAGTACAAATACAGAAATTCGCTACAGTGAACGTTTGAACTTAAGTTCAGTAGTGGAGTCGTTAGAGGGGCTAAGGTTCCATGTCAGCGCATTTCAGCATATAGCAGAATGGAATGTCGAAGTAAATATTTCCGCAATTCGGTGTTGTAGCAATTTAATTTATTTGCATTTCATAGTATAGAAGAATTATGTCTCGAAGTAAGTACTTTCGCAGTTCCGTGTCGTCGCAATACAGTATTTCGCAGCATCGTTAATCTAACCTTGATGGCCGAGTAATAATATTAGGTGCGACGTCGAGCGCAGCGAGGAGGAGCAGGTTAGTCAGTATGTAAGTCATGCCAAAACGCGACTTGCACGTGAATAATAAATAATAACCAAGATTATTTAAGAAATGATGGTGATGAATTGTACATAATCATCTCACTATAATCAAAATATATAACACAATAATAAAGAACCAAATTGGCCAACCCCGAAACCACGCCGTACTTTTCTGTCCCACCCTAGAGTGATTTTATAAATCCGGAGGCGCGGAGGGAGGGCAGCCAAGGGCATTCTCGCTCCGATCGCCGCCCGGTACGGACGTGCAAGACCCTGTTCTCCGTTGATCGGTCCCTACCGATATTCCGTGGCGCTCAGTCTACTGACGTCACAGTTTAGCGTGTTGGTTCCGTGCTACGATTTTCAAGGTTTTTCTACTCCCTCTGAGTGCTATCGAAGTGCGATTTTTCTTTGCGACTAAGCCCCTTAGTCTTCAGAGTTCTTCAGTTCTTCAGAGTTGTGTTGTGCCTGTGCTGAGTGCAGTGTTGTGCCCAGCAAAAGTAGTCTGGTTTCAGTACAAAGGATACTTAACGGTGACAACGAATTTGTACTGAACCAGTCCTTTTATTTTTATTTTATTTCTCTATTTTATTTATTTTTTCTTTTCTCCTACTTTCATATTTATTTTTATCATATCTGTGTGTTTTCGTGTGTATTTGTCCTTTCTGTTGGTTAAGGTTTTTTAGGTTTCTAGGTAGCGCCCTTCGGCGTACTACGGTTAGTTTTAAGTTATTCTCCCCAGCCCCCCTACCGCTGGTAGGATGGTTAGCTGCTAGGGTTCGCTAGGTTTTATTTTGGAACTCTAGGCATATATATATTGTTGTCCCTCCCCAACCCCTCCGAAATGGCTTCCCTAAGCTCTGATGAGATTAGGAACAAGTTACTTGAAAGTACCGGTGCTGAAGGCATGACTATAAATGCTGATAAGTATCGTTTCATGGATTCTCTTATCCCGCATATCATGGCGTTAATTCCCTTAATGGCCCCTCAGGCCACCCCAGTTCCCCAGACCCCTCTGGTCTTAGGCCCTCCAGCGTCCCCTTCCTCCAGTAACATGGAGTGCGAAGTAGACGCCCCTCCGTGCCGCAAGCGCGCACCCGCGACCGAGTCATCCTCGGACGCCACCCCAACTGGCCCTGAGCCTCCCTCTTTTACGCTTGTTAAGAAGCGCTCTAAGAAGCGCTTGAAACAAGCCCCGACGCCCTCGACGCCCGTCCCGGTGTGTCCTACACCCCCTGCGGCGTCTTCAACGCCAGCTGCCCCGGTGCCTTCAACACCCGCTCCAGCCGCAACTTCTGTCAAGGCCAAGGTCCCACCACCCGTTTTCCTTCGGGAAAAGGGTAAATGGACTGAGGTTTCGACATTATGCAATGAGCACAAGATCCATTACACCCGAGCGGCCAACTCGGGTGAATCTATTAAAATCTTAGTCTCGTCGATAGACGACTTTCGTGCTTTAACAAAGCTCCTCACCGATAAGCAATATGCTTATCACACTTATGCTCTGTCAGAAGAGCGTAAGATCAGAGCGGTACTCAGGGGAGTCCCGTTCGAATTATCGAACGAGGCTATCCTGGAGGATCTGCAGTCCCAAGGCTTCCCGGCACTCGCGGTGCATAAAATGCACAGCAAGTACGGGAGGCGTCACCCTCTCGCTTTTGTGGTTCTCGCCAAGGTCCCCAAGTCCAGGGAGATCCTGAAAGGGGTTAGCACTATATGCGGCCTCTCTGGGATCTCGATCGAGGCGCCTCATCGCCGCGGTCATCCCGGCCAGTGCCATCGGTGCCAGTTGTACGGGCACGCGGCGGCCAACTGCCGCGCACCGCCCAGGTGCGTCAAGTGCCTGGTCCCTCACTTCACTAAGGAGTGCAATCGCACTCCTGAAACTCCCTCTCCTCCCGATTGCGTGCTTTGTGGCCAGTCCGGCCACACCGCAAATTACAGGGGCTGCCCTCGTGCACCCCGTTGTATGCGTTCCAATTCCAAGAGGGCGGCACCCAAACAGGCCCCGCCCCTTTCTCAGGAAAACTTTCCGCCGCTGCGTAGTCGGGTTCCTCCGGCTGCAAAGCCTACACAGTCCAGGCCTGCTCCAGAAAACTGGAGGCTGCGCCCCGCATCGAATCCCATCCCGGCTCCTCGCCCATACAAACCCACTCCTCAATCCTCCGTAGCAGACGATATGCGTATCGTCTGCGACGCTATGAAAAATATCGATGTTAGTGAAATCGCAGTCTTAGCCCGTAAACTTAGGGCTTCACGTTCTCCGACAGAGCGACTGCTCGCTCTGGTGGAGCATAGTTCCCTTCTCAATTCATTATAGGTTCATTTAAATGAATTGATCCCTAAGTCAAGCTTCGGCCGAGCTCTGCGCAGCCCCGGCTTCACCGGAGGCTGCCCAGAACGGCCACCAACTCATGTCCCTTTGAGCACCTTCAGTGCAACTTTCACTACAGGCGGAAGACCCGCTAGCGTAAGTAGGCTAAGTAGGTGCCATTCTGGTGAGTCCCACATAACCCCCCGCAGAAGACGGTATTTTCCTGGGGGCGGTATGCATGACGCATCTTCCACCTCCCTCCCGCGAGGGTGCCTCGGCAGCAAAAAAAAAAAGGAGGGCAGCCCCCGCCCGACGAAGTAACGAAGTGTACACATCGTGTGAGCCGTAGCTGCGAAGCTGTAAAGGCGAGCACGAGTGCTTGCGCTTTGTTACGTATGGGCGAAGGAGCTGCGCATCCCGTAGCGCCGGAGACGTCACATGTCCACAGTACCCAGAAATACTTGCATGGGTGTATGCTGTTTTGCTTGCATGCATGCTTGCCTGCTTGCATGCATACTTGTTTGCTTGCTTGCTTGCAAACTAAAACATATGAAATGATTTTCTAAACGGGTTATTAATTTTATAGTCCATTTACTTTTGTTAAATTATGGTATTTTATGTAAACTTTATGCCATAGTATGTGATGCCAATAAATGTTATGATTAGTAATCGTTATTGTAATACCATTTATGCATGAACATTTTATGCTAATATATTATAAATGAAGTTATGGGGAAATAATGCCTTATGATTTATTCTGTATGAATGTTAAGCGAAACAATGCCAAAAAACGTTATGCAGCCATATAATATGCCGATTAAAATGCATCCCAATACGGACCCATTATTACTTACCGAGTAGCGTACTGGTTATTAGCCCTGCCTCATACGCTGAAGTTCCCAGGTTCATTTGTGTGATAAACATAAATATTTGTTCTCGGGTCATGGCTATTGATATTTATAAGTATATGTATGTTTATTCTGGGTTCCCCCCAGTTCACTGTGTGGTCATCCATAACACAAACCCTTGCTTACTTTGGAGCCATACAGTTGGTGTGATTGTCTGGGTTTTTATTTATAACAAAATTATATCATAGAATAGTAATGGCAGAAATAGTTCCTTGACATATTATTATTTAGAAAGATATTATGTGGCTCAAAATTAAAATAACACTACTTCTGCCTATCGAGTGATGGACCTCTGGTATCGGAATTTATTAAACGACCTCTGGAAACTCCAGTGATAATGATTATTACTTTATTAGTAGTAAAGTTCTTTTGTTAAGATCGCGTCTGAGATGTACAGTCGGCCGCATAAGTCGTTTTACAGAATCAAAAGTGCGACTTTTGGAATGAAAGCTTTTAGCAACCTCTGAATCAGTTGTGTTATGCTTATTATGAACGTTATGCTTATTATGAACGTTTGTAAGTTAAGTTTATTTTGCGCCCTTGTAACGACAAAGACTTATAGTTTGTTGGGTGTTCAGTTGTTTTGCAATTTTGATTCTGTTAAGCGACTTATGCGGCCGACTGTACCGTCCCATACTAGATCAGTACTTCCAACTTTGACCTCCATAACAACCACGTTACGTGGCTGTGTTCCGGTTAAAGAGAAGGTACAGCCAGTGAAATTTCTGGAACAAAAGCATTTACAACTTAATCTTACGGTCGGCAACGATATCGATAATCAAATAAATCAAAACGTCTTTGATTAATGATGTCCATGGGTGCTGATACCATTTACCATCAGCATCGATCATGTACTCGTTTGCCGGCTTTACTTCAGAAGCTTAAATATTGTTTTTGCTTCTTACAACTAATGAACAATACTTTTGTTTAGTTATTCATAGATACTGTGATCATTATCTTACTAAAGACGCGTAGGTGACGGTAGGCTTCAGATGAAATAACCTTCGTTCCAGTAACTGCACTGGCTGTCCCTTCCCTTTACGTAATTATTACGTAAACGTGATTATTATGGCGGTCAAAATAAGAAGGACTGTATTAATGGCGGTACGCTCTAGACGATATCTTAATAAAGAATCTCTACTACCCCTACACTAAACTCTACTAACCTAATCTGTTTATCTGTGTAAAAACAAAAAAATGTTAGCACATTAAAAACATATACTTATTGTCTATTTATAAGTCAACATTAACTTGCCAGCGATACTGCATGAAAAAACTGCAGTATTATTTGCAACTGCCATTGATACAGTTGGATTACATGACGTATACATTACCTACTATTGTCATCGGAAGTCTACACCTAAAGATCAAGGCCACGTCACAGTTGGACCAATGTTAACTTCTGTTATTTAAATACCACTTCGGATGACGATGGTAACTCCTTTCGAATATCAGTTTAAAGGACACTTGGCATCGATTCTTCATTTGGACATCGCCCACTGGTTTCTTTGTTCAGATTAGTTAGAATTTCATAATCGTAGTTACAGCTTGTAGCTAAGTACCAGAGATGTGTGTGATAATGTTTTGAGAGTATGGAGAGTCGGTTGGTAAGGCAAGCGTATCTTTTAATTTTATCAACAAGGATATAAAAATAAGTTTTTAAAATTTTTATTTGATTATAAAAAAATATTAACAAGAAAGATACACTCGTCGTATATTCAGGTTAATAAGATGTTATAGAATACATTAGAAAACTTAACATTGAGTATTTGTGAGTAGTTATTCTAAAATTCCCAATTACTGAGGTGGGCAAAGTTAAGCCGGAATGTGCACATCTTTACCCATTGTAATATTTAAGTCATTTAAAGACTTAAACAAATCATATTTAGAATCGAGGTGCACACTGAAGAAAGAAGCGAAATATAGTTAAAATATTTTGAAAGTAAACTTAGGTTTCGGTCAAATCAGGCGGGCAATGTTATGTAAACTTTTTCTGGAAGTTTCATACAAAAATGACATGTTATTATCTAAAATAAGAAAAATATTAAATTTTGAAGAATATTTAAGGAGTGTAAGAATTTTTACTTTTGAGATTTATAATGAATCTCACCATCAAAACAAAAGGGTTTCCATGGGCAGGTGAAAAAAACAGTCTACATAACTGTTACCAAATTAAATCAAAATCGCAAAATACCATTATCAATAATACCATATAAAATCAAAATGATTAAATATTTTTATTTTTCTCAAATGTACTTATACAAAAAAATATTGATATATTCTAAAAAGTAACATATTTTAATCACTTTGGCTTTTTCTTAAAACTAAAAATACTCATGAATCTAATTAAAAGGATTAAAATCGATGATATAGAAAAAGAGATATTTAAATGGCACAAAACCACATTTTTTTATATTAGTGTAGATACGTGACAACCCAAGTGGTTTTATACCAAAGGGCAATGTTGGGCCGATTCATATGGAGCTTTTCTACCAAACATTGCCCAGCGCTGTAACTCACAAAATAAATATATTTTAGTATGTGAAATCAAAGAAACATTCCTCATTTTAAGCTCATTTTTAGATATAACAAATAGTATTTACGTATTTTGACTGCTTCTAACCAGTTTCGAAAAAGTTTTGACAGCAATAATTGGCACCACTTTTAAACTTCAAAAACATGTTGTGAGAAACAATTTGAGCTTTTGGTTAACCCACGTGCCATAAAATAAATACAAAATCTAGTAGGATATTTAAAATATCTTTATACTGAACATTTTTTTGGAAATATCATTTGTTATTAAAAATTTGGCTTTGGGCAAAGTTATGACGAAAGGGCAAAAATGGATTTGACGGTACTTAATAAAAGTCTGCTTTGATATTTTATTCATTACCAACTTTAAAGCAAACTGGATGATGACATGTAAAGTAGTAAGTATGTGAAATATCTCTCCGTTGAATCTCAGATTAAAATTTATAAATTGTTAACTTTGTTTACAATTTTTATGAAAATCTTTAAAATCAAAATATTTTTCAACATTTGTCAAAAGCGATTTTAATCACTATAGGAACAGTATACTTTTTTCACCATTAAGCACAGATAATTCTGGAACAAACATTTTTCATAAATTTCAGCCTGAGTGTAATTACAATTTAAACCGTAACAGAGCTGATAGCGTCCGGTATAGCAGACCAAAATCAATAAACAATGTTCTAAGGTAGTCAGAGCGACAGGCCACCTCAAACATGAAGACTTAGTAAAAGTAAATTGTATCCATTCTCCTGACATCCAAGCCTTCTTCCGCACTTCCGAAGGAAAGGAGCCCTAGTGAGAGCAGTAAGGCAGAGATCACAAAATAACGTAAAACATCATAAAGTATGTACTTACCGTTTATTACTGGATACGAAATTAATAATAAATGAACTAATTAACATATTGCCCTTTTGTCACAATACATCTAGAAATGCCCATTTCTAGCTAGTTTCTATTCTAGTTTTCTATTTAGTCTGTCAAATTCCAATGTTAAGGATAGGTTTATATAACAATTTGCTAACACAATAATGTATGTGAATAACAAGTCATATTTATTGTATTAGTTTACTTGAAGTGACGGATTTAAGGTTTTAAGCGAATATTGTAGTTCTTGTTTGTACCAAACGCATGTGTATAAGTTGATCTTAAAATACATGCCACGAAATAAAATTATGCATTTTTTTATCTTTGCAACATCTTGCAATGTCTTTACACTTTGCGAAATTATAATTTCAGTGATGTTTTCCTCGAAATGAGCACGACCACCTTGAGCACTTGTAAAGGATGACATCTTTTTGCAATTGATCATTCTCCTATTTGGGCATGTGAAAATAAAAAACACGAGTACATATTTTGTGCCAGTATTTTATTGCCTGCATCTAACTACTTACATGTTAGCCGAACAGATAATTAAAACTTGAGCTTAATAGTTTGAGCTAAGTGTGGTATGATCATACCTAATATTGAATTTTGTAAGAAATTTCCACACGGGTGTATAATTAAAACTATTAATAATATGTATGTTCGTCTCATTAAGTCTTATAAAACCTTAACAGGTACTAAACAACGATATATGTGCTTATTATAAATTGATTTTTTTTTATTTTTTTAGTCGCCTACGCAGCACCCTCCGCGGCGAGGGAGGTGGAAGATGTGCCATGCATTACTCCGCAGGCACCGCTCTTCGGCGTCACATGGGACTCACCAGAGTGGCACCTACCCACTAAAAAACACCTTGCTGGCTGTAGCATGGGAATACTAAGCAGCCTGCATTGAGTGTCGCCTGGGTAGGGAAGGGGGTGCGCAAGCAGGGACCCGCTAGCGGGTCATCCGCTGAGATCAATTATCACTTAAGGTGCTAATGACAGGTTGGATGCTGATTTGGAACGGTCAGCCTTAAGCTGGTCCATATTTGCCGAGAGCTGATCGGGGGATCCGAGAGTGCATTTTTCGGTCTACGCACTTTGTACCTCGACGGCATGGACGGAGCAGTGTAATTTACTGTCTCGCGAATGAGGGGGTTTTTGGATGCTCTTCGAATCGCTTGAAGAAAGCGGTCGGAAGCGTCCTTAAATGTTGTTGTACGGTAGGTAAGTCGAGATCCCTGTGCAGGTCTGCGTTACGCACCTACCACGATTCTGGACTACCTGCAGATTATAAAAATCGGAGGGTTTGGCATGGGCAAAGATTGGGGAGGCATACGTCATGACTGGTCTGACGTAAACCTTAAAAAGCGTTCGCTTGTTCCTAAGAGACATTTTGCTGTGCCTGCCTAACACACTGTTTAGGCGCGCCAAGTATAGGCGGGCAAGTTTGGTGACACTGAGTATGTGAGGTCGGAATGAGAGCGTACGATTGAGCGTTACGCCTAGGTACTTGGTGGTTAGCGCCTACGGGATAGGCGCACCTAGCATTCGGATATGGGGGTCGCAGGGACGATGGTGTTTATGATCGAAGCATATCGTAGAGCTTTTCTCTGGATTCACATCGATTCGTCATTTTTTAAACGTGCTTAAAAGTACTTTCGACTCTGTATCCATCCCCATTCTCCTACGCAAACTGGAGCGGCTTGGAATAAGAGGTGTGGCACTGGATTTATTTAAAGATTATCTCAGCAATAGAAAACAAAGTGTAAAAATTGAAAACCATATAAGTGATTGGGAGGAGGTTGCATACGGTGTACCCCAAGGTAGTGTCCTTGGCCCTACTTTATTTTTAGCCTACATCAATGACCTATGTAACATGACCATCAACAGCGCAAAAATTTTGACTTATGCTGATGACACAGCGATTGTCTTTACTGGGTCCACGTGGAATGACGCCAAAGTTAGTGCTGAGAGGGGTTTGATCCGGATAGCTGACTGGCTGAGAGTCAATTTACTTACTCTTAATACTTCTAAAACGAACTATGTCTGTTTTGGTCTTGACTCTCGTAATCAACCCAATGTAGATTTTAATGTTAAAATACACTCTTGTAATCAGGCTGCTCCGAGCTGTGATTGTCCAGAGATCAAAAGAGTCACTGAAATAAAATACCTTGGTGTAATGGTGGATCAAAGACTATCATGGTTTTCACATCTTGATCATGTCATAAACAGAGTCAGAAAGCTATCATATATTTTCAAGTCACTACGGCATGTTGTATCGAGAAACTTAAACGTACAGACTCAGGCAAATTCAAATGATTACAATAACCTTTTTAACAATGTATATATATCTCTAGTTCAATCTATTCTTATTTACTGTATAACGATATGGGGGGGGAGCAGTTAAGACGCATTTTCTTGACCTTGAAAGAGCCCAGAGATATCTACTTAAAATTATGTATTTTAAGAGAAACATATTTTCAATCATATCTTTATACCAAGAATGCAACCTTCTTACAGTTAGACAGTTGTATATTTTACACTGTGTATTATCAACTCACAAACATTTAAATTATAACCCTCTAGTAAAATATATACGAAGAAAAGACAGAGTCGCTGTAGTACCTAACACTGAAACTAGTTTTGCACAAAGACAATTTTACGTAAGATCAGCATTCCTATATAACAAACTTAACAAAGAGCTTGATATTTATGACAAATTATATGCCCAGTGTAAGAAAATTATTACTTTATGGCTTAAATCTAAAACCTATGACGAAACAGAAGCTCTCCTGAATATAATAACTTAACATAATACGATCAATTCTATAACACATATCCACTCACGCTGGTATGTATCACAAACTCTCACAAACACACACACATACACACTTACACCCCCACATACACACCTACACGCACTCACATTTACACACACATTTACTTTCTATTTTTCTTTTACATTAGTCTTTTAAAATTCTTAAACTGTAAAAAAAACTGTAATCTGTGTAATGGAAATATTTAAAACCTAATTTATTGTGAAATGGTATGTAAACCTATGACGTGCTTATATGGAAGAGCGGAGTCCCCTGATACAGGCTATGTACGCTTAAAAGCAGACTCCAATCTCTAACATTATTATGTACTTGCTTTAAATAATAAAAAGTTTTTGTTTTTGTTTTGTTTGTTGTTAAACCAGGCTCCGAGGTCATTTACGGCCTTCTGAAGTCCTTTGATAAGGTTTTCGACGTACACTCCCTTGACGTACAGGGTGGTATCATAGACAAAGAGGGAGAGTTGGACACCATGTGACGGGATAGTTATGTCATTGGTGTAGGTGGTGTGTAAATAAGGGGCGCGTACCGAGCCCTGAGGGACTCCCACCCTGAGGGGGTGGAGGGGGGTGGAGTTCTTCGTGTTTAAAACGAAAGGTGCAATCTTCAAGATAAGAGCCGACTAGTTTGACTAGTCGATCGATAAGTCTGTGTTGTAAAGCTTATAAATAAGACCCTTGTGCTAGACTTTGTCAAAAACCTTGGCCACACCAAATAATACTGCAACTGTTTTAAGTCACCTGGGGTAGAAGCCGTCGAGTATATACTCAACGATACGATAGACTTGCTGAGGGCAAGAGTGCTTTGCACGAAACCCGAATTGGTGGGAGATAATGAGGGGGTCACTGTCCGCTGGGAACAGTTGGTCCTTCATTCGAGGACTCTCTCGAGAAGTTTGCCCATTGCCTTGAGGAGGCTGGTAGGTCTGTGGTTAGCCGGGAGGTTCAAGGGTTTTTCCGGCTTAGGAATGCCTATGACTGTATCCTCTTTCCAAGCCTTTGGAAAGTAGCTAAGGTCTAACAGGCATTGAAGATTATCGCCAAGCAATGAAAGCATGCTTAAGTGCATGGTTGGATATTCTATTTGCACCCGGAGCCTTATTAGATTTCTGTCTTTTGATGAGGAAAATAATCTCATCGTTAGACACTGTTTACTGGGTCGGCGGTAACTGGAGGAGGTCTTTGAGGAGGACTTCGTCTTCTACCGCCTGGATGTGTGATGGGTCTGTGGGTTGGGTACTCGGGGAGCATTGTGAAGCAATGCTGTCCGCGTAGCATTAAGCTATCTCGTCGTCTTCGAAGGCGATTATGCCATCGGGACGAGACAACGGAAGGGTGTAGGTTCGTGCGTCTAGCCGGAGGGTTTTCGCTATCCTATAGCACGCCTCGTGGGATATAGAGATATTCATCATGAGATCGTTCCTTTGAACGTCTTTGATTCCGCGAGGGTGGATCTGATCTTACGTTGTAGCCGGTTTGCGCCCTAGTCCTTTTCGTTCTCACTGATGGCAAAGTTAATGGCAACAGTGAGCGAATCGACTATCGAGACCGTTTTAGTGCGTGCTATCGAGATAGTTCCATGAAATCGCGAGGGGGTAGTCTAAGGCTTCTATGGCCGAAGACAGGGGTTGCTTGAAACCTTCCCAGTTGGAAAGGTTTTCAGAGCGGGGGGGTCGTTAAGGGGTCCTAGTAATAGGGACTTCGGGCGGTGGTCAGAGCCAAGTCTTCTAGTGGCTCGATGGTCCTGAGGTCTAGGTTAATTCCTTTGACTATGACAAAGTCAAGGATATCAGGGGCATGAAGCGGGTTATCCGGATAGTGAGCGGGTGTGACGGGAAAAATTTCGTCAAGGTCGAGTGACTTCGTGATGTCTAGTAGTTTAATACCATTGGTGTTTGTGGACAAGCACGTCCAGTCAGTATGGTTGCAATTAAGATTGCCGAACATAATGATGGATTGCCCTAGTTCGAGTAAGGCCTCGGAGTCACTAAAAAGCCTCCATGTTAGTAAGTGGAGGCGTGGGAATCAGTGAACAGTGAATACCGTGAATACCGTAAAACAAGAAGGTTGTTGATTAGACCTCGGGTGTTAAATGAGATCAGGGATAAACCCCTAGGTTTGGTACGACCGGTCAGGGCGTTGGGTGGTGAGCTCATTATGGATTGACTTATAATGAGTTGATTACTCGATCAGTACCAGAAGACGATCTATAGATGAGCGAGCAGCGCGCAGTGTGCGTGCTCCGCTATTTGAAAAGAAGAAGAAGAAGGGCCTGCTGGAACAGGACTGGAGGGTGAAGGCTTTGATACCCGGGGAACCCGGTTGCATAGCGGCGGGAAGTGCGCAGGCGTGAGCGGCGGCGACCGACTGACCGCTGGTCTCTTTGCCGCGGGACTGGGAGCTTTTCAGCAGCCTCTATAGTTGGTGACCAAATTGGCCACAGAGCACGCTTGCCTGGGGGGGGGGAGTCCACTCCCACGTCTGTGTGGAGCCTCCACAGAGATTTTTGAGAGGCCGCAAATAGTGCGGGCCTCTCTGAAGAACTCCCTATATCTCGGAGAGTTGGTCAATACGACCAAAACCAGACGTTTGACGACCGAGTAGCGTAGTGGTTAGTAGCACTGCCTTAGGTTCGAGTACTGGCTGGGGCATTCATTTGTGTGATGTACATAAATGTTTGTTCTCGGGTCATGGTCGTTGATATTTATGTATGTATGTTTACTCTGGGTTCCCAGTTTCGTAATTCCCAATACAGTTCGCTGTATGGTCATCCATAACACAAGCTCTGCTTACTTTGGGGCTATACAGTTGGTGTGATTGTCTGGGGATTTATTACGACCTCTGGGATTTTTATAAAGGTTGTTCCTTTATGAAGATGAGGTGAAATCAAAAAAACAAACTTTTCAATAATAAGTACTGACATTTTTAAATTTTAAGGTAGAAATGTTTTGAAATATATCATTAAACAATAAGGTGAGCAACTAATATGTTGGTCGATGGCAACTAAGGTATGCAGGTTTCATATTTCTAGAATTAGGAAATAACAAGATTTCATTTAATCTACTCAGGTACTTTTTCATTAACTTTTATAAAATTTTATACGAATTATTTATCAATTATATATCAATTTTAAACGAAAATTCATAAATAAGATATTTACGACACCACCGTTGCTAATTATGCTAACCACCTTTATTTTAAGTCGTCCATATAATCTTACCTTTACCTACACTGGAGATAATGGTCAGTAATTTAACAATACATAATTGTTGTATCGAATAAGCCTGAACGATGGATATCATCGTAATTACTTCGGTAAGCAAGCTTGCTAGTTCGATATAATTGAAGTCCATAAGTAGTAAAGAACGTGTACCGGCCTTTAAAGAATGTATCCACTGCATTTTTAATGTGTACGAGAAAAGATTTATTTTATATTGATTGTATTTGAGAATTACAGTTAGAAAGGTACTTTATTTATCCACGTGGAGACATTATTGTACAATTGTAATGAAAAGAAATGAATGTACTGTAAATAAAGAGGGGACACCAGTAAGTTATATCAAACTAATTAGTTTAATCAAGATAATTCATAATCATGAATTAAGCACATTGTCGGAATGTACGAACACAGTAATGTTAGCACACGTAAATGTTAACAAAAAGGTAAGAGTGTTAAAATCCAACGAGCATTGCGTATACTCAGCGAAAAGTAATGAATTTTATTTAAAAAAAACTTCGAGATATTTTTGAAATTAAGCTTCATTTTGGCTTATAAATGGAAGAATAATGTCGGATACAAATTCAACTTAGAGCACAAAATTGTGCTTAGATCCGAAAAGGAAGTAAATATTTGAGGAAACGCCTTCAATCTAGTTTGATCGTATAAATAAACTACAATAGTAATAAAATGTTGCTTCAAAATAAATCTTATGTGAAAAAGAAGTATATTTTTTGTATCAATTGTGAGGGTATATTGTACACATTACCAAAAAGGCAACAGTTATAATTTATTAATATAAAACATTATATGCGATTTACTTTACATGTATAATATGCGTTACGTATAAGTATGCGCATTTATTTCAAGCGAGATAATGCTTGGTTATATCCCATTTTATCTTATATGACAAAAAATTTAATTTTAAAAAAGCATTAAAAAGGCAAGTTTTTACGACCATTATTTTACTATATTATCATTTCATTCCGGTACATTATTATTGTTTTATAGTAGTAAATGTAATATGTGATAACATGTAATGGTGTCTTGTCGCTTGTATAGACTTATATTTATTTTACTATTGTAACAATGTTTGTTATCCAAGGAAAATAAAATAAAAATAAAATAAGTAAAAATAAATTAGTTTTCTCATTAACATAAAATGAAACAGCTTATTTCTATTTTTGAGCGGGGTACTCTCGTTCTTAATGAAATTGTTAGGTTAGGTTAGGTTAGGTTATTCAAATTTATACAGCTATTTACTCACTCATTTGTGTTTCGAAAACCGTAATTCATTTGTTTTTTCCTCTTTTGGTTTTATCTCTGCGTCACTTAGTTTGCAAAATGGGAAACTTGAAATATCGCGTTATTTACAAGTACGAGTTCCACCGTGGCACCAGTGCTGCAGAAACGACTCGAAGTATTAATGCTGTGTATGGTCGCAGAAGAAAACACAGCGCGTTGTTGGTTTCAACGTTTTCGTTCTTAAAATTTCTACCTGCAGAACAAGCCGTGGACGGCCGGAGACCAAAGTTGATAATTAAGAATTTAAGGCTATTGTGGAAGCGGATCCATCGCAAACCACGTCCGAATTTGCTGTAGGCTGCGGTGTTAGAGACAAAACTGTTTTAATCCACTTAAAGCAAATTGGGAAGGTGAAAAAGCTTGAGAGATGGGTACCTCATGAATTGAGTACAGCAAACCGACAAAAGCGAGTCGACTGCTGCGTTACATTACTCAACCGGCACAATAATGATAGGATTTTAAATCTAATCATTACCTGTGATGAAAAGTGGATCCTGTACGACAATCGGAAACGCTCATCGCAATGGCTGAACCCTGTGTAATCAGCCAAATCCTGCCCCAAGCGAAAATTGACTCAAAAATGGTTACTGGTGAGCGTTTGCTGGACTAGTGCCGGTGTCGTTTACTACAGCTTTCTTACATCTGGCCAGACGATCATGGCAGATCTATTGTCAGCAACTGCAAACCATGATGGAAAAACTAGCTGCTAAGCAACCGAGGCGGGTCGCTCTAGGCCACTGCTGCTTCTGGACAACGCTAGACCACACACTGCACAACAAACGGCTACCTAATAAGAGGAGCTTCAATTGAATAGTCTAAGACATCCACCTTACTCCCTGGACCTTACTCCAACAGATTAAAATTGTTTTGGAAATTTGGATAACTTCTTGCAAGGGCACAAATTAAACGCCGATGGGGCAGTCCAAAGCGCCCTCAAAGATTTTTTAGTAAAGGGATCAACGATCTACCTATGAGATGGCAAAAGTGCATAGACTAGCAATGGTACATACTTTGATTAAATAAATATATTATATATTTTTTTAATTGACTTTATGTTCCTCCCTTACAAAACGCCAATTTCATAATGACCTAATATTACTCAATTACCAAGACTAACTACTACATAGCTTAGGTATAACAAAAACGTATGTAATGTTTTCTTTGTAATTTCTAGCAAAGATTTCCTAAAAAGAACTTACTATCCTAAAAAAACGTAGTAATAACTTAAAAGCAAGAAAACTTTGAGATAATGCTGATACTCCTGAACCTGTCTGATAGACCTGAACTGTACTACCAGTGCCACTCCGACATGTCATTAGTGGGACACCCTGTGTAATACTGTGTTATACACTAATCTGTACAGCATATTGTGAGATTTTTTAATAGCCATGCAATTATAAATTACAACGTTAATGACCAATTGAAGAGCGAAATAGCACCAAGCCTATTAAAATTAAATAACATCCATGCTCAAGGGATTTATTAAACGATTTGTTAGATAAGTGTAACTAAAAGCGAAAGGATTGCCCTTACAACCAGCAAAAGCTAAAAAGTAGCGTGAGAAACGTTGAAATTTGAAGTTTTGCTGTAAAAGATGTGGTTTGGTATTTCCTGTTGTCCATTTAAGAACATAATTTTCAGAAACACAAGCCTTACATTTATGTTCCATAAGTCTTAAGTGACAAGTTAGTCAATTTCTGAGACATATCTATGCCAAAGAAGCTGCAAGCGAAAGCTAGTGTCGCTATTATCACTTCTTGGTGATATTGTACCTGCGATCTTAGAAATGTAATTTTCTTGCCAAAACTAATTTACGAAACGGTATATGAACGTACCCAAAAAGGATGGAGTCGAGGAACATGATATCAAGTAGTATTGAAACTATCACTAGTTATTCATAATTATGAAATATTTATAAGTTATTTATAATTGGATTCTAGTAAAATTTGCGATAGTAACTGATCTAAGTGATAAAACAGACAAATGGGAGAAACTAAAAATGAACAAAGATATTTAAGGTTTATTCAAAAACAAATTCTTTACTAAAAGATAGATTTTCACCACACATGTGACTATTCTCAAAAAAATTTGATTCCGAGATGTCGCTTTGTACCAGGAGACCATCAAAATTCAATGTCTCGGTTTAACGAGTACAATATAAAATTCAACTTCTGCTTAGAGGATAATCGGCGGTACTCAGAGACATTACTTTAGCGGATCCTAATTATAGATTTTGCTAAGCAAATCTAGACTTAGTTACAACAACCCACCACCTACCACCTCCCATGACCCTACCAATCTAATAATAGACTTAGTTAAGATAAAGTATAAATTAGCTTAAAATATTCTATAATGTGCTTATGTAAAAATTTTATGTCTCTGAGTGTGGCCGTAGGTCCTTAAAGAAGAATCATTCGTATTCACTTGTGTGTAAAACTTTTAGTGGTTTTGACTGTTTGAAATATTTTCCCATACATGACCTTCAAATTTTTAATTAATTACGGATGATTTTGATAACCTTGGAAATAATGAAGATGACACGTTATTCTTGAACAAATTCAAAATGATTGATTCCCACGAGTAATTTACATAACACGTAACAATCAATCTCATTTGCATTTGAGCTCAAAGATATTTTAAACAAAAAAATATGTGGACATGTAAAAGAATACTTAAAATTTAGCTGAAATTAATTAACATTGTAACTAACTATAACTGCCGAGAAGCATAGTGGTTAGTAGCCCTGTCTCATACACCGGAGGTCCCAGGTTCAAGCCTGGCCGGGGCATTCATTTATGTGCTGAATACAAATGTTTGCTCTCGGGTCATAGTTCATATTTGTACATATATGTTTATTCAGCCCCACCCCTTTGCTGTATGGTCATCCATAACACAAGCTCTGCTTACTTTGGGGCCATACAGTTGTTGTGTTTGTCTGGGGAATTATTATAATATGTGATGAATACACATGTTTGGTCTCGGGTCATGGTTGTTGATATTTAAATATGTATGTCTATTCTGGGTGAAATAAAAATTTAATATTAAAATGAATATAAGAGAAAAATTATTACTAGAGGTATTACGAGATTGGAGTTTGCGAAGAGTTCAAGTTGCCTATAACATTACAACTACAGTATCTGTCCAATCTACATGCAACATCGCTTGACTTGATGTAAACTAGGCGTTAGCTGCAAATTCATCAGCAATTAATTAATAAATTAAAGACTTGACTTGCTCATTTTATATATTTTCACCCTAAGATCAACACATAACGAAATGCTATATAGGTGTAATATATATTTCGTAGTAAAGAATAAGGGTTGGAAAGCTTCACTTTCAATTAAGATGAGGACTTTGAGGACGTAAGAATGCCGTGGCTATATTTTCTCTCAATGAACTGTAGCAGGAAATATGATTTTCCTTATTACTCGCATTTTTTTCGCAACACATAATCTTTAATGGATGAGTTGATGTTGCGTGACTGCTTATGCCACTCAGATCTATTAACTATCTATATAGGACGGGAGTAGGTAATAATATTTAAAATATCTTTTCTCGCCAGACGTGCAAGTGAAGTGCGCAGTTGCGTAAACAGTCATTACATTATGCATTTACATTTTAATACGAATTTGTATTAAAGTTACACACATTAATTTCATTAGTTTTCGTACTCAACATATTAATGAGGACGAATGATCATACAAATCTGTTTAATTAAAGTTATAATGAAATATTATAGCAATACTAATGTCTGGGCGGGAAAACTCACGCAAGTCTATTATTGCAAACATTCAATTCGTATATAATTTCTTATGTGCCTACAGATCGAAATCTATTAATTTGCAATATGTTTTGATATAAGCGTTTGCGAAAGTGATTAATAAATCAAATCTATTTTCAGATTTAATTTTAATGTTGCTTTATTATTTCGCAAGTCATCTTCTTATTGGGAAATATAGTGTTTTTGTACTATATTGAATTGAGGTTTTATTTATATAAAGTTTTGAAAGAAGATTATAATTAGAATAGGTAAAATAAATGCAAAATTTACGGGGATTGTATGATAATTTTCTAAGTTCGAGTCTCGTGTAAGATAAATTTGTTTCTTGGAATAAATGAGGAAGTAACTGCTGAATTGAAAATTGGAATAAAACAGTTGAATTCCAATAATGATAAATCACGTTGATTGTTTACGTAATATGCGAATATGTTTTATGTTTTTTTAACTTAATTACACTTTTTATTAATGCCTAGAGTAGCGCTTATTGACTTTCTAAATATGTTATTATAAATAATTAGATACTCTATTGATATGAAATTTTGTAAGACTAGACTAGCCGTACAGATCTATTTTAAATTTCATTAATAATGTTTATGAACGTACTGAATTTTTTCTATTTATCAAAAACTTAACAGGTATTTTGTCAAAGTGTGACTGACAAGTTTAAGTAAATATTGAGAATTGTAGTACTTGTTAACATATGTAAATATGCCTAGTCAATATTCATGGTTATACTATTGATTCATTTCCAATCGATTAGTTAATGTTACTTTATCAGGTAGCTAGTTGACCGCAAGTTAAACTTGGATAACTTAGAGTAAGCATAGTACAGCAGCCATACCTGTGCGTTATAGTAATATGTATAAATTCTACATGTATTTGAAGTTACCATAATTCCGTATAAGTACAAAATTTAGTATTTTTAAAATAAAAACCACTTTACATATCAACAAATATGACAATGTTTACCAATTGCTTTTTCAGTTTTTAATGATTTGTTGTAAAACGATCACGATCATGATTAATATTAAAATGTAATTGACTATTAAATTTATCATGATTAATTGACACGCTTGCATCAGTATGTCATGCCATAGTAACCAAGTTTGCGTGGTTTTAGAACTACAATAGTTTATTTGTCTTGAATCTTTTGATATTAATCGTTAGCAATTCAAGTGCCATCTCAGAACCCCCGAAAGATGTTTTTACTCTCCGTAACACCAGAAACCTGTTAATTTATGTAAAACACGATTACATTTTCAACAAATGTTATGATAATTTTATGTCATAAATTACTTCAAATCTATAACCGTGGCGTCGGAAAACTCTTCTATGAGTGCTTCGTAGATTTCAGCCTAACATTTACGACTACAGTAGCCACTTTCTCGCATAAATCCCTAAAAATCCTACATTAGAAGGAATCACAAATTGTATTTATAACCATTACTTGAATTCGTGTAGGTAACGATTTTTTACTTATTATACAAGCATATGTCTTTTAAGTCAGAATTTTTTTTAAAGATCTTGTGGGATTGAAGTCATTGTACGAATTAAAAGTAGATATTATACTTAAAATTAATAACTACTAAGACATAGATAATTTAATATATGGATATTGTTATCTAATTTTTACATAGCCGGTATTTCGTCGGTTATCATACAAATACCAAGTAAATCTAGCCTACTAGAGGCTGTAAATTATAATCTTATAGTATATCAATCACAAAAAACTAACTTTAATTTATTACATCCTCAAATTCATCAGATTAGTTGTAGTCGTCAAGTACGTCATTTGCAATAAGCAACTTTAATCCTAAGTTAATAAGGTTGAACAGTAAATAGTTCTTCCTCGTACACGTGTACTGGATGATAGATACAACCTTCGTAGGGTCAGTACTTGTCTAGCGAAGCATATATTGTAAATTACTAAACATATCATTGTTTTTATGTCGAATATTGTCGTTGTAAATGAAAGCTGGTTGATGGTGAAATAAATGCTTAATATGTCTCAGAAATTCCAAACGAATTATGTAACGTTCTTGAAATAAATTGGTCCTGAACAGGTCGTCTGCTATGGTTACATATATCTGAATATCGAGGTAATGAAATAATTAATGTTAATTTCGTGTTGATTTCGTAGTACGAAAAGGATTAACAAATAATAATAAGTATTTTGCAGCCTTTAAGATACAGTTTAAGGTTATGATGGGGAACCTTTTTTATTATGGAACGGTTATGATTTCTAAAAAAAATAATAATTTTGGAGTTTAAATGTTATGAGTTATGTTTTGAAAGTAAGTACAAGATTATAAGCAGAATGGATAGGAATTATAACAACCTAGATTTTAGTTGACGCTCAAAAGTATATGATCAAAAGCCTACAAAACAAGCTAAGCTACAACATCGCACGATTTAATTTAAAATCAAACTGAAATACTAGAAGTCACGATTTATACCGCAGATGATCCGAACTACTTAAAACTAGGTACCTACTAATTCACCTACTTATTCTAAAAGTGTAGTAGATGCATCTTGCGAAACTGCTTAAGTGCCCCTCCTACAATAATTGGCTTGCAGCAGATTTTTAGTGATGCAACAATACTAGTTTGGATTTAACACGTTTTCAAATTTATAAGGACTATAG
Organism: Marasmarcha lunaedactyla; assembly: GCA_923062675.1. NCBI lineage: Eukaryota > Metazoa > Arthropoda > Insecta > Lepidoptera > Pterophoridae > Marasmarcha > Marasmarcha lunaedactyla. The sequence goes on from OV281341.1 coordinate 21,998,064, forward strand.
AAGACTTGAGAAATGAACTATCGAAACAAAGCTAAATACAAAATCACGGTTAGACTACGAGGCACCTTTTCAAAAAAGTACAACGCCTCGCGCTGATAATATTATACCTCTCTTCATCATTATGATGACGGACGAGTGGTGTAGTGGGTAATAGCACTGCGTTATTCATTGGAGGTCCCAGGTTCGTGTCCAGGTCGGGGTATTTAATTGTGTGACGAACACAGTTGTTTGTTTCCGGGTCATGACTGTTGATTATTATGGGTTCCCCCCGTTCGCTGGATCCATAACACAAGCTCTGCTTACTTTGGGCCCTACAGTTGGTGGGTTCGCTTGGGGATTTATTAATTTACATTAATCCTTAAAACTATACTTATCTATTGTACTTCTGCAATTCTATCTTATTCTGCGCAGCATTTATTCCGGAACCCACTTATCAGTTTGTGTTTGACTAACCTTCTTCCCAATTATCTGCGTCGTATTTTAGAACAAAACAACGAAATAACCGGAGACCGACCGCACCTTCACTACCTGAGGTACGGCCTAGCTAAGATCATTATATCTACCGTACCTAATAAAACTATACTTCTAAGTTTTAAAATCCTTCGGTATGTTGTTTCCCGAGTCATGCTTGTTTAAATTAATACATATTTCTCGTAAAAAGGATTGCCAAGCCAACATTACAAAAACCATCGAGTTGTTAAGGTTTCGATCATAACGATTCTTATTTTATTACCAAATGGAACTGATCTAATCGATTTAAATTGGTGTAAATATATCAATACATTAATTATGATATATAATAATAACGTATATTAATTTGGATTTTCCAGGTATAAGTTTTCTTTAAATTCAAATAAATTGTGCATTAAAAGTTGAAAGCTAAATTAATAAAGGACTCGCTGTAGCTCGCGACTTTGTTCACGATATTTCTTGTCTCTGATATTAAAAAATAAATTATTAAAACTATCGTTTCAAAGTCCATTATAAGTCTGTTTGAACGTAAAGTGGTAAACTAAAACTGACGCAAACATAAACTTTATATTCATTTTGCGGCATCACAAATATTCTCCACTAACTACAGCCTTAATATATAGATATTCAAAAATCTTATGTTGTCAACACATGTTTACCGACTTTATCATTGGACAGTTTCACTGCCATTTAACTCTCCATGGACATCAGTGAAACATCCATATGTATATTTGTTTCCATTCCACGCACCTGTTCTTTATTACGAAAGGCTTACCCATTTATTATAAAACAATTAGCTTATTGGTTCCGCGGTGCGTAAGTGTAGTACTAATTTTGTATCTCCGCCACAATAATTTTACTTCAGATATTTTCGTTGTAAAAGATCAAAGCTAACAAGCGCTTACGAAAACTCGAGTAATAGTTAATAAGTCAAGAGTTTTAAGAAATTACCAGCAATTTGTGGATAAGTTGCAAGTTGCTTAAGTTGTAAATACTTTGTATGTAGTTTAATTTATTTTATTTGATAATGTTTTATTACTTGGCTACAAATATTTATGGATGTTTTCTCGAGTAATATTGCTACAACGTAATGTATAAAATTTTAAAAACATATTTATGCAGGGTGGATGGGTTAAGTGTGGAAAAGTCTAAAACTGTAAGAGATAGAGATATTTGTTCTTATAGTTTCGGATTTACCCATACTGACCCATCTCGATTAATCAACTTGTAAAGTGTAGTTAGTCAAATCAGTTTTAGTAGTTTCGTATCCTTGAAAAATTTTAAATACTCAATAATTTGCAAAAATATACGATCCAGTAGTAAGTAGCCTTGTTGGCTGGTGATCTAGGAGAAGACTCGGTAGAACGGAAGGCTAAGGGTGCCGTTTGGGTAGAGAATATAGGCTTTTTGCAGGTTGGCACAGACGGTTCGTCACGAGGCATTTCAACCAAAGCGTAAGGTCAGCAATGCATCATAAATCAATATAACAATCACACTTATTGTTAATAAATAAAATACCAACGATTTATGATGTACATGGGTGCTGATGCCACTTACGATCAGGTGGGTTACGTAGTCTTAATCTCCCAAAAACAAGCACTTAGACTTATCTAATTCAATCCTACTAAATTGTCCTGTAGAGTGTTATATTTACCGTCACCTATACTTTGACTAGGTAGGCTTATGAAAGCCAATATGGTGTCCTCAGGGCCATTATACTTGGTACTAACTGATCACTTTGCAACTTACTGAAATTGATGGTAAATTGCTACTAAAAAATTTAATTTTACCAACACTTTTACAATCTATCAGAATTTAAACACGCATTCAATTACACATTACGCAATTACTCATTCTTACTGACGTCAAATAAAACATGCCTCTACCACCAGTTCGGAAAAACCTTCGTGAAGAAGAACTGGCAAGAAACTTTCAATTTTCCCATCCGTGGGGAGGGCAGGAGGATCTAAAAATGCTCTTATGCTTACCTGCCACACGCGATACTAAGTTATGTGGGACTCACTCCGAGCCTACTAGAGCCACTACCCACTAAAAAATCCCCTGAATGACTCTGGCAATCATTTGCCTCAAGCCTTTATCTTAAACGACGACCAATTGGAGGAAAAGGCTTTGTAAGCGGGGCCCCTTACGGGGTCACCCGCTTGGAATTACATAGCACTGAAAGCTAAAAGCACTAAAGGTAAATACAAAGCACTGAAGTTGCATTAAACGCATTGAAGGTGCTTAAGGTGAATTAGAATTTAAATTAGAATTAGAATTTGTGGCCAGAAGTGCTTCGAGACTAGGCCTAGCGATTTTGAACTTCGAATCTAAGTATACGAGACTGAATCTCGAATTTAATGGTTAGGATGGGTTTCGGAGCGTTTGAAGAACGCTTCCAAGAGTGTTTTGAGATGCTGTTGCACTGTAGGTAGTTTAAGATCTCTGTGCAGGTCCGCGTTACGCACGTACCAAGGTGCGTTTGTGGCCATGCGGCAGAAGAGATTTTGAACCACCTGCAGTTTGTGCAGAAGGGAGGGTTTGGCATGGGAAGGTCTAAAAGAGCGTTTGTTTGTTATGAAAGGACATTTTACTGTTTTTACCTAACATACTATTTAGTCGGCCTAAGTAGAGACGGGCGAGTTTCAATACTCTATCGACGTGTGGTTTGAAAGAAAGCGTTGGGTCTAAGGTGGCGCCTAAGTATTTAGTACTGTGCTTCCAGGGGATAGGAATACCCAGCATGTGAACGTGGGGATCGTCGGGACGGCGGTGTATGTGATCGAAGCGAATTGCAGAACTTTTGTCTGGATTCACATCGATACGCCATTTTTGAAACCGTACACCAAGGGTGTTTACGGCCTTTTGACACTGCGGCCTTTGCTGTAAAGGGCGGTGTCGTCAACAAAGAGGGCGATTTCGACGCCTTCCGGCGGGAAGGGAATGTCGTTGGTGTACACGGTGTACAACACGTGAGTCATACTTTCTCGAATGCGATCCCCGCATCATTCCCCATAAGTTCGGCTTTCGCGCTTAGCACTCCTGCCCTCAGCAAGCCCATCATATCGTCGAGTACATACTCGATGGCTTCTATCCGCGGTGTAATATAAAGGCTGCAGTTTTTTTTGACGACGCTAAGGCTTTCGATAAAGTCTGGCACAGCGGTCTCGTTTATAAACTTTACAAAATAGGCTTACCGGGTCGCCTAGTCAGGTTCATCGAGTCTTTTCTGAAAGACTGTACGTTTCGATTTAAACACGAAAACACGCTTTCCGCGCCTCGGCCCATAAAGGCTGGAGTCCCTCAAGGCTTAGTCCTCGCCCCTCTACCCGTACACCGTGTACACTAACGACATCCGCCGAAAGGCGTCGAACTCGCCCTCTTTGCAGACGACACCGCCTTTTACACTAAAGGTCACGCGGTCCCGTAAAACATCACCAGACTCCAAAAGGCCGTAAACGCCCTCGGTGTTTGGTTTCAAAAATGGCGTATCGATGTCAACCCAGAAAAGAGTTCTGCTATTCAATTCGACTACAAACTCCGTAATCGCCACAACGATCCCCACATTCGAATGTTAGGTATTCCCATCCCCTGGAAGCGCAGTATTAAATACTTAGGCGTCACCTTAGATCAGACGCTTTCTTTCAAGCCACACGTCGATAGAGCAACGAAACTCGCACGTTTTTGCTTAAGCCGCCTATATAGTATGATAGGAAGAAAAAGTAAAATGTCTTTCAGAATTTTTTTTTGTTCCCCTCCGCGGGAAGGGCAGGAGGATAAAAATGCCCTGACGCATACTCTGGCGCGATTCCAGAGTTATGTGGAACTCGTCCCGACGCCTACCAGAACCATACCCACTAAAAACCACCTGTCGGCTCGTGCATTTTTGCCACTCAGCCTTCATCTGAGCGACGGCCAATTGGAGAAAGAGGCCGCGCTAGCGGGGCCCTTAAGGGGTCACCCGCTGGGATTTACATAGCACTGAAGGTGCTCAAAAATGAAAAGTAAATAATTAAAAACATTAAGAATTGAAAAATAAAATTGCATTAATTCGGATTTACGTTAGAATTAGAATTTACGTTAGAATTAGAATTTGCGGCCTGAAGGGCCTCGAGATCTAAAGTTAATTGCGTGCGTTCGCTCATGTGCGCGTTTCTCGGTCTAGCGACTTTGTATACCGAATCTAACACAGGAGCAGTATATGAGACTGAATCTCGAACTAGTGGATTGGGATGGGATTCGGCGCGTTTGAAGAACGATTTTGAGAGTGTTTTTAGGTGCTGTTGTACTGTAGGTAGTTCAAGATCTCTGTGCAGGTCCGCGTTGCGCCAAGTTGTACCAAGGTGCGTTTGTGGCCCTGCGGCAGAAGAGGTTTTGAACTACCTGTAGTTTGTGCAGGACGGAGGGTTTGGCGTGGGCAAAGACTGGCGAGGCATATGACATGACTGGTCTAACGCAGACCTTATAAAGCGTACGTTTATTTCTGAAGGACATTTTACTTTTTCTACCTAACATACTGTAAAGCCGGCCTAGGTAAAAACGTGCGAGTTTCGTTACTCTATCGACGTGAAGGTTGAAAGAAAGCGTCTGGTCTAAGATGGCGCCTAAATATTTGGTACTGCGCTTCCAGGGGATGGGAGTGCCTTGCATTCTCACTTGGAGATTGTCGGCGATACGACTGCGTCTGCAGTCGAAGTAAACCGCAGAGCTCTTCTCTGGGTTCACATCGATACGCCATTTTTGAAACCAAGCACCGAGGGCGTTTACAGCCTTTTGGAGTCTGGTGATGATGTCGGCAAACAGGGCGAGTTCGACGCCTTTCGACGGGACGGGGATATCGTTAGTGTACACGGTGTACAATAGAGGGGCGAGGACTGAGCCTTGAGGGACTCCAGCCTTTATGTGACGGGGCGCGGAAATCATGCCTTCGTGTTTATATCGAAACGTACGGTCTTTAAGAAACGACGCGATTATTCTAACTAGTCGATCCGGTAGGCCTATTTTGTATAGTTTATAAACGAGGCCGCTGTGCCAGACTTTATCGAAAACCTTGGCTACGTCAAAGAAAACTGCGATTGTTTTAAAACGCCGCGGGTAGAAACCTTCGAGTATGTACTCGAAGATTCGATGGACTTGCTGAGGGCAGGAGTGCTTAGCGCGAAAGCCGAACTGATGGGGAATTATGAGAGGATCGCCATCCGTTGGAAACAGAGGCAGGTGCTTAAGTGCGTGGTTGGAAATACCATCCGCACCCGGAGCCTTTCTGGACTTTTGACTTTTAATGAGAAGCGAGATTTCATCATTAGAGACTGTGACGGGGTCGGCGGTGATGGGGAGAGAGTCTCTACGGAGTACTTCGTCCTCCACCGCTTTGATGTGAGTGGAATTCGCGGGTTGCGTGCTGGGCGAGCATTGAGACGCAACGCTGTCAGCGAAGCATTCGGCTTTCTCTTCGTCTTCGAAGGCGATAGAGCCATCGGGACGAGTGAGAGGAGGGACGTGAGAGGCGGCGTCTACGCGTAAGGCTCGGGCCATACTATAATACGCTTGGTGGGACGGGGAGATATTCGCCATGAGATCGTTCATCTGGGCGTCTCGGAGTTCCGCGAGGCGAGATCTAACTTTGCGTTGTAGCTGATTCGCAGCTGTTCTATAGGCGGGCGTGGGATATTTCTTGGCTCTCCGGAGAGCCAAGTTCTTAGCTTTAATAAGATTGCTAATGGCTAAGGGAAGCGTGGGTTTGCCTTTCTTAGCAACCTTTTCGTTTGCACTGATGGCTGAGTTGATAGCATCAGAGAGAGAATTTACTAACGAATCTATTTTATCCGGGCTATCTAATTGATCGGGCGAGATCGCGAGCGGAGCGTTCGGGGCCTCTAAGGCTGAAACTATCGTATTTTTAAAACTTTTCCTGTTGGTAAAGGTCTTAGGAGAAGTGACGCTAACGTTAGGCGGTCCTAGCACGAGGGAGACGGGGTGGTGGTCAGAACCTAGGTCATCGACCGGCTCGATAGACCTGAGGTCGAGGTTGATTTGCTTGACGATTGCAAAGTCGAGGATGTCAGGAGAGTGGTTCGGGTTGTCGGGATAGTGAGTGGGAGTGATGGGGGAGACGACGACTAAGTCGAGTGAGTTGGTGATGTCGAGGAGAGCGATACCGCTTTGGTTGGTTGATAGGCACGTCCAGTCAGTATGTTTGGAGTTAAAGTCTCCGAACAATATGACTGAATGGCCGAGGGCGAGAATGGTCTCAAAGTCGCTGCGGATAAGTTTGGTGCCACAAGGTATGTAGACTGAAGCTATGATGATGGTCGGATGACCAGTCATAGCCAATCTACATACAGTGGCTTCCATGTTGAGGAGAGGAGGGGTAGGGAGAGGACAGCAATGGAATCCTCTTTTGTAGTATATAGCAGTGCTGCCGAAACCGTCGCACTTAGGCCTATCATTACGTGTAAACGCGTACTTAGGAATAGCGAATCCCCTGGAGCGATTAGGAGTGAGCCATGTCTCCTGGAGAAGTAATAAGTCTAGTAAGGAACAGTTTGAGCTCGGGAAGATTGGTGCTAAGGCTTCGAATGTTAAAAGATACTAGGGATAAGCCCTTGGGTTTGATACGACCGGACGCGGGATTTGCGGGTCTAGACATTTTAATTTACTTATTTACGAATTTATACAAAAATTTAATTTATAACGAACTTAAAAGCGAGTGATGCTCGGCTAACGCAAATAAACGCTCTTGAGGAGAGCGGGCGGCTCGCAGTTTGCGTGCGAGTACGGAAATTTCGTAAATGTCGACGTTTTGGATGACGTCGAACACGGTCTTCATGTCCTCAGCCAACGACGACTGAGGTGAAGATGACAAAGCGGGACGTGGCCCTACGGAAGCTACGGGAGCTGGGATAGGTCGGGAAGGTGCAAGCGGGACGGCCGGACGCTGCCTCCAAGACAGAGCCGGAGTAGGCGTCGGCTGAACGGGCTTTGCTTCCGGGGGACCCCGGTTGCGCAGTGGAGGGAAGTTAGCGGGAGTGAGCGGTGGCGCCGGTGTAGGCGCGACCCTCTTGACGGTGGAGCGCGGAGCGCGCGGGCAACCCCTGTAGTTAGCTGTGTGACCGGACTGACCGCACAGCACACAGGCAGGGGGGGAAGTGGATTCGGGAGTGCGAGTGCACTCTTTCGTTATGTGTAGATCCAGGCACTTAACACACCTGGGGGAAGCTGAGCAGTTAGCCGCTGCGTGGCCATAGAGCTGGCAGCGGTGACACTGCCCAGGGTGACCGCGGGGGTTGGGGCGCTCGACGGAGATGTTCGAGAGTCCGCAAATTGTGCAAATTGTGAGAGGATGCGACCGATTCGCAGTCCATCTCAAACGAGGCGGGAGACGCGGGAGAGCTATAGACCAGAGGGGTCTGGACGTTGGAGGCCTGAGGGGCCGGGGACGCTATTGTTGCCTGTAAGGCCTGCGTTAGTACGTCATCTGGGACGGGGATGCCGGAGGCAGCGAGCGCCTGGACGAGCGACCTAGCAAATTTTACCAAGCTTTGCTGGTCCATTGGAGGGCTTGGTCCTACAATATATAATATATAAATATATAAAAATGCCTAGGTTCCCTAGCAAACCTAGCACCTAAACCTCCCTACCCGCGGTAGGGGGGCTGGGGACGACGCGAAGTGGTGCCCCTAATTCGGACAGCACTGTACCGTCACCCTGGGAAAGGCCCAAGTGCAATGGGATCGGGTCAGCCGGTTTCTCCTTGGCCTGAAGGGCCTTGGAAGCGCACCGGGGCAACGCTATCAGGCTTAGTTGTCACCGTTAAGTATCCACCTGATCAAACGCGAGTCTACTACGGAGGGTGTTGCCAATAAATTGACAACAAAAACCGGCCGTAGACCTGACGAAGTTGGGTTGCACTAAAAGTGCGGGATTGACTACGTTACGACCGGCCGGAGCCGGCCGCAGAGCGAGTCTCTGACTACGTACAGGCGCCAAGCGTCAAGTACGCAGCCAGAAAGACAGCCCGAGTCTTGCGAACCACTATCGAATTTAATCGACCGTGGTAAGCTCAACCCTGTTGTTGCTGCACTCACCAAGGTGAGGTTTTTAATTCGAGGGGTGCACAGAGTGCGGGATTGACTACGTTACGACCGGCCGGGGCCGGCCGCAGAGCGAGTCTCTGACTGCGTAGCAAGCGCCAAGCGTCAAGTACGCAGCCAGAAAAACAGCCCGAGCCTCGCGACCCCCAATCGAATTTAATCGACCGCGGTAAGCTCAGCTCTGTTGTTGCTGTGCAAGACCGACTTAGTTGCAGCCGATCGAAACCGGCCGCAGCGTAAGCCCTGCAGAGGCTATCCCAATTCGTCGAGGACGAAGCGAGATTTGTACGAATCCGACGTATGAGTATTGCGAACGAGTTGTTGGAGCGACCGCGAACGCGTCCGAGCGGGGCCGGACGCAGAACGGATCTGAGAGTGGCGTTTGAGTATTGATACGAGAGAAGTCGTCAACAATCGTGACTCGGCAGCCGGGAGCGACCTTCAACACGTCCGAACGGGTCCGGACGCAGATCGGGTCCCTGTCTTTCAGAAATAAACGTACGCTTTATAAGGTCGGCGTTAGACCCGTCATGTCATATGCCTCGCCAGTCTTTCCCCACGCCCAACCCTCCGTCCTGTATAAACTGCAAGTAGTTCAAAATCTCTTTTGCCGCAGGGCACAAACGCACCTTGGTACGTGCGTAACGCGGACCTGCACAGAGATCTTGAACCACCTACAGTGCAACAGCACCTCAAAACACTCTCAGAATCGTTCTTTAAACGCGCCGAAACCCATCCCAATCATCTTGTTCGAGATTCAGTCTCTTATACTGCTCCTGTCTTAGATTCGAAATTCAAAGTCGCTAGACCGAGAAACGCGCACACTGGCGAACCCAAGCAATTAACTTTTGATCTCGAAGCCCTTCAGGCCGCAAATTCTAATTCTAACGTAAATTCTAATTCTAACGTAAATTCTAATTCTAACGTAAATCTGAATTAATGCAATTTTATTTTTAAATTTTAATGTTTTTGCGCGGGTGACCCCTTCTGGGCCCCGCTAGCGCGGCCTCTTTCTCCGATTGGCCGTCGCTCAGATGAAGGCTGAGTGGCAAAAATGCACGACCCAACAGGGGGTTTTTTAGTGGGTAGAGGTTCTGGTCGGGACGAGTCCCACATAACTCTGGATCGCGCGCGCCAGAGTATGCGTCAGATCATTTTTAATCCTACTGCCCTTCCCGTGGAGGGGAACAAAAAAAAAACAGTGGGCAACAATTACTTGTTCTTATTGACGTCAAATAAAACATGACTCTACCACCAGTTCGGAAAAACAAAATTATTTTTATCTGCTTCTGTTAGCTCGACAAGTCTCCCTCCCCCCGAGTATCCAAACGACGAACACCCACAAATGGCACCCGTTCACGAGTTAACGGGGGGTCCAGCCTTCGCCCTCCTCAACTATATTAGAAGGAAGTGAGCGACCCATCACTCGACACTACCATTTCTGTTCGTAACCTATATTTATACCAGATGTTGAGTATTTGCACTGTAACCTTAAGCAAAGTGCAAATTAACTGATCATTGCGTCATAAACGTAAACCTAGTTTGAATAATTGAACTTTCAAAACCTTATAACTCCCCTAGGGCATTAGACCAACATGTGCATACCATTTCACCATACGTTTTGTTATTAATTATGCAAGTGAGCGGTGGAAAAATTATGGATTAACCAATTTGTTTTTGTTCTAAACGAACATACATATTACTTCAAACTATAGACATAAACATCACGCAATAGAACTCTTTTATTTTACTCTTTCAAAACATTGGGGAAGTAACAGCTGATTGTAGAAAACTTGCGGTTGACAGTAGACGGTTGTTGAATGATCTTTTGAGTATTGTGTCTGTGCTGTCGATTTAAAACATGTATGTAAATTTTTGATAAAGTGACCACGATAAAACTTCTTATATCAAATCATCAAATTACTGTATATATTGAATATTTTAATATTGGTGACAGTTACTTCAATATGTTTTGGGACCGTTACTTAACTGCGGATGACATAGGATAATGCCGATGACAACAAAATATGTAAATACACATTAAAATATTATAATAATATTTACCTAATATTTTAAATATTTACCTCAAAAAAGTATAAAACAGTTCGTTTGATTTAAGCACTTCAATACCTACTACTTGCGTAGACTTACGCGTAAAAATGTTATTTATCCCCGTAACTTTCTTTTAATAATTTTTTTATTAATACATGACGACCGACCCCTGCTCGCTTCCTTTATTTACTCAAAGCATACGCAATTGTAATTCATTTGTTTTTATTTCATCCTTCAGATGTTTTATGAGAATTTGTTTGCCCACATAAATCTTTTTACGATTTTACATCTGTACACAGTTTTTATCTCTTCGCAACATAATAATAATACTCTTTATTGCACACCATACAAACAAAACAACATACTAGAATTTATTTTGAAAACAAGTAATTAACCTTACACTTATACATCACTTACAATTATATGTACCTGTGATTTCAGTAATTTCAGAGTAAAGAAATAAACTGATCTGCTTCATAATAAAATTTCAATTCTAAAGGGTTTTTTAAACAAGAACTTTGTTGTTCAATATAGTTACACCGGAACCACATGACAGTATTGACATTTAGTTTTTGACATATCCGTAGTAGAAGCTTGGGCAATTATTACAATCAATTCAATTACCCTCGAAAATAGAATTAATATAATTAAAATTATTTACGAATATGGTAGATCTCTTACATTTCTAAAAATTTGGCATATTTTCGGTAAATATAGTCGTTTTTCTGAGACCGCTTTTAAGAATTTGGTGCATAAAAGCTTCATTTCAGTCCTGGCTTTCGGCTGCCCAGGTTAGGGATAAAATAATGTTATTGTTAAAATGTAATCGTAGTGCAACAAATTAATAAAATATAGATGCTATAAAGCAAAATTATTGTAACTGCAAGGTATGCCGGAGGACAGTGGGTTGCAGCGCACACATTCTGTACCTTGTATCTGATACCTACCACAATCATCTGGTACCTTGGCTGGGTAAGGTATGAAAATAATGTTGTAACACCTGCTCAGTCATTATAAAATGTACTTCTTATACATGAATCAGAACAAATACATACAGAAAACTATGTCTTTTATTTACTTTCAAAATTTTTTACATTCTTTAATTTCAAACGTATTTTGAGCTTATAAAATCAACCTTTTGATTATTCCACTAAATTAGAATTTTATGTGAAAGATGTAGGGCATTCTTAAGCAAGACCATGTATGGAAAGTGAAATGAAGGTTTTGATTCGACAGGTTCGGCACTTAATGTGCCAACAATAACGCGCGTTCGATCGGTTCGATCAAGTGAAAATATCACAATTTGTCAATTCCTCGACGTTCCCAACAATTGAGGTTATCCACAACAACCACATGGCGAGTTCTGTGTAAGCATTTGGCTTTAAATCATGTCAAGGTGCAACTGGTGCAACAATTGAAGCAGGCTGACCATTTACATCCTCGTAGATTCACTCAAATCATTAAAATGAAATGAAATGAAATATTTATTTCTCAACATTGACAATTACTTGTTCTTAGTGATGTCAAATAAAACATGACTCTACGACCAGTTTGAAAAAACCTTCGTGAAGCAGAACTGGCAAGAAACTTCACGGGTATATTTTTTCAAAAATAATTTACAGAGTCTCTTTATCTCTATACAAAATTATTCTCATCTGCATCCGTTAGCTCGGCAAGTCTCACTCCCCCCAAGTATCCCCAATTCAAGAACTCCAAGAAAGATTGTTGAGAAACCTTTATATGCTGAACGTGTCACTGTATGGTGTGCTATGTGGTCTGAGGGGTGATTGGGCCGTGTTTTTTCGAAAACTCGGCTGGAAATGTGGTTACGGTTAAAGAATTACGCTATCGAAAGATGTTAACAACTCCATTTTGGCCTAATATTGATGATATGGATATCACTAACATGTGGTTTCGACAAGATGGTGCCACAAGTCACACAGCCACAGAGACATTTTCATTTATAATTGACAAAACTTATTCTTTCTAATACAATGAAAATTTCACTTTCTTAAAGTCACTTTTTTAAAGATTGGCGTGTAAAAATGTAATTTTACTGTAATTATTTTGAAAGGCTTTAAGTAAAAGGTTGATATATATTAAGTTAAATGAGTATCTAATATTGCAAAACGTTACTAAGCAAAATGAACAATGGATAATTTAAACTAAATGTTTTGAGGCTAATAATAAAATAAGATAGAAGGGTCTGTCTATAATGAATATACTTATTTAGCTGGAAATATTTTGCAAGGGTATCTAAGTGCTCAGTTCGGAAGCTGTCATTAATTTTAAAGCACTCGTTATGTTTTCGAAATAGTGTCAGATTACTGTAGGTTGTTGATATTTGTTGACTTCATTCGTTATAATACTTTTTCCCGTCAGCATTCGCCCCCAAATAACCTCCCTTCTACCTTTTCCATACTATAAAGGATCGTATAAAATTTCAGTTTTCTTGGCAATTGATTACAACTTGGATTTATTTGTAAATTTTATGATTATACAAATTTCTTGATAAAGTAAGATGCAGGTGTCAATAACAAATTACATTGAATTAAAGCTATAAGCTTGATTAATTGAGATTTAAATTGATAACGCCTTTACCTAATCTAAAGGTCCCCAAGGAAAAGGGGATGTTACATGATTTAACTTTTTAAGTCTAGACTTTTTTTCTGTTAGGATTTAGTCTGGGGCAATACTATAGTCCTTTCTATTTTGCCCACCATTTAAAGAAATTGGAATACTGACCCTTGCATCACAATATATTTATGAAAATATTTTGTACATTCACAAAAATATTAATCAATTTAAAATTAAGACAGATAACCATGACAATAATTACTTTGTAAGAACTATAGGAACGACTGTGAGTTAGCGTTTTCAAAATTTAGCCTGCTTAAAATTAGTAAATCATTTATTGGAATGCCAAACCATTGTTACAATAAAATACCGAAATCAATTCAACCCCTGCCCTTAATGATTTCAAGAAAACTATTAAGGAAACGCTATGCCAAAAAGCTTACTATAGAAACAAAAATTTTTTTGGTGGCCAAAGGGTATGTGATTGAAATCCCCGCAGGCTATTTCTGTTTCTGTTCAGGCTTAGTAAACAGCTTGGCTGTGGCATTTCATTAGCACGCCCAATTAGCTGTCATGTGTGTGTTTCCTTCAAGCCGTTGTCAAGTTGTATACCTTCTACCCCAAGTATTTTATAAACTAACATAATAGAGTGCTGAGAGACTATTTTGCTTCTCAGTGTACCCAAAACACCTTTTAAAAGTCGCCGTAAAGTTGTATTTACGCAATCTCGATGAAGATGAAATAAAACAAGACTCACCAGGTGTAAACATTTTTTACCTGTAATGAAATAAAATATTTTGAATTTGAATTTTGAATTTGGATTCTGCAATAAATTAAAAAGTATTTCAAGATACCCACTCTCTTTGTTGAATGAATTACATTAATCAAATCCTTAACAAACATGGTTCCTAAATTCTTCCTTTTAAAATTTATCTTTAATACATATGCCTAGTTTCAATGACTGCTGAATGGCCTGCAGCGTAAATAAAGTAATTTAATAATACTACGTAAGTGACGACGATTTTTCTGCAAACTGCGGCGTACCTAATAGGTTGTGATATGACTGCTACATATTAAACTTATATCCATTATAAAATTTATCTAAAGGTCATTTTACATATACTTTACTTTTAATTGATATGTAGTTCAATATTTTTTTATATTGGGGAACAGTTAATGGCTCCTAAAAGGATTTCAGTCAATATCTTGATGCAAGCCACGATTATTGCTTCTCAAATGTTATTTTTGGTTTTTAATTGATGATTATTAAAAAGAAAAAATGTGTCACCTTGAACTTTTGCGCAGTCTTATAATATGCGGAAGTTAGTAGAGATGTTATTGACCCTGAAAAATTTGATTATTTAATGTCTACGCATAAAACATGAAGATACCAATAAAAATTGTTATAAATTTTATATAACTATTGAAAAGTAATATTTCTTAAGATTTTTACCTAGAGAGCTTTTAGAAAGCGTCGTTGGCGCAGTGGTTAAGACGCTTGCTTCTGGATCGTAAAGTCCCCAATGCGATCCCAGTGACTGCCGAATTTACCAAAATGACTTTACAACATACGAACGTACATATATATTAAAGAATGTACGTTAGAAGAACAAGACCAAGAAGGACCAAGTGAAAGAAAAGGCTGGTTCCTAGAGGGAAATGAAGGTAAAGGGGAGGATAAAATGGAATACTGATGGAATGGAGATTTTTACCTCTAACTTTATTCGATATTCCATAACTGACATCAAAACATGTAATGATATAATCTGAATTCGAGCCAGCGAAAAATATACTATACGAAAAATATCAGCAATTTTTTTATTCTTTAAATTACATGAATTTGTGATGTAAGCGCATTTGCGTTGAATATAAACATAAACATGTCATATGAAAACAGATATGGTAGCGTGCAACATTTGCATACAATTGATAGTTGGCTCCGTACCAGTTAAATTTCACTACATCTGTGGGCGTGAAATAAATTAAGCCATTTGTTAAATAAAATTTGAACTCATTTAGTTTGAATTGTTATAAATAGCGGTAATCATTACATATTATATGCACATATACACTGTTCCTTATACCTCTTATTATTTTAAATTGGTTCGAAGTGACACTTATTTCAGATCGTAATTACTCAAATATAAACAAAAGCATAAAGTTATTTCTATTATTATATGTAAATTGAATCATATTTATTTTAGAAAAATAACATGTAGTAACATTGATCTACTTATTATATTGCTAAATTACTTCGAAACTCATTAATTTGTTCAATTCAGCTGATTGAAGCTATAGCCCGTAAAAACTCTATTATTATTGCGTTAAACACATATTTATACAGCTTTAAATATGCGTGCTATTCACGGACCAACTAGTGAACTTGTTTTTTTTAAATACATATTTCTGATGTTATTTGGCCATGGCTTTTAAAGATCATACAGGCACCTCGATAGAATTTAAAGTGATTATTGCGAATATGTTCTCGATATAGCTTATAATTGTATAAAAATTCAACAGTATTTATTATTATTTATTCACATATGTTATATATATATGTTTGATTGCTTTTTGAACCAGTTGATCAAAAACAAAAAAAATATGATTGTTAAATTGCAAAGTTCTGAAATCAGCCCACGACGCTAAAAATGTCACACATAACACAAAATTTATAAAGCAGTAATATTAATAAGTTTTTGATGTCAAGGGGTGTGGGTACTAAACGATTGGTTAGTGAAACTCGTGATCCTGGAACTTATTTTACGCAACGTTTGTCTATTGCTGACCAGTGCGGCAATACTGCTAGCCCATTGACCATCTTGTCCTATGCAAAAAAAAAATTTGTAAGTCGTTGTATTTTAACTTTAATCACTTTTCTTTTCATTGTTAATTTATAAGCATTCTTTTTTGTTAATAAACTTGTTACACTAAAATTTTGATCTTAAATTATAATTACTGCAAAATATCCCAGCAGCATACAGTAATACATAGCCATAGAGTAAAAAGATGATCTTACAGAAAACTAACGGGTAGCCCATGCATAGAAACCATATCGACAATTTTAAAGGGTTAGTAGGCTTTATAAAATAAAAATGTTATAAATGGGTTTGAAAATCTCAATTTAATTGCAATACAATGCAGGTTATTACTCAACTACTTTGCGGTCGTTGGCCTATGTAGGAAACAAAATTTCTTAGATGTCCACCTAAGCTCTTAAAGGCTGCAACCTTTGACCCTAGTAGACATAAGGTATGTAATCATGCGATCGACGAAGCGTAGGCTATGTGTACGAAATATAGCACTGGTAATTATGAATTTTTCATTTTATATAAGATGGCAAAAGTTTAAATATAACGTTAGATCGATCACATTTATTAAAGTTGCTCTTCCTTAGTTTAAAGTAACACGATAAAGGTTGATTTAGGGACATTTTGCATTCGAAATTACTTACTACGAGTAAGAAATATACCTTCCCCTCATCTATAAATCGCTGGGTGGTGGTGGTATCGTAATGATGGAGCCTTAAAATCAAGTCGAAGCATCACGAGTAAAGTTATCAAAACTTTTTAAAATATATAATATGAATATAAATTTAAAGATCAAATACAATACTTTTGAAATTTTAAAAGGAAGGCCGCTGCATAACATATTACTTAAATTAGTACAAACAGGTATAAAATATGTAAGTTTTCTTATTATATGCCTTCCCTCATATATAAATCTCCAGGCTACCTATTCAATACCCTTTAATAAGTTTAATAAAACTATGTAAGAAATATTATGTCAAAAAGCTCACTATGAATTCAAAGATTATTTGGATGACAAAAAGGCGTGGGATTGAGGTCTCCACCCACAGGCTGTTCGTGTTTATAAAAAATAATAATACTTTGTGAACCGCTTCACTACGACAAGACATTAGCGCACAAGATAAGCTGACTTTGGTTTGTTTGTTTCATGTCCGTATCAAATTGAATACTTACTATTAGGTACGTCACGTAATAAACATTTTTGACATAACAGTGCCAAGAAGTTTTCTTCCACCGGCACTTTTTCCTGTAGGTCTAACTGTAAGACCTTTTTAAAAGCCAAAGGATTAACGTTTTTCCGTTTTTTTTAAATATTTTAACGGTATCAAGCGATACAAGTTTTTCTACGATTAAATATAATATTTTAATTTTTTTTTAATTCACTTTATATTTGAAAGATCCAGAGTTAAACATATCTGGAAGAACCAACGCAGGCAGATCATACAACTCCTCCTTAATCGGATTGGTTGATCGGTTGAAACAGGGAAAAGGTTTAATTAATTCAGCATTCTCACACTCTCTGAAGTGTGATCTGTAAAAAAAACCGATCGACTAGCAACTTGCGATGGTGTTCCGAGTTTGTTGTCGTTTATGAGTCAATGGGCTTTTCGGTCGAAAGAGTCCAACGCAGGACCTACTCCACAGAAGATCAAACTTGGGCTTTATATACGTTAAGCCGGTGTAGTACCGCCAGACCTTTGCAACGATTCTTTTTGAATCTGTGTGTTCTATTGTTTCAATCTGCTGAGCGAAATATAGTTTCGGCATTATGGTCTCGTTTAAATACCCTAGATGGTTGGTAATCGGTACAAACACACATTCCAAAATGTATGAGTACATACACATACATTTTTTATTTAACTTTTAGTTAAATGAGCTCTTTATTGCGAGATAGAGATAGGCCTTTGTTTTGGCAGCGTTGAATTTGGTGTGGTTTGCTTCACCCCAGTCGGAAACCCATTCTAATGTCAAATTAACCCGTTTTATCATCCAGTCTCTTTGGTAATGTATCTGGTTTGGACATGCTCTGTCATCAGATATTACTTTCCCTACAACAGTGTGAAATCAGCGTAACTAATAATATTATCCGAAAAAGGTCATGAATGGGCAGAAAGAATAATGTCGAAGAGACCACAGAACCCTAAGGTACGCCCGCGTTGGTTGCTATTAGTTCAGATGACTAGCCATCAATGACAACTCATACTTATAGTTCTCTCAAAAAATCTGATATTCAGCAGCAGAGTTCATTCGGTAAGCCATATGGAAGTTTGGTTAAGATGGCTTAATGCCATGTTTGGTCGAAGGCTTCAGAAATCTCTGGGGATATGGCTATTGCCTCTCTGTGGCTCTCCAAGGCCCTGCTCCTAAGCTGATGAATGAATGAATAAGAAATAATGAATGAATAAGAATAATTATAACTATCTATTTCCAAAAGTAAAACTCAATAAATAATCTACACAGTTTATTGTAAAAAGTTGTAAATAAGTAGGAAATTGAAATCGTAAAAATTATTTATTATGGCATAATTAACCATACGAGACACTTATTGTGCGACAATCACTGTTATCGAGGATATCTTGCTGTAATTAAATTCGAATTTGCAATAGCTGATACATAATAATAGTTAATATGAAATCTGATGTTTGCTATAACAGCATAATACATTTAATGAC
Source organism: Marasmarcha lunaedactyla (assembly GCA_923062675.1). Taxonomy (NCBI): domain Eukaryota; kingdom Metazoa; phylum Arthropoda; class Insecta; order Lepidoptera; family Pterophoridae; genus Marasmarcha; species Marasmarcha lunaedactyla. The sequence continues at coordinate 22,016,736 of OV281341.1, forward strand.
TAAATGTCAATAATAATATTTAAAAAAAAAACCATTTTTAATTTTACTGCATCGTGTAAATATCTGTCATATGGGTATCGATGATGTTTTAAATGACCGTTGATAGATTGCCACTATTGGTCCATTTTTGTAAGTTTATGTTAAGAAAAAGTTTACCAGTTCATATTGCAATTTAAATTGAAAAATCACTATATCTATCATTGAGTTTCGAATGCTTTGGTATAGAGCGCGCACGTTGCACTTTTTGCCTAGTGCGCAAGAGAACTTAAGACACATTTTTTACAAAAGTTTATTTTTCCACCTGCCTTTACTAGACTAATTCTCATTCATTCCAAATGCATTATTCCATTGTTCATATTGGTTCTTTCTTTTCTTTCACACTATACATGTACGGGAAGTATTTCCCGTGTCTAGTCTACCTATTTGATTTACACCTGCTTATTTCTTTATTATTATTTCAGGTTTTCCCAGAAGTTTTAGGAAACTTGTCTTTCTTTACATTTCTTTACTATTTTTCCTTTTTTTTGACACATCTTATTCTACTTACATTCTAGGATCACATTATACTTAATCTATTTAACACTTTATAGTTAATCCTATTACACTTTCTACTTTTTTTACATTTCAATACCTTACAACTATTGTCTTATTCTATATTTTATGTACACTTTTGAATAACATATATTGAATAAACACAATATGCTCACGATGGCATACCAACATAATTTCCTCATAAATTTTATTTCTAATATACTCTTCTGTTCTTTTCATAATTGTGTAGAAAAAATCTTTACTTTAGTTGATAGGATGGCAAAATATTTAATTTCCAATTTAAATTCGATATTCGGTTGCACATTCTACGAAGAGGTGAGGGCTGTTTCCTGTGCACCTGGTTGACAAATGCATGAGGGGTCCTCCCTGCGTCTGGACCGATTCAGGTAATCGGAAACCGCCTATTATTTGTGTTGGTACTCTACTTTACTTTCTCAATAAGCGTTCAAGGCATCTGGGAAGAATAACTTGGTAGTGCTCGCTGTTCACTCGATCTATATTGATCGTTACATTTATTAAGAGCGCATGCTCCACTTGATGAATGAAACAGGATATTTGTCGTAATCATGTCCAGTCTTAGTACGTGGAGCATACATCTTCTTTACATCTGGTAGCGATAACATCTTCTCATAGATTTTCCGTAAAACTGATAAGAAATCAATTCATATGTAGGCTTTGAGAATATGGAAGGTATCCTTTCCAGGCCTTTTAAGTGGATGCCTATGACCGTGGCCTCCTTCTGAATTTTCGGTAAGTAATGCAGTTTGAGGCATTTATTTAAAAGTGTCAGGAAATTTTGAGGATTCTCATTAATCACTTGGCCGCAAATATCCACCGTAAGGCTATCGTCTTGCGGTGCCATAAAAAGATTGAAATCTTTTGGTTCCCCTCCACGGGAAGGGCAGGAGGATATAAGAAATGCTCTGACGCATACTCCGCGCGCGCGATCGGAGTTATGTGGGACTCGTCCCGACGCCTACCAGAACCATACCCACTAAAAAACCCCCTGTCGGCTCGTGCATTTTTGCCACTCAGCCTTCATCTGAGCGACGGCCAATTGGAGAAAGAGGCCGCGCTAGCGGGGCCCTTAAGGGGTCACCCGCTGGGATTTACATAGCACTGAAGGTGCTCAAAAATGAAAAGTAAATAATTAAAAACATTAAGAATTGAAAAATAAAATTGCATTAATTCGGATTTACGTTAGAATTAGAATTTACGTTAGAATTAGAATTTGCGGCTTGAAGGGCCTCGAGATCTAAAGTTAATTGCGTGTGTTCGCCAGTGTGCGCGTTTCTCGGTCTAGCGACTTTGAATTTCGAATCTAACACAGGAGCAGTATATGAGACTGAATCTCGAACAAGATGATTGGGATGGGATTCGGCGCGTTTGAAGAACGATTCTGAGAGTGTTTTGAGGTGCTGTTGCACTGTAGGTAGTTCAAGATCTCTGTGCAGGTCCGCGTTACGCACGTACCAAGGTGCGTTTGTGGCCCAGCGGCAGAAGAGATTTTGAACTACCTGCAGTTTATACAGGACGGAGGGTTTGGCGTGAGCAAAGACTTGCGAAGCATATGACATGACGGGTCTAACGCAGACCTTATAAAGCGTACGTTTATTTCTAAAAGACATTTTACTTTTTCTTCCTATCATACTATATAGGCGGCTTAAGTAAAAACGCGCGAGTTGCGTTACTCTATCGACGTGTGGCTTGAAAGAAAGCGTCTGATCTAAGGTGACGCCTAAGTATTTAATACTGCTCTTCCAGGGGATGGGAATACCTAACATTCGAATGTGGGGATCGTTGTAGCGATTACGACGTTTGTGGTCGAATTGAATAGCAGAACTCTTTTCAGGGTTGACATCGATACGCCATTTTTGAAACCAAACACCGAGGGCGTTTACGGCCTTTTGGAGTCTGGTGATGTTATACGGGATCGCTTGACCTTTAGTGTAAAGGGCGGTATCATCTGCAAAGAGGGCGAGTTCGACGCCTTTCGGCGGGATGGGGATGTCGTTAGTGTACACAGTGTACAGCAGAGGGGCGAGGACTGAGCCTTGCGGGACTCCAGCCTTTATGGGACGAGGCGCGGAGAGCGTGCCTTCATGTTTGAATCGAAACGTACGGTCTTTAAGAAACGACGCGATTAATCTGACTAGGCAAACCGGTAAGCCTATTTTATAGAGTTTAAAAACGAGACCGCTGTGCCAGACTTTGTCGAAAGCCTTGGCTACGTCGAAGAGAACCGCGATTGTTTTTTTACGACGCGGATAGAATTCTTCGAGTATGTACTCGACGATTCGATGGACTTGCTGAGGGCAGGATTGCTTAGCGCGAAAGCCGAACTGGTGGGGAATGATGAGAGGGTCGCCATCCGTTGGAAACAGATGGTTCCGCATTCGAGAGAGTATGACTCTCTCGAGAAGTTTAGACGTTGCCTTGAGGAGGCTGATGAGTCTGTGATTAGCCGGGACATTCAAATATTTACCCGGCTTGGGAATGCCTATGACTGTCGCTTCTTTCCAGGCTTTTGGAAAGTAGCTATGGTCGAAGCAGGCATTGAAGATAATAGCTAACAAGGTAAGCACCTGCTGTGGCAGGTGCTTAAGTGCGTGGTTAGAAATTCCATCCGCACCCGCAGCCTTTTTGGACTTTTGACTTCTAATGAGAAGCAAGATTTCATCGTTAGAGACTGTGACGGGGTCATCGGTGATGGGGAGAGATTCTCTGTGGAGAACTTCGTCCTCCACCGCCTGGATGTGGGAATGGTCCGCGGGTTGCGTGCTGGTCGAACATTGTGCCGCTATGCTGTCGAAGCATTCGGCTTTCTCTTCGACTTCGAAGGCAATAGTGCCGTCGGGACGAGTGAGAGCAGGAACGTGAGAGGTGGTGTCTACGCGATGTCTACTAAGGCTCGGGCCATTCGATAATACGCATTGTGGGACGGGGAGATATTTTCCATAAGATCGTTAAACTGAGCGTCTCGGAGTTCCGCGAGGCAAGACCTAACTTTACGTTGAAGCTGATTCGCAGCTGTTCTGTATGCGGGCGTGGGATATTTCTTGGCTCTCCGGAGAGCCGCGTTCTTTTAATGAGATTGCTAACGGCTAGGGGAGCCCAGTGCGGACGTGCAAGACCCCGTTCTCCGCTGTTTGGTCCCTTCCCGATATTCCGTGGCGCTCAGTCTACTGTCGTCACAGTTTAGCGTGTTGGTTCCGTGCTTCGGTTTTCAAGGTTCTTATACTCCCTCTGAGTGCTATCGAAGTGCGATTTTTCTTTGCGACTAAGCCCCTTAGTCCTCAAAGTGCTGTGCTAAGTTGTGTTGTGCTTGTGCTGAGTGCAGTGTTGTGCCCAGCGTAAGTAGTCTGGTTTCAGTACAAAGGATACTTAACGGTGACAATGAATTTGTACTGAACCAGTCCTTTTTATTTTTATTTTATTTCTCTTCTCTATTTTATTTATTTTTCTCCTATTTCATATTTATTTTTATCATATCTGTGTGTTTTTCGTGTGTGTATTTGTCCTTTCTGTCGGTAAAGGTTGACCCTAACGCGGTCAACTCTTTACCTGCGTACCCTTTTTTTAGGTTTCTAGGTAGCGGCCTTCGGCGTACTACGGTTAGTCTTAAGTTATTCTCCCCAGCCCCCCTACCGCTGGTAGGGAGGTTTGCCGCTAGGGTTCGCTAGGTTTTTAGGAACCAGGCATCTTTTATTATACTTATATTTATTTATATTACTGTCCCAACCCTCCCTAATGGATCCGCTAAGCGTTATTAACGCGTTCACCCAGGCGCTTGCTGCGGTAGGCGTCTACATCCCGAAAGACATCATAACGCAGGCCATGCAGGCATCAATCGCGTCCCCGGCCCCTCAGGCCTCAACCCCGGCCCCTCAGGCCTCAACCCCGGCCCCTCAGGCCTCAACCCCGGCCCCTCAGGCCTCCAACGTCGAGACCCCTCAGGTCCACAGCTCTCCCGCGTCTCCTGCCTCGTCCGAGATGGACTGCGAATCGGTCGCATCCTCTCACGCGTCGCGTCGTAAGCGTACCGCTCCCGGGAGCGACTCCGAACCCGCGTCTGATACATCGTCAGATGCCGTCACCTTAACCGGCTCTCCTGAGCCCGCGTTTCAACTTGTCGCCAAGCGCTCCAAGAAGCGCTCTAAGAAAGCTTCGGTATCTTCAATACCCGAGCCCTCCCCGGTGTCTTCAACACCAGCCCCCGCGCCGTTAAAATCGCTCGTAGTAACCGCGTCTCCGTCGGTCACATCAAAGCCAGCTACGCGCTGCGCTCCCGTCCCGCCGAAGCCTCAGCTCCCTCCGCCCGTATTCTTGCGTGAAAAAGCGCGCTGGACCGCTGTTTCTAACTTGTGCAAAGAGCACAAAATTAATTACTTAAAAGCCGCCAACGCTGGCGATACAATCAAAATTCAAGTAGCGACCGTCGACGACTTCCGCGCTTTTACCAGGTTACTCTCGTTAAATCAAATCGCGTATCACACCTACGCCCTCCCGGAGGAGCGTAAGATCCGCGCAGTACTACGGGGCGTCCCGTTCGAACTCAGTAACGAAGACATTCTCGAGGACCTTAAGTCTCAGGGTTTCCCGGTCACAGCAGTGCACAAGATGCACTCCAACCGCGGTAGGCGTTTTACTTTAGCTCTAGTAATCCTGTCAAATACTCCTAACTCGAAGGAGATATTCAAAGAGGCTCACACAATCTGCGGACTCTCGAACATCTCCGTCGAGCGTCCCAACCCCCGCGGTCACCCTGGGCAGTGCCACCGCTGCCAGCTATATGGCCACGCAGCGGCTAACTGTTCAGCTCCCCCCAGGTGCGTAAAGTGCCTGGATCCTCACATCACTAAGGAGTGCACTCGCACTCCCGAATCCACTTCCCCCCCTGCCTGTGTGCTGTGCGGCCAGTCCGGCCACATAGCTAACTACAGGGGTTGCCCGCGCGCTCCGCGCTCCACCGTCAAGAGGGTCACGCCTAAACCGGCGCCGCCGCTCACTCCCGCTAACTTCCCGCCGCTGCGCAACCGGGGTCCCCCGGAAGCAAAGCCCGTTCAGCCGACGCCTACTCAGGCTCTGTCTTGGAGGCAGCGTCCGGCCGCTCCGCCTGCAACTTCCCGACCCATCCCAGCTCCCGTAGCTTCCGTAGGGCCGCGTCCCGCTCCGTTATCCGTACCTCAGTCGTCGTTGGCTGAGGATATGAAGGCCGTGTTCGACGTTATTCAAAACGTCGATATTAACGAAATTTCCGTACTCGCACGCAAACTGCGAGCCGCCCGCTCTCCTCAAGAGCGTTTATTCGCGTTAGCCGAGCATCACTCGCTCCTAAGTTCGTTGTAAATTCTTTTATTTTTGTATAAATTCGTAAATAAATAAATTTTAATGTCTAGACCCGCGAATCCCGCGTCCAGTCGTATTAAACCTAAGGGCTTATCCCTAGTATCCTTTAACGCTCGTAGCCTTAGCACTAACCTTCCCGAGATTAAACTGTTCCTTCAGAACAAAGAACCTGACTTTTTCCTTCTCCAGGAGACATGGCTTACTCCAAACCGCTCCAGGGGATACGCTATTCCTAAGTACGCGTTTACTCGCAACGATAGGCCCAACTCCGACGGTTACGGTGGCACCGCTATATATTAAAAAAGAGGCTTCCATTGCTGTCCTCTCCCTACCCCTCCTCTCCTCAACATGGAGGCCACTGTGTGTAGATTGGCTATGACTGGTCATGCGACCATCATCATAGCTTCAGTCTACATACCTAGTGGTACCAGACCAATCCGCAGCGACTTTGAGGCCATTCTCGCCCTCGGCCATTCAGTCATTATGTTCGGAGACTTTAACTCCAAACATACTGACTGGACGTGCCTATCGACCAACACCAGCGGTATCGCTCTCCTCGACATCACTAACTCCCTTGACTTAGACGTCATATCCCCCATCACTCCCACTCACTATCCCAACAACCCGACCTACTCTCCTGACATCCTCGACTTTGCAATTATCAAGCGAATCAATCTTGATCTAAGGTCTATCGAACCGCTCGATGACCTAGGCTCCGACCATCGCCCCGTCTCCCTCGTGCTAGGCGCGCCTAACGATAACGTCACATCTCCTAAGACCTTTACCAACTGGAAAGGTTTTAAAAATACGTTAGTTTCAGCTTTAGAGGCACCGAACTCTCCGCTCGCGATTTCGCCCGACCAACCGACAGCCCGATTAAAATAGATTCAGTAGTCGATACTCTCACTGATGCTATCAACTCAGCCATCAGCGACAACGTAATCATTGCTAAGCAAGGCAAACCCGCGCTTCCCTTAGCCGTTAGCAATCTCATTAAAGCTAAAAACGCGGCTCTCCGGAGAGCCAAGAAATATCCCACGCCCGCATATAGAACAGCTGCGAATCAGCTTCAACGTAAAGTTAGGTCTCGCCTCGCGGAACTCCGTGACACTCAGTTTAACGATCTCATGGAGAATATCTCCCCGTCCCACCAAGCGTATTATCGAATGGCCCGAGCTTTACGCGTAGACACCGCCTCTCACGTTCCTCCTCTCACTCGTCCCGACGGCACCATTGCCTTCGAAGTCGAAGAGAAAGCCGAATGCTTCGCCGACAGCATAGCGGCACAATGTTCGCCCAGCACGCAACCCTCGGATCCCTCCCACATCCAGGCGGTGGAGGACGAAGTTCTCCGCAGAGAATCTCTCCCTATCACCGACGACCCCGTCACAGTCTCTAATGATGAAATCTTGCTTCTCATTAGAAAGCAAAAGTCCAAAAAGGCTCCGGGTGCGGATGGAATTTTCAACCACGCACTTAAGCACCTGCCACAGCAGGTGCTTACCTTGTTAGCTATCATCTTCAATGCCTGCTTCGACCATAGCTACTTTCCAAAAGCCTGGAAAGAAGCGACAGTCATAGGCATTCCCAAGCCGGGTAAACCTCTGAACATCCCGGCTAATCACAGACCCATCAGCCTCCTCAAGGCAATTTCTAAACTTCTCGAAAGAGTCATACTCTCTCGAATGCGGAACCATCTGTTTCCAACGGATGGCGACCCTCTCATTATGCCCCACCAGTTCGGCTTTCGCGCTAAGCACTCCTGCCCTCAGCAAGTCCACCGAATCGTCGAGTACATTCTCGAAGGATTCTATCCGCATCGTAAAAAATCAATCGCGGTTCTCTTTGACGTAGCCAAGGCATTCGACAAAGTCTGGCACAGCGGTCTCGTTTTTAAACTCTATAAAATAGGCTTACCGGTTTGCCTAGTCAGATTAATCGCGTCGTTTCTTAAAGACCGTACGTTTCGATTCAAACATGAAGGCACGCTCTCCGCGCCTCGTCCCATAAAGGCTGGAGTCCCGCAAGGCTCAGTCCTCGCCCCTCTGCTGTACACCGTGTACACTAATGACATGCCCATCCCGCCGAAAGGCGTCGAACTCGCCCTCTTTGCAGACGATACCGCCCTTTACACTAAAGGTAAAAGGATCTCGTATAACATCACCAGACTCCAAAAGGCCGTCAACGCCCTCGGTGTTTGGTTTCAAAAATGGCGTATCGATGTCAACCCAGAAAAGAGTTCTGCCATTCTATTCGACCACAAACGTCGTAATCGCCGCAACGATCCCCACATTCGAATGTTAGGTATTCCCATCCCCTGGAAGCGCAGTATCAAATACTTAGGCGTCACCTTAGATCAGACGCTTTCTTTCAAGCCACACGTCGATAGAGTAACGAAACTCGCGCGTTTCTACTTAAGCCGCTTAAATAGTATGATAGGTAGAAAAAGTAAAATGTCTTTTAGAAATAAACGTACGCTTTATAAGGTCTGCGTTAGACCCGTCATGTCATATGCTTCGCCAGTCTTTGCCCACGCCAATCCCTCCGTCCTGTATAAGCTGCAGGTGGTTCAAAATCTCTTCTGCCGCAGGGCCACAGACGCACCTTGGTATGTGCGCAACGCGAACCTGCACAGAGATCTTGAACTACCTACAGTGCAACAGCACCTCAAAACACTCTCAGAATCGTTCTTCAAACGCGCCGAATCCCATCCCAATCATCTTGTTCGAGATTCAGTCTCATATACTGCTCCTGTGTTAGATTCGAAATTCAAAGTCGCTAGGCCGAGAAACGCGCACACGGGCGAACCTACGCAGTTAACTTTAGCTCTCGAGGCCCTTCAGGCCGCAAATCCTAATTCTAACGTAAATTCTAATTCTAACGTAAATCCGAATTAATGCAATTTTACTTTTCATTTTTAATGTTTTTATTTACTTTTAATTTTTGAGCACCTTCAGTGCTATGTAAATCCCAGCGGGTGACCCCTTAAGGGCCCCGCTAGCGCGGCCTCTTTCTCCGATTGGCCGTCGCTCAGATGAAGGCTGAGTGGCAAAAATGCACGAGCCGACAGGGGGTTTTTTAGTGGGTAGACCGACGCGCAGACCATATCGGATGGATCGGGAGACGCGGGAGAGCTATAGACCTGAGGGGTCTGGACGTTAGAGGCCTGAGGGGCTGGGGTTGGGGCCTTAGGGGCCGGGGACGCGATTGATGCCTGCAAGGCCTGCGTTAGGATGTCTTTCGGGATGGAGACGCCTGCCGCAGCAAGCGCCTGGGTGAACGCGTTCGCGAAGTTAATAACGCTTAGCGAATCCATTAGGGAGGGTTGGGACAATAATATGTATAGATATGTATATGAAAAGATGCCTAGTTCCTAAAAACCTAGCAAAACCCTAGCGGCTAACCTGCCTACCAGCGGTAGGCGAGCTGGGGAGAATAATTTAAAACTAACCGTAGTACGCCGAAGGCCGCTACCTAGAAACCTAAAAAAGGGTACGCAGGTAAAGAGTTGACCGCGTTAGGGTCAACCTTTACCGACAGAAAGGACAAATACACATGAAAACACACAGATATGATAAAAATAAATATGAAAATAGGAGAAAAATAAATAAAATAGAGAAGAGAAATAAAATAAAAATAAAAGGACTGGTTCAGTACAAATTCGTTGTCACCGCTACCTAGAAACCTAAAAAAGGGTACGCAGGTAAAGAGTTAACCGCGTTAGGGTCAACCTTTACCGACAGAAAGGACAAATACACACGAAAACAAACAGATATGATAAAAATAAATATGATAATAGGAGAAAAATAAATAAAATAGAGAAGAGAAATAAAATAAAAATAAAAGGACTGGTTCAGTACAAATTCGTTGTCACCGTTAAGTATCCTTTGTACTGAAACCAGACAACTTACGCTGGGCACAACACTGCACTCAGCACAAGCACAACACAACTTAGCACAGCACTTTGAAGACTAAGGGGCTTACTCACAAAGAAGAAGTCCCACTTCGATAGCACTCAGAGGGAGTAGAAAAACCTTGAAAACCGTAGCACGGAACCAACACGCTAAACTGTGACGTCAGTAGACTGAGCGCCACGGAATATCGGGAAGGGACCGATCAACGGAGAACGGGGTCTTGCACGTCCGTACCGGGCGGCGATCGGAGCGAGAATCCCACAATTGTGAATGGGGCATCTATTTATTTTACCTTCTTGCAGTTCCTCATTTATAACTTCGGATTGTCCGCTTATATGACGATACATAATTGGGTCTTGTGGGCGGAAAGTTCCGAAGTCCTCACCCACGAGCGTAGTTCTTAGCCGAATGTTCGCTCACTATATAGGTAATTAAAACTCAGTGTTACAATGTGTTGAGCAGAAGCTCCAAGTTTCCTCACACAGTTTTGGTGGAAGTGCCAGCAACCTAAACCAATGTAAATGATTTTTATTAGAAGATATTCTTGCGAATTCGTAAGCGTTAATTACCCTCTAAATCAAACAGTATGATAGGCAGCTTAAGTGCTATTACAGGTCAATTAACTTATGTATTGTGAGCTAAAGTTTCAGATCCATAGAGACAAAATTTAATCTTTGCCTGTATATGCTATCAGCTTTGAACTTCGAAATATAATTAATAATAATAATAATAATAAATCCCCAGACAAACACACCAACTGTATGGCTCCAAATTAAGCAGAGCTTGTATTATGGATGACCAAACAGCGAACTGGGGGGGATCCAAGAATAAACATACATATATAAATATAAACAACCACGACCCGAGAACAAACATCTGTGTTCATCACACAAATGAATGCCCTGGCCAAGACTCGAACCTGGGACCTTCGGCGTATGAGGCAAGGCTACTTACCACTACACTAATCGGTCTTACGTTTCTTAAATTCTTTATTACTTTTACATATCATAAGATAAATTAAATCCAGCGCTTGGTCTTGTTGAATTTGAAAGTTTGTCAGTGATTATACGTACAAAACTAACATTGGATTGTTAAAACGTCAAGAGTCACTAAGAAAGGGTTTACTTTGTTGTGATGTTGACTGCCAAAGGTAGGAACTGTTGCATAGAGTAGTATTTATAATACAAATGTTTAAATAGCTGAGCAGTCCCTCTTGGAATTAAAAGACGTAGTATCCGCTCATGAAGGTCATTAAATTAGTTCTTGTGGAATGTATTAACTAACATCTGGCAAAGTTTTATTAACTAAATATTGGCAAATACGTACTAGCTATAATAGCATATCAGCATCTTAAGTGACTTTAGCTCACCTGCTCCCATGTCGTTTGTGTGAAACCAACAGCACGCGAGCCGATTTAAACGTTGCTTCGGCCAAGGGCTTCAGAGTATCACACTACTGGCAAAAATCCATTTCAAATTCAATAAAAAAATAAGTCCATAAATATGAAAGAAAAAGATCCTTAGCGATTACAGCTATAAGGTGACTATTTTTTTAACTAAAGGTGTGTAAATCTAGTAAAACTAGAATATTTTAGAGGTCTATACGTTTAGCAGCAGTCATTAACAGCTACAGGTAAAAGAACTTTGAACTACGATTTTGTTGTGGCAAACGAAAACTGACGGAACTGAGTTCTTTTTTAAGGTTATAACTTCGGTATCTTCATTCAATATTTGATAGTTCGCTTAATATAACTTTAAATTATTACATAGCGAAATAAAACTTTAGTTGCCATCTGTGTAATAATTTTAAAAACTTTTTTTACAAAATCTTTAGCGCAAATGAGCAATATTACTACGGAGAGGGTAAACCTTGATTACTTAGTTATTTGGAATAAAACCTACATACGTATAACATGTTCGAACGTTACTTTTATTTATTATATTTACTTTTCTTAAATATTCTCGTATGAGGCCAAAATATGGTATAGACGTGAAAATTAAGAATAAAAATTGATCTTAAATTAGTTGCACATATTTTGTAAAAGGCTATGTTATCCAATTATTAAATAACACACAATTGTTTATTAGTTTGTAATATCTGTCTTGCATTTTAAATAAAAAATAATACTTTGTTATGTTTTCACGATTCATTATGTCAAATATAACACTTTTTAATCGGAATCGGAAAAAAAAATTAGGTTAATAAGTGTTTTATTTAAAAAATAATACTTTACAGCAGTAATAAAAAATCGCCCCCGTTAAATTAAAATACATCTCTATTTTAAGTTCAAATTAAGGGGTGTTGGTGTTAGTTCTATGAAAGACGACTGACTACTATTTAGGTCAATAAAAAAATTAGGATTTATCAAACGGGTCAGGACGATGTTAATTAGATCTTACTTAAGTAATATACCATTACGTTTGGTCTAGACTAGGCGGTCCTGGTAATCACTTTCTGACGATTTAGGTACATTTGGACAGTAGGTATAGTGTGATGCTAATAATTTTGCATTTTTAAAATATTTATTGTCATGAATGATCGGTGGCGCAGCAATAACGGTCGATTTATATCGATAATGGGAATAGGCAACAATCACATAAAATATTAAGATTTTGTTTTAGTGATGTACTTTGTAAAAACTACTGATGAGTATTTAGAACTTTATTATTACTTAGCTACAAGAAAAAATAGAAAAAAAAATCAAACATAACACTGAACTTCGTATTCTTAGTATTACGTCACAAATGTAACACTGACATTTTCATATGTAAGTGGCCTTATTCAGAAAACTAAACCTAGTTCTAGATACACCTCTTCATCATCCAAACAGCTTTCATCACCTTCAAAAAAACTTGTATATTATTGTAATTGTCACTTGATCCATAGTTGATTGTGGCACATTATCAGATGATCCGAGATCGTGCGCCTGCGCCGCGGTTAGTCGAAGATCGCGCGCGGGCAAGAGTGCACATCCCCGCACCTCCCTGCCGGTTGCCGACAGCAACGTGATCGTTGACGATATCTTGTGAAGGTGAATAAGGGTGCGTTGAGCTTCTGGATTTATTTATCGTGTGTGAATGAATTGGATGTTCTTGTTTTGGTGGTTGGTAATTTTTTAAAGACTTGGTTATTTGTTTTTTTTTAAATAGGGGAAAATTTTGTATCGCGGTTCAAAACTTTATATTTTATCTCACAATTCGTCGAATTAACTACGATGCCTTTATAGATAAATAGACAGATAGATAGAACCTTTATTTGCATCAAATACAAAGATAAGACAAAAACAACAATACAAATTTCAGCTGACAAGCAGAAAGGAAAATATACAAAAAATAAAGAAAGTCACAATAAACCATTAAATAATCGTACATTTGGAATAAGTACATGTCTGTACAACTCAGTGTTTTCACGTTTGCAAATAATGCAAACCACTGATTTTCAGTTACCACCGGTGTATTATGAGTGCATACATTTAAATGTTCATGTAATTATATTCAATGCATCGTGATGTATATTTTAACTAAATAATGAGCAGGGCAATTGCTTTTTTTGTTTCAAAACTTATATTTTGTAAAATTTTCAAATATTATGTTTGACCTCAATCTGTGATGCTCTAATCCATGGCGTTATGAAATCTAAGTGTTCTAATGTTTTATAATACTCTGTATAGGGTTATGAAAATTAGTTGCTTTCACTAAGTAGTGTGTACGAAAAACTCAAGTACCGTGACGAACACAAATTTTATTGTAATTTGACACATGAGGAAATACACGTTAAATTTTGAATCAGGAAGTAACTAAAGACCACACGAATTTCGCAATGAGATCGTTGCTTCATATGGTAACTTATGTCTATTTAATACGGCATTAAAACTATTAGGTCACGTAAAGAGATTACATATTTAAAATTCCTTTGCAGAATATGTAAACACAAAAGGATCTGGTCATTTTAAAACCATTCCTTCTAGTATAAACATATAACAAAAGCTTTGATTAAAGATAACAGAGGATATAATGCACAGAAAATGTCATTAACAATAATATAAACAAACAACTTACCAGTAGAATGCAATGTTATTGTTTAAACATCTATGAATATAAATGATGTATATGAATGGTGTATATGAATTCATTATACTCCGTACAATAATTTAAAACTAGGAAACAAAACAACTACGACGAATTATTGAAGTATGATTTCAAAATGTACTCAAGTAATAAATAAAACGAAATATTGAACGTTGAAAGCTGTAACTAGATGTAAGTAACAGTTAAGTAATGTGTTGCATTTTCTTCTGTGACATATGAAATCAATTTCGATTAGTCTGGATGAGTAGTCTACGACTAAACTTCAACAATGAATGTTTACTAATATATCATATTTTGTAGTAGTATTTATATTAACGGCTTTGGAACAAAGCCTCTGGTTACATCGTCTAAACACATTGTTTCTCGCAGGCGCTTAGTATTAATTTAATACTAAGCAAGCAACAAGGTCTGTCGTAAGTCGTAAGTTAAACCAACCATGAAGTATAAGTCTTTAAGCGTACAACGCTTAAGTTATAAAAAAATATCTATAAAGTCATCTTTTTATTATTTATCATCCTTTTATTGCATTCGAACTTGGTGCAAACGGGTTTATAAAAGTTTGTTTTTGTGGTCAGACGAGGATGATTTTTTTCTATGGTGAAAAGTCTTCTAAAATTTTATGGATGTATATTTTAAACTGTTCATTCAGTCGAAAGACATCCACTGCAAGACAAACTGTAAGAGTTATTAATGTCAAACTACGCAATACATATACCGAATACTACAAATGATAGCTTACGTTCAAATTGAATTTTAAATTAAGAAATTGTGCAAGGAATTAATTAAGCCAAAATTAATTTACGATGGTTCTTTGCCAGTTTTATAATGAGTAAGTATGGTTACAAATGATTATCGTAACATCATAATAATTTAAATAATGTTAATTTATACTGGCCACGAATTGTAGGGTTTATGGTTTTTACTTTTACAAATGACGTTGAATGAAGTTGGATGCGGTTTCGCACGCAAAGCTCTTGATTTCGTGGGAATTTCTGAATGATTTTATTATTTATAGAGGAAAGTTAATTTCGTTTAAATAAGATCAATAAACGGTGTAACTACCCGATTTATAACATTCTTAATGCCAACATTTCCACTGAAATTATTTGGTTGAAACCGCACGTGGAACTCTAAAAGTAATAGAGTTTGTTGTCTAATTTTCAAATTTTATCTCCGAAAACATGTTTAGACACCCCGTAAAAATAAAAGCCACTCTTGTGTTTAAATTTTGTGCTTTTAGCTTTTGTAATATCAAACCAAGTCAGGGAATACCAAACAACCTGTAATTTTTTGTAACTGTTTATTGGTTGTCTGACTAGCTACTCTAGTTGAGTCTGTCATTAGCATAATTAATGCCATAGTTTTTCGGCTACACAACAGACTTACTTCAATATTGTTTTTTTTTTATCCATAACCAGTTTGGAGTTGATTGGCTATAAAAATGCAAAGTTAAGTTTTTTATACCACGTGCGGCACGAGTATATCAAAATATAAATCGGTGTACTAAAGATAAAATAACTATACAATACTTTACACAACGATGATAATTATTTTTTATATTGAAAACAGTTCACATTCTTATTTTTAAATGCAACAAGTATTTTACACTATGTTTAAGGAAAGGAATTATAGGGCCTTGCTATGCCTGTATAACTGAGTCATTTGATACTGAAACACATTTGATTCGATGTTATTTTCCATTGGGTTTTTCCCTTTTAACATATTTGTGTTGCTCGTTTCATATGACTATTAATACTGTATGTTTCATTTCATATGGTTGCTCTATGAGATTTTAATAGTGAGTCTTACATTACTAATTAATGTACGTTTGTAAACCAAAACATTCTATTTTCTGTATACTGTTGCATTATTGTTATGTTAACACTAAAATTATTCGAGCTAGCTATAACTTACGAAACCACTCGTAAATCATAAGTTCATTTGCTTACGACAGTATTTGACAGCGATACCTACAGTTAACATTATGTGATCATCTTCTGTAATTTAGTCAATAGTGTGATCTATGGCCAGTAAGAATTCATCTGTATTTAATGTAAAACCTGGTATTAGTAGATTTAGGAAGTATGGTATAATGAATGGACAGAGATTGACTGGGGTGGAATCGGAAAGCAAGAGGACCAGTGTGGTTTGGTTTTTTGCAATAGCGAAGTTTGCCTGAATCGCTCCAATTGTACCAAAATGTATGACGAGCCACTTCTCGAATTAATTTACCTCTGATTAATTTACTCTGTGCGAAAACCTTTGCAACACTTTCCGTTCCAGACAGTATTTATTACAAGGTCTTAAAAATTGTGGTTATTTTTCAACACATGTGAAGATGATACCAAAAATAACAAATTTAGTTTTTTTCAATATCAGTAGTAATTAACTTTGACTTTATCATTAAACTGCAACTTTTTTGGCAAAATCATATCATAAATAACATTTGTATGTCAAGGACAGTGTTTAAATTAGCGTTAAAAATGTGTCTAGCTTTGTTATGTCTTTTTGCAAAGTAATATACTGCAATATTTGTAGGAGCGAACACTGCATGCTCACTTCGTTCGCTCAAAAAGCCAAGATATTAATAAGTTTGTAACATCTTTTATACTACCGGCAAAATTGATTGATGGCTGTAAACTTATTTTTCGGATATCTCCTAAAAGTATTTGTATTATTAATCTCAGTTTCGGAGCAATCGAATTATAACTCCACATTGTTACGTGTTCAAAAATCAAATTTTTTATTGTCTTTTGTAATTATATTGACGTATATTAATGCAGTTGCTGAATTACAAAAATATCCTTAGTTTATACATGTTAAAAATGTATAATTATTCTGTTCATTTTGATGATTTAAATCAATCGAATTATTGTTAACTCGGTTAATTTTGATCGTAGTAGGTGCTTAATAGCTGATATTAAAATCTGTCTGTATATATTTTGCTATAATAGTACTAGAAATTCAATGTTCGGTAAATCAATTGCGATTTACCAACAATATGTATCAACAACTAAACTATAACTATACTCTACACCTCCCAATTCACATAGGTATCTTTTTTCGGAATTACAAGAAAACAAGATAATGCTACTTCTGAGTTTGCAAATATTAATAAATGAACTATAAAAATTTTCTTTTTATAAGTGGCATAGACCTGGCATGTAAGTTGTATGAATTTATTATATTTTTACATGGTCGAAATATGCTGCTTTTACAATGCATGGTCGCGTGTCGACAGGATGTCGATTCTACCTTGTATTATTAGTTTCGTGGAAACGGTTTATAAACTGACCTTTAGCCTATTAACTAGGCTACATAATAATAAGTAATGGTTTCCCGGATCAAAAAAATAATTTGTCATGGATGAAAAATTATTAAACTACAATGTCAGTCGATATTACTGCTTAGAAACTGTACAGTGTTTATTCGTTTGGAATCGAAATACAATGTAATGCTTTCATTTATTTTGTGTTGGTCCGTTGGTAATAGATAGGTTCCGAATATGAACGTTATTATTTAATGTAATTATTTACCGCACATTTTTGCCGCATATTTGAAAAGCGCATATTTTCGTTTCAGTTGTGGTAATAAAACAATGTTACAAATTGAACTTCAATATTACACATCATTCTTTAAATTTAATCATTATGATGATACAGTTCTGCTTAAAAGATTTAAACTATGTATAGTCATTCTGATTAAACAGACGAGCGCCAAATTAAATATTATGAAATTTAAATAACTTTGCGATGAGTTATTTGATAACATTTAACTAACACTGGATGAATTATTTTGACTTACAATTGCAAAAATTATAAATACTCTCGATCTGTCAGCGATGAATTTAATACAAATGTGAATATGGTTTATGTAGTGCGTCTTAACAATATAATCAATATTTAAAAATCAAATTCTACAGACGTATACCCATGTATACCTTTGTTGATTGTTGTTCTGTCAGTTTTATTTCCTATTTGTTTAATATGGGAGAGCTTCGTCTTATGGAAGACAACCTTACTTTGTGACTTTCTCTATAAATATATAGTTTTGGTATTGTACTGACACCGTATACTGTCAGAACTGTAGCATCTATTATGATTGGAAAAGTGTGTCTCCTTTACGTCGGTTTGCCCATTTTAAGCGATATGACGAAGTTACATGTTAATGTCCTGTTTTTAATAGCGTTATTTCAGGTCATGGGCTTTTTTCTTGTCATAACAATATAATGTTAATTCAATGTATAAGTTTTGTTCTCAGCTCTTTTGCGTTGGGATAAGGAGCGTCATAGTGTTTTTCTAAGAACTTTCGTTGGGATTTGCATTCACAAATAAAACAGTGCGATTTTTACTATTGGGTCATAAAGCAAAACTTTAAAAAAGTATTAATATATTACAAATAAAAACAACAAACATTTCCTTTTTTATTACCAAAGATACTTTATTACACTTTTTAAAATGTACTTCTTTTACAGTCTGGGGTAGTTTAAATTATACAATTTATGATTGCGTACTGGGATGGACATGGGACAAGTAGTCCTGTTCAGGAACTGGGGTCTGGTGTAGGTCACAAAAGCAAGAACAACATTGAGGATAGCTTTAATTAAAATAAGGGCTTCAAAAGATTACTAAGCCTGAGAATCCATACAAATATTAAAAAAGAGATAAATGATTACTGTAGAAACAAAACACTCAATAAGAGGGAATCCAGATAAACACAATACCCACAGGGAGCTATTAGTATCACTTATTTATGATATTACACGGTAAGTATAGCTTTTATTGGCCCGGCGTTTAGCAAACTGCAATTTTCTGTACTTTGTTATTTTTTATCGTTCATATTTTATCATTTATTAGCAAACTACTGAGAAACACTCCATTGTAAAGATTATTTATATTAATAAGCTAAGTATTGAGGTATCTTATTTATACTTAAATCGAGTTGCGAGGCTGATTGTTTAAAACCTTATGCTACAGATTATCGCAAATATATCTTCGAATAAAAGCAACTCCAGCATTTAAAGTAGTTTAGCCCAGTTTTATTCGCGTAGGCCCTATTTCTGTAGTGTCTTTATCAATAAAATTAAATGTTACTTTAAGGTTACAGCTTTCAAATGGGATAAAATTATTTGTATCTGTTCAGTAGTTTCAAAGTTTAAAAAAAAGCAAAGAAACAGTAGTTTCTTTTATATAATAATAATACAGATATTTATAGAAAATAAGTATAGATATTATAGAAATAAAGGTTAAATGGTTTTAATGAAATTTTGATGGACAATGTCTAATATTTTTTTTGGTTCCTAATCAGGTTTGGACTTAAATTAAACAAAATTTGTAATTATCATGTGTTTTGTTGAAACACTAAATTTTGATAATTGATAATTCAAATTCAAATTTTAAATGAGATCTTGAAGGAAAACCTTCATAACTTATTTTACAATGTAATATAATCTGCTTTAAACTCAATAATAATAATATGCAATTTGAAATAGTAGCTCTGATGTACTTTCGATTTTCAATCACTAATCTTAAAGAATATGTAAAAATCAAAGTACTGACTGGCCTTTTCCTCACTTATGCCGCGCCTTAATCCACCAAACGTAAAAAGAAGTTTAGCATGTTTCGATTTGATTATTTAAATTTCAAAATATATTTGTTCCAAATTTAAATTTCCCTCTAAATTTTTATACCAGCATTATAAAACAATTGCGTGTTATAAAAAATGGACCTGTGTCGGGAACATTTTCTTGCATTTCGCTTAAAATTTTAAGGATGGAGAAAGAAGCGTAAGAGTCGGCCTTTGACTACTGTTACGCAAGAAAAAGTGCTACAAGTGAAAAATTTTAACTCAACACAACCGGCCAATCACATACGAGGATTCAGCTTGGATCAGGAAGTAACCTTTGCGTAAGGAGGATCGCTTTGCGTCGGGTACCCACCACCTCATCGATGCTCAGAAGCAGGCGCGCGTGGAATGGTGCTATGATATGATTGATAAATTCAAAGCAGGTTCTTTCTGCCGCGTTTACGATATCATAACATGTGACGAAACAGTATAGCTGTTGCTTAACGAACCAACACCTACGAAAGTGAAACGATGGAGAAGCGGTGGAATTTTTTTTATCGCCAGTTTTTTCTCCTTAACGGGTCATTTAGTATCAATTCTCTCAAGGACCAAAGTAGCATCAACGCACAGTGGTAAACAAGTAAAGGCTTTCCAGAAGTATTTGTTGCTGCGAGCAACAAGCGACCGAACACGGGACTCAGAGGCCTTTGGCTCCATCACGACAACGCGCCAGCACACTCTGCAATCAACACGAGAGACTTCCACACCGGTAAACATTTTGGGTCGTCCACCTTACAGCCCTGATTTGGCACCATGTGACTTCTTCATGTTCCCTAAAATTAAAAACCATACAGTATTCACCGTCAGAAGATGGGCTCACTGCGTTCGAGAAGACCGTTAAGGAAGTATAGATTGCAGAGTGGAAAATGTACTTTGAAAATTGGCTCGGACGCATGAAACGTGGAGAGTTCTTTGATAAGATATAATAAAAAATATATAACCTTTAGTATTATTTATTATTTTTATTTTTCTCTCTAAACTTTCTGAGTGTCCTGCGTACATAAGAATATGGCCCACAGTAAAACCTCTTCCAACCAGGGCTTAACTATCGAGGCAGTCATAGGCTATCATATGGTCCTTTTCGAAAGAACTCAGGGTCCTTTACATTAAAACCTTTTTGTATTCGACGGAACCGCTGAATAAAACGATTTGTGCGCTAACAATCATGCACCTGTATTATATTATATGTTATACTATAACAATACAATCTCGTGTCTTATCTAGCATTCTGAAGCTGAAAAAAAGGAAGATATAAAGCACCGCCTCTACAGGTTAGAACTGTGTTTGCTCTCCGCTGCAGTCCCTTTTAACTTGTCTCTGTCTACAATAAGGATTTCAAGTATTAGCATCTCATATCAAGTATAAGAACACCTCTGCCGTGGAGGCTAAAAACTGTTTCCAACAAATCGAGGTTTTCCTGGTAACTCTACATCTTCTAGATATGTTAAAATTGTATCTAACCCTTAATTAAACTTATAAATCTTACTAGTTCGTGCCTAGTGTTAGTTACTTACATAATCTTTTAATGTAGCTTTATAAGAATAATTTAGTATCGGTTTTTTGTAATATTCTAATCACTGTATGTATCGCGGCCCGCTAAGACTCCCGGCAAAACAGGGCTCGCCCTATTGCGGTGTTTACCAAAAACAATTAAATACGTATAGTTATATTTTTTTGGAAATAAGCTTTTGTGATAAGGAAGGGTACGTTGAGATGTTGTCCCTAAAGGAGAACAGTGTTTTTTGTGGATTTTAGAATGAACGGGAATTATGGGGAAAGAAATCGTGATTTGTTCGATATTTATAAAATTAAATGATACTAATTTTATAGCCTCATTCAGTTTGAAATTCAAAACCTTAAATGAACGATATCATAGTAAAATTCACACTGACCTCTTAACATTCAGAATTTAACATAAGACAACAATGACCGTTTTTTGCGTCAGGCGGTATGCGCTACTATTCTATGCAAATTGTTGAAGAGGACACGCGAAATTGCCCAAAGTTTGAAAGTACATAATGCAATAAACACTGGTAACAATAGGTTTAAGTCTTCCGCTGTGTGGTAACGTGTGGCCACATTTTTGTTATGGTGGAAATACGTGGGACCCAGCTCTGGTTGAAGGAAAATTCAAATTCAAATTGTTTAATATTGTAAATATCTTCGGGAGAAGAACTGGCAAGAAACTTCACGGCAGTCATTTATATAAATCCAAACTACGAAACTCCGCGATCAAGACCCGTTCACGGGCATAACGCGGGAGCCAGCAATCATTTCCTCAACCATATTAGAGGGAATCGAGCGACCCGTTAGCTGACGTACCGCCAAAAGATTTATTTAATGATATGGCGCTTTAGACATTAATTTACGATACCAAGACGTGATTTATCTCTGTGCCAGAGAGATTTTGATAAGAATTTATATATTATATAATGAATTATAATAAATATTGTTTCTTTTTTGGTTTTTGTAACATGACAGATTTTAATTATTATTGGTCTTTTATTAATATTCCACGAAATATCAATCCTTGGTTCTCCCATAGTTCATAACATGCGAAGCTTCATAAATTAACTAACGTATGTACTCAGCATTATTATCCAAATCAACTTATAATGTAAATTAAATAATATATATTTTATTGTGAGTGACAAAGACTCTTTTTTCACACCTAATTTCTCGAACGCAGTATTGTACATAGAATACACTTTAATTCAATAAATTTATAACCAATAAATCTAAGCTCAAAGGACTAAAATTTCTGAATACTAAAATCGTAAACACGGGTTTTTACAATTTACTCTTAGACTGAGTTTCTTTAGAAAAGACTTTATTTACAATTACAATTACTTACAATTACTCTTCAATGAAACATGCAACCGTAAAAAAATGTCGAAGCCTTGAGTAAGTTCGGTTACCCCAACTCATGAGCATTTATTACGATTGGTTATGATTTTCATAAAAAGTACTATGCTAATATTGTGCCACATAGGATGTGTAAAATTTACATTAGCGACAGAAACTAGCAGTTTCAAGTTTAAAAGTAAAAAAATCAACATAACAGCTTATTTTTAAAGTTTAAAAAATCAACAGTTTATTTCATCTTTATAATAGTACATTATGATACAAGTGTGCTATGTTGGTCATTACAATCCAGGCGGTATTAATCAATAAGGTACTCGAAGGGATCGACTGCTTCAGATCGCCATTCGGCATGACGCTTTGAGGTTAACTTATCGGCTTCCGAATCAGCCAGCAGTGTAGCCGAAGTTCTGCTAAAGCTGTGCCCAGTGTAAGAACCTCCTCGAGTTAATCTAAATACTGAGCAATTTCTCTTGGCATTGCTCCAAATTTACTGATACCAATGGCTTGAGCTATACATTTACCTTTTTGAAAGTTTTGGGAAAAAGCGGTCATTTTTTGCGTTTGTTGATCGGAGATTGAAATTGTTTTAACTATTTCATAAAACGGGCCATGGATTGTAAAATGTCGTGGAATCTTATTTTTATTATTGGGTATTTCAACGAGAAACATTTAACCGTGGGTTTCTTTATCTTCTACTGTAAAATGAATGAGGCCTTAACGTCTACTCGCACCAGTAATACCAAATAGTTCAAATAGTTAGTTGTAAGAACTTATGCTACAAAAGCATAATTATAGAGATGATACATTTAGATTTATACAGTTCGACTGACCTTCGTTCCTAGCTACTGTTTTCTAGTTTACTAGTTGTCAACGTCGGTTGGTGACAATACTTTAGATTTCCGATCAATATATCCGTTAGAGCGTTTCTATAGAAATGCATAACATTACAGTAGGTTATGTTATCAATATTATTTTTGGTCATAACAGTGCTTTTTAACATGGAACACTAAAGCGAGTTGGGCTTGTATTTATTTGTCAGTACATTGATGTAAGCCAAAAATACGTTATCTGAAAATGACTGGGCATTTTTGCTGTTTCTCCTCTGTATGAAAGTTTCGTTGGCCGCTAGGTATTTTTCTCTAGATTTTGGTGGCGACAGGCTAACACTCGCGTTTCGTACCTTGATTAGTATTTCCGAAGGGGTCAAATCTACGAATTGCTCTTCTACCCTACGTGAAGTTTACGTTTTTGATAATAATTAACCACACAACTAATATTTATGGAAAATTTCGGGCTGCTGGTTTGATTTTCTCCATGCGCACGTTTTTTAAACTATTTATTAAACGGCTCAGGATTTAGCCCATACAAACAGCCTGTTCCCGATAAACAGCCTCTATAAAAAAATACAAAACTGTGTTCTGAATATGCAAATGGGGGTCAATATGTATTGAAAAGTATATAATTGAATTAATTGATGGTAATTTTGATAATTGATTTATCATATGTAACCTAAAATAGTTTATTTATTCACAAAAATATTTATTGTATTTAGACATATTTCAGAATATATGCAACTTAGCATCAACGAAAGGTTTGTATTGCAACTATCTACGTAATAAACGATGTCAAAATAAATTATAAATAAGCAATGAATTTTACGTATTTCTTCACTTATTTTTTAAACATAAAAGGGTGGGTAGGACGTGGAATGTGCTAGCACTTTCTTTATTATGTAGTTCGTATTTTACGGTAATTAAATGACTTCGGCACCATGGGATGATTAGTTTTAGACTGAATTTAAACTAAAGGTATAGGTTCGGACCTTGGATAAAATCTAAAGGTCGCTGGTTTCGGCACCAAAAAATATATGCGGGAAGCGCACATTGGGAAAAACCAAAACACTCATATTGAATTTGCAGCGTCTGAATCCTACACCTAAATAAAGATCGAAAAGTACTCAAGTTCGATTCCACACTCACCAACTTTAGGACATGTGGTTCATTAATAATCCCTTTTAATCCTGGGTATGGGGGTAATGGTTATTCTTCCTCCATTCATTAGCAGGTTACAGCTTTATTTTGAGTAATTTGTGGAGATTGATATAATATGTAAAGTAAGAAACACTTTACTATTTCCATTTCTTTATTTTCTCGATGACAGCTCCTGTGAAAATTTGTGTTTTTTTTACAATAAGTATGCATTATTTTATAAAAATATGATGTTTACGCACGTACAAGGTTACATAATACCAGAGTCGGAGAAACTGATAGGGATGGAGCTATATCGATAAACGAGATAGATAGAAGTGTCATCGAGTAAATAAAGAAATGGAAATAGTATAGTGTATAATAAGCTGAATTATGAATGAACTTAGAGTCACTTTACAAGCATGTGTTTTGAAAAACGTATTTATGTGTAAACGTCTCTACGGACACCTTTAGTCGAGATAAGAATGAGGAAGAAAAATGTAACATAAGAAAAAGACATTGAGGCATAAAATCGTTTGTAGGTAATTTTGACTTTAGATTATATTTTTTAATTTTATTTTGCTTACTTGCTTTTGTCACAACCTTATCAGATGACACTAAAAAGTAATAATTTAAAGAGTTAAAAGACGAAGAACGATGAAGTTCGTCTTGCAAAATAACGTTAATACCAGTTACGTAAATATTGCAGACAAGAGGATGGACGCGGGCTGAATTCAAAGTCTACTGTATTGTGCATCTTCACGTGATGTTTCTTTCATATAGAGTTTGTTCGACCTATTTATAAAGGTTGTTGACCTTCGAAATAACAATAACATATTTTTTGAATACTTCGTAATTTTTTTTCACCTGTAGGTTTGGAATTTGCTCTGTTGCTTTAAGGCAATTCATGTTTCATGTAAAAAAAAATTGTCATATGTAATAATTAATTATGAACCTAATTATTATAATATCTACAGATGATTCTTAATTATAAAACCCTTATATTACAAAATACATTAAAAAATTGTTCATGAATATTTAAAACTGATTGCTTAATAAGACCCATGTTATAAAATAAAACTGATAGTAATACTGACACCATAAAACATTTTAATACCGCATTTTACAACTATTAAATAACAATAAACCAACAAGCGAATCAAAGCTGGGGATTTAATTTATTCTGTGGTTGCAAAAAGACATAAAAGTGCTGGTTTCTAAACAAATTCTCATTGAAAATGACGAAACACGTAGATGTGCTGGTTCACCACAATAAGGTATTGCATGTACCTACCTACTTGTCAATCTTGTCCTAACTTAAATAATAAGTATTCGTGACCGCACGCCAAGATCTTTGACCTCCATTAGAATATTTTGCGATAGCAACACTGGCGTTGAATGGGATTCAATTCTGAACTGTCAAAAACTTTGATGCATAGGCGTGATGAAATTGCCATCGAGAACGGTTATGTTATGTGACTATGTAAAATAAGATGCGCGTTAATTGTAACTCTTTTCCTTTCGTAAGATTACTTATGATTGTCACGTTTGAAGTAGGACACTATTTAAGTGTGATAAAATTCAAAACGACATTAATCGTCGTAATGTAACTTTTTACCTGAGCACACGATACTAATATAAATAAAAATAAAATTAATTGTTTAATCTCTATAAATCTAATAATATAAAAGTAATAAACCCCCATACAAACTCACTAACTGTATGTCCTCAAAGTAAGCAGGGCTTGTGTTATGGATGGATATACAGCGAACTGGGGGAGATCCCAGAATAAACATAAATATTATGTATATATTGTTGGTATATATCAACAACCATGACCTAAGAACATACAACACACAAATTAATGCCATACTCGAACTTGGGACCTCCGGCGTAAGAGACAGGGTTACAAAGCACTACGCTATTCAGCCATAAAATTACAAAGATGATTAAAAAGTGCTTATTTTATAAAAATACTAGATTATACATATATACATACAAATACGTATCCAGAATAATATTAATAGAGCACAAAGTTCAATGGGTTGAATCATCAAGACTATTAAATACTGTGTTATAAGTTATATTGGTTCTTAACTTATTAAGAAGAAATTTAAGAAGGTTCTTGTTATGTTTTTTCTGTTTAAATTAATAATTACAATTAAGACGGTCCTGTGTATAAATACAAATACATAATGTCATAATGTCAACCCATAAAATAATATATCTTAAAATTTAAATCCTTTAATAATAAATCCTGCATTCATAAATATCTGTATTCATAATAAAGGTAATACATGACAATCACTTCTAAACTTCCTCGTAGCAAGTTAACATAAGTTAAACGAAGATTGCTTTAAACCTTTTATGGGTCACGTAGATGTCACAGAGAATAAAAATGCAATATTCTAAATATTGAGAATGTTGGTATTTATTTACTAAATACGCAATTTGCATTTGTGAAGAGTTATTTATTCTTGATATATTTTTTCTTCCATAACATGCAAGAAAAAATGCAACCAATCATGCATTTATATGAACAATCATGTAGGCATGCAAACAAGCATAAAAACGTGCATGCAAGCATGCATTCATACAAGCTAGAAGACACAGCCTTTTGCTTCACTCGAACACTCGACCAACGCTCCGCTAGGACTATATTTTTGATTATTCCAATAATTAAAATCTATTTTAATTTCAAATTATATAGTTAAGATTATTTCAGTCTATTTGATAATAGTTTTAATCACTGTATTTTATGAGTCATTATACGGTCGATGTAGCTCATAATTTCGTTAAATTGATATTAACCTACCTGATATTCTTAATTATTGATACTATTTTATATTATTTTCTTCACAAAATGAAATACGTAAAATAACTGGAATATTATAACAAAGCAATGTTACGGAACGTTAACAACACGCACATTTTCCTTACTAGATTTTATCACACGAAGAAGTAAATCATGGTAATTAGATAATCTTTAAAAATGATTGATGTGAAATAAGAAATAGTTTGTAGCTTGAGAGATATATGATAAAAGTGACTATTGTTTTTATATAAGAGTATATCTTGGTATAAATACAAATGTTTTTTTTTTAATGAAATCCTTGTATTTTGCACTCCCGTGATCAAATCATATCTTAAGAAAAATTTTAGAAGATACAATCTATTTTATCAGCTAATTAAGACACGAAAGCTTTTTACAATTCAAAGTATATTCATTGAATATTCAAATAAGATTATGCAACCTTAGAACAAAGCAAAAAAAGTAGTATGATGTGACGTAAAAACAAATAAACAAATAAGTAAATCAAATGTAATTATGTGTTTAAGTTATGTGGTTAAGTAAATCAAATGTAGCCCTTAAAGAAAAAAATCTTGGTTTGTAGCCAATATTGCGAAACCTACAGTCAAATTACCGTCTTATATTCATAAAAGCTATACTCAAAATCAATATTTTCTGAACGCGATTCTATAGTTAGATGCGGGAGATGATGCATTACTACGACGTTACTTTTAATCGTCCCCTTCATATTTTTATAATTGGGTATCTGACAAATCATTTTTATTACACAATTGAACAGTTTATCAACAGTAAAGAAAATTGCGGAAGTGACAGCATGTTTTCAATCAATAGTTTTATTGATAAAGTAATGTTAGTTTTAAGGAGCTCCTGCGAGGCGCCGAAAAACGCTCTATAGAAAACCGAGTTGTGACGTTTCGACGTGTATATCATACTAAAAATTGTAAGAGCGTTTGAATAAAATATGCGTTTACGAGCATTCTGTCATAAAAACACTGTTATATTTAATGCCACTAAGCTAATAATATTAAACAATTTTACATACTTTTTAAATAAGATTATTGCTTTATTTTTTGTGTTTTCTAATACATGCGTATATAAAATTTTGATATTAAATTGAAAACATCATTTTAAAAACTTTTTTTAGGTCTAATGGTATCAAATACGTAGTTGAGGCTCAGTACTGTAGGAACTGTGTCTGAAATAGACTTATTCGTATATATCCTTGCCTTGTCTACCTTATTATGTAATATCAATCTGACCGTGAACTCAAAGGTCCATGTATAAACACCCTAATTATTTCCATCGTACATGTTTACACGTTTAATTATTATCTTCCTGCCATTGTGTTGGCATCTTTGAGGCTGTTACGAGTATAAAGTAATTAGAAGAGAATCTTTTAATTTTTCAATGTTTGTTTTGATTATATGAGTAGTATAACATTGAAAGTGTTGTTAGTTATTTTTAGAGAAGATATTTATTATCCTTTTTTTAATTTTGAAAGGTCTAAAAATAAATGGCGTATTGAGAAAATGTATATTCTTCGTCAGTTATTGGTAGCCATGTACGGCGAAAGAAAAATAATGATATCAGTGCATCAACAATCATGAAATAAATTGGCAGAAAGTTTATAAACAATTGCATATTTTCGGTGAATCATTTTATATGTATGTAGGCTATCATCCAAGACTGCGATTGTTTGTATAAACTTAGAATGTGAAACTTTAGAGCATAGTGTATTATAATTATCTTCCCTAATCTATGCATGCATGACACTACAGACTTCACTTCAGACTTTCAAACCTAGAGAAGCAAAATTTTCAACTTTGTAACAATTACACTAATATTTTTTTCTTTTTATCAATATAACCAAGCCCAAGACATGCATTGCGATTGAAACTATCCATTCACGCCCTACACTATTGCTTCAATTCTATCAACGTCGTTATTTACAAATCCAGTTCCCCATTCATGTGCACTGGCAACTCTTTTTCAGATTTATTACATAGAAATGGTGAATTATTAAAGTGCACTACACTGGTGCTAAATTATTATATAAGAAGCTGCGGAGTTTCAATAAGGCTTTTTGCAACATATGCCTAACCTTATTTCGTACTAGTATTTCACTTCCCCTTTTGTAATAATTACGTGTTATGACTTTTAATTCAATGCGTAATTGGAATAAATTTAAAATGTTATTCACAGTGTACCTACATTTTTTATAACATACATACTAGAAGAATAAATTTACAATTTATAGTTATATAACATCGAGGTTAAATTGAACAAGGTCTATCCTCACATTAGTATCATTTGTAATTATTATAAAAAAAAGTGAAGATGTTTTGATATAGCCCTGCTTCTGACGCCAAAGGTCCCAGGTTCGAGTCGTTGTCGGGGCATTCATTTGTGTGATGAACACAGATGTTTGTTCTCGGGTCATGGTAGTTAATATTTATATATTCATGTTTATTATTCTTTATAATTATTTCCTTTTTTTTTTCAAGTTTCATAATACTAAATTTCGGACATTTTCATTGAAGGAATGATATACGATCAACGAATACGCTGATCAATTTAAATTTGCCATTTTTATTCAACTGCACGGTGTCTTTTTATGTATTATTTAACTTTTTCACTCCATATCTAAATGAAATATTCCTCTTGTCTTGGTATACTCTTTGGAAAATTAACGATGATATGATTCGGAAGCTCTGTATAATTCTAATTATTAACATTCGACAGGATGACAAAAAATAGGAACCTTGATTTTTACGGTTGAAATAATGTTATCAAGTAATAGTTCAATAAGTAAGTAATTGTATTAAAACCGCAAAAAATATAAATTAATGGAATTCGATTAATCAATAATCTTTTATTAGCTACAGTGATAGTGTAAATGTTAAATGTAATATTGCTTTTTCATGGCAAGTCACCTAACTTAGAAACTTTATTGAAAGTTGACAAAGGATAAGGTATTTTTAAAATGTCATAGATGACCATCAAGAATTGACGAGTAAAGTTAATTATACATTTCACAAATACTACCAATTTTATTTTACAAATAATACCGTTCCACATGGCATATTTTAAAAGACGTCTTTTTGATATGTATTTTCATAGTTAAGAATTCAACGAACTATACTTTTAATTCAATTGATTTTTCATTATAATTTTGTTGAAATATTTGAAGGAACTTATTATTATGACAGATAATTATCATTTTATGATAAGTCTATGTAACTACGCTTATAAACTATGTAGCGTCGCATTGCAGTTGGTAAATTAAGCAAACACAGAGATATTAGCGGCGCTACCTTTATATCCAACCAATGCTATTCAGAGAGAGATTTAAAAAGAGACGTTCCGAATGTATAGTTCCTAATGGACACCCGAATATTTGTAGTAATTGCGTCGGGCTGGCCTTGTCGTGCAGCATATACTGTCGAACTGATGTGCCCCACCGAACACGTGGGTAGCGCTCTTATGAATATTAACCGAACTCGGTTTCAATAAAACTATTTTCTTAATTACAAATGTTATTTAGGAGGAAAGCATAAGAGTCTTCGCGCACAATACAGGCCTACGTTGCCGAATCTCTAAATTATTTACTACATATTTATAATAAATTATAAATACCTGAACATTGTGAAGGCTGTATAATTGTAAAGTTTCAAGATTTACACAGATTTTATGCAACTACTTACTTACTGTGTCAATTGGTGTTGTACAGTGGCGTGCACAGTGTTCAGAGCAATTTACATATATTTAAATAATGTTTTACAACCAGACTTTATTATATAATAAAGTCTAAACTACATAATACAATTCTACGACGTATTGAAAAAAACTTTTAATTTGAGATTTTTAAAAGCATTTTTGTACCTTTCCATGTGCTAAATTATTAAAAAATAATAGTTTTATATATGTACTACGACGTCTTTCACAAAACACTAATAAACAAACGGCTAAGTTAGCATATCACGGATACGTTTCATCTCTCCTGCGATATGGCCTTATTCTGTGGGGCAACTCAGTGGACTTCCACAGGGCATTCATAGCTCAGAAGAAAAGTGTGCGGGCAATTGGAAAAGCAGATTACACAGACAGTTGTAAACCCTTATTTAAAGATAATAAAATACTCCCACTACCTAGCCTTTACATTTTTGAAATCTTACTTTTTGTAAAAAACCATTTTAAACTATTTCAACTACAGAAACTATTTTATAATTATAGAACTAGAAATAAAGCAAAATTAGATAACAAATTATATATGCCACAACGTCGCCTGCAATGTTTCAGTAGGAATGTTTATTCTATGGCAATCACCATCTTTAATCACCTCCCGGATTCTTATAAAAATCTGACCGCTTTGGAATTTGAACACAAGGTATTCAGGTTGTTGATAGAGAAGTGCTATTATAGACTGGATGAATATTTGAATGACAATAACCTTGTTTTATAATTAATAGAAATGACTCCAGAACCATGAATGTAACATTTATTTTTTTATTGTAGATTGACATTAGTAATGTTGACTTGAGAATCTAAGTTTTATATTTAGATTGACATTTAAATTAAAAATTAAATTATTGTGAGAGTAGGTACCTTAAACCAATAATATGGCAGTTTGTGAATTGGGAACTCTATTATTGACAACATCTTATTGTATACACATTCTTGCAAATAAATGATTTTTATTATTATTATTATGATAAAAAATGTATAAATGATTTATGTATTACTTACCCATGTAGTACCATCATGTATTACAAAATAGAACCCTTCGAAACGAATACTGACCTTCATCACAAAAGCATTGTACAGAATTTATTAAAATATCTTTGTAAGCAAGTTAGTAATTAAATGGGGTATCACTTAGATAAAGCTAAAACGTAGGTATTTGACAAACCGAGTCTCTCACCATGTCCGGCGTCCTGAACCTGGAAGTGGTAAACTCATCCATCTACTTAGGCTCTCTCCGACCAAACCCAGGGTCCTCTGAACATGAGGTGAGAAGACGAATAAGGATGTCAAAGAGCGCTATGTCTCAACTGAAACACGTTTGGGCTGACAGGAACATCTCCTGTAGAACAAAAAAACAAATAGACACCACTCTTTTTTTTTCTATATTTCTGTATGGAGCTGAGACTTGGATATTAAAAAAGTGGACCGGATATGCATTGATGCTTTCGAAATGTGGTGCTGGAGAAAAATGCTCTTATCCGCAAGCACCGTACCGACGACTCGCCACCGTATGCCTGCGGAGAAGCTTCGAATACTTCGGTCACATTGCCAGTCAGTGAGGTGACAATGAAGAAAAGCTTTGATTTAAAGGCAAAATATACGGAAAGCGACCCCATGGCGATTTGCGATGCGTCGGTCAGATCATATCCGATCTGCTCTGGATAATTGATTCCATCCACGCCACTGAAGACAGAGCAATAGAGTTAGTCTGCTACAAATTCATTTGGCGAGGTCACAACTCTCAGCATTGAGGATACATGACGCATCTTTGTTGTACATTTCATTGGTGATAATTCTTATATAAATTATTTGTACAATGTACTTTTAGTACAAGTTAGATGAATTAAATAACTAAGGTAAGTTTAGCGATGATTTCTTGATGAGTCTTGATTGAGTTTTATAATTATATCGTGCTTACTGTGCTCATTGTATTTAGGTTTTTTCAAAAGGTTTCCCATTATTATTATAAAATTATGATATGTCAGTTCATTCTACCAATTAATTATCTTACACAATAGATGCGATTTGACTTAATCGGCGTTTGATGCATTTTGATCGTTAAGTCGTAATCAGAACTGGTTTTTGTTTTATAATATAATTAGCATTTATTAATATCAAGGTTTTACGCGACTACATAGATGATATTCAATTCAATGATGTCTTAAATACGTAGTCTTAAATTGATAATCGTATTAGATTTTGTTTCCAAAATGTTAAAAACATTATTATTCAAATAAACTTGGTTTCGAATATGCTTGTATATCACAAACAATACATTGTGTTCAAAGATTAAACGAATCAGCGATCCGATTATTTTTGAAAAATTGATTCCTTTTAATGAATTAGTCAACTGTTTTTTTATTTCAATATAATAAAACTAGTCACCGCGAAAGTTACGTAGCACATCAATTAAAAACAAATTAAAATCATCTAAATCTTTCCTTGGAGCTTCGTTTAGGGGCCGAAAGGGGAGGAGAATTCTTATGCCGTTAAAAGACTTTGTTAACTAAAAAAAAAAATATCAAGTTAAACAATTAGTTTAACCTGTTTTAGTCCTTGTCTTAAATTCTAACATGATTATTAGGTAATGATGTTATTATAATAGGATTTTATGATTCGAATTATAGATTTTGTGAATAAATAATATGAACGTGCTCATAAATAATGCATTTTAAAATACTGTAGGTAATGTATACATTATTTATTATTTTGAATTGTGTTCGTGTGTTTGTTATAATGTTATTGACAGTCCAGAGAACAAAAATTATGCTTTTTAACTAAAAATATAAACAAATGTCTTTAACCAAATATTAGTTTTTGAATCAATTTAAAGGCTTTGCAAATTTAAACTCAGTACTGTAGTATATATTTTTATGGCGAAAATCAGTATTTTTGACAACGTTCACCATGACAATCTTGAAAAGTTTGATATATTACTTTTATTACCAGTCGTAGGTACTATTCCCTGTTAGGAATGAATGACTCACTAACCGTTAAAATGTAAGCCTACACAGATTAAACTGGAGTGTGAAAATAAATACATAAATAAATATTAATATAAAGGTTAATGTGGTAACCCTTCTTAGTTTAATTATAGTCAAGAATTTCTAGACTAGTTTGTCTCATCCTTATTTAGTAAGTCAAGTTGGGTATCAATAAAATCCTAACTTTATAAATAGGTTATAAATATTTATGCAATCTCGGCTGTTATTTGTTTAATATCTAATGAATGAGGTTACGTTTTTAACGTAGATAGATGAAGCAGTTTGAATTATATACATCATTAATGGTATGTTCAATATTTTGATGTTTTAGGAACGTTGTAACTGCAGACATAATAACAAACGCATAACTGTATATTAATTTTTATTAAAAGAGTAGTAAAAAAAATAAAAGTGTTTAAATCGTAATAAAAATATATCTTTTCCGCGGTAAATGTGTGATGTTTCGCAAACAGACTCAAAACTTGTACGCCTCAATCAGCAGCATCTTCAGACTGTGACAGCCGTCTGCTAATTATGTTGTGCTTTAAAATGTATTAGCATTTTTGGTGGAATAATCTTGCGATCTCAAGAGTAGCGGAAGAAATAAATTAATATTACGAATATATCAACATAATTTAAATCGACATAAGCAGAGTTTATTTTGTGCGTTTTCTTGTGAGGCATAATCTCATGCTTTAACAATATCGCTGCAGTTCTATTACTGTCCTAATTTTGATCTTTTTTAGTAGTTTTATTTAAATACATAATTTTTGGTATTCAACTTTTGCGTACCAGACCGAGGTTTATTTCATATTATGTATAACAAAATTGAAAAGTCTAAAGATTTCCTGACAGTAACGAATTACACGTATAATATTTTATGCTCTTTTTACTGACTAAATAATAAAAATAATTCTAATGTGCTCAGCCGTAGTACCTATTTTAAAATTAAAATAAATTAATAAATATTCCCATTAAAAATAGCCATGATGGGAACTCTCCCTTAAAGACTATTTAAGACAATCCTTTATAATCCGGAGGTAGTCTAGAATCTCTTCTGCCGCAGTGCCACGGGCGCACCGTGGTACGTGCGTAACGCAGACCTGCACATGGATCTCGACTTACCTACAGTACAACAACAACTAAGGATGCTCTCGACTACTTTCTTCAAACGATCCGAAGAGCAATCAAACCCCCTCATTCGCGAGACAGTATCTTACACTGCTCCGTCCATGCTATCGAGGTACAAAGTCGGTAGGCCAAGAAACGCTCTCTCGAATCCCCCCGAGCAGCTCTCGGCAAATCTGGACCAGCTCATGGCTGCCCAGGCCGAATCAACCTCCAACTTGACATTAGCACCTTAAGTGATATTATTTCTAAGCGGCTGACCCGCTAGCGGGTCCCCGCTTGCGCATCTCCTTCCCTAATCGGGTGTCGCTCCGATAGAGCTTGCATAGCATTAAAATAAAAAACACGTCTTTTGTTAACCGAGCACATAATTGGCCCTACTCTGTACTAAACTAAGTTTAATTTTGCATGTTGCACCTACTTACGCATTATAATTAGTAGGGTAACATTCTTCAAACAAAAACTCATATACTGGACCAGTCTCGCCATTACTGTTACTAATTATACCAGTTTATTACGTAGTGTTACGTATACTTTAATATAATATAAACTGTAAAATATAAGTACTCTCGCGTATATTAACTATCACCTTAGCCGTAACATGTTAATGATCTAAAATTACGTTGGACACCCGTCAATAATTTGTCAAGTTTGAATTTCGAAATATTTTTGAGTACATTGAAAATGTATTATTTTTCTTTACTTCCCACGGTTCTAGTATATAAAGAATGTCAGAAGTCTTCTATGAGCTGTCAATAGACGTCCATAAAAATAGTTGCTGGATCTCGTAAGAATGTTTAACCTTTTTTGAAACGTCATGAAGCAGGCGATTTATTTATTTTTAAGCTTCTACATGGGTTTTAAAGGTGATTTACTATTTTGGCTTGTTTGATAAATGTGTTCTTAGTTGCATGGAGATTTTATGTAGGTATAAAGCTGTAGATTACTTCTGTCAATTGATTTGGTAATGGTATATCGTATTCTTTTTTAAATTAACGATGTTAGGAACGTAGTTGAATAAATTTTTGTAAGTTGCCAAGTTCGCGGCACTTGCTGGCATTTGCAACTTTTGGACATTGTTTCCTGTCCGATTTAAAGCACATAATGCAACTCATAAATTAGTATTATACGTCATTAAATTTATTGCAGTATTTTTCCGAATATCATATAATAAATTCAGACAAAGTACCTAAAAGATTTCAAATTTTTGATGTCAAGTTTGTTTCCATCATTGGTTTTCACGATATTTGCTCATATAAACGAATCTTTCCCTCCCCTTAAGTAATTATTAATAGTTTTGTTATATAGTACAAACAACACACATTGCAATAAATGTAATATAGAAGGAAGTAAACATAAGACTTAACTATGTCTACCTGCGATCGTTATCTAAGCACATTGTTTTTGAATAAATCAAATTACCAACATGGCTTTTCGGTACATAGTGACATTCCAACATGACATCACTTTAATAAGTTGGAGAAACATTACTTAGGCATGACCCGACTACGAGTAGGTAGGATATTAGCATTACTTGCCTTAACGGACACATTGTCAAGGCAGTTGCCAAGGAGAACTAACTTTACTATGTAATTACATAATAAAAGATGAATGATGCGGTAGATGATCCTCGCTTATGATAATTAGAATCTAATGTAAATGTCACAGGTTTAGGATCCTACAAAATGGACGCATCTTTGGCGCAGTCTATTGTGAAAATAAGAATTATTAATTTTATTTTGGATAAATCGAAACTTTTTATTATGCTACAGTGAAGCTGCATTGCCACTAACTTATCTGCGTATTAGCAAAAATCAGAACTAAAGCATTAGTTACGTGACTAAATGTCAATCTTACTTTACGCTTAGAACAAGCGCCACTCTTTACTACAGAGATAAGTAGGTCGGACTGCCTTTTTTTACTACAGTCATTGCCGGCAAACGAGCTCGCGACCCACCTGACGGTAAGTGGCATGGACACCATTAGTCGTAGGTATTTTATTTAAATAATTAATATTGCAAGCATCAGTTGGGATTGCCTTCGTTCTAGTACCTCCGTGCTAATTTCTCAGCTACTCTAATTTGAAAATTTCAACTTCACTAGGTTTTTACACACAGAAACGGTTAAGGTTTGTCTTGTGGTATCTGTTGGATAGATACTATAAACACTATGAACTTTTAAACTAGGTATTAACGTCATGTTACAAATGCATTACAGAAATTTACTTATCTTGAAATGTGAATGCAGGTCGTCCATTTTCCTTGGCAAACATTGGACACTTAATGAACTGAAGTTTTGTTTTTGTTTTCAGATATAGGTCTGATTGTTCAATGCTCAGATAATCTTTATTCTCTGAATAACATTCGACAAGACTTTTCATGAAACTCTTAAAATATTTGTTATATTTTTGTTAAAATTATTAAAAATATAGTTAAATTTATTGTTCAGATAAACATTATCGAAGCATTGAACAATCAGCCTTTAGTCAAAATAAAATGAAATTTTCATCCTCTTGCCTTCCAGCCTAAGTGATAAATAACAAATTTTACATCGTATTGTTATTTATCCGCAAAAGAACTAGGATCAGAGACAAAACATCATTGTTTTACATTTATTTAATCAAGTAAAATAACCTCTACTCTTACTTTTATCCAGTAATCTCAGTGCCTTCTCTTTGAACTGTTCTAATTTCTCGTATCTTTTGTTATATTAGTCTAAAATCAATCAGGTGTATACAACTATGGTCTTGTTTGTCAAATTTATGACAGTTTCGTCTTACGATAGACTTCAAAATCAGTATTTTTATAAGACCAACCTAATGTTCTGTTATTTTTAGCAGGAGTGAAATGACATTGACGTATTCCTTACGACGGCCATACTACGTGGCCATGTATATCTTTTTATTTGCCTTTTTCTTTAATTCGTTATCATCAAACATGTCACATATTTTGATTTGACTTCGAGGTTGTATTTATCATAATTTGTAGATTTATTATATTAAATAATTTAAAAGAAAATATAAAACTTAAAGATTTTAAATGAAAATGAAAGACTCACTAAATGAACAGACTCTAAGTTATGATTGCATTAAATTAAGATAATGTTGGCATTGATCATTGGTCTGAAATAAAGACATTTATTATTATTATTATAAATAGTAAGTTAAAATAAATTTATATTTACCTTCTCATCGTCTGATAGTAATCACTCGATGTTATTATCAGCATGAATCATTATTAGGTAGTATTATTATTAAGTGTAAAATTATTTATTGATTTGCAATAGTTTTAAGAGATATAAAACACACCAAATTTTCTTGTATTATCAAATTATGTGGAGTTAGATTTATTACAATAACTTAATACAATTAAAGTACTTTTTTTTTACGTAGCGAATGGTACAAAAAAGCTAATGGCAGTGATAACGTCTTTTATCTATTATTATTTATTATGGACATATTATAGACGGGTTGATAGATTTAACTAAAGTGTGTTTTTTTGTTAAGTTGAATGGAGATTCAACTACAGTTGATGGTTACGTAACATAAAATGATGATTGCACCTATATTCAATACAGACATAAACTAAGCCAAATAAATACAACTAGTAAGAAAAAACATTTCAAAACGGCCCTTTATAAGGGCAGGAGTACGTTCCTGATTTATTGCGTAGAGTGACACCGCGGCGAAGGAATGCCGTGGCAACCGATTTATGACAAATTCACTCTCGCGTTTAGGGAAAAACACCCTCCTTTTTAGGATAAAACCATTTGACGTTACATATTCAATTTAATTTATTAGTCTATATTGCCATGAATGACGTGAAATCGACTCGGTTACAAACTAGCTGCAAATTGCCCTAGTCATTATGGATTCTCGTTGGTTTTGAAGTCAAATTCCAGTGATTAGGTGCAAGCGCTGTGCTTGGACAATTTGATTAGATTTTAAAGTTTACCTGAGTTGAATCTGAAGTATCTAGAATTCGGAACAATTGGCTTCATATTAAATTATGTCGCTAGTCAATCATCCACAATCAGTTGAAAAATTTAATTAAGCTTAACTACTTAGATCTCGTGCGATGAATGATTGAATGTTCTTATTCTCATTATACCAGTAATTTCATTTGATTAAAGACAATAGAAATTCAACAGTAACGGTAACATTAGTACTTAGTACAACTTACACCAACTTAGAACAATGCTATATTAAAGCACTAAATATGAAATTAATTTCTAAGGAGAGGTCGCTAGCTGCATGGCCCGATACGTGTAGCTATGTATGTGTAAACATAAAAATGAAAATCGAAAATCATCTATAACTGAATATTATCTGTGTTTACCTAAAGCCGCTGAATACCAAAAAGCACAGAGGTCCCAGGTTCAAATCTGTGCGCCAAAGCTTTCAAGACTTAAGCCGTCGTATGCACGTAACTAAATTTAACCTTTTGTTTATTGTATATTACTTGAAATAAGAAACACCCTGCGCTATTATTAAATTCATGTGCTAGTGTTATGATGATAACTTGTTTTATTGAATTGCCTTACAACAACGAATTATTTAACGAATTATGAAAACAACCCGCATGCAAATAAACAGAACAACCTGATGCTTCATTTTTTAAAGAAAAAATGATATTTAAACAAAATAAACAATAGCTTTTAAACCCTGATTTATCATACCAATCTCTGTAATAAACCAAAAACTTTATCAAGGCCATGCACAATTGAAACTCAAAACCAAACAAAATTTGTTACCAATACCACTTTGTTTCTAGCAGAAATATCCGGTAAATTGCTCTACTTTTTGACGTGATGATTTCAATGATCAAGCATAAAATTACTGTTCATAATTAATTTAAAATTTTTGTAGGTTAAGAAATTTATACAAAATAACGTCATATTTAATAAATATTAAGCAAGAATTTCATTCATCTTAAGATATCGCTCTAATTCTTTTGTATTTCTTTATTGCGATTTTAAGATTTACTATTTAACGTGGTTCATACTCTTTGAGTTCGTTCTGCTACAAAGCAATTTGTTACATTACCGAATAGAACTATATACTATAATACCATTTTATATAACTTTATTTTAATTCTAATATTTCGGTTTTGATCTCAAAGTAGGATAATAATTTTTTTTTTTCAATACAATTTATGCTGTTCTCAAGAATTCGTCGGGGTATTTGAAATTCAAAATATTTTATTACTACCTAACGTATTACTTAAGTTAATAGTATTGATTCAAATTCAAAAACTACATCTAACATAAGTAAATATTCATTAAATACATATTCGTAATTTATATCTGTTATAAAAATTAACTTAACCATAAAATGCAGATCAGGTGCATTTGAAAACTGACAGCAAGAACGGCTCCCATAAATTACTAAGTTTATATCATTCACCAATACCGTATCGCAAAATTATAGAGTAATATTTTAAGAAACTTAAGTTGAAGCACACTTAACCTTTTCAGAAAGTAATTTATATTTCTGCGCCTCTTTGTAAAGGTAACACACGAAACAACGGATTCGTTTTTGGAAATATCCACGATAACAACAAGTTTTTAAACGATGCTTGAGGCGGTTTTGAATATAAAGTTAATGGTTTTGATATTTTGATTTACACTCTGTCTTATTAGGAGTTTCGCCTTGTCAATCAATAATGATGAAACATTACACGACTCTATTACAAACCTAATTCATGATAATTATGTGATATTGAATACATTCTACACATGCTATCGACGACCGAGCAGCGAGAGGTTAGTAGCCCTGCCTCAGACGCCGGAGGTCCCAGGTTCCAGTCCTGGCATTCATTTGTGTGATAAACACAGATGTTTGTTCTCGGGTCATGGTGGTTGATATTTGTTTGTTTATTCTGGGTTCTCCCAGTTCGCTGTATGGTAATGCATAACACAAGCTCTGCTTACTTTGGGGCCATACAGTTGGTGTGTTTGTCTGGGGATTTATTATTATTATTTATAATTATAAGATAGATAGACTATACCATAGAGTGGCTAAAAAGACCCATGCCAGGGTGACGCATTACAACAGGCCTAGGTGGCAATTCCCATATTTCGAGACAATGTCGAAGTTAGAGAAAAATCTTGTTATATATTAATTCGATATTCTGGCAATGTCAAACTCGACATTTTACGAAGTGTATCGATTTACAGTGGAGTTTATTGTAGAGATGAAATTGTCTTGATGTGCGTTCCGAATTAGACATATAATGTCACTATATGGCATTTGCCCTACTGATAAGAATAGTGGGAGCTAATATTGGATCGCTTGATGAAGCTGTTCCTTTCCTTTATTCGGAACATAACTACGTACGCGTGGTTGTTACAGTTAAGTTAGAAAGGACTGTGGACCAGCATAAAATGGTTTGGAAATAAGTTCTACTACCATTTTAACAATTGCCTTTTTTTAATCAAGATATATATTGCTTATAAATGAAATGCTACTACAAAAAGAGTTGGAAATTAAAACATAACCTTGTTGATAAAAAGGTTTGCAAAAAGACAATTTGTTTGTCAATCTGATGTAAATTTACATGGCTGAACAAAAACAAGTATTTACATAATGCGGTCCTCATATTTTGCATACTCATCTCCTTTTGGCGCCGCCACTATATTGTAAACTGCGATTTTATTACGACATTTTCAAACTAGCAGTGCTATCACCTACAAGTACATTAAGTTGTTACCAAAATGTCAAGCTCTATTTACCGACGACATTGTGATGTGTGAGACTCTGACTAGTTCACCTTTCTTATGATCTGGAGTTTCACAAGACTCGTTAAAGTGCTGTCATTAAAGAAATATTCCGTGCTCACTTCATAATTGAGTTTATTTTGTTTGACGCTTGCGTCGTCGGGTCTATTCTTCTAGGTATTGCTATATTATATTTTATGCTATATTATATATATATATGTATTATTATATTTTTATAGTTAAGTTTGCTAAGTCAAGAATACGTCGTATTGTATTATAGTACACCTTCTTTAAACTCGTTAAAAAAATAATTAGGGTTAAATAATGGTTGAAATTGTTAAATCTTAGTAATTTAATTTGCTAAGCATATAATCGTTCGTAAATTATTGTTAATATATTTTATACGCTTTATTTTTATTGGTGATCATTGAAAAGAGCTAAATTTGAATAAATCATAATCTAAGTAAACATATTTCTTTAGTTTTTACAAGTTTTTCAATCTACGGGGCTTTTTTTGAACTATTTTATAAACGCCAGGTTTTTTTAAAGCCCGTAAACTATGCCATTTACCATCAGGTCGACCAATCTGATGGTAAGTGGCATAGTCTTCATTAATCGTAGGTGTTTTATCTATCAATAGTACTTGTGCTTATTATATTGACTAACGATACGCTGCCGACAGTAGGATTCTGTTAAAATTGCTTTTGGTCCACTGGCTGCTTTTTCCCATCAACCTGAACACACCCACGTAAACGTGATATTATGGCGGTCACGATAGAAACAGCTGTAGTTCAGTTAGTATATACACTAAAGATAAATGCCAATAAATATATAAAACCTAATCCAAAAAAAATACTCACACAATGTACTTTGATAATATTATTCATTAACCCCACAAAATCAAAAACCTGTATTTAAAATAGTGGTATATGTTTAATTCCAACGGACCTTTAGCCACCACACACCTAAAGTTTTTCATAAATACCATATAATGACTGCAAAATTGACTTTTAATTTGGTCACGTATTTAACATTAACTTCTCGTCGACGCAAATTTTTCCAGTTTTGGGTTGAAAAATAACGTTCATTTGGTAATTAAACAAAATTTTATATTCCATTGTTTTGTCCAAATAAAAAATGTATTAACTTATTTTGCCACGTTGAGCTTGATTAATACCTTGAAACGCGATAGAAATGGGTTCGTTGCTTTTTGTAACAGATTTGTAAAAAGTTGTTTGAAACAGATGTCCCCTTAATACTTTTTATTTATATTTCAATGTTGAACTACGTTACTGAATAATCTGCATATTCAAGAACTCTCCAAAATGCCACAAAAATAAAAAAAATTATAGCACATTTTTACTCATTCACTTTTTTATCAAACAATTTTCAACGAAGGATAACATAATAACTAGTAAATTTCTTTGTTTCAGATTTGTGAGAAGCTTATCTAGAAGACCTATCCTACCTACTTTAGGTCAAAATGAAGATCGTGGGATTCCAGGTACTTTTTGCAGTTAATCAATGGAATCGGTTCATGAAACCAGCGACTATATAAACATTACTGAAAGTTATTAATGTAACAACAACAAAAAAATAATGCAATTTTTAAATAAGATTTAAATTTTAAAACAAAAGATAAGACGTAGCGTCCAAAACGTGTGAAGGCCAGGTTTTGTGACCCAACACTATCTCTAGTCTAATTCAACAATGGCGACTGGAAGAAACCCACAGTTAAACTAAAATATTATTAAAAGTTACGATTAACTGAATAAGAACGTACTAGATTCGCAATAAATTTGACTAGAGATGGTCGCGTGTGAACCGCAACCTGTGAAATTTTAT
This sequence comes from Marasmarcha lunaedactyla, assembly GCA_923062675.1. Taxonomy (NCBI): domain Eukaryota; kingdom Metazoa; phylum Arthropoda; class Insecta; order Lepidoptera; family Pterophoridae; genus Marasmarcha; species Marasmarcha lunaedactyla. The sequence continues at coordinate 22,060,326 of OV281341.1, forward strand.
TAATTGGCAACACCAAGGCCGAACGAAGATCGCTAAATCAAGATAAATAAGTAATTAATTCGCATAATGGAAAACGGATGCTTTTATTTAAATGTAGTGTAACGATGTTTTCGCAATGCTTAGGATTGTTAAATTATTTCGTTGGATTATCACAGAATCAAAAATGTTATCTCCATCACTACAATTACGGTTCATTACTTTGATGGAATAATAACCGTTTTTATTTCTGGTAATACATTAAGAAATGTGTCAATTAAAGTTTCAATAAATAATCTGTTATGGGAAAATATTTATAATGTTCTTAATCTTAATCAAATTTATTGCGTTAGCTAATTTATATCTTGATATACCACGAATACTTACATAACTTTTAGTTAATATGTGACAGTAAGTTTGTATTGCTAACATCAATATGCATCCATCCAGTCATCAATAACCCAAAAATAAGAAAAAAATATGTCACAAAGGATGACACTTAATGCATATCGGGATTGAAACGCATATGTTTAAAAATATCAAGTTCAGTAAACAAGCAACGGACTTCGGAAGTGGCATAGCATAATGTTGACCCACTGCGTTTTACCTGTAGTTAAACTGCAGTTAGGTTTTCCACCTTGTACAATTGATATATGAGTGTGCGCAGTGCGAGACGAGAAATATTCGAAATGGCTCGAACAAATGCTGTATCGGCCATTAAAACAGTAAGGGCAACTTTCGCGCGTTTCGGCTTACCGACAGAAGTGGTGTCTGATCGGAAGCAATCAAGAAGGCAACTAGATAAAATAGAGAGCCAATTAACATCAATATATATATATATATATATATATATATATATATATATATATATATATATTTCACAGTCAGTAAACAAATTTGAAAGAAAAAGAGTAGCCGAATCCAATCAAAGACAGAGGATAAATAAAAAAGAATTTTATATGCGTATTAGTTTTAAACAAACATCTTATTATCTCAACAGTTGCTGACTTGCATGTTGGTGTACGTGACACAAGTACACTCAATCATGGTGAAGTACGGCACTAGAGAGGGTCCCATCCAGCCTCCGGAGCCGGTAGCGGCGCCTGCACCGATTCGGAAGATAGACTACGTTGCTCCAGCGCCGGTGTGGGAATCAAGGAGCGATGACTTTCCGGACCCTAATGCTAATTGGTGAGTTCATCAAACTCGAAAGAGTAGATATAGAGTACGAGTAAGCATACTTATAAAATACCTGTGAGTCTGGATTTTTTTTAATGTAGTCAAAGGGGTTTTAGGGAAATTCTGTTTTGAAAAATATCAACATTTTATAAAGTACAATTTCAAAGAAATCAATACATCACAAATTACCGCGCTATATCTTTAACTAACAACGCCTATCATAATTCATAAGGCGACATCGCATGACACATTTGAATGTTTTGTTTGAATGAAAATATATATAGAGTATTTTACCGTAAAAAATAGCCTGATTTTGGTATACTATCATCTCGAAATATACCTAATTATCTGCTCATCACTAAAAAAATCGCCTTGTGTTTAAAATATGGCATATCACAGTTGGGGCAGTTAGACAAACTTAGAAGAACTCTTAATTTTATTAATTGCATAAAAATATTGAAATATGTTTGTTTCAAACTGGAGCTGATTTGATTTCGAATCAATATTATAACTAACATTTAATTTTCTTCTAGGCGGCCACCACTTTTTGTGCCTTATCAGCCAAGATACACTCAAGTGGTAGTTACGCAAAACCCATCAACAGATTTAAAAACTCTCGAGGAGTCATTGACAGCGGCCCAAAGAATAGCTGCTTTGTACAAACCAAGAAAGCCTCATTTAATTCTGGGGTCGCAAAATGTAGCTGGACTAGGCCTAGCGTACTTCATGCCCGCTTATCTCGAAGTATTAAAGGAAGATAAAAAAGCTCAGGAAGACGAACAAAGTGAAAACTCAATTGAGCTCGAGAACGCCACGGCTGAAAGCAAGCCTCAAGAATTTTTCCTTTGGCGGAGTGAGGACAAAAGAAGTCGACATTTGTTTGTGAGTATTTTAAAGAGGTTGAACTTATATGATTTCCTGAGGAACCTACCAATGTCATCCATTATACAATAAAAAGTATTAATACCATTTCAAATATATTTGTATTTTTTTAGGACGCTGCAAAATTCGCAGAGCGTCGAACAGACACTTACACCTACGTGCCACCGCCATACGTCGAATCGAAACAATTTAGGCGCAACGGTTATTAAATTAAGGTTCACATGTCACATTAGAGAGTATAGTTGTAAAAATTTACTTTGTGATACAATTGAGTCATGCAGTGAGAAATGCACAACACTGTTATTGAAAATACTATGATGATTTGTATATATTAATTGTTTACTTGCAGTAGATACTGTTTCAATTATTCCACAAATATGTAATTTCAATTATATTTTACAATAGTTTTAATATAAGAAAAATGTGCCACATAAATAGAAATAAATGAAAATAATAACTAGAACAAAGCTAATCGGTGTACCATAAAGTGTTTTGTACTTATAATAAAATAACATGATGTACGTTTTAATAGCAAAAAAAGTATTTAATATTTGTATGTGTTTTATAAATTTATTATTTGATACACGAACTTCTAATATAATTCAGAATGGAACAAATTTTTCCTTCCTTGGATAATTAACGCCGTTCACGGAGACGCGGTCCAGTACTTTTTGGTCGATCACACTAAGATGAAAAGCGTCTCGCCTTATTGGTCTATTCATAGGAATCTGCATTTGCACTTATACGTAATTAGTGTGTTTGGAAAAAATTAAAACACTTGCGGAAGGTTGCATGCGTTTAGCAACGGTAAGCTAATAGTAACAAGAGTGGGGCGCCTCTCCGTCAGTGACACTAACTATAACATCTTTTGACAAAACTAACCTAAGCCGTAACCATAAGAGATGATGCTATTCAGTTCAACAATGGCGATTTTAAGTATTGCCAAATAAAAATGTATTCTAGTTAAGTAGTAACTTTAGAAACAAAATGTATATAAACAGTATTTGTTGTTTTCGGTCGGAGGCGTTGCTTTATTTCTTACGATAACTTACACACATATTTATGTTTTGTTTTTGATGACGACCTTTTCACACATCCCTCAATATGTTGTTCCTGCAAGAAACTCAGTAGTGTTGTGTATTAAAAAATACAATAACCTGGCATTCTAACAAACTTTTATAAAAAACGAATTAAAACTTGCATATACTGCACGTATGGTAATTTTTATTAGTTTTTTTATAAATTATCCTACATTGACGTTGTACTGCTAGCACTGTTTAGGCTAAGAGCAGATGTTCCTTGTTCGAACTTCAAAAAATAGTAAATGTTTTCTTTCTTTAATAAATGTAATAAAATCCACCATGATACATACATAAATAGATGTAATTAGATTGAAAATGTTCTATAGAATGATTAAAAAACTTAAATCATGTTTTCAAATGCTAGGTATATAAAATAAGCCTGGTATATAAAATTTATCATGTAAAATATAAGACTACTTTTGTAAAAAAATTTGTGACAGTTTTTATGTACCGCGTACTTACTACCTTGTCATATAGGTATGTAGAACTATTCCGTATTTCTATAATAACCTTTTTGTAACTAATCTGCCTTTAGAATATTCAATTAAGTTAATGAAGTTCAAGTATTACGAATATTTTACATTCACATTACATGTATATGCTAAATTTAACAAATATTATGTATCCTGTAATTCACGCATTGGATTTTACTAAAATATGTTTGTTATATTTCTATTTTAAAACAACTAATTACGTTAATGAAATATATTTTCTGAATAATGAGCAATTATTTTGAATAGTTAACTTTTATTATTAATTTGAATAACGTAACCTTGTTTCATATTATCAATTACCCACTTTTTGGAATTCACAATTTTAGAATAAGTTAATGTTGATTTATTTTTAAGATAAGATTTGTAAATATGTAAAATAAAATATTTTTTAATCGGTAATTTAACTGTTTTCTTCAATAGTCTTCCCATATAAAAATTTTTTATAGACCAATAATGCACTACAGAAAATCTAAGCAATACAAAAGTAAGTAAATTTTATGAAGAAAAAGCTATCAATAAAAAGAATAATCCAATAGTCTCTATATATTTTTATACCCGTTAATTGTTTGAGAAACCTTGCTCATTTCTTAAAATACAGAACGTAATTTATTTATGAATTGTCCATCATATTTTTACTTACATAATGACAATTGCAGATGTGAGCACTTCTTTGGACAAACTACAATTTCACGGAAAGGTCACTGATAAATTGTGCTTGATATTATGTCACAACACCATAATTTTGCAGAAATGCAATGGCATAATTGGAATATTTACCTGAAGAAGTTGGTAAATTATACAAAGTGAGGAAAAAGTGTATAAACTCAAAGTATACAGATTGATTTCTAAAAAGGTTTACGGCTACTTAAATATTCACAGTTAAAGTTGTCATAAAGTGGATTGTCCCTAGGAAGACACTGGCTATGAAGATGTGAAAAATGAAGCCTTAATAAGCCATTAAGAATTAATAATATTTTATTTTTGCTTTCATAAAAAGTAATCTTAGTTTGAACTAACTCTACAACAATAATCTTAGTAATGATGGAGAAGCTCATTAGTCAATAGTATTGTATAGTTACGTACGTCTTTGCAACTTCCGAATTACCTACGTAAGTTTCCATTTTACCGATTGGATCATAGTTAATGACTGACGGGCTGTTTTTTATTACAGCATAACATTTGTATATGAATTTATGAGTATGCTTTTCTCCTAGAATTATTAAAATTTTATTGAAACTCGTTTAGTTATTTTTGCGTCACTGAGTAAAAAACATCCAAACATACCAACTTCCAGATTCATCATATTAGTAGGTCTAGCTTTTGCTCCACCTTCGCTCACATAAAATTACTAAGGCGTTAAAATTTAAAGTAGTTTTTTTATCACAAAAACTGTAGCTTGACATTTTAAAGTCTGATTTATCTTTGTCGTTCTAATGTGAGTACCACAATTCACCACTAATAAACTTAAAATAGTGCTATTGACATTAAACCTACAAAGCTACATTTTAATTTGCGGGAAAGTGCTGCTGACAAGGTAGTTCTTCTGCAGAAAAAATGCCATGTTATCAGCTCGGTCTAAGGATGTCACTACGAGATAAATTTAGGATCATAAATTATATTTTAAATAAAATAATCTTTACCACCTGGATTCAAACCTGGAACCCATTGATCGCATTCGGTCTGTGTTTCAATCACGCTGGCTAACGGTGACAAACAAGGTTTTGGCAGAAACAAAAAAAAAATTAAAAAGACAAAAAAACTTTCTAAAAACTTTAATAAACGTTAAAACTTACAATTGATAAGTCACAAGGTTTTCTTATATCTGAACCTAGGTTGCCTGGTATCGATGAAAATATTTACGTAAATATTTCGCTCAAATCAAGGTACAATTTCTACTCTACTCCCTCTCTATACCTTCTATACCCTTTATGATAGGCATAGCGTAATTAATTTATTCCATGAAAAAGCAACAAACAAACTATGTGTATTTACAATTTCTATATATATATATATATATATATAAAAATTCCATAATTTTTTATTTCAAATTTTTACTTCAACATCATTGGTTTTTTTTTTGTTTTTGTTCCCCTCCGTGGGAAGGGCAGGAGGCGCGCGCGATCCAGGTTATGTGGGGCTCGTTCCGACGCCTACCAGAACCACTACCCACTAAAAAACCCCCTGTCAGCTCGTGCAATTTTTTGCCACTCAGCCTTCATCTGAGCGACGGCCAATTGGAGAAAGATTTACATAGCACTGAAGGTGCTCATGGAAGGTGAATACATAGCACTGAAGGTGCTCAAAATGAAAAGGAAATAATTGAAAAATTTAAAATTGAAAAATTAAATTGAATTAATTCGGATTCACGTTAGAATTAGGATTTACGTTAGAATTAGAATTTACGTTAGAATTAGAATTTGCGGCCAGAAGGGCTTCGAGATCGGCTGACAGTCTGGTGGAAGAGTACGCTTGCGCATTCCTAGGCCTAGCGACTTTGAACTTCGAATCTAAGACAGGAGTAGTATATGAGACTGAATCACGAACTAGAGGATTGGGATGGGTTTCGGAGCGTTTGAAGAACGCTTCAGAGAGTGTTTTGAGGTGTTGTTGTACTGTAGGCAGTTCAAGATCTCTATGCAAGTTCGCGTTACGCACGTACCACGGTGCGTTTGTGGCCCTGCGGCAAAAGAGGTTTTGAACTACCTGCAGTTTGTGCAGGAGGGAGGATTTGGCGTGGGCAAAGATTGGCGAGGCATATGTCATGACGGGTCTAACGAAGACCTTGTAAAGTGTACGTTTGTTTCTGAAAGACATTTTACATTTTCTAGCTAACATGCTATTTAGGCGGCCTAAGTAGTGACGGGCGAGTTTCGAAACTCTTTCGACGTGTGGCTTGAAAGAAAGCGTCGGATCTAACGTGACACCTAAGTATTTAGTACTGCGCTTCCAGGGGATGGGAATGCCTAACATTCGAACGTGGGGATCGCCAGCGGGAAGACGGCGTTTGTGGTCGAAGCGCATCGCAGAACTCTTTTCAGGGTTCACATCGATGCGCCATTTTTGAAACCATACACCAAGGGCGTTTACGGCCTTTTGAAGTCTGGTTATACAGTGCGAAACACTGTGGCCTTTGGTATAGAGTGCGGTGTCGTCGGCAAAGAGGGCGAGTTCGACGCCTTTCGGCGGGATGGGAATGTCGTTGGTGTGCACGGTGTACAACAGAGGGGCGAGGACTGAGCCTTGAGGGACTCCAGCTTTTATGGGATGAGGCGCGGAAAGCGTGCCTTCATGTTTAAATCGAAACGTACGGTCTTTGAGAAACGACGCGATTAACTTGACTAGGCGATCCGGTAAGCCTATTTTGTAGAGTTTGTAAACGAGACCGCTGTGCCAGACTTTATCGAAAGCCTTGGCTACGTCAAAGAAAACCGCAACTGTTTTATAACGACGTGGATAGAAACCGTCAAGTATGTACTCGACGATTCGATGACTTGCTGAGGGCAGGAGTGCTTAGCACGAAAGTGGAACTGATGGGGAATAATGAGGGGAACGCCATCAGTCGGAAAAAGATGGTTCCGCATTCGAGCGAGTATGACTCTCTCGAGAAGTTTAGACATGGCCTTGAGGAGGTTGATGGGTCTGCGATTAGCCGGGATATTCAGAGGTTTACCCGGCTTGGGAATGCCTATGACTGTCGCTTCTTTCCAAGCTTTGGGAAAGTAGCTATGGTTGAAGCAGGCATTGAATATAACAGCTAACAAGGTAAGCACCTGTTGAGGCAGGTGCTTAAGTGCGTGGTTGGAAATTCCATCCGCACCCGGAGCCTTTTTGGACTTTTGATTTCTAATGAGAAGCGAGATTTTGTCATTAGAGACTGTGACGGGGTCGGCGGTGATGGGGAGAGAGTATCTGCGAAGGACTTCGTCCTCCACTGTGTGAGGGATCAGCAGGTTGCGTGCTGGGCAAGCATTGTGCTGCAATGCTGTCAGCGAAGCATTCGGTTTTCTCTTTGACTTTGAATGCAGTAGTGCCATCGGGACGAATGAGAGGAGGAACGTGAGAGGCGGTGTCTACGCGTAAGGCTCGGGCCAATTTATAATACGCTTGGTGGGCCGGGAAGATATTGTCCATGATATCGTTCATCTGAGCGTCTCGGAGTTCCGCGAGGCAAGACCTTACTTAGCGTTGTAGCTGATTCGCAGCTAATCTATAGACGGGCATGGGATATTTCTTGGCTCTCCGGAGAGCCGCGTTCTTGGGTTTAATAAGATTGCTAACGGCTAAGGGAAGCGTGGGTTTACCTTGCTTAGCAACCTTTTCGTTAACACTGATGGCTGAGTTGATAGCATCAGTGAGAGAATTGACTAATGAATCTATTTTATCCGGACTATCTATTTGATCAGGTGAGATCGCGAGCGGAGAGTTCGGGGCCTCTAAGGCTGAAACTAACGTATTTTTAAAGCCCTTCCAATTGGTAAAGGTCTTAGGAGAGGTGACGTTATCGTTAGGCGGTCCTAGCACGAGGGAGACGGAGTGATGGTCAGAGACTAGGTCATCGAGCGGTTCGATAGTCCTGAGGTCGAGGTTAATTCGCTTGATAATTGCAAAATCGAGGATGTCAGGAGAGTTCGATAGTGTCGGGATAGTGAGTGGAAGTGATGGGAGAGATGACATCTAGGTCGAGTGAGTTAGTGATGTCGAGGAGAGCGATACCGCTGGTGTTGGTTTGGAGTTAAAGTCTCCGAACATAATGACTGAATGGCCGAGGGCGAGAATGGCCTCAAAGTCGCTGCGGATTGGTCTGGTACGACTAGGTATGTAGATTGAAGCTATGATGATGGTCGGATGACCAGTCATAGCCAATCTACACACAGTGGCTTCCATGTTGAGGAGAGGAGGGGTAGGAAGAGGACAGCAATGGAATCCTCTTTTGTAATAAATAGCAGTGCCACCGAAACCGTCGGAGTTGAGCCTGTCGTTACGAATAAACGCGTACTTGGGAATAGCGAATCCCCTGGAGTGGTTTGGAGTTAGCCACGTCTCTTGAAAAAGCAATAAGTCTGGCTCGTTGTTCTGAAGGAACAGTTTGAGCTCAGGAAGGTTAGTATTAAGGCTACGAACGTTAAAGGAAACTAGGGATAAGCCCTTGGGTTTGATACGACAGGACGCGGGATTTCCGGGTCTAGACATTCTATTTATTTATTCAATTTATACGAAAAATGGAATTTATAAAGAGCTTAGTAGCGAGTGATGCTCGGCTAACGCAAATAGACGCTCTTGAGGAGAGCGAGCGGCTCGCAGTTTGCGTGCGAGAACGGAGATTTCCTTAATGTCGACGTTTTGAGTGACGTCGAACACGGTCTTCATGTCCTCAGCCAACGACGACTGAGGTGAAGATGACGGAGCGGGACGCGGGCCTACGGGAGCTGGGCTAGGACGGAAAGGTGCAGGTGGAGTGGCCGGACGGTGCCTCCAGGACAAAGCCAGAGTAGGCGTCGGCTGCACGGGCTTTGCTTCCGGGGGACCCCGGTTGCGTAGCGGCGGGAAGTTGGCAGGAGTGAGCGGCGGCGCCGGATTAGGCGCGGTCCTCTTAGTGGAGGAGCGCGGTGCGTGCGAACAGCCCCTGTAGTTTGCTGTGTGGCCGGACTGACCGCACAGCACACATGCAGGGGGGAAGCGGGAGTGCGAGTGCACTCCTTTGTTATATGTGGGTTTAGGCACTTGACGCACCTGGGGGGAGCTGAGCAGTTAGCCGCTGCGTGGCCATAGAGCTGGCAGCGGTGGCACTGCCCAGGGTGACCACATGGATTGGAACGCTCGACGGAGATATTCGAAAGTCCGCAGATTGTGCGAGCCTCTCTGAAGATCTCCCTCGAGTTGGGAGTATTAGTTAGGATTACTAGAGCGAGTGGGAAATGCCTGCCGCGGCTGGAGTGCGTCTTGTGCACTGCTTCAGCCGGGAAACCCTGGGACTTAAGGTCCTCGAGGATTTCTTCATTCGCGAGCTCGAACGGGACGCCCCGTAATACTGCGCGGATCTTACGCTCTTCCGGAAGGGCGTAGGTGTGGCACTCAATCTGCCTAACTGAAATCAGCCTAGTGGACGTGCGGAAGTCGTCGATAGTCGCGACTTGGATTTTAATAGTATCCCCTGCATTATTCGCTTTGAGATAATTGATTTTGTGCTCTTTGCACAACTTAGAAACCGCGGTCCAGCGCGCTTTTTCGCGGAGGAAGACGGGTGGACGAAGCTGTGGCTTAACCGGGACGGGAGCGCAGTGCGACGCTGGCTTCGACAGGAGCGACGGAGACGCGGTCACTTCGAGTGACATGAGCGGCGTGGGGGCGAGTGTTGAAGACACCTGGGTGGGCTCAGGTGTTGAAGATACCGAGGCTTTCTTTGAGCGCTTTTTAGAGCGTTTGGCAACTTATTGAAATGGAGGCTCAGGAGAGCCGGTTACAGTGGCGGCGTCCGATGACGCATCAGACGCGGATTCCGAGTCGCTCCCAGGAGCGGTACGCTTACGGCGCGACGGTTGGGACGATGAGACCGACGCGCAGTCCATATCGGATGGAACTGAAATCGCGTGAGAGCTATAGTCCTGAGGGGTCTGGACGATAGTGGCCTGAGGGGCCGGGGTTTGGGCCTGAGTTAATAATGTTTTGCGAATCCATTAGGAAGGGAATTATAGGGAATTATATAAATATGTAAATAAGTATAAGTACATTAAAAAAAATGCCTAGAGTTCCCTAAAATAAACCTAGCGAACCCTAGCGGCTAACCTCCATAACAGCGGTAGGGGGGCTGGGGAGAATATCTTAAACCTAACCGTAGTACGCCGAAGGCCGCTACCTGGAAACCTAAAAAAGGGTACGCAGGTAAAGAGTTGACCGCGTTAGGGTCAACCTTTACCGACATAAGGGACAAATACACACGAAAACACAGATATGATAAAAATTAATATGAAAATAGGAGAAAAATAAATAAAATAGAGATGAGAAAAAAAATAAAAATCAAAGGACTGGTTCAGTACAAATTCGTTGTCACCGTTAAGTATCCTTTGTACTGAAACCAGTCTACTTACGCTGAGCACTACACAGCACTCGGCACAAGCACAACACAACTTTGCACAGCACTTTGAAGACTAAGGGGCTTAGTCACAAAGAAAAATCACACTTCGATAGCACTCAGAGGGAGTAGAAAAACCTTGAAATCCGTAGAAAGGAACCAACACGCTAAACTGTGACGTCAGTAGACTGAGCGCCACGGAATATCGGGAAGGGACCGATCAACGGAGAACGGGGCCTTGCACGTCCGTACCGGGCGGCGATCGGAGTGAGAATGAACAACATCTTTGGCAGCCCTCAGTGGTTTTCATACCTACTTACGCATGGGGCGCGCGAGGGGGCGCGGCGCTCGCTCCAGTGTTAGGTAGCTTGGTTCCAACCACGTAGGGCTGTCAAAGATGTTGAAGTAAAAAAATTGAAATGTGAGAAAGTTTTGACCAGCCCCAATAACTCCAATTCTTTTACAGTATATTCTAACAATGGTATATTTACTGACCCTTAAGTATTATGCTTCCTTTATGTTATACCTTGTATATACAGGGTGTCCTATAACTTGCACCACAAACTGAAAGGAAAGAAAGATTGAGGTGTGCCCTACCAGATAAAAAAATTAAAACCAGATAAAAAAAATTATCTAAACCTTTTCCATGACATTAAGTTCTAGGCTTTTAACTTGATACGTCAAAAATATGCGCCTTTCCACTTTTAAATTGATCTAGAGCTATGCTGGTTAAGATTTCGTTTGGGGCGGTATTATAGTCTTTCCTATTTTGACTACATTTACGTGGTTGTGTAGAGATCTATCTAAAATTTAAGGTTGGCATCTATAATCGACATTTTACTGTAACAAACCTCTTTTATTAATTAAATAGCTTTAGATTAGTGATGGCCATCTGCACGCTTGCCACTTACCAGATGGAACGTGGGTCTCGTGTTCATTTGTCGGCGATGCAAATAGTAAAAAAGAACATCATTGTCATTATTACTTAATCAAAATGACATTCGATGATTTATAAAATTTTTAGAAGTTTCGTAACCGCAATATTTATCTCAGGAGCTCGTTACACAGAAGAGTAATTTTCGGTCATATTTGAATCATATATTACAGGTAGTTAACCTCTTTTACAAATCTGTTTAAGTACAATAATTGGCATAAAGTTGCATTAAAACATTAAATTGCTTGAAAGATTGTGATTCAATTATTTTCCTCTATTTGTACGACAAATCTCAGAGGGCCCTAAATAGAAACATAATCACTTATTAAGAAATAGCTGGAATCGCTTAAATGATTTCTCACATGCGTAACAATTTTGTTACTAAATCTAGATTATATAGCACATAATTAGAAAATGTAGGCCAATTTAGAACACACAGCGAAGTTTTAATAAACCTTAATGAGGTTTATATACAAGCTTTATCTTTATAAATAATTCTTAAGAAATAAAGGACGTGATTTAAACTGATAGTAAGTTTTTACGACTTTAGATAATTTTTTACTAATTAAGAATATTTTTTTAGATAATATTCTAGACATATCTTTCTTGTAAAAAAGAAAAAAAATATGGTTAATATAATGCGGACGCCACGAAATCTGAAATCAATTTATTATTTAGTTCCCGTTCTCGTTATTCCTGGTGGTCATCTATCTGTACTCCCAAATTAAATTAAACAGTATGGTATTTATAGAATTATTTGAACATACGGGTAGTCTACGCCATCACATAAGTTCAATAGATAGTATATTTCCCACGAGTGGAGCTGGATGGCAATTCTCTATTTCGAGATAAATTCGAAGTTAGAGGAAAATCTCAAACCCAAAAATTTTTCGATCGGGATTCACTGATCGACATGCAGCGAGTGCTTGGAACACCTTAGCAACAGCTAATTTGTTTGCAATTTTAGTTATGATATAAATTGACAGGTAAGTCTTTATCTTTTTAAATTCACTTCACATATCGTAACAAAGCGTGGGTGGTCTGGCAAAAAAATGTACGTACGTAAATGTATGTACAACATATGGCAAATAGGAGCACACCCAACGCACAATTTTATAATTTAGAAAAACGCACAGTTCCATACAAGTCTTGGTACCTCGTTTACAACTACATTTAGCTATTAAAAGATGCGAGCAAATAAAAAATTGCAACTGGTTCTAATCGTAGAAGTCACTGTAAAGTCGTAATGGTTCTGTACAGTAATATATTTAATGGAGACTGGGTTACACCTGCGAATTGTAAGTGTCCATTTTAGGATTATTTGTCATATACTCTATTAGAGATAGTGAAAAAATATCTTTAAATTTTTTTTTATTTCAAATATTATACATCTTAGCGAACCCTAAAGTACTCTCTACAAGAACTGATGATCTCGTTGATACATTGTGTGAGAATACTTAGGTAAGTTAAAAACTAGATAAACAATTTAAAAGCAATTAGTCATAAATGCACTTCTCTATTCTTGCAGAATTCTTGAACCTCATCTTGACTTGTAAAGGTTTTCCGGTTTTGTCAGAGATTGCAAAGTTCAAAAAGAAAACTCTTTGTGCTTATGTTGGAACGGACAGTAATGCCACAGTATAAAACAGCGTAGTCAAGTTATTTTATAACGCTTATAGGTCGGCTTACATTCTATAACAGAGAATCAGTGAAACGACTATGTCATAACGCTTTCAAAAATTTCTAGGATTCTTATTTTTCAGATTGAGACAACTCATGAAGGTAGGAACGAAGAGAACATAATTTAAAGGAGTTTTTTCATAACGATAGGTTTGTATGAGATTTGAAAACTGGTGAAATATAGTTTCAAGTGTTTACGATTATGTGAAATGTGAAATTTCTCAGTTAAATTTTAATGCAGCTTCGAACTAAACTAAATGAAATGTTTACTATTTGTTTTATAGTGGCCATTAAAGAAAAAACATTCCGTGTGAACATTGTAACATTGTTCCTATATTTGACGACCGAGTGGTGTAGTGGTAAGTAGCCCTGCCTCATACGCCGAAGGTTCTAGTCGAGCTCTGCTTACTTTGGGGCCATACAGTAGGCGTGTTTGTCTGGGGATTTTATTATTATTATTATTATCGTTCATACAGACGCACTATGGTATATGGATGAACCTTTTGGTACGGGACCCTAAAAAGTATCTTAACGATAAAATCCAATAAGGTGCTTTAAAAAATGTCTACCTACCCATATGTTCAATGTCAAGGTACTAATTGCCATCGTTATAAAGAAGCGTTATATCTTTTTGATCAACCTTTATGTGTATTATCTACAAAATTAGTATGATACCATTTATTCTTAACACAAAACATAAGCTTAGCCATCCAACGAGGTAACTTTGCTATTGGCTATTTTGGTTCAAGAACGAGGAGGCAGCTCTTTGCTGCACCAGGTATTCTGTTTATGTTTTATTTTTTTGTATTATTTAGTCATGAATTTCTTATTATCCATGAAAAAATTGTGTATATACATCTAGTATAAATAAGTTACTTTTATTTTGGTTACTATTGTTATGTTTATATTTAATGAAGGGAATTAAATATATTTAATGATTTGAGTACATGTGTTTGTAAACCAAGTCGAATTATGAAAGGAATAAGCACACTTAACATCTGCGAACGATTAAGTGCAATTCAACATTTTATAAATGCCATGCACAAGGCATATTATCACATTAACTGTTTTATCATTGTGACATTACGCTGGCAGCGACACATCTAAGTGGCATTCATGCAATTATGCAACTTAACGACCACCAGTGACGAGTCGAAACCTTGTGCTCTTTTCTATTGTGACGATCTTGTACGTTAGATATAGTTAACACGTGTGGTCATTTTGAGATAACTTAGGATTTATTACTCTAAATGACATTCATTCAAGCATTGTTATATATTTTTATCAAGTTTTGAAGGTAGTTGGAAGGTTTGAGGATGAGAATCGCACACTTGAAGGTGTTTTATATTTAAAAGTGCACACAAATATATTCACATTATTTAAACTGGAGAAACAAATGTTGAGCATATTTTAATTGAGTATTGGAATATGATCTATTTTAATTTATTCTTACTTAATCTTTTTTTTAATTTACAGTATACTTACCACTTTCTTCTTACAAATATTATTGTTATCACTTAATATTTAAACAAAAAAGGGAAAAGTGTAATTTCAAATTATTTTGTGAAAGAAAAATGATTTGCAAGTAGTATTCATATAAGTTAATGTGTTTTGCAGATAAATATTTACTATGTGTTATTTTACTATTATATCAGTAAAGTAAAGAACTTTGTTTTGAAACAAGCCATACCGTTACATGAACATTAAAAACAAAATAACAGGTGGGTAACGTAAGGTCCAATACAAAAAAGGTTGCAAGACCTAATTAAAATTAAATTATAATAAGACTTCAATCAAAAACACGTCAACTAATACTGTTAAACATAAATAACAAGGTTTTTCATCCCATCCATAACCTAAAACAAATGGGCTCAATTGTGGTTGAAAGCATTTCAAACATTTAGTTTATACTTTCATTTCCGTGCTACATCTCACTACGTCATTCGCGTCATCGAAGTAAGGCAGGTCATGGTTACTGGTCACTTACACTTTCTTTGAAAGTAAACGTGAAAAGATGCTCGACTACAGTATCACCTTCACTTTCGTTGAGTTTGATCGGATTCTTAATCGAACGGTCCTTTACATAAGTATACGATGTTTAATAATATTAATAAATGAGAATGACAAAATAAATCCTTAAGTATGAATCTGTTAAAACAAAGTCCAAGGTTGGTAGTTTATAGAAACAATATCCATTTCCATTAATTTCACCGAAGAGTCTATGAACACCCTGACCCCAGGACTTTATAGTCTCAACGCCAAAAGCCTCAAAAATATTACCATTCCATAAATGTTGATACTTGATTCTTATTATTAAATTCGTTTTTGCCTCGGTTTCGCTGGCGCATCTGTTGGGTACTGTATAAGAAGTACTAGAATCTGGATGAAATACATGTGTAAGGTTATAAAGTTATGTATCCAAAAATTCGTGAAGATTGTTTGCGTAGTTTGGTCGTGAAAGTGGTACCAATAAGCCGGTTTTCTCATGTATAATATACTCTACTGGGTATAATAGACATGAACACTGTGTTTGATAAAAAATTGGACATGTGTGTTGCAATGTTTAACAATGCAATTGCTGAAAGAAAGCGACAGTGAAGTCGCAGGTATATTTACTTTATATACAAAAGCTCCGGAATTCCATTTGTCTGGAAAAATATATTCACACAGTTTGTTCCACACTTTGGAATCCTAAACTAAATAATTTGTTGTTACAGTTTGCTGTTATCCGCTCCCAAATGTCCTCAGAATCGACGCACCCTTATAATTCTAATTGGAAATAGTAAGTTAAAAATAAATTTATGTTTGCAAGCAGCGGTGGTTGTTTCATTCTTTTTATATTTGAGGTGAAGATTTTCTTATTTAGAATTCCGAAAATATACTATTTATTTAGTAAATTAGTTCATATTACTAATTGCTTGTTTATTTGTAGCTAAAAACTTTGATTTAACATTTAAAAATACTTTAATAAATTGAGCTCTATAAAAAGCAATAAACTGAAGCCTAGCCCATGGCCAATATGAAGTTGTTTTTAAAAAAATATTTAAAATGCTTCGGCGTTCATGTATTTTTAGTATTTGCCACTAAGCCATTTTTCTATGACAAGCGTTTGTGAAAAATTATTAGTGCTGTTGAAATAGGAAAAACTTTAAAATACCCAAAATGACAAATAAACTGATACTGCTCTGCCTATTTTTTTTTTGACGCGGGAAAATGCTCATGGATACCCGACCCAACGCGGGCCGTAGTCGGGTGATACCGGGCTAAAAACCTGCGGCTTCGGTCTGGACGCACGAAGTCGGGTCATGAGGAGCTTGCGCATTCGTTCACAGCCCGACAGCATTAACCGGCCAAAGGCCAGAAACCCGAAACCGCCACCAAAGGCTCATAGGACTGCGGCATCCCGTGCCACGGCGACGAAGCGGAAGGGAGGTTGCAGCATCTTCCCTGGCCCTCTCCGCCACCTCTTTCGCGAGCATTACGGACTCGCAGAAGGTTCGCACCGCCTGCCACGACCACTCATTTTGGTCCATAGCGCGAATCACGGTCGGGAGCGAGATATCGGCACCCAATACAGAGCCGAGCGCGCTGCGCTCCGCATCCCACATCCCACACACCTCCAGCGTGTGCTGGGCCATCTCGTCGAGGCTCTGCTTTACTCCAACTAATTGTAAACTGCACGGCTTTCTAGATAAGGTCTCCAATGCATTAAAAGTTGCCTTTAATATTTTATAGTACGAAACATTTATTGGAATACATATTCTTATTGATGTCAGTAGTTCAGCGGTAAAATAAAATTATATAAACATACGCCTTGTAAATTGATGGTAATCATAGATTTAATTGGTGAATCTTTCATTAAATAATTAACGCGTCGATCAATAATTTTCGAAGAATGCACGCAATGTTGTTCGTGAACAATAGTTTATAAAAATTATTTTTAACTATTTTTTAAAGAGGCTTTTGTTTTATTGATTATTTGTTATCTATTATTTTGTAGCTTAGTCGTCCATAACTTAGTGTATAAAATGCAACTAGCATTTTAAAGTGTTTCGCAATTTAAAAACGATGACGCTAAAGACAGATTATTAAAATAAATATCTTTATTATAATAATTTTTTTTAAAGATAATCCTTAGATACAAAGTACCTAATACACATAATAAAAGTGCATCGACTCCTTTGTATATATAAACATCCAGGTGCTAAATAGGTATTCCACCATGGTTACACTCTTTAACGTCGTGGTTATTGAAAGATCGTTTCTCTTAGTAACATCAGCTAATGTTACTACATTAACGCTTCTTCCTTCTCTCAGTATCCTTGAGGAGAATGATACTTGCGGACTTGTGTGGTAAGCGTCTAAGAAATATCCCTTAAGGTTAAATTGGCTATACCTTTCAAAATACAACACAACATTAAAATCCAATGATTTATTTATTTATACTCTGTGTGACGACTGTGCAATAAAAGAAACCATTAGGATATAGAGTGTAAGTATACAACTAATTGCAAGTAAAAAAAATATTATCTATAATATCGATGGATAAAAATTTCAGCTTTCTGGAATATTCAAATTCAACCCTTTATTTCTGTGATTCAAAGTTTCAAAATCCAAAGATCTTCAGCGTTTTGATGCTTGTGGAGTGGGGTCTTGCCAAGCCGACAGATGCAGGTATGAATTGTTTTTTAACACATTAAAGATTCGTTGTGAATTTATTTTGATAAAATATCTCCCGTGAAGTTTCTTGCCAGTCTTTGTCATGAGTCTTTTTGAAGTGGTGGCAACAATAAGTGCAAAAAATTGTTAACGTTAATTTCAATTTGTGTTAAAGCGATTATTCCTATGGACTTCGGTAAAATCTTATTAGAAGTGATATTAATAGTGGTGTCAATACGATGGCGATTTTATTTTTTAGGGGAGTTAAAGAATAATTTAAAGATTTTTGTTGGAAAAAGTTTCACGAATTTTTATGTGGCCAATTTATGCTGAAATTACTAGATATTACTGGAAGAAAGGCAATTTCAACTGATGCCTACGGACGGCAATGGATCATTAGTTGATAATCACAACCACTAGTAATAAGTAAATCAACTACTATTATTAGGTTCCATGGGTACGGACGGCACTTACCATCAGGTTTTAGGAGGGCCGCGGCTCGTTAGCATATAGGTGTAGTAAAAAAATACTTCTTTATTTTTTAATTTTTCTTTATATCTTCTAAATTAAGGTTCACTTTAACTTATAAGAAGGCAATACAAGATTTTAGGTTCAAAAACTACTCACCTTGGGTAAACCTTGACTTCCCATTCCAAGTCAAGTTACACATATAAAACTGTAATATTTTGACTATTCATCCAGCATAAGGCTAATAAACATAAGAATAATACTTAAACACATACACTAAAACCGTTTTAGTTGCCCGTTATCATTCAAAATGTAGAAAATCATATTTGCAAATCTAACACTTCATAAACCTCGTAAGCAATACGAAACACAGATATTCACACGTGTTAATATTGTAAAGAAATAACTGTTAAAACACTAAGCAACAAACCACTTTTCACAAAAAAATTTTATACATACAATTATATTTAAAATAAACAGATATTTTGTAAGCTACAGTATTTAGTAACAGTTCTAATATGATTTATCTTTTAGAAAATACAATAGACACCAAGATTGTGTCTGTCAAGATAAAATTCAAGACTTATGTAGATACTTCTAAAAGACAGAAATTACATAAATCGATATCTTGCGATCCATGGATAGACTGATTTATTGCATATTTTGTAAATTCAGCAATTCTATCTAAAGTTATGATAATGATATTCAAGTTTTCGAAACCATTTTTCTGACATCGAAAGATTTACCATTTTCACCTATACAGAGTTGATATGTTCAATAAAAGTTTTTGATCACCGGTTTAAATAATTATATTATAACGCACACAGTCTAAATTAAGTGGTCAACCAAACTGAGAAAAAATTTTCCTGCAAAGTAATTTAGTGTCTCGTTTTGGCATAAAGGAAGGATAATAATTTGATACAATATAATGACATAATTTAACATAAAACCATTCTTTTTAATATCTTAGGTTTGAAGTAGTCAACTCAGATGGATTTTTCCTAGGTCTAGGTAGGAAGTCATAGGTCATTTCACTCTATTATGGGATGTTTTTTCAATCGTCATATCATCTGTAGAATAACTTTGACACCTGACAAGAGTTTTCATAGAAAGTATGTCATATTCTCAAAATTATTCAACTGATGAAAGTTATCTGAACCCGGAAATTTGAGCCCTTATTCGATTATGTGATTAATTATTCAATCTGGACTAAAACACATCACCATATGCTCTGTAATGTGACACAAAGTATCTGGGATAAACTAAATACCTGAAAATATGGATCATAAAAATTTTAACGAAGAAGTGTACAATTAATTATAGAGTGCAAAATGCTGAAACCTGTCTTCGTGGATGTACGTGGGTCATGACCGTCTTGTCGTTCTGTGCGCTAAAGATTCCATAAAAAACTAATCATTATTATATAAATAATCATTATTTATAGAATTTTGAATAAAAATACTTAAATGCTTTAGTAAACCAGTTTGAGAAAAACTCTAAAAAATAACAATCTTTGTTTATTTTGCAGCCAGATTATATAATAACGGTATTTTTTTTATCTAGCTAACCGAACGTCAAGGAGTTTGTGATTAATCAATTTTATATTTTTCTTACTGGTAATGCGCCGAATGCTGCCACACAGCCCTCAATTTTATAGTGTATAAACCAGTTTGTAAGGAATTCACATATAAGTCACCATTTAGATATTTAAACTAAATTAAAAACTATTTAGTTTTAACGAAAAGTAATCACTCATATTTTGTTTCCACAATACTGAAATAACACTTCTAATAAGTAGGTCTAACTATTCATGTTACCTTGTTAGAAGTGTCATATCGAGTAAATTTTAATTAATATCTTTATCTGTAGTTTTAAAACAGTAACGCCATAATATACCTGGAAGTGGACCTAAACAGCTACGATACAATCTTCACCAATGTAGCAGTTTTCGAACGATGTTGATTGTTACAATATATCAATTGTTTTATTAAATAAAATTATTATGAATGAAGTGCAGACTGAAATTCCATTCTTATGGTCGATGTACATTCAGTTTTTTGCTATCGATTTGTGGTTGGGTGCGTTTGTTTTTCCAGAAAAATACAACCCCAAAGTTTTCAAACGTAGAGTAATTAGGTTTCTCTTGGACGGCCGTGTAACATCAAGGTTTTCATCTTCGCTTTCCATCAGGCGAGATGGAAGACTAACACCTGCTAATTGTTTTAAATTGATACACTTTCTACATAATAGATAGCTAGCCATTTTGGCAAACGATACCATTTAAGCATCATCATGGCTGACAGGTTACTATGCAGACATGTACTTATTCCAAATCTACAATTATTTAATTGTTTTATTGTGTCTTTCTTTACTTTTTGTATATTTTCCTTTCTGCTTGTGAGCTGAAAGGGTTGAGTTCAAAATGTTCGTGTCGTCGGCCACTTATGTTTCAGTAAAATATACAGTTATAATTATTTTTATTATAATAATCAATAAGGTTAATACCATATTTTATAGCCACCTGAGCTAAATACTAATTAGTTTTTTTTATTTTTAGTGTTAAAATAGCCATCATTAGAGTAAACTTATAATAACTATATTGTATTGCCCCACAAATTCTTTAATCTAAAAATATTTGTTCCTTAATATGGAAAAAAGGAAAAATAAACAATTAACTACTAATTAATTATTTACTGTGTTAGTTTGCTATTTCATTAGTAAGCAGGCTGCATTCACTTGTTGCACAAAAACAGAGCGAATGTTTTTGTTATTGCCGATCAAAGAAAATAATTTCGCCATAAACCCAAGCAAATAAAAAGCACAAAAATAAAATATTGACTATAAAGCTGACATTAATATATTTTTAGTGATATTATTTAATATGTTTTGATTTTGACAGTTTTTAAAGTAATTAATACAACTGAATTACCTCAAGTATTTCTTTTTCCATAATCATTAACCTATAGTTCGAGAACCTTGTCTCTATCGGTAAAGATGCACGCAGTTACATATTCTTTGATTTGCTTTTATGTCTTTTATATATTTATATACATAATTTGGTTCTGAATTTCTTTTTAGAAATTATTATAAAATGTTATAAAAATTAAGGTATAGTAATTTTTTGCGTAAAGTACTGAAATCAAAAGCTTATTGAGGGCCTGGAATGAACTTAACTATTTGTATTGTTGTTTTTGTCTTACCTTTGTATTTGATGCAAATAATTGTTCTATCTATCTATCTATTTAACGACATAGGTAGCCAGAATATAAAATATCTAATTATACAATTTGCCTCCTACATACATACCAGTTTATTGTGTAAATTAGCTCGTATTACCACATGATTATAAATAGATGTATCAATAATTACATTTTTATTAGGTTAATTAATTAAATGCCTTTGATCTAAATCTGTCTTATAATATAGCTGTAAGCTACAATTATAATTTGCGTACGTAATGTTTGAAATCTCATTTAATTGAAATAATGCTATTACAATTAAGCCATTTGGTGTAACGATTACGTATAGTTCGTTTATTAAAAAAAACCTAAAATACATAAATACATGCGAGTCAAAAACAAAAAGATTAAACTTCTAAATAGTAAAATAATTCGGTTAAACACGGATCAATTTATTTCAGACATTTTTCAGTACATAAAAACGTGTTTATTCTAATCTAATCCATCATCATATTATTATGCCCATAACAAAACAGTCGGTTCTACTGTTCAAGTGTTTCACTCAATTTTACCTGAAGTGCTCCCAATATGTCTTAGTTTTGTGCGATCTAGTTCATATCCAAGATTTCAGCTGATACAATCAAATGGGTGCAACTAGGAATGTACTCTGAACGTATACGTGTGTTCTTTTGTTAAGTCACAGAACTATCGAATTTTTATTTTGTGGTTATATTTAATGCACATTTTAGTCACATTGAACTTTCAATTATATCTAACAGTCGTATAAAAAATTTCGTGTAGGCGATCACGTCTGCACTACTTATTATTATTTGTAGTCATACCGCTTTTCAATAAGTTCACTGATGAATAATAATAGTTTTAAAATATTTCAAAAAGTAGGTATATTATACATATTGACTTTTTTTATCGACTCAAACATTTGCACGAGCAATACAGAATAGACCCTTGTAACGTTGATAGCTATCTAAGTTATTGCGCTGGCGAATCTTAACGAATTGTAAGTTCTGTTGAAATGTTTCTTTGATACATTTTGTTTTGTTCAATTTTTTATAATTAAAGAGATTGAATTCAGATGCAGATGCTAGCCAGAGCGTGAAGTATGCTCGATATTATTTAAAACTAATTTGCAAGCGAGTTTAAAAATTTTGGGAATTTGGGGAAAACTTTATTCATAGTTTATTGAAAATAAATATAAAAATAAACAATATTTAAAAGTGATCAGTCTTAGATAAAATTGATCGATTATTGTGTTACTTATTATTTGAGTAATGTATCTTGAAACCTAGTTAGCATACAAATACCGCATTTAATATTTTCGACCGTGCAAGTTACACAAACACATCGCATAAATTAATAATACAAAGCAGTAAGTCAGACATTCTACATTGAGTGCTTCCTTGTGCTATACTGCCCTTGATTCAGGACGTTGAATACAAAAGTTTATTTTTTGTTTACAAATCTTCAGCTATAATGTCAACGGGTTTTTTTATAACTAACTGGATTATTAATAAACAAAAATCGGCATTGGTTGAGGATGAAGCAAATTGTTGTTGTGCTTGCATCATCCTCTTAGGTGTCCATACATAATAAATTATATAATAAAATATTGCATTATGCAGTTTTTTGATATTTTTTTTGAGTTTTAAAAACAAAAGTTGCAAAATATTTGAAATTACATTGTGAAAGAAATATGGTAAATCTTAAAGGCACTATCCACATATTCGGCTGACACCAATCGGCACTGCCGAGCGGCGAACTCAATATGTGTAGAGGAACTTTAGGGAAAAATGCTGCCCTCGGCTGGGCATAGGAACTTTGGAAAGACGACCTGCTAAATAATATATAATAATAGTATATGCCAAATATGCGCAGTAATTACTTCGGGCCGGCTTTGTAGTCCAACAAACACTGCCGAACATATACCACATGCGCCTCTTAAAGAAGTCGAAACACTTTTCTCAACAAATGTATTTATTACAAGTTATCTAAAATTCTCAAATACATATTGTGCATTGGTGTTTTTATCTTTGCGTACGCAATTTAAAAAAAAATGCAAGAATGATACTTTTTCCTTTCGTATTGTAAGTAAGATGTATAAAGATTGATTCTGCTACAGAACTTTTGAGTATATATTATTTTGATATAAAAAAGATACTTTTATTTTGATCTAAGTATTTTATTTCTCGTAAGCACTTACTCGATCAAAAACAATTTCATTGAAAATTTGGTTTAACTACCAAGTCAAACAATCGACAGAACACAGCTTAGATTTAAAATGTGAATATTTTTATTACCACTTTTCCACTTTATTTACAACAAAATAAGTCAGCATTTCGTATCTCCTGCATTTAAATTACACAAAAAAACAACTTTTTATCATTTATGAAAAGTAAGTATAATGTCTAAATTCCAAAAAAACAAGAAATGCAATCTGAATTCTTGAAAATAACTGTTGGTCGGTAGTTTTAATAGTAGATGTTTTATTTTGTTCAATATTTAAAGCCAATTTGAGATTCACAAGATTACCAAAACGTACCTATATGTAATAATCAAAAGTAAATCGAACGTTAGTCTCAAACAAAAGTAACTCAAACAAAGTTACACCAAACTACGAGATAAAAATTAAATAATATAAATTTAAATCATTAACATAGGCCTGTACATTCCGGGCATACTATCTATAACTTATTTAGTATATAATTTATCTAGGTAAAGAAATTATCTAAGTACGGAAAGATTAAATGATAAATAATATTAATTGCTCTATTAGCAATGATTTCCATTGTGAACTTGTATATTTCAATATAGTGTTTTATATTTTATTCCAAAGTAATTCACATTATTCATTTGTAGCATTTTCTTTGAGGTTCAATCTTAAAAAGCCTTGGAGATAAGTTGAATATACAAGTTGGCATCATAGGTTGTCCAGTTTATCAAACATTTGCATAGTTGTTCTTGTAAAATGGCGCATTTTAGATGAGGTGAACTCCATATATGCATAAACATTAGAACAGTTTGAATTACGGTATATCGATATAGATTCATTGTGACCATCTTCTTACAGAAAGCATGCAATACAGAATAGCATAAGAACTTCGTTGCGCACTTCAGTACTTAAATTGGTTTTTGTTACACTTTTGGACATATTACGTAAATTGATTTATGATAATATATGTTTAGTGAGAAAGATAGATAAAAGGCTTTATTGTTACTTCAAACACACAAACATTACAAAAAATATATATATACATTAAAATCACAAACAAGACGCAAAAATAAAAAATAAATTGATTATTTTTACTACACAAGAATACAACAAGAGTATAATGCATGGGCAAATAAATAAACGAAAAATACCGTGCAGATACCGCTCTGTTAAAACCGATAAAACTATGTGATGATTCAAAGTCTAAGCAACAGCTACGAGTGAATCTGTGAAAGAGTTAAATCGGCCGCAGGTTTCAAATCAGCCAAAAGGTTATTGAGGCTTATGTCTGAGAAGTAAGTAGACCTGTCAAACTAGGAATTATAATGTGATTTTACGATCTTCAGTGGATTGATATAAATAAATGTTAATTAATTTGACGTAAATACTTTGATCTATGATTTAAAATGTAGGTATTACTAGCTATTAACGCATTAAAGCGATAAATAAATCTCCTTAAATCGTTTAATATGTAATCGCCAATTATTTAAATTGAAGATTTGGAGGTGATCTAAATTATGCAAATACAATTTTAAATTGTTTATGAAATGAAAACTAGTTAAAGAATTATGACCATAATTTGAGTCATATATTTTATATTTAAAACAAGTATATCTATATTAGTTTGTAAAAGCGTTCAAGCAAATCCAAATTCATGAACTTAAATTAGAATGCAACAAAGTATTCTTGTACTAAATAGTATTCACGAATTATTATAACTTTAATGGAATCCAAAGTATGACATTTTACATTAATGTGAGAATTATTTTTGTATGGAGGATTAAATACTGAAGTGAAAATAGACAGGAAACAGAGCTCGAAGAACACATAACCATTGGGCTATTAGAGTTCTTGATTGACCATCTCACTCTGGAGGAACCTAAAACAACGAGCTGGTCAACGTTACCAATGTGTTGTAATAAATACCTTTATCCTACAGGGGGTTCAAAGGAAAAAAGAGAACTATTTTAAACAGCATATTTACAAGGCGATTTATCAGTATACATTGCCTTTTCACTGTATCACTGTACCAATATTTTTCTGTGCACATGACCGAATTTCCTCGTAAATTTGGTGCATATGCAGCTCAGTGGTGAAATTTCGCAATAAAAAGCATAGTGATATATTCTGTATAAAATACCAAAATTGGATCACTTTTTATTATTTATCCAAATAAAAATATATCCCCAGATAATGAGTTTTCAATTAAACCTGTATCATTTTTATAACTGTGGAATGGTATCTAGTATTCCGTGTATTCCACCACGCGACTATAGGGTAAAATTTTGTATGCTATGGTCGAAAGTTTATGATTGAAGTATGGGTAATGTTTATATTAACATTTATTCATGAAATCGGTACAAAAAGTAATAGAAACCTCTTAAATTTTGAGGCTTACAAACAACCTTGAATTAAACTTTTTTACACCTTAATAAAAACAGCATCCAATATGCAGTTATAAAAAATAATAAATATGTATTTTCATTCAAAAAAATAATGTAGTTTGTAATATAAAATTTACAATAAAATTAACTATTATAATTCAAATTAACCAGTATGAACTTCATGCTGCCATAGTATGCTCATTAACATAGGTAGTTTTGATTTCTATGCAGTGCACTCAATAATATTTTCCCCTTTTATTTTGTTATGTGAAAACATCTATGAATAATGCGATTAATTGTGCTATTTTGTTAGCTATGAAATAGGTATATTAAACTTTACCTACTATGTAAGGCAACGTCATCTATGTTAAAAGTTCCGAACTAAATAAAAGAAATCAGTACCGCTTCAGCCACTTAGGTACCTACCTACTTTGAAGTATCGATATAACTACCTACCCACATAATGTTTCGCGGCAATAGAACGTGCAAAGCATGAATTACTTGACTACATAGTTCTTGTAATTTGAAATAGATGGCGCCTCATACAATACTCAAATAATATTAACACTAATGGTTTCTAGGCTAAGTTTTGTTAAGTTATTTATAGATTTCGCTTTGTACAGATATAAAGTTTTTAGTTGTTGAAATAAAGTCTATAGTCAGTAGCGCCTTAAGTATCCATTTCACGTACATGAGTACGGTCGTAAGAGCAGAAAGCACTAACTCACAAAGTTTTTAAAAAAAAGCAGTATGTAGCTTTCAATGTTCTATACTCGTAGATGTACAATGACAAGGCATACAAATCTGACATAATATTCAAATGAGCAAAGCGTGAGAAACATTCTGCTTAGTCATTATGCTCTACTTCTTCGGAAAAGTGCTAATATTGGCACTACTTACGTTGCCAATATTGTGAAGGTTTCAATACTTATTGGGCGCGTACATTATTGGGTTATGGTTAGAAATCAAAAACAGAATTTTGTATTGATATTTATTACCATACACCAACAGTGAACGTACTTAACTCACATTGCATAACATTTCTTAAGTCTATATACCTATATGTGCACAATTTATATATGTACATAGCATTCACTGTTACGGTGGTTATTGGTATACGGTACATATTCATGACATATGAATAGACTTGTTGCTTTTTAATGGAATGACGATGTAATAAAAAGTTTAAATATAAATATAATTTTAATATGAACTTACTAAACTCATGCGCCGGCAACTCGTTGATTTCTATTCTTAACTTAGTCATATTTTATTGTCTCTGCCCAAAGACAATTATATAAATTTAAAGGAGTTTGTCAAAAAGATTCACAAAAAATGATATTCAGCGTATTTAATGCTTATATGATTCACTTGATGAAAGCCAATTCACTAACACGTTAATTTTACAATCAAAACTGTTAATTTTTTTCAGTAAAAAAGCAAGCCTATTAATTATAAAGTTTTTTACTTTTTCTTACAATATGCATCAAGAATATATTTGATAGAAATAATGAGGAATATTTTGATGTTCGCTTAGTCTCTTAAAATCTAGCCGTTAGACTTTTAATAGTTACTTAAGTCAGTCCTAAGTTTAGATTTTGTTAAGCGAATTTATTCTTTATCTAAACCACATCTAAGTCTACCTTGTTCAGTTAAATCTATAATTAAGAGTGAACTAAGTATTTGTTTGTCGTCTTTCGGCCGGAAGGGATATAAACATTCGTTTAACATTTATAAGACTTGGGTGAAATCGCGAACGGCCATTCGTTTCTCCTTCAGCGCGTTTATTTTCCATCAAAAAAGCAATTCCAAATAACAATAATCACGTCGTATTGTGTATAACACCATTCTTCCTTATTTCAAAAGATATTTAACAAGTTATGGTTTTTTTACCTTAAATATGATTCAACTATACCAAAAGCGCATGGCTGAATTAGGCTAAAGTGAATAAGTGTTCTCGTAAAAACAAATAAAGGTATCGATAGTAATCAATTGTTTAGGTTGTTGATGTATGTAGGTACCGTTGTCTGTCTTTATACAAAATATATATATTTTTCGTATGTCTTGGTGTACCGACAAGAGCTTAGTTCTTAAATGAAAAGTAGTAAGACATGCTTTGCAGGTACAGGATTTAGATCAGTTTACTTCAATAGGTTATGCTGTCAATTATTATGTTAAGACCTCGTCTTGGGTGGTACTGCAGTCCTTCCTATTTTACCGCTAAATTTACGTTGTGGATTAAGGGAAGGTGAGGAATACAGCCAGTCTTATTACTGGAACATAAGCATTTCCAACTTGCGTCTACGGTCGGCAACGAGCGTAAATCAATAGTTAATCAATAATAACATAATAAATAAGATCTACGAATAATTATGTCCATGGGCACGGATGTCACTTACCATCGGATGGATCGCGTGCTCGTTTGCCGGTTATGACAATTTAGAAAACATCAATTTTCGAAATATTTTTTACATATATATAAAACAATGATTTGTAAGCAATCTATACATCTATACATACATATAAATAAAATTGGAGTGTCTGTTTGTAATGTTAAAAGAAACGTTTTTACTACATGCATATGATGAATATATATATACGATACATACACCAAAATAAAAAATTTTACAATTTTTGTCTGTCTGTCTGTCTGACTGTTTGTTCCGGCTAATCTCTGAAATGGCTGGACCGATTTTGAGAGACTTTTATTGGCAGGTAGCTGATGTAATAAGGAGTAACTTAGGCTACTTTCATTTTAAAAAAATTCTTTTATTTTAGAAAAATAAAGTAATGTTGCAATGTCCAAGTACTGTCCAGTACCGCGCGCAGCTCACGTGCATGCCACCACTGGGCCGTCACGTCGGGCGCGTCCCACCACTTCTCTCACCAACGAATCAATATCAGAAAGGCTGCTAGGCAGTGGGCAACAATTACTTGTTCTTATTGACGTCAAATAAAACATGACTCTACCACCAGTTCGGAAAAACCTTCGTGAAGAAGAACTGGCAAGAAAATAAATTTACAGAGTCTCTTTATGCCTATACAAAATTATTTTTATCTGCATCTGTTAGCTCGAAAAGTCTCCCTCCCCCCGAGTATCCAAATGACGAACACCCCCAAACGGCACCCATTCACGAGTTAACGCGGGATCAAGCCATCGCCCTCCTCAACCATATTAGAGGGAAAGCACTCCTGTGAAAGGTCATCCCGGCATATTATATGAGCATACACTTGGGAGAATCTATACAATTCACCCCCAATAATCGGGAATGTTATTATCTGAGGTTGTTATTAACATTTGTCAAGGGACCAACTTCTTTCGAAAGTCTCAAAAGGGTGAATGGTATTTTACATCCTACATATCAAGCGGCATGCCTTGCTCTTGGCTTACTAGAAGGCGATAATCACTGGTGCGACACTTTCACAGATGCCAGTATAAGCAGCAGCGCATCTAAATTACGAGAACTATTCGCCTATTCGCATTTCTCTCCCTCATTATGGTTTACCATCTCCACAAGCGACTGATGGAATTGATGACAATTTAAACAGAGAAAATATTAAACATACATATTTTGACCCAGTTGAACTTCAAAATTCTATAAATCATAATGAACCACGACTTAACGATGAACAAACTCAAATTTACCGACTCTTCATTGATAAAATAAATGCAAACGCTGGTGGAGTGTATTTTTTAGACGCTCCAGGTTGTACCGGCAAAACATTTTTGATTAATCTTTTGCTGGCCAAAATACGTGCCAAAAAGAAGATTGCCATAGCAGTCGCATCGTCCGGCTTAGCGGCAACCTTATTTCATGGGGGAAAAGCGGCACACTCTATGTTTAAAATTCCACTAGATTTAGACCGTACGGAAAATCCAATTTGCAATATACCCAAAAATAGTCTCAAAGCCAAAGTACTACAAGATTGGGTATTTGTAGTATGGGACGAATGCACTATGGCAAACAAAATTTCTGTAGAAGCCGTGAATATGACGATGCAGGATATAAGAAGTAATAATCTTTTATTTAGAGGAGTCGTATTCATATTCGCTGGAGATTTTAGACAAATATTCCCGGTTGTAACTAAGGGTACGCGAGCCGATGAAATTAACGCCTGTTTGAAACGTTCAGTACTTTGGAGACATTGTAAAAACTTAATTTAAAACAAAACATGAGAGCACATTCAGCTGATTCAGAATTTAGTAAAATTCTTCTTATTTTGGAGAGGGAAAGTGTCTAGAAGTGAATAGACTTATATCATGATATAGAACTACCTACCAGTCTTTGTCAGGTTGTGGCGGACACTGAAACATAGTATTTAATATTTATATTTATTTTATAATTTAATACATAGTATTTAATATGATATTCACAATCTCAATATCAAAGATGATTCGTGGTTGTGTGACAGATCAATTTTAGCACCTAAGAACGACCAGGTTACTGAGCTTAATCAGCGCATTTAAGATAAGCTATCTGGTGAATCACAAACATATCTTTCCATCATTGCAGTTTGCAATCCGGATGAAGTGGTTAATTATCCAACATAATTTTTAAACAGTATAATTGTGCCGGGTGAACCCCCCCCCCCCCCGTACAAACTAGAACTTAAGGTTGGCGTGCGCATCATGTTATTCATTCTCGCTCCGATCGCCACGCGGTGCGGACGTGCAAGACCCAGTTCTCCGTTGATCGGTCCTTTCCCGCTATTCCGTGGCGCTCAGTCTACTGACGTCACAGTTTAGCGTGTTGGTTCCGTGCTACGGTTTTCAAGGTTTTTCTACTCCGTCTAAGTGCGATTTTTCTTTGCGACTAAGCCCCTTAGTCTTCAAAGTGCTGTGCTAAGTTGTGTTGTGCTTGTGCTGAGTGCAGTGTTGTGCCCAGCGTAAGTAGTCTGGTTTCAGTGCAAAGGATACTTAACGGTGACAACGAATTTGTACTGAACCAGTACTTTTTATTTTTATTTATTTCTCTTCTCTATTCTATTTATTTTTCTCCTATTTTCATATTTATTTTTATCATTATTGTGTGTTTTCGTGTGTATTTGTCCTTTCTGTCGGTAAAGGTTGACCCTAACGCGGTCAACTCTTTACCTGCGTACCCTTTTTTAGGTTTCTATGTAGCGGCCTTCGGCGTACTACGGTTAGTTTTTAAGTTATTCTCCCCAGCCCCCCTACCGCTGGTAGGGAGGTTTGCCGCTAGGGTTGCTAGGTTTTTATTTAGGAACTCTAGGCATTTGTTATTTAATTAGGTGCTAGGTTTGCTAGGGGACCTAGGCATACATTATATATTTATATATTACATATTCAAGCCCTCCAATGGACCTTGTAAGCGTTCTTAGGTCGTTCGCCCAGGCGCTCGCGGCGTCCGGTTGCCCCATCCCAGATGACGTACTAACGCAGGCCTTACAGGCTACTATCGCGTCCCCGGCCCCTCAGGCCTCAACCCCGGCCCCTCAGGCCTCAAACCCGACCCCTCAGGCCTCCGACGTCCAGACCCCTCAGGTCTTCAGCTCTCCCGCGTCTCCCGCCTCGTCCGAGATGGACTGCGAATCGGTCGCATCCTCTCACGCGTCGCGTCGTAAGCGTACCGCTCCCGGGAGCGACTCCGAACCCGCGTCTGATACGTCGTCAGATGCCGCCACCCTAACCGGCTCTCCTGAGCCCGCGTTTCAACTTGTCGCCAAGCGCTCCAAGAAGCGCTCTAAGTAAGTTTCGGTATCTTCAATACCCGAGCCCTCCCCGGTGTCTTCAACACCAGCCCGTTAAAATCGCTCGTAGTAACCGCGTCTCCGTCGGTCACATCGAAGCCAGCGACGCGCTGCGCTCCCGTCCCGCCGAAGCCTCAGCTCCCTCCGCCCGTATTCCTGCGTGAAAAAGCGCGCTGGACCGCGGTTTCAAACTTGTGCAAAGAGCACAAAATTAATTACTTAAAAGCCGCCAACGCTGGCGATACAATCAAAATTCAAGTAGCGACCGTCGACGACTTCCGCGCGTTTACCAGGCTACTCTCGCTAAATCAAATCGCGTATCACACCTACGCCCTCCCGGAGGAGCGTAAGATCCGCGCAGTACTACGGGGCGTCCCGTTCGAACTCAGTAACGAAGACATTCTCGAGGACCTTAAGTCTCAGGGTTTCCCGGTCACAGCAGTGCACAAGATGCACTCCAACCGCGGTAGGCGTTTTCCCTTAGCGTTAGTAATCCTGTCAAATACTCCCAACTCGAAGGAGATTTTCAAAGAGGCTCGCACAATCTGCGGACTCTCGAACATCTCCGTCGAGCGTCCCAACCCCCGCGGTCACCCTGGGCAGTGCCACCGCTGCCAGCTATATGGCCACGCAGCGGCTAACTGTTCAGCTCCCCCCAGGTGCGTAAAGTGCCTGGATCCGCACTTCACTAAGGAGTGCACTCGCACTCCCGAATCCACTTCCCCCCCTGCCTGTGTGCTGTGCGGCCAGTCCGGCCATACAGCTAACTACAGGGGTTGCCCGCGCGCTCCGCGCTCCACCACCAAGAGGGTCGCGCCTAAACCGGCGCCGCCGCTCACTCCTGCTAACTTCCCGCCGCTGCGCAACCGGGGTCCCCCGGAAGCAAAGCCCGTTCAGCCGACGCCTACTCCGGCTCTGTCTTGGAGGCAGCGTCCGGCCGTCCCGCCTGCACCTTCCCGACCCATTCCAGCTCCCGTAGCTTCCGTAGGGCCGCGTCCCGCTCCGTCTTCTGCACCTCAGTCGTCGTTGGCTGAGGACATGAAGACCGTATTCGACGTTATCCAAAACGTAGACATTAATGAAATCTCCATACTCGCACGCAAACTGCGAGCCGCCCGCTCTCCTCAAGAGCGTTTATTCGCGTTAGCCGAGCATCACTCGCTCCTAAGTTCGTTGTAAATTCTTTATTTTTGTATAAATTCGTAAATAAGTAAATTATAATGTCTAGACCCGCGAATCCCGCGTCCTGTCGTATCAAACCCAAGGGCTTATCCCTAGTATCCTTTAACGTTCGTAGCCTTAGCACCAACCTTCCCGAGCTCGAACTGTTCCTTCAGAACAACGACCCAGATCTTTTACTTCTCCAGGAGACATGGCTCACTCCTAATCGCTCCAGGGGATTCGCTATTCCTAAGTACGCGTTTACACGTAACGATAGGCCTAACTGCGACGGTTTCGGCGGCACTGCTATCTACTACAAAAGAGGATTCCATTGCTGTCCTCTCCCTACCCCTCCTCTCCTCAACATGGAAGCCACCGTATGTAGATTGGCTATGACTGGTCATCCGACCATCATCATAGCTTCAGTCTACATACCCTCTGGCACCAAACCTATCCGCAGCGACTTTGAGACCATTCTCGCCCTCGGCCGTTCAGTCATTATGTTCGGAGACTTTAACTCCAAACATACTGACTGGACGTGCCTATCAACCAACCAAAGCGGTATAGCTCTCCTCGACATCACCAACTTACTCGACTTAGACGTCGTCTCCCCTATCACTCCCACTCACTATCCCGACAACCCGAACCACTCTCCGGACAT
Source organism: Marasmarcha lunaedactyla (assembly GCA_923062675.1). Classification (NCBI taxonomy): domain Eukaryota; kingdom Metazoa; phylum Arthropoda; class Insecta; order Lepidoptera; family Pterophoridae; genus Marasmarcha; species Marasmarcha lunaedactyla. The sequence goes on from OV281341.1 coordinate 22,094,073, forward strand.
CCTCGACTTTGCAATCGTCAAGCAACCTCGACCTCAGGTCTATCGAACCGCTCGATGACCTAGGTTCTGACCACCGCCCCGTCTCCCTCGTGCTAGGACCGCCTAACGTTAACGTCACTTCTCCTAAGACCTTTACCGACTGGAAAGGTTTTAAAAATACGATAGTTTCTGCCTTAGAGGCCCCAAACTCTCCGCTCGCGATCTCGCCCGATCAATTAGATAGCCCGGATAAAATAGATTCGTTAGTAAATTCTCTCACTGATGCTATCAACTCAGCCATCAGTGTAAACGAAAAGGTTGCTAAGATGGGCAAACCCACGCTTCCCTTAGCCATTAGCAATCTTATTAAAGCTAAGAACGCGGCTCTCCGGAGAGTCAAGAAATATCCCACGCCCGCCTATAGAACAGCTGCGAATCAGCTACAACGCAAAGTTAGATCTCGCCTCGCGGAACTCCGAGACGCCCAGATGAACGATCTCATGGCGAATATCTCCCCGTCCCACCAAGCGTATTATCGAATGGCCCGAGCCTTACGCGTAGACGCCGCCTCTCACGTCCCTCCTCTCACTCGTCCCGATGGCTCTATCGCCTTCGAAGACGAAGAGAAAGCCGAATGCTTCGCTGACAGCGTTGCGTCTCAATGCTCGCCCAGCACGCAACCCGCGAATCCCACTCACATCAAAGCGGTGGAGGACGAAGTTCTCCGTAGAAACTCTCTCCCCATCACCGCCGACCCCGTCACAGTCTCTAATGATGAAATCTCGCTTCTCATCAAAAGTCAAAAGTCCAGAAAGGCTCCGGGTGCGGATGGTATTTCCAACCACGCACTTAAGCACCTGCCTCAACAGGTGCTTACCTTGTTAGCTATCATTTTCAATGCCTGCTTCGACCTTAGCTACTTTCCAAAAGCTTGGAAAGAAGCGACAGTCATAGGCATACCCAAGCCGGGTAAACCTCTTAATATCCCGGCTAATCACAGACCCATCAGCCTCCTCAAGGCAATGTCTAAACTTCTCGAGAGAGTCATACTCTCTCGAATGCGGAACCATCTGTTTCCAACGGACGGCGATCCTCTCATAATTCCCCACCAGTTCGGCTTTCGCGCTAAGCACTCCTGCCCTCAGCAAGTCCATCGAATCGTCGAGTACATACTTGACGGCTTCTATCCGAAACGAAAGAAAACGATCGCAGTTTTCTTTGACGTAGCCAAGGCTTTCGACAAAGTCTGGCACAGCGGTCTCGTTTATAAACTCTATAAAATAGGCTTACCGGCTCGCCTAGTTAGGATAATCGCGTCGTTTCTCAAAGACCGCACGTTTCGTTTCAAACATGAAGGCACGTTCTCCGCGCCTCGTCCCATAAAGGCTGGAGTCCCTCAAGGCTCAGTCCTCGCCCCTATTTTGTATTCCGTATACACTAACGACATTCCCATTCCATCGAAAGTCGTCGAACTCGCTCTCTTTGCCGACGACACCGCCCTTTTACACCAAAGGCCGCAGAGCCTCGGGTCCCGTCACCAGACTTCAAAAGGCTGTAAACACCCTCGGTGCTTGGTTTAAAAAATGGCGTATCGACGTGAACCCAGAGAAGAGCTCTGCGGTTTACTTCGACTACAGACGCAGTCGTATCCCCGACTATCTCCAATTGAGAATGCAAGGCACTCCCAACCCCTGGAAGCGCAGTACTAAATATTTAGGCGTCATCTTAGACCAGACGCTTTCTTTCAACCCTCACGTCGATAGAGTAACGAAACTCGCACGTTTTTACCTAGGCCGGCTTTACAGTATGTTAGGTAGAAAAAGTAAAATGTCCTTCCGAAATAAACGTACGCTTTACAAGGTCTGCATTAGACCAGTCATGTCATATGCTTCTCCAGTCTTTGCCCACGCCAAACCCTCCGTCCTGCACAAGCTGCAGGTGGTTCAAAACCTCTTCTGTCGCAGGGCCACAAACGCACCTTGGTACGTGCGCAATGCGGACCTGCACAGAGATCTTGAACTACCTACAGTTCAACAGTACCTAAAAACACTCTCAGAATCGTTCTTCAAACGCGCCGAATCCCATCCCAATCCACTAGTTCGAAATTCAGTCTCTTATACTGCTCCTGTCTTAGATTCGGTATACAAAGTCGCTAGACCGAGAAACGCGCACACAAGCGAACGTACGCAATTAACTTTAGATCTCGAGGCCCTTCAGGTCGCAAATTCTAATTCTAACGTAAATTCTAATTCTAACGTAAATCTGAATTAATGCAAATTTAATTTAATTGTCAATTTTAATGTTTATTATTTACTTTTCATTTTTTGAGCACCTTCAGTGCTATGTAAAACCCAGCGGATGACCCCTTAAGGGCCCCGCTAGCGCGGCCTCTTTCTCCAATTGGCCGTCGCTCAGATGAAGGCTGAGTGGCAAAAATGCACGAGCCGACAGGGGGTTTTTAGTGGGTATGGTTCTGGTAGGCGTCGGGACGAGTCCCCCATAACTTTGGAATTGCGCCAGAGTATGCGTCAGAGCATTTTTATCCTCCTGCCGTTCCCGCGGAAGGGAACAAAAAAAAAAAAAAAAAAATTTTATTCATCTCGGTCTGCGTGCGTTCTCGAGCGCACGTCAATCGCAGACGCCTTCCCGCTCCCTTAGCCCCCGCGCTAATCGAGCACCCAAATTTCACTGGTTGTTGCCGTAATAAATAATTTCATAGCTGTATACCGTAATAAGTTTCTAACGCCGTTTTCACGGCGGAAAATGGGTTTTAACCGTACATCTAATAAGTTTCTAACGCCGTTTTCACGGCGGACAGTGGGTTTGTTAACCGTACTTCGTGGAACGTGAGCTTCGTCGACGGGAATTCGTCGTTCCAGGTGCCTCGAGTCTTCGTGTTCGAATAAGTTATCCGCGTCGTCCTCAACCTGCGTGTAGGGCGGTTTTAGGAAGTTAGTCATCGTTGTTAGGTTCATATATTGTCCCTCCCCAACCCCTCCGCAATGGCTTCCCTAAGCTTTGACGAGTTTAGGAAGAAGTTAATTGAAAGTACTGAAGGCATGTCTTTAAATGCTGATAAGTACCGTTTCTTAGATTCTCTTATCCCTCATCTCATGACGTTAATGTCCACAATGGCCCCTCAGGCCACCCCAGTTCCCCAGACCCCTCAGGTCTTAGACCCTCCCGCGTCCCCTTCCTCCAGTGACATGGAGTGCGAAGTAGACGCCCCTCCGCGCCGCAAGCGCGCACCCGCGACCGTGTCATCCTCGGACGCCACCCCAACTGGCCCTGATGAGCCTCCCTCTTTCACCCTTGTTAAGAAGCGCTCTAAGAAGCGCTCGAAACAAGACCCGGCGCCCTCGACGCCCGTCCCTACACCCCTTGCGGCGTCTTCAGCGCCAGCTACCCCGGTGTCTTCAACACCCGCTCCGGCCCCAACTTCTGTCAAGGCCAAGGTCCCACCACCCGTTTTCCTTCGGGAAAAGGGTAAATGGACTGAGGTCTCGACATTGTGCAATGAGCACAAGATTCATTACACCCGAGCGGCCAACTCGGGTGAATCTATTAAAATCTTAGTTTCGTCGATAGACGACTTTCGTGCTTTAACAAAGCTCCTCACCGATAAGCAATATGCTTATCACACTTATGCTCTGTCAGAAGAGCGTAAGATCAGAGCGGTACTCAGGGGAGTCCCGTTCGAATTATCGAACGAGGCTATCCTGGAGGATCTGCAGTCCCAAGGCTTCCCGGCACTCGCGGTGCATAAAATGCACAGCAAGTACGGGAGGCAACACCCTCTCGCTTTGGTGGTTCTCGCCAACGTCCCCAAGTCCAGGGAGATCCTCAAAGGGGTTAGCACTATATGCGGCCTCTCTGGGATCTCGATCGAGGCGCCTCATCGCCGCGGTCATCCCGGCCAGTGCCATCGGTGCCAGTTGTACGGGCACGCGGCACCAACTGCCGCGCACCGCCCAGGTGCGTCAAGTGCCTGGTCCCTCACTTCACTAAGGAGTGCAATCGCACTCCTGAAACTCCCTCTCCTCCCGATTGCGTGCTTTGTGGCCAGTCCGGCCACACCGCAAATTACAGGGGCTGCCCTCGTGCACCCCGTTGTATGCACTCCAATTTCAAGAGGGCGGCACCCAAACAGGCCCCGCGCCTTTCTCAAGAAAACTTTTCACCGCTGCGTAGCCGGGTTCCTCCGGCTGCAAAGCCTACACAGTCTAGGCCTGTCCCAGAAAACTGGAGGCAGCGCCCTGCATCGAATCCCATCCCGGCTCCTCGCCCATACAAACCCACTCCTCAATCCTCCGTAGCAGACAATATGCGTATCGTCTGCGACGCTATGAAAAATATCGATGTTAGTGAAATCGCAGTCTTAGCCCGTAAACTTAGGGCTTCACGTACTCCGACAGAGCGTTTGCTAGTTGCAGAGCATAGTTCCCTTCTCAATTCATTATAGGTTCATTTAAATTAATTGATCCCTAAATCATGCTTCGGCCGACCTCTGCCCAGCCCCGGCTTCACCGGAGGCTGCCCAGAACGGCCACCAACTCATGTCCCTTTGAGCACCTTCAGTGCAACTTTCACTACAGGCGGAAGACCCGCTAGCGGGTCTCCGCCAGCGCGCCCAACTTCCCGACGGGTGTCGCTTCCGATGAAGGCTAACGGTAATAACTACAGCCAACAGGTGGTTTTTAGTGGGTAGGTGCCATTCTGGTGAGTCCCACATAACCCCCCGCAGAGGAATTTACCTGCGGGCGGTATGCATGACGCATCTTCCACCTCCCTCCCGCGAGGGTGCCTCAGCAGCAAAAAAAAAATCATGTTTTCAGACCTAATCTGCGTCCGGACCCGTTTGGACGTGTTGAAGGCCGGCTGCCGAGTCACGATTGTTGTCTCACGACTTCTCTCGTATCAATACTCAAACGCCACTCTCAGATCCGTTCTGCGTCCGGCCCTGCTCGGACGCGTTCGCGGTCGCTCCAGCTGTTGAGTCACGATTGTCGTCTGACGACGTCAACTCGTTCGCAATACTCATACGCTGTTAGCCTCTTCAGGGCTTACGCTGCGGCCGGTTTCGATCGGCTGCAACTAAGTCGGTCTCTTGCACAGCACCAACAGAGCTGAGCTTACTGCGGTCGATTAAATTCGATAGTGGTTCGCAAGGCTCGGGCTATTTTTCTGGCTGCGTACGTAGTCAGAGACTCGCTCTGCGGCCGGCCCCGGCCGGTCGTAACGTAGTCAATCCCGCACTCTGTGCACCTCTTGCATTAAAAACCTCACCTCGGTGAGTGCAGCAACAACAGGGTTGAGCTTACCACGGTCGATTAAATTCGATAGTGGTTTGCAAGACTCGGGCTGTCTTTCTGGCTGCGTACTTGACGCTTGGCGCCTGTACGTAGTCAGAGACTCGCTCTGCGGCCGGCCCCGGCCGGTCGTAACGTAGTCAATCCCGCACTCTGTGCACCCCTCGCATTAAAAACCTCACCTCGGTGAGTGCAGCAACAACAGGGTTGAGCTTACCACGGTCGATTAAATTCGATAGTGGTTTGCAAGACTCGGGCTGTTTTTCTGGCTGCATACTTGACGCTTGGCGCCTGTACGTAGTCAGAGACTCGCTCTGCGGCCGGCTCCGGCCGGTCGTAACGTAGTCAATCCCGCACTTTTAGTGCAACCCAACTTCGTCAGGTCTACGGCCGGTTTTTGTTGTCAATTTATTGGCGACACACTCCGTAGTAGACTCGCGTTTGATCAGGTGGATACGTAACGGTGACAACTAAGCCTGATAGCGTTGCCCCGGTGCGCTTCCAAAGCCCTTCAGGCCAAGGAGAAACCAGCTGACCCGATCCCATTGCACTTGGGCCTTTCCCAGGGTGACGGTACAGTGCTGTCCGAATTAGGGGCACCACTTCGCGTCGTCCCCAGCCCCCCTACCGAGGGTAGGGAGGTTTAGGTGCTAGGTTTGCTAGGGAACCTAGGCATTTTTATACCTTGTTAACGGTCTTAGGTCGTTCGCCCAGGTGCTCGCTGCATCTGGCTACAGCATACCCGATGACATACTAACGCAGGCCTTACCTCAGGTCTACAGCTCTCCCGCGTCTCCCGCCTCGTTCGAGATGGACTGCGAATCGGTCGCATCCTCTCACGCGTCGCGTCGTAAGCGTACCGCTCCCGGGAGCGACTCCGAACCCGCGTCTGATACGTCGTCAGATGTCGTCACCTTAACCGGCTCTCCTGACCCCGCGTTTCAACTTGTCGCCAAGCGCTCCAAGAAGCGCTCGAAGAAAGCTTCGGTATCATCAATACCCGAGCCCTCCCCGGTGTCTTCAACACCAACCCCCGCGCTGTTAAAATCGCTCGTAGTAACCGCGTCTCCATCGGTCCCATCGAAGCCAGCGACGCGCTGCGCTCCCGTCCCGCCGAAGCCTCAGATCCCTCCGCTCGTATTCCTCCGTGAAAAAGCGCGCTGGACCGCGGTCTCTAACTTGTGCAAAGAGCACAAAATTAATTACTTAAAAGCCGCCAACGCTGGCGATACAATCAAAATTCAGGTAGCGACCGTCGACGACTTCCGGTCTTTCACTAGGCTTCTGTCGATCAATCAAATCGCGTATCACACCTACGCCCTCCCGGAGGAGCGTAAGATCCGCGCAGTACTACGGGGCGTCCCGTTCGAACTCAGTAACGAAGACATTCTCGAGGACCTTAAGTGTCAGGGTTTCCCGGCCGTAGCAGTGCACAAGATGCACTCCAACCGCGGTAGGCGTTTTCCCTTTTCAGAGAGGCTCGCACAATTTGCGGACTCTCGAACATCTCCGTCGAGCGTCCCAACCCCCGCGGTCACCCTGGGCAGTGCCACCGCTGCCAGCTATATGTGTAGCGTAGTTTCAATAAAACACAAAATTCTCTTCTGTGTTTATTTTTTCGGTAAAATTAAAAATATACAAAAATGCCTGTAAATACAAACAGAAAAATATAAACAAAATTGAAATAAAAAAATAGTCACACAAAATAGAACAGAAATATTAATACAATTAAATTTGATCTGAAAAGAAAAAATAACAATAAAATAAATTTTAATGAATGAGAATCCTTACCAACAATTTTGGCTACGCACACTCGTGAACGTAAAAAATAAATATAGGTTTCTTAAAAAGAACTTTGATTATCGATAATAAAATATCTTAACTATGTAATTTGGAATAATAAACTCGGAAAATAATAAATAAATAGATTCAAGTTGCTTTGATAGATAATTTTTCGTGACTGACTTGTCAAATCAAAACATTGCCGTTCTCCGACACTACGTAATTCCTAGTTTAAAATTATGTCGGAAACAACAAAAAAATAAAATTTACTGACAAAAAGAGGTCGAAATAGACAACCGTCACAATACCCCGGGGGCCGGGAAAAAAAAAATCTGAAAGATTTTTTTTTAGTAAAATTTCAAATTCAAACCAAATTAAAATAAACCGCATATACATATCGAATTTTAATATTTAATCTGCTAAATGAAAGAACAATCAAAAAAAAAAATAATAATTAAAAGCAAAATGAAAATTAATATTAACATCCTATAGAAGAATTTTTCTGAAAAAACATCCTGTATATATGAAAAAAAAAATAATACTGATATATTGCATATCAACAAGTTATTTAATAGAAAAAGAAAACAAAACAGACGAGAGAGAAAAAAAAAATCCTAAATAATTATCTTAAATTACATGGTTCATGAATGATAAAATTTTAAACATGTTCCTGAAATATACAATGTTAATATACATCGTTCAACTCCATCAACGTACATTATAATTACAACATACATTCTCTTTCATACTAGTCTTATTCCAACTACTGGAAATAAAACATCATGCAGTTAGAGTTGCTTATGAGGAATCGTATCCTAAAAAAGTCAACTCAACAGAGTTGAACGCAACGGCAAAAGGCTTTAATAGTTGCCATCCGCTGAAAATATTAATAGCTTATGGCTTCTTTAACGTGTCGCTAACTCCCGCACGGTAATTACTATAAACAAGTTTCAGTTAAAGACTGAAATAAATATGCCGGAAAGAAAAGAAAATCATAGCCAGTCGTGAAATATTGACTTTTAAATAAAATCCAAGGGTCTTTTGTGAAGTAATTAAAATATTTATGTAATAAACATATGAAAATAATTCTCACAGGAAAGTGATTCAAGCGTATAAATAATACACATAGGTATGGTTTAGTTTAACGAGTTACCATAATAAACGCTCGTGCAGAAGGCTTAATTTTACAAGTTGCAAACCGCTTGAAAAAAAAAATTGAGAAAAAAAAATTGATAACATTTAACAAATTATACTATAAAGTATAATACAGATATTGAAAATAAGAGTTTACACTCCTAGAATTGCAAATATTAAATAAATTACACAATAAGTTAACCTAATACTACGATGATGATAATTAATTATAAGTTTTGACCAACGTCAATGTTAATGGTATAGCCAAACGATAATGAGGTGCATAGAAAAAAAAATAAGACAAAAAGAATCGGCTTATGCTCGCCGTGAAAATTCTCTCTCTCTCTGAAAATTCTTCAGGGCTATTTTGTAAAATTTCTGTTTCAGAATCTACATTAATATTTAATAATAATGATCGTAGTTCGTCTACAGATTACGTCGAAGAAAAATTTATATTTCTGATTTTTAATTCATAAATTATTTCAGGTTTATTTAATTGTGAAAAATTCATTGCAAAATCAAAAAAAAAAATGTTAAAGTGAAACAAATTTGTTAATAGTCGTTATGCAGAATAGAGCCTTAAAAATATACGTATTTTCAAGTGATGAAAATGAATAGAAAATGTTATTTAAATAGTGAAATTACTGGGTTATAGAATGTTGTGTCTTCAGAAAATTTCTTCAAGGATATTATAACGAAAGAAACTAAAGAAACTTAAATGTCTGAATAATTTAGCAGTATTTTGATATATAATAGTAGATATATTATAGTAGATACATATATAAATATATTATAGTGAATGTTAATGATTGAAAATGGTAACAAATAAAGTTTTATGCCTGACCTCAATAATAATTATAAAAAAATTATTTTTAATGTTGCAATTCTTCTGTTCCTTTTGTTCCTTCTGTTGCAATTTCTCCTCTCTTCTCCATAAACTACGTTTGAATATTCGGGCGCCAGTATGTAGCGTAGTTTCAATAAAACACAAAATTCTCTTCTGTGTTTATTTTTTCGGTAAAATTAAAAATATACAAAAATGCCTGTAAATACAAACAGAAAAATATAAACAAAATTGAAATAAAAAAATAGTCACACAAAATAGAACAGAAATATTAATACAATTAAATTTGATCTGAAAAGAAAAAATAACAATAAAATAAATTTTAATGAATGAGAATCCTTACCAACAATTTTGGCTACGCACACTCGTGAACGTAAAAAATAAATATAGGTTTCTTAAAAAGAACTTTGATTATCGATAATAAAATATCTTAACTATGTAATTTGGAATAATAAACTCGGAAAATAATAAATAAATAGATTCAAGTTGCTTTGATAGATAATTTTTCGTGACTGACTTGTCAAATCAAAACATTGCCGTTCTCCGACACTACGTAATTCCTAGTTTAAAATTATGTCGGAAACAACAAAAAAATAAAATTTACTGACAAAAAGAGGTCGAAATAGACAACCGTCACATATGGCCACGCAGCGGCTAACTGTTCAGCTCCCCCCAGGTGCGTAAAGTGCCTGGATCCTCACATCACTAAGGAGTGCACTCGCACTCCCGAATCCACTTCCCCCCCTGCCTGTGTGCTGTGCGGCCAGTCCGGCCATACAGCTAACTACAGGGGTTGCCCGCGCGCTCCGCACTCCACCGCCAAGAGGGTCGCGCCTAAACTGGCACCGCCGCTCACTCCCGCTAACTTCCCGCCGCTGCGCAACTGGGGTCCCCTGGAAACAAAGCCCGTTCAGCCGACGCCTACTCCGGCTCTGTCTTGGAGGCAGCGTCCGGCCATCCCGCCTGCACCTTCCCGACCCATCCCAGCTCCCGTAGCTTCTGTAGGGCCGCGTCCCGCTTTGTCATGTTCACCTCAGTCGTCGTTGGCTGAGGACATGAAGACCGTGTTCGACGTCATCCAAAACGTCGACATTAACGAAATTTCCGTACTCGCACGCAAACTGCGAGCCGCCCGCTCTCCTCAAGAGCGTTTATTCGCGTTAGCCGAGCATCACTCGCTCCTAAGTTCGTTGTAAATTCTTTATTTTTGTATAAATTCGTAAATAAGTAAATTATAATGTCTAGACCCGCGAATCCCGCGTCCTGTCGTATCAAACCCAAGGGCTTATCCCTAGTATCCTTTAACGTTCGTAGCCTTAGCACCAACCTTCCCGAGCTCAAACTGTTCCTTCAGAACAACGACCCAGATCTTTTACTTCTCCAGGAGACATGGCTCACTCCTAATCGCTCCAGGGGATTCGCTATTCCTAAGTACGCGTTTACACGTAACAATAGGCCTAACTGCGACGGTTTCGGCGGCACTGCTATCTACTACAAAAGAGGATTCCATTGCTGTCCTCTCCCTACCCCTCCTCTCCTCAACATGGAAGCCACCGTATGTAGATTGGCTATGACTGGTCATCCGACCATCATCATAGCTTCAGTCTACATACCCTCTGGCACCAAACCTATCCGCAGCGACTTTGAGACCATTCTCGCCCTCGGCCGTTCAGTCATTATGTTCGGAGACTTTAACTCCAAACATACTGACTGGACGTGCCTATCAACCAACCAAAGCGGTATAGCTCTCCTCGACATCACCAACTTACTCGACTTAGACGTCGTCTCCCCTATCACTCCCACTCACTATCCCGACAACCCGAACCACTCTCCGGACATCCTCGACTTTGCAATCGTCAAGCATATCAACCTCGACCTCAGGTCTATCGAACCGCTCGATGACCTAGGTTCTGACCACCGCCCCGTCTCCCTCGTGCTAGGACCGCCTAACGTTAACGTCACTTCTCCTAAGACCTTTACCGACTGGAAAGGTTTTAAAAATACGATAGTTTCTGCCTTAGAGGCCCCAAACTCTCCGCTCGCGATCTCGCCCGATCAATTATATAGCCCGGATAAAATAGATTCGTTAGTAAATTCTCTCACTGATGCTATCAACTCAGCCATCAGTGTAAACGAAAAGGTTGCTAAGAAAGGCAAACCCACGCTTCCCTTAGCCATTAGCAATCTTATTAAAGCTAAGAACGCGGCTCTCCGGAGAGCCAAGAAATATCCCACGCCCGCCTATAGAACAGCTGCGAATCAGCTACAACGCAAAGTTAGATCTCGCCTCGCGGAACTCCGAGACGCCCAGATGAACGATCTCATGGCGAATATCTCCCCGTCCCACCAAGCGTATTATCGAATGGCCCGAGCCTTACGCGTAGACGCCGCCTCTCACGTCCCTCCTCTCACTCGTCCCGATGGCTCTATCGCCTTCGAAGACGAAGAGAAAGCGGAATGCTTCGCTGACAGCGTTGCGTCTCAATGCTCGCCCAGCACGCAACCCGCGAATCCCACTCACATCAAAGCGGTGGAGGACGAAGTTCTCCGTAGAGACTCTCTCCCCATCACCGCCGATCCCGTCACAGTCTCTAATGATGAAATCTCGCTTCTCATCAAAAGTCAAAAGTCCAGAAAGGCTCCGGGTGCGGATGGTATTTCCAACCACGCACTTAAGCGTCACCTTAGACCAGACGCTTTCTTTCAACCCTCACGTCGAAAGAGTAAAGAAACTCACACGTTCCTAGGCCGGCTTTACAGTATGTTAGGTAGAAAAAGTAAAATGTCCTTCAGAAACAAACGTACACTTTATAAGGTCTGCGTTAGACCAGTCATGACATATGCCTCGCCAGTCTTTGCCCACGCCAAACCCTCCGTCCTGCAGAAACTGCAGGTAGTTCAAAACCTCTTCTGCCGCAGGGCCACAAACGCACCTTGGTACGTGCGCAACGCGTACCTGCACAGAGATCTTGAACTACCTACAGTGCAACAGCACCTAAAAACACTCTCAGAATCGTTCTTCAAACGCGCCGAATCCCATCCCAATCCTTTAATTCGTAATTCAGTCTCACATACTGCCCCTGTCTTAGATTCGGAATTCAAAGTCGCTAGACCGAGAAACGCGCACACTGTCGAACCCACGCAATTAACTTTAGACCTCGAAGCCCTTCAGGCCCCAAATTCTAATTCTAACGTAAATTCTAATTCTAACGTAAATCCGAATTAATGCAATTTTATTTCTCAATTTTTAATGTTTTTAATTATTTAATTTTATTTTGAGCACCTTCAGTGCTATGTATTCACCTTCAGTGCTTTGAGCACCATCAGTGCTATGTAAATCCCAGTGGGTGACCCCTTCTGGGCCCCGCTAGCGTGGCCTCTTTCTCCAATTGGCCGTCGCTCAGATGAAGGCTGAGTGGCAAAAATGCACGAGCCGACAGGGGGTTTTTTAGTGGGTAGTGGTTCTGGTAGGCGTCGGGACGAGTCCCACATAACTCTGGATCGCATGCGCCAGAGTATGCCTCGGAGCATTTTATATCCCCCTTCCCCTTTCCGTGGAGGGGAACAAAAAAAGAATCATGTTATTGCGTTTGCAGGTTGCGAGTAGTGTCGTTGCAAGGAAAAGTTATAGAAGGTCGTAAATACGGAAAAGGTAAAATAGTATTTATATCACGGATTCCTATAATACTATCAAATTTTCCATTTCAATTCAAAAGATTGCAATTCCCGATCAATGTCAGTTTTGCTATGAAAATCAACAGGTCCCAAGGACAAACGTTTAGCAAAGCTGGTATAGATTTAACTAAAGGTTGCTTTTCCCTTGGGCAACTATACGTGGCATGTTCACGGGCGAGGAATGCCGGCAGTGTTGTTGTTTTAGCCCAAGAAAATCGTACACCAAACATTGTAAGTATTGTAAATAATTTTTCAATACAAAAAACATGAAATAAATGATAATTAAAATAAAAATGCAAACACCAAAATAAAACTAAATAAACTAATTAACTTTTTTTGTTGAATTCCACGCGGACGAAGTTGCGGGTACAGCTAGTTATGACATATAATTCTAAGCAAAAATAGAATTTAATGGTACCTAAGACGTCAGTTACTAATATAAGATTATAACTTATTTATTTTTATAACTTTAAGTCAGCACATGAAGCTTTAGGTACGTTTTTTCCCTATATACCTGCAATATGCTTAATGACCCGGATAGCGCGTCCTCTGTGGTACGTTTGGCACAATTTTGCAATGTCAACGGCTGATTTTCAACGCTTGACTTATTACAAATGTATCGTTTTTATCTGAAATAATGACACTTGGCCCTGTGGCTTGCATAAAAAAATTTACTGTTACCAAAAATGTTATTGTCAAAATAATAATGATGTACACTGAGATAACTTCGTAACGTGAGATAACGCGGAGTATTAACACATCAGATAACAGAAACTTGAATTCTTGAGGACCTTAGAAAAAGATGTATAAAGAGATATTTTATTTAACCGCTTAGATGGAATAAAATAATATTTACATCTGTATTCAAACTTTAGATCCATAAAGATTCTTTCAATGTTTATAAATATTTGATGAAATTAAAATCGAAGACAGTGGACCTTCTAACATGAGCAATGGATGTGGTACTCACACGAACTAAATACTTTGTTAAACCTTTAATTTAATGAAACTGAAAAAGAAAGAAAAGAAAAAAGTTTGTTCTAGCACCGTAGTCCTGCATACCTTTCCCGCAGTGTCTGTCAGTCAGATTGCAAGTTAGCTAAATCAGGCGAAGAGGACCCATGAGGGCCGTGCGTCGGGAGCTTGTCGCCTTTCCCCGCTTTTTACTTTAGAGGTTTGAATATAATGTTGCCATATTGAGTTTGATAGCTTGTCACTTAGACCACAGTTTTACAAATTGTTTACTATATTCATAGCCGGCAAAAGAGCTCGTGACCCACCTAATCTTAGGGTACGTACCACACCAATCGATCGACTTCTAATCGATGGTAGAATGGAACAGTCGACGTCGATTGACGATCGGTCGATTGGTGTGGTAAGACCCTTAAGTGGCATCCGCACCCATGGACATCTTTAGTCGTAGGTAAATTATTTATTATTAGAAATTCTGATTACTAATGAACTCGAATTATGCTGCGTTGCCTTTTCATACTGCCTTAATTCCAGTAATAACACTGGCTGTCCATTGCCTTTGACCGGAACACAACTACGTACATATGATTATTATGACGGTCAAAATAGGAAGGAGTGTGATACCGCCCCAGACGAAGACAAAGAACCTCTACTACATACCACATATTTTTGGGTTATAAACTAATGTATAAAGTAGGTTTATTTCGTGTTCGCAGAACTAGAATTGTAAACTGTATTAACAGCGATTTGGAATCAATTTTAAAGCTTTTACTACACTAAACCTTTAACTTCCTGCTTAAACGAGTGTAATGAAAAATATACTTATAGAGTGTGTTACAGTTGTATACTTTAAGGATGTCGACGTCACCTGTAATCAAAGTGGCATTTAGAATGTAATTTTGTTTTATGTTATTTTGCTTATTTTGATGTACACTCTGTTGGTGACCTAATAAATAAATAAATAAATATTGTTTATTTCATATGGATAGAATATAGAACGTTACGAAATAACTTTATATTTATAACTAAATAATACACAAAATTTTGTATTTAAAAATGCATAATATAATCACGTATCTTATTATAATTATGAGTAGGTACCATTTAACAAGTGCTGTGAGGCAAACACTGAACTAGAAGCATCCGCTGCAATCGATTGCTTTGATAATTAATCGATACTTTGAGTAGTCATTATTTGAGTCATTGTTCGTATAGCCAACTACTTTGATAAAATAGTAGTAGTTAGAATGTCGAAACAATAGCCTTGGGTACAAAGCTTGACTCGATTTTTCGTGATTTGTCCACTGTTTTGAAAATTAATAGGATACTTATGTGCAGCATTACTTGTCAATTTTTTTAGTACGTTTTGTTAGGCTCGTGTCTATATTGATAAAAACAATTTTTGTAAATAGTAACTTCATGTTTAATAATAATACATAGTTCACGAGTTACCTGAAATTAATGTTTAATCAAATTTTTTTATAGCTGAATTATATAGTAACTACATGATATAAAAGGACCTTAAAAACTGCTATAGTTAAAACAGGAAAATTACAAAAATATTTAGAATTACTAAATATATATAAAAAAACTAAATTATGTCCTAAACATATAACTTTTTTCAAAGTAAATATACGAAAGACAACTACTATTACTAATATTGCAGACATAGATGTTTGTTTTTTTACGTTTACTCAACTGTTATGCGCTGCAACTTTTTAATCACTATTATAATGAATAACAAATAATTTAGATTTTACCCACTCATAAAAATATGTATTTTTTTACCATCAACTAACACCTCTTACAAAAACTATGGTTTAGAAAATTATATACACTGATTGCTCTACGCCATTACTCCACATGTACCATATTGTGCGTTCATTAGATACAATCATGACCTAATCTTTTTGAAATCATGTTGTAGTTTAAAGCTTTTACTCAGATTTATTGACATAAATGTTTCGAAGACTGGAAAAGTGTTTTTATTAACTTTTTAATTATTAATTTAAGGTTACCAACACAACAACAATAATAAATAATAGAAAACTTAAAACTTATAATAATATATTGTTAAATTTACTGTTGACGACAGCTTGTCAAAGGAACAATTTAACAAATAAATCCAAATAAAATTAAACAAATAGATACAAATCAAAGTACTGTCAAAATTATACTAAATTTGAAAATATTAAAAAAGTTATTGGTAAACATTAATGTGAATCAAAAATAGGGAAAAATAACAAGTCATAAAGTAATGACATAATTATCGAATTACAAAGTAATAAAAAAAGTGAAATAAGCAAATTAGTTCTAGTCCTATGCACTCTATGTTTGGTTTGGATATTTGGGTCTCTTCTGTTGACATGAATTCAGTTTCTTGTCCATCTTTACTATCAACTGTCAACTGTAGCAAAGCAAGTTTTGAAAACAATATATTAAAATTAGAAGTAATACGGGAAATTGATATTAAATACTCTTATTGGCATCAATTATATACTGATGGTCCCAAAAACGAAGATGGACAGGGGGCTGCTTTTTATGACCCTGCTTTGGGTACCTCCAAATTATATAAAGTCAATAATTGTTTATCAGTCATGTCGCTGGAACTTGTTGCAATCTCAGAAGCTCTGTCACATGCCTGCAACCAGGAATGGAATAAAATTGTTATACTTTCTGATAGTAAGAGTGTTATTCAGCATTTGGCTCGATGTACCTCTGGCATCAGAGGAACATGTACCTGTAACAATGTACCTTCGTACATTTTGGACAGCTCATAACTTGGAAACATTGATTAACTGATGTTTTCTTTCTTTTGAATTCCTTTTTTGTCTACGTGTATTAATAAAAAATATTAGTTTTCCGACTTTTACACAAAAAGCCCTGAAATATATCAGGTCGTCAGCAAACAAACAATAGCAGGTGGTGATGTCGTTAACAAATAAAATTAATTTCCTCGCAAGTCCTAAGAGAATCAGCACTTTTTCATAACGCAGTCTTATTTTTATTGTGCTTTAATGATGTAGAAGACGCTAAACTTACGTATAAAAATGTGAAAATGCTGTTTGCCCCTATCAATTGACTAGTTGCAACAGTTATACAATTATGTTAATAATTAATAACTAGCACAAAATATTTTTGTTTCATATTAGAAAGTATGAAATATTTATGTCTTTCTAGTCAAATCAATTGAATGCACTGTTGTAAAGTTAACGCAATTATCCTTAACTATGTCAAAATGAAGGTTACTTGGAAAGTGTTAATTGCTCCAAATACTGTTGTTACCTGCGTATGCTTATAATGAATTCTCTTTCAAACTATTGAATAGACCACTTTATGATTAAAAAATTAAAAGTTTTGTTTGGTTTGGAATATTACGCATTTGGCTTCAAACAAGTATCAGTCAACAATATAAACTACAAACTACTTATATTATTTAATTCTACTGATTTATGGTGTGTAGTTTAAGGCAAGGTGAGGTTTGGTTTCAGAGGTTTCATTTTTTAATAGATATACTTTATTTTTATACCACCTTTACTAGTAATAGCCTCCACTTACAAATCTAACATCATTTTAGAAGATAAAGTCATATCAGAGAGCTCGGCACTGCAGATTAATCGAGATCAATTTGTGATGGGATGATACGCCTCTAAGCCTCTGAACCCAGTGAGTTTCGACCTGTTCTCTTCCTAGCGTGCTATAAAAATAAATAGATGCTCCTGTAAATATTTATTGTGAATGAAATTTTTGAGTCTAGTCTTCATCTTAAATTTCCACAAGTGAGATAAAAGAAAACTGCCTCCCAATAAATAAAAATTTTAAAAAATAGGCGCGCAAATATTTGACTAGAATTTCAAACAGAAATTGCCCTTGTTATGAATTTAAAACTCAAACAAGAGATAAAAAGTGAGAAAATATAACAGTGCTTTCATTCCAGTATTGTTTATGAATTACGTGTGACATATTTATTGTTCTCAAACACTAAGAATACACAGTAACTGGAGGACAGGTCAGAGTTTGTCTATGGAGTTCGGTTTCATGTGTACCCAAATTCTGTGTGTATAGCGAAAGACCAAGAATAACCAGGCTAATATTAACTCTAGCTAGTAAAATAAAATACAGATTGTTAATTATTTGATTCACACTTTTTAATAATACTTATTAATATATTGATTGATTACTCTTTGAGCAGCTCTGTTAATAATATTTTTGTTACAATCGCAACCTATGAAAGCGTCAAGGATCAAAATTCTACAACATTATCACTTAATTTTTAAGTAATTATATCAGGCATGTTATATGAAAAATTAATACACTAAAAACACATCCCACCTCCAACTACCTCGGTCAATACAAAAACCTTACACTGCGTTTTTTTTTCTAAACAAACAATTGAAAATCATATCGAAAAAGTCTTCTTAGAGCACGCGCTAAAGAGGTGGTGTAACCGTAGAGGTTCGATATAAATACTGTTTACTCGGCAACGTCTGTACCAGTGTCAGTTCAGCTCCTGTCGGTTCATTGAAGAGGACGAAAGTGACCTAACCCAAAATATTATAACAATGCGTTCCTTCCAAGTAAGTCGTCTATTTAGTGAGATTTGTGTTTTACGTGGTCGAATTGTGCGTATCGTGAAAGGTTAATATGATCGTTTTTACGATATAAATCTTCCAATTTAAAAAAAAAGTGAAGTCTTCAGAAACAATGAAAAAAGTTATTTTTTCAATTGACAAAGACCAAACAATAGAAAATTCACTTCAAATATGTGAACTTTGGCCTTTTTAAGAAAAAGTTGTTGGTGAAAACAACGTATTAATAATTCATGTTAACTAAATTTACTATTTATATTTTTACAAGTGTTCTTACGCGGTAACTTGTTACATTTTATGAATAGGTTTACATGTTTGCGACAAATAATTTTAGCTGATCTTGTTATTAAATTTTTCCCGTTGTTTATGTGAAGGAATAGTGTCAATATAAAATGTTAAAATCATCCAAGTGACAAAGACTTTAAATACACCAAGATGGAACTAAATTTTAACAAAGGGCCTATCTTAACATTTTACCGATTCATTCGGTATGACAACGAAGTTGTACCTACTTTTAGCATTTCCATTTTAATAATTTCTATTATAAAATTAATATACAATGCAATTAGTGTACCTACTTTCATGCTTTCCCTTGTTTTTGTTTTATTGTAACTTAAGATTTTTCTAATATGATTACTGAATTACCTCTTTGCACTGACAACTCATTCAACAAAGATTGGAGTGAATGCGGAGATCCAGTAAGATCGACTAGAAAACATTTCCCTTTCAAGAACTTTTTGCATGTCAGTGTTTCAGTAAACGGTCAAATCTGCGTCGGAACTATCAATAACTCAAAATCTAAATCTCTTTTTAAATACGTCGCAAAATGGTATTTATAAAAAAAAAACCACAGCTGTAAAATCAAAATTTAAAACCTTTTCTTATTTCCTATTGAAAAGTTGTATGTAATTGAACTCCTTAGCTTCCGCTTTAAAGAAGCGCACCGAATTCCGGTAAATTCAGGTTAATCTCCTTTTTCAATTAAACATACTTCACAGTATTTTTATGATCACTGATGGAATTTTGTGAACTTATACTTCATTTGAAAGCTACCTGAAATTAGATCTTCCCTAGGGCTGATTTTCAATAACTTTTAACAGTAGAACAATTTTGAGAATGTGGCATAGTTTCATAGAAAATGGTACCAAACGTTAAAAGCTTCCTCCAGAATATCGGAAGATTGAAAATAAAAAAGATTGAAAAGCTATAAAATTGACTATCAAAGTAAAATAAGTCACGCTATGTAAGCAAGTTTTTGCTACTTCAAAATATTTATTTTTATTTAAATAATGTATTCATAAAAAAGTGATCCAATCAATGTCACTACCGCCACCTACTGGTCTATTTACTCACAGTACTGTGACAAATACGTAAGTATTTAACGTTACAAAAACTTATACGAGCGTTCCACTAGATTTCACAACAGTCAGCAATTCACGTCACATAAAAAGTAACGTAATATATAGGAAATAATCACCAATAAGTTAAGTTGTTCTCGAGTACCGGAATATCCATTTTATGAATATGTTTCCTGCTTTTGTTCCGACATACTCTATTGTTGAGATGTTTGTTACATACAATGAGATTAGCCCAGCTAATGTGCGTTCTCATACTTTTTCATGTCATGTTTGTTTGCACGATATATTGACCTTACGGGGGTTATTAAGTAGATCTGTGGGATAAAGTTAGATAATGGTGACGTGTCAATGTCAGTATATGATTAACATTTGTATGGGCTAAGGTTGTGAGGTAAATTTGCTTTCGATAATACGAGGTGCCATTGGAGTAAGTTGGATTATTTAAGTTGATATAATGTAAACACAATTTATAAATAAAATGTTTAAAGTTAACTCTAAAAAAAATTATGGTAATTGTTGGTTACTCATTTTGTCTGTCCTTAAATCGCATTGATAATAATGTGGTGTTTGTAACTCTCAATTATTGTTAACCACTGGAGATATTTAAGTCAGTCAGGATTGGTTTATTATTTATACAACAAACAAACGTAACAAAATTATTGACTTGAAACAATTTTATCGAATCAATAATCAGTTCTTAAAAGTAAATATAAATATAAATATTACGTTACTACGAAAGCGTTACTAGTTTAAAAACCTGTAAGTATGGGTAAAATAAACTCAAACTTTTTTCGCAGGTCATGGTTTATTACATTTATAAATTAAGATTTATTCTGGGTTCCCCCCAGTTCGCTGTATGGTGATCCATAAACAAGCTCTGCTTACTTTGGGCCATGCAATTTGTGTGTTTGTCTGGGGATTTATCATTGAATTATTATTATAAACTAAGTAAATAAAGAAAACGCATCCTCTGATTGATGAAATTCGTGATCTGTTAAATTCTAATAAAAAAATATTTTGTAATATTCCCGAAATTTGTGCAGAGCAATATTATAAAGTAGCAAATTTACAACAATTGAAACTTATGACAAGCACTTTCGGACATATTTCCAAACGATGTTAACAACTAAAGAATAATTAAGTACATTTCTAATCAACTCCTAGCTTACAAACGTCTGTCTTAAAGAATGTTGATACATTACGCAGCTGATACACAATTATTTATATTTTTCTTTTTAACTCCAGGCTATATTATTCGCTGCGTCTTGCGCCCTGGTGAGCTCGGGATACATCGGCTATGCTGGCTACGGCGGCGCCGGCTACGGAGGGCTCGGCGCAGCTCATGACGGCGTGTACGACGGAGCTGGCGCTGGTTACGGCGGGTATGCTGGTTATGCCGGGGAAGGTCATGGGGACTACAATGTAGGTGGAAATTAACACTGAGTATTCGTTATTAATTTTAGTAAGACTATAGTAATATGTCAATCCACCTAATTATAAGAGGAATTTGCCTTTCTGATGCAGAGAAACAATCGGTAGTCAAGTCTATTTTGTAATTTAAAGGGAAACTTACCTATTATAATCATCGTAACCTGCATTTAAGATATAATTTAATTTTTTTCTCTATATAAGAATTTGAAACTGAATGCAGATTTTCATAAGGTGTTGTGCGAAGAAATGTCAGTGTCATAAAGTAATTAACCCATAACGGACCGTTTCCAAATAATTTGCATTAATGAGAAAATTTCTTAAATAGAATATCAACAGTTAAAAAAATTGCTTTATTTCAAAATCCATGACTACACACCATGACATCTCGACATACTAACTTACGACAACAGAACATTAGCATACGAGCCACGACGGTTTCCTGCAGACCCGTCGTTTTGACGCAAGTCAAGCTGAGTATTTCCACTTCCTGCCTAATTAGTTCTCGCTTGTTTGTAGATAGAATTTTTTTATAATGTGTGTGACATATTAGGACCTCAATTTGCAAATGGTATTTAAATGTAATCAAGGTCATCCTTATCGTCTTGTTGTGTTAGATCCTAGACGGCTACAGTTCATTTAACTGTGAAAATGTTTGTGCAGTTGAAAGAATATACCTCTCCCTTGATTTCAGGATCATCCAAAATACGCATTTGACTATGCAGTGAAAGATCCCCATACTGGAGACCACAAATCACAATGGGAGACCAGAGACGGTGATGTTGTTAAAGGTAAAATTTTATCTGTACATAGAATACGTCGAACAAGAATTTTTACCTATAATCAATCAATTTGATTTATAAGCTTTATATACGCCATCTAGTTAATTTCGTATGAATCATTTGACAACTTATGTTTTCCGCAGGAGCCTACTCTCTCGCTGAACCGGATGGTACCACCCGTATCGTCGAGTACACAGCCGACAAACACAACGGTTTTAACGCAGTTGTGAAGCGCATCGGTCACGCTCACCATCCGCAAGTCTACGGCAATCATTATGACGGAGCTGGTTACTACGGATACCACTAGATAGCGCTTTCAAAGTTCCTTGCTTCATTCACAGATGGCGCTGTTTTAGTTTTGTTACAAAGAGTACTTGTAAACTGTGATAGTTTTGTTTTGTATATTGTTATAAACAACGACTTTTTAAGTGAAGCAATATTCAAGGATTTATAAACTTAATATTCCTCGATCTTTGTAAATTTTTTTCGTGGGCTATAAAAAAAACATATATTTACTTTATAAAAATGGGAGAGTTTTCTAGAGATAAATACAGAGAAGCTTAATATATTACAATGCTAAATTTTGTGCAAATGCAAAAATTTTGATCGGTTTAATGATATTCTGCTTATACTGCTCCCCATTTGCAAAAAGGGGATTTAAAATATTATATCCTTGTTTCACTCAACACAAGTACTGTGGAATAAATAATTTATTTTTTAGAACGTATTTTTAAACCATTTTTACAAAAGTTGAATCTGAATAAAAATACTGATAGGAAATAAACAATTGTTGTTTCGTTAATTTCATTTACTTGCAATATTTTGATTTTTACCGATACAGCTATCTAGGTCGTGAAATCATAAGCAAAATATTTCTATCAAAGTAAGTAGTTAGGTCCATACTTACCATTAATTGAACCCTTGATATCTATAATGAAGATTTTTCCGAAAGTTAATTTTATTTATAAAATTATTTATATATGTATTCACTCTTGCATGGCTGAGGCTTGCCTACCCCGAAAGTTCAATTCTTTGGGTTGTAATTAAAAGTTAAATCAATATACGAAGTAATGGCCGTATTCGCATCAGGCTTCATTAATTACCTTCGAAATACAGTTTCTTGGACATTACGTAAGGCCTGGTCTAAAACTATGTATAACATCCGTGAGTTTTTTTACTGCACGACGGATACATAACCCGCTACTCGACACAAGAAAGTGGCATACTACACCGGTAGTAACCAACAAAAGAATTATGCTATTGTTTCATAAATCTAACTTTGATTGATAAAGACAATGCATTAAACAACTTTGTCTACAAAGTGACTAAGTAATTTTCAAGTTAATTTATATTGTTTACGCTTCATGCAGTCATATAGATTTAATCGAAACAGTTATCTAAGTGTACCGGGTTGTGGACTATAAAACATAGGTAAGTTAATTGGTTGCAATCACTTCTTTTATGCATTAGTACTTTACGAGAAGTCTAAGAAGAAACAAAGGTTGTATATACAAGTATAAAAATGAGCACCCTTTATTTATAAAGGTTTAGGTTACATTTTATAAAATGGATTAGATTTCAAAATGTAATTTAATTGCAGTTTAGTAAATTTGTGGTATTGTCAGCCATAGTTCCCCCCAGTTCACTCTATGGTCATCCGTAACACAAGCTTTGATTACTTTGGGCCCATACAGTTGGTGTGTTTGTCTTTTTTAGTTTGTCTTCTTTAGTCTAGTTTATTTATTCACCATAAAAATAGAAAGGAGTTCGAACATTTTTGTATGGAGCTTGGTATACTCAATTATTGTGCAAGGAATGTAAATTCGATTTTAAATCCGGAATATATCAAAAATATATAAGTTGTTTATAATTACTTTTTCTTTCAATTGGTGTATGTTTTGGTATATTTTTGAGAGGTAAATGAAAAACTATTAATATGATTCTTGATTTCTATACGGAACTATAGAAGTTATAGTACAATACAACATATCTCTTAATCACAAAAATTATACTATTAGCGTTTCATTTAACTCTTAAAAATTACCCTTTTGTAGGTGTACGCGAAAGAGTGACGTTTTTGGTACTTGTTAGCTTAAGTACGCCAAAGAGATTTGAAGCTCTTTTTACTTTTTTAAATGATTAATCTTACATTAATCTCCATTAATATGCCTATTATAGTTTGACATATGCAATTATTATGAATAATACTTGCCTATGTGATACTAATTGATTAAGCCAGATATATTGCCGCGATCCATACGTCATGAATAACTAACTACACGGTACGACAGTGGTAATAGAATTGCACATATTTTCACTTTAATACATTTGCATGCTCAGTCAAATTCAAAAAAAGAATGTTTTCCAAGGAATTATTCCAAAGAATTTTCCAATATTTTTCTATATATAGGTATTTCCAAATTTTTACAGAAAAATAGTTTCAAGGACTTTTTAGATACTTATACAAAATTCGGCTATTTTTCTAATGAAAAGAAAGAAGCCACAAGCCGACATCGAAACTATATTTGTGTTGCAGAAAAGGGCCGTTAACGCAATATAACAGCTCGGGCCAAAGGTGTCACTTAGAATATTTACTTTTCATTTCCCAATATATTTTCGAAAAGTTAATGTTTGTAAAAAAGAACATAAACATGATAAAAGAGAACTGCACAAATTGAAGGCAAGAGGAATAAATAAGCCGACAGGTCATAATAGTGAGCTTCATAATGTCAATTATTCATGGGTCAATGAATATGCTTTTATAATAAGGTTCCTGAGAATATCTAAGGTTGCACACATGCACACGGGCTTTTCTTAAAATTTAACCCACAGATTTGACCCATTCCTTTTTCATAAACTTTAAACACATATTTTAAAAAAACGAATTATACTTATTTAAAAGTTTTACAAGTTCTACCCTATTGAGAAGTTATAAAAACGTACAGCTTATCATAATTTCTCATTGCAATTTATTTTAATCCTAAACTGACAGTTTCGCTTACAAAGTTAATTCGTTCTTAAACTTTTCCTCAAACAAACTGCATTGCATTTTTATAGTTTTTGATCAACTTGTGATAAGCTACCGAACTATGCTTTGCTCGGGCGAGCAACCGTAGCGTCGCGTCGCTTTAAAATGGTTGTAGATATAATCCTACTGAAAGAACATTCTACTTCGATTCATAGACTCAAAGTATGGTTGTTTGCTCTGCCTCATTCAACTGAAATGGGGTCAGAAATGGAAACTGTTTCAGTGGTCCAATATTCACTTTGAATAAAGCAAGCATTAATGTATATCTTTTTTCCACTGCAAGACATAGGTTCCCGTAAGGATCTCCATGTCGCTCGGTCTTGTGTGGCCCTCATCCATAGCCTTCCAGCAATGTTAATAAGATCGTCAGTCCATCTTGCCCCTCAAGATGGACTGACGACTGGCCTGTCTACATACGGCTCTGGGTCGCGGGCACCACTGTAGAACTTTGCTGCCCCAACGACCATCTGTTCTGCAAGCTATGTGCCTAGCCCATTACCAATTCAGAGCAATCCTCCGGAATATGGCTCCGGTGATCTTGGTTTGCGTGCAAATCCCATCGTTTCTGATTATACTCGCAAGGAAACTCCGAGCATAGCCTTTTTCATTAAGGGTTCCTTATGGGGCCCATAGTTAGCCGCAACGTCTCAATTCCATATGTCATCACTGGCAACACTCATTGGTCTTAAACCTTCGTATTTAGACACTGCAGTATTTAATTCGATATAAATATATTGCGTAGACTCCCAGACTGCCCAGATTGATTAACCTCTTTCTCGTAGATGGAACTGCCTAACTTGATTTTTTGAAATGTACATATTATCTTTATAACTCTCTGTATGTAGGCAACTTAACAAGGAGTAACTGAGGTTCTGGATCATTAGTCATGTGTCAGAAAAAAATCCTTTTAAAACAATGTGCCTTAGGGACCACTTACTTGTGATACAGGCACAGTATGGAACTCTGAAACTACAATATCAATTTTGTTAATTATTTTATGATTAGAAAGGCAAATTGACCTGAAGCCATAGCCGAGGCTGCCATAGGCTGTGTATTACCCTGAATCCAAATCATCACAATATCAAAATATGTTGTCTCACTGTCGCTAAACAGCTTTTACACATAATGAAAGTCCACTTTCAACTACTTCGTAGTCATGATCATTTTCATATTCATTTTCAGAGGTATTATTGGACCGAGAGGAAAATGAGCCAGCAGTATACAATTTGACTATGACACGAAAGATACAAACACAAGCCAGCTAATTGTGTATACTACTGTCATGTTGCACGCAGCCAAACTGTTAACACAGTATTTACCGAGGCAGCCAGTGGAGACCTCAATTCCATACGCATTTGCCTTTAAAGTAATCTTTGTAGAGATCAGGAGTTAAGCTGGTGAAACCACGGAAAGACTTGTTATAATAAATTATAATTTTTTTTTACTTTGTCTCAGCCGGCAATTGAGCACGCGATCCATTTGACGGTAAGTGGCATCTGTAACCATACACATCATTTACCGTAGACGTTACATATTGATAATTTATATTACTCTTTATAGATAAATGATGCGATCACGACCTTAACTGCACTGGCTGTGAAGGGAAGGATCCTTTATCTCGAAATCAACCACGTAAACGTGGTTAAAACGGCGGTTAAAGTAGGAAGAAATGTAATTTTACTCAGACAAGAACATAAGAAAATTTACTACCACTATTTACAAATTTAAAATTGTTTACGAAATATTAACTATCTACTGTTTTTTTTTAAATTATATTATGTTTTAACTTAATCATCCTTAATCAGTATATCACAATTTGTGAAACTTACTTAAGATGCGGAAACTAAGTGCTCCATATCTTTTTTATTCTCTAACCATCATGAAACTCAAACACCGCAAACCAAGCTTCCGCAAAACTTTCCGATCAACAAGAGATTAAAACTAAGTCCTTATTATGTATCGTCAGAGTACATGTGTGTGTTATTCATAATGCCCAGCAATGCGACTGTGTGCAATTATAAATAGCAAAGTGGTGGACTATGCGTGCTGCTTCTGCATACATTCAACCTTGGAGATGGACAGGTCCTCCTGTCTTCAATTTTATTAAGAAATAAAGTTTCAGTGTATCAGTGATAGTGTATGGTGCTTTATTGTATTTGATCTTAGCAATACAGACATGGCCAGAGTAATTTTGTTTTTGGTAAGATTTATTTATTAATAGAATTTAAAGCTATTTGTTTTAAAATTATCTCATAAGTATCGAGAATAATTAATCTTATTCGCAATCAATTTATTTCGTAGGTCATATTGTCGAGTTTGAGGATATCAAAATGTCATCAAAATTACGAAAGTGAAGAAGCTTCAACTGAAAATCCAGTAAGTAGATACACATTGTATAATCAACAGTCTTTCTTTCTCATTATGATGAATTCTCATCAATATGATAATTGTTTATGTGTATTCTTTTCTTATACATATTTTACAATTTTTCATTTGTTTTAAATAGTTTTGCTCTGAGTTTATCATTCATTCACTATAGAGGTAGCATTTTTATACCTTTTTGTTGTTGGTTAGGCCTTTTTAAGTTTCTTATTACCTACCAAATATTCTATCCATTACTTTCCCTTTCAACACAAGGCACAAATCTCTTAAATTTCATTTCGTAATTCTGTTCATTTGTTATTTAATCGGGAAAGTATACAAAAATGACAAATATTTCTACCGTTCTACTACATTGTATAACTTTTACACCTTTGAATATTCATTGTCATCTGCAACAATTAAAAAAATATCGTGCGTGAAAATTGATTAAAGTGCATGCAACATTACCCGGTCAATGTCCGCATTGACTGCCTATAAATCGCTACGGACGTGTTAATTAGTGTAAAAACTACGCAATGCTGTAACTTGTATGTAAAGCATGGCTAGACGGGGTCGATTTTACTTGTCAGTTTTATGAATGAACTATTCTTACCACAAAACCAATATAATCAAAATGTGACAAAAACATTTCAACACATTCAAAAACATCTATTTACTTGCAAATTTTTTGTAGTTTTGTTGGGTTAAAAGTTTAAATATAGAATATGGGTTTTCTTTCGTACATTTTCTAATACTATGGTTATAATTATAATATTAATTTATTGCAACAACAGTTTTTAATTAGAAAGCTAATTAATTTTCGTTTTTTTAGTGTACGCATTTTTGTACAATTTACATTTACATCATTTTTTTACAATTTTCACATACATTATTGTTCAAAATTGACCTGACGGAAACAAAATTCGATTTTTATTTCAACCAATTTTCCAAGTAAAACAAACAGTCGCAACAGTGAACCATTAACAAACTTTTTCATTGTTACATGTTATACTTTTAAAAAATTACAGAAGTTTGTCGAACACAATTTCGCAGCAAATAAGTTTTGCTACATTTTCGTTAAAGGCACTTGATCTGATAACTTTGGTTACCTTCTAAGTCGAATACTTTACTTAGTATAGTTTTTTTGTTACACAATAATATTAATAACTAGGAAGTAATTTGGTGAAAATATTCTCTATAATATTACTACCAAACAGAAGTCTTATTTGTTAGTTTACAGGTATGTTTTTTTTCGACAAACTGAGTGACTTCATGTTTCAAATAAAGGTATTTACAGAACTATTAGTATTAAAGTAGACTTTTTAGATTTACGACAGTTCAGATTCCGAGTAACGAATCCTTGATTGGACCAGACATTTGCGATATGCATAAATAAGCATACTTGCACATACTTGTTTATGCGTGTATTCATTCAGGGTGTTCGTCAAAAACCTACGCTTACTTTGAGTCAGTAGGTACAGAAACCTACCACAGATTCAGTTATAATATTCAGTTATAATAGCAAGTATCGCGAACCAAATTTTTATTTTACGACAATATCGAAGTAATGAGAGAAAACTGTCCAATTTTGCTTTTTATTTATTTCGGCATTGTTATATTTGCTATTTCATTTTTCTAATTTTGTACTGCAATAGCATCTTTAAGAGTAAACAAGTATGATAAATCGGACATTTAGAGATAATGTACGATATATGTTAACCATTCATAGTTGCGAGAAAAATTGTGTGCGTGCTAGGTTACCAGTTAAATACCAAATCTTCATAAACTGCTGAATAACATTCAGCACGTGTACTTTATGAAATGTTGCATTCTAATAGAAAATCTATTTATGAAATCAAATTTATAGTTTCATAATTTACCGAATACAATTAAGTAATAAATATTTCCTCTTTAGTACAATACTTAAGCTAATAAATAAATAATATACATAAAGAATAATAGTTTAGATAATATATAGACATATAGTCACAGTCTTAATACTGCCAATAGCCCAAGAAAAAAGGTTTAGCGTCTTAAGGTCTGTTACATTACATTTCTTTTTTTATGAGAACTAAAGATGTTGCTACCGGGCAAAGAGTTTCTAAAGTTTTTGTTTTATATCATACAAAAAAGATTAATATAATATTCATTGTAACATATTTGACGTCTTTAATTGAGTCTTTCATTTTTATTACCTATGTTTAATAAATAAAGCAGAATTTTTATGTAACGAGCATTCCGAAATAATCTCCGTGTGATTATCTACATTTCGTAGTTTACGCTTGAAACAATTATTCTAGAAAAGACCC
The DNA here is from genome assembly GCA_923062675.1 of Marasmarcha lunaedactyla. NCBI lineage: Eukaryota > Metazoa > Arthropoda > Insecta > Lepidoptera > Pterophoridae > Marasmarcha > Marasmarcha lunaedactyla. The sequence goes on from OV281341.1 coordinate 22,123,623, forward strand.
AAAGATTTATTTGTTCACATTTTAATAAAATTTTTAAGTCTAAGTTTTCAAGAGTTTTTTTCAGGGTAGTTAAATCTCAAATAGCAGTAGCAATCATTTCTACTGTAAAAAAGTATTCGTCTTGTGTGTGTGATCAAGAATAACACATATATTATACGTAAACATTTAAAGGGAACTGATCGGTAGAATGAGACACTATTTGTTTGCTGTGGGTCTCTCTTACTTTTTAAGAATATTTTGTAACTAACTTTCCGTTACAACGTATGTTTCAAAATGCTATAAATATCATAAGATTGAAAAAAACATGTAAATAATATAAATTGTTTATTTTGCTTATTTCATGAATCAAGGATTTTCTAAAATCCTGTCGAACTTTTTGAAATACATCATTTCATCGGTGTTCCTATTTGCGCTGTAGAGCAAATGACCTTAAATTCTTATTCGCTTCATAAGTCTGCCAGTATTTTGAAACAAATATCAGTCTGTCTTACTACAACGCTATTACCTAAAATATATTTATTTGAATGTTATTTCCTGAATTGGCTTACTATTATAAAATGTTCAACCCAAATAAAATAAATAAATACAAAAATGTTACAACCATTATATAATGCTTTATAAAATTTTCGATATTAATTTAAAATCTTTATCGATTTGTGCTCTCGACTAATTAAGAAGGTGATAGAAAAGTTTGGAATGTTTATTTAAATAGATTCAGTTTATGATATTCCATTTTTTGAAATACAGGCTTAATTATTTGATAATGCTTCGGCATTCCACACGTTATAAAATATTTAAGTTTATGTTATGAAATTTGTTAATATCAATCCGTATTTTTTATTGAAAAAGTATACTTCTTGGTTTAATTTTGAAATCACAACTTGTCATAATATCTACTTAATAAGGAAGAAAACATCGAAGGATTTAATTTCACTATAACATACTAGCGTGGGTAATACGTTTCCCTAAATCGATTTTGAATTATCTTGTTAGCATACCAATGCAATTTTATCACCTACTGAACATGTGGCCGTTCATATAAATAACCCGTGTGTGGTATTTGTGTGTTGCAACACGTAATAAATCGTGGACTAGTTTCTAGATCTTATTTACCTGTTTGTAAGATTATACTTACAAATCGAAATTAAGTTGAAAACTAACCTTCAAAACTTAATTAGTGTCAATAAGATAATCAAATAATCTTACTTATTTAAAAACTTTTTTAATTTCCTAAAATCGGCTTATCTATGATGATAAAAATAACAAACTAAAATTAGACAAGCAGAACGCTAACAAATAAAATAACAATGACGCACAAACAGTACAAGTCAGGGAAGACATTGAAATCGAAAGCACTGTCAATGACCTGCGGAACAAGTTGCTCATCTTGAACTTGAGTGTCGTCGCGGTCTACTGGCCCTAATGATTAGGCCATTTCTATCCAAGTCAAACTAGTATAAAAAAACTAGACATTGGAAAACTTCATTCAACCTGTATTCTTATGAAGCAAATACGAATAATAACCAAATGTCGCCACATTTAATTACATACTTGATATGCACATTATTTTTTATGTCAATAATTAAAATAATAATAAATAGCCAATCAAATAGTTTAGCAGTTAAAGGCGAGCATGCAACCAGCTGACATGAGTTATTCACCAAATTGATTCACGCAAGCTATCATTGTACATATTTCCCTACAATTTTTTACTGACTGAAGACAACATTAGCAGTAATTACTACTGTAAAAAAGTGATCGATGAGTTAATTTATAACTTTTGTTTCAGGGAAGTCCAAGCTATTCGTTTAGTTACGGCGTATCTGATGCCAATACAGGAGATATCAAAAGTGTTTGGGAATCAAAAGAGGGTGACACTGTTAAAGGTAAATATGAAATTTAAATTTAACATTTTAACATTGCAATATGTGGTGTTTCACGGAATATTGTGATAAATGTTTTTTTAAACTTTCAGGTCATTACAGCGTAGTAGAACCCGATGGTTCTATGAGGACTGTAGAGTACTCAGCAGGTCCTAAAACTGGATTTACTGCCGTGGTCAACAATGAAGTTCCTGAAGTTCAGCAAGATATAGGTCAACAAATAATTCAACCAAAAGCCTTAAGAGATTATGAAAGATATTATGACTTCTCGGAAGACGGTGATGATTTCGATTCCTACAGTTCAGTGCCAGCGAGGAAACGACCAAAACATTCGGTAGACGAGTTTCCAAAACGAAGACCCCCATTTCAGGCAGACTTAGAGACAAGTGACTATACACACAGTATAACTATAAAACATCCTAGCGATGAAACAGAACATGAAGGCGCAGAGTCACATAGCCATTATGGCATACATATGGACCCTAAATATAAACATAAGCATACAAATGAAAATGGTCAATTTTATGGCAGTGTAGGCCATTTAGATTTTAGAAAACAAAAGTTTAGTGACACATTCAAAGATACATATGAAAAGTACAACGAAGCAACAAGTTTTGAGTCTGAAAAGTATGCTAGTCCCTTCAATAGCCAGTACAAAGTAACAAGTTTAGATGATTTTGACAGTAGACCCCCAAGGTTTGGGTACTCCCCAATACCAGATATTCCTGCTCCACACAAATCGTACCCTGACGCAATAAAGTCTAAAACTAAAAAGAAGCCAAAGCCACATAAAAGGCCCGATACGCCTTACCCTGGTGAAGATTTCGGTGATTACATTCTAGTACCGAAGAAAAAGTTGAAAAGTCCTAAAGTTGAACCGAACGATTATCATCATGACATAGAAGACGAATACGAGCGTCCTTATCCAAGTGGATTTGATGAAACCGTGCAAGACGAAAGATTCCATTTGCCACCGCGACCTCATAAACCAAAAGGGGTGGTCCGCAAAATCATAAAGAAGCGCCAACCTGTTATTAATTTGTTGGATATATTTGATATCTAATTATTTACACAAAAATATTATATTTTAGAATACATTTCTACAGTAAAGTCCAGAACCAAAGTATTATTTTTAATTTGTTAAATATTCAATAATTTTCAAAGTGTTTGCTAAAAGATGATATGATATGATGATTAACCGTTAAACTAAACGTCTAGCCATTTTGTTGAACGTTCTTTGCTTTTTTAATAGGTACTATTTAACTTCTTACTAGCGTTTACTTGTAAATCATAGGATATTAAGTTATGTAGCGGTTGACTGAACAGATCCATTTAGCTACATAGCTAACCTTTTACCTGAAAGGCTACTCACACCATCCACCTACGACTTACACAAATAATTATTGTATAGAAAAAAAACTAACTTACCTAAAACGTAATGTGATACTTATAGTGTTGATCTTATAAGTAAAATAAATTATAAAACTAATTTGAATGATTTTTTATTTGCAATATAACAATTACTCTTCGTGTGTTAATTTACTATTTAACTATGTTTGAAACTGTTTCATTGTTAACGTTGACATTATTGTCCATTTCATAATCAACCATTTTCTTGCAAAGATTAATTAAGAATTTAATCTGAGGTTCATCCAAATTCATTTGCGCTGTAACTAAAATATTTGTGTATACTAAGCGACCCTAACAATCAAATTTGAAATTGGAACGCGCTAATAAAACATTAATCGTGTCTTGTCCATACATTTAATTAGGTGGCATAGTAACCACAAGCGTTTACAAAGTCGTTATGCATGCTTATCAATGATTGCGAAACACAACCAGACTTCGATAGCGAAAGGTAAAAGCTCCGAATCTGGGGCAAGTGGGCGTGTAGCCTGCATTGCGTGACAAGGACGTTTTAAATATTTTTATGTGTGTTAATAATAACATTTATATTTGGTTTTTTGCCGCACAAACCTGTTAACAAGTGGCTTTAGTGTATGTATACAGGTCATTTGGATAAATTTTGTTCAATGTATCATTTTAAGCTCATAATGTGTAAGTGCTAAAGTAAAGGTATGAAGTAAAAGAATTATCTTCACATTTTCATATGAACTTATAAATTGAACCACCTTATTAGCAACCACCTTGGTTGCAATATTTTTGTGTTTATTTTTCGCTCTTAGTCCGATTCATCACAAAATAGAGATAAGGTAGGCAAAGAACTATTTATTTCCACATACTCACACACATATAAACCAGCATATGCCAGACACACACATTAAAAAGGAACTCCAGTATAAAAATAGTCTTAAAAGTCTATAAAATAGTCTTAAAATAGAAAAGAAGTCTTAAATAATCTATAACCCAAAACATATGGGGAAATAGGAACGGGCTCAGAGCATTAGAATCATAGATAAATGGCAAAAATAGTTGAGCGAGCTAAGCTGGATAACCTTTTCTTAAGTAACAATAACAGGACGATTTTAGTATTTTATTTTGGTAGATGTTTAAATAATCCAATGTATATGTTTCCAGTCCCAATATGCTCGATTACGTTATAACATAAAATTGATTAAAATTTAAAGAATCTGGAGATATCAACGATTGTCTGCAAATATAGAATGGAAACTGCATTATAAACACAAAAAAGAAAGTTTGCTGCAAAGTTACCATGATTAAAATTATCTGCAGTAATAAAAAGACTTCGTGAACAAAAGCTCGCGAAAGTTCTAGACTATATGAACTGCGGCTACATATCCAAAAAAACTGGTGCAATGGACATTCACGGCGCGGGAGTGGCCGTGACACAAGATTACTGTCGCAATTTCCAGACACACTGAAATTATTTGCATTACCGTAGGGAAAATAAATAAAATAAAGTAGCTGCGAAGTAGTTAGCGATTTATTTATATTAATAGTCTGTTAAGTAACATTTCGTGCAACATGTATTGCTTTACAAATGCTTTTATTTCAATTTCAATTTATTATTTACCTCAATATTTTTTTTTATAAATATATAAACATGATGCGTATAAAACTAAGGAAGTGTTTAAAAATATATTTACAAGCTACGTTTGACGACAGTATTAATTAACCCTATTGAAGGGATACCCACCTCACCCGATTAAGGAGTGCGATCAGGCAATTTGTAATCCTTACTTGCTTGCTTGCTTACTGCGGGTTGGAAGCCACTTACCTTCGAAATAATTTTCATTTTAATGTTATCTTTAACCGTTAGAGCAGAGCACTTAGTGTACATAAGTTATAAAATCTCATTACATTAGATTAAGATCATCTCGGCACATTTGACCATCAACCCGTAATTGAACGTGTTCGACCATTTGACATACAATAATTTAAAGATTTGGAGTAAAAAATCTTGCATATCCAATGTTGGTGTTGAACATGGTTTTTCGAGTAATTAATATTCCACAATATTACGCATTGAGACTTACATATCAGACTTAATATCATATTGCAGCATTGATTTTCATACATAATCACCATTCTTCATAGCTAAGTAACATTATCTTCCATTGAATACATTCCTGTTGGTTGAATGTTGTTTGTAGCCCACACAATATGTTGATTTCGTTTTGTGGAGAAACGATGCATCTATATGTTTTTTTTATAATAACGAAGAAAATTTGTCATTAGGTAGGGTTTTTGTTTGTAAGTTATGTAGGGAATTAAAAAAGTCATAAAAAATATTGCTTCCAGAGCATTGAATTGTATTGACAGAATGATTTTACGGTATCAAGATCATTTTGACTAAGGTTGCCTGCCTAATAATTTTTGTAATTTCAATTATTTCACCCTTTTGAGTCCCTACAGAATTTAATCCTATAAGCTTAATCCAAGCAAATAGTTCTACAAAAAAATGTTTCCTGACAGGTATGAAATAAGGTTCTTAACTAAATATACATTTTCATACAAGTTGTCCATAAATAGTCATTCATAAAATGAATATTTTCATTTTAAAAATAATATTACGTTAGGAATACATCTAAGGTCATTGCTCTGCGGATGAGTAATCTGACGTCAGCGCCTGCTTCAGCACGCCACGCCACGCCTCCAAGACAAGCAAAACGTCATTGCAAAACACTTCGAGTCGCAGTGAATGAATTAAACAACTTAATATTATCATATTGTGATTCAAACTGGATTGTGCATTTGCTATGCAAATGGCATTTCAGGTAAGTCGCTTTGGGTAAAAAGTGACGTAGTGATGGCACCGTCACTTTTTAATGATGATGTGATGTCAAACTTTTGTAATGTCTGATTTTAACTTTATAATAAATCGGTTATTTTGCCAATATTTTATTTTTTTATATTTAAGTATCCATTTTTATACATATGTACAATTAATAGAGATTTATGGGTAACAACTTTAGCAAAAGGCCAGTGAAATGTTAAAAACAATGGCTTACTGGTTGGCACCGCGTGATTTATTATTTACCCTCCCGATATAATTGTAATCAGTGAGGGTGTGAGAAAATTGCGACACTGAAAAAGAATCCCTACTGGATCTTAGTACAAATAGGGTGTACCTATTTTCATCATAATATATAAATTTGTGACACTGCCGCCGCTGAGTCTTCCGACCATCAGTGGCTCATCACCGATGTGCGGTAAATGGCTAAGAAGGATTCGGTAAATCAAACAAACAGGTTTTTACTAACAAGCATAGTTTTTTCAGAATATGACATAATATTGGATTGAATTTTTATACTAATATAGAAGAAAATCAAAGAAATCGAAGAATATGAAAGAATGTTAAAAAATTTTTAAATATTAGAATAAACAAAAAAATACGAGTAATTTACAGCTACCATGATTTACTTACAGATTAAAAAAATTTATTGTCTTGATTTTAATTTATTTATTAAAACATGACAAAACTTGTCTACCCACATTTTATGATGTTTCTCTGCAAAGTAAAAATCAAAATGGCGTATATACTTGAAAACATGGTCAAGCTGATATTAACATACCTATAGAAGTTTAAAAATGTTGAACGTTGATATTCTGTAAGAAAGTTGATGACAGAATAAGAACTGCAATGCTACAAGTTTAACAAGATAATTCTTCTACCAGTGTTTATCATAACAATAATGTTATGCTCAAACTATCATATATCATTTTGATATCCTGGCCATTTTATGCGTAATCATATGTTATTTGAAATTGCAGCAATTCACATTAATTCACAATAAAAGGTTTGCAAAACTTAATTTTATCAGTTCTATGTTCGATTTAAGTACTTGCCTATATGAAATTTACAGCCTTCGTATATTTATATTTTGTGTCTATTTTAGACAAAGTTTGTTTAGCATGGATAAGAATATGTTTTAAATTAATAAATCCGAGACAAACCAATCGACTGTATGGACGCAAAGTAAGCAGAGCTTGTGCTGTCGATAACCAAGAGGAACCCAGAATAAACATACAAAAATAAATGTAAACAACCATGACTACAGAACCACCATCTGTGTTCATCCCACAAATGAATTCCCCGACCAGGACTCAAACCTGGGTCTTTCAGCTCGTTTTGTTTTATTTGTAATTAAAAATGTAAAACTAGCTGCTTGAGTCAAAAAATATTTGCTTTTTAACAATGTCTGCGTGAATATTTAGCATAGAGTCAATAGCTATACAATACACGGGCTACTTACGACGGCTAGTTATTAATATTCATCTTAGGGTTGGTTTCTAATTTTACAAAAAAATACAGATCAAAACGTAGGTTCTTGTGGTGTATTTTTGTGAAATTCTTTTAAATGCGTCTTATCTTAAATGTATGGTCCCCATTTGTTTTGTTATAAAGGTAAATGTAGGTGGGACGGCTAAGACAAATAACACTTATTTTAAATAAATCGTGGTTGCAGTGAAAAACATTTTTAAAAAATCAGTGCGTCATTCTTATGCAGAATACATATTAATACATGTTATAAATTGCTCAGGTTCCTTTGTTTATGTTTTAAAACACATTAAGAAATAAGGACTTCTACTAGTTATATCCTCAAAACATATGATAAAAAGAAAAAAAAAGATCTGGGTTTCAAGAAAAAAATTCCAATTCAAAGTAATATCCATGTTAAGATAGTCAATCTAGATCACAACGGGCAGCGCCCACCATACATATTTATATCTGTAGGTACGTTTTCCTGCGACAGGCGGGAATATAGACCCTGTGCCTATTATAAGATATATATAGACAGGTTCTATATAAGCCCAAGTTACCTCACAATTAGACACAGTTTGAGCCCTACAGCTTTTAGTGACTTGCGTCTAACTTGCAAAGATAAAGAAAATGTTTGCTAAGGTAAATTGTGCTATAAAACAGTGATTGTGTAATTTTTACATTTGAACGTGACAAAAACTTGTACCAAAATATAGAAATGAGTATATACATATAAAAATAAAACGGTCATCATTACATTATGAATTGTGAAAGAAGAGAATTGATTTTGATACAGAAAGTGTAAATTTGAAAGCAAGAATTTAATGTTTTTTTAATTGCGATAAACATCAAACACACTGAAGCACTTATATAACAGTAGTTATATTTATATAGTAGTTATATTTTTAAACAATCGTTTTAACTAGCGTGGTTTATTATCATTTTCTTCGCAATTTTATTTTTTGCCATCTGCTAACATATTTAGAAAATTGAGGGTATAACGTACATAACACAGAAGAAATTTTAACGTTTCGATATAAAAATATAAAATGATCAGGTTGACGTGATATTTTACTTTTGAATAAATGTATATGCATTATTTTAAACACCAATAAATTTAAATCCTAGCAATATTGATTAAAATCATGTTTGTTCTATTAAGAACAATACATGTGTGATTTAAATAACTTTGACCATTTCGGAGTAATTAGTTGCAATGAATGTACGGGGAGATAGTAATCACAGTAACTTTCAGTAAATAAAACCCCTATGATAAATGATGTCAAGGCTCGTTTGCCGGCTATGAAAACTGTAAAAAGAAAGGTGACACTGGCGCAGCAAATTCCAGCTCCGATCCTAGTGACAGACCACATTTCTCTCGATGTGGTGAATTATAAGTCTATTGAGTTAGTTGTCCCGGTTTTTTTTTCTTTTTATCTTCACTATTGATTACTTTAGGAATATATTCAATAACGCCTTTAAATACAAAACACATAAGGTTTAAAAAAAGGTTAGTTAGCGGTATAATGTCTCTATAATCAGAATTCCCAATGTTACAGGTTATACTCATCTGTGTTCTCCTGGCGGTGGTGCAATCGGCTCTGATAGCTCATCCCGGAGCCATCTCCTCACACGGTTTGCTTCTGGGACATGGCCTAGCTCCAGCTTTAGCTCCTGCTTATGGTTTAGGTAAGTACGTATAAGGATACTGATAACAGCTTAAGAAGCACAATACTAACTACTACACCCTGCAGATAGAAGTCTCATTCATATTCGGAGGTTTCGTTGCTTCATTCTATATTTAAAATTGTATCAGATGAAACTTTATAAAATTTACTAAACTATCGTCATATCTTTTTTGAGACTGTAACTGTAACATTTGTTAGATTTATAAACTCGAATTTATTTAAGTCTTTAAAAGCATAAAGATAAAATCGATTTAAGTCAACTATTCGTACCAGAGATTCCATAAAAAGATTAACGAGTTGGGCTTTTATATTCAAATTCAAAATTCAAATTCATATATTTATTTATCAACATAGTTCTGTGTAAGCATTTAGCTTTAACTTCTTACAAGGTGCAACTGGGGTAACAATTGAAGCAGGCTGACCCTTTACATCCTTGTAGATTTACTCAATTCATTTAAATGAAATGAAATGAAAGATTTAATTCTCAACATTGACAAATACTTGTTCTTACTGACGTCGAATAAAACATGACTCTACCACCAGTTCGGAAAAACGTTCGTGAAGAAGAACTGCCAAAAAGCCAAAAACTTCAGAATGTTTTTAAACTTCACAAATTATTCAACAGATAAATCTCAATACACATAATGATTAGAGCCTTACCAGTGTCAAAGGTAAGAAACCGGTCACAAAGGATAACTACTTAAAATGAATTGTGTCAAACTTTCATATGGCAAGGCGAAATGGTGGCATTGGTCTCGTAGTGAGTCATGGATAAATACTATTTTTTTTAAATAAAGTTATTGTCTAACTCGTAGTGCCAGTATTTCTGCCTCATACGCTGGAGGTGCCAGGTACAAGTCCTGGCCGGGGCATTCACTTGTGCGATGAACACAGTTGTTTGCTCTCGGGCTATGGTTGTTGATATTTATGCCTTTATGTATGTTTATTTTGAGTTCCCCTAGTTCGTTGTATGTTCATCTATAACACAAACTCTGCTAATTTTAGGGCCATACAGATGGTGTGTTTGTCTTGGGATTTAATTTTTCTATAATTTTTATCGAAGCAGACTTTGGTTGTTGAACATTTAGTTATTTAAGGTTATAAAGAGGAACTGGTAATAAATCACTTTATTAAGCTTAAAATAAAGCTAAGCTTTTTCTGAACTAGTGGTAGACGTCAATACGTAGAAGACACTGTCAACATGGTAATATAAATATCTGAATTTGAGTTTATTGCATGGATGCCTATTTGTATGTCCATTTATGTTAGGTTTCCTATAATAATTATCATGGAGTCATGTAGGAAAACATTGCTAAGCTTTGATATTCCTTTAAACTTAACTGTATGTTATTTATTACTATTAATTTACAAGTAGATAGCATTACGATAACAGAACGATTACAGGACACGGCGCGGTCGTTGCCCATGCGCCGGTGTTGCGCGCGCCGCTCGGCATCGCCCACGCAGCCGCCCCTGCTGAGGTATATGTAAGTATTACATTATTACTATTATGTTAGTATAGGAATTATTAATCAAACAGTTACTGTTATTACAATAGAAAGTATTTAAAAGGAACGGGTTTAGAATGGAACGACGTTTTCATCGGCATTAATTAAAACCAAAAAAAAAACAAAACAAAAATAAACGTAATACATCCCTTATGAAATAAAATGTATCTTATTCTTTCATACCATAAGCTGTAACATAATGGTTTAATTATTTTTCCTGTAGCATAATTAACTTAGTTAAGAAAGGTCCTAATAAAGTAAAGTGATACGGGAGTTAGAATAAATAGAGTTTAAGACCCTGATTTTAAAAACCCGGAAAAGACTTTCCAATGTCTAATTATAATATAATATGAAATCATATTTTTATAACAAATCATTTTTGAGTAACAGCTGTCATAGAGAGCCTCTTCTTAGTCGAATTGCGTAGTAGGCGGAAGTGGGTTTCTGTGTCACCAGCATTTCCCTGTAGTATCTAATGACTCTTCCGGAAGTAATCATGTCTGTAAATTAGACGCTGCTTCATCTTACATGTTGGTGATGTCTAAATTTAAAACGTAGTGTATATACTAAATCCACTCCAAAACACCGAGAGTGGTTTTAACTTGATTTTATATGGGCTACTGAGCACTACGGCCGAGTAGCGTAGTGGTCAGTAGCCCTGTCTCATACGGCGGAGGTCCCAGCTTCGAGACCTGACCGGGACATTCATTTGTATGATGAGCACTGATGTTTGTTCTCGGGTCTCGGTTGTATATTTGTTTATTATGTATGTATTTTTATTCTGGGTTACCCCCAGTCCGCTGTATGGTCATCCATAACACAAGCTCTGGTTATATTGGGGCCATGCAGTTGGTGTGTTGGTCTAGGGAAAAAAAACTTTATTCCGATATCTCACGAATGAAGCAAACTTATAAATTGCTTAGATTATTAATGGCTTACAGCTTCGAAGGTTTTTATTTCTTTTTATTCTATTTATTTTAATCAACACTATTTAGAGTATTGGGCAGGTAAGATTACGTACCTTTGAACCCCAAAAATTAAATTAAATTAAACGATTTGATTACGGTACCCACTGGCTGCAAAGATGCCAAAATGATATTTTAAAGTATTTACATTTGAATAACTTTAAATATAGCCGTAGCCGAATCCAGTCAAAATTACTAAGGATGTACGCTGAATTAACTGCTAGTAACTTTTTGAAGTAGGTATACTTACAAACACTTTTTTATAATGCATCCTTTATATTTTACAGATTTTTTAAATTGAGTAATCATCGTCATATGTATAACTTTCAACAATTAATCGGATGGGTATTCATCATATCGGTGCATATGAAAATTTAATTATTCGTCATCTTAGTTATTTGATGAAAATTTCCAGATACGAGTGGTGACTAAAACAAACTTTCCAAATTAAAAACTTATATTACACGCTAAGCGTCGCCTGGAAATATCGAAGATAAAAACGCTTTTCGTTAATAAGCGCATCATTAGCGCAATAAATGTAAATATTCATTTTTATCTATCAATGTTTAACAAAACCATTCATAATCACTTATATTTTTTTTCTTTACTTACATATTCTCCACAGGTATAATTTAACTTTAATTAATAATTATAAGATAAAATTATGCTACAAATAAAAAACTAAATCTAAACTTGACTATGTAAAAAGTAAAATGTATACCCTTTACTACTTTTCCAGTCCTACCCCCGGTACCAATTTAACTATGGAGTCGCTGACGGTCACACCGGCGATCAGAAGAGCCAATGGGAAGCCCGCGATGGGGATGTGGTAAAGGGACAGTACCAATTGGTGGAACCTGATGGTACCATCCGAACTGTCAACTATTCTGCTGACGACCATAATGGGTAAGTTATTCAACGCATTAATAATATCATATTGAAGACAATCTTATTAAAATTGTAAACTGAAGCAGGTTCAAGCAGAAAAATCGTAATTATGTTCTCTGTCTTAAGTTTAAAACAAATATTTTTGCGTATCTATTGTGCTGGTGAAGCCTCGGACCGGAATTCAAAATGACTTTATTAATTTCATTAAATCCAAGAGTATCCCAAACTCTTATAATGACACTATAAGTTACATTTAAAATTCGTTGTTTTTATCGATCAAAACTTGGGCTGGCTTGGCTTCAATCAAGCCAATTCCGAATCTAAATTTTCATGCGAGTTTTGTTACTATAAAATAACAATTCTTCCCTTTTACCCTAATTTTGGTAGGTACTACGTACTTGTTAATCATAATGTAGTTTTTCAAATATTTTTGCTATTCCAGTTGTGAATCAAATGAATTGAATAATCAACAACAAAATTTTTGTCATTTTATTAAAAATAAAACCAATTTGTTTCAGATTTAACGCCGTAGTGAGCAGACAAGGGCATGCCGCGCACCCCGCCGTCGCCCCCGCCGCTATTATCTCACCCCTGGCGCACGCGCATCTTGGATAAACCAACTAATCTGCAACACTACCTATTTATTATTCTAACTAGCTTAAGCACGGACGGGATGCGACAACGAAATGATTATGCAGCCAAACTACCACCAACTCGACGCTAAGCTTTCCTAGCCTTTTAGATAAAATGATTCGTATCTCTTCTGGGAGTACACTCTAATTAGTAATTGTTTCTACTGTGTGATCTGTATACTCTAGTTTTGTAATATAATGTTTCTCATAGCTTGTAAGATCTCAATCTATGATTTCATTTATAACATATTCTTGGTTAAATTTGGATTGCAGTTAACAATACATTTCATGAAACGTCACAAACTTAGACTCAGTGAGTGCTTTTGTATAAAATTTCGACTGATCTTATTTTAATATAATTAAATGTTAATCATTCATGAATAAAACTGTCTCTTATTTAATAACTTTGACAGTGTTTAATATATGTTAAGGGTCTGTTTTGGAACCTCATGAAATCCAAAATTTGACACAGACGTGTCATTTTAGTAAACATAACATTCGCACCCGAATCCCCTGCAGTGTTGTCGCGTCCTAGTATTCTCGTTTTACACTGAGCCTCTGCCAAGTTCCCCGATAGTACCTTCAATAAGAAGAACAAGGTACGGCGCCGTTAAATACCAATAAATGCCATACATGTATAAAATATACCAAACTTCTAGTAGTAAATATAAAAATTCTATGGGGAATTGAATAAAGAAAGTACTAAATTGATGATATGTGGTGAAATCCTTAAGCCGCTAATATAAATTATTTAAACAAGCGCTGGAAACAATGAGAAATTTGAAGTTAGAGTGTCTACGGTTCTGTTCATGTCCCGCACGAATCATTTAAAGATTAACAGAGAAATGGATGTATGTCTTTGCGTTATACCGACAAATTACTGACTGTAACGACATAAACGAAGCCTCAACAAAAAATATTATTTTAATTATGGTATTAATACGGAAATTTACCTAAAATTCTCATCTGCATTTAAATTAATTAAGATTAAAAATGTAATCATCTTGATACATAATTAGAATTTCATAGTCGATACACATTAAATAGTATATTTATTAATATACTGGTAACATAGTGCTCAGCTTAGTCTTATCATCTTAAGAAGAGACCATAAATAAATATTTATTATTTTAATAATATAATAAATTACAATAAACGTGTTAAGTTACTTTAACTGTCCAGGATTCGAAAGTTTATTTGCGTACATGAAACTTGCTGAATAACTATTGTCCTAATTATTCACAACTTGCTAAGCTCCGTAATACGGATCATTATCTTAAATTGCAAATTTGTAGGCAAAGCATCGATTGCGTAAATTACATCACAAATACTGAGTATCTATCTACAGTTACGAGTGCGCGCCCCCAGTGGGAACCAATTCAATCATTTCACTCTCTTCGTCTGTGGTATATATTGAGGTAATGTCTATATCAGTCAACAGTTCCAACGCGGAAGTCAAAAAAGAAAGACCAAAATGATATTCAAAGTTAGTAAATAACAAAATTAAAAATACAGTGTTAAATTCACACGTTGCTTAATCGTTCCAATATAATTTCAGATTTGTTTCCTTGCCGTGATTTTGTCGGTGAACTGTGAAAAGCGATACAGTCAGCAGGAGGAATATAGCCATTATGCTCAGCATGCTCAACATGCACAACACCCAGCTGACGAACCTCAATACTATTCAGTGCAAGAGAGCCAGGAAGAATCTTTGCCTAGTCACAACGCAGCGCAGGATCACATTGCTTATTCCCACGAACCCCAACAACCTCAATATCACTACGTTCAGGCAATGAGTGCTGAATTAGGACACGAGCAGATCGCTCATGTGCCGCATCAAGCTGTTCGCCTGGCCGTGCCCGCTCACCACAGAGTCCACGCCCATCAAGCAGTGAACATCCAACACGTGGCCCAGCAGCAACCTGCCCACGAGCCCGAAGAACACCACCACCACGCTCACGAGGAACCCGTCGACTATTACGTAAGTCCCTTTGCATAAACTGCTAATATGCACGGAAGTTAATAGTTTAATTTGTAGTTACTTTCTAATCATTTTCGATTCAAGTCATGTTAAGACATTAATCTCCGCAGTTTAGTGATTTCCTATTGTAATTGCAGGCTTACCCGAAATACCAGTATGAATACAAAGTAGAGGATCCTAAAACTGGAGACAACAAGTACCAACATGAGGTTCGTGACGGCGATGTCGTAAAAGGTGTCTACTCTCTGCACGAGGCCGACGGCTCTATCAGAACAGTTGAATACTCATCCGACAAACATAATGGGTAAGCTAATCCGTTTACGTAACAAGTGTCAATGTAATTTATGATCATGAAATTGCAAAAAAGAATTTCCGGTATTGTGAAGTTATTTGCTCAGTTTTGACCAATTAAGAAATATTTATGTCTAGAGATTTAGTTGTTATGTCAACATTACGAGTAGGTATAAGAAGTGTTTATTTTATTTCTCAATAATCATTTGACATATTTGCGTTGGTCAGTTTTATTATAAATAAGAAGTGATGCATCAAAAAAATTAAGCCACAATTTTTGTAAAACAACTTCACATTTAACTTTTTCATTTGCTTGAAATAATTTTGTTTTATTTAGTTTTATTCACAAAATACTTTGTCTTATTTCCAGTTTCAATGCAGTCGTGAAACACTCAGCGCCTGGCCAGCATGTCCACATCGAAAGCCATCATCAAAATTAAAAACAATTGTTCCTAGATAAATTAATTTATAAAAAATAGATTCCTGTTACTAGATGTGTAAAAATAAATCATAATTTCTTAACTCGTTGTCTCGCTTCACTCTGATTATTGCGTAATTAATTATTATGTTGGTTTCCTCATGTCGAAGTAGAAAGTGACAAGGTCAATCAACACTGTAATGAGTATTACTCAATATAAATTTGCAAGCAATGGTATTGATATTTCATGTAATTTTTGAGCGCGGCCCTACGTGGCTGCGTTAAGCTTGTTTATATTCAACAACTGTGAGTGTGTCTGACAAAAATGCACTCGCACACTAAAGCGACGAAAACATACTTTAACTAGATGACATCCGCCAAATAAAATTAAATTGCATATTTACAAGCAGACGCTCAAATAAATGAGTAGCTCCATCTCATACTAATTATCAAGATTACAAGCATACCTGACAATTTTAAACTAAATCAGTAAAACCAATGTTTTAATAATCTGTAAAAATTTGGTTACGATACCTTGAACCTAATAATAGGATAGTTAAATTTGTATGTTTACTACTTAATAAGCTGTTGGTACAGTCGCCGATATATGTGGTTTATCTTCTTACCGGTGCAGTTCATTTTCACCTCGTCAAAGCACAAGGTTGATTTTACCTTGTGATAAAATACAGACAGTTATAGAATCGGCCTTATAGCTATTTTGGATGCACATGAAGTTTTGTCAAAAGTGGTACATAACTTTCTTGGGTGACTGTACAAACGTTCCATATTTGATTACCAATATACAGGATGTAAACGTGAAGTGCGAGAAGGCGATTGCTCTATAACTAAAAAAAAGTTATCACCTAAAATTTTTTAACAGATATCATAAGTAGGTACTATCGTACTATCTATCGTTCTATCGTTCCTAGTTGGTAGTTGGTACTACCGTACGAAATGTATGTTAAATTGTGTTAACTATATTGTATTATTTATGTTGCTATTATTATTTTTTTCTGAAATCATGTGACCTATTTTAGTCCTGTTTCTGTTCGATAACAGTTCTATCTATCTCGTTTATAGCTCCATCCCTATCAGTTTCTCCGACTCTGGTATTATATAACCTTGTACGTGTGTAATCGTCATATTTTTATGAAATAAATCATGCGTAATGTAAAAAAAACGCTCACACAAGTTTTCACAGGAGCTGTCATGGAGAAAATAAAGAAATGCAAATAGTATAAAGATACACAGTTTATTGAATTATTATCCAGCTTACGTAAGCACGTGCAAATAGGGACTTGCCTTTCTTGGGACCTCCTGTCACGGATATTGGAAGCTCTAGATTTACAACCTTGTTTTTAATAAAGTTTCAACATATCCCTATACTCCCAGATGTCATCATCATTAAAGCTATTGGAGTTTGCTAGTTTTCAAAATCACAAAAGTACTAAACCGCGCAATAGTTTACTGGCGAGAATAAAAAAGATATTTATTGGTTTTAAAGATTGTATCTTCGAGAAAATGCTAGAAAGAAGCTTGGTTGTATTTTTGAATAGATAAATGATGTAATTTAGTTATTAATTAATTTAGTTAAGACAGTAGGTGTGTAAAGTATGGTTACGGAGTAATATCCAAGACACACTTAACGTATTCACTCTTGGGTGTATTAACACCCAAACAAACGTACCAAATATTTAAATTTAGCATATCACTGCTTGCATGTAGTTTCACTTAATTTTGAACACAAGAATTAACGAGAACAACGTGAGTTTACGCTAACTAAATTCGTGGCCAAACTCTGGTCTTCGATATAACGAGTATACAATAATAATAAATTCCCAGATACACACGCCCACTGTATAGTCCCAAAGTAAGTAAAGTGCGAACTGGAAGGGGTTCCTTCCTTGCATTTGCATGATTCTTGGTTAAGAATCATGCAAATACTCTTAAATGCCCTGACCATGACTGGAACCTGGCACCTTTATAATAATTCGAAATTTACTCATGTTGCATCAACTATGAATTCTTTTCATTTTATTGATAATGTATCTAGAGCAGGTAACGTAACATTGATGCTTAATCTAGTTTTATCAAATTACTTATACATTATTTAAATATAGAATACTAGCAATTATTCCCTTTGATTTCACCAGCCCATAACTTCTCATTTCATCGTATTTTTATAGGTATATATTATGATAATTTCGGTAACTTGTGAAAAATGCCGCTTTCCAATTTTGTTCAAATAAGTTCAGTTCTTCCAGAACTTAATCATACATAAACAAGCATATTTTTCTATTTATAGTATTAAGAAATATATTTATTAAGCTTTTATGAGCGTCCATAAGTGAGAGAAACAGAAATTTAAGATATCATTTATTTGTATGTATGACCAGTTATTCGAACCAGCTCCAGCTTCTAAGGTCAATATAAAAAACTGATTTAAATATTAGTCCAACATCTAAAAATTATAAACATAAAAAAATACTTAATTGTTTGAATAACCGTGCTAATACCTACCTACGTTTTCTACCCGTAAGAAAGAGTATTTGTTTCAAAGAGGACGAACAGAGAAAGCAACTTTTTAATACTTAAACCATGTACTGTTTTCTATATTAGTTCTCCAAATTAATTCTTTAGATTTACAAAAGAAAATTTATCAATTTTAGTACAAACATCAACAATTAATTAATTATAAAAAATAGTTGTAATTATCATTAAAGCTTATTATATATTTATTATTATTTTACACAAACAAAGATTTTTTCCTATATCTCACTTACAAGTGATGGCACGATTCGTACTTGTATAATAAGTATAACAACTGTCATAACACTCACGACCTTCATTCTTTGGCAATTAGTTTGATTTTAACTTGTTAACTGAAAATGGTCTGTTAGGTTATATAACTCTTATAATAATATGTAGATTAAATATGTAAAAAAATACTATTACTTCATTGGTTTTAGAGTTCAAGGCTTTGATCATGCAGCCACAAATTGAGGTCAGTGTCATGGAAGGTAATTTAATTAAGTATTAATTTCTAAATATTTAAAGGTATGTTAAAAACATCGTAAAACGTTTACATTTTAAGTTTTAAATATAGTTTTAAAATGATTTTGTAACAGATTAGAAGTTGTTTTAAATCTTAGAATTAAATATTCGCTTCTGATGCCATTAATTTACAAAAAGGGCCATTCATTTCCAATAAACATTTCAATACTCGATCTGCTTTAAAAACGTAAAAATAATTATTTCTTTAATAATATGACGTCAGTTAAATAGTTACCACTTATTTATGTTTTATTTAATTAGTTGTAGGATTGACAAGCCTAAAAAAATTAGAACATTTTCATATCGTAGTTTGTAAAATGTGGTAATTTTTTGATCGTGATTTTGCAGGTGCTTAATGACCTTAACAATCCAAAATTACATTAAAGCATACATTTAAATAATTAATTGTCGTGAATACGGGATGTAAATGTTTAGTGTGCTCAAGAAGGCATAAAAATTTTTTTACTGAAAAATGACGTCAACAGGTTTTTTAATAAAACGACAAACAACCCAAGTATTTTGTACAAATGGCTCTACACCTGTAATGTTTAATGTGACTGCTTAAACGATATTATTATACTAAGTATTAATTGCTGTTTCTTTGATCTCATATCATGATTGTTTTGATCATTGTTTATGATTTTACCATAAAAACTCGTGTAAATTTTCATTTTAGCTTTACGAGAACAGAACGTATAATACCGGTATTGTTGGTTCTCAAATCTTTTTTAAAAGTTAATACTCACAGATTCTGTGAAATATTCCTTTTTCTCTTCATAATTTAGTATATTCATCCATTACGTTGAAAAATACGTTTAAACTCACGAAATCATAGCTGTAAACTACTAACCGCAGACATCGCTAACGAAGTTTTTTTTTGCATGTTCCAAGTGGCCTTTCCACGTTCCAATAGTTTTTATTCAAATCAATTTGTGTCAATATTAAGAGAAACTTAGGTGGTTATTTGTATAATAAACTATGCCATTGTCGTACTCATAGGTTGGCATGTCGACTAATAGTTTTTTGTGAAAATAGTAGTAGTGGTCAATAATTGTTATCAATATTGCGTAGTGAAATCTGTATCACCTTGATGCATTTTGTAGATATAAAATACGTGGCTTTAGGGTGAACTGTATCATTTGTTTCTAACACTCTGTATCATTAAGTGCATACAAGAAATTCAGTCAAAATAAAATATGATTTCCAAGGTACGATATTTATTTAACCAAAGCAAGTGAAGTGATATCTAGAGTTTTGTGATTTATTCCTAAAAGTGCTATTTAAAATATGTTATAGTCGACTTTCGAAGCACATGTCAGGATCCTTAATCTACAATTATTAAAATAAGAAACTTGTCGCCAAGAGGATGAAAACTGGGAAAAAATATGCCAGGGTCTTTAATTTACAATTATTAAAATAAGAAAGTTGTCGCCAAGAGGATGAAAACTGGGAAAACATATATATCCATTAAGCAACAGGCTCACCACATTCCCTATAGGCATACTATTTTTTATCTTCCAACAGTGTTTTTATCTGCCTTCAGTGCTTAGAGTGCATCAAGTTTTCATGACTTATACTGAATATAAAAACAAAAAATGTTATTACTGTATCTGTCTTAAAGGTACTCTGCCTGACTGCGTTGGTAGCTGCGATCGCGTTAGTGGAAGGACACGGGCATGCCTTCTCCTCGCAGCATATCTACCGCCACGACGGTCCCGCACATGTTGTGCCCATTTATGGCCATCATGGCCATGAGCACGCACATGGTCATGGCCATGGCCATGGGGACCATGTAGACTATTATGTAAGTTTGTTTTGTTACTATAGTTATTATTTACTTTCATCATAGATTCTTGGAAATTAAAGCTTTGGCTTTTAAAAAGTGGTCATGTTATAATAAGTTCTTCAGAAATAGACTTTTGACTTCTCAGCTATTGACTTTTTATTTTTTTTATTTTTTATTTTCATTAATTTGTATCTGCTATTACATTTCAGGCCTACCCTAAGTACGAGTTCGCTTACAAAGTGTCTGACCCTCACACCGGAGACCACAAGTCACAGCATGAGAGCCGCGACGGTGACCACGTGACGGGACACTACTCCCTCCACCAGCCTGATGGATCCGTCAGAAGTGTAGAATACCATGGAGATAAACACACTGGGTGAGTATCAAATAAAATTTGCTAAATATTATTACCACTCCAAATTATGTTAGGGCTGTATCATATTAGGCCTAAAGATAAGTAATTAATCTACCTACCTTACTATCACGTTGACTAAACTAAGGGACAAATTATTCTGAGTTGGGACTGCATTTTTCTTTCTAACTTGAGCCTGTAATATAATAATGAAGAATTTGATCTGGCTAAAGGCATTTGATTTTATATTAGTAGTAGCTGCAACTAACCATATCTTTAACTAATTCAAATTTATTTCCCCAGATTCCATGCTGACGTGAAGCACAGCACCCACCACATCGTACCTGAGCACTATCAACACCATCATTATTGAGAAGTTGGTGTTAGTATTATTAAAATGCCTCTTGATTCTTTTTTTTATCTTGTTATGACTTTTTTATAAAGATTATCTATTTCAATAAAGAACTGTTCATAGTGACTTCTGTTTTATTATTTTTGTTGCATGAAATCAGTAATAACAGTTACGTAAGCAAAATTATATCCTGCGGTAATACATCTAGCAGTGGTTTTGGCAGGTAGCAATCTCAGATTGTGCCAGCTAGTCACTTGTCTGAACTGACGCTGGTTTTCATACAGCACCATTCAAAAGGTAATCCATCATTAATAATAATAATAAATTCCCAAAAAAACACACCAAGTGATGGCTCCAAAGTAAGCAAAGTTTGAGCTACAATACTGCGAACTGGAGGGAACCCAGAATAAACAATATACAATAAATATAACAACCATGACTCGAGAACAAACATCTGTGTTCATCACGCAAATGAGTGCTTCGACCTGGCCTTTCCTCTGGCCAGCCAGGAGTCCGGACTTAACCCCCATGGATTTTATGTGTGTATGTGGGGTCTCGTGTACAGTGAGCCCAATCCAATTTCATCAGAGACTTTTGAGAGACAGGATAATTAAAGCGGCAAAGAAATAAGAAGGAATTTAACTACAGGTGTAGTAAAAAGTGGACATCGTAAAATAATGCGAAGATGTGTGCAAAACAGGAGTAAACATGTTGAACATGAATTTTAGACTTTAAGATGTTTTGTTAAAACTTGAAAGTTTAGTAAATTTAGTAACTTGTACTCACCTATTGTTTTATTTAGCCTTTTTTGCCTCCCCTGTTGAAACAAAGTTTTTTCTACACATTTTTGATAAAACCCTAGATTGTTACGCCGAATTAAAACGAATTATTTAATATAATCAGCATTTTCAGAAAATTGAAATGTTAGATATTTGGATTTAATTTAAACTTAAATTTGGTACATTTAATTGTCAATTACTACCCTAGCGTTAGCAAAGTTTGAAATCATACGCATTAAATATTCAGATTTTTTTAAAATTATTTTTCCTATTTATTTTAACGATGTTTCTTTTAATTTTAATTTTATTTGACTTTACTTAAAAATCAACTTTATGCAACAAAATAAAATTTACTACTCTTTTTGTTTTAGGCGAACGAAGCCGCGGGCAAAAGCAAATGTTTTACAAGGTGATAAAAAAAACGAATCTCGGTGCTTTCCTTGCTTTTGATTTAACTTTGAATTTCCGCGAATTGATTTAAAAAGCATTTATACTAAAAAGTAAGGAAAACAATATTATGATGTGCATTTTGTACCGCGTTAAATTCGCGTTATTTTGGTTTTGATTTTACTGGTCGAAAGGTACTAGTTTACTGTTTTAAAGATTGTTTTGATGAATTGTTTGTTATTCATAAAACAAAATATGACACAAAATTTATCATGTCTTTGAAGTAAGTTTCAAAAGAGTTAATAAATATTTTCGATTATAATAATTCTTATTTCTACAAAATGAATACGTATTAATTAAGTGTATACAGAACAATTTTACCCAAAATGAAAATATTTTTTTATAGCATACATTTATACAAATAGCCTTTGTACAAAAGCATACTCGAGTTACAAGAAAAACGTAAAATAGTAAAGAACAATAATAATCCAAAAAGCATGATAGAAAAATATCTGGCACAGATCTTTGCTCCTTGGCATTGAGCCAATAATGCTGATTAGTTACCTCATTGTATGGCTAAGCTTGTGCTTTGCTCGAGGTAACTGCCGGCCCTATGGTCACCCGGACCTGGACCAATCCGGAAAAAAAGTTGTTTGATAAATTTTTTCGTGTTTGATGACCACAGGCCAAATGTCTCTATCGCTAACTGTCTGTCTGTGCAACTGTCATATCAGTTAACCCATACAAAAATATTTCAACAGTGCTCTTATGTATTTTAAGCTCAAGTTTTAACAGTGCAATAAATGTAAAATTGGTCTTTTGAAGCGTAATGAAAAAAGTTCAGTACTCTTATTTTAGTTAGGACGAATTATAACTTTAATTACTTGGAGTTCTGTGATTGTGTTTAAGGTGATCTGCCTCACTGCGTTGGTGGCTGCGATCGCGTTAGTGGAAGGACACGGGCATGGCTTCTCCTCGCAGCACATCTACCGCCACGACGGTCCCGCACATGTTGTGCCCATTTATGGCCATCATGGTCATGAGCATGGACAAGAGCACGGACATGGCCATGGGGATCACGTGGACTATTATGTTAGTTTTATACTTTATTTAATTTTCCGTTGATCTTTAGTTTTTAATGTTTGACCTACAAAACGTCCCTTTTAGAAATGTAAAGTAATCTTTCATAACTTTTTATTGAACAATTTTTACTAATAAAAAATAATAAATCCCCAGACAAACACACCAACTATATGGCCCCAAAGTAAGCAGAGCTTGTGTTATGGATGACCATACAGCAAACAGGGCTACTGACCACTACGCCCAAATAGGAACTATTTCTTCCTATATATTTTTATATTCATGAGTTCTTTCATAAAATTTTAGGCATTCCCTAAATACGAGTTTGCCTACAAAGTATCCGACCCTCACACCGGAGACCACAAGTCTCAACATGAGAGCCGCGACGGTGACCATGTGACGGGACACTACTCCCTCCACCAGCCTGATGGATCCATCAGAAGTGTAGAATACCATGGAGATAAACACACTGGGTGAGTAACTGCAAGATTTCTATTTGAAACGAAAGTATTTGCTCAATGAGTTTTTCATTAAAATGTTTAAATATAAACTATCAGCACAACTGAACTATAGTATCGTTTCGGACTCTGCATAACTCATAATACAAGTTATTTGTTAAGGCATATAGGGTTTATCCAAATTTTACAGCCTAGCTAAAAACTCCCTTGATTCAGCTTTTTAACTGAAAAACCCACATCACAATCGGTCCATTCTTATGGAAGGTAGGATGCCATAGACTGATACAGTTCCGGGTTAAGAAAGAATATTATTTTTATGCCCCAACCAGAACTCGAACCTGAGAACTCCGGCGTATGAGGCAGGGCTACTACCCCGTCGGTGGGACACATAAATCAACATATCAGCATGTCACACGTGAACACCGTGTAAATCCGATAATTAATGTTCATATGTATTACCAACCTTGTGCATTAACAGATCTTCTTTGACAGACAGATCCTTAAAGATACGCCGAGAAAAGATTATGATAATTTTGTAAATAGTATGCACTTTTAAATATGTAAAAACTATATTTATGACAAATTCCTTTCTTCAGATTCCACGCTGACGTGAAGCACAGCACCCACCACATCATACCTCAACATCACCATCACCATCATTATTGAAAAGTTTTAATACCTTAGAACCGATCAGTATTATATTAAGTGACACTGTTTGTTACAGCTTTATACATAGATTTTATATTTCAATAAATAACTGTACATAGTAACCATTGTTTTTTTTTTATTGTACGAATGTTGTTTTGCCACATTGGTTGCTTAATCCCGTTTCACCTTTTATTTATTTCTGAAAACTGTAGGTTACATTCAAAATCAAAAAGTTTATCTAGTACCTTGTTAGAAATGTTGTTTTTGGTCAGCAATAGGAACTCGACCTAAGAGAAACGTGCTTATGTGGGATAACTTTGATATTTCAGCAGTTGTTAAAAAATAATTCAAAAATATCTGACAAAAATATAAACTCCATCTTAGTTTGAATCCAATTTGATAGCTAGAGAATAGTTATCAAATACAGAAACCTGATTATCGTTTCTGCCTTTAGGGACTATGTCTGCAGGGATAGCCAAAAAAATTTGGCATGGGTGTGCTCCTAATAACAAAATAATAATAAGAGAAACAATAATGCAATGGTTGTTTTGTCATTTACATAAATAACAATGTTCAATAAAAAAAAATCAAATATTTATTTAGAATTAATAGTTCTTCTTTGCAACTATACAATAACTTAGAAAAAAATCTGTGAGCCAATGATTGTTCTTATTAGTTCTTATTAAAACAAACATTCTTAAGACTAATATTATTACTATAAAAAAACTCCTTAAAGATCTCGTCTTACCAAATCGTAGCTAGAGTCAATATCTTAATATTTTAATTAGTTATATCAGTCAATATCTTAGCTCAATTCATTTACACCGGAACTGAACACTTGCTTAGTTTGGTGACAGATACAATTATTATGTTTTCTTTCTACATTTCAACGTCAGTAGCATACGTAGTGATCTAAACCTGGGATGCAATTTACTACTGACAAAAGTACATTCAAGTATTTTAAGGGTTAACTTTAGATAAATCCATGGAAATTCTACTCTAACTGCCAATATATTTTCAAGATGCACATCAAACAAGCTTAGTATCATGATATACTCGTAAATTAAATACTACACCCTCACAGACTATCGGCTTATTTTATGGCTAGAATTATACGAAAAATAGATTTCATTAACACAAACATGACAAATTGTTCTCGAGTCTCAACAGGTCAGGCTGCAAACATTCTGCATCTTTGATCGACGAAACAGGATCTGCAAACCACAGTAAATCGGGTTGTAACTTTTCGTATATTTTGAAGAAGTAAAAAAATTATAGAATAGTTTTGTTTAGACCATATGTTCACACTCATACAAAAAAGTTGTTGGCCGTGGCTCCGTGGACTACACTCAATATACTTCGAAAAAAGTAATATGATAGATACCTGTGTCTACACATTATACAAATAAAAAAGATAACACACGGTTATGTTTTCTTATTATGGGAGGTCAAGCCGCCTCTGGAAACTCCATATTTTTCTAACGTGGCTTGACGACTATTATCTTGCGACAACAACCGAGACCGACGGCCTAACGTGCCCTCCGAAGCATGGTAACGCTCAAGCCACTGGCAGCCACCTACCCTAGGCCTGCCACACCGAACGTTGCTTTACTTTGACAATCGTCAAGCGACAGTGACAACCATTCAGTCATGAGTGATACCTAAGGCATTGCGAATGCTCAGCAGCACTACATAATAAGTATTGGCATGTATTTAAATGATCGTTATAATTTTGCAAAAAAGGCAAAGAAAAAATCTAAATCTAAAAATCTTTCGTGTCGTGATGTTAGTTTGAACCAAATTGTACCAAAGTCGCTTTTCGTGAAAAGCTGGAAATGGTACTTAATTTGGTCCTGGCACTTCACCGGGTGCTGCCGCGTCACGCTCGCTTCGCTCGCTCATCTCGCTCGGCTCGCATGTATATTAACTACATACAAACCTAACCTGACCCAATTGAACCTGTATTGTGGCCAGGCAGATAAGCGGAGCAAGCGTCAAATGGATGCATGCAACTTGTGTTAAGCGTTGTTCTCATGAAAATAGATCAATTACTTTTCAGTGGATCAAATTATATTATTCCATAAATATTCAGCGCGATTTCAAGCATACCGTATTCTAACTATGTTTATTTGAAAATTCGCTGTAATAGCGTAGACATTAATTGTTTCAAGCTAACTAGAAAAAGTATTAGATATTTGCAAAAATAATGCTTTCAACTTTCAATCTGTAGTTTATTTGGTACGGATCATGTTTATAAGGGAGGAAAAACAAGCTGAAAAAATGTGCAGTGACAGGTTTGCGAACATAGGTACCCTGTAATACCACTCCATAGCTCAGACAGGCGTTTAGTGATATGATACGTGGCTATTTTCACACTAGGATTATTATCATACTAATTACCTATAGGTAAATATGCTTATCTTTACGACCACAAAATACTGTTTTGGTAAATAATTAAAATTAATTCGGATTCAACAATCCAAATGTTGTAGAATAATTCATTCAAGTTTATAGTTAGGGAGGCGAGGTAGCTAAATGGCGTAATTCAACGGCGCCGTCGAGACCTATCAAAATCGAAAGATAAAATAATTTCGAAAATAAAAGCTCGTATGGTAAAATCCATTTTAGCGGTGGGTTTGGCGTGTACGGTTTTTCAAAAATGTTAAAAAAAACAGTTACTTGGGCATTTTTTTTTTTTTTGCTGCCGAGGCACCCTCGCGGGAGGGAGGTGGAAGATGCGTCATGCATACCGCCCACAGGAAAATTCCTCTGCGGGGGGTTATGTGGGACTCACCAGAATGGCACCTACCCACTAAAAACCACCTGTTGGCTGTAGTTATTACCGTTAGCCTTCATCGGAAGCGACACCCGTCGGGAAGTTGGGCGCGCTGGCGGAGACCCACTAGCGGGTCTTCCGCCTGTAGTGAAAGTTGCACTGAAGGTGCTCAAAGGGACATGAGTTGGTGGCCGTTCTGGGCAGCCTCCGGTGAAGCCGGGGCTGGGCAGAGATCGGCCGAAGCATGATTTAGGGATCAATTCATTTAAATGAACCTATAATGAATTGAGAAGGGAACTATGCTCCGCCAGAGCTAGCAAACGCTCTGTCGGAGTACGTGAAGCCCTAAGTTTACGGGCTAAGACTGCGATTTCACTAACATCGACATTTTTCATAGCGTCGCAGACGATACGCATATCGTCTGCTACGGAGGATTGAGGAGTGGGTTTGTATGGGCGAGGAGCCGGGATGGGATTCGATGCGGGGCGCTGCCTCCAGTTTTCTGGGACAGGCCTAGACTGTGTAGGCTTTGCAGCCGGAGGAACCCGGCTACGCAGCGGCGGAAAGTTTTCTTTCGAAAGGCGCGGCGCCTGTTTGGGTGCCGCCCTCTTGGAATTGGAGCGCATACAACGGGGTGCACGAGGGCAGCCCCTGTAATTTGCGGTGTGGCCGGACTGGCCACAAAGCACGCAATCGGGAGGAGAGGGAGTTTCAGGAGTGCGATTGCACTCCTTAGTGAAGTGCGGGACCAGGCACTTGACGCACCTGGGCGGTGCGCGGCAGTTGGCCGCCGCGTGCCCGTACAACTGGCACCGATGGCACTGGCCGGGATGACCGCGGCGATGAGGCGCCTCGATCGAGATCCCAGAGAGGCCGCATATAGTGCTAACCCCTTTGAGGATCTCCCTGGACTTGGGGACGTTGGCGAGAACCACCAAAGCGAGAGGGTGTTGCCTCCCGTACTTGCTGTGCATTTTATGCACCGCGAGTGCCGGGAAGCCTTGGGATTGCAGATCCTCCAGGATAGCCTCGTTCGATAATTCGAACGGGAGTCCCCTGAGTACCGCTCTGGTCTTACGCTCTTCTGACAGAGCATAAGTATGATAAGCATATTGCTTATCGGTGAGGAGCTTTGTTAAAGCACGAAAGTCGTCTATCGACGAAACTAAGATTTTAATAGATTCACCCGAGTTGGCCGCTCGGGTGTAATGAATCTTGTGCTCATTGCACAATGTCGAGACCTCAGTCCATTTACCCTTTTCCCGAAGGAAAACGGGTGGTGGGACCTTGGCCTTGACAGAAGTTGGGGCCGGAGCGGGTGTTGAAGACACCGGGGCAGCTGGCGTTGAAGACGCCGCAGGGGGTGTAGGGACGGGCGTCGAGGGCGCCGGGTCTTGTTTCGAACGCTTCTTAGAGCGCTTCTTAACAAGCGTAAAAGAGGGAGACTCAGGGCCAGTTGGGGTGGCGTCCGAGGATGACTCGGTCGCGGGTGCGCGCTTGCGGCGCGGAGGGGCGTCTACTTCGCACTCCATGTCACTGGAGGAAGGGGACGCGGGAGGGCCTAAGACCAGAGCGGTCTGAGGGACAGAGGTGGCCTGAGGGGCCGGTGTGAACAGTGCCATGATTAGAGGGAGAAATGATTGCAGTGTGCGAATCATATGAGGGGAGCAGTGAGTGCCTTGGGCGTCGTAATCAGCGATCAGCTTATTCAGAAGCTCCTCAGGGCTTAGGGAAGCCATTGCGGAGGGGGTTGGGGAGGGACAACAATATATAAATATATATACTATGAACCTATCAACGATGACTAACTTCCTAAAAACCACCCTACACGCAGTAGGGCGGTTGAGGACGACGCGGATAACTTACTCGAACACGGAACTTGAAGTCCTGGAACGACGAAACCCCGTCGACGAAGCTCACGTTCCACGATGTACGGTTAAAACCCACTTTCCGCCGTGAAAACGGCGTAAGAAACTTATTAGAAGTACGGTTAACGAGCCACTGTCCGCCGTGAAAACGGCGTTAGAAACTTAATACGGTATACAACTATGAAATTATATATTACGACAACAACCAGTGAAATTTGGGTGCTCAATTAGCGCGGGGGCTAATAGAGCGGGAAGGCGTCTGCGATCGACGTGCGCTCGAGAACGCACGCAGACCGAGACTCGTTTGCACTTGGGCATTCTCGAGCGCGTCAGATATTCATACTGCGTATGCCCCAAGTGCCTCTGATAACAACGGTATACTAATCTGCCGGTTTGCGTGGTGGGGGTAGGCATACAAAGTAGTCCAAAATGCAAAAAAAAAAAATTACTCGAGCGCGTCAGATTTTCGGAAGGGGTGTTAAGTAGGCCCCAAGGAAGCTCCCTTTAAAAAAACTGACGATTTCGGCGTGACGATAAGTTACGATGAATTTTTGAAAATGCAAAAAAAAAAGTTTTTTTGCAATACTCGAGCGCGTCAGATTTTCATAGGGGAGGTTTATCTCGGTATCCTGAAAGCATATTTTCTTAATCTGACAAAAATGTTGGTGGGTTCTCTTAATCTGACCGAAAAAGGTTTTATGGTTTCTTTTTTTTCCTTTCTTTCTCCTTGATAAAACGGGGATTTAAGAATGACAATAAAGCGATAGATACAACCAACGCAAATGTAGATATATATATATAAATATATAGGGTGTACCAAAAATTCCCTTCTACCGCTTATTTCCCCACCATCAATGTTGCGAAATAAAGGAAAAATACTGGTAGGACGGCATATTTCCGCGAAGTGCTCAGTCTGTATTACATGTTTATGGCAAATTCCTCTTTTTTGCTTCAATTCTTCACTTCGTTTTGCTTACGGTACGTCCAAAAAACAATTTGAGGATCAACAGGCTATTGAATAATATACATACATGGAACTGTACATGTCAATAATACTTTTGTATACAGATACGCGTAACTTTTTCGGAGTCCACGAAAATTGTCGAGAAGCTTTAGAAAAAAAAAAATTTTAAGATATAATAAAAGTACATAATTTAATCATCGTTATTTCATATCAATTTTTTTAACACCCTCAGTTTTCGAGATATACTCAAAAAACCGGGAGTTTGAGTTTTTATGATGCTTCAAGTCAAAAAGTTTTAACTTTGGACAAAAATGTGGAGACCTTTTTTGTGTAAAATAAAATTACCTTTTTTGTTTATTTAAATTTTTTTTTTAAATGTATCGTTCGCGACTTACATGCCGCAACGCGTTTTTCGGAAGACGAAATGGCTCCTCCACACTTCCGGTCATGCGGAAACCGGCAGATTTTGTATTTTTAGTATGTTTTAGATTATATTCTTCAAAATAAAAATAAAAAAATCGCGCTCGAGAATGCCGGATTAAGGTTTTTATTTACAAGTTCCCGACCCTATAACTCGGCGGCGTCAAGGACTTATCGTCAGATTAGTTAAATTTAGTCTTAAAACACTAAAATCAACCCCCAATATCTTAATCTGACGCGCACGAGTATTTCAGACTATCGATTTTTTTTTAATAATCTGATCGTCTATCCTAGGCGCGCGTCACTACATATAGAGCTAAATACTTTACAAGGTTGTTCTATTAGGTCTAAGGTATCTCTCATATCTTAAACTGCCACGCTCGAGTATTACCGAAAATTCCCCTATTCGCCTCCCTAACTATTAAGAAATGTAAAGCTTTCAATATTCCCTTCAACTTTTTGAACTTGAATCAACTTTCATACTTGATGTCCTTGTTTCGATAAATATTCCAAAACTATAAAAGCATTTTGAACTTGGCAAATTTATCAGTTTCATTTGATATATCCATCTACAATGTTCTCTAAAGTAAGCGTTTTGTTGATATGTGTAATAATAATAATATGTTAATAGTTTAAACAAGGCTAACTTTACAAATTGACCTTCCAGCTCGTAGGACTGTTTGCCGTAGTGGCGGTGTGCCAGGCGGGTCTACTGCCCGCGGCGCATTACTCTCCCGCTTCTGCCGTGTCCTCACAGAGCATCGTGCGCCACGAGCAGCCGCACGCCATCGTAGCTGCCGCACCCGTGCACTACGCCGCCGCCACCCCTGCGTACTACGCCGCTGCTGGCGCCGTGTCTTCTCAGAGCATCATCCGCCAGGCGCAGCCCCATGGCATCGCCAGCATCCAGTACGCCGCCGCTCCCGCCCACTACGCCGCTGCTCCCGCCCACTACGCCACCGCGCCCGTGGCTGTGGCTGCCCCTGCTCACTACGCCGCTCCCGTGGCCCAGCTGGCTATCGCTAAGACACACCACGTTGAAGAATACGTAAGTGTCTATGATAGTTTATAATATTCTTAGCTGCGTGTTTACCTGTACATTGTTATTATATTACTATTTATCACTTTGTTGATAGTCTCACCCCAAATACGACTTCTCGTACTCGGTGGCCGACGGACACACCGGCGATAACAAGTCCCAGCAGGAGTCTCGCGATGGCGACGCCGTGCACGGACAGTATTCCCTGCTGGAGGCTGATGGCTCAGTGCGCACCGTGCAGTACTCTGCCGACGACCACTCCGGATTCAACGCGGTAGTGAGCCACTCCGCGCCCGCCGTGCACGCAGCCCCCGCGCATCTACTCGCGCATCATTAAATCCAATCTCAGAGGCTATTAAAGCTATGTTGTAAATATGTACTAATTATCCAATAAAAGTTGTTGAAAATATTCTAGCCTATTCCGTCATTTAAATTACAACTCGATTAAATCCCATAATGTGCTGATTTGCAGTGTCAGTGTGCCAATTAGTCGAAATGCACTTCCGTCACCGATCACTTCTAAATTCCATTCCTTTCTACAAACAAAGCCAAAATCATAAAATGTAAAATTATTTAAAATTTAATAATATGTTTTTGAATTTTTCGAGTTATTTGTATGTACAGATTTATATCTTTTTAGATCATGTCTTATTTATGATTAGTATTTTCTAGGCGGTACAGTCGCGTAACTTCCGATCCTGTATGAATTCTCTGCTATAGTATTGCCAATACGGATACGTATCTTATACGTAGGTATACGGACGAATAATGTATCTTTCTATGGTGGGAGAATTTTATAAATTAATTTAGTAGTAGTTTTTATAGGCATTGTTTCTGCCTTACAATAAAAATATAATTAGAATATACCATAAAACAGGAATAAGTTAATAAAAGCTTACTTTTAAAAAAATTGCTGTGGTTTACACAGGGCATAAATCAACGCTCTGAAAATAGCGTGCCGAAATTTTGGCTGTAGTGTCTTTTGTTATTTTTTTTTTTTATGATGTGCATCACAATTCTACTTATATGTAATTATGAAAATTATCTCAAAATGTAGTGAAGTCAAAGCCAGCGTAATAAGAAACATATGCAGCATGCAGTCGAATGACTTGTATTTATTAATTACATGTCTATTGACTGTTAACGAAAAAATCAGTTATAAAATACAATAACTTATTTGAATTCAATTAAAGCTACTTGTATTAAGCAAGTAAGAGATGAATTGATCAGTTCACGCGTTGTAACAAAATAGCAAGCAAGACTTAGGTATACCCACTTTTAGTATAGATAACATGTCACAGTATAAATTTGTCGTGTGGTACAAGTAAAAATAAATATTGTTTGATAAATGTTACGATGATACACAAAATACATTAAAAACTGCTTAGTTTAGGTGCACAAAGAACACTATATAGCCTACCAGATTTTTAAAAAAAATATATTTTAAAGATTTAACACACATTTTTTATGTGTTATGATGTTAAACAGCAAACATTTAAAACTGCTTTATATACAAATTCTTGTTGAAAAATTACTTAATATATTTTATTTTCGCATAATAAATAAAAAGTAGTTTTTGCTTTGTATTTTACAATTGTTTTAACCATTCAGTGATAACAATTCCTCAATATCCTCATATTTTTTGGCGAATAGTCATTTTTTAATTTAGTTTTTTTTTAATAGTTAGAACAACGTTTAAGTTAGTTACGTTTACTTATCTATGTATCCTTTTGTAAATAAATGGGGCATTCAAACTGTAGGTACTGCCTACGTGCGAACGTACTAGAAACTGTTGCAGTTGGGAACACGACTCGTTTTCTACATTTAATCAATTTGGGTACTTCTTGTCTATGATATTTTATTAAGATGTGGTTCGCATAAAGTTTTCTTACACTTAGCACTGTTGTCTTTTGATAAAGCAGCTGAGTAGGATATCGAATTGGTAGAGACATACACACTTTGAGAAGAGCACGCTGTGCCCTTTCTAGATTCAAAAGGCTTGATTTCGGAGCGCTGCCCCAGATCTTTATGCAATATGATAATATAAATTCTGCTAAAGCTTTATAAACTGTAACTATTAATTTGTTGCTAGCAGTTCTCAAATTTTTTAAAACGTATATTAGTTTTCTTAGACGGAGGCATTTTATTAAAAAGAATAAAAAGATTTAACATAAAATGTAATCTCCCCTTTAGTTTCAATCCAATTTGAAAGCTGGAGAGTAGTTATGAAATCTACAAACGCAATGTCTTAATAATAATAATAATCAATTTATTTATTTTGGCAACTAAGCCCATTTGTTAGTTTTACAATAATTAAAAGTTATGTTAGTTAAGTTAAAAAAAAACCAAAATCATAAATCAAAATTAAAGTAAAATATAAATCAAAATTAAAATATTACAATTTAAAATTGCAATCCAAATTAATTCAATAAATTAATTATATAAATTATATTAAATCAACATCTGAATTTATTAACAACTTTGACCTCACCACCAAAAAACTGCAAAGCCTCGACCATCGTCGGAAAGTTGGCAGTTTAGCAGTTTTCTACAGATTACATTTTAGAGAGTGCGCGAATGCTGTTTTTAATCAGGTTGAACCCACACCCTTCTTACATCGAAACCCTTCTATCCCTTTATAGTAGATATCCCAAGAAGTCGAACCAAACTCTTCGGATCGCCGAAGTGTGGAATGAACTGCCTGCGTCTGTTTTTCCAGAAAACTATAGTCCTAGTTCTTTCAAGCTTCGAGTGAATAGGTATCTCGTGGATAGACGTGTAGCACCTTCGTCTTCATCGTCACTTTCCATCAGGTGAGATAGAGGACGAGTTGAATCGAGTTGCTAATTTTTTTGCAAATTGTTCACGTCTAAATAGTCAAGGTAAAGTCCCACCCCAGTTACCTCAGTTCGGATCCAAAATGGGTACCGATCATATTCGCCAAAAGGAGGTTCTTAAATGCTTGCAGAATTTAGACGTGAATAAGACCAGCGGCCCGGATGGCATACCTGCAGTGGTGTTAAAACTGAGCAGCTGAGTTGTCTCCCATTCTAACGCACCTGTATCGACTCTCTTTGGAATCCGGAAAGGTCCCTAAATCCTGGAAGCTGGCTAACGTGCAACCAGTACCAAAAAAAGGAAGCCGTGCTGATCCTTTCAACTACCAACCTATTGCAGTCACCTCCATACTTTACAAAGTTATGGAGCGTGTATTGAACAATCGTTTCCTGGCATACCTTGAGTCCAACGAGCTCCTTAGTGATAACCAGTTTTCGCAGTGGACGCTCGACTGGAGATTTTCCTGTGTATGCCACTCACTTATGGAGCGAAGCCTTGGAAGGTCACGGTGAAGCTATAGCTGTATCCTTAGACATTTCCAGGGCTTTTGATAGGGTCTGGCATGTTGGTCTCTTGAGTAAGCTTCCAGCATACGGAATACCTAATGGGCTATGCGACTGGATATCTGGTTTTCTGAGGTAATGGTCAATTCGAGTAGTCTTAGACGGCTGCTCTTCTGACCTAATGGCAATTAATGCCGGGGTACCTCAGGGATCTGTTCTCTCTGCAACCTTACTCGTGCTGCACAATAATGAGCTGCTAACCCTAGGCATTATTGGTTACGCTGATGACAGCACCGTTGTAGAGAGATACATGTCCAATGAGCGAGCGAGTCCTCAAGAAATCTGGGCTTTGAGAGAGTCCATGATTGAGCAGGTGGATTTGGCCTTAAAGAAAGTGTTCAATTGGGGCGAGTCCAACTTGGTCAAATTTAACCCGTCTAAAACGCAGGCATGTTTATTCTACGCCAAAAAGAGCAGTTTAGACCTAACGCCCACTTTCCAAAAATGTATCTGTACTCTTATCCGACCACCTAGGGCTTCTGGGCGTAACTATATCATCCAAACTAAACTTCGGGCAACAAATTGTGTCCATGGCTCAAACTGCTTCAAAGAAGTTGGGTATCATCTCGAAGGTCCGACGGTACTTCAGCCCTGAACGGCTACTTAATTTGTACACAGCTCAAGTTCGATCTTGTATGGAGAACTGTAGCAACCTTTGGGATGGTTCTGCAAAGTACGATTTAGAAGCGATGGACGCAGTTGACCGAAGAGCCCGAAAAATTATCAACAACTTTAACCTCACCACCAAAAAACTGCAAAGCTTCGACCATCATTGGATAGTTGCATGTTTAGCAGTCTTCTACAGATTACATTTTGAAGAGGGCGCGAAAGCTCTTTTTGATTAGGTTGAACCCACACCCTTCTTACATCAGACTACTAGACACAGACAGGCCTTCCATCCCTTTATAATAGACATCCCAAGAAGTCGAACCAAACGCCTCAATAGTTCCTTTTTGGTGCGGGTCGCCAAGGTGTGAAATGAACTGCCTGCGTCTGTTTTTCCAGAAAACAGTCCCAGTTCTTTCAAGCGTCGAGCAAATAGGTATCCCATGGATAGATCGCCTTCGTCTTCATCGTCACTTTCCATCAGGTGAGATAGAAGACAAACGTCTAATCCTTTTTCAATAAAAAAAAATGTCAATCTTCAATCAATTAACGAAAATGTCAATATTAACAACATACGAGGGCCGTTCGAAAAGTAATGAGAATAGTATAAAGTATTGTGGGAACTTGTGTAGCTCAGGTTTCTTCAATTTATCAAAGAACACTGAAGAAGAAAGGTTTTTTTTCTAAAAGGTGACTCGTAGGAAAAATCTTAATATAATAAACGTAACATTTTTCTAACTAGTGTATTCGCATAACCTTTTGAACGCCGTGATACCTATGCTTAAGTTCTTGCTTAATGTTATGACATGGGAAATCGGTGCCATAAAGTTAGGAATGTCTTAAGCATTTAGGCATTGACTTAAGTTTAGTGCAACGCGATTCTCGTTGCTAAGCACGTCCGACTTAAGTATCAACTTAGGAGCTGTCAAAGCTTAGTGCAGACCGGCATAAGTCAATATCTTAGCTCGATTGATCAGCTGCTAAATGAAAATGTTGCCTGTTTTTGTTAATTGCAGAAGGATTACATAAGAGAGTATTGTTGCACAGTACTTTATTGGGAACTCAATAGATCTGGGCAATCTTTTCTACCAAAAACCATTCTTAGCAGATAGTTAAGAGCGGTTTTATCACATCGCTTGTAAGAAGGAAAATAATGATCTTTGTCCATAATTCTGATGTTATCAGAACTGTAAACTTGCCTAGTCACTTCGGTCACCAGACATGGGTGCATAAACTTTTTTGTATTTTTTCTACTTTTCTAATGTAAGTAGCACACATAGGACTCCAAACCTGGGATGCGTAGTAACTACTCCAAGTTACTTCTGAAAAAAGCACGATCAGCTATTTTTAGGGTTTTATCTTAAGAGACATCCCTGGAAATTCGCGACAAAAAGCCCTAAGTTCTTTTGCCAATATATTGTCAAGATGCACATAAAACAATAGATAAGTGTCATGATATACGTCTTAGTAACATACTACGTCCTCACGAATAAATGGCTCAATTTAAGCATCAAAATAGGATTTCGCTAACAATTTTTAAAACATTGAAATGTAAATGTTTGTTTGTCACAATAGTCCTCGAACCTCAACAGGTCAGATTACGAACATTCTGCATCTTTGATGGATGAAACATGATCTGCAAACCAAAGTAAATTAGGATGCAATTTTTCGTATATATTCATAGATATATATATGCTAGAATAGCTTAGTTGTTATAGTAAGTGATGTTATAGTACGTTGTTATAGTACCTTAGGCTACCCCACTGATGGTTGCCCGCCTTGTCGTGGCGGGGGCTTAGTAACCGTGGACTGGTCACCCACGGTGAACTAAGAGGCAGCCAGGGCCAGTCTGTTTGGGCCGCCGGCTGGCCCAAGGAGGGCGCTCCCAGCGGGCTGAACAAGTCCGCTGAGGACGCGCTTGGAGGTGGGACCGCAGAAGAAGTGGAGTGCTAGTATTACGGTGCGCCGTTCTCCCTATCTTCTGCGGCCGTGGAGGGAACGCAGGGGGAGAGGCGTGTTGGTATTACGGTGCGCCACTCTCCCTACCCCCTGCGAGCTGGCGGGGCCGTTCCGTCCAAACGGCACTGGTGGGGCCGCAGAGGAAAAGACATGTCGGTATTGCGGTGCGCCGCTTGCCCTATCCTCTGCGGCCGAGGTGTGGTCGTTGGCAGAACCACAGACCTGATCTGCCACCGGGTACCAGCTATCTGGTATCCATGGCCTCCTAGTAGCAGACTCGGGGGGAGTCTGCTGCAGTACTGGTGGAGGCCGAGGAGAGAGGCGCACCTTACCATCTGGTGCACCCATCGTGAAAGGGCCATAGAGCTTTCGCGATGGAGCCGCTTGTGGAGGGCTGCTGCCGGCGGGGTCGCGGATGAGTGCGAAAGCGTTCCCGTAACCCCGTCACAAGGCAGCGAGACGGAAGGTGGGGGGATTTTTAGTGGGTATACCGTGGGTCTGATTTACCTATACCGGGAGTCCCACATAACCAGTTGGGGGCCCCCTGTGCCTGGGTGGTAGGCGTAATGCATTTTCCCCCCGAAAAAAAAAAAAGTACCTTAGGCTAAAAATTAGTAAGCGCGTGTTAGTACTTCACAGTAAGATGATGTGCATGTGCTTTAGTGTGCGTGGATGGCACTCACTATAGCTCAGATAAATCAATATGATATATACCTGTGCCTATACATTAAACAAACAACGAAAATAACACTAGGTGCTGTAAAAGAAAAAAGTATATTTGCAAGAAGTAGCAGCGCAAATGCTCAGGGGCTCTACATAACAATTGTTTTGCGCGATTTTATGTAAACCACATATTCCTATGTTTGTTGTAAAATTCATTGTAACAATGTATTTATTGAACATTTTAAGCAAGTAAAAATGTGTTTGATGTGTGCGAAAATATTTCTTTCGGTGTACAGGGTGCCCATAATATGAAGGATAATCTTTCACCTGCGGATAGGTCTATTCATTTCCTACCTCAAAAACAAAAAAACTTCTGGTAAAAGTCTCATAATTTTTGAGTTATGGGTAATACTAGATTTTTTTTGAACAATAATCTTTTTTCTGTTTAATGCATGCCATTTTGACAAATGACGACATTTTTAGGTCCCATTTTTTAAAAAGTACTCGTGGTTACTTAAGTCATTAAACACAATGCCAAATTATTTCCTAAAATGTTGAAGAAACCCGTAAAAAACAAGTTTTTCAAAAAACCTTTTCGTTCTTTTTCTAACAGCTAACTTTGATAGCCTGTGGTATGAAAAAAATGTACTAAGCTGATCGTGCCAAGAACCTTAAAAATTTACTTAGTTACTGAGTATTGTAAAATGGTATAGTTATTCAACATTACATTTAAAACTATTTTTTTATGATTATACTGATGCGGGCAGGTCGATTTTCAGTATTTATAGTACAAAAATACAACTGAAATAAAGTTACTGTGAAAGTCTTTTTCCATTGTTAAACAATAAAAAGGGCCTCTACCTTGCAAGCTACAATGAAGTTAACCGTGAAAAACCGTTAAGGTAGTAAATGAATAGACCTATCCGCAGGTGAAGGATTATCCTTCACTTTCTGGACACCCTGTATATTATATTTATTACGGTTATGTTTATGAGAAGAAAAAGAAATGGTGTGGGATCTTACCCCACGAAACCATAGCTCAGCCAGGTGTTCTATAATAATGTATTTTCTGTTCTAGTATTTCACTAAGTGCGTATGGAAAGCTATTGTTTTTTCTACATTTATGAATCACCATTTAAAAGGCGAATTTATAATTCTAAGGTGAAATATATTTCCCAGATTTAAATTTTTTAATCAATAAACAAGATAATAAAAACCTTTTATTGTTTATAATTGTAACTTGAACGTCCGCTTACGAATTTATTAGCTTATACCTACCAGAGACTAGTAAATAACTATAGACTGACCATCTCCATACAAAAATTCGTGACTCGGAAAAAGCTCAAAATCCAAGCTATTACTAGATGTCGCTCTCAAATAGCTTGGACCAACCTTGTCGTCTTTAATTTTTATATGAATTATTGACGAGAAACGTAATGCAAAATATTTGTTTGTATATTAATACGGACTAAAACTGCTAGATGGCGTTGTCAAATAACCTGAAACCTTAGCAAGTAAATAGTTGAGTTCATTCCAAGCCCTCAATAAGCTTTTGATTTCAGTACTTTACGCAAAAAATGACTATACCTTAATTTTTATAACATTTTATAATAATTACTAAAAAGAAAGTCAGAACCAAATTATGTATATAAATATATAAAAGACATAAAAGCAAATCAAAGAATATGTAACTGCGTGCATCTTTACCGATAGAGACAAGGTTCTCGAACTATAGGTGAATCATTATGGAAAAATAAATACTTGAGGGAATCTTTATGATTTAAAATAGATATTCAGTTGTATTAATTACTTTAAAAAGTGTCAAAATCATAACATATTAAATAATATCACAAAAAATATATTTATGTCAGCTTTATAGTCAAATATTTTATTTTGTGCTTTTTATTTGTTTGTATTTATGTGCGAAATTATTTTCTTTGATCGGCACGAGTCACAGTAGGCGAGCAGAAAAATTGTGAATTCAAAGAAATGCAGGGAAAAGTTCCAAAACAAACACACACCCATAGCAACAACAATAAACGACAAAGAATTCAAATTGTCAAACAAATAAAATGTTGTCATAAAAAGAACAAAAAAA
Source organism: Marasmarcha lunaedactyla (assembly GCA_923062675.1). NCBI lineage: Eukaryota > Metazoa > Arthropoda > Insecta > Lepidoptera > Pterophoridae > Marasmarcha > Marasmarcha lunaedactyla. The sequence goes on from OV281341.1 coordinate 22,164,253, forward strand.
GTTGATTTAAGTTATAAGTATCTAAATACAATATTTACAAAATATTTCAAAATCCATCCAGCAAGAAAATATTTTTTTAACTACTGCAAAATAGTTATGAGTTATATGCATTATAAATAAAAATTATGCACTTATTAAGACATAATTTTTATCGATATTAAGAAATAAATTAAAATATAAAAAACCTATTAATTAAATGCACTGAAATTCGTTTTATTATGTTAAGGCAGATAAGAACAAACTGTGGAGATGAATGCTATATTTTTGTGGGAAAAATTATATACTGGCAATACAGTAATCCAGTAACACTACAAATAATATCCGGGGTGGTGTAAAGATTTCTGTTACTGAATTATAAGAGCGGCAACATAGCATCAAATAATATAATGCACTAGCTGGCAACGTCTGTTGTCGCCTGATACCTACGGATAGAACTTGCAATGAAATATCAAATGATTTTGTAAACAGCTCCATCTTAAGTTTTTTTAAGCATTATTTTTACTAAATTTAAATAACTTGTAAATCTAATACAACTAACGCCATCTCTCTATCTTAAAAACAACTATTTTTCAAGTCACAAAATTTTGTTAGACATGGTTAGTCTATAGTTATTTACTAGTCTCAGTACCTACGTATATAAATATAACTACAGTAGTAATTCTTAAAAACGTTATTTAGTATTATTTGAGTTAAAATTAAAGTATATTGAGATTCGATTATCCAAATATTGTAGAATAATTCATTCAAGCTTTAAAAATGTAGAGCTTTCAATATTACCAACTTTTTGAACTTGAATCAACTTTCATACTTGATGTCCTTGTTTCGATAAATATTCCAAAACTATAAAAGCATTTTGAACTTGGCAAATTTATCAGTTTCATTTGATATATCCATCTACAATGTTCTCTAAAGTAAGCGCTTTGTTGATATGTGTAATAATAATAATATGTTAATAGTTTAAACAAGGCTAACTTTACAAATTGACCTTCCAGCTCGTAGGACTGTTTGCCGTAGTGGCGGTGTGCCAGGCGGGTCTACTGCCCGCGGCGCATTACTCTCCCACTTCTGCCGTGTCCTCACAGAGCATCGTGCGCCACGAGCAGCCACACGCCATCCTAGCTGCAGCACCCGTGCACTACGCCGCCGCCACCCCTGCGCACTACGCCGCTGCTGGCGCCGTGTCTTCTCAGAGCATCATCCGCCAGGCGCAGCCCCATGGCATCGCCAGCATCCAGTACGCCGCCGCTCCCGCCCACTACGCCGCTGCTCCCGCCCACTACGCCGCTGCTCCCGCCCACTACGCCACCGCCCCCGTGGCTGTGGCTGCCCCTGCTCACTACGCCGCTCCCGTTGCCCAGCTGGCTATCGCTAAGACCCACCACGTTGAAGAATACGTAAGTGTCTATGATAGTTTATAATATTCTTAGCTGCGTGTTTACCTGTACATTGTTATTATATTACTATTTATCACTTTGTTGATAGTCTCACCCCAAATACGACTTTTCGTATTCGGTGGCTGACGGACACACCGGCGACAACAAGTCCCAGCAGGAGTCTCGCGACGGCGATGCCGTGCACGGACAGTACTCCCTGCTGGAGGCTGATGGCTCAGTGCGCACCGTGCAGTACTCTGCCGACGACCACTCCGGATTCAACGCGGTGGTGAGCCACTCCGCGCCGGCCGTGCACGCAGCCCCCGCACTCCACGCCGTGCATGCCGCCCCTGCGCATCTCCTCGCACATCATTAAATCCAATCCATCATAGAATCAGTCCAGTGATCATTGAAGCTATATTGTAAATAAGTGTTATTTATTCAATAAAAAATGTTGAAAATATTCTTGCTTTTTCCTTGACAACTCAATAAAACCTCTTTCAATCCTCAATTAACGACTTTTTTATTTTACTTGATTTGGCACGATCATTACAAAAATGTTAACTTCAATCTAGGTTACTTATTAATAAGACAAATAGTGCCCAAATAGTATCAATGCGAACTCTCTTAATGATTTTCAAAGAAAAAACAAATATCCATTATGGTGGTACTCAAGCACAAACCAAATTTCTGTACAAACTAAAACAAACCAAAGAATATAAACTAAATTAGTTACTGCAAAAAGTGTTTGTGAGCTACGTTACAAATTTTAATATTTAATATAATTTTTTTCTGGGTTTTCAAAGAGATATTAAACAAACCAATTTTATTAAACATTTTGTTGTATAAATTTAAACAACGGCTTGCGAAAAACGAGTGTAACTTCTACAAATATTATCATTTTTAATAAGAATATTTATATGTATTCCTATGAATAAGTTAAGAATGAAGTATATCTTGCCTGAGTCCTTTTGTTGTTGTCCTTTTGCCTAGATTGAAATAAGTTAACTTGATCGCCCTAGACGAATTTTACTATCTATAACAAAAACTACAACCACAAGGTTTTAAGTTGAGGTGAGTGTTGAGCATAATTCATTCTGCTTATAGTTCCGTGAAATGTACCACTAGAATGTGTTGTTTTTTGGTATTAATTTCATTTCGGAAGAAAAAATATCCTTTTTAAATTAAATTTGTTTACTTTTATTATTTTTATTCAAATTCAAAAAATTACATTGTACATTAATATTAATTTCATATGTAATTTTTTTATGTGGCAATTTTAAATTGGGTTTATGATGGCAAACCTATACCTGTAGCGCGTACGCGTACCCCTCATTTGCAGGGGGGTCAGCTTTATTGCCTGATTGCAAACTACCTAGAAGGGAAAATTTTTCGAGCTATCGGGATAAGGTAAGGTGCCTTTTAAGTTACAATCGACTTTAGTCAAGGTAAGGCAGATGACTAAAGTCGATTGTAACTTAAAGGGCAAAGATGTTATCAGAATAGGAAGTATTTATTCCAGTGGACGCACAAATGATAGTGCTACAATGGAAAGGCCAGGGCCAAGGCAACAGCCAGCAAAGAGAGTTTACAATGGTCACTGGCCTGAAGACATTTCGAGTACAGAAAATTCAAAGAGGAACATTAAATATCTAAATTGCTTTCTGTGTAGCAAAAAGAAAAAGCGCAAAGAAACGAGGTTTAGGTATAAGATTTGCAAAAATCGTATTTGCCCTGCTTGTTTTGAGGAATGTCATACTAATTATGTAGTAAATGTGACTGATTCTGAGTAATACAAAGACTGATTAAGGAGTAACTCTTATATAATATGAATAAAAAATATAAATTGATTTGAGAAGTGCATTTAATTAGTTTTTTTTTTGTTTTGATTGTGTAATCTGTAAAAAAAACATAATATTTAGTTTCTTTTTGTTTATTCTGATTCTACTATTTTTAAAATATAAAGCAGACTGATTGATTGTTAATTTTATTACATTAATAAGAAGAAATTATATTCTTGATAAGAAAATAAATTTGATGATTTGTTGATGCTAATTATCGCTTTGCCAAAGCGATTAGATTTAAGTTTTCAATAATCAGTATGGGTAACATCACTAAAATGTCAAAGGATCATTGACGTTTCATTGTTTACAAAGTTTTTTTTTAAATCTTGTGTAGATAATACGTGATTTTTGGAAAAAGCGGGCAACACCTGATGATTTAATTTAGAAACGTCAAAATCAATTTATTTACCAACTAAATTTAGTTCAACGTTAAAAACTAAATAGAGTTTTGACCGAATTAAACTAAATTGGAAAAGTTTTAGTTAAAGAATTAGCATTATTGTATCGATTTACTTTAAGGACCAAAACAACATACCATAGCTGGCCAATTACCACCAGATAGTATGGAGTGATCTTAAATTAAGAGGCATCGATGAGAGCGTCAGAGGGGCAGTGGTTAAGGTGCTGGGTCAAGGATTCAATCCCCGGAGACAGCCAAGTATACCAATGAGTTTTAACATTTTAAATACAGCCGACTGTCCCAACGGTGAAGGAACACGTCTCGAGGAAACCCACATACCGTAGAAATTATTTCGAAGATACGTGTAATGACTGCCAACCCACGTGTTGGCAGTGTGTTGGTGTTGGTATTGCTTGATACAATTCAAATTCGAATATCAATTTCTCAACATTGACCATTACTTGTACTTATTGACGTCAAATAACTCTACCTTAGGGTGTTACCGTCGTCGTTACGACGACGATCGGTTGGTGTGGTAAGCCCTTACTAACACTAACACTCAGAATAATTAAAAAAATTTTGAAATAGATTGATACGTTTTTACAGTGTCAAAAATAATAACTTTATGGACCGATTTATTTATTAATTTCCATAATTCTTTATTAATAATTAAATATTAAATAATCTGATAAAAAAGTAAAATATTTTAGTAATTCACACACCTACTAGTCATTTACGAGTTATACTTAAAACCTTGTGGTTGTAGTTATTGTTATAGATAGTAAAATTCGTCTAGGACGATCAAGTTAACTTATTTCAATTCAGGCAAAGGACAACAACAAAAGGACTCAGGCAAGATATACTTCATTCTTATTCTATATACTTCATTCAAATGATAATATTTGTAGAAATTACACTCGTTGTTCGCAAGCCGTTGTTTAAATTTATACAACAAAATGTTTAATAAAATTGGTTTGTTTAATATCTCTTTGAAAACCCAGAAAAAAATTATATTAAATATTAAAATTTGTAACGTAGCTCACAAACACTTTTTGCAGTAACTAATTTAGTTTATATTCTTTGGTTTGTTTTAGTTTGTACAGAAATTTGGTTTGTGCTTGAGTACCACCATAATGGATATTTGTTTTTTCTTTGAAAATCATTAAGAGAGTTCGCTATGATACTATTTGGGCACTATTTGTCTTATTAATAAGTAACCTAGATTGAAGTTAACATTTTTGTAATGATCGTGCCAAATCAAGTAAAATAAAAAAGTCGTTAATTGAGGATTGAAAGAGGTTTTATTGAGTTGTCAAGGAAAAAGCAAGAATATTTTCAACATTTTTTATTGAATAAATAACACTTATTTACAATATAGCTTCAATGATCACTGGACTGATTCTATGATGGATTGGATTTAATGATGTGCGAGGAGATGCGCAGGGGCGGCATGCACGGCGTGGAGTGCGGGGGCTGCGTGCACGGCCGGCGCGGAGTGGCTCACCACCGCGTTGAATCCGGAGTGGTCGTCGGCAGAGTACTGCACGGTGCGCACTGAGCCATCAGCCTCCAGCAGGGAGTACTGTCCGTGCACGGCATCGCCGTCGCGAGACTCCTGCTGGGACTTGTTGTCGCCGGTGTGTCCGTCAGCCACCGAATACGAAAAGTCGTATTTGGGGTGAGACTATCAACAAAGTGATAAATAGTAATATAATAACAATGTACAGGTAAACACGCAGCTAAGAATATTATAAACTATCATAGACACTTACGTATTCTTCAACGTGGTGGGTCTTAGCGATAGCCAGCTGGGCAACGGGAGCGGCGTAGTGAGCAGGGGCAGCCACAGCCACGGGGGCGGTGGCGTAGTGGGCGGGAGCAGCGGCGTAGTGGGCGGGAGCAGCGGCGTAGTGGGCGGGAGCGGCGGCGTACTGGATGCTGGCGATGCCATGGGGCTGCGCCTGGCGGATGATGCTCTGAGAAGACACGGCGCCAGCAGCGGCGTAGTGCGTAGGGGTGGCGACGGCGTAGTGCACGGGTGCGGCAGCTAGGATGGCGTGTGGCTGCTCGTGGCGCACGATGCTCTGTGAGGACACGGCAGAAGCGGGAGAGTAATGCGCCGCGGGCAGTAGACCCGCCTGGCACACCGCCACTACGGCAAACAGTCCTACGAGCTGGAAGGTCAATTTGTAAAGTTAGCCTTGTTTAAACTATTAACATATTATTATTATTACACATATCAACAAAACGCTTACTTTTGAGAACATTGTAGATGGATATATCAAATGAAACTGATAAATTTGCCAAGTTCAAAATGCTTTTATAGTTTTGGAATATTTATCGAAACAAGGACATCAAGTATGAAAGTAGATTCAAGTTCAAAAAGTTGGTAATATTGAAAGCTCTACATTTTTAAAGCTTGAATGAATTATTCTACAATATTTGGATAATCGAATCTCAATATATTTTAATTTTAACTCAAATAATACTAAATAACGTTTTTAAGAATTCACTACTGTAGTTATATTTATATATGTAGGTATAAGCTTATAAATTCGTAAGCGGACGTTCAACTTACAATTATAAACAATAAAAGGTTTTTATAATCTTGTTTATTGAATAAAAAAATTTAAATCTGGGAAATATATTTCCCCTTAGAATTATAAATTCGCCTTTTAAATGGTGATTCATATATGTAGAAAAAAAATAGCTTTCCATACGCACTTAGTGAAATACTAGAACAGAAGATACATTATTATATATGAAATGTTTTGTATTTATAATACATAATGGCACACTTATTTGCTTTATACGAAACTCTCCAGTCACAGGTCTGCTGGAAGAAATTTCCTAGGAAATAAGCAGTACCTTTGTACATATAATTCTACTTTTTTTCTTCTTTCTTTTATTGTTACTTATATGTGTGCATAAATTGTTAAATAAATAAATAAATAAATTATTATAGAACACCTGGCTGAGCTATGGTTTCGTGGGGTAAGATCCCACACCATTTCTTTTTCTTCTCAAACATAACCGTAACAAATATATATATAGTCATTCATTCATTGTCATACAATGTTGATGTGTATCTCTAATGTTTGCATTAGAAAAAAAAAGAAATAACCTCAATTTTTTTAATCTAGTTGTATTTTTTTTAGTTTTGCAAATTTTAGGTTCAATTACTACTTAAACAATGTTTAATAAAAGGGCGGCAGTGTTTGGTGTGCAGATTTAGTGTCTTGGAATTGAGATTCTTGATGAAATTGACGAATTTATATCCGGCAATGGTTTGTTTTTTATGTTTGCTTAAAAAGTTATTCAAGGTCAAGCATCAAAGTTTTTGGTTCAATCAATTAAAGTCTGTCTTGTCTTCAGTGATTACGATTCAAAAATAGAAAAAATGAAACAACAACTTGCCTATTCAATAACAAAATTATCCATGTATCATCACATCGCTGTTTTGACAAAAGAAAATGACAGTTGACGTTGACAATTTGGGTGCATTCTGAATGGCACTCACAGTGCTATCTGCGCTTTAACTGCTCATGACCGTTCAGATTCATTTTAGCGCGCTAAAAGTTTTATTTTTGCTAATTCAATCGGAGCGTAAATAGCGCACTAAAATTTTCTTCCTCGCTTAAATCTAAATTTATATCTTCATTAAGATCTTTGACCCTGATTGTATCACGAGCCATTTTTTTATATTATTGCAAAAGAAAATTGACAAAGAAGCTTTTAAAATCTTTAATCGCCTTAATAAAACATAAACAAAGAAACGTTATGAATCAGTTTAGACAGTCAGTTCAGAGCGACCATGCTTTGTAACTTGGGCACTGTGAAGAAAGATGGCGGCGTACCTATATCTTGTTATCCTGACCAACAGGAGACCGAAAGCTCCAATGCACGAAAAAATTCAGGGCGGCTAATATCTGAAATTATTTTGTAAGTAGGTTGGATCTTTAAACAAATTTAGAAATTGCTGCGCATCTATTGCGCTTGTTACCACACTTAAAAGGTTGAACCTTAATTTTTTTAGGAATATGGCCTTCGTTGGTGGCAGCTACAACCTTAGCTTCAATCTAAAGCTGATACAAATGAGCCGCCCTCTTTTTAGGAATGCAGCCCATTTTTTTAATTTGACATCTGGCATCTCCATCGGATTCCATGTGTCCCGAATTCCTTGTAGTCACATGCACTCGTAATAATTCCTAAAAGCATGAAACAAAATATAAACTCTGGTGGCTGTTGTAGTGCTACGCAGTGTTATTGTACGATATAATATGTTGCAGTGACCTTTCGTAGGAACTAATAAATGCCGAAACTATAAACTCTTCCATCTTTACTAACAAATTAAACGCTCGTTGCGAAATTTTTCTACACAGTTTAGTGAGATGATATGATAAATCTGGATAAGTACAGTTATCAAAATAATAGACTTTGGTAAAAAGGATATAGTAAGTTTTATCTTTGATAATGATTTTCTTAAAGTGGTTTAGAATACGTTCACCGTCAGTTATGCTGTTTGCATCTTTGAAGTGGCTAGTATATATTCAATATAAAGATTAGAGTCGTCGAAGTCAATGAATACAGGGATAAGAATGGTTTTAGATGGGCTCTTAAGTAATGTCTCGTAATGTTATATAATTTGTGTATCAAAGGTTTTGTTTTTGTCGTTGAAGGATTTTAAAAAGTTTGAATAGTCGACATTTCGGTTGGTTATATTTGTATTATTAGAGTCAGAGGGATAAGGAGAGATCTCATCATTTATTGGATTAATTGTTTGGTGAAAAGGTTCTGGTTCAGGTGGAGAACCTAAGGGATAGAAGTCAACATTTTGTTGAGGGCTTAAATCTAGAGCGCCAAGTTCGGTAAGATCTTCAAAGAGATCTAAAGGGGTTTCGGATTCTTTTCCTAAGTTTGGATTGTGAGTGGAAATTGAAGGTTGAGGATCTGGGTTATTCTCTATAATTGGATTAAATAGGATATCGGGATATATAAGGAATCGGCGTTACTGTTAACCTTGCCTTTTTTATATTCAACTTCATAGTCAAACTCTTCTAATTTTAGTCTCCATCTCACAAGTTTGGAGCCAGGCTCTTAACAATTGAATAGCCACTTTAAAGGTCTGTGGTCTGTTATGATTTTGAAGCGGCGACCATAGAGGTAAGGTCTGAATACTTTAGTTCCAAAGATAATAGCGAGGCATTCTTTTTCAGTTACACTGTAGTTGGATTCTGCCTTATTTAGTGTTTGCGATGCATATGCGATTGGATGATCATTATTAATAGGGCCTTGCGAAAGAATGCAGCAGAAATTGGAAAATTGGATGCATCACAGGTAACGAGAAAAGGTTTGGAAAAGTCTGGATAGCAGTGGTAAGAGAATTTTTTAGGTTTTTGAAGGCAATCTGTTGCTGGTGTTGCCAGACAAAAGGAATATATTTTTTAAGAAGGTTAGCAAGTGGTTTCGAAGACTTTGAAAAGTCAGGGATGAATCTTCGGTAATAGGACACTAAGCCAAGGCAGGATTTAATATCTTTTGAATTTTTAGGAATAGGAAATTGTTGAACGGCTTTAATCTTGTCAGGGTTTGGTTTGACACCTTGATCTGTAATAATATGACCAAGATATGAGACTTCCTTACGGAGGAACTCACACTTGTCAGGTTGAAGTTTCAAGTTAAAAGTTCGAAGTCTTTCAAAGACATTGGATAGGTTTTTAATGTGTTTTTCGAAGTCAATAGAATAAATAAGGATGTCATCATGATAAACAAAGCACTGGACGCCTTGGAAGCCACTAAGAGCACAATTCATAACTCTTTGGAAAGTAGCAGGAGCGTTTTTGAGTCCGAAGGGCATGCGAGTAAATTCAAAGTGTCCTTGCGGTACTGAAAATGCGGTTTTTGGTGCATCCTGCGGCTACATTTTAATCTGATGAAAGCCAGACGCCAAGTCTAGTGTTGTAAAATATTTACTCTTTCTAAGTTGATCTAGTATCTCTTGAATATTTGGAATTGGGTAAGAGTATCTTATGGTTATATCATTGAGCTTTCGGTAGTCGATTACTACTAGAATCGAGTTTCTTTGGTACATATTGGAGATGACCAAGGAGATATAGAAGGTTTTATCATACCTTCATCAAGCATTTTATTTATTTGGGTTTGTACTTCTGATTTATGCACGTCAGAAAATCTATAAGACTTAGTAGTTATAGGAATAGAAGAAGTTGTAGTAATATCATGTTGAAGTATGTCAGTAAAACTTAATTTGTCAGTTGGCAAATGAAAAATATCGGAATAAGTAGCACAGAGTTCAGATAAAGCATTTGTTTCTTCATTATTTAGATGTGAGACTCTTAAAAGTTTAAGGACTTCTTCGGTTCTGTTTATAGCATTTAATTCAGTATTATTTAATGATGTAGTATACAATATAGTATGTTCAATATAGTACGATTTTTTTTTAAAGGTACACACAGTTTGCTATCTAAAGTGAATCGATAGGATTCTGGTCAAGGATAAGTCCTTCTTGGACTTCTGGATTAGAAACGGAACATTCGATGATGGTTTCTGTACGACGAGGAATTGTGTAAACTGGATCATTGAATTTTAAATTAAGTTTAAGATTGTTTATAATGAAGAAATTTTTGTGGTAATCAATTTTACAATTGAAATTCGAAAGGAAATCGTTGCCTAAAATACCATCATAAGGAAAGTGTGAATCAGGAACTACATGGAATTTATGTTTTAAATAATTAAATTCAACAGTAATACAACCTAATGATTGCATAGGATGATTTGATATGCCTAAACCACTGAAAGAGACTATCTCTTTTGAAATATTGGATAAATTCACTAAGGATTTTTCTTTTATTAAACTGATTGATGCTCCACTATCAACAAGGAGAGTAATGGCTTTGGAAGACAACGACGTATGTACTTCAATAAAAGGTAAGAAGTTTTTTGATGGATTAGTTGTTATATTATAGGTTTTTAGTGTTTCATTTTGGGAATTAGAATTATTAGAAATAGGAATCAATCTTTCGTTTTGGGGCTGGTTACCCTGCTGCATAGATTAATCGGATTTCAAGATATTCAATCATTTATTTTGGAGCTGGTTACCCTGTCGCATGGAATGATTGGATTTAGAATTATTCAACCTTTCAATTTGGGGCTGGTTACCCTGTCGCATAGATTGACTGAATTTAGAAATATGCAACCTTTCATTTTTGGGGCTGGTTACCCTGTTGCCTAGGTTGACTGGATTTAGAATTAATACGCAATCTTTCACTTTGGGGCTGGTTACCCTGTCGCGTAGATTGACTGGATTTAGGAATATGCAACCTTTCATTTTGGGGCTGGTTACCCTGTCGCATAGGTCGACTGGATTTAGGAGTGTAACTTATGTTAGAAATAGGATTAGAATTTGATTTGATAACGCTAGGATTTGAATTAGAAATGGGAAAATGGATTTTGGTTGTACCTACTTTACCGATTAAGTTTCCCGCACGGCACTGGACGGGTCGGCTTGTGCGTTTAAATATTCAGATTCGAATTCATTAGGAATATCGAATTCTAAGAAATTAACTGTATTAATAGGCTTATTTGGCCATTGGCGATTATTAGGATTATTAGAAGGTTGGCGTTGTTGAAATTGTGGTACGCCATACCGTTTGTTATTAAATTCTCTTTTTTAACCAGTTATTAATAGTATGACCTGGAGTCTTGCAATACCTACAGAACCAAGGGAAATTAGGAGAAGAATGAAGTACTGCCTGATTTTGAGGTCTATTAAAATTAGAACTTTGTCGCTGGAAACTTTTATGGAATTGGAATTGACGCGGAGGTGCACGCTGATGAATGGAATTCGTATTGGTACTATTAAATTAAGACGGTGTACGCCTAAGAGTAGCTTGTAGAATTTTTTCTTCTGATACCGTGAAATTGCATCGTTAAGTGTTTCTGGATCACGACACCGGATAACGGTCGAGAGTTTTGGATTTAAACCTATCACGAAAGTATGTAGACCTGCTAATTCGGCCTTTTTCTTAGTCGGAATAGATATATTAATTTCGGTTAGCAATTTGGATAAACATGACTCTATACGTAAGGAAAATTGGTTTACCTTGAAGATCGGATAATAATGCGGCGTAATGTTTCTTATCTCCAAAGTGTGCTTTTAAGAATTCTTCTAATTGAAACCACATTTCAAACTCTTTTATGGAACATGCACTTTCGGTACGACCTTCGAGTTGACTAATTATGTACTTTAAAAGGATGTCTTGTTGTTGAATATTAGCAAGATTAATGGCATAACGGCAATTATTTATGTATGCATCTAATTTTTCTCTGTTGCCGTCGAATTTGTTAATGAATTTAATTAAAATGTTTAAATCTATTTCTTTGGCTTCTTTAGTCGACATTGTGGATATGATTATTTAAAACGATTAGAATTAATAAGATTTGAAGTTAGGTTTGTATATGTAAATACGAGATTCACAAAGTAGGTTACGTTTTTGTCTAGCGTCGCAGAGGGCGCAGCTATCGCGGCCATCTTGGTGTGTGAGCGTTCGCCAGCTCAGTTGGCATCTAGCCGTGCAAGGGAGAAGGTCGTAGTGTCGTTCGTACCGTTGCTGCAGGCTTTTGAAATGTGCGCCGCCATTGAAAACCCCGCCAGTTGTGAGGTGCGGTCAGTAATAAGATTTTTGTGGGCAAAAAAACTTAAACCCATAGAAATTTATCGGCAACTGTGTGAAGTTTACGGGAACAACGTGATCAGTGAAGGAGGCGTTCGCCAGCGTTTGGATGACGACGACGATCTCCGCGCGGCCGTGACTCACTGGCTCGACACTCAGGCGGCGGATTTCTATGAGGAAGGAATTTCGAAGCTCATTCATCGCTACGATAAATGTCTCAACCTTTTTGGCGATAATGTAGAAAAATAGTATTTTAGTTGCTCTTTCAAATGTATGTAATAAAAATATTTTCCTGTACATAGTTTTGTCTTAATTCCAAAACGTAACCTTCTTTGTGAACAGCCCCTGTATAATTGTAAGGATTAGTTTTTGTATGAGCGCAACAAAAAAATTAAAAAGTCAAATAATTTTAAGAAATAAAATCTGTAAAGGAACACAACACAACAATATACAATGTAAAAAATAAAAATGTAAAACAAAAGTCACGACGCAAACTTATAGCTAGGAATTATTTCGATTCTACGAAATTAGTAATTAGCTTTCGGCGTTGAACAATAGCTGTTGTTGATTGTAGCTTATCGAAATAAAGGAACACTTTGTAACTTCACTGATGGATTCTATTTATATATTTCAACCTTAAAACGGTTCCACTAAATGTTAGACGATAGAAAAATAGTGTCTTGGATAAATTGTAGAAGTAGTCTTTCAAATAGAATAATAGGATAAATATTGACTTACAGGATAACAGGATACATTTTAACAGTAGAATTAGATGTAGGATATATGCCTTCAACTGATCGGTACTGGATAGCCAGGATTCCCGTGGGACACGCAGAAAGCGCTGTTGCCTGGTACCGCTTACGGTACAGTGGACCAATGGGCTGGATGCTGGAGGGAGTCTGCACAGACGGCGCAAACTCACTACCTGGATTACGGTTGGGTGATTGATGCTTACAACCGTAAGTATCAACTGGGATTCTTGGATGGTTATACACAATTTGTAACACTTTCGACACATTCACTTGCACTGATTTCAGGATAGGTACCCGAGATCTTAACTGATCCTACCGCTGCCACCAAATATTAGACGGGGTTTGGTGAAACACTTTTAAAAAATATATTATTTTTATTAACTGAAAGGAACTAGGTACACTTTCACAATATAGAATTAGAAATAAAATAAAATAATGAATTAAAACGATGTTACCTGAATGGGATCCCGAGCTGAACTAACTTTTGTTATTTTAAAACACATTAGGTTGAGGAGGATGTTTAGACTAGCCTAAGTCAGCAGAATGCTCACTTTACATTTCATCAGCTTTTCTAAGAACATTGTATGTATATAACAGATTGCAACTGATAAATTTAACATACATTAAATCCATTTTATATTCAGTGCATATTTATCGATACAAGGTTGGAATGTCCGATAGTGACTGATACCATAGTTATGGTATCAGTCACTAACTTATATATTTTACTATTTCTTACACACAGTGTTTTTGAATGAATTTAAAGTTAACTAATTAGATTTAACATTTTTCTTTTAAAATTTTTACTAATAAATCAAGTATTACAAGTACCTACAGTTAACTCGATATATTGCTCTCTAGCTCAATCCCTCCAATCAATCAGTTTCTCCGACTCTGGTATTAAATAACCTTGTACGTGTGTAAATAAAATATGCATACATAATGTAAAAAAACGCTCGCACAAGGTTACACAGGAGCTATCATCGAGAAAATAAAGAAATGGAAATAGTATACTATTTTCTTTTTTATTATTGTCATTGTATTGTTTTTGTCAAGAAATTGATTATTGTTATTTTTTCGTAGTGGAAATGATTTTAAAACTACACCTATGTTTTTACCAGTGTAAGTTTAGGGACAACTTAAAGATATTTTGCGCGGCCTTTTTCTTGCGCGGCCTTTTTCTCCAAATGACCGTCGCTTCAGATGAATACTGTGAGGCATAAAATTGCCATAGTCATTCAGGGGTTATTTTAGTGGGAAGAGCCTCTGGTAGGGTCGGAGCAAGTCCCACATAACCTCGATCGCGCGCGCGGGGTATGCGTACGAGCATTTTTTAGTTCCTGCTGCCTTCCACTTCGAGTGGAACAAAAAAAAAACTTTAAGATATTTTTGCTCAATGTTTAATATTGTTTTAATGGAGAGCCAATTAAATTAAGGTTCAATTGTTGTATCGGCTAATCACATTTATTGTATATTATGAGATTTATTAAACATGTTTACAATTCTAGAATGTACATGTTAGTGTATTTCATTTAAAATTATAAGAATAAATTTGCTTCAAATAAAAAACTACACCTAAACTACTATTGAAGATATTTAGTATTACAATCGCTAGTAAGAACACGTAATTGGAACTTTTGTTGATGTAAGTGATGTTCCATCACAAATGACAATTGCGTTGTCTTCTATGTCTTAAAAATTCTTCTCTTGTTAAATGGTTTATTCCTAAATATCTTGGAACAAATTCATTTATCAATATATTTCTTACTCTGTCCATTAATACTTCAAGAGTCCTATGTGGCACTTGTACTAATGTAGCAATCCCATCATCTAAGTCTCCTGATCTGATTTTAAATGAAAATGCTGCTAGATTCAAGCTCCCTCTTTTTAATCCGTTAATGAACTGTGCAATATCTTCAAGTAACATATTAAATTATATTTTAGTGAATCCAATCCAATATTCAAAAACTCGATCATCCATATTATCGAGTTCCTCAAAATCAAGAGTAGGACTAAAAGCATTTACAAATGAAAATACATGTTGGAATTGTGCCACTGTAAAAGCCTCCATACTATTTTAGGAATTGTATAACGTGTCCCAAGAATTAGATATAAAATGATGGTGAAACACATGTGCCAAAGACAGTAAATAATATTTGTGATTGCTTAATACAGAAGCACGTAGCTTATCAGTTATCCCAAGTAATGTGGTGCTGTGGTAATGTGGAAAAACACAATAGTTGTTAGCATTCACAGCTCTCCTATTAGTCCAGTACCCATAACCACTTGAGTCAAGTGAGGTGGTGGGGCATTGAGGTTGTTTCCAAGTGGAGAGTCTTGCTTTTGCTGTTGTTCGGTTAATTGTTCAGGCTGAGTTCTCACTTGATCTTAGTGTGCAACCAACATGCCACGCACACATGATCAGATGTTGTTATCTAAAAATAAATAAAAATATTTGCATAACAAGTAGGTATATAATGGTACTTGAAATAACAATAACCCATTAAATCTAAAAATATATTTAATGATGTTATGATGATGATGTTTATTTTATCTTTTAATTGTTAAGACAAATACTTTTTAACAGAAGACAAAAATAATAAAAACAATAGAAATATCAATTTCTGAAATATAACTTTCCTCTGGCAATGGCAATTGCATATTTCAGACAAAGATACCAATAAGCCAATTTTGTTTTTAATATTATTTAAACCGAAACAAACAAACCTCTTTTGGTGCTACTTTGCTCTCAATAATAGATTTAATTAACTGCTGCATTTCATTAGGTTTTTCTTTCATAATTCTACAAAGTTGTCTATGTGCAGTGGAACATCCACATAAAGGACATTCATCAGTTCTTATTGGACAACTTGATCCAGCTCCTTGGTTATTTCCCAAATCTTCATGCAAAGCTACATTCACAACAGCCCTAGCAAGATCTAGAAATGATTCGCAAACAACATCATCTTCAGAGATCTAAAAATGTTAAAAGTATTAAATTGCCATGACGAAAATGAAATGTTTAGAGAAATACTAAGTTAGTCTTTACAAAATTATTATTCTCAAGGATGACACATACATGAGTAAACTCAATTGCGTGTAGCCAATTACCAAGTGCCAACATTTATATGTAAAACAAACATCAAAGATTTGTCTGAATTCATTATTTATAAATAAAAAATAAACAATTTAAATAAAAAATGCAAGTAGGTATAAAAATTTAATGATGGTATTTTCAATTTAAAAAAGGAATTTCAATTTATGTATTTATCACGAAAATGTAACTTAAAATATTTCAATAAATGGTAGGTACTACCTATGTGTGTAGTGTGTGTAGCTACCTACACATAATATGAGACAAAAGTGGGGTCCAACAATATCTTAATGAGCCTAAATAAGAGATATAAGCAGTTATATAATTTGAACACATTTAAATCTTAGTAATCAATCATACAACAGACTAAGCATTCGTCGTAAACGCAATCTATCGGAGTCCTCAGGCACAAAGGCTTATAAAGTCACGTTATGAATTATCTGAGTCCAGTAAACCATCCAGGTCAAATAAAATAACTAAAAGAGTCGCAAATTGTCAGAACATAACCAAGGCAATCACACACGCACACACCAGCGAGGTGATAAATACATGGAGTACTCGTAATGTGCTATAAATAAGTAGTTATGTATATCGAATCATAGAAGAGGAAGAAATTAGTTGTCTCCCTCTACTTATACAAAAATGCTAATAAAAGAAAAAGATAGTACTATTTTTGATTGTTGGCACTAAAATAGCAATCGTGTAGTGACGTCATAGCAGGTGGCTAGGGTGCCACAAATCGCCATTTATTGTTACATTTCTGTCAAAAAAAGCTTTCAAAAGTGATGTTCCGGAGCTTTGATTATTTAACCAGATATCGATGATCATTATTAATATGTTTTTATTTTTCATACTTTCGATGCAAATGATAACAGGCGCTTACGCAGTAAATCATATCGAAACGGTATTTGCTTTGCTTGCCGTTGTGCGTGTATTTTTGAAACAAAAAGGCGTGAAGAAAGAGGGAATTAAGTTTGCTTAGAATTGTTAATTTTGTTTTTGAATAGGCAGGTAGTTGTTTTTTTTCTATTTTTGAATCGTAATCATTGAAGACAAGCCAGACTTTAATTGATTGAACCGAAAACTTTGATGCTTGACCTTGAATAACTTTTTAAGCCAACATTGAATCTTTCGGTGTTTTATTTATTATAGTGTACCCCAGGTCTGTACCAAAATTCAGCAGGTTGGGAATTAATGAAAACTGGCCACTATTTTTCTGGCTAATTTGACGGGACTATATCAGGAATAAGAAAATAAACAAGTTCGTTATTTTTTATATTAAAAGAAGTATAATGAAAGTAAATAAACCATAAACTATGATTATTTCATTAGCGTCAATCTCTTACAAAAGTTCATTAAATTTCAATATTATATTTCAAGTTCAATATCTAGTTCTAAAATATCGATAGTAGATTCGATACTCGTTGTGCAACGTTATTTTTAAAGTTTAGGTATGCACGTTTTTTTCGTACTTAGGGCTTGTCCATTGGTTGAGGTCAATGGCACACACAGGTGACAAGACAAGTCCAAACAATGTTGCCAGATGGTCTCGGCGAATCACCCCTAGACTAATTTGATTTCTCCCCTAGAAATCCCCTAGATTGCCCTCACCAAGTGGATGGTGGCATACAGCGATTTTTTAAAGAGGTGGTTCATATAATAGGTCTTTACCTATGAAACTGCCGTTTTGCCGTACTGGCCATTTCAAATGAAAATATTTTTTTTTTGACTGATTATTCTAATTTCAAATTAATTTTATTTGACAAACATGGAATTCCTTTTCTAAAATCGTCATTTGTTTAATAGTTATTGTTTTGTTTTCAACGCATTTGAAAATTTTTCGTCATCATGGATAAGTTAAAAATTCGAGTAATTATGGAGTATGAGTACCGTCGTGGCAGCAAAGCGGCACAAGCGGCACGCAACATCTATGACGTTTACGGAGCGAACACTACAAACGAACGCACCACCCGTTATTGGTTTACCCGCTTCCATTCTGGAAATTTTGACCTGAAAAATGAACCCCGTGGTCGTCCGAAAACTTTGGTCGACAATGACGAATTAAAGGCAATTGTGGAAGCTGATGAAACTCAATCCACGGCTGAATTAGCAGCAGCTTTCGACGTTAGCGTCAAAACAATGTTGGTCCATTTGCGTCAAATTGGCAAGGTAAAAAAGCTTGACAAATGGGTACCCCACGAACTCAATGACCGCCAGCGCGAAGTACGCGTGGAGACGTGCCTTGCACTGCTCAGCAGGCATACAAATGAAGGAATCCTGAACCGCATTGTTACTTGTGACGAGAAATGGATCCTGTTTGACAATCGTAAGCGCTCAGCAAGTTGGTTGGACCCTGGTTAAGCACCCAAACAATGCCCTAAACGAAAACTTACCCCTAGAAAAGTGATGGTCACTGTTTGGTGGTCTAACGCGGGTGTAATTCATCACAGCTTCTTGCCAAACGGGACAAGCATTACTGCAGATGTGTACTGTGAAGAACTGAACACAATGATGGAGAAGCTCGCACGTCTCCAACCAGCTTTGGTCAATCGTTCGGCTCCACTGCTCCTGCACGACAACGCGCGACCTCATACTGCACTGCAGACGGTCTCCAAGCTACAAGAGTTGGGGTTGGAAGCTCTCCGTCATCCGCCGTACTCACCAGACCTTGCGCCTACAGACTTCTACTTTTTCCAGAATTTGGATAACTTCTTGGCGGGAAAAAAATTCAATACCCGAGAGGCAGTACAAAATGCCTTTGAAGAATTTGTTGCCTCCCGTCCAGCTGATTTCTTCAAGAAAGGCATCAATAAGCTACCAACGCGTTGGCAAAGATGCATTGATTGCATGGGTGATTATTTTGATAAATAGAAAAAAAAATATATAAAAAAATTACGCTTCATTTATTTCGTGAAAAACGGCAATTTCATAGGTAAAGACCTAATATTATTAAAACTTATTTTTTGCCGCATTTTAAAACTTATAGCTAAATTTATTTGTTATCTTCATCACTTCGAATCTCGACCTAGACTAGTTGTTGCGCTCAGGTAATTAAAAGATGGTAAAAAAAACATTAATAACAAAACGTCAGGAATGTGATATTTGGTAAAAAAAAACTGTATTTGATGTTTTTAAATTGCCTCTAAAAAGTCCCCCAAATATATTTTGCCCCTAACTCAGTCGAAAATCCCCTAAATCTAGGGGGAAACCCCTGATCCGGCAACACTGAGTCCAAATCAAAAACGGTTCCGATTTCAAGTTATGTTTTTATCTCAAACTCTTCGTCAAAGGCAAAACCTATACAGCCACGGATAAGACTCCAGTGATTAATAAAGCATTTTCACTATGAGGACTATAAAAAAATAAATATCCTTACACCTTGAAGAACTATAATTTCCTATAGTTCAAAAATTATATTACAAAATCAAATACTTCTGCTTGGTCAATCGTATGGAAACTGACCAAGTCAAATCAAGCTTTATATATCAAATATTTTATGGAGACTTCTAAACATGAGGCTATTATTATGGAAATTATATAATATATTTAAAAAAAGAATAAACCAAAGTACTGGTTACTTTTCTGAACGCTCACTGTTTACTTAAATAAGGATTCACCAATATTCTTTAGATCTAAACTGTCAATTTATATTTTTTGATTTCAGTTGGTTTATTGATACACTAGATTGTTGCTATTTCGATTTAAGTGATCGACTAAAATGACAGAAAAGCATAAACATATCGATATCAAAATTGCAGTTTTTGTTTGATATTACCTATAACAAGAACTGCATAGGCAACCTTCAGAGTATATACAATTTGGAGGCCGCTGTTACACTTTTTGGGGGTGTAAGTTCATGTTAGTCATCAAGACACGTTCGATGTACTTCGAGATTCATTTGACCGCTTATGTCTCAAAACTATTCGAGTTCTGAACGAAACAATCTTGCTCAACATAAAATATACCAGTAACAAACATACATTTATTTTACCAAATACCTTTTCACAAAAGTTGTTTTAAGACGAATCAACAAACTATCTTATGATAAAATCCCTTGGGTATAATCCCCTCATTAACAGGTTTTTACTAGAATTTGTAATAAAACATGTGTAATGTGTCTGTTTGTTCGTTGAGTTCTTCGTCCCGATATCTAAAGCGCTATTATCACTTAAGTACATCTTCTTATGGTAGCGTCGGGTGACGGGTCGCTCACTTTCCTCTAATAAGGTTGAGGAGGGCGATGGCTGGATCCCGCGTTCACTCGTGAACGGGTGCCGTTTGAGGGTGTTCGTCGTTTGGATACTTGGGTGGAGGGACACTTGCAGAACTAACAGATGCAGATAAAAATAATTTTGTATAGACATAAAGAGACACCGTATATTTATTTTGAAAAAAATATACCCGTGAAGTTTCTTGCCGGTTCTTCTTCACGAAGGTTTTTCCGAACTGGTGGTATAGTCATGTTTTATTTGACGTCAATAAGAACAAGTAATAGTCAATCTTGAGAAATAAATATTAGAGTTTTAACTATCTCAATCAGGCCCTGCCTCGGAAAACAGGGCTCGTGTAATCGATTCCTCCCCAAAAAAGCTTTCATTTGACTAACGTATACATTTTACTAACCTTTGTTTTGTTTTGTTGTTAGTGTCGCACCAGAATAGCACCACCCCATCTCTTCCCGTGGGTGTCGTAAGAGGCGACTCAGGGACTCAAAGAACGGAGAATGGGCAGCGATAAAACGTAAAAGTAAAATCTTATTTTGAGACGATTCAAAAGACAGCCCTATTAATAAATGATTAAAATTATTTTAGTAGGTATGACGTAAACATTTTATTTTATTGCGGTCCTTATTGAATGATTCTCAGTAGGTATATTACTGGAGTTGAAGCTTTGAGATACAATTCACCTTTGACCCTTCCTAATGGACATTGACTATAGAGACTTAACAACAAAAACGTTTGATGTAATGAATATAATCCTAAACGCAGGATCATAATACTTCCACGGTCAAAAAAGTTATTTGTGATCATAAGAAAGCCAAGTTTTGACTGTAACGCTTATAAATGCGCTTATTCAGTGTTTTATAAAAAACTGGTAAAAATATGATATTCTGGTGTGAATATTTACTTTCGCCCAGATGTTTACGAAAATTCTGTGAATATTTCTAACATCGATTTATTAAAAGATCTATTAATTATATCATCAACCATTTCAATCCTTTCAATTAATACCACATGTCATGGAATCTGATTAGCAACTTCCCTAATGTAAGTACACCGCACGTATGAAATCGCAACGAGGAAACGGTTAATTGTTTGTTTATATTTAAACGATAAACTATAAAAGTATTGCACAGATTTTAAAAGTCTGTGCTGTGTTACACTTTCAGGAACATACATCATTCAGATGTGACATAAGCATGTTTTGTCCGAATATAACCAAGGGATTGAGAGTTACGCTGGTTAAAAAACGCAGATAAAAACGTCCATTCTTGGTCTACATAAATCAACCGCCTGTATCCCAAAAAAATAAAACCAAACTGCACGTGACACACATATCGGCTAATATAGTCGACAAGAAAGCAGTATTATCTCAGTACACCGACGCACATTCAAAATTGTGACCTGTCGACCTTGTCTTATTAGAACTTTTACTATATAAAGTGCTGTAACCAGATTAACAAGCATCACTTGTGAAGTGAATTTCATACAAACATGTTCTCTAAAGTGAGTGTTTTAATAACATTAAGTAAAAAACGTATCATGTTCGCACAGTAAACTTACTGTCTAGAACTTAAGAGTTCTGTAAAAAAATCTAGTTAATATTCTTTCAATTTAGATCGCATAGAACGATCGCAGAATATAGATCGCAATTTAGATTTTTACCCCAATATTTTGATCTAGTAAATATGAAAAAATAGTTATTTTTATGATAAAATGTGTAAACAAATGTTCTATTAGTTTCGTGGTTTAAATATTCTATAGTTTCTTGGTCAACCATTTTAATATTTCAATGTTATTATTTAGGTATTGCTCGTCTGTGGGTTGGTGGCAGCTTGCCAAGCGGGTCTCCTGCCTGCGGCACACTACTCGCCCGCCTCCGCCGTTTCTTCGCAGAGCATCGTGCGCCACGAACAGCAGGCGCATGGTCTCGTGTCCGCCGCGCCCGTGCAATACGCCTCCGCTCCCGCGCACTACGCCACTGCTCCCTTGACTGTGGCTGCCCCCGCCCACTACGTCGCTGCCCCCGCCCACTACGCCGCTGCTCCTGCCCACTACGCCGCTGCTCCCGTGCAGTACTCCGCTCCCGTAGCCCACTTGGCCGTTGCTAAAGCCCAACACATTGAAGAAATCGTAAGTCTACAATAAATTAAATTCTCTAGCTAAATTTTTTATGTAAACAAAGAATTTATTCATATATATATTTGTTTTGTTAACAGTCTCACCCCAAATACGACTTCTCTTACTCGGTGGCTGACGGACACACCGGCGACAACAAGTCCCAGCAGGAGTCTCGCGACGGCGACGCCGTGCACGGACAGTACTCCCTGCTGGAGGCTGACGGCTCAGTGCGCACCGTGCAGTACTCTGCCGACGACCACTCTGGCTTCAACGCGGTGGTGAGCCATTCCGCGCCCGCCGCGCACGCCGCGCCACAACTTCATGCATTGCATGCCGCTCCCGCTCACCTTTTGGCACATCACTAAACTCTTGCACTCTAGTCACTTGTACCCTTACTGTATAAATACTTAATATTTATTAAAGCAATAAAAAATACAGAAGTTTTTATTTAGTTTTTGTTGAATCGGTGGTTTCGATACTAGATAACAATATCTCTGGATACTTGATTCTTTGACAAATAAGTCAAAGCCGCCTATAAAATAAATAAAGCAACTAGATAATATGAAGTATTTTTAAATGAACAGTCAATTATTAAGGTAAATGCAAGTACTACTGAGGTTTGTATTACCGAACTTACAAATTTTGTAAGATCTTGAAGTTTGAACTTAAAAAATCTGTAGCTATCTCTAGCAAAAATGTAAAGAACAAACATTAAAAAAAAATAGTCGGATGATGCTATTACCACGGTATGCTAGACTGAGTGCAGTCATTACCGCGCTTTATGAAGCTACGAGTATTACCGAGGGACGAACAGTAATAGGCAATTTGGTTCAGTACATAATTTGTATTTATGTTTGCAAAATGTGTAATGTAACAATAGAACAACCTATTTAGTACCTAATTTTAATAAGATTCTGAATAATTTATTAAACTAAGTGTGGTGGTGCCGGAGTCTATTTACTTTTATTATTATTTGGCAATAAGTTACTTAAAATAAGTAAAAAAAATTAAAACAAGAAGTGTTTACTTGTAGTAACGCTCTGTGCACCTTAGCCACTAAACATAATTACACATTGGCACAAGTAGAGTTCTTAATTTCGGACATCATTTGCAGATAGCTACATAACATAGAAAATGATAAGAAAGACTATCAATTCAATACAGTACAGAAACCGATGTCTCACTTTTTAAACCGTGATGTGCTTTACATCGCGCTCTAAACATGATGTATTGAAATAACAGGGGTAACACCAATGTTTATTTTCAACGTTATTAGCTGCATATGGTGAAGCTATTACCGGTATTTTTCGTTTCAGTATTTTTGACAATTGGTGTCCAAAAACTGCAGTAGGTTGCTACAATCATAATTGAAACCGTGATCTTCCGGAGTAAATTTTCGTAAGTGGACAGTGTAAGCTTAATGAAAATTTAAGTTATAATGTTTAAAGATAATAGAAAATGTAATTCTTGTATAAAAGAACATAACCTTGTTCAAAAGAGAAACAGACCTGTATAACGTTAACACAAGAGGAAGAAATAAGCTGGGAGCTCATAATAGTAGACTTCTTAAAGTCACTAACTCATTTGGAGGTCAATGTATACGCTTTTATAATGAGCTTCCTGAGGATATCCAAGATCTTCTTACTGACAAATTGAAAGAAACTGTAAACAAAAGTTGTGTGCTGCAGCTACAGTATTATAAACTGTCTGATTATTTGGACGATAAAAGCCTTTGCGTATAATTGCCTCATTTACAGGCTTTTACGTGTATTTGTGATATGTGTAGTTGTGTGAAAAAAAATGTAATGTGTCTGTTTGTTCGTTGAGTTCTTCGTCCCGATGAATGTCTAACTAAAGCGTCACTGTCGTTCAGGGTGTTTGTCGTTTGGATACTTGGGGGAAGGGAGGCTTGACTTGGAGAATTTTGTATAGACAAAAAGAAATATTGTACATTTAGCTTGAAAAAATAATACCCGTGAAGTTAATTGCTAGTTCTTCTTCATGAAGTTTTCTCCGAACTGGTGGTAATCATGCTTTATTACAATAAGAACTAGTAATTTTCAATGTTGAGAAATAAATATTTGAATTTGATGATTTTCAGGGTACTATTATTGTGGCGACTTGCGTTTGTATGTAGTTCGAGCTCCGATGCTACCTCAACACGAAATTATTTTTTTACATTATATCTTTTCGTTGTGTACACTGAATAACGAATGTATTTCTTAGGAAATAAAATAATAATTCATGAAAATATTTCTATTTGAATAGACTATAGTAAAACTTGGTAATACGCCCCAGTTGACAAAACGCCTCACACTTGTTAATCTCATACTTACAAAGCTATACAGCCACTACTACTGACGCGCAATTACCTCGCTCGCCCGCGCAAATGGCTGCGTGATTTCTGTCGCAGATTCGTAAAATATTTGGGAAAAACGATTTTCGGAGCAAAAACAAATTGGGGTGAGTTTCAAACGTTTTTTAAAATTTCAAAAATTGTTTTTAATATTTTTAATTTCTTTATATGATCGTAAAATATGTAAAAATTAGTTAGTGTTTTTGATATTAAAAATGCTGCCTGATTTGAGATGGGGCGTTTTAAAAATCAATTTTGACAATATGTGATACGTAATATGCCCCGGCTGACGTATCATTTTTTCATGTTTTTTATTTTTGTGTTTCAGAAAATGTCTCGTAAATACCATCGTAAAACGTTGCGGGCGTCGTGGAGTGTTGAGGATTTGGAGGAGGCCATGACAAATGTTAAAAATAAATTAATGGGTGCCAATGAAGCGTCCAAACACTTTAACATTCCATCTAGAACACTCAGCCGACGTCTTATGACAGTTTCTCTAAAAATGTATATTAGCTAATCTTTTAAATTGATTTTCATTGTAGAAATGTTTATTTTTATATAAGTAACATCTGCATGTGTTAGCTCGGCAAGTCTCCCTCCCCCCAAGTATCCAAACGACGAACACCCTCAAACGGCACCCGTTCACGAGTGAACGCGGGATCCAGCCATCGCCCTCCTCAACCTTATTAGAGGAAAGTGAGCGACCCGTCACCCGACGCTACCATAAGAAGAAGTACATGAGTGACAATGACGCTTTAGATATTCACCGCTTAGCTTAGCTTGCTAAAGCTTAATATTGCTTAAGCTGTTTAGCTAGTTAACCTTTGTTTATTTTTAGCATATAGTTCCAAATATGATTATTTTTAAGCAACATATGTTTTATTGTATACTTGTCATCATAGACGACATTTAAGGTTGATACAACCTGCAATAATCTAGAGTGATCATTTTAAAAACCAATTTTTCTGATGGGGCATTTTGTAAACCTGGTGAGGCATATAATATTTCCAAGATTCTCGAAAATATTATTCAATAAATAAGTTGTTAAAATATACGTTTTTTGTTTATTTTTTGAAGAATTATAAAAAAAATGGGGCGTATTACCACGTTTTACCCTATGCTTACAATTACTTAAAAATGCAATTGTATGTTATACATCGGTAATGCCTGCAGACTTTTGACTACAGCGGCAATACCTGCATTTACCTTATTTATTTGTCATGTAAGTAAAATTTTGAAATTTCTTTATTTTTTAATTCCCAACTGATGGTAGGGTCTTTTATATAACATAATCAGTGACGATTTGAAATTATCAACATAACAATCCAAATAACACGTAATTGTTGGATTCGCGTATTCTAAAGCTATATTTTTGGTAAGCCATATAGGTAATTATAACATTAAATTATTGATTGGTTATAAAACTAGTTATGGGTGTAAAATGTGGCAGAATTTTAAACTGTTGAAACTACAGAACTCTAGCGGTATATGCATTAGGTACACAATCGACGTTAACAATTTGATTTTAATTTTATTTATAAATTACTTAATAATCGTCTAGATGCACCATTATTATTATCTAAACTTTTTTCCTGTGTGCCCCTAAAGCAAACTTAATATTTTGTGGTCTTGCATAGAAATAACAAACGTTACAGTTTTGCATGCCGTGGACTAAATTTATATAACAAAATGTTTAATGAAGTTTATTTGTTCAATATCTCTTCGGTTACTTTGAAGAAAGAAATATATCGAAAATTCAAATCTGTAACTTAACTTACGTAAACTTATATAAAGGAGACTAATTTGTTTATATTCTTAGGTTTGTTTATTATTGTTTAAATCTAAAGAGATCTTAAGAATGAAACTCATCTTGTAGTTTGCAGAGGTAATGAAGAATATTGCAAATATACAAAGATAGGTCAAAACACAATTAATTAGTCATTCCTAAAATATGAAAAAGAAACAAAGCGTTAAAATTCGATTACATCACGCTCCATCACAATATAAATAATAATAATAAATAAAAGCCCATAAAACACACCAGAAGCCCAATATCACCCATTATTTCAGGTAATTATGTAATAGTGCCTTATGTAATGGTGGCTGTTTCTTTATTGAAACTACACCCGTGATTCTTTATTAGATGTATGGAAAAGTAACATAGTCTTCCTGAACATTTAAATGATTGTATGAATGATTTGTAAAATGCTGTTCAAGAAGCCGATTAATGTCTTTAGCGTCATTGCCCGCGATCGGGTTCGTCGTTTGGATAGTGTACGGTGTGCACAAACCCGCACAATTTGGCACGTTCCGCGAGTCAGCATAAGTCCAAATAATTTCTATTAATTGGTAAATCAATCAGAACTGAACTAGCCACCACGCATCAACACCACTTCAACTGAACAATGTAAATGCGTTCTTATAAAAAAAACATTCATCTACTGGTTTTTCTCTCCAACTCAACAACTACAGATCATACAGATAGTTTCTAGGTACAGAGTCTCGCTGAGCTAACAGATACAGATAAGAGAAATTTCGTACAGACATTGTAAATTTATTTTGAAAAATTGACACATACAAATATTCTTGCAAGTTTTTCTTCGCGAAGGTCTTTCCGAACTGGTGGTAGAGCCATGTTTTATTTGAATCTGAATCTTGATCTAGAGAACTCTTTAGAAATGGTCTACCTTGACCTCAGAAGTTGAATGTTCACCAAGGAATCCTATCTGTCGCTAGAAGTGCTTTGTAATTTAGATTCGTCAATAGGAGATTGTTTTCACGTATCGATAATAAGCAATGTCTGGATGGCTAACATTTTCAGGCACTGGATTTTCAAGTTTGTCGTCTGGGTAGTGTACATTTTTAATTTTTTTATAGTAGGAAAATGAGTACCTTTGTTTGGTGAAAATGAGTACCTTTTGGATACCAAAACTTGGAAACTGGACTGGACTTTTGGGATGTGAAAATTCCGTCAATTTATTTTCTGTATCGTCTTTAATGTGTCTACTTTCTCTTAATCACTTCATAAAACCGGGGATTAAGAACTTTTGAAAGTGGTGGACGATAGAAGGTGTGAACATCGACATACGGTATGGGAAGGTAATTTGTCCCTTATTCGGCACTAGTAGGCAAAAACAAGATTTTGTTGAAGTGTCTTAAAATTTCGTAAATGTACATTACTTTAAAATTCCATAATGTACATCGTAACAGATTAATTGACTTAACAAATTAGAAAATTACACAAATATTTTCAACAATTTTTATTGAATAAATAGTATTTAAGTATAGCTCCAGTGGTCCTAGATATTGTGCTTAGTGGTGTGCTAAGAGGTGAGCCGGGGCAGCATGCACGGCATGAAGTTGTGGCGCGGCGTGCGCGGCGGGCGCGGAGTGGCTCACCACCGCGTTGAATCCGGAGTGGTCGTCGGCAGAGTACTGCACAGTGCGCACTGAGCCATCAGCCTCCAGCAGGGAGTACTGTCCGTGCACGGCGTCACCATCGCGAGACTCTTGCTGGGACTTGTTGTCACCGGTGTGTCCGTCGGCCACCGAGTACGAGAAGTCGTATTTGGGGTGGGACTGTGAAAACAATAATTGTTGCATTCTTTGTTCTATGAAAGAAATGAATGAAGCTAGAGAATTTGATTCATTATAGACTTACGATTTCTTCAACGTGTTGGGCTTTAGCGACGGCTAAGTGGGCAACGGGAGCGGAGTACTGCACGGGAGCAGCGGCGTAGTGGGCAGGGGCAGCGGCGTAGTGGGTGGGGGCAGCCAAAGCCAAGGGAGCGGTGGCGTAATGCGCGGGAGCGGCGGCGTAGTGTGCGGGAGCGGCGGCGTATTGCACGGGCGCGGCGGCCACGAGACCATGCGCCTGCTGTTCGTGGCGCACGATGCTCTGCGAGGAAACGGCGGAGGCGGGCGAGTAGTGTGCCGCAGGCAGGAGACCCGCTTGGCAAGCTGCCACCAACCCGCAGATGAGCAATACCTGGACAATCACATAGTTTCATTAAAACTCTTATATTTTCATATCACTCACATCACAAAAAAAATCCGTTTTATTTTTATTTCTTACAAATTCCACAAAACACAAACTTATAGCTCTCATTTTAATGCGCACTTACTTTAGAGAACATTTTTGATATGCTTGTGTCTTTACACTGATGTATAATGATCAAAATTCGACGACTTTTATAGTACTTGAAGATTGGGTACGACAAGGTCGACGGGTCACAAACTTACATAGATGCCCTGAGGACTTTTTTTGAAGCAATCAGTTAATGTATGCATAAAATATCATTGGTCTGATAGATATTTTTAAGACTTGGCAATATTCAATGAACTTACCTTATATCAAAAAGGTATTGTTTGTTTCATAGACACTGTAATAATCGTACACTTTTATTTTAACACAATATGTCTTCACTATAGATTTTTCTTGTTATATTTAGTATAGTTAACCAATGGAACTTTGTAAATAAGAACATAATTGTAAAATTTGTAAGAAATTGATTATCATAATTAAATCTAAGGTTAGGGAACTAGTCGAATTTGGCCTAAAATAAGTCTTTCTTTATCAGATGTAAATAACTTTTATTCGAGGAAGAAGAAAAAAACAGCATACATGTAAACATTAAGCTTTTCATTTTTTTAACACTGATTACTAAAGAAGGCAATGATAAGATAATTATAAAAACCTGAAAATGACAACATAGTGTGAGAACTAGTTTTATAAATGCTGGCAGCCCAGCCTTCGCAACAAATTGAAAGAAGTCAATTGGTCAGTGACCTTTCTATTTTATGAATGAAGATGAAACATTCATTAAGTAAGCCACTCTAAATAAATCGACAAAATGTTATGAAGGGAATATCGCCAAAATGTTATGAAGGGAATATCGCTTTAGCTAGGCTTTCATCCAATGACCGTTTTACAACTGCTGTGATTTTATCTTTCTTGGTATAAATTAGATTTTCTTACAGAATATCTCTGGAGTGAACCACTAGAAGTTCTGTGACTATTCTTATAAACATTATTTTTATGATGTCATTAAGATTTATATATGCAGTAGGAAGATCGATGTTACTTAGAACCATTTCGTAAAAACGTATTGTAACATAAGTAGTATTAAAGAAAGGTATCAATGTAACCCTAAATAATACTGACTAGAATAGTTGTCGTCGACGTTTATTCCGATGGTTCCGGTGAATAGTTACGCTAAAAGAAGGTAAAAACTTTATTAATTTAAAAGCATTAACAAGATAGTGAACACAAATTTAAAAAGCAAAATACGTAATGCTCTAGTTTTTAACCATTAAACTGATTTTGATCAAGCATGGCTTGACATATATACACAGAAATACAGATAGAAAGATACACACATATTTAGATGGCCGTTTTTTTTTGTTCCCATCCACGAAGAGGGCAGGAGGATAAAAAATGCTCTGACGCATACTCCGCGCGCGCGATCGGAGTTATGTGGGACTCGCTCCGAGCCTACCAGAGCCCTACCCACTAAAAAAACCCCTGAATGACTCGTGCAATTTTTTCTTGTCTCTGAGTTCCGCGAGGCAAGATCTAACTTTACGTTGTAGCTAATTCGCAGCTATTCAATAGGCGGGCGTGGGATAGAGCTTGGCTCTCCGGAGAGCCGCGTTCTTAGCTTTAATAAAATTGCTAACGGCTAGGGGAAGCGTGGGTTTGCCTTGCTTAGCAAACCTTTTCGTTATCGCTGATGGCTGAGTTGATAGCATCAGTGAGAGAATTGACTAATGAATTTTATCCGGGCTATCTAATTGATCGGGCGAAATCGCGAGTGGAGAGTTTGCGGCCTCTAAGGCTGAAGCTAACGTATTTTTAAAGCCTTTCCAGTTGGTAAAGGTCTTAGGAGAGGTGACGTTATCGTTAGGCGGTCCTAGCACGAGGGAGACGGGGCGGTGATTAGAACCTAGGTCATCGAGCGGTTCGATAGACCTAAGATCGAGATTGATTCGCTTGACAATTGCAAAGTCGAGGATGTCAGGAGAGTAGTTCGGGTTGTTGGGATAGTGAGTGGGAGTGACGGGAGAGATGACGTCTAAGTCGAGTGAGTTAGTGATGTCGATGAGAGCGATACCGCTGGTGTTGGTCGATAGGCACGTCCAGTCAGTATGTTTGGAGTTAAAGTCTCCGAACATAATGACTGAATGGCCGAGGGCGAGAATGGCCTCAAAGTCGCTGCGGATTGATCTAGTGCCACTAGATGACCAGCTATGATGATGGTCGGATGACCAGTCATAGCCAATCTACACACAGTGGCTTCCATGTTGAGGAGAGGAGGGGTAGGGAGAGGACAGCAATGGAATTCTCCTTTGTAATAAATAGCAGTGCCGCCGAAACCGTCGGAGTTGGGCCTATCGTTACGAGTAAACGCGTACTTGGGAATAGCGAATCCCCTGGAGCGGTTTGGAGTAGGCCATGTCTCTTGGAGAAGCAATAAGTATGGCTCGTTGTTCTGAAGGAACAGTTTGAGCTCAGGAAGGTTAGAACTAAGGCTACGAGCGCTAAAAGAAACTAGGGATAAGCCCTTACGACGGCCGAGTGGCGCAATGCCTAGGTTTGAGCCTGGTCGGAGCATTCATTTGTGTGATGACCAGCGATGTTTGTTTTCGGGTCATAGTTGCTAAAATTTATAAATGTATGTTTATTCTGAATTCCCCTAGTTCACGGGTAAAACAATATTTATTGATTAGCACGTTCGGACGCGGTAACGGCTATAACCGTGATAATGATTTAGCTGATTTAAATGATTTTGAAACCATTATAAATAACAGTACGGCTACAGCAGCAAATTTTCTATAACATTCTATACAAAATGTTTTGTACTAGCCGTCTGTGTAGATTTGCCTTGGCTCTACTGTAAAAATATGATTCATTTAGTCCAGTTTTTGAATGAGTGTTGCACACACACACACGAGAAGGTGCAGACATTGACACCACTGCTATAGCCGTAATGTACCTATACTAATTTGTTTGACCTGTGAATGAGTGTCGCGCCGACAACCACTTAAGTGCCGCATCATTTTGTAGTATTTGCCGCCAAAATTGTTGCATCTTTATATACGTTTGGATAAGTGTAGAGAGTTAAAAGGTACGTAATATTTTGATTATTTTTTGGGAAGAATACATTATAAAAAAGTATACTATTATTTTACCCATAAAAAACATCAAATGTATAATTATAATAACCCATTTTTGTTCATTACCTGATGAGCAAGCCGGGAGGTAGTAAACAAGACAACGCCCGTGTGGCGCAGCTTTTGGAGGAAGCATCTACACCAGAGAGCTTAGGACATGATCCATTTTGTGATAATGAAGGTGAAAACAGTTCGGACAAGAATTTTGAACCAACGTATAGTGAATTATCGAGCTCTAATGACGAAATCCTCAAAGTTTCCATTTTGAGTTATGTCCTTCCTAGCTTCACTAAACGTTAATTCAGCAGCTCTAGTGATAGTACAGATGTTGAAACACAGTCAATATTATCTGTTAATGGCAACAATACGACATTCACAAATTAGTTGAGCAAGTACAGTCTTTTTTTTTTTATTCCTCGTTTGGGCAGGAGGCAAAAAATGCATTTCCGCATACCTCTCGCGCGCGTTACAAGGCATCCGGGACTAGCTCCTAATGAGCACTACCCACTAAAAAGCCCCCTGTCGGCTCGTGCAATTTTTTGCCACTCAGCCTTCATCTGAGCGACGGTCAATTGGAGAAAGAGGCCGCGCTAGCGGGGCCCAGAAGGGGTCGCCCGCTGGGATTACATAGCACTGAAGGTGCTCAAAGCACTGAAGGTGAATACATAGCACTGAAGGTGCTTAAAATGAAAAGTAAATAATTAAAACAAAATTTAAAAAATTAAAAAAACCAAAATAAAATTGAATTAATTTATTTTAAGATAAATGTGTCGCAGTCTTTTTGGATCTCCAGAAAGCCTTCGACACCGTATCTATACCAATTCTATTAACTAGGCTAGAGAATGTTGGGGTCAGGGGCATGCCCCTAATGTGGTTTAAGGACTATTTAAATAATAGGGTTAAAAGGGTAAAGATAGGAAACAATTTTAGTGATCCCAGTCATTGTAACTACGGTATACCACAAGGTAGTGCCCTAGGACCTACTCTGTTTTGGTTTATATAAATGAGTTAAGTAAACTAAAAATAGACAACTCACAAATAACTTTGTTTGCGGATGATACCGTTATATTGTTCTGCAGAAAATCGTGGAACAATGTAAGAGACAGCGTAGAAAATGGTATGAGACTGGTCAATAATTGGCTGGAGAGGAGTTTACTTAGCCTCAACATTACCAAAACAAAATTTTTATGTTTCAACAAAAGTTCAGTCTCCAACCCTCCTAGCAGCTACGAAATAAAAATTCATGCTTTTAACTGCAGCACTAGTACCATAGCTCGTGCCTGCCAACAAATGGTAAAAGTGGAGGAAATTAAATACCTGGGCATAGTAATTGATGCAAAAATGACATGGGCTCCATATATTTTAAGTTTAGGCCCCCGTCTTAGAAAACTTATATACGTTTTTAAGAATTTGAGAACTGTTGCTAGCCACAAATTAATAATAACAGTTTATAAAGCTTTAGCAGAATGTATATTATCGTATTGCATAGAGATCTGGGGCAGCGCTCCGAAATCAAGCCTTTTGAATCTAGAAAGGGCACAGCGTGCTCTTCTCAAAGTATGTATGTCCCTACCAATTCGATATCCTACTCAGCTGCTTTATCAAAAGACATCAGTTCTAAGGGTAAGAAAACTTTATGTATACCAAATCTTAAGAAAATATCATAGACAAGAAGTACCTAAATTGATTAAAAGTGGAAAACGAGTAGTGTTATTCTCAACTGCAATAGTGTCTAGTACGTTCGCACGTAAGCAGTACAATTTTAATGCCCCATTTATTTGCAAAAGAATACATAGAGAAGTAAACGTAATTTCTTGTTCTAACTATGAAATAAACCTAAAATAAAAAATGGCTATTCGTCAAAAATTATGACGATGTTGAGGAATTGTTATCACTGAATGGTTAAAACAATTGTAAAATATCAATCAAAACTACTGTTTAAATTTTATGCGGAAATAAAATACATTAGGTAATGTTTCAAAAAGTATGTGTATGTAAAGCAGTTTTAAATGTACATTGTTTAACATCATAATAATTAATAGAAAAATATAAACCACAAGGGAAAATAAATACTTAGCTACTTTTATTATTTTTTTTTTTATGAACTGTTATGAATTTTGTGAAAAGAAGAAATGTAGGAAATCTTTCAAATCTGGTAGACTATATAAGGTGCTCTTTGTATATCTAAATTAAGCAGTTTTTAAATCGTTTTCTTTATCATAGTAACATTTGACATTATAATATAACAATATTTATTTTTACTTGTACCATACGACAAATTTACACTATCGCATGTTATCTTTACTAAAAGTGGGTAGTTCTAAGTCTTAGTGAGTTTAGTTGTTGAACCAGTGGTTATTTATATTTTAAGAAATGAACTACCCACCGAATTTGTTTGTGTTTTTATAAGAATGTAAAGTAAAAGAAGATTCTTAACATGTTATAACACAATGTATTTGTATAAGTATAAGTAGTATAAGTATATCTGTTAGCACGAAGTATTAAATGAGAATTACGTAACGAGGAAGGAACTGACTTCTGAAAAACAGGTCTGCGTACCAATGTTGGAAGTCAGAGCTTGTAGTCAATTGTTTTTAAAATTTTGGAAAATACAGATTTATTATTATTATTTACGTTAGAATTAGGATTTACGTTAGAATTAGAATTTACGTTAGAATTAGAATTTGCGGCCAGAAGGGCTTCGAGATCGGCTGACAGTCTGGTGGAAGAGTACGCTTGCGCATTCCTAGGCCTGGCGACTTTGAACTTCGAATCTAAGACAGGAGTAGTATATGAGACTGAATCACGAACTAGAGGATTGGGATGGGTTTCGGAGCGTTTGAAGAACGCTTCAGAGAGTGTTTTGAAGTGTTGTTGTACTGTAGGCAGTTCAAGATCTCTATGCAAGTCCGCGTTATTCACGTACCACGGTGCGTTTGTGGCCCTGCGGCAAAAGAGGTTTTGAACTACCTGCAGTTTGTGCGGGAGGGAGGGTTTGGCGTGGGCAAAGATTGGTGGGCCATATGTCATGACGGGTCTAACGCAGACCTTGTAAAGTGTACGTTTGTTTCTGAAAGACATTTTACTTTTTCTACCTAACATGCTATTGGTCTAAGGTGACGCCTAAGTATTTGCTAGTGCGCTTCCAGGGGATGGGAATGCCTATCATTCGAACGTGGGGATCGCCAGTGGGACGACGGCGTTTGTGGTCGAAGCTCATCGCAGAACTCTTTTCAGGGTTCACATCAAAGCGCCATTTTTGAAACCATACACCAAGGGCGTTTACGGCCTTTTGGAGTCTGGTTACAAGGTGCGGAACACTGTGGCCTTTGGTATAGAGTGCGGTGTCGTCGGCAAAGAGGGCGAGTTCGACGCCTTTCGGTGGGATGGGAATGTCGTTGGTGTACACGGTGTACAACAGAGGGGCGAGGACTGAGCCATGAGGGACGAGGTGGGACGAGGCGCGGAAAGCTTGCCTTCATGTTTAAATCGAAACGTACGGTCTTTGAGAAACGACGCTATTAACCGGACTAGGCGATCCGGTAAGCCTATTTTGTAGAGTTTATAAACGAGACCGCTGTGCCAGACTTTGTCGAAAGCCTTGGCTACGTCAAAGAAAACCGCGACTGTTTTATAACGATGCGGATAGAAACCGTCAAGTATGTACTCGACGATTCGATGGACTTGCTGAGGGCAGGAGTGCTTAGCGCGAAAGCCGAACTGATGGGGAATAATGAGAGGATCGCCATCCGTTGGAAACAGATGGTTCCGCATTCGAGAGAGTATGACTCTCTCGAGAAGTTTAGACATTGCCTTGAGGAGGCTGATAGGTCTGTGATTAGCCGGGATATTCAGAGGTTTACCCGGCTTGGGAATGCCTATGACTGTTGCTTCTTTCCAAGCTCTTGGAAAGTAGCTATGGTCGCAGCAGGCATTGAAAATGATAGCTAACAAGGTAAGCACCTGTTGAGGCAGGTGCTTAAGTGCGTGGTTGGAAATTCCATCCGCACAGGAGAAGCGAGATTTCATCATTAGAGACGGGGTCGGCGGTGATGGAGAGAGAGTCTCTGCGAAGGGCTTCGTCCTCCACCGCCTGGATGTGTGAGGGATCAGCAGGTTGCGGGCTGGGCGAGCATTGTGCGGCAATGCTGTCAACGAAGCATTCGGCTTTCTCTTCGACTTCGAATGAAGTAGTGCCATCGGGACGAATGCGAGGAGGAACGTGAGAGGCGGTGTCTACTCGTAAGGCTCGGGCCATGCTATAGTACGCTTGTTGGGACGGAGAGCTATTCGCCATGAGATCGTTCATCTGAGCGTCTCGGAGTTCTGCGAGGCAAGACCTAACTTTACGTTGTAACTGATTCGCAGCTAATATATAGGCGGGCGTGGGGTATTTCTTGGCTCTCCGGAGAGCCACGTTCTTGGCTTTAATAAGATTGCTAACGGCTAAGGGAAGCGTGGGTATGCCTTGCTTAGCAACCTTTTCGTTAACACTGATGGCTGAGTTGATAGCATCAGTGAGAGAATTGACTAATGAATCTATTTTATCCGGACTATCTATTTGATCGGGCGAGACCGCGAGCAGAGAGTTCGGGGCCTCTAAGGCTGAAATTAACGTATCTTTAAGGCCTTTCCTTTTTTTAAAGTTGGTTGATAGGCACGTCCAGTCAGTATGTTTGGAGTTAAAGTCTCCGAACATAATGACTGAATGGCCGAGGGCGACAATTGCCTCAAAGTCGCTACGGATTGGTCTAGTGCCACTAGGTATGTAGATTGAAGCTATGATGATGGTCAGATGACCAGTCATAGCCAATCTACACACAGTGGCTCCCATGTTGAGGAGAGGAGGGGTAGGGAGAGGACAGCAATGGAATCCTCTTTTGTAATAAATAGCAGTGCCGCCGAAACCGTCGGAGTTGGGCCTGTCGTTACGAATAAACGCATACTTGGGTATAGCGAATCCCCTGGAGCGGTTTGGAGTTAGCCACGTCTCTTGAAGAAGCAATAAGTCTGGCTCGTTGTTCTGAAGGAACAGTTTGAACTCAGGAAGGTTAGTATTAAGGCTACGAATGTTAAAAGAAACTAGGGATAGGCCCTTGGGCTTGGTACGACCGAACGCGGGATTTGCGGGTCTACGTATTATATTGCTTATTTACGAATTTATACAAAAAATAAAATTTATAATGAACTTAGAAGCGAATGATGCTCGGCTAACGCAAATAAACGCTCTTGAGGAGAGCGGGTGGCTCGCAGTTTGCGTGCGAGTACGGAAATTTCCTTAATGTCAACGTTTTGAATGACGTCGAACACGGTCTTCATGTCCTCAGCCAACGACGACTGAGGTGAAGACGACGGAGCGGGACGTGGGCCTAAGGGAGCTACGGGAGCTGGGATAGGACGGGAAGGTGCAGGTGGAGCGGCCGGACGCTGTCTCCAGGACAGAGCCGGAGTAGGCGTCGGCTGCACGGGCTTTGCTTCCGGGGGACCCTGGTTGCGCAGCGGCGGGAATTTATTGGGAGTGGCGGCGCCGGTTCAGGCGCAGCCCTCTTAGCTGAAGAGCGCGGAGTGCGCGGGCAACCTTTGTAGTTAGCTGTGTGGCCAGACTGGCCGCACAGCACACAGGCAGGGGGGGAAGTGGATTCGGGAGTGCGAGTGCACTCTTTTGTGATGTGTGGTTCCAGGCACTTAACGCACCTGGGGGGAGCTGAGCAGTTAGCCGCTGCGTGGCCATAGAGCTGGCAGCGGTGGCACTGCCCAGGGTGGCCGCGGGGGTAGGGACCCTCGATGGAGATATTCGAAAGTCCGCAGATTGTGCGAGCCTCTCTGAAGATCTCCCTCGAGTTGGTAGTGTTGGTGGGGATAACTAAAGCTAGTGGAAAACGCCTACCGCGGTTAGAATGCATCTTGTGCTCTGTTCAGCCGGGAAACCCTGAGACTTAAGGTCCTCGAGAATGTCGTCATTACTGAGTTCAAACGGGACGCCCCGTAATACTGCGCGGATCTTACGCTCCTCCGGGTTCAGATAAATGAACCGACAGGGTTGTAGTAGACGATTGATTGTAATAAAATTTATTAAATCTGTAATAAGTTTATTTTTCTCTCTAATATATTGCAAAAAAAATCTAAGGAAGATAATCGGCAGATGTGTTTAAAAATATCTACGTTTTATTAGCTATCCAACAATGTATAACAAGCTAGGGTTTTATCAAAATTCTTGTAAAAAACATTGATGAAAGTCTCCCAGGTAGAGAACTAAGGAATAAAGTCAAATTCATTACTTGGGTCAGACAATAAAATAAAATAATGAAATGGTTAAAAAATCAT
Source organism: Marasmarcha lunaedactyla (assembly GCA_923062675.1). Lineage (NCBI taxonomy): Eukaryota > Metazoa > Arthropoda > Insecta > Lepidoptera > Pterophoridae > Marasmarcha > Marasmarcha lunaedactyla. Next base: position 22,202,600 of record OV281341.1, read on the forward strand.
GTTTATTGCTATTTTACATCAATTGCCAACATGTTTACTGTCTACAGTTCATGTTCCACATGCCCACCTCTGTTTCGCACACATACTCTCATTCTGCGTCTTAATCCAGTCTTTACTACGCCAGTTGTTAAAGTGCTTCTCATTTTATTGGCTGCGTCGATAATTCTTTGTCTTAAAACATCAACAGAGGTGATTGGGTTTGGTTCACTGTAGACTAAAGTTTTCATATGCCCCCAAACATAAAAATCCATGGGGTTCAGGTCTGGACTTGTTGCTGGCCACGGTATGGGTCCACCTCTTCCGATCCACTTGTTAGGGAAATTAGTATCTAACCATTCTCTGACACTTCTCCTGTAGTGTGCAGGGCACCCGTCGTGTTGATACCACATATCTCGAATAAGGTTGAGTGGTATGTCTCCTAATAATACGGGTAAGTCTTCTCTTAAAAAGTTTTCATAGTGTTCTCCGTTTAAATTTCTAGGGAGAAAGAAAGGCCCAATCAAATGGTTAGATATTATTCCCATCCATACATTTAAACTGAATCGTCTTTGTGATCCTTGTGGCCGTTTCTTATTGGGGTTGCCTTGATTTTTTGGAGCCCAATAGTGAGCGTTGTGGTAATTTGTTATACCGTCTTTATCAAACTTCGACTCGTCTGTCCGCAAGATATTTTTCAAAAATGATGGGTCTTCTAAATCCGCATTGAGCATGAATCTGCAGAAATACAACCTCCTGACAGGATCTCCTTCTTCGATAACGTGTACCGGCGTGCAATGGTATGGGTATAATCCGGCAGTGTTCACCGTAAACCACACTTTCCACTGCGTCAGTCCAAGTTCTCGGGCGACGATATTGGTTGACGTTGTTGGATCCAATCTAAACCGTTGAATTATTTCATCGTCTTGCTGTTCATCGTCATTAATGACGCGTGGTCTACCTAGGTCTGATAGTCGCATCGAGACAGAGCCAGTCTCTGTAAGTCGTCGGTAAACTCCATCAAAGACACTAACATCCGGTACTCGGCGGCCAGGATAACGTAATATGTATTCATCACGGGCTCGAGCGGATACACAGTTGCAGTATCCATAACAAATCAAATGTCAGCATATTCCTCGTTCGTAAAGGACGTCATCTTCAACAGTTCCAAGTCGGAAGCAAAAACCAAAGTCCAGTATGCAAGCACAGTCAAATCACGAATCGAATCAAACAGTCCAGAAATCCAAGCCAAGTCGAGTATAAACACCAAGAGCACAAAGTAATCGCATCTACAACGGACGAATCGCGTTAGCAGACTAACACCAATTTCAATCAGTGTTGCCACCTAGCAGAATTTTTTTTCACTAGTTTTGATCTGAAATTTCACCAGATTTAGGGATATTTTTAACTTAAAAAATCTCCAGAATACACTAAATAATTTAAAATGAATGACAAGGCAAGTAAAAAATTATTCTGTAATTGTGAAAACAATGAATAAGATAACGACAAAATTAAAAATCAACTTAAAAACTTCTCGTCGTAACCAAGTCTTTTTTTTTTTTCAATTGTAATATAATTTATTGGCACGCAATAAATGCATTATAACAAACTAATAAACTCTTAGTAATTAAACTTAAACTTTAGTTTCCTCATTGCATTCATCAACAAAATCAGCTAACATATCTTCAACAGAAACTTCTTTACCTTTCGATATTTTGACAACTTCACCGTTTGCTACAACCTGAGGTTCTTTTTCTGGTGACTTAGCAATTCCATTAAATTTAGGCGTTGTTCCTTGAGCCGCATCATCTTTCTTTTCACTTTCATCTTCAGAGATACCTTTAACTATTTGCCCGCATGTTATTTGAACATCGTCAGTGTCATTAGTACTCGGTAAGTTCTCATCTTCCATTTTTTCTAACACAGGTACCTTTTATTTACCCGTATTAGGTAGATCGTAAGCTACTTTCATTGATAAAGGCATATCTTCGTTATCTACAGTATCATTCGAAATATTTAAAGGAAGTTGAGTTGAAGCTTCAAAAATGTTGCTCGTTTTTGACGTAGTTGTATCAACTGCATTAGAAATCAGTATTTTCTTCAATAACAGGTTCTATGTCAACTTGTTCTATTTCTTTATTGTTCTCAATATCTGCTTCCACAACTTCTATTTGAACCTCTTCTTGGTCTGAAGTATCGCTTATTTCTATAGATTTATTTGAATCACTACTTAAACTTATTCTATCTGTAATATCTTCTTCTAATCTTATCTTTTTGGGAGAAGGTTCATCCAACGTCACTGTTTCATCTACACGACTTTTAAACGGCATTTTATTTGATCCTAATAAAGCTTCAAGAGCAGCTTTGTTTCTTTCCGAGACAGTTTTATGTTTTTCTTTAGTTGCCGAGTGCTCTCTAGGAATATCTACAGCGAAATTCAATGATGGTGGCGCACAGTGCAGATCCAGCCTTATGTTCTGTAATGCTTTCACACAGAACTTAGAAATTTTTTCATCAGTACTGCTTACAAATCTAGCATACAGAGCTAAGCAAAACTGCGTCGGCGGAGGAACTGAGACACAAGATTTTCTAGAAGCTTCCAAAACACGTAGTAATCCGTAAGTATATGGAGACCGGGATAACTCTAGTATTATGTGATTTTGAAGTTGCTTATGAATTTCTGGCTTGAGAAATACACCACACACAGTAAGGAAAGACTCAGCACATTCCAAAGCTGCTATAGGCACAGGATCATTACTTTCTTGTACACTTGCAGTTTTATTTTTTTCACTTGGCATGTGACTAGCAATAACACTTTGCTGCAACATGGTGTTTTGTAATTTTTTTCTTGCTTTCTTGCTCAAATTCTTTAATGACGGTTGTGTATTAATCGTAATCTGAGTCTGTTGTTTACTAGAAGTATCTGCTACTGTGTTGCTTATTAGCTCGTCGTGCCATTTGCCTCGGTCGCCTGGATCGCTTCGTAAGGTGATGAGCCAAAGCGAAGCAGTTCTGTATGTTGCACAACGAACTGATCTATATTCATCTTGCCGATTCTCCATACTCCACCTAAGTGTCTGCAAAGCTAGCTTAATGACTAGAGCAGAGAAAGGAAGAAGATTTGATCCCATACAGGCAACTAATGCATCTACTGTCCTCAAAGCTTGTATTTTTACTGTAGTAATTGTCACAACATACTGATTGTCTTGATTTTTACCACTTGTAACACTTAGAGCTCTTACTATGACATCTAATATTGTTTGTGGCCGCACTGGCTTAGCAGCAGGGTATACTTCAACCAGCCTGGCTTGCATTAAAATAAAAACATTCTTCAGTCTATTCAATAATATGTCAATTTTGTTTCCATCTTTTTTACCATTTTCAATATGCACAATGTTTACTAATGCTTTGGCAATGGGTGAATGCTTTAACAACTGAAGTTCAACTTTTGAGTTTTCCTTGTGTTGATAAATATCCACGGATTTAGAAAATATAACACCTAATAGCTTGTGTGCAGCGTTACTTAAAACATTCATCTGTTCTCTCCATAATGACTTAGGAGTGGCAGTTTTCTCTAGTGTTGGTCGCACCTGTTGTAAAGCATGCAACACTTTGGCAGCTTCAATTACGTAGTATGAACTTTTGGAATTTTGGAATTACGTAGTATGAAATTTTTAGGGGCACGTCCATGGTAATGCGAAATAAATACACTACAAAAACTCACACAAAAACTTTTGAATTATTTTAGACCTGTCTCTTACTTTCACGAACTTAAACTAGCAACTAATTAAATAAAAACAATAATAAATGCAGTACTCACTCATACAAATACGTACGGGGATGTCCCGTTTAATGAATCAAAACCAACATGGTTTGATTAATTAGTCGGGAAATCCCCTAGCATAACCAAACAAAGATATACATTTTTCATTTTCTGACGGTTAAGGGGGTTGCCAATATGTATTTTCTAAATTCCTGGAGATTTGATAAATATCACTAAAAGTCATTAAAATATTTTTCAGTGATTTATTTTTCAGAATATCACTGTCTAACTTCGAAAATTCACTAAATCTAGTGACAAAATCACTGAAGTGGCAACACTGATTTCAATAGCAACAACATGGCCGGACCTTTTTTCTCACTCACACCTGCTAAATTCACATAAGTACTGTCCCACTCGCATGCACTAGAACCACATGAAAGACAATAGGCGTAGCAGGTAACCAGTCTTTCATCAATGTTTTTTCCAAGAATTTTGATAAAACCCTAGCTTGTTATACCTTGTTGAATAGCTAATGAAACGTAGATATTTTTAAACACATCTGCCGATTATCTTTCATAGATATTTTTTGCAATATTTTAGAGAGAAAAATAAACTTTTTACAGATTTAATAAATTTTATTACAATCAATCGTCTACTACAACCCAGTCGGTTCCTGTATCTGACATTTTAGTGTTGATAATAATAACACAACTTATCTTCTACACAACAATAGCAAACACACGTAAATTAGATAATAGAAACCCAAAAAAAAATACGTCTAAAGAAAAAAAGACTGGTGTTTTTTTAAAAACCTTGAAAGTCCAATATCTCGGAAACGGTTAGGTTTGGGGTATGGTGTTTCATAACGAAATTAGTCAGAAATGATGGAAACTACAACCTATTAAAGGATCTAGGTCGACTTAATATAAATTATATGCCTAAGTGAAAATCCTGGCATCAGGGAAAAATTAATAAGCAAGACAATTTATGATATATATATGTAATTATAAAGATATGGGTCCCAAAACTTTAAACATCGTTACAGCCTAGAGTATGCATGAAACAATGCCATCTATGATGACTCCAATATTTTTAAATTTTTAAGAAGCAGCCTTTGGCGCATAAGTTGATTTAAGCGCCACGATAATTGTTAATAATGTAATTAAATGATTCTTCGCCTTATTGTATTTGTCGCGTGTAACGTCAACCATACTAAAATTATATATAATATGATATAATACTGCAAATTACAATATTTTCGACACCTAGTAAAAATAATAAGCAATTGTGCAAATACCCAGCATAAGCTTTAAGTGTTTGACATGAACAGAAAGGCTCAAAAGTTTAGAGGCGTAATCTACTAATATTACGTAGATTTATGCAGTTAAATTAAAAGTTAGAACTTTATTCCTTGTTTCCTTTTTTAATAACTTGTACGATTGAAGAAAATAAATTTAAATTGATAATATTTCGTTCGGTTACTGAGCTGAAAGAAAATTTAAAACATATTTTAAATTTTTATGAATTCATACATACTTTGTAAAAAAAAATCCTTTAGTCAATCCCAATCTCGTTCCGAGATTTATTTTTAAAACAGTTTTCTTTTGCCATAAAATACATAAGTATAGTTTTATACTAGGATATTACTTTCGAAGGTATTAATCGAAAAGAAAAGTAAAAGAGAATCAAGAAATACCCAACCATTTTGTTTGATATTATGTAACAATAGAAAAGTATGCAAAAGGAAAACGAGTTCTAGTTTTTACCATTACGTTTTTCCTAGTCGAATCGTAAACCAACTTACCTGCTAAATTATATTATGATTAACATTTTTTTCTATACCGCCGGTTTTTCCACTCAAATAAGCTATGTTAGGCTACGTTAAAACCTTTAATTAACAAAAACATTAATTTTATTTATTTAATCCATGTAATATTTAAAGATAAACGTATTAGATTGAAAAATAATCACTTATAATCATCAAAGATGTAAAACAAAACAATCTCACCTTACACGTGTCATCTTACACTGATAGATAACGTGCATTAGCCCTAAAAACGATCAAAAATGTGACGATGATTCATCACGCATTTCTTAAACTAAACACCTCATGAACAATATAAATAAGTTAAAAATCATGAATAATTACGTCAAATATTAGGGTAAACATATTTAGAGGCTTACAGGTTTTTATTGTTGTTACATAATTGGAATTCTGTATGAAAACAATAGGTCCTTGGAGACTACATATACAGATAATTTTAAAGATTCAACATTATTAAATTGGCAGGTGTGTGGCTGTGTTTTCTAGTGCAGTGGTTTTGATTAATTTAAATATAAAGTTTATCTTCGAGTGCAAAGTGCATTACGATGGAAAAGTTGGTTTGTATCAAAAATCGATAAAAGATTTCTAGAATTTAAGTGTTAAAGAAAGCTTTTGGATTTTAACCCATAAGTTTGTGACTTTTCTTGCAAGCGTCAAAGTCAACTGAAAAAACGCCAAGACAGTGTTTACTTTTATTTTACATCCTTAATGTTCCTCAATATTAAAATTTTAATTTGTAATATCCTGGAATCATTATAACACCTGTTCAGTAAATTGGTAGTTTACGTATATTGAAATTATAAGTAAAAATGAGAGCTGAATAAGTGCTTTGATTGATGCAATTTATTTGTTTCAGGTGAGGATATTGTTATTTATATCAATTCTCAGTTCATCCAAATGTTCCTGGATAAAACATCGCAAGGCAAAAGATATTAATAATTTGATCGATGACAACGACCTTCAGTATGCACCACTGCCGAGTCATTTACAACGTAATGCAAATTTAAAAGTAGCACCGTTAAATTCGATGCCACCTACAAATGCGCAAGTCTATGCAGTTAATATAGAAACGACGAACAGTAGCGACCATAAAAAAGGACTGGCCTATAAAAGAGGTCATCAGGCTTCAAACCCTCCTTCTGAACATGTCTTGCCATACCACAACGAACAGGTTTGGAAACAGATACAACCTCTGGAGCAACGTGCTCCACTGGACACCGACATATACACTCATCATGCAGAAACCCAAAAAGTTTCACGCAACATAATGAGACAGGTAATTTGTATTTAAAATATTTATATTATTCCTGAAGCGACTTCGTTAAAAAATGTTTTTGTCTGAGTGGTGAATCTAACGTAGGTATAAAGGCTATTTATATAAATAGATACTTCTCATAGATAATTGGCAGTCGCTCTGCCTCATACGTTTAGTACCAGGTTTAAATCCTGACCCTGTGAATAATACAGATGTGATCAAATAGAAAATCATTAATTTAAAGTATTTTTTAGATCGTTGTGTAGTCACAATATCAAATCTTTGCTCGTGATGATCGAATTTATCTATCATAATTGAATCATTGTGAAGAAAGGTCTTATAAAGATATTTATGCGAGTTTTGTGGAAATTGATAAAATATTACTATTATTGATTTGTAAATTCCAGGTTCATCGCTTTATTCACGTTCAGAAAGAAGACAAGAAATCACGATCCCGCCATGCTACCACAACTACCACCTCAACTCTGCCTACCATTAAGACAAAGATGCCATTGGCAAATAAAGCTGCTAGGTAAACAAGTAATTTTATAAAAAAACAAAACATAATTTCAAATTTTAAATTGCCTGAACACGATCCTAAGCTGTTGCAGGATAATTACGAAAGTTACGATTAACAATGCATCCACTGGTATAGTTTTTTTTATTGAAAAAGGATTAGACTTTTGTCTTCTATCTCACCTGATAGAACGTGACGATGATGACGAGGGTGTTACACGTCTATCCACGAGATACCTATTCACTCGACGCTTGAAAGATAAAGATCGTTTAAGAGTGCAAGTGTACAGTGCTCAAAAAAAATTCCTTCATTAAAATCCTCGTCCCTTCTTCCAGCTTTGAATTACCGGCGGTGTTCCGTATCTTACAGACTTAGCTTTTTTATCTCTATTACTTATACTAAAAATTAAACTTGTATTGGAAAATAAAAAGTAAGTTACGCCTTTTTGGCTTCAAAAGTGAGATGTTAGATTAGAGACATTACATTTTGTATTTCATTTCATTTCGTATTAATCCATATTTTTATCTACTTATATATATTAAAAGCGTATTTTTTTTCATTCAGGAATGACTCTCTGACGGACAAACATCGCTTGCTGATCAACACAGCGCACTTGTATGCAGACCAGCAGACGATCCCCAGGCGCTACAAACACAACTTAAATTTGCGGATGCAAATGATGTCTAAAAAATTATTTTCAAATACGCAAATGTTTGGGCCTGATCATGGAATATTTAAGGCCAAAATCTTATAAAGCAATTTTCAATTACCAATCTCAAAAACTTGTTACCGTTGTTTAACTATCTCATGTTCATTTTCTTTCTTTTACTATTAATTTCTAATAATTCCCACGATTTTCTTTTACTTGCTTAAAATCACTGGTATAGGAAGTATTACATCGAGTAACCAAATATAAAATACAAAATATTTTAATGTAAAAATAAAGTAAATAATGTTACTTAGTCTATATGTGCTATAAAATTAAATTAAACTATTATTTATGGATTATGAATTTGTTTATTTTTAATTACCTTTAATACTCATTTAATTTTATATAAAAGGGGTAAGTTAACAATACCACCAATAATTAAAATTTGAAATCTTGCTTATTTGTTCCTACATGCCAAAAATCGAGAAATTTTTCTGAGTCGATAAATTGACTCAGAATAATTCGTATATTTTAGATATATTCATAAAGTATTTCTTCTTTGTGGTATAAGCGAAATGAACCGTGATGCTCGAACGAAATGATTAATCTAAGAACTTTAGTTGGAACAGTTATTTGATACAAATAAATAATATGCTTATAACAGGTCTGATAAATAGGCATTGAAGTCTTTTTGTAATTATATAGTTATGTAAATTTTTTTTTATGCTTTTGATGAATAGGTGTATTTTTATATACTTTCATTACGGTTTTATATATCTATTCAAGTTCAGCTTATTTATTCAATAAATACAACGAAATCCAATAAAATTTTTATTGGATAGGCCTACCCCTAAAAAAACAGAATGAAGGCCTACTAATACTGTACAACTATCCACGTGAGAGTAATTAGCATTCTGACCTTTGTAATTAATTAAAAACGAACTACTAAGAAACTTGGTGTTTTACATTTGTCAGCTTGTACGAAAAATATAAATGCTCTCTGGTAATTTAATCCTGTGTATTAAGCTTTTTTTTATGTTATATCAATAAAATGGAAGTTATAGTCTCATCCAAATGCCTATCGTTATTTAAATATTGTATAGATTTAATTAGTCAGTTGTTTGACAGCGGTCTTGCATAATTCAATTGCATAAATGAATATGACCTATTTAAAAATTTCCAAAACAAATATACCTATTTTATTTTTATTATATTTCTTGCTTTCAAAAATATCTGCAGCCAAATCGTGACTATACATTTTATCAACTATAGGTTTTTTCAAAAATCTACCAGTACATATAAAACTCGTTGATTTAAATTGTTTTAACTTGGTGATAACATTTTACAATCTCTTTTTACTTTTACAAAGATTCCCATTCAATAAGTTTCAATACCTTCTTTAATTTAAAGATTTAAGATATGATATATTTCTAAATGCTCTACTGAGTGAAATCATTTTATGGATATACCTGGATATAAAAACATTGTTTTTTTCTTTTTTGTTAGTTTGACATCTTTTTTTAAATCATTGAATGCAGATTCTATAACATATGCTCTTAAAGCTGTACGGCAGGTAATGTTAATAAATAATTTATTTTGGCACCGACTTACCTTTTATAGTATTTATAATAAGAACCTTTTAGTCAGGTATGTAATAAATATTATTCCGCAATATAATCTGTAAATACTTCGTTGCAAAACAACCTAATCTTTTTGGATTTTTCTCTATTTAACAATGCAATTTACACAATGTAAAATAACCGTATCCACTTCATAGTTTCCTCACCATGAGGCTAATTCATGGTAAAGTAAGTATGATTTTTACCAAATTTTATATAACAGTTATAGAAAAGTATAAAATGCTGACAATGTCATATTTTAAGATAGTACTTTGTAACTCATTGATAGAAGCAGTTCACCTCTTTCCTGACCACAATGTTTCAAAAGGTAATTTTTTATATTAATTTGGCTGAAAAATACTTGACTGTTTATAAGTTACGAATATTTTAATATTGTTTCCTCAAATTTCAGATTTATATACTTGGAAGTTTCTTAGGTATTGCTTATGGAGTACTAGTTGATACGAACACCTTTAAGAAAGGTTTTCAAAAGCAATTTAATGAAGATCTTTCTACACCGTATCATCCCAGAAACCTTCAAATTATACACCATTATTCAAAGGTAAGACTTCGGTATAAAAACATTTATATTCTAGAACTTAAGGTACACATTGTTATAGAAAAATTGTAGTTTTAAAATCCATTTACATTGTTTTTTAAGTTTATGTTTCTAAATCTCAGAGTTCCTGACAAAAATATTTTTCTTAGTTACGATACTCGTAAAGTAGAGTAGATAATTTAACATTATTTTGAATTTAACATGCGCATATCAGTTAGTTTGTGCTGTGGACGGCCAATTCGAAGGTACTTGGTTTTTAAAGATAATATGAACTCAATTAACCTGTGTCACTGATATATGAATACGGATTTATATAATATTTGTTTGATAATGGAATAATGAGCTCCGATCATTGGCGATAATTTCTTGAAAGCACGATTATTAGCCCTCTTAAAAAAACGACTCTCAAACATGTAGGACAGTGGGATATTTATTCTTTCCATAAAGCTCTCAAATATAAACAAAAGGCATAGATCTAAGTTGCATGTTCATTATATTTTAGGCATATCCTAAGTACGACTTTGAGTATGCAGTAGCTGATAGCAAAACAGGTGACTACAAACGACACTATGAAACTCGAGATGGGGACAGAGTCAACGGGGGCTACAGCCTGGTGGAACCTGATGGTTCCATAAGACAAGTACAATATAATGCTGATGATCATAATGGGTATGTTTGGCAAAGATATATTCAAACATAATTAGGTGTGAGAACCTAATGTCAAAGCTTTCTAAAGCACAAAGGAGACATTTCATTATTTCAGGGGCACGTGGTTAGCTTCTTTACAGTTGTGCCCAGGATTCCATAAAATAAATAGAACGAGTATAAATGCCAATATTTCATAATTTCATTTTGTTTTGTCTTAGGAAAACATTTTCAAATCCGATAATCAGGTTGTATCTTTTATTTTTCAAATTAATCACTTATCCAATTTATGAGCTTCTCTGGAGTTTTCCGTTTGATTTAATTATTCTACTATAACCATTATTATTATATACCATTGGTATAACAACTGCAAAAATCTGGATTTAGAATCTATCGTAACCAATTTTTTAATCTATAATTAAACTAATTGGTAATGTGTAAAAGGATAGTTTGATTATTTCAAGTTGCCAAAACGTTTATGATACGATAATTAAACACCTCCAATGTCAGAGAAATGTTAATTACACCTTAGTTTAAAATATTTTTGTAAGTCGTTCCGCTAAGCTTACTACGTCGTACCTTGTAGTGCATATCGATTAATGAAACCATACAGTCAGCTCCAGTTCGTCAAAATGACCCCGAACAAACCAACGCCTAGAAAGACAAGTTACCACAGACTCAATGGTACAGCATGCTGTTTCAATTTTTTGTTCAACCTGGCGGAGTATAGAAACTTACCTCACATGATGTTTTAAGTAGAGCATAAATTAGAATATAATTTTTTTAATTTTTTTATCTTGTTTACCAAATTTTGCATTCATTTTGAACTGGTGTACATCACCCTAACCAAAAAATAAACTTTTACATAACTGATACAAATAGATGCAATCGTATTTAAACTTTTTGCTTTCAAAATCTGAAAAAATCTTTAATTGTTAATATACTAAAGTTTGATAGTACAAAAATTTTCAGCCCAATCAGAATTTACACTAAAATAAGTATTTTTTTTACAATTTTGATTTGTATTTCCTTGCAGTTTTAACGCAGTAGTAACAAAAACGATGAATAAGCACGGGGACCATGCCTACTCAGTTTTTGGGCATACAAGACATTTCTACCCGTTTGGAAATGGGGTCAAGATCAACAAGTTTTTCCCCCAAAACCTGATCACTAGCATGGATGTTAAAAATAATGAGCATGAAATGCATTCAATGACAAATGATAATATTAAAAATGAATTTACTGAGAAATCAGGCAATAACGGAAGCGCTAAACATGATGAACTTGAAAAACCGGTTATAATGATGGCTGATCTCCACATGCCAGATAAAAATATGTTTATTGTGGAAAATGTAATGCCCAATGAGCAAAATGAAGTGAGACCAATAGAATTAAAATCAAATGAAACTGCTAAAGTATCGGATAGCGAAGAAAGTCTTAAAGTTCAACCGCTGACTGTTATTGAATTAGATAGTAAAGCAGATATGAAGAACGCAGGCATTTCAAATGACTCTACTCCGTCCTCTGATTCAGAAGTTGCTTCGTCACGCTTCTATTCTAAAATATTTTACTTTCCGTTCAGGTTGTAAAATAATTTTATTAAATGTAGTCATTAATTAAGTTGTTATTCTTTTGTTGTTTCAAATAAAGAATTGATTTTAAAACAACCTGCCGTTTCAATCAAAACGTCGCCAAACTACTAAAACAACATTACTATACTATTTCCATTTCTTTATTTTCTCGATGACAGCTCCTGTGAAAACTTGTGCGAGCGTTTTTTTTACATTACGTATGCATTATTTTATAAAAATATGACGTTTGCACACGTACAAGGTTATATTATACTAGAGTCGGAGAAACTGATAGGGATGGAGCTATATTGATAAACGAGATAGATAGAACTGTCATCGAGAAAATAAAGAAATGGAAATAGTATATGTGTTAACAAATGTGATCCGTCAGATTATACCACAAAAATTATGATTATTTTTCTTTTTTACAATCTAACATATAGCACAAATTATCTTTTTTTACATAGATGTTCTAATTCTTTTCTCGCCACACAAATACTACTGAAGTTGCTACTAAAATACCTTGTACGTAGGTTATAAGACTACTATAAATTTTGTCCATGCTATTAAATAGTAGTATTTTATTTGATATCAAAACCTGCAATAGTATGTTTGTAATACTTACAAATGTAATTACATTTACTGATTGTAAATATTCTGAATTAACTCCGTGCCCTACATGACTGTGTGTGGCACAGATATTCAAATATAGTAATTCTCATGAAGCCTTTGGGGACACTTTACTACTTTCCTATATTCGTGACCGGCAGTATTTAGCTGTCGGTTGACTAACCACTTAAAAGGGACTCTTTACTCTCTGTCACCACTATGATTTACTCCCTGGTACTTAAGAATAATTACACCAACAAGTAACTGAAATAATATTAAATACAACTTCCATAATTAAGATTTATGACTGAAATGGTTTACCTTTTGTAGTATTTTTTGTTTATACTGAGCAAATCAATAATTATTTTACTTATCGACAAAAGCACTTCATGTAGAAGGGTATATACATAGATATAAATATACTCTTAGTTACTATATAATTACTTTCCTACAGCAAAATGGTAAAAATACTGCTGATGCAACAGTACTGCATGGTATCTAGCCGCACGAAAACCAACTGGAATAAAAATTTTATAATAAGTACGCAGGGAATAAAAGTACGCAGTCTAATAAATTTATAATTTAAAGAAAGACTTGTATGGCGTTTTTGACACAAGTATAGGATTCATGAATGTTTTTTTCGCTTCGCAGTCTACAAGATATACAATTCAGACAATAAAGGTAAAATTATAAACTTGATTTTTTACTCTTTTGTAGCCGGCAAACAGTAGCAGTATTAGTGGTTGGTGTTTTATTTACTAATAGTGATTCTGTGTATTATATTGACTACTGATACGTTACCGACCGTAGGCTCCAGTTGAAATTGCATCTGTTCCAGTAGTTGCTCTGCCTAGTCCTGCCCTTTGACCGGAACACGACCACGTAGACGTGATTATTACGGCGGTCAAAATAGGAAGGACCACAAAAGATGAGGTCTTAACAAAGAAACTCTGCTGCCGTTGAGACTTTCATATGTTAGTGTTTTAAATAAGGTTTGCGCTTACGACATCGCCGCTAAAACACAGAATCCAGAACAACTTTCAAATGTAGATAAGTAGGTACCTACTTACAATAAAAATGTTTAAGACAATTATTGAATTGTGTGTAATCTTTGAAATGAAATATTTATTTCTCAACATTGACAATTACTTGTTCTTATTGACGTCAAATAAAACATGATTCTACCACCAGTTCGAAAAAACCTTCGTGAAGAAGAACTGGCAAGAAACATCACGGGTATATTTTTTTCAAAATAAATTTACAGAGTCATTTTATGTCTATACAAAATTATTCTTTTCTGCATCTGTTAGCTCGGCAAGTCTCCCTCCCCCCAAATATCCAAACGACGAACACCCTCAAACGGCACCCGTTCACGAGTTAACGCGGGACCCAGCCATCGCCCTCCTCAACCATATTAGAGGGAAGCGAGCGACCCGTCACCCGACGCTACCATAAGTAGTTTATCATATGTACTTTAAATGTAATGGTCAGTTGAAATATAGTTAAAAAGGTGCTATATGTTATTTGCTTTTTGCAATGCATATTTTTCGTAAGTATACGGTATTAGGTTGAGATAAGCGGGTCCTGCCAGGAACAATATCTGTAGTATTTTTTAACTTGGGTTGAATTTTTGTTAATTTACTTAAATTATAAAACAATTTATTCCTTTATGCAGTGAATGCAGTAATGCAGTTTTAGCATGTATACCGCTATATTTAAACGACAAAGTAAGATTTGTCCAAATAGTACTTACGAAAGTAATTGTATCATTGATCCATTGAGTACTGAAAGATAAATTAAAAATATACCACTTTAATCAAACTACTTAAATATTAGATATCATACTCGATTAGCTACTAATTACGCGACAATGCTTTTAAGTATGATCTAATCAATTGAAAACAATTAATAAGTGTTAGTTTACATCGACGCATTACAATATTCAATTAGTACTTTCATTACGCCTATGACGTCATTCGTTACAGTTTCCATATATTTCGAACAAAATTGTTGCATAATGTGTCTACTAAGTATACCATTTATATTAGGTATGTCAGTGGTTTTTACTACCTACGTAATAAGTTTAGTCTAGTTTAAAAAGAGTAAACTGTAGTACCTATTGTTTCTAGACGAAAGGATTTCTTATTACGATTTTGCAATCCGTGCTTAGCATTTATTTTTAGTTGTTATATGATTTCAACAGTAAGTTTCTAAAACAAAAATTCAACATATTACCGAATTCTTTATAATTAAAGGCGCTTTATAGCGTATTACTGTCTTGTTATAACTATTTACGTATCAATTTGTAAGCATTGTCGCGTTTCGAATTTTAATTGGATTTAAATTACGAGAAGGCATGATATTTCAGCTTGTTCTAACTTAAGTATCACCTATTGTTTTGAATACTAATACCAAAGATGCATCTGTAAATGTACAACCTGTAGGTATTTGAGGCTGCTGGTGGTACAGTTTCAACTGTTATAGAATTTTTGTTGTTGAAGATGTCACTGGAAGTGTAAATTCTTGGTGACTAAATTTCTATATTAGGTATTTGTGGAAAACAGTCGAATGGAAATACGTTACTTCTTAAGTTTTATGAGTCAATTGGGCAATTGAGTCAATGGTATCCCATTTGAAAATGCAAGTTTTTATAATTTAGTTATAAATCAAAATTCTATAGATAAGAAAAATTTAAAAAAAGCAAAAAACGGGTTACATTTTACCCGTGTAATTTTTTTGACTAGTTTTCTTAGGCAAAATAAATGTTGCATAATCTTTACTGTCATAGTGAAACTTTGACTTATTTAAACTTTGACGTATTTGGGCATGATGGATTTAAGCATTTTTTTATTCCCCTCCACGGGAAGAGCAGGAGGATAAAAAATGCTCTGACGCATACTCCGCGGGCGCGATCGGAGTTATGTGGGACTCGTCCCGACGCCTACCAGAACCATACCCACTAAAAAAACCCCTGTCGGCTCGTGCAATTTTTTGCTACTCAGCCTTCATCTGAGCGACGGCCAATTGGAGATAGAGGCCACGCTAGCGGGGCCCAGAAGGGGTCACCCGAAGGTGCTCAAAGCACTGAAGGTGAATTCATAGCACTGAAGGTGCTCAAAAATGAAAAATAAAATTTAAAGTTACATTAAATAAATATTAAAGAAGTTAAATTAATTCGAATTCACGTTAGAATTAGAAGTTGCGACCTGAAGGGCTAAGAGATCTAGCGTCAGCTGCGTCGCTACGTTCGTGTGCACGTTTCTACGACTGTCTGACACGGTCTAGCGACTTTGAATTTCGAATCTAAGACAGGAACAGTATATGAGACTGAATCTCGAACTAGAGGATTGGGATGGGATTCGGCGCGTTTGAAGAACGATTCTGAGAGTGTTTTGAGGTGCTGTTGCACTGTAGGTAGTTCAAGATCTCTGTGCAGGTCCGCGTTACGCACGTACCACGGTGCGTCTGTGGCCCTGCGGCAGAAGAGATTTTGAACTACCTGCAGTTTTTGCAGGACGGAGGGTTTGGCGTGGGCAAAGACTGGCGAGGCATATGTCATGACTGGTCTAACGCAGACCTTATAAAGCTTACGTTTGTTTCTGAACGACATTTTACTTTTTCTACCTAACATACTATATAAGCGGCCTAAGTAAAAACGGGCGAGTTTCGTTACTCTATCGACGTGTGGCTTGAAAGAAAGCGTCTGGTCTAAGGTGACGCCTAAGTATTTGGTAGTGCGCTTCCAGGGGATGGGAGTACCTAACATTCGAACGTGCAGATTGTCAGCGCATGACGTTGTTTGCAGTCGAAGTAAACCGCAGAACTCTTGTCTGGGTTCACATTGATCCGCCATTTTTGAATCCATGCACCGAGGGCGTCTACAGCCTTTGGGAGTCTGGTGGTGAGACCCAAGACACTTTGGCCTTTGGTGTAAAGGGCTGTGTCGTCGGCAAAGAGGGCGAGTTCGACGTCTTTCGGCGGAATGGGAATGTCGTTAGTGTACACGGTATACAACAGAGGGGCGAGGACTGAGCCTTGAGAGACTCCAGCCTTCATGGGACGAGGCTCGGAAAGCGTGCCTTCATGTTTGAAACGAAACGTGCGGTCTTTGAGAAACGACGCGATTATCCTAACTAGGCGAGCCGGTAAGCCTATTTTGTAGAGATTATAAACGAGACCGCTGTGCCAGACTTTGTCGAAAGCCTTGGCTACGTCAAAGAAAACTTCGATCGTTTTCTTTCGTTTCGGATAGAAGCCGTCGAGTATGTACTCGACGATTCGATGGACTTGCTGAGGGCAGGAGTGCTTAGTGCGAAAGCCGAACTGTGTAACGGCTGTAACGTTGTGTAACGTTGTTTGCGGAGTGGTAATTGAGGGTCCAGAAAGGAAATACCAAAGCTCTCTTCTATGTTTATTTTGCAGTAAAATTAAAAATATACAAAAATGCCAAAAATTTTGGCTACGCACACTCGTGTACGTAAAAATAAATTATTGATTTCATGAAAACTTTGATTGTAGATAATAAAAAATTGATAAACATGTAATTTTGAATAATAAACTCGGAAACAATAATAAATAAATAGATTCTAGTTGTTATGATGGATAATTTTTCGTGACTCGCTTGTCAAATCAAAACATTGCCGTTCTCCGACACTACGTAATTCGTAGTTTAAAATTACGTCGGGAACGACAAAAAAAATAAAATTTACTGACAAAAAGAGGTCGAAATAGACAACCGTCACAATACCCCGGGGGCCGGGAAAAAAAATCTGAAAGATTTTTTCAGTATAGTTTTTAAAAAAAAATATTCAAACCAAATCAAAATAAACCGCATATACATATCGAATTTTAATATTTAATCTGCCAAATGAAAGAACGATCAAAAAAAAATAATAATTAAAAGCAAAATGAAAATTAATATTAACATCCTATAGAAGAATTTTTCTGAAAAAACATCCTGTATGTATGAAAAAAAAAAAATAATACTGATATATTGCATATCAACAAGTTATTTAATAGAAAAAGAAAACAAAACAGACGAGAGAGAGAAAAAAAAAATCCTAAATAATTATCTTAAATTACATGGTTCATGAATGATAAAATTTTAAACATGTTCCTGGAATATACAATGTTAATATACATCGTTCAACTCCATCAACGTACATTATAATTACAACATACATTCTCTTTCATACTAGTCTTATTCCAACTACTGGAAATAAAACATCATGCAGTTAGAGTTGCTTATGAGGAATCGTATCCTAAATAAGTCAACTCAACAGAGTTGGACGCAACGGCAAAAGGCTTTAATAGTTGCCATCCGCTGAAAATATTAATAGCTTATGGCTTCTTTAACGTGTCGCTAACTCCCGCACGGTGATTACTTTAAACAAGTTTCAGTTAAAGACTGAAATAAATATGCCGGAAAGAAAAGAAAATCATAGCCAGTCGTGAAACATTGACTTTTAAATAAAATCCAAGGGTCTTTTGTGAAGTAATTAAAATACTTATGTAATAAACATATGAAAATAATTCTCACGGAAAAGTGATTCAAGCGTATAAATAATACACATATGTATGGTTTAGTTTAACGAGTTACCTTAATAAACGCTCGTGCAGAAGGCTTAATTTTACAAGTTGCAAACCGCTTGAAAAAAAAATTGAGAAAAAAAATTGAAAACTTTTAACAAATTATACTATAAAGTATAATACAGATATTGAAAATAAGAGTTTACACTCCTAGAATTGCAAATATTAAATAAATTACACAATAAGTTAACCTAATACTACGATGATGATAATTAATTATAAGTTTTGACCAACGTCAATGTTAATGGTATAGCCAAACGATAATGAGGTGCATAGAAAAAAAATAAGACAAAAAGAATCGGCTTATGCTCGCCGTGAGATAATTAGCAATAATTATATATGAATTCATATAAAGTAATTGGTAACAACCAATCTAGTCACTCAAAGAAGAAGTTAAACGCGGTAGAGGTTTAATGTCTCTGATATGCCAACGACCTAATGGGTTATTATTCATATCCACTAAATCGTAAATTAATGGTGAAACTTTATTTGAAACTTTACATTTAATAAATTTGGGTGCAAACTTAGCACAAAAATGTTTTTTAGAGGAACTTATTACATGGTTTCGCCTCCAAACAATATCACCGTTATTAAATTCTAAATTCTGATGATGTTTGTTATAATAAGTTGCATTATATTGATGTGCATTAAATAACCGTTTCTGTACTTCGGAAAAGATAGGTATTAATTGTCCTATGTTTTCAGCATATACATCCCTAGGACTGAAAATTAGTTCATCTCTGGAATCTTTATTTTTGTAAATAGATCCACATGTAACAGCTTCTCTACCAAATACTAAAAATGATGGAGTGAATTTTGTGGTTTCATTAACCGCAGTATTAATAGCAAACTGTATTTTGTTTATATAGGTATCCCAAGTTCTGTGATCTTTATCTATAAAAGCTGCAATCGCCGTTACAATAGTTTTATTGTAACGCTCAACGGTGTTAACCTGTGGACAGTAACGTGGGGTGTAATGTATTTTTGGTATGTTGTAAAATTTAAATAATTCAGATAATTCTGTACTTATCATTTGAGGACCATTATCTAATATAATAGTTTCTGGAACTCCATAAACCATAAAAACTAAATTGTCCAATATATGGCGAATAATAGAAGCGGTTGCATGTTTTATTGGAAATAACAAACAATATTTGGAAAAACAACAAGTAACTACAAATAGAAATCTATTCTGCTTACGTGAAGTAGGAAGTGGACCTATCAAATCTATGGATAAACATTGGAAAGGGCGTGAACAATGTTTGGGTTTGCCCATTAAACCAATTAAGTTTTGATTTTGGTGCTTGGTAGCTAAACAAGTCTCGCACTTAGCAATAAACATGGCTACGTCTTTATACATGCCAGGCCAAAAATAGAGATTTTTAATTCTATGGTATGTTTTAAAAGTACCAAAATGTGCCGTTTGGGGAGTAGAATGATTTTGTGTAATAACAGATTCCCTAAATTCTAATGGTATTACTTGTTTCCAATTAAATTCAGAGTTAAATAATGTGTTAGATCTACAAAATCTAAACAATTTATTATTATGAATCATGTAATCCGGAGTACTAGAAGGAAATGATAAACATTTATTATAAATTGCTAAATACCAAGTGTCTTTAGTTTGAGAAGTAGAAAAATTAATTAAATCAATTGGTTTTATACGTGATAAAGTATCTGGTACGACATGATCTGAGCCTTTTTTGTGTTTAATTACGAAATTAAACATAGATAAACGAATACTCCATCGAGCTAATCTGCCAGTAGGATTATTTAAATGCATAAACCACTGAAGGGCTGCGTGATCAGTATAAATTGTAAATTGTAATCCATTATCTAAATAACAACGCCAATGCTCTAGTGCCGTAATAACACTTAAAAGTTCACGTTCAGTGACTGAATAATTCTTTTGAGCGCCTGTAAGTGATTTACTCATATAAGCAATAGGTTTATCAATATTATCGACTTCCTGAGTTAACATTGCGCCAATGCCATAGGAAGAGGCATCACAATGAACAGCAAATGGTTTAGAGAAATCTGGACATGCCAGAACTGGTGTACTAATTAAAGCTTGCTTAATAGCCTTGAAAGCAATTTCAGCTTCATCAGACCACTTAAATGGAGGTGATTTTTTGCTTGTAGAAGTTAATTTAGTTAACGGTGCTGCAAGAGTGCTTAAATTAGGTACAAAACGTCTGTACCAGCTGGCAGTACCCAAAAAACGTTTGACCTCCTTAGCAGATTTTGGAGTTTGTATATCAAGAATAGCTTGAACTTTTTTAGGATCCGTTTTTAAACCATTTTCATTAACTACATAGCCTAAGTACTTTAATTCTTTCCGGAAAAATGAACATTTTGGAAAATTGACTGTGAGATTGGCATCTGAAAGTTTTTTAAGAATTTTAGTAAGTATATCGACATGTTGTTCAAGGGTTTGAGAGATACAGACTATATCGTCGATAAAATAGAAAACATTATTATCATTTGTAAGGTCATTTAGTAGATTTTCAATGAATCTTTGTTGAGTAGCAGGTGCATTAGTTAAACCAAATGGCATAACTTTAAATTGAAACATTCCTCGGCCTGGAACATGGAATGCAGTTTTGAGTTTATCCTCTTTTTTTAAGGGAATATTCCAAAACGCTTTAGCAATGTCAATAGATGATATAAATTTAGCATCTTTAAGGTTATCTAATATATCAGAAATGAAAGGAAGTTTGTAAGCATCTTTTTTTGTGATATCGTTTAATTTACGACTATCAATACAAAATCGCCAAGTACCATCTTTTTTAGGTGTAATAATAACTGGGTTCAGCCATGGGCTGTCACTGGGTTCAATGACATCTAATTGTAACATATCATCAACTTCTTTACAAAGAGCTTTTTGTTTCTCAGAAGAAAGTCTGTAACAGCGTTGACGAATAGGTGGATGGTCTCCAGTGTCGATGAAATGTTCGACTAAATGAGTACGACCTAAAGGTTTAAATTCAGTTGAAATCAACCTAAACTTTTCCATAATTGCATCTGCAATAATTTTTTGTGTATCTGTTAAAGAATGGTATTCATGTAAATGAAAGTTAGGATCTGTATTAATGAGAAAAGATGAGTTTAAATTTGAAGGTTGTAATGTGATATTACTAAGAATATCCGTAGCAAGATTAAAAGTTTTCCAAAAATCAATACCCAAAATAAGTGATTCAGTGATTTCTGGGATCACATGAGCTGTAATTAACGCAAATTTATTGTTATAAAAAGTAGGAAGAGTAATAATGCCGATAGAAGAAATAGTTTGTCCGTTTGCAACATTACCTTTTATTAAACAGCTTTTTTGCATAAAAAGACCATGTTGTGATAAAATTTTATGAGAATTATTACCCAATATAGTGATAGCACTACGACTATCTAAAAGACCATTTAAAGTTAAATCGTTTACTTTTATATGTAAATAAGGACGTTCAAAATCTGATGTTTTATTAAAGAGGAGAGCACAAGTGTTATAAGATTTAAAAAAAATTGTTAAAGTTTTTAACCATGTATCCCAATCTTTTATGTCAAAATTTGATGATTTAACACTATTATTTTTATTTATACACTCCTCGTAATTTAGTTTTTTTGGAATCGACTTATTACAATTAGGACATTTACTAGTAATAAAGTCTTTTTTTCCACAACGAAAACACACTATATTAGTGTTAGTACAGTCTTTTAATAGATGTGTATTAGATCTACAACGTGGGCAAGTGAATTTATAAAAATTCTGATTTTTATTAATTGCAGCTACAGTATTAGGCAATGGATTAGCTACAGCTGCTATGGAATTATATGTACAAGCTTTAAAAGGAAATTCAGGAATATATGGTTGATTATGTGAAAATAGAGTATTATTATACGATTTGTTATTAGAATTCGATGTAGAAGGAATAGGAAAAGAATGATAATGATCTGGTGGTGATGATGAAGAGTAGTAAGATGTATTATTAGAAACTTGGAGAATGCTTTCTGTAAATTTGCATGATTCCAAGAGGGAATTTACAGTATGTAAATCAGTAGGTGAAAGACGTAATGTGAATTCAGGTTTAAGATTTCTAACAAGAGTATTAATTTTTTCTTTTTCGGACATTGGTTCCAAGAGTTTTGAAAAAAGAGATTCCATTGTAGCAAAGTAAATGATAATTCTCTCATTATGTTTTTGTTTACGAGCATCGATTACTTTTTTTAGTTTATAATCGTAATCGGTAATTGCAAAATCATTCAACAATGCCGATCGGAAAGATGACCAGTCATTAATAGTCGACTTTCTAGCTCTAAACCAATCAAGAGCAGATCCAGATAAAATATCATAAATATGTGAGAATAAAGATTTTTCAGAAATATTTTTTATTTGTGAAAATTCTTCAAGTTTTTGAATAAAATCCTTTGGACAACCTTCACCTTTATAAATAAATCTTTTTAAATCATTGTTAGTTCGATTTTCTGTAATTTTACTGACCTTATCAGTTAATGCTTCGAAAAAAGAAAGGGGTTGTAAATTAATATTTTGTGTGGATTCTGCGGAATGATATGTGGAATGTGTTGGTGATTTTTCCAAATTTTTAAAACGTGAGTCTAATTGAGTTAAATCATTCCAACATGAATTTATTAAATCTAACTGTTCTGAAGATAAATCTGATGTAATGTCAATGAGGCCTAATCTTGTTCTTATATGAGTTAAATAAGGTGAAATTTTTTGTTTCCTAATAGGATAAGAGTTTATACAAGCTTCAACAAGTTTTAAATTTTTTTTAATGGTATTAATATCCTCTGAAAATTCTTCAGGGCTATTTTGTAAAATTTCTGTTTCAGAATCTACATTAATATTTAATAATAATGATCGTAGTTCGTCTACAGATTGCGTCGAAGAAAAATTTATATTTCTGATTTTTAATTCATAAATTATTTCAGGTTTATTAAGTTGTGAAAAATTCATTGCAAAATCCAAAAAAAAAAATGTTAAAGTGAAATAAATTTGTTAATAGTCGTTATGCAGAAAAGAGCCTTAAAAATATACGTATTTTCAAGTGATGAAAATGAATAGAAAATGTTATTTAAATAGTGAAATTACTGGGTTATAGAATAAATGTTGTGCCTTCAGAAAATTTCTTCAAAGATATTATAACGAAAGAAACTAAAGAAACTTAAATGTCTGAATAATTTAGCAGTAATTTGATATATTATAGTAGATATATAACCTAACTAGTGAATGTTAATGGTTGAAAATGGTAACAAATAAAGTTTTATGCCTGACCTCAATAATAATTATAAAAAATTATTTTTAATGTTGCTATTCCTCTGTTGATATTGTTCCTCCTCTCTTCTCCATAAACTGCGTTTGAATGGTCGGCGCCAGTGTGTAACGCGTTGTTTGCGGAGTGGTAATTGAGGGTCCAGAAAGGAAATACCAAAGCTCTCTTCTATGTTTATTTTGCAGTAAAATTAAAAATTTACAAAAATGCCAAAAATTTTGGCTACGCACACTCGTGTACGTAAAAATAAATTATTGATTTCATGAAAACTTTGATTGTAGATAATAAAAAATTGATAAACATGTAATTTTGAATAATAAACTCGGAAACAATAATAAATAAATAGATTCTAGTTGTTATGATGGATAATTTTTCGTGACTCGCTTGTCAAATCAAAACATTGCCGTTCTCCGACACTACGTAATTCGTAGTTTAAAATTACGTCGGGAACGACAAAAAAATAAAATTTACTGACAAAAAGAGGTCGAAATAGACAACCGTCACAACTGGTGGGGTATAATGAGAGGATCGCCATCCGTTAGAAACAGATGGTTCCGCATTCGAGAGATTATGACTATTTCGAGAAGTTTAGATATGGCCTTGAGGAGGCTGATGGGTCTGTGATTAGCTGGGAGAGATTAACCCGGCTTGGGAATGCCTATGACTGTCGCTTCTTTCCAGGCTTTTGGAAAGTAGCTGTGGTCGAAGCAGGCATTGAAGGTGATGGCTAACAAGGTAAGAACCTGTTGAGGCAGGTGTTTGAGTGCGTGGTTAGAAATACCATCTGCACCCGGAGCCTTTTTGGACTTTTCAATTCTAGTGAGAAGCAAGATTTCATCATTTCATCATTGCCGCTATGCTGTCGGCGAAGCATACTATAGTAAGGCTCGGGCCATACTATAGTACGCTTGGTGGGACGGGGAGATATTCTCCATGAGATCGTTAAACTGAGCGTCTCGGAGTTCCGCGAGGCAAGACCTAACTTTACGTTGTAGTTTGTTCGCAACTGATCTATAGGCGGGCGTGGGATATTTCTTGGCTCTCCGGAGAGCCGCGTTCTTAGCTTTAATGAGATTGCTAACGGCTAAGGGTAGATTGGGTTTACTTCGCTTAGAAACCTTTTCGTTTACACTGATGGCTGAGTTGATAGCATCAGTCGACTAATGAATCTATTTTGTCCGGGCTATCTAATTGGTCGGGCGAGATCGCGAGTGGAGAGTTTGGGGCCTCTAAGGCTGAAGCTAACGTATTTTTAAAACCTTTCCAGTTGATAAAGGTCTTAGGAGGAGTGACGTGATTGTTAGGTGGTCCTAACACGAGGGAGACGGGGCGGTGATCAGAGCCAAGGTCATCGAGCGGTTCGATAGACCTGAGATCGAGGTTGATTTGTTTGACGATCGCAAAATCGAGGATGTCAGGAGAGTAGTTAGGGTTGCCGGGATAGTGAGTGGGAGTGACGGGAGAGATGACGTCTAAGTCGAGTTGCTGAGTGATTTAAAGGAGTTCTCTACCGCTTTGGTTGGTCGATAGGCACTTCCAGACAGTATGTTTGGAGTTAAAATCTCCAAACATAATGACTGAATGGCCTCAAAGTCGCTAAGGATAGGTCTGGTATGATGGATGTCACTAGGTATGCAGACTGAAGCTATGATGACGGTCGGATGACCATTCATAGCCAATCATAGTGCTGAGGCTACAAGCGTTAAAAGAAACTTGGGTTTGATACGACAGGACGCGGAATTTGCGGGTCTAGACATTATATTTGCTTATATACGAATTTATACAGAAAAAAAAATATTTATAACGAACTTAGAAGCGAGTGATGCTCGGCTAACGCAAATAAACGCTCTTGTGGAGAGCGGGCGGCTCGCAGTTTGCGTGCGAGTACGGAAATTTCATTAATGTCGACGTTTTGAATGACGTCAAACACGGTCTTCATGTCCTCAGTCAACGACGACTTAGGTGAAGACGATGGAGCAGGACGCGGCCCTACGGGAGCTACAGGAGCTGGGATAGGACGGGACGCTGCCTCCAGGACAGAGCCGGAGTAGGCGTTGGCTGCACAGGCTTTGCTTTCGGGGGACCCCGGTTGCGCAGCGCGCGTAGTTGGCAGAAGTGAGCGGCGGCGCCGATTTAGGCGCAGCCCTCTTGGCTAAGGAGCGCGGAGCGCGCGGGAAACCCCTGTAGTTAGCTGTGTGGCCAGACTGGCCGCACAGCACACAGGCAGGGGGGAAGTGGATTCGGGAGTGCGAGTGCAGTCCTTTGTTATATGAGGATCCAGGCACTTAACGCGCCTAGGAGGAGCTGAGCAGTTAGCCGCTGCGTGGCCGTAGAGCCGGCAGCGGTGGCACTGCCCAGGCAGACCACGGGGGTTGGAACGCTCGACGGAGATATTCGAGAGTCCGCAGATTGTGCGAGCCTCTCTGAAGATCTCCCTCGAGTTGGGAGTATTAGACAAGATAACTAAAGCTAACGGAAAACGCCTACCGCTGTTTGAGTGCATCTTGTGCACTGCTTCAGCCGGGAAACCCTGGGACTTAAGGTCCTCGAGGATATCTTCGTTCGGGAGCTCGAACGGGACGCCCTGTAACACTGCGCGGATCTTATGCTCCTCCGGGAGGGCGTAAGTGTGGTACGCGATTTGTTTAAACGAGAGTAAACGAGTGATCGCGCGGAAGTCGTCGATAGTCGCGACTTGGATTTTTATAGTATCGCCTGCGTTATTTGCCTTGAGATAATTGATTTTGTGCTCTTTGCACAAGTTAGAAACCGTGGTCCAGCGCGCTTTTTCGCGGAGGAAGACGGGCGGAGGGAGCTGAGGCTTCGGTGGGACGGGAGCGCAGCGCGTCGCTGGCTTCGACGGGACCGACGGAGACGCGGTCACTTCGAGTGACATGAGCGACGCGGGGGCGGGTGTAGAAGACACCGGGGTTGCCTCAGGTGTTGGAGACACCGCGGCTTTTTTCGAACGCTTCTTAGAGAGTTTGGCAACTAACTGGAACGCGGGGTCAGGAGAGCCGGTTAATGTGGCGGCGACCGACGAAGCTTCGGATGCGGCGGAGTCCGAATCGCTCCCGGGAGTGGTACGCTTCCTACGAGATGAGCGAGATGAGCGTATTAGCGAGGATGAGACCGACGCGCAGTCCATATCGGATGGAACGGGAGACGCGGGAGAGCTATAGACCTGAGGGGTCTGGACGTTGGAGGCCTGAGGGGCTGGGGTCGGGGCCTGAGGGGCCGGGGACGCGTTAAGCGCTAGTACGACCTGCGTGAATATGTCGTCAGAAATTGAAACACCCGACGCGGCGAGTGCTTGGGCGAACGCCTTCG
Organism: Marasmarcha lunaedactyla; assembly: GCA_923062675.1. Lineage (NCBI taxonomy): Eukaryota > Metazoa > Arthropoda > Insecta > Lepidoptera > Pterophoridae > Marasmarcha > Marasmarcha lunaedactyla. The sequence goes on from OV281341.1 coordinate 22,229,789, forward strand.
CAATGTTTATGACGCTTTGCTTATCCATTTGGGAAGGGGTTGGGACTATGATATGTATATATAATTATATAACATATGCCTAGAGTTCCTAAATAAAAACCTAGCGAACCCTAGTAGCTACAATCCCTACCAGCGGTAGGGGGGCTGGGGAGAATAACTTAAAACTAACCGTAGTACGCCGAAGGCCGCTACCTAGAAACCTAAAAAAGGGTACGCAGGTAAAGAGTTGACCGCGTTAGGGTCAACCTTTACCGACAGAAAGGACAAATACACACGAAAACACACAGATATGATAAAAATAAATATGAAAATAGGAGAAAAATAAATAAAATAGAGAAGAGAAATAAAATAAAAATAAAAGGACTTGTTCAGTACAAATTCGTTGTCACCTTTAAGTATCCTTTGTACTGAGACCAGACTACTTACGCTGGGCACAACACTGCACTCAGCACAAGCACAACACAACTTAGCACAGCACTTTGAAGACTAAGGGGCTTAGTCGCAAAGAAAAATCACACTTCGATAGCACTCAGAGGGAGTAGAAAAACCTTGAAAACCGTAGCACGGAACCAACACGCTAAATTGTGACGTCAGTGGACTGAGCGCCACGGAATATCGGGAAGGGACCGATCAACGGAGAACGGGGTCTTGCACGTCCGTACCGGGCGGCGATCGGAGCGAGAATGTTCGAGTTTTAAGCATATCGATCTGTTGGGCTATATTCAATTGGACCATTGAGGAGATGCATATTATTATTATTATTATTTTTATTACTCTCCTAATAATAATTTGAAAAACATTCGTCGAGGTTTTATGATTTGAAGCATAAGGTTAGGTTTGATGTGTGATGAAAACAAGCGCGAGCCGAGCGAGCGAAGTGAGCGTGGTGTAGCAGCACCTGGCGAAGTGCCATTTCAAATTCTATTGTCACATCCATCCTTAGGGATGGGGGGATAACGGGGATACCATTTGTAAAAAATTCTACAAAAATCTATTTGACGTTTGATTAGTATTCCGACGATCATTACGCTAAGTTATTGTTATGCGTTTCTCATTTTTTGCCATAGAATATTATGCTTAGTTAACTTTATGTCATATTTGATTATGCTTTATAAAAATATGTGACAAAAACTATGCTATACAAATATTGTTATGCCATAATATAATTATTCCTAAAAACCCTATGCTAAAATAAATTATGACAAAAATGTTTATGCGAGTTAATATAGAACCGCAGAAAAAGTATCATAAAATATGTTAAATATTTATTATTATTAGCATACTGAATTATAATTTATATGACAGCTGGCATGTAAATGGATTATCTACGTAGCTGTAACTCGTGTATGTTTTATCCAAAGGCCCATACAATTTTTGTATGATTTAAATATACTCCTCAAATACACCGCTTGATCTAGAAAACTATTGATTGAAAACATACTATTACTTCTGCATATTTCTTTACTGTTTATAAACTATTTAAATATCTAATTATAATTTTTTTGTCAAATACCAAAATACTATTAGTTTACTGTTTACCTCTATTTCCTATTGCCTTAATATTTTGGTTCAAAAAAAGAAAACGGGGCTATATATTGTTGTTAACCACATGAATATATATTACCTTTGTAAGTACCAGGATACAGATTGTCTTCCTATTTGAATAAAACTGTCATCAGACAGTAAACCATACAGCTCGGAAGCCTACTTTCTCTGGCAGACCTAATAAATATCTCATAGATAAATACTAGGTATTAATAGTATTATTGCTTGGATAATAGTGACGTAACCGTCCAAGATAATTTAGTTTAAAGAGTTTAGAATTTTATAGGGTCGTGTAATTATCCTCACCGCACATTAACTCCCCTTTCTAAGGTGTTATTTATTTTATTTGCCAATGACTTGAACAGTCGCAAGCTTGAAACTCTAGAAACAAATAAGGGTTATGCAGATATAACATTGATATTTTTCCTGCTAGGACTATAAAACATACATTTACCACAATTTACGCCCAAAATTTTCACAATTCGCTCTTTTATTTTAACAGGTTCCCATAAAGATAATCCATCTGCTTCATAACAAATTTCCGGCAAAATAATTCCAAGCTCATTTTAACACCAAATGGAAAAAAGAGATCATGATTTATGGAGTTTTAAGAAAAATCTTATCGATACTATCTCTACATCATTTTCTGTACACATCAAAGCTGTATTGAAAATTGCGCCATACAGTGAAGTCCGTGCATTGCAAAGTCTCAATTACTAAGCCTGTAAGCTAACGCCAGGATTAGCCCCCCACTTCTTAGCCACTTATATTTTGTTTGTTATATAAAAAGACGGCACTATCTGTCTAAACCAGTCAACGCAATTGATACGAACTAAAATGTTCTCCAAAGTAAGAACAAATATGTACACTTAATACTTGGTTGTTTTCTTTTTTTACGTTCTAATTTTTCTTTTTTACTGTTTTGTCTATGTTATAAGAGATCTTTTTATAAGAGATCTTTTAACATCACGTTATTTTTCCTACTTTCACTCAGTTTTTAAATAGGCAAACTCAAAATATTTGCGAATTATGTTACACTATACTATTTTTTCAGGTCCTGGTAGCTTGTGCAGTACTGGCGGTCTGCCAGGCCGGTTTGGTGCACCATGCACCAGCCGTATCATCCCACCACATAGTGCACCACGAGGTGCCTATCCACCACGCGCCTATCGCTCATGCTGCTCCAATCCACCATGAAGAACCAACTCATCATGAGGACCATTACGTCGATCAATTTGTAAGTCTTATATTGTATGACAGGTGTATATGTATAGTGACGTAACTTCTTTTACATTACTTATTTTTTATTGAAATTTTAATTTAGGGTAGTTTTTAACAATGGATAGTTAAATGGTATCAAAATATTGTGATTTATTTGCGTATTTCATATTTAAAACCTGATTAAGTTGCTGTGTTACAAAAAAGGCGGATCCTAGTTAATTAGTCGGACTTTACAAAATACAAGTTTAAAGAAGTTAAATAAGTTATAAAAACATTTAAATTATGAATCCATGTCACTTTATCTAATTGTTTTTTATGTTCACTTTCTTTTAGTGAGATCATGAGAGAAGTCATGTTGGCAAATAAAATAAAAAATACTTTTTTTTTTACTTATCAACATATTACTCCATTAGCCAATTTCAAGCGCTTGTAGTGAGTATATTTTCTTTAATACAATTAACAGTTTAATTGCTATTATCCAGGCCCATCCAAAATATGGCTATTCATACTCCGTGGAGGACCCTCACACCGGCGACCACAAATCTCAGCACGAAGAGCGGGACGGAGATGTCGTCAAGGGAGAGTATTCCCTGCTGCAGCCTGACGGGTCCTTCCGCAAGGTTACCTATACCGCTGACCACCATAATGGGTAAGAAACGTTATTTTTGTGATTATTTTCGAGCGTTTTGGCCTATCTTAGTCATAGTGTGTGCGCTAAAATAATGATTGAAAAAGATGTTTTGAACAAAATCTTGTTGTTCTTATATCAAATATTTACGTATAATTGCTTTTTAATATACGCTTTAATTTACTACAGTTTGAGATTTCTGTGCAGTTAATAGGAAAAACTATAAATTAGGTCAAATAATCGGCTGAGATATTAAGCGGGTTCATATCCATCGTAAGTATTCATAATTTCAAAAATATCTATCTGCGTTAATAGTTAGTCGGATGATACAAAAATATATCTAATATGATAAAGATACATACTAAAAATAAATTTAATATACTGAACAAATATAGATTGACCTAATTTGTATAAAATTGTAACACAAGTTTTTGTCCACAGTTTCAACGCGGTTGTACACCACTCACCACCGGTAATACATCACCATTAGAAAATTATCTGTGATATTAAATATAATGTAATTTTGTAGTTAAATAATATCAAGAGCGAATGTAATAGCCTAAGAACCAGTTACTTTGCTCAATTTCCAGGTGTTCTCATTACAGAATGTACTACTCCTTGCGCTATCTTTAAGATTTATGAATGTTCTATAAAGTTATGATTTTTGTACGTAAAAAGTGTTCCTTAACCTAAATTTTTGACGTATGACAGGTTGTGTTTGTGGTGTTAGGAAAATGTTAATGTAGTTGGTAGTTAATAAAATATATTATTTTTATTTTGGATATTTTATTTCTTTTACAGCAGCTCATCACAAATTCTTTATGAATCGATGGCACTACCGCATCATTAAAAAAAATTAATAGCTGTCTGCATAAACCTCATAAACCATGGTTTAATGAATCACAAATTATTTATTAGAGACCTATAATCGTTGAGAATCTAGGTGACAATATATTTTTGCTTTCCAATCATGCATATTTTCTATGTGTATGTCTAATCTGGCATATCCTACGGAGCCATGCAAGCCTTTTGGCTCATCGTCTATCATCGTCTATAAGGCAGTAAAACTACCCAATCCGTGTTTTGTGATAATCAATATTCAAATAATCCTGAGATAATCCCAATTTTGTTAAAGTGATTTATGCTCTTTCATTTCAAATCAGAGTTACTTATCTAAATGATTTTCGTAATGCGACAGTTGTACACCACACCACACCAGACTTGTTTTTAAATTTTGAAATTATTGAAAAATATAGGAATATCAATCAATTAACTTACGCGAGACGTACAAAAAATACAAACCATGACTTAAATAAAAATTTAAATTTACTTCCAAAATTTATTTAATATCCAAAAAACGTATATCTTCTCACTTTTGTCAAATTTCTTATTTACGTAAAAATATTTTTTTTTTCATTACGAAGTTATGCGTAAATTCGAAGCGAAGCAAGAAATCAGCGGTGCATATACTAGAATGTTCAAAGTGAATCACTTATTAAAACTAGATAAATAATCAAGGTCAGTGAAATGTCATCATCAAAAGAGTGCTCAAATGTATCTCAAATATACAATAAATAAATCAATAATAAACATGTGTTTTTTTTTTAATTACACATATGAATTATGAATGAATTAAATGAATACGTATGAATTACCTATTATTTATAATATTCGATGTTTATTTGTAATTATCATCAATGTATTAAAAGACTTACGAATTTAGAAGAAATCAGTATAAAATCATATATTCAAGTTTTAATCCAGCTAAAAATTAACGCAAATCAATCCTAGTTTCTTTCACAAAATAATTTTTAATCAACAGCTTTCCAAGTTTTTTTTTTAATTCTTTGAATCATACACCCAGAGTTGTATTTTGTAAAAACATATGTTGTACGTATTGTCATTTCTTGACCACCATTGTGGACAATTTGAAGTGTAATAAACTCTGTATCTTGATTTTATTTCTGATCGAAGGATTTCACATTATGATTAGTTTGTGGCCCTATATTTTAGTCTAATTTTTGTGCTATTACATTGTGTGTATGTTTGTGTAGATTTTTCTACAATTGTACCACCACTAGTATAATTTCTTTGTAAGGACCTGGTCTGGGGGAAGTTCTTCCTACTTTGACCGCCAGAATAACCACTTTGACATGGTCGGGTTCCGGTCAAAGTAAAAGGGACAGCCAGTGCAATTACTGGAACGAAGGCAATTTCCACTGAGGCCTATGGTCAGCAACGAATCAGTAGTAGCGTGCATGTTTGCCGGCTATGAAAATATGAAATAGTAATAGGCTATGAAAATAGTAAAAAATATATAAGTAATAAATAATAAAACAATTGTTTCAAAAATATAACTCGATTCTGAACTAATTTCGATGAATTTTTATTAATTAACTAAAAAGAGAAAAAATAGAAACATAGGAGTGTATCCCCAAGTTGATAGGTACATTCGCCAAATATTTATTTTTGAGGTCCGTACCAGCCTTCATGACGAAGTAGAAACGCGAGGACAAGTGGCTATGGAACCGCGCACTATTTCGATTCTTTTCTTATATTTTGGCTGATCCTCTTTGCTGATGATGTTTCGTACAAAATACAAACGGATTAAGCTTTCTCCTTTTTTACGCCGGTAAAAAAAATAAAATTTACCACTAAAAAATAGCTCATCTAGAAAAATGTGAAAAAAAATGTAACATTCCATCCGAATTTAAAATCTATAAATAATCCAGCACACACACATGCAAAGCTCAACAAATATGTATTGCTATGCTGCCTTAATAGTTTTTGTTATCACAACTCAGAACACTACTTTTCATTAGTTTGGGTAGCACATTTCTACCATAACAAGCGCAGCTTACAGTTGAACAAAGCGCAGAAAGTTTATACAATAAAATCAATTTAAAAAAAAGTTCTATTACGCACATTTACATCCTTTACTTTGTTTAAATAACTTTTTTGTATTTATATCACACCGCGATATTGCTAACTCGTCTGCTATTAATTAATTTTTATGGTAGTTTTATAATATTGTAACATTATAAATTTTTATAATATAAATACTTACTTTTGAATATCAGAAGCATCTTTCTTAACTTACTTAAACATCTTTCAACAATGAGCTGTGTGACAAAGGAACGACATAATACGTTTATAAAAGCTGGTTACAGAACTACGCTTAAGATCCTATGGAAAAATATATCATGGTCCTAATAATTCTAATAAAATTTCATATGAGTAAGAAAATTTACGACAGCTAATATTTGACTCTTTAACATTAATATAAACAATTATTGAAAAGAACTACGGAGACAGCTGGATAAATTGTGTATTTGCAAGACAAACAAATAAAGAACTCCTTATACAACATAAAAGTTTTAAATATTCTGTGAATCTCCTCAGACCACTACATCACAGTTATCGCCAAAATTTATCACATCGACTTACCTCGAGCCCATACTTAAATGTTTAATTAAAACAGGATACTGACCATGACATTACCTTTGTATTCCGACTTTAAATGAATCTTGACTGATTTATGGCGTTCTATAAAAATTCTTCAATGAGTCAATGAATTTTATAAATCTCTCCTTAATTTAAATGGATATATTACAGTTATGAAATATGTTCTTTTTTAATTTTCGCTAAACAGTTTTACGAAAAATCATTTTGGCCGATGAAACTGGAAAGTTAGTGGCAACTAACAAAAACCAAGAGCAAATCGGGATTCATGGTGTTTGAGCTAATGATCTGCATACCTCATACATCACCTACAATTATGATACCCAAGATTTTTTACTGTTCCACGCCAGTATCGTTTGGGGTCTTTACAGTATCACATTTTATAAAGCAATTTTACAAGTCAAGTGAAAGGTTAGCAAAAATATGCCCTAACTTTAGCTCGCCACTTTTTATACGAACTTACAGATATCTTTCAACACAAAATGAATGTTTCCTCCTCTGTAGTAGATGGGATAATCCTTCATGTTTTATGTTCCTGCTAATGAAAAGCCTGGTTGACCATTTGGATCTCTTTGGATATCAATTAAATTTATTAACATGTAAGTTACTTTAAAGCTTTATCAAGAAGACCAATTTATTATTATTGTATTTTCTTTAATTTTATAATCGAAAATTTCATTAGTATTTTATCTTTTTTGTAAATAAATTTTTTGAGATTTGTAAGGTAAGAAATGCAATCTCACACGTCTGGTATCAGAGTTTTCAAAGTAGTGTACTCTAGCTACGTTTTAAAACTCATCACATCTTTTTAACACAATTCCTACAACTATAATTAATGCCTATAGAAACAAGAAAAACATAAAAAAGGATATTAACTACAGATAGAATAAAACGTCTAAATTATATAGTACGTAGGATAAAGTGGCCAAAAAGCTGGCAGAATCAGTTGGATAGCTAATAATCGCTATCGACAAAGGTTGCATAAAAAATAATAAGTAAATTGAGCTTAAGCGTACCTCTAAAATCACAATTTATTATAAAATATTGTATGCTAATAAAAAACTATATTAATCAAGTTGACATTTGATCGTCGCCAAAAAAACGTATAATTTTTAATGAAAGTTCAGTGGGACACAGCGTGGACAGTTCGAATGACTGACTGACCTTCACAGAAAGCGGACGATTGCCCACGTATGTCGCTTACCGACCCATGGAAGTATGTGAAGCGGTATGACCAGATCTTGCTAGCCTGACTGTGGACACACTCAGAGAATGTATTGTATTTATCGTTTGTGATGATTGTTATTGTCACTGGCCCAGTAAAGAAATTGTATTTTAAAAATTGGCTGATTATTTATATAGACTAACCTAATCGATTTCATAATTTCGTATCAAAAATGTAAACGATGGCGTTCCCTTATAAAAAAATATACTAAACTTTCAAAGACCTTAAAATGATTTATGACCTTAAATAGTAAGTTGCCTTAATAAGACAAATATAAAAAAAATTTGATTTTTTAATTTAGTTTAAATTTAGGCTTAAACAAAATTATCACAATATTTTAATTTTAGTGGTTAACGCTGCCCTTGTAACCAATGCAGTGGTTTTCAACTTCAATACTTAAATCAGGGCCTACTTTCTTACAAAAAATACCAGCCTTTTAAAAATGACGCTTTTCACGCTACTCGATTAAGTTCCAATGTGATCTTGTTGTGTTCAGATATATCTATTTTATTTATTTTGCAATAGTATACAAAATATTTATAAATTTTAGATTTTTTTTTTGTTTTGTTCCTACTATATTTTTATTTTAATTAAAAAGTTTTCATGCATAAACTAAACAAAAAACAGCACGGGATGCAATATAACTTGAAAAATAAGTTTGGGAACCATTGACAGTGACAGTTCCTCGTTCACATTTTTGGTATGAGAGTATGGAATCGAGTATAGACCTCATTTAAGTAAATGTTTATTAGCTGGTATTATGCCACAAATTCTAATACTTAGTCTTAAAAAAGATACAGTTCAGTAGTGCTTACAGCAATATTGAATACATTTCAAAATATTGCATTAAATCAGGAAAATAATGTTTAAAACTTACAATAAAATTATAATAAGTTCTGGTAAGCCTCAGGCTTTACATTGCGTAATGAATTACTGGAGCAGCAGTACAACGCAGAGCGCTACTTTCATGCTTACCGATAGCAAAGCCAAGTTTAAACTGTACTGAACTTATTTTACTTATTGGTAAACAATTCGATTTAATTCCCGTTTCAAAAAAATCTAATCCTTTTAATCTTCATGTGTTTAAAACAAATAATATGTCTTATGTGTTTTACTTTAAAAAAAATAGGTTCCTTAAAGATGCGATCGGCGTCAGCAGTCAGCATTGTACTATCCACCTCGTATCATACGAAACGTATTTGTAGAATTCAGCATAATTTAGAAGTCGTTATATACTTATCTAGATAATTTTCTCATCTACCATCTATGTCCAACAACAATTGTTTTAGTAAAGCATCTCCAAAATTTGTCTTTCACAATTTGTGACCCATAATTTTTTCCGAATAATGCTGGTTTTGTAGCTTTTTTTTCTGAAAAAAAGGTCATTTTATGTATATCCAGACTTATCATATTTTTTTTTTACAAAAGATGTTTCTAATTAAGTCAAACAAGGCATCATACTACATCCTTATTTTATAATTTAAAAATATATATATATATATTTATATTATTTTAAACTTGCTGTGATTGAAACACAGCCTAATAGTAACCTTGAATGGAAGTTTAAAATCGTCAATGCACCAACGCAATGACGTAACGATAAAGGTGATAGTGTAAAACACTGTAGATTGACCGTTAACTGGTTTTAATGTATCGTGTGTCATACAGCTTGCACTGCTCTTGATCAACTATAAAAACTACCAACGCAGTATTGGCCGTATCAATCGATTCACATACCTCAACACAACAACATGTTCTTCAAAGTAAGCAGTTTTTATTAAAAAATATATATAATTTATAAATTACTTTCAGAGTCATAAAAATAACTAATGGAACGACATTCTTCAGGTAGCCATCATTGCCGCAGTAGTGGTTATTTGCCACGGTGCCGCCATCCTGGAACAAGGACACGGCCACGCCTCAGCCGTGTCTTCCCAGAGCATTGTCCGCCACGACCAGCCAGCCCACCAGCAACTGCACTACGCTGCTGCCCCCGTCGTCGGCCACGCTGCCCCAGTTTACCAACAAGCTTACATCCAACACGCCGCCCCCTTGGTACACTCCGCTCCGGTAGTGCAGCACATCGCCCCAGCTGTGCACGCCGCCCCCGTCGCCGTCCATCAAATTGAGGAACACGTAAGTTGTTATAACCGAACAAATCTTTATTTAAGAATATCCATTGTGGTACAAATTTTAATTGTCCCGCAATTGTTTCAGGCTCCCGCCAAATACGAGTTCTCCTACTCCGTTGAAGACCCCCACACCGGTGACCACAAGTCCCAGCACGAGACCCGCGACGGCGACGTCGTCAGGGGAGAGTACTCGCTGCTGCAGCCTGACGGCTCCATCCGCAAGGTGGAGTACACCGCCGATCATCACAATGGGTAAGAATTATAAATACAAATTATTCTTATTTGAACAAATAACCAAATCTTTAAAAAAAAGATGACACAATGAAATTAATCAAATAAACTTCTATTTAAGGTTCAATGCTATCGTCCACAACTCTGCGCCCTCTGCTCACGCCACCTCTGTAGCGCACGCCGCCCCCGTTCTCCATGCTGCCCCAGTTGTCCACTCCGCACCCCTCGTGCACACTGCCCCCGCTTACATTAGCCACCAACCACAACTCATCAGCCACCAACCCCAACTCATCAGCCACCAACCCCAACTCATCAGCCACCAACCCCAAATCATCAGCCACCAACCCCAACTCATCAGCCATCAACCCCAACTCATCACCTCTCATTACCATTAAGGTTCACAAAGTTTGACTATTGATAGGTTAATAAGTATTAATAATAAAGGCATGTTGTTTTAAATCAATTTCTTTTTCATTTCTCGCGATCCAATTAGCGATAAAGCGATAAAGCGATATAGAGTATAAAACGACTGCACGGAAATCCGCTGGGTTAATAACTAAGGAGGTGGTATTAGGCAATTTATTCTCAAACTAAGCTTGCGTACTCCGAGTAGATGGACATTAAATAAACCTACGAAATAATTCTTAACTTAGTCATTCACTTATTTTCAGTTGCATACTAATACAATCGAAACATATCAGAATGTTAGACCCATTTGTTTAATTTAATTATGGGTTTGGCTTTGAAGTCCCATTAAACACATATATTTAAAATCATAAAATTATTTAAAATTCAGTAATTTTTTATTCCAAGCTTTTCGATTTCATCAGGAGCATGGTAAATTATGAGCAATTATAACTATACGAGTTCCATTGAGGCCTTTTACTCAAATGCAACATCCATAATAATATTAGGTCATTACATACGAAATTGGCGTCTTGTAAAGGAGCAACATCAAAGTCAATTTTTTTTACATATAATATATTTATTTAATCAAAGTATGTACCATTGCTATCTATGCACTTTTGCCATCTCATAGGTAGTTCATTGATCCCTTTACTAAAAAACCATTTGGACGAGAATCAATAAAATCTTTGAAGGCGCTTTGGACAGCCTCATCGGAGTTGAATTTTTCCCCTTGCAAGAAATTATACAAATTTCGAAATAGATGGTAATCTATTGGAGCAAGGTCCGGGGAGTACGGTGGATGTCTTAGACGTTCCAATTGAAACTCCTCTAATTTGGTAGCCGTCTGTTGTGCAGTGTGTGGTCTAGCGTTCTCCTGAAGCAGCAGTGGCCTAGAGCGATTGACCAGCCTCGGTTGTTTAGCAGCTTTTCTATCATGGTTTGCAGTTGCTGACAAAACACATCTGCCGTAATCGTCTGGCCAGATTTAAGAAAGCTGTTGTGAACGACAACGGCACTAGTCCACCAAACGCTCACAAGTAACTTTTTTTTAGTCAATTTTCGCTTGGGGCAGGATTTGGCTGGTTCGCCAGGGTTCAACCATTGCGATTAGCATTTCCGGTTGTCATCCACTTTTCAGCACAGGTAATGATCCGATTTAAAATCCTTTTATTATTGTGCCGGTTGAGTAATGTAACGCAGCAGTCGACGCGCGCTTGTCGGTTTGCTGCACTCAATTCATGAGGTACATACCTCTCAAGCTTTTTCACCTTCCCAATTTACTTCAAGTGGATTAAAACAGTTTTGTCACTAACACCGCAGCCTTCAGCTAACTCGGACGTGATTTGCGATGGATCTGCTTCCACAATAGCCTTCAATTCTTCATTATCAACTTTGGTCTCCGGCCGTCCACGGGGCTTGTTCTGCAGGTCGAAATTTTACGGACCAAAAACGTTGGAACCAAAAACGCATTGTGTTTTCTTTTGCAACACCGCCGCCATACACAGAATTAATACCTCGAGCCGTTTTTGCAGCACTGGTACCACGGTGGAACTCGTATTCGTAAATAACGCGATATTTCAAGTTTTCCATTTTGTAAACTAAGTGACGGGAAGGAAAAAGATTCTTAGCCAAAGAGGAGATAATACAGAAGTGGCTAGTACGACAAAACGCCAGGAGGACCTGGTAGGGCGGGCTTGTAAGGACCTAAGGACCTAATAGATAGGGTGAAAAGTTCTTAGGGAAAACATATTTTTGTAATAGTAGTTCTTTTTTAAGTTCTTTATTAGTGGTTGTATAGTTTCTGTTGTTAACATCTCGTCAGGAGCCGCCAAAATAATCAGGTTTACGTGGTTATGTTTCTCACTAAGGAATTCGTATAGAAGGAAGGACATTTTAATTATTGGCACATAAGTAATTTTAACTGAAACCTACGTTCAAGTATGGTTAGTCGATAAAATAACCACATTCAATATTGATGAATAAACATCTATGACAAATGATGCCGGATGCTATTCAGATTCTACTGAAATAAATTCAGTAGTCGTCAAGCGTCCAGCAATCATATTCACTGGACCCTTGTTTGTTACTTAAGTAATACCATAAATGAACTCATACCCGTGTAAAAGTGACGGTTAAAAACTCCTTACCAAACCACACGACTGAAGTGTGCAGCAAACCAGTGGACAAAATCATGTTAAAGTTCGCAAATCCTTAGCCTACTGTGGTCAGTCGCTCTTCCCCGCCGCGCCTGCATTTTCAAGAGCTGGGTTTGGAAAGTCTCCATCATACTAGCTGATACGTATATGAAACTCGTACTGATATCAAGAAACTAAAATCTTTACGAAGACGTTCAAAACTATTTACCTTTGATTAATATTTCTCTGCGCTCTTCGTTCACAATATCGAGAGCCTCAATAGTTTGCTGAGTCATCATTTTTTTAGTAGCTCCTTGCACGATACAATTATTGCGGAGATATTTCAGCCAGCCTACAAACAAGGCATAATAATAATGTAATTTAAAAAACCAAAATGAACTCGAATCCTGGTGTATTGTTCGATTAAACATTGTTGTTTAGATTTTCATGGAGAGATTTATTCAAATTTAATTCAAAATTAAGTTTATAAACAAGTGTAATCAGCTGCAATAGGTAATGTATGTATGTTTTTGATTGTACTTGAGGGTTTTTATTACCGTTTTATTCCCTGTTGTATGGAAAATATTTTTGTTCATTATAATTAAATTATATTTTATTTTATTTTCTTTTTATAAAATGAATTTTTAATAAGATCTAAATTGTTTGGTACTTAAGAGGTTTATGTTAAATTTGCTTCTACATTTGAAAATAAATAGAAATGTTATGTCTTAGTTGAATAGATAGGTCTTAAAACCAATAAAAAGCTAGCTTATTTTAGTTATTTTTATCACTGGCAGACGAGCACCAGCTTATTTGTTAGTAAGTGGAGTAAGTTTTTTTATTGTTTGTTGATTTATCGATTAAGGAGGTATTGCCGAACGAAGAAATTAAAATTGGATTTATTCCATGGCACTAGCTGTTCCTTCCCTTGGAACGGAACTCAACCACGGAAACGTGATTTTTAAAGCTGTCATAAACACCCCAGATTGCTCCAGACGAGATCTTAATAAGAAAACCTCCTTTTTTAGTATTTCTGTAATTGCATTAGGAACTTTTAAAAACATATTTCAATTTAATTTAACCTTATATCTGTATTAGAAGATTTTTGTTTTTGTCAATTTTCAGGTAACTTTTATCTTGGGAATAACTTTAACGTATAATAAGACATTTCATAGAATTTATGTCAATGTGTCAAATATATTCTTTTGGTATAAGTTATCTGCGCTTTGAACAAACAGCCTAAGTGTATAATTAATAAAATATAAATCTTTATTACTCAACTACTTTTATGTTTCACTAAAAATTAACTTAAAATTTTTAAAACACTTTATTTTTTGGCAATCAATGATGGTAAGAGGAAACATATTGGGGTTGACGGCTTTCGTAGACTGGAGCGGCGTGTAGCACTGGAGCAGCGTGAACTACGGGGGCGGCGTGGACGGAGGGGGCAGAGTTGTGCACGAGAGCATTGAATCTGAAATACAAACACGATAATGTAATAAATGTTATAATGATAGTACCCAAATATGTAGACAGCTTGTAAAATAAATTAAAAATGCTATTGATAATGATATGAATCTTACCCATTGTGGTGGTCGGCGGTATACTCCACCTTGCGGATGGAGCCGTCAGGCTGCAGCAGGGAGTATTCTCCCTTGACGACGTCACCGTCGCGGGTCTCGTGCTGGGACTTATGGTCGCCGGTGTGGGGGTCCTCAACGGAGTAGGAGAATTCGTATTTGGCGGGAGCCTGCAACGATTGCGGAGCAATTAAAATTTGTACCACAATGGATATTCTTAAATAAAGATATGTTCGGTTATAACAACTTACGTGTTCCTCAATTTGGTGGACGGCGACGGGGGCGCCGTGCACAGCTGGGGCGATGTGCTGCACTACCGGAGCGGAGTGCACCAAGGGGGCGGCGTGTTGGATGTAAGCTTGTTGGTAAACTGGGGCAGCGTGACCGACGACGGGGGCAGCAGCGTAGTGCAGTTGCTGGTGGGCTGGCTGGTCGTGGCGGACAATGCTCTGGGAAGACGCGGATGAGGCGTGGCCGTGGCCGAGGCTGTCCAAGCCTACAGCATTGGAGATTGCCACCACTGCGGCGATAATTACTACCTATTAATCAGAAAGAGATTATGAATGTTGATTTATTCTAACACTGCACATACACACAATTTTTTTTAATTAATATTAGCTTACTTTAGAGTACATGTTGTTATTTTGCGATGAATGAGTCGACTGATAAGGCAAAATCTGTGGTGGTGGTTTAAATACTCGCATGAAAGTATGTAAGAAATGCAATCGACAAACCGGCTACATGGACAATCAATGTAGTTCGATACTATCACTTCTTATTTTACATAATTTGCTGCTACAGAGTTCAAGGCCATTTAATTATTGGTTATGAAATAAGTCTTTTTCTTTTGAATTGTATCACTTTGAGAAGTTATTACCGATGTTATAAGGTTTTGCTGCTATTTAAATATTAATTGTTATTGAAAATACACAAATTCACACTGACAAGGATTGACAATTATCTAAAATATCTATTAAAGACAGTGAGCTTATTATTTGTTTTTTTTATTCATATATCGTTCATTTGACCTCATATATACGGCTTCATTTGACCTCGATACGACGGCGTATTAGGTAGTAGCCCTGCCTCAGACGCTGGAGGTCCCAGGTTCGAGGCCTAGTCGGGGCAATTATTTCAGTGATCACCAAGTTTGTTCGTGGGCCTTGGTTGTAAATATTTAAATTTGTTTATTTATGTTTACCCATAACACAAGCTCTGCTTACTTTAAGACCTAACAGTTGGTGTGTTTGTCTAAGGATTCATTACTATTGTACCTTAGGAGGTTGTAGTTTTCATTGTTGTTGACTGATTTAACAAAAACATCATACACAAAACCTAATCATTTTTAAGGTATTTGATTTAAAATTAAGAAATATGCAAAAAAATTGTAGGTGAATCTATAATTGCTAACATTTTTCAGCTTTATGCTACGATATCTTAAATCAAAAACGGTAATGATGTTAAGGTAACGGTGTCCATGTTTTTTAGTTAAATTAGGCTGTAATAATAGATTGTGTACGTGAGGATAATGTAGTCATTTAGCCTAAAACATGTTTTCCAATGCACATAATATTGACTGAAATGCGTTTTCCCATTAATGCAGGTCTTAGTTTCATAATTACTTCTTGTAAGATCTTTTAATCTCGGAATAAAAGTGCCTATGAAACTTAAGACCTGCATTAATGGGAAAACGCAAATTTTATTATTTTTTATTTATTTACAATATTTTCGATTACAGTGAGAAAAAGAAGATTTCCCCCAAACCCTCGACATATACAATATACAATTAATATTTTTCCTGAATTGTAAATAGACTTCATATATAGTAAAATATCATTTTGAATCCAGACAAGAACTCTGCGATTCGCTTCGACCACAAACGCCGCAGTACCGACTACCCCCATGTCCACATATATGCTAGGTATTCCCATCCCCTGGACGCGCAATGCTAAAAACTTAGGCGTCACCTTAGACCCGACGCTCTCTTTGAAGGCACACGTCCACAGCATATCGAAACTCGCCCGTCTTTATCTAGGTCGCCTAAACAGTATGTAAGGTAGACACAGTAAAATGTTTCTTAGGAACAAACGAATGCTCTATAAGACCTGCATTAGATCCGTCATGACATGCCTCGCCAATCTTTGCCTACACCAATCCCGCCCCCCTGTACAAGCTGCAGGTGGTTCAAAATCTCTTCTGTCGCAGGGCCGCAAACGCACCCTAGTACGTGCGTAACGCCGACCTGCAAAGAGATCATGATCTACCTATAGTTGAAGAACAACTCAAAACACTCTCGAAAGTGTTCTCAAACGCTCCGAAACCCATCCTTATCATTTAATTCGAGAGTCCGTCTCGTAAACTATCATCCTATCCAATCCAATCCTAAACTCGAAGTCCAAAGTTACCAGACCTAGGAACGCAAGCGCGTACGCAGCCAGTCAGCTAACGGCCAATCTTGAAGCCCTTCTGGCTGCTAACTCTAATTTCCTTGAGCATCTCTATGTGTGTAGTGCGCAGTGCTGCGGTAATTCCCAGCGGATGACCCCAGTAGGGTCCCCTCTTGCGCGGTCTTTTTCTCCGGTGGCTACAGTACTCCATACAAGATCGAACTTGAGCTGTATACAAATTAAGTAGCTGTTCAGGGCTGAAGTACCGTCGGACCTTCGAGATGATTCCCAACTTCTTTGAAGCAGTTTGAGCCATGGACACAATTTGTTGCCCAAAGTTTAGTTGGGACGATATAGTTACGCCCAGAAGCCCTAGGTGGTCGGTTAAGGGAACAGAAACATTTTGGAATGTGGGCGTTAGGTCGAAACAGCTCTTTTTCGCGGAGAATAAACACGCCTGTGTTTTCGACGGGTTAAATTTGACCAAGTTGGACTCGCCCCAATCGGATACTTTCTTTAAGGCCCGCTCAATCATGGACTCTCTCAAAGCCCGGATTTCTTGAGGACTCGCTCGCGCATTGGACATGTATCTCTCTACAACGGCGCTGTCATCAGCGTAACCAATAATAATATAATAATAATAATAATATTATTTTTTCATGAAAACAATGGAATCTTTTTACATATATAGTACAATAGTTTTTCTTAATCCTAATTACAATATGCGCCTAAACTAGGTTTACCTGTGTTTCAGGCAATCAAGCCATGTCCTATCATAACTTATTCTAGATCACAAGAAAAAATACTAGGTATATAAAATAAGTTTACAATGAAATGCAATATAAATTTTAATCAAAAGTGTAACCTAGGTAAAAGAGGTTTTATACAATTACAGTAAAAACTATAAAATTAAAGATAAAATTATGAGATATAGCTATTTTAGTACGACAAGCAAGTTCTCAGTGTCTTCGTAAGATAAAGATTGTAGGCCTCTTTGAAGAGTTATTTTGCAAATGTGGTTATTTTGTGGGAAAATAAAAAAATTACTATTTAGCTTTTTATAAAGGTATGGTCCTAAGAAAAGAAAGAATCTATTGGCAAAAGCATGTTTGGTATTTACATTTTGAGGGCATACAATATCTTTTCTCCGTTTGTTAGTAAAGCTAGTGTTGTACGGAAATTCTTTGTGCTGTTTTAGTACCGTGTTAATTATAAATAATTGTCTAACTGATAGTACATTACATTCCTTATACAAGCGACTAGTCGGGAAAAGAAAAGGGCGGAAGGTAGAGACTTTAAGCAGGGCTCTCTGGGCTCTTTCGATAGTTAGTAAAAGCGTCTTTCCCGCTCCACCCCATGAAGTGATGCAATAGGTTAGAATTGACTGGCAGAGTGCAAGGTAAATTTGTCTCACTAGTTTAAATTCTGCAATGTAACGCAATTTTTACGTATCCTTCCTGTTAGTGCTTCGATATGTAGTTTGAATGATAAAGTTTCATCTAATATAACACCAAGGTATTTGGTATTTTTAGTTGTTTTTATAAATGGGCAAGAACATTGCTTGTAGGCACGGGTTGTACAATGGTGAGCAAATATAATTGTGTTGGAATTAGAAATTTCTAAATACGCATGCAAAACTTAATATAAAATGTTTTATCTGTATTTAGTGTTAGTAAATGGTGCTGTAGCCATCTATTTACAATGTTAAATCCCTCTTGAGCATGCACGAATAAATCTGTATCTGAGTCCGCGGAAAAGAGAAGAGCAGTGTCATCAGCGTAGGAGATAATTTTACTATAAGGGAGTTTAAGATTGCAGAGGTCATTTACGTAAATTAAAAACAATGTGGGCCCTAATATGCTACCTTCTGGTAATCCAAAAGAAGTGTTATTTTGATCATTGCTGAGAACATTGCTTATCTTAACACATTGGGTACGGTCTTCTAAATAACTTTTGAATAATTTTAATTGATACCCTCTTATTCCCATGGCTTCTAATTTGGATAGAAGGATTGGCTTAGAAACAGTACTAAAGGCCTTGGCAAGGTCAAGGAAAATCCCTAAAGTCTGCTTGCCTTTGTCAAGTTCCTGAACTAAGTGATTCGTTAATTGATGGACTGCGTCGGATGTTGAAATCTTTGACCTAAAACCAAACTGTGATTCTGAGAAATATGATATTTTCTGCAAATAATTTACTAACCTTCTATTCACTATTTTTTCTAAGATTTTTGATATGGATGGAAGAAAAGAGATAGGTCTATAGTTATTAACATCATCTTTACTGCCAGATTTATACACCGGTATAATAACAGCTTTTTTGAGACATTTTGGAAAAATACCTTCTGATAAACATCTATTGAAAATATGAGTCAAGGGTGGAATTAAAATATGCTTAAATTTTTTTACAATTTTGCTTGATATACCATCCCATCCAACGGCACTATCCTCTTTTAGACCCATGATTATCCTTTCAACCTCACTTTCGTCAGTACTAAACAAAGTAAATGAGGTTGAATTAGTGTTCGTTGTATGTTTGTTGTTCATTGGCAGCTTTGAATGACCGACTTTTTCCGCTAAACACTTGCCAATATTAACGAAAAAATTATTTACTTTGTCAGCAGAAAGTGCCTGTGATGGTGGCGTTGTTAATAAACCTAACGACGTTTGATTCTTATGTGAAGTATTTGTGACATTTTTAATACAATAGCGATTTTTCATAATTTATTTTTATATTTCTCAGAAGATTATTACAAAAATTCCGGTATCTTTTGTATGTTAATTGTAAGTTTAAATTATCGGGGTGTGACTTTGCCCTTTTATGTAAATTATCTCTATGTTTCATACAGCGCATGAGGCCTGGAGTTATCCACGGCTTTAGGTTCCCTGCTAGTCACTGCTAACGGAAAATGTAAATTCATGCGATTTTGATTTTATTTTTAAACATGTTACTGTTCCACAAGTTTTAAATGCATTTAAAAGCATTAAAGTAAAAAATACTGCCGATTTAGATGGGATTTCTGTTAAAATTATTGAATCTGTCATTGATGGTATAGCCCCGTACTTAGCCAGTATATTTAATGACTGTGTTGTTAATGGTGTTTTCCTGATTTAATGAAATTGAGTAAGGTCATTCCAATATTCAAAGCAGGTAGTATGTCTGGCCCTAATAATTTTAGACCTATATCTTTACTACCAACGCTCAGTAAGATTTTTGAACAATTAATTTTAAATCAATTACTCTCTCATTTTTACGGTAATAGTTTAATGAATTTTAAGCAGTTTGGTTTCACGCGGGGTCGCTCAACAACCGATGCCGTTGTTGAGCTCATAAAACACGTATTCAGCGCCTGGGAGGAGTCGTGTGATGCTATTGGTGTCTTTTGTGACTTGTCCAAGGCGTTCGACTGTGTGGATCATACTACTCTACTCATGAAACTGCACCATTACGGCATTATAAACCGAGCGCTTGTCTTGATTAAATCATATATTTCTAATAGAAAACAGAAAGTTGCAATAAATGGAGAAAAATCATCAGGATCGGCAGTGACAATGGGTGTGCCCCAGGGCTCAGTTCTCGGTCCTTTCCTATTTTTAGTTTATATTAATGATCTGCCATCGGTCGTTAAGAATCAATGCGAGGTCATATTGTTTGCTGACGATACTTCCTTCTTGTTTAAAATCAAAAGACAAGAAATTGACTATCGAGCGGTGAACAAATGCATCTCCAACACAGAGCAGTGGTTTTCAGCTAATAATTTGCTCCTCAATGAAAAAAAAAACGAAATGTGTTAAATTTACATTGCCAAATGTCAAACAGGTAAACACAAACATTGTAGTTAAGAGCCAGGAACTGATTCCTGTAAACTCAACTGTATTTCTGGGCATAACCTTTGACGCCAAACTCCAGTGGGGACCGCATGTTGATGGTTTAGCGAAAAGGCTTGGCTCTGCCGCATATGCTGTTAAAAAAATTAGACAAATTTCAAATGAAACAACTGCTCGATTAGTCTATTTTGGTTACTTCCACAGCCTCATGACATATGGTATTCTGTTGTAGGGGAGTGCTGCCGACATCGATGCTATATTTATTCTGCAGAAAAGGGCTGTTCGCGCAATCTATCAGCTCGGTCCAAGGGTGTCACTTAGAAGTAAATTTAAGGAAATAAATATTCTTACCTTCCATTCACAACATATTTTAGAAAATTTAATGTATGTTAAAAAGAACATAACCTTGTTCAAAAGAAAAAAAGATCTGCACAATGTTAACACAAGAGGAAGATATATGCTGGCAGGTCATAATAGCAGGCTTCATAAAGTCACTAACTCATTCATGGGTCAATGTATAAGCTTTTATAATAAGGTACCGGAGGATATCCAAGGACTTCCTATTGACAAATTCAAAGAAACTATAAAGGAGAAGTTGTGTGCTAGAGCATATTATAAACTATCCGATTATTTGGATGATAAAAGCCCTTGGGTATAATCCCCTCATTAACAGGATTGTACTAGTATTTGTAACAAAGCATGTGTAATGTGTCTGTATGTGCGATGAGTTATTCGTCCCGATGAATATCTAAAGCGTCATTGTCACTAAAGTACGTCTTCTTACGGTAGTGTCGGGTGACGGGTCGCTCACTTCCCTCTAATATGGTTGAGGAGGGCGATGGCTGGATCCCGCGTTAACTCGTGAACGGGTGCCGTTTGAGGGTGTTCGTCGTTTGGATACTTGGGGGGAGGGAGACTTGCCGAGCTAACAGATGCAGAAAAGAATAATTTTGTATAGACATAAAGAGACTCTGTAAATTTATTTTGGAAAAAAAAAATATACCCGTGAAGTTTCTTGCCAGTTCTTCTTCACGAAGGTTTTTTTCGAACTGGTGGTAGAATCATGTTTTATTTGACGTCAATAAGAACAAGTAATTGTCAATGTTGAGAAATAAGTATTTGAATTTGAATTTGAGGTTGTAGTTTCTATTTCTTAGGCATACCTTACGAGTATTCCGCGAAATTGCATGTTGGACACTATTTATTACGTATAACATACATATATCTACGTCAGCGGCATAATTGTAAACTGGGTCAAAATTTATGTTATGTAAATCTTCGTCAAGTTTATTAATATTTAATTTTGTAAATTCTCGTGTTTTGGAACGGTTAGGTAAATTGCGATTTAAAGAAATTATTGCGGCTTTGTGATCGGTTATACTCGAGTTAACAACTAGTGCTAGGGCTTCTAAGTTCGTCTTAGTCATGATATGATCTAAACAGGACCCGCTTTGATGCGTAGGTAAATTGTGTGCGGCATTCAAACCATGCAATGAACACAAGTTTAAATAATCATGAGCAGTGTCGTTAATATTTTCTGGTACAATGTTAATGTTTATATCCCCAATTAAGATAACATTTTTGTATTGAGTTAAGTTTTGCAATGGATTGTTAAGTGAAGAGGTGAAATTTTTCAAATTTTTAAAACAAGGTGGTCTGTATATAGCTAATATTGCAAATTCCAATCCAATTGTAATAAGTAATCGTTTACAGTCTTGTATATTCGGCTCTACTACCGAGATATTTTGATAACTTTTTACATAAACTGCCAACCCGTCATTTTGATTGTAGTTGAATTCGCTACTATGCAAATTAAATCCTGGCATTTGAGGCAAGTTATGCTGATTATTTAACCAGCATTCAGTTAAAATAATTATATCTAGATTTAAATCTAATCTTTGTTGTAAAGTACAAAAACTATCATAATTTTTATATATACTACGAATATTTTGTGTTAGTATGATTAGTGGATTATTAAAAGCAGAAAGATATTGTTTGCAACTCTCTGCTTCACAACCTTTCGACTCAGATAGTGAGAAGTTGTCTATATCGTTAATTAATATATCAGTTATTATAAATATACAAGAATAAAAAGCAGACAAAAATAATAACGTGTAGCGCTCTTAGGCGCCTCCATAATCTATAGAATTAATATATCGTTTTTCGGCCATTATTTTTGCTGGACAGTCACTAGCGCCAGTGGCATGGTTACATGGCTTTTTGAAGCGCAGGCAGGTAGCACATTTAGGGGCTTCTAACTTAGCCTTGCACACGTCCATGCTGTGACCTTGGTCACCACAATGGCTACAGGTGTGCGAAGTCTCCCGGCATGACTTGGCTGCGTAGCCGTACTGCTGGCACTTGAAACATCTTGTTACTACAGTGTTATCTTTTACAGGGCAAGAAGACCAATTCACAAATATTCTTTGGTTAACTATTAAGGCTTTGCGAATTAAAGCAGGTACTTCCAGGACATAGTTACAGGTCTCCATGTCTTTCTTACCTGATTTGTGGCTCGGCTTAATCTCGGACAGGAACTGTTCAAGTGTCGTACCTTCTAGTTTATCCTCCAGGTTTTGATGGAATATACATGTAAATACTTCCTTTTCTTTCATCGATGTGGGCACTCCAACCACTACTATTCTAGGTCTGCGCTTATAAGGCTCGTCGACTGTTAGGCCAGATGTCTTGAGTTGTCTCGACTGTTTTAACTTCTCTATGTCTTCCTTGGACTCAGTGCTGATTATCACACCTCCGTTCCTAGTCTTACGTAGACTTCTGATCTGCAGCTTCATATCCTCTGGGCAAATAATTTTTTGAACAAGTGACTTTGTGTCGTCACTTTACTTCTGCTTGTCATTTGGATATATAGCAATGGAACTCAGGTTATTTGGCTGTATGAAGGTGTTGGTCCCTTTTTTGACAATTTCGGCGAAAGAGAAGGTTGATGAGGCGGGTTTTGAGGATTCCTCAATCTGCTGTTTGAGGTCATGAAGTCGCTGAGAAAGGTCACGATTTTCTTTAAGGGTTTGTATTGTTGAGTGGGCTTGGACGGCTTTAAGTTTCAGGGACCGGTATTGGACTGCCATTTGTGAGGTTCCATGACCTACTTTGCGGCAAAGATTGTTGATTCTCAGTTTTTGGTCTGAGTTAAGTTTTCCTTCTGCTGCGATGGAGCATACCTCATTCAGGCACTGTTCTATTGTAGTCATCCAACCCTGGATTTCTGGAGTGGTAATAATTTCATCTTCACAGAGCGCTGGGGGTCGAGGAGCAGGTGTCGGTGGATTACCATGATTAGTTATAGTACTCCTATTGAAGGGACTGCTCTCCATTTTTTCTTTTATTTGGCACTTTTAGCTATTCATTCATTTACCTTTTACTAGATCATTTCTTATTAACAAACACTTTTCAATTTATATTGCATAAATCACTATATGCTTGATTAGTAATCTAGGTCACAATTTTTTGTCAAGTAATGATTATACGAAAATAAAATCAACACGTCTGTACTCATTGAATGATTTTTAATATCTCTGGGGTTCTAATATCTGCCTGGGGTTAGCAGGTCATTAATGTGCAGCAAGAATAACGTTGCAGAGAAAACAGATCCCTGAGGTACCCCGGCATTAATTGCCATTAGGTCAGAAGAGCAGCCGTCTAAGACTACTCGAATTGACCGTTCCCTCAGAAAATCAGTTATCCAGTCGCAGAGCCCTTTAGGTATTCCGTATGAAATACCTAAAGCTTACTCAAGAAACTATCATGCCAGACCCTATCAAAAGCCTTGGAAATGTCTAAGGATACAGCTATAGCTTCACCGTGACCTTCCAAGGCTTCGCTCCATAAGTGAGTGGCATACACAAGAAGATCCCCAGTCGAGCGTCCACTGCGAAAACCGTATTGGTTATCACTAAGTAGCTCGTTGGACTCAAGGTATGCCAGGAGACGATTGTTCAATACACGCTCCATGACTTTGCAAAGTATGGAGGTGATTGCAACAGGTCGATAGTTGATGGGATCTGCACGGCTTCCCTTCTTTGGTACTGGTTGCACGTTATCCAGCTTCCAGGATTCAGGGACCTTTCCAGATTCCAAAGAGAGTCGATACAGGCGCGTTAGTATGGGAGACAACTCGGCTGCGCAGTGTTTTAACACAACTGCAGGTATGCCATCGGGACCGCTGGCCTTGTTCACGTCTAAATTCTGCAAGCATTTAAGAACCTCCTTTTGGCGAATATGAACGGTACCCATTTTGGGTCCGAACTGAGGTAACTGGGGTGGGACTTTACCTTGACTATTTAGACATGAATAGTCTGCAAAAAGATTAGCAAAGAGGTCTGCTTTCTCTTTTGCAGTGAACCGTCAGGCTTCCTCAGAGGTGGCAGCGATGGGCGACAGAAGTTCGACTCAACCGACTTGGCCAAAGACCAGAAAGCTTTGCTTCCTGAAGGATATGACGCTATCTTGTCTCCGATGTAGCCAATGTGGTCAAAGCGAGATTTTCTGATCACCTTTTTGCAAGACTTGGCGGCAGCATTGTATTTTTTCTTCAGTTCATGTGAATCCACGGCTTTGCTTCTGCGAGCGTCTGCCCAGGCTTTATACGCTTCTTGCTTAAGCTTTTCAGCTGTGAGGCAAGCAGCATTAAACATGGGCAACCATTGGTTTCAAGGGATAGGTAAGCGTAAGGGATGAAATACTCCATTGCTTGGCCTATCACACTTGATACAGCATCAGCGCAGCACGATGGATCGGTTGATGTAAAACAAGTCTGCCACCAAGGATGAGACGTGAAAAAATGTCGCATCTTATCCCAGTCTGCTGACTTGTATCGCCATACTCGCCTAGCGCCTTTTGGGCTGGTGTCAGGCGGCGAGTACTGCGACACAGATTTCACCACGCAGTGGTCGGATGTCCCTAAAGGTGCAGTTATGGACACCGAGCACCTGTCAGGATCAGTTGTCAGCAGAAAGTCTAAGCAATATGCAGTGTGGCCGGCAACATCGGGGATGCGCGTGGGCTCGCGCACAAGCTGTGAAAGGCCTTGAGTCACGGAAAACTTAAAATATAAGTATAGCCATTACCCGTGATGAGCGTTAAAATCCCCCAGGAACATCAACTGCGCTGAGGGAAAACGTTGCCGAAACTTATCTGCTGCATCGCTGAGATACTCCATGAGCCTCGTTGTCTCCCGATCTCCGCTATGTGACCGGTATATACTGGCGTAAATCAATTGGTCAAGGCCGGTATCAATGTGAACCCACATAACGGAAAAGTCCAGATCTTCCAAGTAACGGAGACGCTGACAACAGATCTCGTCACTGGCATACATGCACACCCCGGCGTTCGGGCGGAAATTGGACTCCAGGATGTACCCTGGGTAACAAAGGTATGCCGAGTCTGACGGATTACAGATCTGCGTCTCCGTTAAGAAGAGTAGGTGGGGCCTCTCTGTCTCAAGATGGTGGTGGACATCGTTGATATTTGAGTGCATTCCTCTGATGTTGCAGAAGTGCACTTTAAGAGAGAGAAAGTGCAACCGCTGTAGAACCTTACTCTGTTTGTGACTTTTTATATTTGTTGTGTGAATAGGGAGGAGGACAGAAGTTGAGTGAAGCGCTATAAATGGAACCAAGCAGCTCGCAATAAACAACGCAACCCCCCCGGGGATTGTCATCGGGTCCTCTCTAACCAGTCGCCAGCAGGCACGATGAAGCCTCCCGGGATTTTTCGCGAGGTGGCGGGGCAGCCTTTCGCATGTGGCTAGCACACTACTTGGGCCCCCTACTGCCTGCGGTCGGCCAGCGGAGCACCGTTTCTTCGGATCCCACTACCCTCCAAAACCAGTTACCCGGCGAGTCAATAAATTACGAGCTGAAGACAGTTCTCTGATGCAGCACGATTACTCAGACCTACCCTCCTCGATGGCTACACTTAACATCATACCGGAACGCGACCATGTCACTTGGCGGCATGGTTTAGTTTAGTGGGTGGTGACAAGCCACGGCTGAAGCCTACCACCAGAAGATACTGCTCGTTTAGCACCACCCAGGGACCACGTACAAGGCATCGAGGGCTAAACCTTGCGGACGCGAGCAGTTCTAGTCCCCAAATAAATAAACTTTCTCATTTCCAGCTGACTACTTGAATGCTCGAAGGTATAAATTGATGTGCTCATGCAGTTTCACAAGGCGTTTGTTATTGCAACTAATATTATTCGGAATTTTTATATTCGGGATTCGTATTTATGATATTGCGGATTATTAACAATTCGGATTTTTTATAATTCGGTATTTTCAAATTCGGCATATTGATTTTCGTAATCATAAACGTTCGGAATTTTGAAGTTTCGAAGAAGAAAAATTCGTAATTATGAAACACGGAATTTTCGTTTTCGGAATTATGAACCATTCGGTGTTATAAAATGGTAAAAGGTGTTTTTCGTATTTATGTAGTGTACCCGAACCGAAGATATTTTTGTCTTAATTTGTAATAACTTTTGTTTTATAAAATATAACTAAGTTTCGAAAATTACGTTTTTTAGCTAAATTTACACACGAGAAATCAATACATTTTAAATAGTTTACAAAATCATATAAAAATGCAGGTTGAAAATGAAATCAAAATACACTTTATTGCCAAACCAGTTACAAAAATTAAAACACACAAATAAAAATAGAAATTAACCTACAAAAAGCGGATGACAGTTTAGGCGGCCTTATCACTAAAAGAGTGATCTCTTCCAGGCAACCCTGAATTCCATAATTTGAAAACAGAACTGACTCGGATCTTCTGTAGGTCAGTGCATTTTTGTATAAATATATTTACCAATATAATATATATACACATATAAAAATATATACATATACATGCACATATTCATAAATATATAAATGAATATATTCCAAAAGTATTTCCATTCATTGAATCAAAGATAATAATTCTTTAAATTAGTTTTAAATGCATCAAGCGTTTTTAAAGATTGTAAAGAGGCAGATAGCGAAATCCATAGGGAAGTGGCTTTCAATATGAACGACTGCTGATAAAAACGGGATGTAACTAGGAGTAGCCAGCAGAAAGTTACTAGCTGATCACAAGTTAACAAGTGACAAGTTCTAATATGTTTAATAATTCAGCTTATGTTAAAACACAAACGTTTTTTTGGGAATCATTTGCTGTAAAAAAACATGTACCAAAACATGTTTTCATTAACCTAGGATTTCGAATTTACTTAACGAGGTACATATTTAATCACTTTTTCCGAACACATGGGCTGGCAAGCAAGCTCTAAAGAAGCCTTATGGTACTTAAGCAGCTAAACAGTTTCCACTGTATATTTTTTTCATTCCATATTTTCAAGTTTTATAAATTACTATTAGACTGCCAAATGTCGCGAAACTTTTGATTATGAGTTATTGATATTATATATCTCTAGACAGATTTTCATCTTGTTTACTTTGCAGAACCTAGGCGCAGGCATGTATGACATAGTTATTTTTTATTTATCGAGCTTAATTTCATTACTGTATTACTTACTATTTGATATTTTTATATATTTGTGATAATGTGCTTTACATTACTCGCTTTACACGGATTATACTACTGCGGGTACATTTACGGCTATGTATATTGTTAGAATAACCTTTGGGACTTCATGAATTTCTTTGATTTTACGAATTTTGACTAAAATAAACTTTGTTTGAAAAATTTACTACTTAGAGACGAGACAAAATTGATTCTTTGGCTACACTCGACACTTAATTCTTGCTATGCAAGTAACAATTACACAAGAAGACTTTTCTCAACATTTTAGCTATAGCGTTTCATTTAATGCATACATTGCTTGATCGTGAATAACAAAACGACGCGATCTCATATTTTAGCGCAACTAGGAGCCGGCGCTCATATTTATAGCGACACGACGCTGTTACGCCCCGTTCACACAATCCGTGGACTTTCGAATATCTCTGTCGAGCGTTACAACCCCCGCGGTCACCCTGGACAGTGCCACCGTTGCCAGCTCTACGGCCACGCAGCGGCTAACTGCTCAGTTCCCCCCAGTTGCGTTAAGTGCCTGGATCCTCACAAGACGTGC
Organism: Marasmarcha lunaedactyla; assembly: GCA_923062675.1. Taxonomy (NCBI): domain Eukaryota; kingdom Metazoa; phylum Arthropoda; class Insecta; order Lepidoptera; family Pterophoridae; genus Marasmarcha; species Marasmarcha lunaedactyla. The sequence continues at coordinate 22,258,665 of OV281341.1, forward strand.
GGCCAGTCTGGCCACACAGCTAACTACAGGGGTTGCCCGTGCGCTCCACACTCCACAGCTAAGAGGGCGGTGCCTAAACCGGCGCCGCCACTCACTCCCGCCAACTTCCCGCAGCTACGCAACCGGGCTCCCCTGGAAGCAAATTCCGTGCAGCCGACGCCTACTCCGGCTCTCTCCACAGCGTCCGGCCACTTCACCTTCCCGTCCTATCCCAGCTCCCGTAGCTCCCGTAGGCCCGCGTCCCAGTCCGTCTTCTTTACCTCAGTCGTCATTGGCTGAAGCCATGAAGACCGTGTTCGACGTCATTCAAAACGTCGACATTAGGAAAATCTCCGTACTCGCACGTTAACTGCGAGCCACTACGACTACTCAATAGCGTCTTTTCGCGTTAGCCGAGCATCACTCGCTACTTATTTCTTTGTAAATTATTTATTTAGTATAAATTATTTAAATAATAAACATAATGTCTAGACCTGCTAATCCCGCGTCCGGTCGTACCAAACCCAAGGGCTTATCCCTAGTTTCTTTTAATGCTCGTAGTCTTAGTTTTAACCTTCCTGAGCTCAAACGCTATACGTTAAGAACAATGAGCCAGACTTACAGCTTCTCCAAGAGACGTGGCTCACTCCGAACCACTCCTGGGGATTCGCTATTCCCAAATACGCGCTCACTCGTAACGACAGGCCCAAAGCTGACGCTCACGGCGGCACAGCTATTTACTATAAAAGAGGTTTCCATTGCGCTCCTCTCCCTACCCCTTTTCTCCTCAACATGAAAGCTACATTGTGCAGATTGGCTATGACAGCTCATCCGACCATCATCATAGCTTCATTCTACATACCTAGTGGCACCAGACCAATCCGCAGCGACTTTGAGGCCATTCTCGCCCTCGGCCATCCAGTCATTATGTTCGGAGACTTAAACTCCAAACATACTGACTGGACGTGCCTATCGACCAACACCAGCGGTATCGCTCTCCTTAATATCACTAACTCACTCGACTTAGACGTCATCTCTCGCGTCACTCCCACTCATTAACCCGACAACCCTAACCTCCTTCCTGACATCCTCGATTTTGCGTTAGTAAAGCACATCAACCTCGATCTAAAGTCCATCGAACCACTCAATGACGTAGGCTCTGACCACCGCCCCATTTCCCTCGTGCTAGGATCGCCTAACGTTAACGACACCTCTCCTTTACCAACTGGAAAGGCTTCAAAAATAAGCTATTTTATTATTATTATTAGCTATTATTTTCAATGTCTGCTTTGACTTTAGCTACTTTCCAAAAGCTTGGAAAGAAGCGACAGTCATAGGTATTCCCAAGCCGGTTAAATCTCTGAATATCCCGGCTAATCACAGACCCATCAGCCTCCTCAAGGCCATGTCTAAACTTCTCGAGAGAGTCATACTCTCTCGAATGCGGAACCATCTGTTTCCAACGAATGGCGATCTTCTCATTATTCCCGATCAGTTCGGCTTTCGCGCTAAGCACACCTGCCCTCAGCAAGTCCATCGAATCATGCAAGACAAGCAAAAACAGCGTCAGCAAGACTTGCGTTAGACCCGTCATGACATATGCCTCGCCAATCTTTTCCCACGCCAAACCCTCCATCCTTCCATCTTCTGCCGCAGAGCCACAAACGCACCTTGGTAGACAGAGATGTTGAACTACCGACAGTGCAACAGCAGCTCAAAACACTCTCTGAAGCGTTCTTTAAACGCTCCGAAACTCATCGCAATCCTCTAGTTCAAGATTCAGTCTCATATACTACTCCTGTCTTAGATTCGAAGTTCAAAGTCGCTAGACCGAGAAACGCACACACGAACGTAGCGACGCAGCTGACGCTAGATCTCGAAGCCCTTCTGGCCGCAAATTCTATTTCTTATTTAAATTCGAATTAATTCAACTTTTAATTTTCATTTTGAGCACCTTCAGTGCTATGTAATTCCCAGCGGGTGACCCCTTCTGGGCCCCGCTAGCGCGGCCGCTTTCTCCAATTGGTCGTCGCTCAGATAAAGGCTGTGTGGCAAAAATTTTCACGAGTAATTCAGGGGGGTTTTCAGTGGGTAGTGACTCTGGTAGGGTCGGAGCGAGTCCCACATAAACCCGATCGCGCGCGCGGGGTATGCGTCAGAGCATTTTTTGTCCTCCTGCGCTCTCCGTGGAGGGGAACAAAAAATAAAGTTACGCTCTTAAGGCTAATCTTACATTTTTATCTGTATAATTTTAATGATATCGTGGTTATTTGTTTCCATTGATCCTGTTGTCTCGGATCCTGCATCGATGATATCATTCAATCGTTTATATCGCAGATCGTTTCGTAAATAACAGTAAAAAAGCTTTGATTTTTAAATAAAGTTTTATTATCTTTTTGATTTTAATGAACTGGATTATCCGCTCTTTTTTTATTACAACAGTTTTATTTATTAGTTCACCAACAGAGTGTTTATCAAAATAAGCATAGTATAACATGAAACAAAATTACATTTTAAATGCCACTCTCATTACAGGTGACGTCGACATCCTTAAATTATATAACTGTAACCCTCTATAAGTAATCGTTAATTATTATTAAAATTTTACTAATTTATTTATATAATCTATAAAAATCTATAAAAAAAAAATTTCAAGTACGAAAATAAACAATGAACAAGAGAACAGGGATGAGGTTTTCAATATTAATTTAAAGTTATTTTAATAAAATTATTTAAATACAAAAAAAATACAACAATATAAAACGATCAAGAAAAACATGTGTAACGTTATAATTATTTAAGTTACTTTTTTGTCAGTGTAAAATTATTGTTAAAGATATTGTTACTGAAAGGGTTTATCAGATTAGATTACCCTAGCTACAGAATACTTGAAGAGATTGAGGCCTAGTCCAAAATATCCACTTCAGTTCCTCTGGAAATGGAGTTGTACAATTTAATTTGCCTGTTTATTGGTGAATAGTGTCCAAAGTTTATTTTGGCTCGGTTTTCCGTGAAAAGTATATATTTTCCTGGGCGAGGTAACCTGGAAGGTATCCGGAAGTTTAAACGCAACAGCAGCAAACTCGAATCGATTGCACCATATAAATATGGACACATAAATATGATATATCTTTGGGAAAATAAAACACTATATTTGAATAGTAATCACATTATTTTATTTTATGACATTTAAAAATATGGTACAATTAATGATGGTATGAGGCAACATGCTGTGGTTGATGGCTGACGTAGACGGGGGCGGCGTGCACAGACGGCGCGGAATTGTGCACGATGGCGTTAAATCTGAAATGTTCATTCAATGTCCATAAACACTGAAACTTTTTCTTTATAATAAAGTAATAAATTTGGAACTTAATACAATAACTGCATTTGTAAGTAATCATTAGATTCTCACCCGTTGTGGTGGTCGGCGGTGTACTCCACCTTGCGGATGGAGCCATCAGGCTGTAGCAGGGAGTACTCTCCCTTGACGACGTCACCATCGCGGGTCTCGTGCTGGGACTTGTGGTCGCCGTGTTGTGTGGGGGTCCTCCACGGAGTAAGAGAACTCGTATTTGGCGGGAGCCTGCACATTTGCAAATTATTAGAATAATTATATTATATTATTAATTAATAATTAGAATTGGACTTTCGTATCCCTTTCGATGATTTTGCATTTAGTTTTGTTTTATTGTAGCAACTTACGTGTGCCTCAATTTGGTGGATGGCTACGGGGGCGCCGTGTACAGCTGGGGCGATGTGCTCCACTACTGGAGCTGAGTGCACCAAGGGGGCGGCGTGTTAGATGTAAGCTTGTTGGTAAACTGGGGCAGCGTGGCCGACGACGGGGGCAGCAGCGTAGTGCAGTTGCTGGTGGGCTGGCTGGTCGTGGCGGACAATGCTCTGGGAAGACACGACTGAGGCGTGGCCGTGGCCGAGGCTGTCCAAGCTTATGGCATTGGAGAATGCCACCACTGCGGTGATAATTACTTCCTATTGACAAAAGGTGAATTGTTATTATTGGTTTATGTATACAAATAAAACTTTATTTACTTATAAAGCAAAATATAATCTTACTTTGGAGAACATGTTGTTTTTTTGAGATGAATGACTCGTTTGATAAGGTGAATCTTGTGATAGTGGTTTAAATACTCAAGTAAAAGTGATATGGTATGTGTTAAAATCAAAGGTTAAACCATCTATAGGACAATCCATAATATTATTTTACACAATCGCATTTTATTATAATAAAGTCAGTGCGTCAGATTTTGAAACAGCAAGTGAGTTCAAGGATATGTCAGGCACAAGTTGGCTGGCGACTCGCATAGCAGTTCTTCTAAACAATGATGTAATAAGTTGTACAGCCAAAAAAATTTTTATATTGAATACATATTCAGGATCAATTTTTATTTACTATATTATGCCGACAGTGTTTTTATAGAGGCAGAAAATTTACTCCACAAAGTGATACGATACTTTAGAAAAATCTTTTATTAAATAATCTATAAAAAGTGGCCTTGAACTCCATCACAGTTAATTATATAAAATAAATAGTGATAGTGTCGAGCCGCATTGATTGCCCGTAAGGCCAGTTTATCGATTGCATTTCTTACATACTGTATTACTTTCATGCGAGTATTTAAACCACCATCACCAGTTTTGCCTTGTCAATCGACTTATTCATCTCAAAATAACAACATGTACTCCAAAGTAAGCTGCAATAAATAAAAAAATATAAAGTGTATGTCAATGTGAAATGTTAGGACAAACTATATTAAACATTTGTTTTTTTATCAATAGGTAGTAATTATCGCCGCAGTGGTGGCATTCTCCAATGCTGTAGGCTTGGACAGCCTCGGCCATGGCCACGCCTCAGCCGTGTCTTCCCAGAGCATTGTCCGCCACGACCAGCCAGCCCACCAGCAACTGCACTACGCTGCTGCCCCCGTCGTCGGCCACGCTGCCCCAGTTTACCAACAAGCTTACATCCAACACGCCGCCCCCTTGGTGCACTCCGCTCCGGTAGTGCAGCACATCGCCCCAGCTGTGCACGCCGCCCCCGTCGCCGTCCACCAAATTGAGGAACACGTAAGTTGATACAATAAAACAAAACTACATGCAAAATCATCGAAAGGGATACGAATGTCTTTAAAAAAGGGATTCTAAATGTTTTGCGAATTTCCAGGCTCCCGCCAAATACGCGTTCGCTTACTCCGTGGAGGACCCCCACACCGGCGACCACAAGTCCCAGCACGAGATCCGCGACGGTGACGTCGTGAAGGGAGAGTACTCCCTGCTGCAGCCCGACGGCTCCATCCGCAAGGTGGAGTACACCGCCGACCACCACAATGGGTGAGAATCTAATTGGTTTTACAAATGCAGTTATTTTATTGAGTTCCAATAAATTCCATTATTTTAAAAAAACTGTTCCAGGGTAACGGACATTGTATCTATATTCCAGATTCAACGCCATCGTACACAACTCCGCGCCTTCTGTGCACGCCGCCCCTGTAGCGCACGCCGCCCCCGTAGTGCACGCCGCCCCCGTCTACGTCAGCCATCAACCCCAACATATTACTTCCTACCATCATTAAGTTTACCAATTTATTTATTATTCTTTAATTAAAAATAAAAAAGAAATGTGATATCAAGTTTTATATAGCATTTCAATTCTCTATAAACTAAAATATCTCGTAGTAAATATTGTGAGATTGATGTATTGAGATTGTACAGTGAAGATGACACTCGGGATCTGAACGAAACAAAGATCTTAACTTATTCAGAAACCTATGTATGACAGCGTTAATCTACGGCTTGACCTATTATGACTTTATTATATTTATGACAAAAGCCTATACATAAATAGGGGCCACAGATTGGCCAAAGCTTGAGTTAAGTAGCCCGCTAGCCCCCTGGGTCCGCCTGATCTTTCACTCAATCGAAAATAATAAGTATCTCAGACCAGTAGACACCTAAGAGCTAAACAAATTTATACTATTATTTCGTGCAGACGACTAAAACGCTTGCTCGTTGACAACGATCAAATTTATTGGACAGAAAGTAAGTACCTACGTATACATATAACATTCCGCACCCTTTGTTAAACTCTGAAGCAATTACCACTAAGAAATAAGTTAAAAAAAAATAGGTATTAGGTTCAGAGCTAGGTCGTTAAGAAGAATTTTCTGTCGCCGACTATAGGACGGTTAAAAATGAGTGGGATGCGCGTGGCTGTCATTTGTTTAATTACAAATATTCGTGTTTTGGTACCTAACTTATCTAACACCCTATTAAAATTTCAAAAAATGTTTAATGTACCAACATGGCTTTGTTACAGTTTTATTAATGTTTGTTTCTGATATCTGCGGTTGTGCCCGACATGTATTTTATTTAAACGCACCTAGAGGTAACAATAGTACTGTGCTAAAATTGCGGAATCGCAATAAAGGATCGAACATCAAGTAAGATGTTTTGTATGTTTTATTTCATTTTGAATAACCATCATGCCTTCGGTCTCTGGAGCATAATTATATAAGGGTGGTTTTCAAAGCTTTTTAAAGATAACTAATACATATTAAAGTTATTTTACCAAAATTTAAGCTTCAATTCAAACAAAAAAGAGAACATGAGACATTAATTTTAGACGATTTTTATCCTTTATTTATCAGCACTAATTTGCTAGTAAGTACTTTATTTATTTCTTAAATTTCACCTAAATATTCAAAACTCTGTTGCATGCTAGAGCAAAAAGCATTCACATACAAGCAGTTTAATTAATATTCTAAATATTATATTAAATCCAATAAAATATTTAAAAAAAGTTTTAGTGTCACGCTAAGCTTTAAAATCAAAACCCTAGCCTAGGTTTTGTCAAATAAATCATATTTTACATTTATCAAAGTATGCACCAATATTGTCGACTCATTTTTAATAGTAAATGAAACTCCTAATTTCATGATATCATTGCTACAAGAAGATGCATCGAGAATATCGTGGGTGACATAGAGTTACTGAGCACGACTAGGCGGAGCGCAGTGAACGGTAGGGGGTTATCCTACGAAAACAGGGTGTGGGCTAGGGCAATTGCTCGGTTGGTTAGCAGCGAGCTTTTTAGCATTATTTCCAATTGTTTGATGGTAAGAGCTGTAGTATATGATACCAGCTCAAGTCTATTAAAGACGTAGTAATTAGTTTAAAATGAGTTATCATTAAACAAAAATTCAGCTAATCCTATAAAAAAATTTGAGTCATATAAATAATAATTCTCCGAGTCATTTCTACACCACTGATGTTACGGTGATATTCATAGACAAGATGATGAGCTCTTTTATGTTGAAGTGAAAACAAATAGAATATAATTTAAAAAAAACGAACGTACAGTCGGTTCCAGATATATCTATACCACCCAGTCGTCGACCGAATACCCCCCGCACGCACCGCGCGCTCTCCCAAACTCACATACTCATATACGGGAATATAGATCGTTAATTTCAACATAGCCTATGTGAAGAGAAGCGTAGCTCAACCGTATAATGTGCAGATTCACTTGCACGCTACCCTTACTTCAGGCGGCCTGAGTTCGAATCTCGGAAGTTATGCCCGTTTTTTATTTTTTTCTATCTTTATAGATAGTCAAAGAATATTTATTAATAAAGAATTAATAAATTTAATACGGGAAAATTAGATTAATTTAAAGATTAATCCGGTAGTTGATCTTCTATTTCTATAATATATCTTTTTTATTATATTTTTTATAAAATTGTAAGTAGTAATATTTATGTACTTATATAACTTTAATAATCTTTTTTTTTCTTTCAAAATTAATTAAAGATATATTCATTAATAAACCTAAAAATGTTCATTAAATTAAAGATATATTTTATAATTTAATTTTTATATTCCAATTAATCAATAAATTAATTTTCGAATTATAAATTCATATAGTAAGGTGTAGCTAAGAACTACAAGTAAAAACAACACAAACTTTTTCAGATAATTATTTACTTTGTGCATATTACAACATGTTGCTTCTGACTAGAAAACAAATAAAAATATAACATTACTTATTTTGACTAGGCGCTGAGAACATTTAAAAAACAATATAGTTTAGTTATTTAGTTGTTAATTGAAAGATTTGAATTACAGTTTTCATTATAATTTGTCTGTCACTTGGCGTATGACCTTATTATATCATTGAAGTAGTAAATCCATTGTAGACATGAATCAACATGTAATTAGCCAGAAACTATAAATATGTATGATTTGTTTCTAAGCTAAATGACAATAACATTATTCACTCATGGATTACCTTCTTTTTTAAACACAACTATTACAAAACGTTTTTTATTATAAACTAATATGTGCGCCTTCGGTATCTATGACCTGCTGCAACCGAGATCTGATACTGTCAACTAGATTCCAGCACAAGTTAGATCCTTTCATCATATCCCAAGTTGAAAAAACTAATTCCTCTAAATTCTCTGGCCACAATATCGCGGTGTCTCTCCGATGCATCAGTTTAGGTTATAGGATTCCATCCCGGCCTACAAGGTTCTATATCCCCAGATTCCTCATGGAGAACCCATAGTTATTATATGTTTATTTAGTTTAGTTTACCCATATTTCTTTCTCTGTAAATAAAATTATACTTAGAAATAAAAATTTCGTTCAATCCTAGTCACAGGATAATACATAGCGTAAATTTACTTACAGATATCATCAATCGACATCAATGGAAACATTTTGATTAAACAAAACAACGATTTCAGCTCTCTGCAGCGTTGTTAAATGATAATTCATTTTCGGCTTCACTAGAGCACAGAAATATGATAGGACTATACTAAGTATAACGAACGAATACAAAACAGCAAACAATCCGGCAACACGACTATACAATATTAGATGCGCACGTCGTCGTTGAGAGTAGCTAGAACCAGTTTGACCGATAATAAGTGAGGGATTTACACTGTGTGCTTGTGTGCGTAAGCAGATTGCCATAGTACTCAGGTGGTTTAGATATTTCGTGGTGTGAGTATCGATGAACGCGCGTGTGCGTGCGACGTTAGAAGATGGTCAACATGATTCTGTTGCCATGTGTATTCCATGCAGAAAGACCCGGCCAAGCGCCCGACTGCCACGGAGCTGCTAAAGCATCCGTTCTTCAAGAAGGCGCGCGACCGCAAGTTCCTGGCGCAGACGCTGGTGGCGGGTGGACCATCCCTGGCGACGCGCGCGCACAAGGCGAAGCGCGCGGCTGGTGCGGCTGGCCGCCTGCACCGCATGCACACGGGCGAGTGGCTTTGGGAAAGCGACGACGACGCTGGTACCATTGTATTACCATTCTTAAATAAAGATGTTCAGTTATAACAACTTACGTGTTCCTCAATTTGGTGGACGGCGACGGGGGTGGCGTGCACAGCTGCGGCGACCTGCTGCACTACTGGAGCGGTGTGCACCAAGGGGGCGGCGTGTTGGATGTAAGCTTGTTGGTAAATTGGGGCAACGTGACCGACGACGGGGGCAGCAGCGTAGGAGCAAGACTTACTGCTACTCCAAGAGACGTGGTTTACTCCATCTCACTCCACGGGATTCACTATTCCTAAATACGCGCTCTCGTAACAATAGGCCCAACTCCGACGGTTTCAGCGGCAAAGCTATAGACTATACTACAAGAGAGATTTCCATTGCTCTCTTTTCCCTACCCCTCCTCTCCTCAACATGGAAGCCACTGTGTGTAGGCTGGCTGTGACAGGACATCCGACCATCATCACAGCTTCAATCTACATACCTAGTGGCACCAGACTTATCCGTAGAGACTTTGAGGCCATTCTCGCCCTCGGCCATTCAGTCATTATGTTCGGGGACTTCAACTCCATTCATACTGACTGGACGTGCCTATCGACCTACACCAGCCGTGTTGCACTCTTTTATATCACTGAATCACTCGACTTAGACGTCATTTCTCCCGTCTCTCCCACTTATTATTCCGACAACCCGAACCACTCTCCTGACATCCTCGATTTTGCGATAATAAAGAGAATCAACCTCAATCTCAGGTCTTTTGAACCGCTCGATGAGCTAGGCTTTGATCACTGCACCGTCTCCCTCGTACTAGGACCACCTAACGACAACGTTACCTCTCCTAAGATCTTTACCAACTGGAAAGGCTATAAAATACGTTAGTTTCGGCCTAAGAGGCCCCAAACTCCCCGCTCGCGATTTTACCTGACTATCTAGATAGCTCGGACAAAATAGTATCGTTAGTCGATTCCCTCACTGATGCTATCAACTCAGCCATCAGTGATAACGAAAAGGTTGCTAAGCAAGCCAAACTCACGCTTCCCTTAGCCGCTTGCAACCTTGTTAAAGAACGCTAAGAACGCGGCTCTCCGGAGAGCCAAGCTGTATCCCATGCCCGCCTATAGCTGCGAATCATCTACAACGCAAAGTTAGGTCTTGCCTTGCGGATCTCCGAGACTCTCAGTTAAACGATCTCATGGAAAATATCTCCCCGTCCCACGTAGCTTATTAAAGAATGGCCCAAGCCTTACGCGTAGACGACGCCACTCACGCTCCTCTTCTCACTTGTCCCGACGGCACTACCGCCTTCAAAGACGAAGAGAAAGCCGAATGCTTCAGTGACAGCATTGCCTCACAATGCTCGCCCAGCAACCGCGAATCTCTTCCACATCCAGGCGGTGCAGGACGAAGTCCTCCGCAGGGACTCTCTCCCCATCACCACCGACCTCGTCACTATGTTTAAAGCAAGTGCTAAATGCACCTGCCTCAACAGGTGCTTACCTTGCTAGCTATGCCTGCTTCGACCTTAGCTACTTTCCTAAAGCTTGGAAAGAACTATATACTCAACGGCATCGATATAAAACGGCGGTAATAAAACGGTCGCAGTGTTTTTTGACGTTAGATGTGTGTGTGTATGTGATGTCTTTCGATAAAGTCTGGCACAGCGCCTCGTTTATAAACTCTATAAAATAGGCTTGCCGGATCGCCTAGTCAGGATAATCGCGTCCTATCTCAAAGATCGTCGTTTCATTTTAGACATGAAGGCACGCTTTCCGCGCCTCGTCCCATAAAGGTTGGAGTCCCTCAAGGCTCAATCCTCGCCCCTCTGTTGTACACCGCGTACACTAATGACATACCCATCCCGCTGAAAATCTTTTCTGCCGCAGGGCCACAAACGCACCCTGGTACTTGCGCAACGTGGACCTGCACAGAGATCTTGAACTACCTACAGTGCAACAGCACCTCAAAACACTCTCGGAAGCGTTTTTCAAACGCTCCGAAACCTATCCTAATCGTTTAATTTGAGATTCAGTCTCGTATACTCACCCAGTCCTAGATTCGAAATTCAAAGTCGCTAGACCTAGGAGTGCGCGCGCGTACAAAGCCACGCAGTTGACATACGATCTCAAAGCCCATCTGGCTGCAAATTCTAATTCTAATTTCAATGCTGATTCACCTTGAGCACCTTCAGTGCTATGAATGCACCTTCAGTACTTTGAGCACCTTCAGTGCTATGTAATCCCCAGCGGGTGACCCCATAAGGGTCCCCGCTTGCGCGGCCTTTTCATCTAATTTGTCGTCGCTTCAGATGAAGACTGTGAGGCAAATGATTGCCAGAGTTATTCAGGGTTTTTTTTTAGTGGTAGTAGCTCTGGTAGGCTCGGAGCGAGTCCCGCATAACCTCGTACCGCGCGCTGCGGGGCATGCATCAGAACATTTTTTTATATCCTCCTGCCCTCCCAATATATTGCAAACGCCGTATGAAGCAAGTCATGTATTATAAAATAGGTATGAATTTGGAACGTCAACTAAAGATTCATATATTTTAAACATCAATAGTTATTCGTTATGCAAGGCTGCAATTTTTTTGTAGTGGTTGTAAACTTTATTATTTTTCGAAATTTTACGAAATTTTTCTTTAAAAAGTTCAAAATTTTAGATATCAACTTTACCTTTAGGCTTATCGTTGTTTGTGGCGTATAATTAATCAACAATACTTAATTTAATGGTATCGAGGTAATTTTATTAAAATTGATTTTAGTATTGTGTCCGGTCAGCATTCAATCGTTTTATAAGACTGTTTGATTTTAAGTTATGAATAACTGCACTAATCATCCCTGAAACTATTTATGTTATGCACTAATTATGTTATTAAATTATTATCATTCCTTTTTGTTGGAGTAGATAGATACTTTGTTGAAGTTATATAATGTTTAATCCTATAAGGCTTGGCCCAACCCTGTATGACAAAGCAGGCCTGAAGGTGCTGCTGCAGCTGCTGCAGCCTGAAGGTTCCATCGGCAAGGTCCCACGGTACCATCGATCACATCGACTACAGTAAGCGAGAATAAAACGATTTATTATTGACTGTAATAATTCTATTACTAGTAAAAATAGTAAAAATTCACACCTGCTGTTCACCTACCCTTAATACCTGTAACTGCCCAACAATCCAAAAAGTCAGTCAACTCAAATATTTTGGAGTGATTGTGGATCAGAGATTAAGTTGGTATCCGCACTTAGAATTGACTATAGGTAGGGTTAGGAAGCTCATATGGGTTTTCAAATCTCTGAAGCATGTCATGAGCACTGAGCTACTGAACAAAATATATATCGCGCTAGCCCAGTCTGTTATAATATATTGCATCTCAGTTTGGGGAGGAGCAGCTAACTCTCACTTCTTAGATCTAGAGCGGGCTCAAAGATCTCTAATCAAAGTTATGCACTGTAAGCCCTTTAGGTTTTCTACCGAAATCCTATACAACAGTACCAAACTGCTCTCCGTTAGAAAGCTATACATTTTACACATGATACTAAGATATTACAAAAGGCTACCTCTAGATCAGGCCATACTTAGTAGAAGACGGAGCGATGTTGTAGCTCCTACATATCCTGCACGAACAGTTTTTGCTACTAGGCAATATTTAGCTCAAGCCCCTTATGCTTACAATAAAATTAATCGTATCCTTAAAATTTACCCGATGCAATTGTATGAGTGTAAGATCATTTTGACTGAGTGGCTTTCTTCCCTCAACTATCTTGACGTGGAAGAAATCCTGGTAAGAATGACTTGATACATTTCAAAAACCGGTTTATACATCATATCATTACACATACACATAGGTACACACAACAACAAACGTACACACACCTGCACACACACACACACTCTCACACACACACACTCTCACACACACATACACATACAAACACTCACACTCACATGCACATATAAGCACTTGGGAATAATTTTTCTCCTTAAAACTGCTTTAATATAATTTAATATCTCGTTATGTTTTCTTTAACTTATACTGTAATATTTAAACTTAACTAATTAAGTAAATCCAAATTGTTAATAATACGTAGGAAGAGCGAGGCTATCCCAACACAAGTATCTTCTGATTACTTTCTGGGAAGCCCCGGCAACTTATTTGTAATTGATTTACTGAAATAAATATATTTTTATTTATTTTATATTACTGAAGTAGAGATTCATTCCCAAAAATGAAAAACCAATTTTAAATTATTATTACGTATCTTATTTTTATTTATTTAATTCTAAGGTAACAATAAGATTCAATAAACTTAATGTTGGTAGTAAGATATATGTTGGGGTTGATGGCTGACGTAGACGGGGGAGGCGTGCACTACGGGGGCGGCGTGCGCTACAGGGGCGGCGTGCACAGACGGCGCGGAGTTGTGTACGATGGCGTTGAATCTGGAATATAAATACATTTGTCCGTAACCCTGGAACTGTTTCTTTATTATAAAATAACTTGGTGGAACTCAATACAATAACTGCATTTTAAAATTATTATTAGATTCTCACCCGTTGTGGTGGTCGGCGGTGTACTCCACCTTGCGGATGGAGCCGTCGGGCTGCAGCAGGGAGTACTCTCCCTTCACGACGTCACCGTCGCGGATCTCGTGCTGGGACTTGTGGTCCCCGGTGTGGGGGTCCTCCACGGAGTAAGCGAACTCGTATTTGGCGGGAGCCTGGAAATTCGCAAAACATTTAGAATCCCTTTTTTAAAGACATTCGTATCCCTTTCGATGATTTTGCATGTAGTTTTGTTTTATTGTATCAACTTACGTGTTCCTCAATTTGGTGGACGGCGACGGGGGCGGCGTGCACAGAAGGGGCGATGTGCTGCACTACTGGAGCGGAGTGCACCAAGGGGGCGGCGTGTTGGATGTAAGGTTGTTGGTAAACTGGGGCAACGTGACCAACGACGGGGGCAGCAGCGTAGTGCAGTTGCTGGTGGGCTGGCTGGTCGTGGCGGACAATGCTCTGGGAAGACACGGCTGAGGCGTGGCCGTGGCCGAGGCTGTCCAAGCTTATGGCATTGGAGAATGCCACCACTGTGGCGATAATTACTACCTATTGATAAAAAATAAACGTTTAATATAGGTTTGTCCTGACATTTCACACTGACGTACACTGAATCATTTAAAATTAATTACAGCTTACTTTGGAGTACATGTTGTTATTTAGAGATGAATGAGTCGATTGATAATGTAAAGTCTGTGGTGGTGGTTTATATACTCGCATGAAAGTAAAACATTATTTAATAAATGCAATCGATAAACCGGCTTTGTGTACAATCAATGTCTCGACATTATCACTTTTAATTGTAATTAAATCACTGAATTTTGTAATGTAAGCGAGTTCAAGGTCATATGAAGTATGTAATTTTAATATATGATACTTTGTATCAACGGTGTATTTTATTTTACAAGTAAGGGTTGATATTCTTGAATTATATATAATAATAAATCCTTGTATTTTTATTTATAATCTCTAGAATCTTTATTTTGCTTCATATTGTCATATATTTCTTTAACTTATTGTTAACATGTAAGTGACTTTGTTCTAACTAAGACATACAATAATGACATGCGTTGATTGAGTTTATTTAAGTAATTGTGATTAAATTAATGTTCAGCTTTGACATAAAGGTAATTGTGAAGATTTCTTCAAAATACTCCCAATCTTTCATGGACATCTATGAACTAACAATTATTTTAGCATAGAAACAGTCTCCAATTCGGCTATTTTATATCTTATTTATAACTGAACATGATATTACACGTTTTACGTAGATCATACACACAAATTGTTATATTTTATTTGAAATGATATAATATATAGGTATAATATATATTTAATAGATTTATTATTTGTAATTACAGCAGTGATTTTGTGAAACAAATAAACTTTAAACAAAAGTTTTAAAAGCAATTGTTTAGGTTATCTCTAACTTATTTTCCAATTATAATAATTACCAAATAAATATATATTACTTTGTCTTACAGAGTAAAATAATTCCTACTTAAATTATGTACGCAAAAATAGCCGTAGGAATGCTCCCCATTTTTAACAATTATTATTAAGAATTTTTTGATTACCTCATATTGAACGCACAGAATACGGCAGTAACTTCAACCAAGTGATTAAAACAAACAAAAGAAAAACTGTCCACAGTGTTGCACCTAACATAGTCAAAATGTTTTTCGCCTTTAAGACTAAAATTCTAAAAACCCGTATTCCTGGAGAGCCGCAGTTTGTAATTGTCTCTACTTTCAACTGTCTCCTTATTTCTATTTATGAGACGTGCTAACTGGTATCTTTATTAAATTAGGCTGTTGGTGTTTGGTATTGCGACGTCTCTAATATCAGGTCTATTTGAGACAGTTTTATCGGTTATTACCTATACTATTATTGATTTCTTGTACATCGTTACGTGATAAACTGTGAGGCGTTGGCTTTAACTTTTATCCTCAAAGCGTTAACTTGCTGAACGAACATTGCTTTTTAAAACAGTTACTAGACTGTCTAGATTGGAAATATTCTCCAACATGAGATCCATTACTAAACAACATAAAATCCACCAACCATGGCAACAAGCTGCAAGACCTCGAGCTTAAGATACTGTTAGAACTTTCTGTGTTTCGTGTTTCACAGAATGAAAAACAGATGGTGATGATTGAATGTTTTCAAAACAGTCAAGTGGACACCTTAGTCTCGTGCCACCTTTATATGAATTGTAATGCCCGCTCTTCATATCGCTATTCGTGTTTTTGTGTTCGTTTTATTTGCGCAAATACGATGATGTGAAGTTGCTCTATTCGTCTATTATTCGCCTATTTGTACGAACAAGACGAATGCCTCCCTTGATGTCACTCTTAAAATACCTAAAGAATTTTGAAGACATCGAAACAAGTGGTGGTGGTTGTACTATCCAAAGGTACTAAGTGCTGTATGGTGGATGCATTGACCCTACCATCCAGACTATCTTAATCTTTGCCGAATGGCTATTGAATTATGTGTTCTAGCGTTTTCGTGATGACCACACCCTGCCTTTTGCTAATTTTTAGACTTTATTTTTTTGATTTCTTACCTGAACCTCATCAGCTTTTGGCAGTAAAGATCGGATTCGATGCTTTTACCCGATCCCTGAGAGATACAATTACAAAATATTACATACAAAAGACGAAAAAACTTTTACCCAGACCTATGATGTATAAATTGTTGCAATTATAAACCTACCATTGCGCCCCTTGCCTTCAATTCTTGAATCTTGCCATCTCACTTGCCATAAAAAGTTATTCAGAGCCGCCTTGCCCAGCCGATAAAAAAAAAATGGCCAGTTTCAAAATGTTGTTGAAGTGTATTTAAGGACGTACGTTGACGTCATAAGTTACTATTCAAATAAATTTTTATAAAAAATGTCAATTACGTTCTAAAAATATTGTTTACGATTTAGTTCATTTTACATTTCACAATGTATTAGCGTGTATTCGTGTTTCAATGGTAATACAATGGTTTATTTGTGGTAATAATAATAAATTATGCTAGCTTCCCTTTCCTTTCTCATATCATCGATTAATTATCTCCCTTTTGTGATACCTCTTTAAATTCAAGCACATTATATCTAGTAACCGATGCCAAGATCACTGACCCGTAATGCAAAATATCAGCTTTCTTTAGCCAGGGGTTACAAAGACTGAGGACACTTTTATTATATTGAATTCAAAATTTTATCTTTTAGATTTTTGTTTGTCATGGTTGTTTGTATTTATTAGGTATGTTTATTCTGAGTCCCGTCCCAGTTAATTGTATGGTCATCCATAACACAAGCGCTGCTTACTTTGGGGCCATATAGTTGGTGTATTTGTCTAATAAAAAAACAATACATAGATACATTACAAAAATATATATACACTTCAATAATGATAAATTTATGAAAAAAAAGATATCATGAACGCTATCCAACGTGAGTTTTTAGTTAAATGAGAAGATACTCTTTATATTTTTTGTTAAATGGCGTACAACTTGTAATATTCCGTATCGGTGGTGGTAAATTGTTTCACCATTTACTTGCATGGTAACGAAAATGCCACGAAAAGCCATGGTCTTATGCCGCTGAGTTGGAATACTGTACAAAGAAGCTCTGGTTCTGTTCTTGTCTTGCTTTGTTCTGTAGTATTCAGGTCGTTCTGAGTGGATTATGTCGAAAACCAAACACGCTATATGTAGCATTTTAAACAAAGAAATGTTATCTAGGAATTATAGGTGAAATAAAGGTTTGTTAAACAAACTGCAACGGTATTTAACAAATGTATTCATTTATTCAGTAATAGGAAATGATATTTGAATTTACTATACTTTTCACGATTATTGCAACATTGATCAAAGTAAGTCACATGGCACAAGTAACACAATTATTTTGTAAAAAGTAGCGTTCATTCAATCATGATTACAATCCGGTTGAAACGGAATTCTCCTCTCTCGCCAGTAGACGCTTACAGAAAAATAACTTGAAGGCTTAATATACCATTCTTACCTTGTAACAACAGGAACAAAGGTTTTAAAAAAATATTACTATAAATTTCAAGGACATTTATTTTCGCGATATTGCCAGCTTTAAACCCATTTTAGGATAGATCTCAATCAATCTACTGTCTCGAAATAAATTACATAAAAAATATAATTATACTCCAAAGAAACTGCCCACACTATTATGATATGCTATCAAATGTTGCATGTCTTCAACAGTCACAAACACCATCCTTCTCTAAAAAAACCTAAGAAATCTTAAAGAAAAGGATAGAAGTTTATTTTTGGTATTCGTTTGTTCATACACGTTTATAGTTACTTTTAAAAATTATCCCCTTTACTTAGACTCTATGTCACAAATATGACAAATGTGGTAAATTTCTTGTATTTTGTACATTGTATTAGGTCTTTACCGATGAAATTGCCGTTTTTCACGAAATAAATGAAGCGTAATTTTTTTATATATTTTTTATTTCTATTAATCAAAACTATCACCCATGCAATCTATGCATCTTTGCCAACGCATTGGTAGCTTATTGATGCCTTTCTTGAAGAAATCAGCTGGACGGGAGGCAACAAATTCTTCAAAGGCATTTGTTCTGCCTCTCGGGTATCGAATTTTTTTCCCGCCAAGAAGTTATCCAAATTCTGGAAAAAGTAGAAGTCTGTAGGCGCAAGGTCTGGTGAGTACGGTGGATGACGGAGAACTTCCAACCCCAACTCTTGTAGCTTGGATACCGTCTGCTGTGCAGTATGAGGTCACGCATTGTCGTGCAGGAGCAGTGGAGCCGAACGATTGACCAAAGCTGGTTGGAGACGTGCGAGCTTCTCCATCATTGTGTTCAGTTCTTCACAGTACACATCTGCAGTAATGCTTGTCCCGTTTGGCAAGAAGCTGTGATGAATTACACCCGCGTTAGACCACCAAACAGTGACCATCACTTTTCTAGGGGTAAGTTTTCGTTTAGGGCATTGTTTGGGTGCTGAACCAGGGTCCAACCAACTTGCTGAGCGCTTACGATTGTCAAACAGGATCCATTTCTCGTCACAAGTAACAATGCGGTTCAGAATTCCTTCATTTGTATGCCTGCTGAGCAGTGCAAGGCACGTCTCCACGCGCACTTCGCGCTGGCGGTCATTGAGTTCGTGGGGTACCCATTTGTCAAGCTTTTTTACCTTGCCAATTTGACGCAAATGGACCAATATTGTTTTGATGCTAACGTCGAAAGCTGCTGCTAATTCAGCCGTGGATTGAGTTTCATCAGCTTCCACAATTGCCTTTAATTCGTCATTGTCGACCAAAGTTTTCGGACGACCACGGGGTTTATTTTTCAGGTCAAAATTTCCAGAACGGAAGCGGGTAAACCAATAACGGGTGGTGCGTTCGTTTGTAGTGTTCGCTCCGTAAACGTCGTTGATGTTGCGTGCCGCTTTGCTGCCACGACGGTACTCATTCTCCATAATTACTCGAATTTTTAACTTATCTATGATGACGAAAAATGTTCGAATGCGTTGAAAACAAAACACTAACTATTAAACAAATGACGATTTTAGAAAAAGAATTCCATGTTTGTCAAATAAATTTAATTTGAAATTAGAATTATCAGTCAAAAAAAAAAATATTTTCATTTGAAATGGCCAGTACGGCAAAACGATAGTTTCATAGGTAAAGACCTATTATAAACATTGTATTAACATAATCACTCATAACATTTCTATCAACACTACAACATGTATTCCAACGTAGGTACTACATAAATAATTAAATTTATTTTAATAGCTTAATATATAAAAATTTAAGCCATTTCAAAAAGTTTAAGTTGACAAACAAAGGAAAAACTATGAATCCTTTTATTAGATTTCTGTTATCGCTGGCGTGGTGGCTATGCTGGCCATGCTGCAGCTATTTTAGATCACGGCCATGACCACGCCTCAACCATGTCTTCCCAGAGCATTAGCCGCCACGACCAGCCAGCCCACCAGCAACCGCAATACGCTGCTGCCCCCGTCGTCGGCCACGCTGCCCCAGTTTACCAACAAGCTTATATCTAACACGCCGAACCCCTTGGTGCACTCCGCTCAGGTAGTGCAGCACATCGCCCCAGCCATGCAAGCCGCGCCGCCCCCGTCGCCGTCCACCAAATTGGGGAACATGTAAGTTGATACAACCAAACATAACTTTATTCAAGAACATCCAAAGTGGTACGAACGTCAAATTCTAAATGTTTCGCGATATGTAGGCTCCCGCCAAATATGAGTTCTCTTACTCCGTGGCGGACCCTCACACCGGCGACCACAAGTCCCAGCACGAGACCCGCGACGGTGACGTCGTCAAGGGAGAGTACTCCCTGCTGCAGCCTGACGGCTCTATCCGTAAGGTGGAGTACACCGCCAACCACCACAACGGGTGAGAAACGAATAATATCATTAATTATATGTAGTTCGAATTCAACTTATGTTTACCATGGTTGTTAATATTATAAGTAAATTCCAGATTTAACGCCATCGTACACAACTCCGCGCCGTCTGTGCACGCCACCCCCGTCTACGTCAGCCATCAACCTCAACATGTCTCCTCATACTATCATTAAGTGGACCGAATAGTTTATTGATTCTTGTAATAAAATAAAAAGAAATATAACAAGAAATTCATCAAGGTTTTCCAATTTTCCAAATATGAATCTCTATCGTAGTTTTGACTCATATATAAACACAATCTTAATATTATTAATACTTTTGAAGGATAGTAAGGAATGCATCCTTTACTACACCTTTCCCTTAAAATAAGGTTCTTCAGCCCTTAACCAAAAGTCACATCTTATTTAAAAAATAGATATCTAGCTCGTGCTTTCACTAAGTAGATACTTGGTTATTTTACGTTTAGTCTTACAGTTTTATATCTTGAAGAGATGTGTGCACGTGTGTGTTCTCTAACATCGATCAAACATCCGGGAAGTTGAACAAAAATAAGGTGTATCAACATTAATGGTCATTTAAAACCTACAGAAACTTGTGATCATTCCCTAAACAGGTTAAATAGACTGCGAACATAGCAAAACAGAAACCTTATTTAGGAGAGTAATCCGTGAAATTATAAAAAAAAGGACAATAACCTCATTAACCTATACAAAGATGCACTTTGGATGCTGTCATATAAAAGAGTTCTGATAAATAGAGTTAAATAGAGATAAAGATAACTTTAAATTAATAGACTTTGTTTAATTTACTCTCAAGAATAACAAAATAACCTTTAATACTCATTATACATCTACTCATTATATATCATTATACAACGTTGATAAAAGCGAGAGGTATTAAATGAAACCACATATTCTGTGTGTCATTATTGGGCTACACAACAAAAATCAGATCAATGTAAGCCATAGTTTACTCACAGGAATGTTTTTTAGTTTTTACTTAGTTACATTTAAACACTCTGTATCTTCCCGATCACCTGATCGTAAGTTTGTACTATAGGCATACGTAGTTATAATAAAAACGACAAAATTCACGCGAGCGATGCGACGTTGCCAGTTCGCATCGTAAGTTTGCAGTACAAACAAGGAAGTACTTGTACTAAATCTTTCCTTAAAAGAAAGTACAGATCACGGTTATCTCACTCTAATGTAATAAGCGTAACAGAAATAGATGTATGTTGCTATTGCGCCGGCGGCGGCTCGGCTAATTAGGTCAAGGGCACAATTTTTACTTTGTTTAGTTAGAAGACGCGTTGCATCCGGGGTGCACGTTACGCAATTCAGCACAGATTATTGTCGCTCACGCGTCCCATTTACTAATGTTGTTGTTTTTATCGTGATAGGACACCAAGCTTCTTTTTAGTGATAGTGCATTTTTATGCTGTGACAGGACTCGGAATTTATTTGGTTGGTTTTCTTTTGTGACATGACTTGTAACTAAGTGTTTTAGGTTTACTTTTGTGAGTAGTTTTTAATTATTTTGTAAGTACGTAATACATCCACAATACCTCGTGCTACATAAACGGTGTCAGAATACATTGACATGATTTTTTTTCTGGGGGTTTGTGAAAGGTGAAGTGTACGCGACAGACGAGAATAACGTAGACGTAGAGGAGCTTAAGAACCGGATTATTTTAGCGTTTAACAATTAAAAAGTTTAACAACAAACAGTGACCTTATTGCACGATTAAATAACAAAATTATACATCGTTATAATTTGTGTACCATTGCAAACGGCGGACATTTCGAAAAATTGAAGATTTAATGTGTAAGTGTTACAATTAATTATTTTTGTTTATTATTTTCATTGATCATACCATCCAACGTTACCTACAACATATGTTTACATTATCATCCACATCAAACCCGTGTTTTTTTTTTTTTTTTGGTTCCCCTCCACGGGAAGGGCAGGAGGACATAAAAAATGCTCTGACGCATACTCCGCGCGCGCGATCGGAGTTATGTGGGACTCGTCCCGACGCCTACCAGAACCATACCCACTAAAAAACCCCCTGTCGGCTCGTGCATTTTTGCCACTCAGCCTTCATCTGAGCGACGGCCAATTGGAGAAAGAGGCCGCGCTAGCGGGGCCGTTAAGGGGTCACCCGCTGAGATTTACATAGCACTGAAGGTGCTCAAAAATGAAAAGTAAATAAAAACATTAAAAATGAAAAGTAAAATTGCATTAATTCGGATTTACGTTAGAATTAGAATTTACGTTAGAATTAGGATTTGCGGCCTGAAGGGCCTCGAGAGCTAAAGTTAACTGCGTGGGTTCGCCCGTGTGCGCGTTTCTCGGCCTAGCGACTTTGAATTTCGAATCTAACACAGGAGCAGTATATGAGACTGAATCTCGAACAAGATGATTGGGATGGGATTCGGCGCGTTTGAAGAACGATTCTGAGAGTGTTTTGAGGTGCTGTTGCACTGTAGGTAGTTCAAGAATTCTGTGCAGGTCCGCGTTGCGCACATACCAAGGTGCGTCTGTGGCCCTGCGGCAGAAGAGATTTTGAACTACCTGCAGCTTATACAGGACGGAGGGATTGGCGTGGGCAAAGACTGGTGAAGCATATGACATGACGGGTCTAATGCAGACCTTATAGAGCGTACGTTTATTTCTAAAAGACATTTTACTTTTTCTACCTATCATACTATTTAGGCGGCTTAAGTAGAAACGCGCGAGTTTCGTTACTCTATCGACGTGTGGCTTGAAAGAAAGCGTCTGATCTAAGGTGACGCCTAAGTGTTTAATACTGCGCTTCCAGGGGATGGGAGTACCTAACATTCGAATGTGAGGATCGTTGTAGCGATTACGACGTTTGTGGTAGAATTGAATAGCAGAACTCTTTTCCGGGTTGACATCGATACGCCATTTTTGAAACCAAACACCGAGGGCGTTTACGGCCTTTTGGAGTCTGGTGATGTTATACGGGATCCTTTGACCTTTAGTGTAAAGGGCGGTATCGTCTGCAAAGAGGGCGAGTTCGACGCCTTCCGGCGGGATGGGGATGTCGTTAGTGTACACGGTGTACAGCAGAGGGGCGAGGACTGAGCCTTGCGGGACTCCAGCCTTTATGGGACGAGGCGCGGAGAGCGTGCCTTCATGTTTGAATCGAAACGTACGGTCTTTAAGAAACGACGCGATTAATCTGACTAGGCGAACCGGTAAGCCTATTTTATAGAGTTTACAAACGAGACCGCTGTGCCAGACTTTGTCGAATGCCTTGGCTACGTCAAAGAGAACCGCGATTGATTTTTTACGATGCGGATAGAATCCTTCGAGAATGTACTCGACGATTCGATGGACTTGCTGAGGGCAGGAGTGCTTAGCGCGAAAGCTGAACTGGTGGGGAATAATGAGAGGGTCGCCATCCGTTGGAAACAGATGATTCCGCATTCGAGAGAGTATGACTCTTTCGAGAAGTTTAGACATTGCCTTGAGGAGGCTGATGGGTCTGTGATTAGCCAGGACGTTCAGAGGTTTACCCGGCTTGGGAATGCCTATGACTGTCGCTTCTTTCCAGACTTTTGGAAAGTAGCTATGGTCGAAGCAGGCATTGAAGATGATAGCTAACAAGGTAAGCACCTGCTGTGGCAGGTGCTTAAGTGCGTGGTTGGAAATTCCATCCGCACCCGGAGCCTTTTTGGACTTTTGCTTTCTAATGAGAAGCAAGATTTCATCATTAGAGACTGTGACGGGGTCGTCGGTGATAGGGAGAGATTCTCTGCGGAGAACTTAGTCCTCCACCGCCTGGATGTGGGAGGGATACGCGGGTTGCGTGCTGGGCGAACATTGTGCCGCTATGCTGTCGGCGAAGCTTTCTCTTCGACTTCGAAGGCAATAGTGCCGTCGGGACGAGTGAGAGGAGGAACGTGAGAGGCGGCGTCTACGCGTAAGGCTCGGGCCATTCGATAATACGCTTTGTGGGACGGGGAGATATTCTCCATGAGATCGTTAAACTGAGTGTCTCGGAGTTCCACGAGGCAAGACTTAACTTTACGTTGAAGCTGATTCGCAGCTGTTCTATATGCGGGCGTGGGATATTTCTTGGCTCCCCGGAGAGCCGCGTTTTTAGCTTTAATGAGATTGCTAACGGCTAAGGGAAGCGCGGGTTTGCCTTGCTTAGCAATGATTACGTTGTCACTGATGGCTAAGTTGATAGCATCAGTGAGAGTATCGACTACTGAATCTGTTTTAATCGGGCTATCTAATTGATCGGGCGAAATCGCGAGCGGAGAGTTCGGTGCCTCTAAGGCTGAAACTAACGTATTGTTAAAGCCTTTCCAGTTGGTAAAGGTCTTAGGAGATGTGACGTTATCGTTAGGCGCGCCTAGCACCGAGGGAGACGGGGCGATGGTCGGAGCCTAGGTCATCGAGCGGTTCGATGGACCTGAGATCAAGATTGATTCGCTTGATAATTGCAAAGTCGAGGATGTCAGGAGAATAGGTCGGGTTGTTGGGATAGTGAGTGGGAGTGATGGGGGATATGACGTCTAAGTCAAGGGAGTTAGTGATGTCGAGAAGAGCGATACCGCTGGTGTTGGTCGATAGGCACGTCCAGTCAGTATGTTTGGAGTTAAAGTCTCCGAACATAATGACTGAATGGCCGAGGGCGAGAATGGCCTCAAAGTCGCTGCGGATTGGTCTGGAGCCGCACGGTATGTAGACTGAAGCTATGATGATGGTCGGATGACCAGTCATAGCCAATCTACACACAGTGGCCTCCATGTTGAGGAGAGTAGGGGTAGGGAGAGGACAGCAATGGAAGCCTCTTTTGTAATATATAGCGGTGCCGCCGTAACCGTCGGAGTTGGGCCTATCGTTGCGAGTAAACGCGTACTTAGGAATAGCGTATCCCCTGGAGCGGTTTGGAGTAAGCCATGTCTCCTGGAGAAGGAATAAGTCAGGTTCTTTGTTCTGAAGGAACAGTTTAATCTCGGGAAGGTTGGTGCTAAGGCTACGAGCGTTAAAAGATACTAGGGATAAGCCCTTGGGTTTAATACGACTGGACGCGGGATTCGCGGGTCTAGACATTATAATTTATTATTTACGAATTTATACAAAAGTAAAAGAATTTACAACGAACTAAGGAGCGAGTGATGCTCGGCTAACGCGAATAAACGCTCTTGAGGAGAGCGGGCGGCTCGCAGTTTGCGTGCGAGTACGGAAATTTCGTTAATGTCGACGTTTTGGATGACGTCGAACACGGTCTTCATGTCCTCAGCCAACGACGACTGAGGTGAAGATGACAAAGTGGGACGCGGCCCTACGGAAGCTACGGGAGCTGGGATGGGTCGGGAAGGTGCAGGCGGGACGGCCGGACGCTGCCTCCAAGACAGAGCCTGAGTAGGCGTCGGCTGAACGGGCTTTGCTTCCGGGGGACCCTGGTTGCGCAGCGGCGGGAAGTTAGCGGGAGTGAGCGGCGGCGCCGGTTTAGGCGCGACCCTCTTGACGGTGGAGCGCGGAGCGCGCGGGCAACCCCTGTAGTTAGCTGTGTGGCCGGACTGGCCGCACAGCACACAGGCAGGGGGGGAAGTGGATTCAGGTATGCGAGTGCACTCCTTTGTTATATGTGGATCCAGGCACTTAACGCACCTGGGGGGAGCTGAGCAGTTAGCCGCTGCGTGGCCATAGAGCTGGCAGCGGTGGCACTGCCCAGGATGACCGCGGGGGTTGCGACGCTCGACGGAGATGTTCGAGAGTCCGCAGATTGTGCGATCCCAACTCGAAAATCTCCTTCGAGTTGGGAGTATTTGACAGGATTACTAAAGCTAAAGGAAAACGCCTACCGCGGTTGGAGTGCATCTTGTGCACTGCTACGGCCGGGAAACCCTGAGACTTAAGGTCCTCGAGAATGTCTACGTTACTGAGTTCGAATGGGACGCCCCGTAGTACTGCGCGGATCTTACGCTCCTCCGGGAGGGCGTAGGTGTGATACGCGATTTGATTGATCGACAGAAGCCTAGTGAAAGAGCGGAAGTCGTCGACGGTCGCTACTTGAATTTTGATTGTATCGCCAGCGTTGGCGGCTTTTAAGTAATTAATTTTGTGCTCTTTGCACAAGTTTGAAACCGCGGTCCAGCGCGCTTTTTCACGAAAGAAGACGGGCGGAGGGAGCTGAGGCTTCGGCGGGACGGGAGCGCAGCGCGTCGCTGGCTTCGATGGGACCGACGGAGACGCGGTTACTTCGAGCGATTTTAACGGCGCGGGGGCTGGTGTTGAAGACACCGGGGAGGGCTCGGGTATTGATGATACCGAAGCTTTCTTCGAGCGCTTCTTGGAGCGCTTGATGACAAGTTGAAACGCGGGCTCAGGAGAGCCGGTTAAGGTGACGGTATCTGATGAGGTATCAGACGCGGGTTCGGAGTCGCTCCCGGGAGCGGTACGCTTGCGACGCGACGCGTGAGAGGATGCGACCGATTCGCAGTCCATCTCGGACGAGGCGGGAGACGAGGAAGAGCTGTAGACCTGAGGGGTCTCGACGTTGGAGGCCTGAGGGGCCGGGGTTGAGGCCTGAGGGGCCGGGGACGCGATAAAAGCCTGCAAGGCCTGCGTTAGTACGTCAGCGGGTATGCTTACGCCGGACGCAGCGAGCGCCTGGGCGAACGATCTAAGGATGTTTACAAGGTCCATTGGAGGGCATGAAACTACAGTATATAATATATAAATATATAAAAATGCCTAGGTTCCCTAGCAAACCTAGCACCTAAACCTCCCTACCCGCGGTAGGGGGGCTGGGGAGAATAACTTAAAACTAACCATAGTATGCGGAAGGCCGCTACCTAGAAACCTAAAAAGGGTGCGCAGGTAAAGAGTTGACCGCGTTAGGGTCAACCTTTACCGACAGAAAGGACAAATACACACGAAAACACACAGATATGATAAAAATTAATATGAAAATTGGAGATAGTAAATAAAATGTAAAAGAGAAACAAAATAAAAATAAAAGGACTGGTTCAGTACAAATTCGTAGTCACCGCTACCTAGAAACCTAAAAATGCTACGCAGGTAAAGAGTTGACCGCGTTAGGGTCAACTTTTACCGACAGAAAGGACAAATACACACGAAAACACACAAATATGATAAAAATAAATATGAAAATAGGAGAAAAATAAATAAAATAGAGAAGAGAAATAAAATAAAAATAAAAAGGACTGGTTCAGTACAAATTCGTTGTCACCGTTAAGTATCCTTTGTACTGAAACCAGACTACTTACGCTGGGCACAACACTGCACTCAGCACAAGCACAACACAACTTAGCACAGCACTTTGAAGACTAAGGGGCTTAGTCGCAAAGAAAAATCGCACTTCGATAGCACTCAGAGGGAGTAGAAAAACCTTGAAAACCGTAGCACGGAACCAACACGCTAAACTGTGACGTCAGTAGACTGAGCGCCACAGAATATCGGGAAGGGACCAAACAACGGAGAACGGGGTCTTGCACGTCCGCACTGGGCGGCGATCGGAGCGAGAATGTGATCAAACCCGGGCGCTCCGCTGTGTAGGTAGGTGTGCGAGCCGGTGAGCCCGCCGCCGCACGCGCTATGCTATTCAAATGCGACGTTGCCAATTTGTTACGCAGGTGGCGGCATGCTACTCAACAAAGGATGGATACTTAATTATTAAGTTATTTAATTATTTTGAAAAACGTTTTTTCGTATACTTCTCGTGATCGTATAGTATATGTGGTTTCATTAAATGCCTCTCGCTTTTATCAACGTTGTATATATACTCAGATATCTAACGACCAATCACGAAGAAATGACATTATTTTTAATTTAATGCTGGTACCAATGTTTCTTATCCCATCTGGGGTGGCACTACACCATATTAACCAGGTTTACGTGGTTGTGTTCTGGATAAAGGGAAATAACAACCAGTGTAATTACTGAAATACAGGCAATCCCAACTTAATCCTAAGGTTGGCAACGCATCAAAAATTGATCAACAAACAACAATAGAATTAAACAATAACATCTAAGATTAATGATGTCCGTGGGTACGAATGCCTCTTACCATCAGGTTGATCGCATGTTCGTTTGCCTTGTTTTAAAAAGATTAATCCGATTTTTTTTGTAATGTACCTGGTGGGGTCTGTTTGAAAAAAAAATTACTTTCAATTGACAAAATACTTGTTATAAATGTCTAAAAAATTTATTAGTGTTACACAATATGATTATCGCACTTTTGTGTGATTGTACACGGTAATGCAGCTACTAATGAATTGCTATCCAAATTTCAGGTTTTTTTTTTAAATCTTTAGACAAACACACCAACTATATGGCCCAAAGTAAGCAGAGCTTGTGTTATGGATGACCATAGAGTTAACTGGGGAAAACACAGAATAAACATACATAATATATAATATAAATAACCATGACCCGAGAAAAACATCCATGTTCATCACACAAATGAATGCCTGGATGAGGACTCGAACCTAGGACCTCCAGCGTATGAGGCAGGGCTACTATCACTGACACCACTCGGCCGACTTTTATTGTTCTGTGTTTCACACTGATCGTTGCTTAGCATTTCTTCAAAGTATGTGACTGGTAGTCAGACGATGCCTGACACACTTTTTCCAAAAATATTATGTCTCGTTTATAAACTCTACAAAATAGGCTTACCGGATCGCCTAGTCAGGTTAATCGCGTCGTTTCTCAAAGACCGTACGTTTCGATTTAAACATGAAGGCACGCTATCTGCGCCTCGTCCCATAAAGGCTGGAGTCCCTCAAGGCTCAGTCCTCTCCCCTCTGTTGTACACCGTGTACACCAACGACATTCCCATCCTGCCGAAAGGCGTCGAACTCGCCCTCTTTACCGACGACACCGCACTCTACACCAAAGGTCACAGTGGGACAATTACAGCTTGTAACCAGACTCCAAATGGCCGTAAACGCCTTCGGTGTATGGTTTCAAAAGTGGCGCATCGATCTGAATCCAGACAAGAGTTCTGCGAACCATCTGTTTCCAACGGATGGCGATCCTCTCATTATTCCCCATCAGTTCGGCTTTCGCGTTAAGCACTCCTGTCCTTAGCAAGTCCATCGAATCGTCGAGTACATACTAGACGGTTTCTATCCGCGTCGTTATAAAACAGTCGCGGTTTATTCTTTGACGTAGCCAAGGCTTTCGACAAAGTCTGGCACAGCGGTCTCGTTTATAAACTCTACAAAATAGGCTTACCGGATCGCCTAGTCAGGTTAATAGCGTCGTTTCTCAAAGACCGTACGTTTCAATTTAAACATGAAGGCACGCTTTCCGCGCCTCATTCCATAAAGGCTGGAGTCCCTCAAGGCTCAGTCCTCACCCCTCTGTTGTACACCGTGTACACCCACGACATTCCCATCCCGTCGAAAGGCGTCAAACTTGCCCTCTTTGGCGACGACACCGCACTCTACACCACAGGTCACAGTGTCCCGCAGCTTGTAACCAGACTCCAAAAGGCCGTAAACGCCCTCGGTGTATGGTTTTAATAATGGCGCATCGATGTGAATCCAGACAAGAGTTCTGCGATTCGCTTCAAACCCAAAAGCCGTATTCCCGCTTGCGATCCCCACGTTCGAATGTTAGGCATTCCCATCCCCTGGAAGCGCAGTACTAAATATTTAGGCGTCACCTTAGATCTGACGCTCTCTTTCAAGCCACACGTTTAGGCCGCCTAAACAGCATGTTAGGTATAAAAAGTAAAATGTCTTTCAGAAACAAACGTACACTTTACAAGGTCTGCGTTAGACCCGTCATGACATATGCCTCGCCAATCTTTGCCCACGCCAAACCCTCCCTCCTGCACAAACTGCAGGTAGTTCAAAACCTCTTTTGCCGCAGGGCCACAAACGCACCGTGGTACGTGCGTAACGCGGAATTGCACAGAGATCTTGAACTGCCTACAGTACAACAACACCTCAAAACACTCTCTGAAGCGTTCTTCAAACGCTTCGAAACCCATCCAAATCCTCTAGTTCGAAATTCAGTCTTAGATTCGAAGTTCAAAGTCGCTAGTTTAAAGGCCTTTCAGTGCTATGAATTCACCTTCAGTGCTTTGAGCACCTTCAGTGCTATGTAAATCCCAGCGGGTGACCCCTACTGGGCCCCGCTCCACTTTTTCTCCAATTGGCCGTCGTTCAGATGAAGGCTGTGTGGCAAGAAAAATTGCACAAGTCATTTAGGGGCTTTTTAGTGGATATAGGCTCTGGTAGCGCGCGCGCGGAGTATGCGTAAGAGAATTTTTTAATTCCTCCTGCCCTCTCCGTGGAGGGGATCAAAAAAATACTTTAACATTTTTAACGATTAATGCTTCGTATCAGTACAGTTTCTTTTGTTAAGATCTCGTCTGTGAAGGTACGATACAATTGTTGCAATTCTTTCTATTTTAATCTCCATAATAATCACGTTTAAATGGTTGTGATTCTGCACTGCATGATTAGTCGAAATTCCGATATAAACACACCAACTATAATAATAATGAAACATCTAGGAATAATGTCCGAAGGTGGATACCATTTACCTTTAGGAGGGTCACGTGCTCGTTGGCCGAAAATGAAATAAATAAAAAGAATTTAATTGGAAATACAACTTTCATTATAAACATTTGCCCATGTTTTGTTTTTATCACTTTTTCATTTATTTGTGAACTAAAGGAGTGACTAAAGGAGTCGGGTAACATTGACCAGTTGTAGCTGAAAAGACAACGGACATCCATTTACTAGTTAATTATATTTTTTTTTATCACAATATCTTGGAATCGTTTTGCAAGCCTGAACTGCACTTATTGCAATAATTAATTTTTAATCCCAACATTTCATAACTGTCAACTATTAAGTTATTGTGATATTCTCTTTTAACAAAAGTGGTTGTTTTTACTGTTAGGAATCTATTAGCTTATATAATTTTATAGATGTAATGGTATGTCAAACTGCTGGAAATATTTAGAATGGCAAACATAGTTGTGAAATTCAAACATTGGAGCCAGATATATTATTTATAACCATTTCCTCAAATTAACAGCACTAAAAATTTATTCGTTTGAGTGTTTAAGTTTTCGGCATTATCTATGATTGCAACTTTAAATTTAGTGATGATAAAATTTATTTGTTGAGATTTCGTCCGGAACGGTACGACAGTCCTCCTTGTTTTAGACGGCCATAATCATTGACATAGAAACAAATGGACAGTGGGTCTAATATAAAATGTACGTAAAAAGTATCCTGAGTTAACCCACACATTTACAGAATTATGAATAAATTAAATCACTTGAAATTTTAACCGTGGTTCATGGCATTACAGCTGATAATTGTATGCTGCAACTTTTCACCTTATGTAGCTGCAACTAGGAAGTTGACAACAAAATCATCTTGTACAGCTTCGATTAATTTGAGCGTTAAAATTTAGATAGATTTCCAAGCAATATGTCATTTTAGAAGTGTTTTCGGGCGACCGATCATATCAATACTGGTATAATATGCACACAGTTTTTGCATTTTCATTCCATTATTGCCCAACGTCCGTTTGTTTGTAGGTCAATAGCCATAATAGTCATATTACGTATTTGTGTTGGTTAAAGAAAAGGAACAGCCAGTACAACTACTGGAACAAGAACAATTCAAACTGAAGCCAATGGTCGTCAACGCAACGTTGGTCGATATAACAATCACGATTTGACGACAGAGTGGTGTAATGGTAAGTAGCCCTGTCTCATGCGCCGAAGGTCCCAGGTTTGAGTCCTGGCTGGGGCATTCATTTGTGTGATGAACACAGATGTTTTTTCTTCGGGTCATGGTTGTTTGTATTTATATATGTATGTTTATTCTGGGTTCCCCCCTAGTTCGCTGTATGGTAATCCATAACACAACTCTGCTTACTTTGGGTCCATACAGTTGGTGTGCTTGTCTGGGAAAAAAAAAATAAACAATAATTAATAATAATAAACAAAACTATGGGTTATCCATGGGTACGGTTGCCACTTACCATCAGATTGGTCGCGACCTCATTTGCTGGTAAAAACAGTAAACAATCGTTATAAACAGGAGGGCTTACTAACATAAATTTTACACAACTAATTTTAATGCTTCTTAGACCAAAAATATCGACAATATAGGCTCTCCTGGAAAACATTTGGTCAACTATGATAAAACAAAAAGTAAGCAACAGTCAATATTTTAATTTGACCTTGACGACACCTAAAAAGAAAATATTAACGAAATGACGTACGGTTGATCGTAAGTGGGGATCGTAACCAGCCTTTTATTATTTCAGTAACAAGAGCATGTATAAAAGCCTTCAACATACTTGTCGCAGTATTAATCGAGTTGTAAACATTAACACCACACCATGTATTCCAAAGTAAGTGCTTTAATGAACAGCAAAATTAAACACAAATAATAAAAAAGGATAATAAGAAAAGAAAAGGAAGGAATCATTTTTTGATGTAAACTCTCGAATTCACAGATTGCTGTTATTGCTTGCGTGGTGGCTATCTGCCATGCTGTAGCCATCTTGGATCAAGGCCATGGCCACGCCTCAGCCGTGTCTTCCCAGAGCATTGTCCGCCACGACCAGCCAGCCCACCAGCAACTGCACTACGCTGCTGCCCCCGTCGTCAGTCACGCTGCCCCAGTTTACCAACAAGCTTACATCCAACACGCCGCCCCCTTGGTGCACTCCGGTCCAGTAGTGCAGCACATCGCCCCTTCTGTGCACGCCGCCCCCGTCGCCGTCCACCAAATTGAGGAACACGTAAGTTGATACAATAAAACAAAACTACATGCAAAATCATCGAAAGGGATACGAATGTCTTTAAAAAAGGGATTCTAAATGTTTTGCGAATTTCCAGGCTCCCGCCAAATACGCGTTCGCTTACTCCGTGGAGGACCCCCACACCGGCGACCACAAGTCCCAGCACGAGACCCGCGACGGTGACGTCGTAAAGGGAGAGTACTCTCTGCTGCAGCCCGACGGCTCCATCCGCAAGGTGGAGTACACCGCCGACCACCACAATGGGTGAGAATCTAATTATGGTTTACAATAAGAATCATTTGTTTTAAACTCAATTTTAAAATTTCTGCTGTTAATATTTTTTTTTTTTATATTTTATCATTTCAGATTTAACGCCATCGTACACAACTCCGGGCCGTCTGTGCACGCCGCCCCTGTAGCGCACGCCGCCCCCGTCTACGTCAGTCATCAACCCCAACATATCTCGGCGCACTACCACTAAATACCTCATAGACATTAATTATAAATAAGTTCCTAAGTTAATAAAGCATGATGTTTTTTTATACGTTTTCGTTTACTTTACAAAAAGTCAAGGCAACCCATGAGAGATATTTTAGATACCAAAACTTATTTTACAAATTAGTAATATTTATTTAACTAAACATAAGTGTTGACATCAATCATAAAGGAACAGTAGCATTGTATTTTTTCAATTTATTGTAAATTTTGACGCGCGGTAAAGCTGGAATAAAAACTAAAGCACATAAGATTCTACGAAGGCAGGATTCAAACAAACCGTTGATCCGAAGGGCATTTTGAGTTTCTTGTCCAGTGCTGGTGTTTGGGTTACAAACCCTGACATTTCAAAATCAATTCACGTTACGCAATTCAGCACAGATTATTGTCGCTCACGCGTCCCATTTACTAATGTTGTTGTTTTTATCGTGATAGGACACCAAGCTTTTTATTAGTGATAGTGCATTTTTATGCTGTGACAGGACACGGAATTTATTTGGTTGGTTTTCTTTTGTGACATGACTATAGTGTTTTATATAAGTGTTTTAGGTTTAGTTTTGTGAGTAGTTTTTAATTATTTTGTAAGTACGTAATACATCCACAATGCCTCGTGCTACATAAACGGCGTCAGAATACATTGACATGATTTTTTTTCTGGGGGTTTGTGAAAGGTGAAGTGTACGCGACAGACGAGAATAACGTAGACGTAGAGGAACTTAAGAACCGGATCATTTTAGCGTTTAACAATTAAAAAGTTTAACAACAAACAGTGACCTTATTGCACGATTAAATAACAATATTATACGTCGTTATAATTAGTGTACCATTGCAAACGGCGGACATTTCGAAAAATTGAAGATTTAATGTGTAAGTGTTACAATTAATTATTTTTGTTTTTTATTTTCATTGATCATACCATCCAACGTTAGCTACAACACATGTTTACATTATCATCCACATCAAACCCGGGCGCTCCGCTGTGTAGGTAGGTGTGCGAGCCGGTGAGCCCGCCGCCGCACGCGCTATGCTTTTCAAATGCGACGTTGCCAATTTGTTACGCAGGTGGCGGCATGCTACTCTACAAAGGATGTTTACATTTTAACTTAATTATTAAGCTATTTAAGTTCTTTGAAAAACGTTTTTTCGTATACTTCTCGTGAACTTTTTTTTAATAGTTTCGGATTAACAGTAGGCACGTACAGTATATGTGGTTTCATTAAATGCCTCTCGCTTTTATCAACGTTGTATAGATACTCAGATATCTAACGACCAATCACGAAGAAATGACATTATTTTTAATTTAATGCTGGTACCAATGTTTCTTATCCCGTCTGGGGTGGTACTACAAGTCTGGTGGGTGGTACTACACCATATTAACCAGGTTTACGTGGTTGTGTTCTGGATAAAGGGAAATAACAACCAGTGTAATTACTGAAACACAGGCAATCCCAACTTAATTCTAAGGTTGGCAACGCATCAAAAATTGATAAACAAACAACAATAGAATTAAACAATAACATCTAAGATTAATGATGTCTGTGGGCACGAATGCCTCTTACCATCAGGTTGATCGCATGTTCGTTTGCCTTGTTTTAAAAAGATTAATCCGATTTTTTTTTGTAATGTACCTGGTGGGGTCTGTTTGAAAAAAAAATTACTTTCAATTGACAAAATACTTGTTATACATGTCTAAAGAATTGATTAGTGTTACACAATATGACTATCGCACTTTTGTGTGATTGTACACGGTAATGCAGCTACTAATGAATTGCTATCCAAATTTTAGGTTTTTTTTTTAAATCTTTAGACAAACACACCAACTATATGGCCCAAAGTAAGCAGAGCTTGTGTTATGGATGACCATAGAGTTAACTGGGGAAAACACAGAATAAACATACATAATATATAATATAAATAACCATGACCCGAGAAAAACATCCATGTTCATCACACAAATGAATGCCTGGATGAGGACTCGAACCTAGGACCTCCAGCGTATGAGGCAGGGCTACTATCACTGACACCACTCGGCCGACTTTTATTGTTCTGTGTTTCACACTGATCGTTGCTTAGCGTTTCTTCAAAGTATGTGACTGGTAGTCAGACGATGCCTGACACACTTTTTCCAAAAATATTATGAAAGAAAAGGTCCTTTTATATTTTGTTAGGTCAGTATGAAACTTAAATAAAATCGAATTAAACACTTTGTTCCCTGTCTTTTTCTAGATTGTCTCTGAAAGTGAATATTTTGATATGAGCACGTAATCTTTGACACTCATATACCAAAAAAAATGTGTGTATAGTCAGCCACTTGTAGTATGCTCTACAAAATGTCCTCCGATCGTCAAACGAATCAACCTCGATCTCAGGTCTATCGAACCGCTCGATGACCTAGGCTCTGACCACCGCCCCGTCTCCCTCGTGCTAGGACCGCCTAACGATAACGTCACCTCTCCTAAGACCTTTACCAACTGGAAAGGCTTTAAAAATACGTTAGTTTTATCTTTAGAGGCCCCGAACTCTCCGCTCGCGATCTCGCCCGACCAATTAGATAGCCCGGATAAAATAGACTCGATAGTCGATTCCCTCACTGATGCTATCAACTCAGCCATCAGTGTCAACGAAAACGTTGCTAAGCAAGGCAAACCCACGCTTCCCTTAGCTGTTAGCAATCTTATTAAAGCTAAGAACGCGGCTCTCCGGAGAGCCAAGAAATATCCCACGCCCGCCTATAGATTAGCTGCGAATCAGCTACTATGTAAAGTTAGGTCTTGCCTCGCGGAATTCCGAGACGCTCAGATGAACGATCTCATGGAGAATATCTCTCCGTCCCACCAAGCATACTATAGTATGGCCCGAGCCTTATGCGTAGACACAGCCTCTCACGTTCCTCCTCTCACTCGTCCCGATGGCACTACTGCCTTCGAAGTCGAAGAGAAAGCCGAATGCTTTGCTGACAGCATTGCTGCACAATGCTCGCCCAGCACGCAACCTGCGGATCCCTCTCACATCCAGGCGGTGGAGGACGAAGTCCTTCGCAAAGACTCTCTCCCCATCACCGACGACCCCGTCACAGTCTCTTATGACGAAATCTCGCTTCTCAACCAAAAGTTCAAAAAGGCTCCGGGTGCGGATGGAATTTCCAACCACGCACTTAAGCACCTGCCTCAACAGGTGCTTACCTTGTTAGCTATCATTTTCAATGCCTGCTTCGACCATAGCTACTTTCCAAAAGTTTGGAAAGAAGCGACAGTCATAGGCATTCCCAAGCTGGGTAAACCTCTGAATATCCCGGCTAATCACAGACCCATCAGCCATGTCTAAACTTCTCGAGGGAGTCATACTCTCTCGAATGCGGAACCATCTGTTTCCAACGGATGGCGATCCTCTCATTATTCCCCATCAGTTCGGCTTTCGCGTTAAGCACTCCTGTCCTTAGCAAGTCCATCGAATCGTCGAGTACATACTAGACGGTTTCTATCCGCGTCGTTATAAAACAGTCGCGGTTTATTCTTTGACGTAGCCAAGGCTTTCGACAAAGTCTGGCACAGCGGTCTCGTTTATAAACTCTACAAAATAGGCTTACCGGATCGCCTAGTCAGGTTAATAGCGTCGTTTCTCAAAGACCGTACGTTTCAATTTAAACATGAAGGCACGCTTTCCGCGCCTCATTCCATAAAGGCTGGAGTCCCTCAAGGCTCAGTCCTCACCCCTCTGTTGTACACCGTGTACACCCACGACATTCCCATCCCGTCGAAAGGCGTCAAACTTGCCCTCTTTGGCGACGACACCGCACTCTACACCACAGGTCACAGTGTCCCGCAGCTTGTAACCAGACTCCAAAAGGCCGTAAACGCCCTCGGTGTATGGTTTTAATAATGGCGCATCGATGTGAATCCAGACAAGAGTTCTGCGATTCGCTTCAAACCCAAAAGCCGTATTCCCGCTTGCGATCCCCACGTTCGAATGTTAGGCATTCCCATCCCCTGGAAGCGCAGTACTAAATATTTAGGCGTCACCTTAGATCTGACGCTCTCTTTCAAGCCACACGTTTAGGCCGCCTAAACATCATGTTAGGTAGAAAAAGTAAAATGTCTTTCAGAAACAAACGTACACTTTACAAGGTCTGCGTTAGACCCGTCATGACATAAGCCTCGCCAATATTTGCCCACGCCAAACCCTCCCTCCTGCACAA
Source organism: Marasmarcha lunaedactyla (assembly GCA_923062675.1). NCBI lineage: Eukaryota > Metazoa > Arthropoda > Insecta > Lepidoptera > Pterophoridae > Marasmarcha > Marasmarcha lunaedactyla. Next base: position 22,296,410 of record OV281341.1, read on the forward strand.
ACTGCAGGTAGTTCAAAATCTCTTTTGCCGCAGGGCCACAAACGCACTGTGATACGTGCGTAACGCGGACTTGGACAGAGATCTTGAACTGCCTACAGTACAAGAACACCTCAAAACACTCTCTGAAGCGTTCTTCAAACGCTCCGAAACCCATCCCAATCCTCTAGTTCGTGATTCAGTCTCATATACTACTCCTGTCTTAGATTCGAAGTTCAAAGTCGCTAGGCCTAGGAATGCGCAAGCGTACTCTTCCACCAGACTGTCAGCCGATCTCGAAGCCCTTCTGGCCGCAAATTCCAATTTAACATAAATTCGAATTAATTCACTTTTATTTTTAAATTGTTTTAAATTTTTTTCTTAATTTAAATTTTTACTTTATGAGCACTTTCAGTGCTATGAATTCACCTTCAGTGCTTTGAGCACCTTCAGTGCTATGTATATCCCAGCGGGTGACCCCTTCTGGGCCCCGCTAGCGCGGCCTCATTTTCCGATTGGCCGTCGTTCAGATGAAGGCTGTGTGGCAAGAAAAATTGCACAAGTCATTTAGGGGGTTTTTAGTAGGTATTGGCTCTGGTAGGCTCGGAGTGACGAGTCCCACATAACTCCGATCGCGCGCGCGGAGTATGCGTAAGAGAATTTTTTAATTCCTCCTGCCCTCTCCGTGGAGGGGATCAAAAAAAAATACTTTAACATTTTTAACGATTAATGCTTCGTATCAGTACAGTTTCTTTTGTTAAGATCTCGTCTGTGAAGGTACGATACAATTGTTGCAATTCTTTCTATTTTAATCTCCATAATAATCACGTTTAAATGGTTGTGATTCTGCACTGCATGATTAGTCGAAATTCCGATATAAACACACCAACTATAATAATAATGAAACATCTAGGAATAATGTCCGAAGGTGGATACCATTTACCTTTAGGAGGGTCACGTGCTCGTTGGCCGAAAATGAAATAAATAAAAAGAATTTAATTGGAAATACAACTTTCATTATAAACATTTGCCCATGTTTTGTTTTTATCACTTTTTCATTTATTTGTGAACTAAAGGAGTGACTAAAGGAGTCGGGTAACATTGACCAGTTGTAGCTGAAAAGACAACGGACATCCATTTACTAGTTAATTATATTTTTTTTTATCACAATATCTTGGAATCGTTTTGCAAGCCTGAACTGCACTTATTGCAATAATTAATTTTTAATCCCAACATTTCATAACTGTCAACTATTAAGTTATTGTGATATTCTCTTTTAACAAAAGTGGTTGTTTTTACTGTTAGGAATCTATTAGCTTATATAATTTTATAGATGTAATGGTATGTCAAACTGCTGGAAATATTTAGAATGGCAAACATAGTTGTGAAATTCAAACATTGGAGCCAGATATATTATTTATAACCATTTCCTCAAATTAACAGCACTAAAAATTTATTCGTTTGAGTGTTTAAGTTTTCGGCATTATCTATGATTGCAACTTTAAATTTAGTGATGATAAAATTTATTTGTTGAGATTTCGTCCGGAACGGTACGACAGTCCTCCTTGTTTTAGACGGCCATAATCATTGACATAGAAACAAATGGACAGTGGGTCTAATATAAAATGTACGTAAAAAGTATCCCGAGTTAACCCACACATTTACAGAATTATGAATAAATTAAATCACTTGAAATTTTAACCGTGGTTCATGGCATTACAGCTGATAATTGTATGCTGCAATTTTTCACCTTATGTAGCTGCAACTAGGAAGTTGACAACAAAATCATCTTGTACAGCTTCGATTAATTTGAGCGTTAAAATTTAGACAGATTTCCAAGCAATATGTCATTTTAGAAGTGTTTTCGGGCGACCGATCATATCAATACTGGTATAATATGCACACAATTTTTGCATTTTCATTCCATTATTGCCCAACGTCCGTTTGTTTGTAGGTCAATAGCCATAATAGTCATATTACGTATTTGTGTTGGTTAAAGAAAAGGAACAGCCAGTACAACTACTGGAACAAGAACAATTCAAACTGAAGCCAATGGTCGTCAACGCAACGTTGGTCGATATAACAATCACGATTTGACGACAGAGTGGTGTAATGGTAAGTAGCCCTGTCTCATGCGCCGAAGGTCCCAGGTTTGAGTCCTGGTTGGGGCATTCATTTGTGTGATGAACACAGATGTTTTTTCTTCGGGTCATGGTTGTTGGTATTTATATATGTATGTTTATTCTGGGTTCCCCCCTAGTTCTTTGGGTCCATACAGTTGGTGTGCTTGTCTGGGAAAAAAAATAAACAATTATTAATAATAATAAACAAAACTGTGGGTTGTCCATGGGTACGGTTGCCACTTACCATCAGATTGGTCGCGCACTCATTTGCTGGTAAAAACAGTAAACAATCGTTATAAACAGGAGGGCTTACTGCTAATGCTTCTTAGACCAAAAATATCGACAATATAGGTTTTGGCTCTCCTGGAAAACATTTGGTCAACTATGATAAAACAAAAAGTAAGCAACAGTTAATATTTTAATTTGACCTTGACGACACCTAAAAAGAAAATATTAACGAAATGACGTATGGTTGATCGTAAGTGGGGTAACCAGCCTTTTATTATTTCAGTAACAAGAGCATGTATAAAAGCCTTCAACATACTTGTCGCAGTATTAATCGAGTTGTAAACATTAACACCACACCATGTATTCCAAAGTAAGTACTTTAATAAACTGCAAAATTAAACACAAATAATAAAAAAAGATAATAAGAAAAGAAAACGGGGAATCATTTTTTGATGTAAACTCTCGAATTCACAGATTGCTGTTATTGCTTGCGTGGTGGCTATCTGCCATGCTGTAGCCATCTTGGATCAAGGCCATGGCCACGCCTCAGCCGTGTCTTCCCAGAGCATTGTCCGCCACGACCAGCCAGCCCACCAGCAACTGCACTACGCTGCTGCCCCCGTCGTTGGTCACGTTGCCCCAGTTTACCAACAACCTTACATCCAACACGCCGCCCCCTTGGTGCACTCCGCTCCAGTAGTGCAGCACATCGCCCCTTCTGTGCACGCCGCCCCCGTCGCCGTCCACCAAATTGAGGAACACGTAAGTTGATACAATAAAACAAAACTACATGCAAAATCATCGAAAGGGATACGAATGTCTTTAAAAAAGGGATTCTAAGTGTTTTGTGAATTTCCAGGCTCCCGCCAAATACGAGTTCGCTTACTCCGTGGAGGACCCCCACACCGGCGACCACAAGTCCCAGCACGAGACCCGCGACGGTGACGTCGTCAAGGGAGAGTACTCCCTGCTGCAGCCCGACGGCTCCATCCGCAAGGTGGAGTACACCGCCGACCACCACAATGGGTGAGAATCTAATTATGGTTTACAATAAGAATCATTTGTTTTAAACTCAATTTTAAAATTTCTGTATGGTTACCACTGTTAATTTTTTTTTTTATATTTTAATATTTCAGATTTAACGCCATCGTACACAACTCCGGGCCGTCTGTGCACGCCGCCCCTGTAGCGCACGCAGCCCCCGTGGTGCATGCCGCCCCCGTCTACGTCAGTCATCAACCCCAACATATCTCGGCGCACTACCACTAAATACCTCATAGACATTAATTATAAATAAGTTCCTAAGTTAATAAAGCATGATGTTTTTTTTATACGTTTTCGTTTACTTTACAAAAAGTCAAGGCAACCCATGATAGATATTTTAGATACCAAAACTTATTTTACAAATTAGTAATATTTATTTAACTAAACATAAGTGTTGACATCAATCATAAAGGAACAGTAGCATTGTATTTTTTCAATTTATTGTAAATATTGGCGCGCGGTAAAGCTGGAATAAAAACTAAAGCACATAAGATTCTACGAAGGCAGGATTCAAACAAACCGTTGATCCGAAGGGCATTTTGAGTTTCTTGTCCAGTGCTGGTGTTTGGGTTACAAACCCTGACATTAAATAAACTGCTAATTAGGTATTGGCGTTGTTTAATATTTTATTAAACAATCAGAATTGTATCACTACTTCTCATAAATATTATTCAGAAATCGGGTAATCTAAATAAGTTCAAAATCAATTCTCGTCAATTACGGAAAGAGCGCGAAATTAGTTTGAACAAAGTTTAACTCCTGTTTTTGTATTTTAGTGGTTATCATAGCAAGCAATTATAAAATTATATTAATTTGAATAATAAGAAATCCCCAGACAAACACACCAACTATATGGCCCCAAAGTAAGCAGAGCTTGTGTTATAAATGACCACACAGTGAACTGGGTGGGAACCCAGAATAAATATACATAATGTAACTTAACTTAAATTAACTAATATAAATTGTAACTTATATAAATATTAATATGTTAATATAAATATTAACAACCATGACCCGAGAACAAATATCATTCATTTATGTTTTCGATAAATTAACTTTGAATAAACAGGCCATAATCTATTCATGGTATAATAGTTTCAACTATATTTTAATTTCCTTTATTTAATGGCAGATAAAACTGCAGCTTTACCGAACATTTGTCTTACTTGTAGTCATTATGTCACTTTTATTTCGAAGTGACACATATTCAAGGTTGTCGCAGAAAGGTATTTCTTTTCATTTCATTTTATTAAAATGTTACCCAACAGCTCCAGTTAAGTTTCAACAACTAATTACACATAATACCTGTATTGCCTTTAACATATTTTGCAATAAATTAGCTGCGAAGGAAAAAGGCGAACTTAAGAGGCCCTATACGTTTTCATGTGTACATAGTTTATATTTAAATCTAATAATAATAATAATAATAATCCCCAGACAAACACACCAGCTGTATGGCCCCAAAGTAAGCAGAGCTCGTGTTATGGATGACCATACAGCGAACTGGGGGGGAACCCAGAATAAACATAAATATATAAATATCAACAACCATGACCGAGAACAAACATCTGTGTTCTTCACACAAATGAATGCCCCGGCCAGGACTCGAACCTGGGACCTCCGGCGTATGAGACAGGGCTACTGACCACTACGCTACTCGGCCGTCAATTAATAATATTAATAGTATTCAATTGTCTAGTGAGTGCTACCTCTTAAGATATACTAGGTTTACTTACTACCTTGGGACTCTCAATCTCTTAGAGAGACGGTCTTTATGAGATATTACGATTTTTAAACACGTATTTTCAAGTGTAAAAAGTTTAAACTATCACAGTAGTGTCCTGGATATTTAGAAGAAAGTTACTTTCAAAATGGTTTCGTCTTAGTATGACTTCAAATTACCACTCTGAAGTGACATTGATATATAAAACCAATTAATTAATTCAATATCAATATTGATTACGTCACTACCCCGCCTGCCAATAACATTGAGACTATTTTTGTACTTAACTTGAACGCATTACATTTATAGATTTTTGGACACACCTCCTACCTACGTCACTGCATTATTATGCTTTAATTTTTGGGTGCTTCTGTGTGGATTCACGAAATTTTGGAATAATATATTTTCTAATAATGATGTGCTTAACTTACTATTGGGTTTTTTCTATGAGTAAACAGTTTATTGTGATGTATTGACTAGGCGCTGGCCACTCCACTTTAAGGTTCAGATGACTGAGCTTTTACAACTTATAAACATTAAACCGACTGCTCTAATGGTGCTGAAAGCCCACATACATACCTGAGGTGTTATTTCGAAAATATTCAGGTCTGCATTTGGTAAGCATGGTGAAATAAAAACTTACTGCAGTCCCAGTGGTTTAAAAAAGCTAATGTGGATGATATTTCGTATGAAATGAGTTTTTATTTGATTTATTATTGACATTTTCGCCCAAACAGAGCATGCCACCCTCAAAATCACCATGTACTATGTAATCATATGACTTATAACAATTATGAACTCAGAATATATATAAAATATTATTTATTAACATTTATGAATAAAACACTTAGTAAAATGCTTAAATCTAACCCATAATCTCTCTATCGCTATTTGACGCTGAACAGACGCTGCAAAAATTACATACAATTTCTTCTGTTCATTTGGCAAACGGAAGTTAATTAATTCTCACTTTTGGGGTCTGCTAATCACAAAACCGATGTTGTCCTTGGCTCTTGGTAGCCAGCAATGATGGTGCTTTGCTTTCTTAGTACTCTCCTCTTGTTCATTATTTTGATTTAATAAACTTATAGACAAAATATTTATATTTTGTTAATACTAAAATTTTAATACTTACTAACCTGCGCGGTGTAACCAAAGTTTTGGCTATCTCATGCACGCAATCGCCGCCGAAATTAATGCAATACAGTGAAAGGCGTACATATTGTTATTAAAGGAACGATTAAAAGCGTGCGTGCCAACAGGCCAAGGGTTCCGTATATATTTTTCATGGACTACAATATCATGTCACTGCCTTACACAAAAAAAAATAAATCATATCATTGTTTAAATTATAATATAACTTCATATAATAAGAAATATCTTATGGACCTAAATAAATCAAAGATCTTGAAAAGGGGGCAAACGTGGCTACATGGAGGTGGCAATGTCAACAAAATATTTTATCCTTGGGAATATAACATCGACTCATGTCGCGAAGAGAAAAATATTGTAAATCTTCATGGAAACTTAAATTTTATGTTTAAATAACGGTTTCAAGCGCGGCCTTTTCCTTGCGCGGCCTTTTCCTTGCGCGGCCTTTTCATCCAATTGGTCGTCGCTTCAGATAAAAGCTGTAAGGCAAAAGATTGCCAGGTTTTTTTTTAGTGGGTAGTGGCTCTGATAGGCTCGGAGCGTGGGATATGGGTAAGAGCATTTTTAGGTCCTCCTGCCCTCCCCTCCGAGGAGAACAAAAAAGTACCGACTCTACAATTGTTAAACTTACGGCTGATCTATAGACAACTGAAAAGGGTCAATTAATTTGGTACCCAGTCAGCATTTAGTCTTATTTTTGCTCAGCGTTTGATTTTTTTTTACTATTTTCATATACGAAAATGAGAATTAGCGTCACTTGATGGTACGTAATATATGGGCCCATGGACAACATTAATCGTAGTTGCTGTTGAATACGTAATGAATTATGATGATATTGAGCATTGATATATGACCACATTATCGTGGTTGTTTTGGGGGTGTACAAATGGCTGTAATCAATAAGTGTTTTTTTTAAACAAAGTCAACTAATCTATTACATGTAAACTAGGAAAAATCTCAGTGGCCAATTTAAAATTGTACGTTCCTAAGAAGGTTTTTATCTCGGTACCCTAAAACTGATCTGCTAGTATTAATAACCTAATTAAATAAGTACTGAGCAAAGTGGGTAATGTCATTATATCGAATTTCAAAATATCTAATTGAGCATGCTGCGAACTAGGATAACGTTAATTTATCATCATTACTAATCAGCTGAGTTTATTTGTATTTTTAACTCATTTTAAATTCGAAACATATACAATAATGACACTATACATTATTGATAATCATAACTAAATCAGTCATATGACAAATAGTAGCTTTACTAAACAAATACACTATTAAACGTATATATCTTGTTTGTAAATGTTTTATCTTCTTTTCTTTCATTTTAAGATTATGAATACGCATAAAATAATAGAGAATGGCAGGTTGTGACGCCAATTTTTACGACGTAGTAAGTCAATTTATTTGATTTTATCACTGCACTTTATTATAACTGACGTCAAGAAATTTAAAAATAATACGCCTGATATTCAAAGAAAAGATATTAATTATTTTATCTGCTGTGTAATTATGCAATGACATATTATAATATGATTATAATATTGACAAAATAGACCTTTATATATAAGTAGAATAGAAACATAAATAATGTCTAAAATAATAATTGTTCACTGTGCATGTTTGTTGTGCATTGTACACATGACATTATTATTTCAGTAACAAAATAACTTTTGAAAATAAAAGAATGTCCTGTTTTTGACAATAAAACTTTAGGTTTTTATATGGAGCTTCCTTAGACAACTGGGTCATATTTACACTGTTAAAGTAAATGCTGAAAAAATTACTTTTGGGGACGAGAGAAAAAGTGTATCCTCCGTTTAAATTACAATTTTGCTATTAATTATAACGATTACAAGAATACACGAGTACTTTGAAGCACTATTCAGTTAATTAGTATTGTACGTTCGACAGCAAATGTTGATGAACCAGCAGCAAAAATATGTTTGGTGTTTTACTAAAAAAAATAATGTCTAGTTAGAAATTACTGATGTCAGCCTGCAAATCGACATTGTACTCATTTACTAGTTTTACAGTAACAAAATTTTGAAACATCTGCTAAGTTGCTAAGAAACGCGTATTCCGTTTTTATTGTAGACTGTAAGGACTGTATGTATCTAAGGAATTTAAGCATCTAGATATGATGATATATATCAGATCAGCCTGTTCCACAAAATTTATTGTTATAACAAATGCTTTCTAGAATTAAATTAGAAATATTTGTGCCTATATGCTTCATATAGTGTTTATCAATGTGGTCTCCATTTGAATATAATATCTAATATATGCATTAAAATTTTCTCATGTACAATGTATTACTTAGGCTGGATTTCACCAAATTAGAATGAATAATAATTCTAAGAATAAGTCAGTATTCTAGGTATGAAAACACTATGCCTGGTAATATATTTATGCTAAGTATTATATATTATTACTATTATGTATTAATACAAGATGGCGGATCCACTTGTCAATCAACCGTTTGTGTTTAATTTTTGTCACTTGTTGTTTTTTTGCCATAATGTATAAATGATACTAGAGAGGCTATTGACAAATTATTTTTGTGCCTATTTGATTTTCGCTATTTCGGCGCTGTTGGTTCTCTCGAACTAAAATTAATAATCATTTCACTCAAAGGTATTTCCCCAGTCTTCATAAAAATTTGAGCCTGGCATTGCAGAGCCAAAATTCAGCAATTGTTTTTAGCGTTTATAAAGACAGTTTCCAAATAAATAAAAAAATCGGTTTCGGCGCTACTAACCAGAGAAGAACTCAGTAAAACAAATATCGATGAATATAAATTATAAAGGTGAAAATATAAAGGATAAAGCTAAAAATTTATTTTATTTTGAAATGGTTTTTGTGGTTAATAAAACCTATGTTAAACGCGCATAAATTCAAAAACTCTAAATAACTAAGAATCCAATCTTTTCAAGTTAATCTTCCGAGACCACGTTTAATGTACGCATTTGTTTTTTGATAGAATATTCGAATATAATATGGACCAGAAATGATAGAGCTCATTTCAGTTTAAAAAAATTAACTGAACCAGTTGAACGATATTTAAACTACATAATAATTTCATATTCTGACAAAGGCATCGTATTACGAAAACCTGGTTTATCGTTCATCTACAGACTGAAAATGTTCTTTCAATCGTTTCTAATATCATTCTTAATAATTTTAGCAATTATATTATTATGAGTTATTTCCAAAAATGCATAAATTAATTTTAAAATGTTCAAAGTTAATTGTTTTAAGATAGAGTGTTCCAAATAATTAACAATTTTCAAAAATCCTAAAAATTCAGCTAACACACATGAACGATTATCTCGGGCTAAAATCATTTGAATATGACAGGCCCAAAACGTTGTGTGTCCTTTAAAACGAGACGTCGCAAATTTCACTTTCATACGAAAATGCATTCTTAACTTCTTGAAGGTACTCGCTAGAGGCACTTCACATTGGAACAAAAATAGCTGTCATTTGTACGTCAAGGCCTGTCCAGTGTTCATTTAATACATAAATTAAAAAAAAAGATAAATTCAAAAAGGTGTCTATTGTTCCTCATTGCTGTTTCAAAAGGTAACTTCGCAACATGTCGGATAACATTGTCATTTATTACGTTCATTCACCATTATTCCAAGACTAGTTTGAAGAAATAGCTTTGACGTTAATCTACGAGTGTTTTTGGAATATAGTTATACCCAGTATAGTTATTCCAGGATTTTTAAGTTACCGAAATTCGGCCTTAGCCGTATAATAACGTACTGAAACGTTAAACTAACACAAAAAATTACCTACAATATGTAGAAGATCAAATGTACATGTGCCAATGCGTATTCGAACTTGTTCAAACCCAAGTTCACTATTGTAAGATATTTAAAGTATTAGTGGTAGTAGAGTTTCTTATGTTCAGATCCGTCTGGGCGGTACTACAGTCATTCATGTTTTGATTGTAATTACTTTTACAATGACGTGGCAGCCAGTGTAATAACTGGAACAAAAGAAAATTCAACTGAAGCCGGCGGTCGGCGACGCATCATTAGTCATAATAAAACATCAACGAATAATCATGTGTACAGATGTCACTTTCCAACAGGTGGATGGCCTGATCGTTTGTTGGTTGTGTAGTTAGTTAAAAAAAATTATAAATCTTAACTTAAATAATACAGCTTTCAAAACAACTTTCGCGTCGCCTACTGAAAATAAGAGGATCATAAATTATTTTTGGAAAAGCTCACTCAAGGGTATGCATAGAACAAGTCATAAAATATCGATTACAACCAAACCGACATTTATTTACTTATCAATTTGGTTGGTTTTTAACCAAAATAAGAACAGTAAAACAGTTTTTCGTCAAGAATCGTGGCACATTATTAGCAACGAATAGTTTCAGGTGCGTTAGTATGTTTATCTTGATTGCGCTTTTTACAGTCGATAAAATTGATAAAATCTTTGAACTAACGTTGCAAAAACTAAGAATTGCAATCATCTTGTTCTTGTAATTTAAAAATAAATTAGTAAAATTTTTACTTTACGTAATGTTTAACAATTCATCATTTATTAGTTTATAGAAACGTTGGCCGATTGTTCAGTAACCATGTTAATAAACCAATGGTGCTCTATGACTTAATTGACATTCGACACTTTATATAATATAAAAAATACGATTCATAATCGTTATTATTTAAGTAGTAGTAATAATGGTCTATATCTGATATCTGTAATATCATTTTAAACAGAAAACTAAAAGCGATGTTTAGTGTCTTTCATGATACCCATGATTTTTTCATACTTTTCAAAAACAGAGCTAAAAGTGAAATGATTATATGATGATTTTATAATTATGACTTATGTGAGTTTCAACAAACCCCCACAAATATTATTCTTACCTATGTTTACTATTGGTTCCCTGGCATTTGAAAATTTATTGCCTTTGTTTATATAAACTGTTAAAATGATGTTTGAATGACAAAAGATTTCAATGTCAACATTGATTTCTAATGGTTTAGCATAAATTAGACGTTTTGAATTAAAAACTAACCCTACTTTTATGCAAGCGTTGAGACGTACGAATATTAATGTACTTTCTTTACGTAATATTGTTTTATTTCAAACCAGTAGAATTACATTTCCCTTTAATGTACGTTTATCTGAAGTAATCAATTATCTTTATTACTGCGGAGCAGTGATGCGGCAACTATATAGGCAATATGATTTTATGCTTCGCCAACGTAAATGAAAGTTGCTGTACAAGGCGTTCGTATTGATTTGTAGATTATAAAAAAGGGTTAACCAATTTCGGCAAATTATTTTATAAAGAGTGTTTACTAACAAAATAATTTCATTTAAAATTGGTGTCTAATTGTTAACAAGAAATTTTTCATTGACTATTTAGTTCAGGATTAAGGAGTAACTAGCTCGATTAAGATCCCTTAAATCAAATAAAAAATAAGCGTTTGTTGTGTGAAATGATTTATGTAAGCATATTATGTCGTCGATCCCGGTTGTTGTCGCAAGATAACAGTCGTGAAGGCATGTCATAGGCCCATAGAGTTTTTAGACACCAGAGAGCCCGCTTAAGCATCTTGAACTTAGAATAGGTAAACATTGTAATTAATTGTAAATAAAAAAACACTTACAGTTAACTTAAATAATTATAACAATATATTACTACAACATGATTCTTATTAATTAAGTCATGCTTATTAATTTCTCAATCATAACAGTAGGTAGTTTAGTGTACCAGCACGAAACAGCTGAAGTGAAAAATTGTATAACCATAGCAGAACAAAGAAACGTGGAAATTACATCGATAACTCACCTCTTTTTTAATAGAGTATCGAATATTTATCGCGAGTTTTTACTAAATATAGCAAACAATAGACAACCAGAGTTTCTTGGTTAGACTTACTGAGTTGCTGACTGCCTAGTGAGGTAGTAGAGGGAAAATAAAAAGCTCATCTGAGGTCTTTTTGGCCTACCAAGTAACCACACCAGCCCAAACCAAATCTAACATTTGGATGATCTGGGGCCTTCCAAATATTCCATGACAACTTACTCTTTAAGCTGTGCCGTAAATCGCAAAGTCCTATCGCAAAGACTCGTATGTCTTATAACGTGCAATCAAAATATGAAAAAATAACTTTTCTGCAATAGGATCACTAGGGTCCATCTACCGATAAACGTTTCTCTGCCGATAAACGCTTCAAGCTAAATTCATACTTCATCATAATTCAACCTTTTGGCTACGTTGCCCTCAATGCATTCAAGTTTAGATTTAGTGTTTTATTTGGAGTATAATTTTAACGTATAATTATTTATTCAATTTAAATTTTAAATTTGTCAATACACAACTAAATGTTTTCTTAATAAAAATAAAGATATTAAGAATTCATTCTTAATAGAAAAATCATACAAACGTTAGACACACGTTGTTGTTTTTTTTTTTCAAAATAGACGTAGGTACATAAACTTTTGGTCATACGCATTAAGTAAACTGCTTTAAAAACTGACCACATAAGTGACTTAAAGGGATAGAAGCAACGGGTAAAAAAAGGATTAAAGGATTAGGATATAACTGAATAACAAATGGCTGCACTTATACTGTTATGGTGCATCATAAATATGACATACATTAACAACAACAATAAATCCATAACAAAAGCTCTGCTTGTTTTGCAACAAAACAGTGTGCGTGTTTGTCTGAGGATTTATATTTAAAACCTACACTTAGAACTGGTTAAGAATATTTGGAACTAAGTTTCAAACGCAAACGAGCTCATGCTCCATTTACGAGATGCACCAGTATAAATAGTTTCCCACCAGAAACTGGAATTCAAAATCTTGTATAAATTACGTTAGAGACAGATTACGAGACTTTACTTGCGTCATCATTTTATCTGATGACGGAACTCGAAAAGGGAAAATACGTAACAGTGTTAACTTGAGATACGGCATCGACTCACGAATGCAATACAATATAGAGCATAAGGTGCTTGTCTGTTTTCACTTTTTTGTAATCACACGTCATAATTGAAACTAATTTGTTGTAATCTAACGTTATAATTAAATTTTCTAAAGCCGTTTAACATGTAGATTTAGATAAGTAATAATTTTTGGTTGTCTATTCGAAGAAAATAATGATTATCATAGAGATTTTTTCGAATATCATTTTAGATTCAATTAGGTTTTGTTATTACTTTTTCTTTCATTAAAATTAAGATTCTTAAGAGGTACTATTATTAAATGTATCTTAATTTTAAATTTAAAAGAGCGTGTATTATTTAAAAATATACATTAAAATATTAATTTAAAAAATAAACAATTAAAAACCAAACATTCAAAAGTTCCTATTATGCATTTGTACCTGTACTTTTTAAAAGATTCACACATACAGTTTTAAAATACTCACAGGAAAACATACAGATGTTTCACTACATTTTTATATCAAAACTAAGCGAACAATCGCATGTCATCAAGACTCTTTGCGAATTTGAAACGACAATGACAGTGTCATATTCGTTATACTGTCTTTATGTGACAGCATTTCTTTGTGTTCTGCAATAAAAGTGTTTGTCGCTTATACTTTCTGAGTTTCTAGAGCATCAAACTATTATTATAATGAGATACGCACAAGTTATACCACGTAAATAAAAATCACAGACGTATTTAATAAATGTATCTTTTATCTTGTTATAATGGGTATGTACCAGGCCATTCAGAAAGTTTTGCGAAAAACAATTTTATGTATAGAACGATGGCGAGTTATAATAAATTTTGAAAATTTGAATATTAAAATTAAAAATAAATTTGTTCCAAATTTAAATTTCCCTCAAATTTTTTTTTAAGCATTATTAATAGTTTGTGTGTGTCACAGAAAAATGGACCTGCGTCGGGAACATTTACGTGTAATGATTTTGTTGAATCGTTTAATCGACTTCAATTAGCTTTTATGAACAAGGCGCCTTCTAAAGCAACTGTGTATAATGTGCTAGTATAATGAGGAATTAATTTTGAATTTGAAGGATGAAGAAAGAAGCGGTCCTACTTTGACTGCTGTTGCGGCATTTTGCTCCACCATAACATCGCACCTGCGTACTCTGTGACCAAGACGAGAGACTTCTTAAACACTACACCGGTAAAACTTTTGGGTTATCCGCCTTACAGCCCCGATTTGCAGCGTGTGACTTATTCTTAGTCCCTAAAATAAAAACCAGCTCAGGATGCGCTCACTGCGTTCGAGGAGGCCGTTGAGGAGGTACCGAAGGTAAAATTGGTTCGGGCGCATAAAAATTTGTATAGACGCAACCCCGTCATGACATATGCCAGTGTGGCTTTCGCTCACGCCAGCAAGTCGAACCTCAATCACTTGCAGGTTATTCAAAATAGGTTCTTATGCAAATGCGTTGGGGCCTCGCCTTATGTCCACAACTGAGATCTGCACAAGGATCTCGAGCTGCCCACCATTGCCGCATTCATGAAGTTGGCGTCTAGACGCCACTTCGACCATACGAACCTGCTGGTCAATAAGTCATCTGGATACACAGCCAACCCAGACGCGGCGGTTCGTTATAGGCGTCCACGTAACGTCTTAATAGATTCCGACGATGCTATTACACAAGGAACGCCGGCGTTCCTGTCAGAAATAGGGCAACACCATCGCCTAACCCACCGGTGGGCCAGGCTAATGCGGCGTACGCATTCCTACTGAGTTTCTTGCTGGCTCTTTGGCAGTAGATGACTCTTCCGAACCAGTGGTAGTTTCAATATGCGACGTCCTAAGCCGAGGTTCGTACCCAGTGCCCTTAGACATATCGTATGTAGGAGTAGTTTAAGTTCCAGCTAAGCGCCGTCAGTCTACAGAGTCCAGTGAAATTTAAAAGGCTCATAGGGCCATAAATAAACTATCCATTTCGAAAAAAAAATGTATTGACTCTGGTGGAGAGTCTATAAATTCTCCTTTGAAAATATGTAATAAAAAAATATAACCTATTGAACATTTTTTTTTTAATTGTGTGTTAAACACACGTAAAACATATTGTTATTATTATTTTTATGAGCTCATAGAGTCCGACTGCTGGGCAAAGGCCTCTTTTTTACAATCACATAGTACATGGAGCTTCATATAAATTCAAAAATAACAAGATGCGCACAAAAATGTAAAAGCTATAACGTAATAAACATAACCTTGATTGCTATAAAGGGAAATTTGGGACATATTTCTTAGTAAATACTTATACCAAATATTTTCATTAATAAAACATTAAGGGCGATAAACGATCGCATTTGAAATGTCTTCTGAAAGGTCATGGCAGTCCAGCCGGGCAGGTCACCGAACCAAGTGTATCATTTGTTTACATTGAAATTGATCATGGTAAGTAATTCAAAATATGAGAAGTTACTTAAGCACACATGTTCTACACCCGCTTTGAGCCTTGCCTGTGTGGACAACTTTGTTTAATCAGTAAATCAAAATCATGGGAAAAATCCCGTTAATTCATTTAATAATGATTTTATACAATTCGCCTTATTTCTTAGTAGAAATTTTGGAATTTGTTTCGATCCGATTACCTGTTATTTTATGGAGTGTTTTATTGAGTACAAATTCTTTATAACAACTAAGTAGAAAGTCGGCTGACTTAATTGTACTAGTGTCTTCTAATCTCTTTAGTATTCACAAGTACATAAGACTTAATACTTTAAAAAAAATAACAATTTTCCAGACAAACACACTAACTGTTTGGCCCCAATGTAAGCAGAGTTTGTATTATAGATGACGATATAGCAAGCTGGGGGGAATCCAGAATAAACTTACATTTTAATACAAACACCATGGCCCGAGAACAAGCATCTGTGTTCATCACACAAATGAATGCCCTGGCCAGGACTCGAAGATGGGACCTCCGGCGTATAAGACAGGGCTACACTGCCCACTACCAAGTCAAAACCAAGTAATATGTCAAAAATATGGTTAGAGACTAGTCGTAGTTCCAATATTCATCAATATCACTCATTATTTCCATCCTTCAAATAACTTCAGACAAAAGTCTAAACTTACTAACCATCTCTAACAAATTTCGACCTTGTACGCTGCCTAATTAGATCGATTGTTTAATTGCGCCGCATTGAGACATCTCAAACATTTGGGTGTAACACGTAATTACACACAATTGGAGCATTGAGATTACACTAAAATACAATATAATGGCATATTTGACCTTGTGCTGTCTCATTCGTTAAGCATTGTACGAGTGAGAGAGATAACAATATACAGAAAAGTATATTGTTTGTTCGTTATGTTGCAATTAATTAATATTATGGTGGTGTTAGGGTTTTGTAAATGTGGGTCAAAACTTTGGTCGTTATTTAGCTGTTATATGGAATGAGTCAATCAAAATTTGAACAGAGCAAAGTTAACTTTTTTATTTTATGTCAAAGAGATTTACATACTTAGATGAATTTGAATACGAGTTCTATAATACTATCTTAAATATGAACAAATTCCTGGGTATGGAAGTATACTTACAACAATTTCTCACAGACTTTTCAATCTTCCGCGTTTCACCACATCCTTAACATTTTTAATCACTGTTTACTATATCCTGCTTTCCATTTAAACAGAAAGACTAATAACTTAAACTCCAGATAGTTTTTCTTATTTTTTACTTACGATTGCACAAACATCGTACAAATTTATCAAGTTCAAGTATTCTATAAAAACGACTTTCATAATTTACAATTTTTTAATAAAGGACCTACACCATAGTTATTCTAGTGAGAGAATGCTTTCTAATAGATACTGCCAAATTTTGAAAATTCACATCTATGAACTCAGAACAAAAATAATTCATGCTACGAGTATTACAGATTTATGGCCCTTACTTGCACCTCAGAAAACATCACTTTAGATCTATGGTCAAATCGCTATATCTAGGTCTTTAAATCTTTAGTAACTCATCTGTCCATATTAAAATAATAATTTATGACCCAGTTTTTGCCAGAGAGTCCATCGGCTTTCTAACAAAAAATAACACGAGTAAATCCAGTCACGGTCACAAGTACTTGACAGCAAAGCTGCAAATAAATGATATGTGGTGAATTGTGAAGGAACTATAATGACGCCTGTTACTCGATGTTCGACAAATATGCAATAAGTTCTGTGGGAATCTTCCGATTTTGCTTTGTGTTAAGAATCTTATTTGGTTTTGTTATTTAGTGGTTAGGTAGTTTGTTTGTTAGGTAGTAGGCCACTAGTTCTACAGATTCTATTTCACCATGTCACCATTTATTTGAAATAAATTTGGCAGATGCTATCCACCAAAACTTTTATGTTTAAGTGTATAATGTAAGTTGTAAATGAGTCTATTAATATACTTAAAAAATATATTATTAAATTATTTAGTTTCTGTTACTTCTAGGTTATATTAGATTTATAAGAGTGGAGACTTTTAAAATTGGTTCTTGATTTAAAAGTTTTTAAATTAACGAGTAAATTGAAAAATAATTAAACAAATTACTCCTCTACAATAAGTAGATATTGGGTGCGCTTAACAATGATAATTAAAAATTAAAACCTACTTACCCACATACAAATCTTTACATATACATAAACAAACGTTCGTATTTACTGTGGAGATATTTCTAATATGAACACATTTACGTAATCATTGTTAGAACGATTCGTTAACAACCACTACGTGACTCACACCTCACTGGCGGCACGCGTTTAAGTCTTTTGTATAAAATCATTAAGTTCTTTCTAGATTTTCGAAGAAAAACCATAAACGAAATATATTATAGATTTTAACCGGATCAACATTGGTTTCAATATATCTTTGACACGTTACGCTTCGATAAATCCGTATCTATATTATAGAAAGACAGCTAATCTTAATAAATTAAAATATCAAGATGAACCAAATGATGTTTCAGACCTATAACCTTTACAATTATGTATACATTGATACGAATCATAAAAAATGATATCGAATGATATTGAATCTTGAAAACACACTTCAATTAAAAATGGTTAATAAATAAAATAGTAGTAAACATATAAAAAAACGCAACACTACCAAAAAAAACTTGTAAAAAACATTAACACAACACATCAGAGACATAAAAAATAACAACATTTACTACGGTTTGTTTATTCCCAGTAATTAAATATAATAAGTTATATTAGGAACAAGGAAGGATATTTCGGTATTCAGTCTGAGCTAACTGACGAATCTGAGAAACTGAGCTAATGAAGACGGAACAAACGCTACTCTTCATATATTTTCCATAATTGCTAAAGGCAGGGTTACGGCAAGAAGGGAACGATATTATTATTGGCCATCTTTGCCAATTGCTAAAGTTCAAATTCTTATTGTCTTATACCATGAATAAAATTTTCAATTATTCTTCTATGTAAAAATAAAAGATTGCCAAAAGGTTACTCTCTGCTGTTGTTTTGCTCTCGGTCTACCTATGACACCTTTTAAACACCAAATTTAAAGATCTATTTACACTTTGATAATGATGTAAAAGATGACTTTCGTCAAGTGTAAACATAATTAATTCCCTTATTGGGCAAATAAAACGTTTACTTTTCTAAATATAACGCTCTGTATATGGCAAGTATCGATATAACAAATATTGATCGTAAATAATTTTATCGGTTATTTGAAGACAGAGATTATTTCACAGCAGAATCATGACATAAAATTTAAGAAATTTATACTTTTTTTTATTCCATCATATATACAAAACCTTTACTCTTGACGAATGTTGGAATAAGAAATACATTTTAACTTCGGCTTTGAAAAGGTTTTATAGGAGAACTGAGAGGAAAATATCTTCCCAGTACTACCTTATTAACATTTTATGAATACAGTATATTTAATCGAAGATACTTTTTAACTATTATTAAATACACTTTTCATATAATATCGACTATTTAAATTCATGAGCGAATTTTCACTAAATTCTGAACCTAACACAAGGTGTAGGTGTTAAAATGATCTATCAAAAATATATTTTTGAAATGATACATGGTCTACTTTCTGCACATAACTGTGTTTACCTTGAACCGTGAAATGCACGTAATTTTACGTAATTGCTGTATCATTATCAACTATGCACTACCGTATGCTTGCGTAGACAAAGCATGGATGGTGTCGCCGATTTCAAATTTTGCGAGTATCCCAGAGTTTTTGTCGTGAAGATATTATATTTTTAAATCAAATCCTTAAATGAACTCAATTATTTTCTGTTGTGGAGGAAAAATCTTTTACAATAGAAAGTTTCTACATTATTCATACACATCTAATAAATATTTTTACAAAATTCGAAAACGAAGTCCTGTTTTATGGTATTCCACGTCTCTATAATTAATGATATTACTGATTTATGGTTATTAAAAACTCCAAAAATAAAATGAGATTGTACAATATCTTCGCGAATTTCTCAATTGGCAACCCTGCAAAGTATGGAAGCGTTTCGTCCGCGAATGAATATAAATAGCGGCCACGCTTCTAAGTCTGCAGTTGAACTCAGTTTGAACCAACATTTGCCTGACTTTACAAAATGTTCGTCAAAGTAAGTGATTTTGTGTTTACAAAACTATTTCAATTTTCCAAAATATTTTAATTCGGTTTGAGTATTTATTCATAGAATATGAGAGTGTGCTGTCCATTTTCACAATTTTTTACTTTGATTTATTTTTAAACTAAATAACTAATAATATATCTTTTTTTTTAGGTTTTGAAAGGCTTCATTAAAAATCTTCACAGTTTCATATGCTTGTAATGAAAGAATTCGTTTGCTCTATTTATTGCCTGCATCATATAATTAACTACAAATTCAATTATTATTTTTTAATAATGCTCTTATATATTTTTCAAATTGATAAATTGTAAATAGTATTCCAGTTTATTGTAATTTTAAATTTTTTTATTTATCCAAAATTAGTTTTGTGCAAGTCACGTTCCATCTCTTAAATAAATATCAATTTCAACACACCATCCAAAGTTCTCCTTAAATCAATCATAAATTTTATTGAACGCATTCATTAGCTTTGTATTAATAATTTTATTAAGTTGTATTAGGGTCAGTTCGAATTTGGTCTATATTTGAATTTAATTATTTAAAACTTAACGTTCCTTGCGCAGTTTGGTCATTGAACACAATATAGCCTATGTCTAGATTCAACCTTTGTCTAGAAAGATTTCACAAAAACGGCTTATTAGTAAATTTCAAAGTTAATCTTTTCAGTATACAAACAGACAAACAATTTTTTTATCTTTATAATAATGATATTGATGTATATATAAATATATTATTGTTTTATTTGACAACAGGCCGCAGTAATTTTGTCCGTCTTGGCCGTGGCTTCTGCCGGCGTCATCCTGGGACACGGATACGGCGGAGAGGGCTACGAAGCGGCGTACGCCGCGCCGGTGTACGGAGGACATGACACACATGTCGACTATCATGTAAGTGTTGACTGGTAACGACAAGGGTTATCTACTGTATTTGGTTTCGTTTAAGGTTTTGATTGAATGTTAGGCTTAGAATGCTATAGGCTGATTTATAATTTTTGGACAAAAAAGCGTTGTGGAATATCATTCCATATACATTGAAGATTAAACGTTTGAGATGGCTTGAGGTTTACCTTTAAGACACATACATTACGTCAAATCATCTAAACTGTGCAATACCATCTACCATTACTCTTTTCAAGCTTCTCTTAATAATTATTTTTTATTCTTAATCTCAAATAATACAACTTTGTGAATTTGTAGTGTTGGAAGTAACTTGAAGTAACTGTCTAAAAAACATTGCATCAACACGGCTGATATAAAAATTCAGTATATGAAGATGCACAATGCCATACTCGCCAAAGAACATCATTACAATTATTGCCTATAAAATATTTATTAAGAAAGTTTTTTGTAGATAAAAGTTTTAAAAATGAGCAAAAATGTTTAAATGTATTAAAACCAACAAGATTTAATTAGCATTCTAGTTTTAGTCACACAAACATTTACATTATTTAATAAATAAGTAACACAAGTTGTACATTGAAAATTCGCACATTTATAAGTTAAACAAGTATTACATCCCGAGCACGACTTTGCCGTTTACACGCTTACAGCTTTTACATCACAAACAAACACAAAAAGCGTTTCGCTTTTCTGCATTTCAACAATTTAAACTTAACATACTTGCATCGCGTTTACGAGACGAAAGTAGAACAACAACCATAGCATTAAACTACATAACGGTCGCTAAATAGCTGCTTGTGCCATTAACTTATTATTTATTAAAAGACACCGACCTTGAGTTTCCACAATGAGATCCAAACACATTTCGTATGTGAAAAATTGCAACACGGATAACGATCTTCCTAACAACTACACTTTTAAGAAAACGGAAAACTCCAAGGTAAAACTAAAATAGGCCTATTCATTACCTTGCGAAATCTGTTACATTTGAAAATGAACCCAACAGAAGCATGTTAATCAAACAACAAAAGTGGTTTATTTTCTCTACTGTTGGTTTTTTAAATTTCGTAACAGAATGTTATCCGCTAATTGATTTCTTGCATAAAGCAGTCGAGTATATCGTGTTGTAGTTATTGATTCCGGGATTACTATCTACCATTATAACAATATGAAACCAGTTGTTACAGTAACTGGTGTTACGTCACGACAAAGAAATGGGTTAGCAAGTATAAACGTTAATAAAATGTAGCAGCATTATTGTACGTACTGAGCTGGCCGATGACATGTGGCGAAACGTTTCCGATAGAACAATCTGGAGTTTTTGTTCTAATAAATAGGAAATTGTTTGATGTTGCCTTACTTTCATTCTTTGTTTTAATACATTGTTGCAATTTAGTTAAATATTCTTATTTTGTTTGATGTTATGAATAGAAATTCAAAATGTATGATTGTTTCCTATTGTTTTTTACTTGCATTGGTTTTTCTTTTACTATTTATTTTTTTGTTTTATTTTGTGCAATAAGTTTTACTAAACTACATTTAAAATATTCATTACTTTTGTATAATAAATTTGTAATTTTGCCGGTAAACATTTTGTATTGTAATAATATAAACATTTGGAGACTCCTGGAACAAGCTTCGCAAAAGCATAAAAGGAGATCTCCTTGTATCTGTACGTGTAAGAATGTTTTGTTGCTCAATAATGATTTATTATTATTGTTCTTCAGACATGCAGTTACGTTATTTGAAAGCAAATTCATTAGAATTCTTAATTACTTCTTGTTTAAAATTGGCAATAAAATAGAACTAGGTTTATTGTAGTATTTCATCGATTAAAATTTCAAAGATTATGAGCCCGAAACTGTAGTATTTCAACATTCCTTGACAAGACAATACCCTCTCACGCAACTGTCGAGAAGTATTATTTACAAGAGTTCCTTGTTATTTACAACAGAACTGTTATATGACTGTTATAGAGAAATATTTACTTGTTGTTCCTTCGTCATAGTTGCCATAAATTGAACGCTGCTACAGACAATTCCATGTAATCCTTTGTTGCGTAAGATGCTCAGTCTATTTGAGCCATTGTATAGTAATACAAGAGATTCTTATGTGACTATAACAAAAATTGGATTCAATGAATAGTATATCTCTATAACTTAATAATCTTAATAATCAATATTTAAAAAAAGATACTAAGTACAAAAAAACCTCACGTTACTTTAAATACTATTTAATGATTATCCATTTAAACATTTTGTATCTACCAATAATTTAAATAAAATCACTTGAATCGAAACCAAATATCAAAACACTTCGTGAATAAGTACCTACTTCGTGACTCCTAGGCCAACAGTTCCCAGGACTTTGCGACATTCACTAAATAGTGAGTCGTAATGACAGTCTCGATACTGTACTTGCCGCAATGGCGGATAGTTTGCCAGACGCGTGCTCTCACTCTGGCTTAATAGTTAATATGCGATTTGGAGGCCTGAATGCTGTTGGGCAATATGACATTGTCTTCGTGGCTCGGTTGTATGTAGAGCGCATTACTGAGATACTTGGATGTGTTGTATTACGTCTTTAGATTTCTGATTTGGTTTGAATGGTATGATTTTGTTTTATTTTTCTTCTTATTATGTATGTAAAGTCTTTGCTCAATGGTATGAGCAACTAATTAATTTCAACTTGTTATCCACTAATTTTGTTAATGTTGATTTGATAATATTTCGTGGAATTATCTTTACGACGAAGAACTTTGTTAACGTCGAACATATTTCAATGCATTAATAAGGTTTGCTTGCTGCTTTCTTTTTTTTTTCAAATATCGCAACCAACATTTACTTTTATTCCAGGCACACCCTAAATATGACTATTCGTACTCGGTGTCAGACCCTCACACCGGAGACCACAAGAACCAGCATGAGGTCCGCGATGGAGATGTCGTGAAGGGAGAATACTCCCTGCTGCAGCCTGATGGGTCCTTCCGCAAGGTCACTTACACCGCTGATGACCACAATGGGTAAGAACAAAATTACAAATAAAACTCCTAGAAGTAGTGAAGTCAAGATTGGATTGCAAATATGATGATGCACTAGAAAAAGATTATGTTATATGGCTGTGTTATACAATTGTAATAAATAGAGGAATATATGCAGAGTATTAACTTGAAAAATCACAAATTACTCTGTTTGGGCTTAACCCAACATAATTAATGCAATGTTTAATGTAAAGAAACTACAAGGGTAATTTTAAGTTTAATATGTAACTAAAAGCGAGTGCACGATTGTAAGAAGCAAGATGTTATCACGCCTGACCGAACACTGAACTTAAAATCTAGAAAATGATTCCTAAAATAAAAATGAATACGATTTAAAAATCTGCAGATGATTGCTGTGAATGCAAGTTATCTATTTTAATAAAATTTACTTTGTATTCACTGCATACTAAACGTATACATGTATCCCGAAAATGATGTTATCCTTTGGTGTAAAAGACTAGCCTACCACCACTATCACCTAAAAGCAAATTCAATCAGAATCTGTAAATTGATATGTATGACAATCAAGACAAATAATTACAAAAAAACTAGTTTCTAATCACAAAACTAATAACCTAACAGTCTTTTGAATATTTAGCATAGAAACTTTTGAAGAATATATATAATTAAAATGATAACAGTACAGGTACATTATTAGCAAATCACAATATTTCTCAAACTCCAAATTCAATCTTAATTTCAAAAACAAATACCAAAACAATAGCTATACTTGTTGCTGAAATCTTTACAATTAAGCCCTACCTGCGCACGATTCGCTATACGAACCTAAACCTTGCTTAACCTTACGGTGAACTGAGATCACCCAGTGGATACGCTGCGAACAATGGAATAGTTATAAGGATTGCTTGTACTGAATAAATGAATATTTTCAATAGGAATTATAATGTAGTGTTACTTCATAGTTTTTTTTTATTTTTGCGAGAGTCTACCTTATTGATATTAACATGAAAAGATTTGTATTCAGTCAATGTTCCATAACATCTAAAAAACATAGAGGGATATTGAAGATTTTCATTTTCAATATCCAATACAAAAAGTAGTTCCATATGTGTATCTGTTTGTGACAATAGATATAGTAGCTATTACATCGAAGAACAAATTTAATCCATAACACAAACTCTGCATACTTTTGGGCCACACAGTTGGTGTGTTTGTCTGGGGATTCATTATTTATGTATAGATGAAAAATATTCATTCGATTTTCTCCGGGTACTACCTAGTTCACCCATTTAAGTTCTTTTCTCATTATTTTTTCTTTCTTTCAGCTTCAACGCGATAGTCCACAACACGGCCCCGGTGATACACCACGAGTACCACTAAATCTCGGCACTAGCACCGCCTCCACATGTGATATTTACCTTTAACTCTTACTTACTAGATAGTCGACACGACTTAAATATGTTACAAGACTGCGGCGATAATAAACTGTTTAAAAAACTAAGCTTTTGTTTTATTTTGTTACTAAAACATTCGCTGGTTAGATTCTATATTCGGCTTTATTTTTTATTTTGCATTATTTTGTCCAAAATAGTATTTTTTTTCTAATTTGCCTAAAAGCAAATTTGGTATAGCTTTCAACGACATTTGGTATTTTTTTTAATAAATAAAGAAGGTAGGAAATGGTAAAAGAATTGTTCGAATCCAGGATCTTCAAGCAATGTTGAGTTATAAAACAAGAAAATTAACTCAAAAACCTATAATGATGACCATAACCTACATGGTTTAACAAATGTAACAATATGTTTGGATTTATAAATTTACTAGTAATTTAAATACTATATACGCGTCAAGAATAAAAAAGGTTCAATGTAAAATTATTTCTTAAGTATATAAATGGTATTGGAATAGTTTCCTATATCTTAATATATATCTGCCGAAACAAAACACTAATCACCTATAACCGTAAACCTTTTGATAACCTTGATGATGATATTTAAGATTCTACTTCCCCAATCGTAAAGTCTTAAGTTAAAAGCCAACAATTTCTAAATTACTTATATGTAGTTTCTTCTAAAATTTCAAAGTAAAACAGCATACCCAAATAATTTGAAAGTTTGTGTTGTTCTACCCAATTATCATACCATTTAATAGACCATTAATCTTGGTTAACTACGACTATAAACTGAACTTAAATTTATTTCTATATTTTCATTTATTAGTGTTAATAATTCAATGCAAGAGCATTATGCCTGGTAAAGATATATATTAGAGTACCAAATGTCACTCTTGCAAATTAAAGTTCAACTAAATGAATCAGACTTTTAGGTCAAAGGGTCCTAGATTCAATGCGATTGAGATTAGTGTCAAAAGATTAACATAAGAACTTATTGTTCATATTATCTGCAATAAATTTAAGGTCAGATATTTCGCTCTTTACACTTATAACATTTTTGTTTTTACTATAAAACAAATGAGAGTAGCCAATTGCTATTACGATGATATTTAAAACTTCTTAAGTGATAAAACTAAATGGTAAAAATTAATAGTTATTACGGTGATCCAAAAGTAATGATAATTGGATATTTGTAGAGCATATATCCACCACATCAACATAAAAAGAAACATATATAGGCCACGATTACCGAAAGGTACATTCATTAGAATACGAACAGTTGAAAAAAAATGTCTACCAAAGACATACACAGCCACCTAGTGGTAAGGTTGGGGGAATCTGTTCCTCTATATTTCACAGTTGCGAGCGGGCATAGGAGTTTAAGCTGGGTAGAACATCTACAGAAGCTGAACATCGCGGGGGTCGCCCATCCACGTCTCTCACTGCAGAAAACGAGAAAAAAGTCGAAGATATTGGCAGAACGAAGAATGACCATAAGGTCCATAGAACCATAGCTGAGGTCACAGGGATCTCATATGGCAGTGTTCAAAGAATCTTGTGACCGAACTGCATATGTAGGTCTCTGCGCGTTTGGTGCCGAGAATGTTAACCGATGAGCAAAAGAAAAAACGAATCGACATTTCAAGAGTGAAAAATTCTCGAAAAATTCCATACGGATCAGGATTTTTTTTGTCGCGTTTCGTGACTGTATAGGCTAGTGGTAACGTTGGGGGACTCTGGTCCTCCATATTTCACAGTTGCGCGCTTTTTTTTTTTTTTTGTTCCCCTCCGCTGGAAGGGCAGGAGGATAAAAATGCTCTAACGCATACTCTGGCGCGATTCCAAAGTTATGTGGGACTCGTCCCGACGCCTACCAGAACCATACCCACTAAAAACCCCCTGTCGGCTCGTGCATTTTTGCCACTCAGCCTTCATCTGAGCGACGGCCAATTGGAGAAAGAGGCCGCGCTAGCGGGCCCTTAAGGGGTCACCCGCTGGGTTTTACATAGCACTGAAGGTGCTCAAAACAAATGAAAAGTAAATAATAAACATTAAAAATTGACAATAAAATTAAATTTGCATTAATTCAGATTTACGTTAGAATTAGAATTTACGTTAGAATTAGAATTTGCGGCCTGAAGGGCCTCGAGATCTAAAGTTAATTGCGTACGTTCGCTTGTGTGCGCGTTTCTCGGTCTAGCGACTTTGTATACCGAATCTAAGACAGGAGCAGTATAAGAGACTGAATTTCGAACTAGTGGATTGGGATGGGATTCGGCGCGTTTGAAGAACGATTCTGAGAGTGTTTTTAGGTACTGTTGAACTGTAGGTAGTTCAAGATCTCTGTGCAGGTCCGCATTGCGCACGTACCAAGGTGCGTTTGTGGCCCTGCGACAGAAGAGGTTTTGAACCACCTGCAGCTTGTGCAGGACGGAGGGTTTGGCGTGGACAAAGACTGGCGAAGCATATGACATGACTGGTCTAACGCAGACCTTGTAAAGCGTACGTTTATTTCTGAAGGACATTTTACTTTTTCTACCTAACATACTGTAAAGCCGGCCTAGGTAAAAACGTGCAAGTTTCGTTACTCTATCGACGTGAGGGTTGAAAGAAAGCGTCTGGTCTAAGATGACGCCTAAATATTTAGTACTGCGCTTCCAGGGGATGGGAGTGCCTTGCATTCTCAATTGGAGATTGTCGGGGATACGACTGCGTCTGTAGTCGAAGTAAACCGCAGCGCTCTTCTCTGGGTTCACATCGATACGCCATTTTTTTAACCAAGCACCGAGGGTGTTTACAGCCTTTTGAAGTCTGGTGACGAGACCCGAGGCTCTGCGGCCTTTGGTGTAAAGGGCGGTGTCGTCGGCAAAGAGAGCGAGTTCGACGACTTTCGATGGAATGGGAATGTCGTTAGTGTATACGGAATACAAAAGAGGGGCGAGGACTGAGCCTTGAGGGACTCCAGCCTTTATGGGACGAGGCGCGGAGAGCGTGCCTTCATGTTTGAAACGAAACGTGCGGTCTTTGAGAAACGACGCGATTATCCTAACTAGGCGAGCCGGTAAGCCTATTTTATAGAGTTTATAAACGAGACCGCTGTGCCAGACTTTGTCGAAAGCCTTGGCTACGTCAAAGAAAACTGCGATCGTTTTCTTTCGTTTCGGATAGAAGCCGTCGAGTATGTACTCGACGATTCGATGGACTTGCTGAGGGCAGGAGTGCTTAGCGCGAAAGCCGAACTGGTGGGGAATTATGAGAGGATAGCCGTCCGTTGGAAACAGATGGTTCCGCATTCGAGAGAGTATGACTCTCTCGAGAAGTTTAGACATTGCCTTGAGGAGGCTGATGGGTCTGTGATTAGCCGGGATATTAAGAGGTTTACCCGGCTTGGGTATGCCTATGACTGTCGCTTCTTTCCAAGCTTTTGGAAAGTAGCTAAGGTCGAAGCAGGCATTGAAAATGATAGCTAACAAGGTAAGCACCTGTTGAGGCAGGTGCTTAAGTGCGTGGTTGGAAATACCATCCGCACCCGGAGCCTTTCTGGACTTTTGACTTTTGATGAGAAGCGAGATTTCATCATTAGAGACTGTGACGGGGTCGGCGGTGATGGGGAGAGAGTTTCTACGGAGAACTTCGTCCTCCACCGCTTTGATGTGAGTGGGATTCGCGGGTTGCGTGCTGGGCGAGCATTGAGACGCAACGCTGTCAGCGAAGCATTCGGCTTTCTCTTCGTCTTCGAAGGCGATAGAGCCATCGGGACGAGTGAGAGGAGGGACGTGAGAGGCGGCGTCTACGCGTAAGGCTCGGGCCATTCGATAATACGCTTGGTGGGACGGGGAGATATTCGCCATGAGATCGTTCATCTGGGCGTCTCGGAGTTCCGCGAGGCGAGATCTAACTTTGCGTTGTAGCTGATTCGCATCTGTTCTATAGGCGGGCGTGGGATATTTCTTGGCTCTCCGGAGAGCCGCGTTCTTAGCTTTAATAAGATTGCTAATGGCTAAGGGAAGCGTGGGTTTGCCTTTCTTAGCAACCTTTTCGTTTACACTAATGGCTGAGTTGATAGCATCAGTGAGAGAATTTACTAACGAATCTATTTTATCCGGGCTATCTAATTGATCGGGCGAGATCGCGAGCGGAGAGTTTGGGGCCTCTAAGGCAGAAACTATCGTATTTTTAAAGCCTTTCCAGTCGGTAAAGGTCTTAGGAGAAGTGACGTTAACGTGGCGCACGAGGGAGACGGGGCGGTGGTCAGAACCTAGGTCATCGAGCGGTTCGATAGACCTGAGGTCGAGGTTGATATGCTTGACGATTGCAAAGTCGAGGATGTCCGGAGAGTGGTTCGGGTTGTCGGGATAGTGAGTGGGAGTGATAGGGGAGACGACGTCTAAGTCGAGTAAGTTGGTGATGTCGAGGAGAGCTATACCGCTTTGGTTGGTTGATAGGCACGTCCAGTCAGTATGTTTGGAGTTAAAGTCTCCGAACATAATGACTGAACGGCCGAGGGCGAGAATGGTCTCAAAGTCACTGCGGATAGGTTTGGTGCTAGAGGGTATGTAGACTGAAGCTATGATGATGGTCGGATGACCAGTCATAGCCAATCTACATACGGTGGCTTCCATGTTGAGGAGAGGAGGGGTAGGGAGAGGACAGCAATGGAATCCTCTTTTGTAGTAGATAGCAATGCCGCCGAAACCGTCGCAGTTAGGCCTATCGTTACGTGTAAACGCGTATTTAGGAATTGCGAATCCCCTGGAGCGATTAGGAGTGAGCCATGTCTCCTGGAGAAGTAAAAGATCTGGGTCGTTGTTCTGAAGGAACAGTTTGAGCTCGGGAAGGTTGGTGCTTAGGCTACGAACGTTAAAAGATATTAGGGATAAGCCCTTGG
Organism: Marasmarcha lunaedactyla; assembly: GCA_923062675.1. Classification (NCBI taxonomy): domain Eukaryota; kingdom Metazoa; phylum Arthropoda; class Insecta; order Lepidoptera; family Pterophoridae; genus Marasmarcha; species Marasmarcha lunaedactyla. Next base: position 22,326,436 of record OV281341.1, read on the forward strand.
GTTTGATACGACAGGACGCAGGATTCGCGGGTCTAGACATTATAATTTACTTTTTTACGAATTTATACAAAAATAAAGAATTTACAACGAACTTAGGAGCGAGTGATGCTCGGCTAACGCGAATAAACGCTCTTGAGGAGAGCGGGCGGCTCGCAGTTTGCGTGCGAGTATGGAAATTTCATTAATGTCTACGTTTTGGATGACGTCGAATACGGTCTTCATGTCCTCAGCCAACGACGACTGAGGTGCAGAAGACGGAGCGGGACGCGGCCCTACGGGAGCTACGGGAGCTGGGATGGGTCGGGAAGGTGCAGGCGGGACGGCCGGACGCTGCCTCCAAGACAGAGCCGGAGTAGGCGTCGGCTGAACGGGCTTTGCTTCCGGGGGACCCCGGTTGCGCAGCGGCGGGAAGTTAGCGGGAGTGAGCGGCGGCGCCGGTTTAGGCGCGACCCTCTTGGTGGTGGAGCGCGGAGCGCGCGGGCAACCCCTGTAGTTAGCTGTGTGGCCGGACTGGCCGCACAGCACACAGGCAGGGGGGGAAGTGGATTCGGGAGTGCGAGTGCACTCCTTAGTGAAGTGAGGATCCAGGCACTTTACGCACCTGGGGGGAGCTGAACAGTTAGCCGCTGCGTGGCCATATAGCTGGCAGCGGTGGCACTGCCCAGGGTGACCGCGGGGGTTGAGACGCTCGACGGAGATGTTCGAGAGTCCGCAGATTGTGCGAGCCTCTTTGAAAATCTCCTTCGAGTTGGGAGTATTTGACAGGATTACTAAAGCTAAGGGAAAACGCCTACCGCGGTTGGAGTGCATCTTGTGCACTGCTGTGACCGGAAACCCTGAGACTTAAGGTCGTCGAGAATGTCTTCGTTACTGAGTTCGAACGGGACGCCCCGTAGTACAGCGCGGATCTTACGCTCCTCCGGGAGGGCGTAGGTGTGATACGCGATATGATTTAATGATAGTAGCCTGGTAAACGCGCGGAAGTCGTCGACGGTCGCTACTTGAATTTTGATTGTATCGCCAACGTTGGCGGCTTTTAAGTAATTAATTTTGTGCTCTTTGCACAAGTTTGAGACCGCGGTCCAGCGCGCTTTTTCACGCAGGAATACGGGCGGAGGGAGCTGAGGCTTCGGCGGGACGGGAGCGCAGCGCGTCGCTGGCTTCGATGTGACCGACGGAGACGCGGTTACTACGAGCTATTTTAACGGCGCGGGGGCTGGTGTTGAAGACACCGGGGAGGGCTCCGGTATTGAAGATACCGAAGCTTTCTTAGAGCGCTTCTTGGAGCGCTTGGCGACAAGTTGAAAGGCGGGCTCAGGAGAGCCGGTTAAGGTGACGGCATCTGACGACGTGTCAGACGCGGGTTCGGAATCGCTCCCGGGAGCAGTACGCTTACGACGCGACGCGTGAGAGGATGCGACCGATTCGCAGTCCATCTCGGACGAGGCAGGAGACGCGGGAGAGCTGTGGACCTGAGGGGTCTGGACGTCGGAGGCCTGAGGGGCCGGGGTTGGGGCCTGAGGGGCCGGGGACGCGATAGATGCCTGTAAGGCCTGCGTTAGTATGTCATTCGATATGCTGGCGCCGGACGCAACGAGTGCCTGGGCGAACGACCTAGCAAAGTTTACCAAGCTTTGCTGGTCCATTGGGAGGGCTTGGTCCTACGATATATAAAATATATAAATATATAAGAATGCCTAGGTTCCCTAGCAAACCTAGCACCTAAACCTCCCTACCCGCGGTAGGGGGGCTGGGGACGACGCGAAGTGGTGCCCCTAGCTCGGACAGCACTGTACCGTCACCCTGGGAAAGGCCCAAGTGCAATGGGATCGGGTCTGCCGGTTTCTCCTTGGCCTGAAGGGCCTTGGAAGCGCACCGGGGCAACGCTATCAGGCTTAGTTGTCACCGTTAAGTATCCACCTGATCAAACGCGAGTCTACTACGGAGTGTGTCGTCAATAAATTGACAACAAAAACCGGCCGTAGACCTGACGGAGTTGGGTTGCACTAAAAGTGCGGGATTGACTACGTTACGACCGGCCGGAGCCGGCCGCAGAGCGAGTCTCTGACTACGTACAGGCGCCAAGCGTCAAGTACGCAGCCAGAAGGACAGCCCGAGTCTCGCGAACCACTATCGAATTTAATCGACCGCGGTAAGCTCAACCCTTGTTCGGTGTAACCGAACACCGCTTACCTACGCAAACACGCGACAAATTATTTATTTTATTATTTTGTAATTGTGATTTTCATTAACATTAAACAACTCGTCCGAAACAGTCGTGTTTCCCTTTAACCATCTCAAACTGTAACACGTTGTTTGCGGAGTGGTAATTGAGGGTCCAGAAAGGAAATACCGAAGCTCTCTTCTATGTTTATTTTGCAGTAAAATTAAAAATATACAAAAATGCCTGTAAATACAAACAAAAAATATAAACAAAATTGAAATAAAAAATAGTCACACAAAATAAAACAGAAACATTAATACAATTAAATTTGATCTGAAAAGAAAAAGTAACAACAAAATAAAATTTTAATGAATGAGAATCCTTACCAAAAATTTTGGCTACGCACACTCGTGTACGTAAAAATAAATTATTGATTTCATGAAAACTTGGATTGTAGATAATAAAAAATTGATAAACATGTAATTTTGAATAATAAACTTGGAAACAATAATAAATAAATAGATTCTAGTTGTTATGATGGATAATTTTTCGTGACTGGCTTGTCAAATCAAAACATTGCCGTTCTCCGACACTACGTAATTCGTAGTTTAAAATTACGTCGGGAACGACAAAAAAATAAAATTTACTGACAAAAAGAGGTCGAAATAGACAACCGTCACAATACCCCGGGGGCCGGGAAAAAAAAATCTGAAAGATTTTTTCAGTATAGTTTTTAAAAAAAAATATTCAAACCAAATCAAAATAAACCGCATATACATATCGAATTTTAATATTTAATCTGCCAAATGAAAGAACGATCAAAAAAAAATAATAATTAAAAGCAAAATGAAAATTAATATTAACATCCTATAGAAGAATTTTTCTGAAAAAACATCCTGTATATATGAAAAAAAAATAATACTGATATATTGCATATCAACAAGTTATTTAATAGAAAAAAAAAAACAAAACAGACGAGAGAGAGAAAAAAAAAATCCTAAATAATTATCTTAAATTACATGGTTCATGAATGATAAAATTTTAAACATGTTCCTGGAATATACAATGTTAATATACATCGTTCAACTCCATCAACGTACATTATAATTACAACATACATTCTCTTTCATACTAGTCTTATTCCAACTACTGGAAATAAAACAACATGCAGTTAGAGTTGCTTATGAGGAATCGTATCCTAAATAAGTCAACTCAACAGAGTTGGACGCAACGGCAAAAGGCTTTAATAGTTGCCATCCGCTGAAAATATTAATAGCTTATGGCTTCTTTAACGTGTCGCTAACTCCCGCACGGTGATTACTATAAACAAGTTTCAGTTAAAGACTGAAATAAATATGCCGGAAAGAAAAAAAAATCATAGCCAGTCGTGAAACATTGACTTTTAAATAAAATCCAAGGGTCTTTTGTGAAGTAATTAAAATACTTATGTAATAAACATATGAAAATAATTCTCACGGGAAAGTGATTCAAGCGTATAAATAATACACATAGGTATGGTTTAGTTTAACGAGTTACCTTAATAAACGCTCGTGCAGAAGGCTTAATTTTACAAGTTGCAAACCGCTTGAAAAAAAATTGAGAAAAAAAATTGATAACATTTAACAAATTATACTATAAAGTATAATACAGATATTGAAAATAAGAGTTTACACTCCCAGAATTGCAAATATTAAATAAATTACACAATAAGTTAACCTAATACTACGATGATGATAATTAATTATAAGTTTTGACCAACGTCAATGTTAATGGTATAGCCAAACGATAATGAGGTGCATAGAAAAAAAAATAAGACAAAAAGAATCGGCTTATGCTCGCCGTGAGATAATTAGCAATAATTATATATGAATTCATATAAAGTAATTAGTAACAACCAATCTAGTCACTCAAAGAAGAAGTTAAACGCGGTAGAGGTTTAATGTCTCTGATATGCCAACGACCTAATGGGTTATTATTCATATCCACTAAATCGTAAATTAATGGTGAAACTTTATTTGAAACTTTACATTTAATAAATTTGGGTGCAAACTTAGCACAAAAATCTTTTTTAGAGGAACTTATTACATGGTTTCGCCTCCAAACAATATCACCGTTATTAAATTCTAAATTCTGATGATGTTTGTTATAATAAGTTGCATTATATTGATGTGCATTAAATAACCGTTTCTGTACTTCGGAAAAGATAGGTATTAATTGTCCTATGTTTTCAGCATATACATCCCTAGGACTGAAAATTAGTTCATCTCTGGAATCTTTATTTTTGTAGATAGATCCACATGTAACAGCTTCTCTACCAAATACTAAAAATGATGGAGTGAATTTTGTGGTTTCATTAACCGCAGTATTAATAGCAAACTGTATTTTGTTTATATAGGTATCCCAAGTTCTGTGATCTTTATCTATAAAAGCTGCAATCGCCGTTACAATAGTTTTATTGTAACGCTCAACGGTGTTAACCTGTGGACAGTAACGTGGGGTGTAATGTATTTTTGGTATGTTGTAAAATTTAAATAATTCAGATAATTCTGTACTTATCATTTGAGGACCATTATCTAATATAATAGTTTCTGGAACTCCATAAACCATAAAAACTAAATTGTCCAATATATGGCGAAAAAAAATGGTAACAAATAAAGTTTTATGCCTGACCTCAATAATAATTATAAAAAATTATTTTTAATGTTGCTATTCCTCTGTTGATATTGTTCCTCCTCTCTTCTCCATAAACTGCGTTTGAATGGTCGGCGCCAGTGTGTAACACGTTGTTTGCGGAGTGGTAATTGAGGGTCCAGAAAGGAAATACCGAAGCTCTCTTCTATGTTTATTTTGCAGTAAAATTAAAAATATACAAAAATGCCTGTAAATACAAACAAAAAATATAAACAAAATTGAAATAAAAAATAGTCACACAAAATAAAACAGAAACATTAATACAATTAAATTTGATCTGAAAAGAAAAAGTAACAACAAAATAAAATTTTAATGAATGAGAATCCTTACCAAAAATTTTGGCTACGCACACTCGTGTACGTAAAAATAAATTATTGATTTCATGAAAACTTTGATTGTAGATAATAAAAAATTGATAAACATGTAATTTTGAATAATAAACTCGGAAACAATAATAAATAAATAGATTCTAGTTGTTATGATGGATAATTTTTCGTGACTGGCTTGTCAAATCAAAACATTGCCGTTCTCCGACACTACGTAATTCGTAGTTTAAAATTACGTCGGGAACGACAAAAAAATAAAATTTACTGACAAAAAGAGGTCGAAATAGACAACCGTCACAAAACTACTACTTTAAAACATTTATCAATTTAACATTACTTTAAACATCTATGTTGAGGCACAGGCCTTAACATATGGTCCTTCACCCGTCTTTAGTGCTTTTGGTGAGTTTTGAGTGTGTTAGCAATCGGTTCGCTGGCCTTCCACAAGCGGACCTCCCCAGCGAATTGAGAAGGTGCTTATATCACACTTGTGAGCTTGCCTGGAGTGCTATTAGATAGACCAGCAACCAACAACAACAACAACATTAACCAACAACATTTTCAAGAACATTTTGAGATCAACAACAATATTTTACAACAATAGCAATGGATCATCTTTTGAACAAACAAGCAGAGCTTATTGAAGCTATCGAAAAACTATTTAACAACTTCAAGAAAGAAAACACCGAACGTAGAAAGGCAATAGCAAACGCAAAACTACTGGAGCTCACGAATTTGTTTCGCGATTTCAGTGCAAATCATTTAATTTTGAAACAAAATGAAGAACAAGAACATCTTTACTACCAGGAAAACCACTTCTCGTCCACGGAGAAATTCTACTTCGAAGTATGTACATACATAAAACAATACATCTCATCAAACCCGGGTGGTTCTAAGGGATCGCCAAACGAAGAAAACAAGAGTAGCTATGGAAAATCTGCAAAAGAAGGAAGCAAAACTCCGGTTATCAACGGAGCCTTGGATGAAAAATTGCGTCGTCAGGCGGCCAACTACAAGGCTTTCCAAAGAACTGTGAACTACATTGAAATCGACAAAATAACAGAAAACTGGGAATTTGAAGATATTTTGAAGTCACTTGAATCCCGCTGGAAAACAATAGACTCCCTCCATTGGGAGATAGAGGGTGATTTAAGTGGCAGAGAAAATCTAGAGATGGAAGAATTATTCAGCAACTATGAACATCAATATCAAACTCTGAAACGTTCGATAAAATCCAGGATATGGTCACATAAACATAGAGAAAAAACTACGCCTACTCTAGAAGTTCCTACTTTCAACGGGAACTACAACGCTTGGGTGTCATTTAAAGATTTATTTATGGAAGCTATACATAATAACCCGAGTTTATCTAACGCGCAGAAGATGCAATTTAATATAGGTACCTCTTAGACAGGCGTGTACGATCCTCGTCTTCATCGTCACTTTGCATCAGGTGAGATGGAAGACAAACGCCTGCTAATTATTAATAAAAAAAAAAAAAAAAAATTTTTAAAGACTAAAATACGAGGCGAAGCCGAACGTTTAATACAACATTTGTCAATAAGTTCCGATAACTACACAACATGCTGGGAAATACTGACACATCGCTACGATAACAAGAAACTAATATTCTCTTCACATATAAACACTCTTCTTGACCTCCCTACTATGAAACAACAAACAGTCAATCAAATAAAACGCATGCATGATGTTACGCAAGAGTGTCTCAACGCAATCAAGAACTTAGGCGTGGATATAATAACCTGGGACCCTCTGATTGTACATATCTTAGATCAGAAATTAGACACCGAGACCCACACGGAATACATCGACTCCCTAAAGAACCGCCGAGAACTACCTATTTTAAGTGAATTTTTAGAGTTTCTGGAAGGAAAATTCACAGCATTAGAATCAGCATGCAGAAAAAGTGACAATCTACAACCTAAACAACATTTCGTAAAACATCAATTACCTTCAACTTCAAATGGAAAATTTTCAAATTATCCAAGTAATTCAAACAATAATTGGAACAAAGGAAATAAAAATGCGAAATCAACATATAACATCATTACTGTAAAATGTCCACTCTGCAAAAATGAACACGGGCTCTATAATTGCAAGAAATTTTTAGAATTACCTAATGAACAAAAATTACAATTAATTAAAGAACTCCGAGTTTGCAAGAATTGCTTATTTAGTCATAATGGAAATGAATGTAAATCGACGAAAACATGCCGCAAATGTATGAAGAAACATAACACCACGATACACGATGCCTTTATTGAACAACAGAATACAACGTCTTCTAGCGCAACAATTAACAATAATTTAACTGAACAAAATCAACAAAACGAAGTTCTATTATCAACCGCAATTTTAAATATCAAAGGTCACGATGGTACTTACCACTACATGAGAGCTCTAGTCGACCAGGGCTCGCAGGTGAGCTTAATTACGGAGCGAGCTGCGCAACAACTAAAATTAAAAAGGAAACCATGCAAAGGAACAGTATTCGGTGTCGGAGTAAGAGAAAACAACGGGAAAGGAATGTTACACATACAATGTTATTCCATTCATAATGACTTCAATTTTCAAACGGAAGTTATTATCATGAACAACTTAATAAGTAACTTACCCAACCAAACCTTTAACAAACCAAACTGGCCGTTCATAGAAAACATTGCTCTAGCCGATCCCGAGTTCTACGTGAGTCGCCCCGTTGACATACTTTTGGGAGCTGAGATTTACTCACAAATAGTGCAAGGCGGCATCATCAAAGGAGAAGGCCTATCACAGCCTATTGCACAACAAACAAAAATTGGATGGTTACTATGTGGAAGCACCGTAACTTATCAATGCAACGTCATACTACATAACCTGGATGAGATAAAACAATTTTGGGAAATTGAAGAAATTAGCGAACAATCAAAATTATCCCTGGAAGAACAACAATGCATTAACTTCTACAACGAAACAATAAGAAGAAACGAGGATGGTCGCTACGAGGTCAGGTTACCACTGAAAGAAAATATTGAGAATGATCTGGGATCTTCGAAACAAACAGCCCTGGCGCAATTTAGAAGCCTGGAAAAGAAATTTAACAAAATACCTAAACTATCAAACGACTACAAATCATTCATGAAGGAATATGAAATATTACAACATATGAAACCATTCACCTGTAATCAAACTCCAGAATACTTTCTTCCTCATCATGGTGTAGAACGCATCGACTCATTAACTACCCAATATCGTGTAGTGTTTAACGCTTCCCATAAAACAAACAAGGGTTGCAGCTTAAATGACTACATGTATGCGGGACCAAACTTACAAATAGATTTACAAACACTACTACTAAGATGGAGACAATACCAATACGCCTTCACTGCGGATGTTGAAAAATTCTTTAGAATGATATTACTGCAAGACGAAGATCAAAGATACCAAAAAATATTCTGGAGAGAAGATTCTAATCAACCTATTAAAACATATACTTTAACAACGGTTACCTACGGAACTCGGGCTGCACCATTCTTAGCAATGATGACATTGAGGAGGCTGGCATCTGATGAACGATCAAACTATCCTGACGCTGCAAAAATCGTGGAATCAGCATTTTATATGGATGACCTTGTACACGGCGCCGACACAAAAGAAGAAGGGAAGAAACTTATCTCTGATCTAAACTTACTCATGAAGGCCGGCGGCTTTAATCTTAGAAAGTGGTCGTCGAACGAAAAACAATTGTTAGAACAAGTAAAGTCGGAGCGCAGTACTAGTCAAGACAATATATTCAACTTTAAAACTGAAAATAATTCAAAAACATTAGGGTTATGTTGGAATCCTACCGCAGATAATTTCACCTTCCAGTACAACATTCCTGAAAACAATTCAAAATTAACAAAACGTAGCCTGCTGTCGGATATTTCAAAACTGTTCGACCCTTTAGGATGGCTGGCCCCACTATCTATGAAACTAAAACTATTATTTCAACGCCTGTGGAAAGAAGATATAAAATGGGACCAACAAGTTTCATCTGAAATAGAACGAGAATGGTTAAACATAAAATCAGAACTTCAAACTATCAATGAATACAAAATACCTAGATGGTTGTTATGTCACAAGAATGACATCATAGAATTACATGGATTTTGTGACGCGTCGATTCACGCATACGCGTGTGTGGTGTACGCCAGGATCAAAGATAAAACACGATTGACCTTGGTTGCCGCAAAAACAAAGCTCGTGCCCCACAAGAAAGCTATAACATTACCCAGACTAGAGTTAAGTGGAGCATACTTACTATCAAAACTTATTAATAAAATCAAGGAAGCATTAACTCAACATCAACTAGAAATCTATGGCTGGACGGACTCTATGGTTGTTCTTGGCTGGCTACAAGGAGAGAGTTCCCGGTGGAAGCCATTTGTTGCTAACAGAGTAAAAACAATATGCGATACAATATCAAAAGATCGATGGCACTATGTAAAATCGAACGAAAACCCGGCTGACGCCGCGAGCCGCGGCTTGTATGCGAATCAATTGAAAAATAACTTCTTATGGTGGCAGGGCCCCGCCTGGCTGTCGACGTTTAACGAAGAACAAATGCAATCAAAAATAACATACACTACGAATGAAGAAATCAGATTGAAACAAACAAACGTAATACAGAAACAAAAAGATAATATAATTTATCAATTATTGAATAAATTTAGTTCATTCAATAAAGTTACAAGAATTGTAGCCTGGTTATTAAGAACATTTGTACCTAAGCGTAAACAATTACCAAGCTATCTCACATTACAAGAAATGTCAGCCGCAAAATTGCTTATTATAAAGAACGTGCAACAAAATGAATTTAGAACGGAAATTATGCATTTTAACAAACATAAAACTATTAACTCGAATAGCAAAATATTAAATTTGAATCCGTTCATTGACCATCTTGGAATTTTACGGGTCGGAGGAAGATTAGAAAATTCGTCATTAAACATGGAAATGAAGCATCCAAAAATAATACCTCGGGACAGCAGACTCGCCGATTTACTAATAGATGAAGCCCACCTACTTACCTTCCACGGAGGTCCACGTCTCTCCATGGCGTGCCTTCGGCAACAATACTGGATTCCTGGGGGAAACAACGCTGTAAAGAAACGATTACGAAACTGTATTACCTGTAGAAAAAACAATCCAAACAAAGAACACCAAATCATGGGGGACCTGCCCACCGCTCGTGTGGAGCCTGCTCCTCCTTTCTTCCACACCGGGATAGACTACACCGGATTCGTTGAAATCAAAGCTAACAAAACAAGAAACGCAAGAACCCTGAAAGGTTATGTAGCCCTGTTTATTTGTATGGTTACAAAGGCCATACACTTGGAACTAGTGACAGATTTAACAAGCTCGGCATTTCTGGCGGCCCTGCGAAGAATGTCAGCCCGTCTGACAAAAAATGCATAATACGAGACTCTTCAACATACATGTGCAATCCTCAACATCCTATTTACAGATATAAATCAGACAAGGATCTGTGCGTCCTGGATGAAAATAATAACTGCAAAACAAGCATCGCCGCGTGCAAAAACCAGTGGAGCAGCTTAATGAAGACAAATACCTATTTTTATTATTGTTGCTCGGAATGTTACTTACGTACAATATGTGGAGATCGAGTTACAGCTCACCAGCTGATCGCTGCGAATATTATTTCATTAGAAGAGAATTGCATTATCAAAACTACGGATTTTACGATTTATGGACATAAACGCCACTTGAGTCGATTAGATATTATGTTCGATATTGAAAAGGTGGAAGTGGCTCCCATAAGTCACATAATCAATATTACCATCGACAAATATTCGTTATCCAATAAAACACACTCAGAACAGACTCAATTACACAGAGAGATTGAGTCTAAGATAAAAGAACTGAAAGCAAGCGAGACTTATGAGAATGAACAAAAAATCTCGCCTCATGACATTCATCATTACACTATAATATACGCAATAGTCAGCGTTCTTATACTTACCTTCGTGATATTGAGCTGCCGCCGCGCGAGAAGAACTTGGAAGGCCAACTCAACAGTTAAGGAAACAGCTGGAGGAAGTACATCCCAAGAGGAAGTGGAAATGAAAGAAATAAAAACTGAAAACAAAGAACCAGTGTTCCGGAAATTGGTGTTCAGAGAAGACTAGCGGCATCTTTGGGCATCCGGCTGCGAATCCGTCTCATCTTATGCTGGTGGGGAATATGTTCGGTGTAACCGAACACCGCTTACCTACGCAAACACGCGACAAATTATTTATTTTATTATTTTGTAATTGTGATTTTCATTAACATTAAACAACTCGTCCGAAACAGTCGTGTTTCCCTTTAACCATCTCAAACTACTACTTTAAAACATTTATCAATTTAACATTACTTTAAACATCTATGTTGAGGCACAGGCCTTAACAACCCTGTTGTTGCTGCACTCACCGAGGTGAGGTTTTTACTTCGAGGGGTGCACAGAGTGCGGGATTGACTACGTTACGACCGGCCTGGGGCCGGCCGCAGAGCGAGTCTCTGACTACGTAGAACCACTATCGAATTTAATCGACCGCGGTAAGCTCAGCTCTGTTGTTGCTGTGCAAGAGACCGACTTACTTGCAGCCGATCGAAACCGACCGCAGAGTAAGCCCTAAAGAGGCTAACAGCGTATGAGTATTGCTACGAGTTGACGTCGTGAGACGACAATCGTGACTCAATTGCTGGAGCGACCGCGAACACGTCCGAGCGGGGCCGGACGCAGAACGGATCTGAGAGTGGCGTTTGAGTATTGATACGAGAGAAGTCGTGAGACAACAATCGTGACTCGGCAGCCGGGAGCGACCGTCAACACGTCCGAACGGGTCCGGACGCAGATCAGGTCTGTGAGTTGCGCGCTGGGCAAAGGAGTTTAAGCTGGGTAGACGTCAATGAAATTCAAGGTGTCAAATTCGGCACGAAAGGTTATGGCGTCCTTTTTTGGGGACGCTGAAGGAATTATTATCATGGTGAAATACTTGGAAAAGGGAGCCATTATTACGGCCTCTTACTACGCGTACCAAATAAGAAGATTGCCGGAGGCCAGCAAGGAAAAATACTAAATGGACTAGAAGTGACAAAATTTTTTTTAACCTAAATACCCCTATTTCATACAGATTATCATTACTTTTGGATCATCCCTCGTATAATGCTGATACCAAACTGTATAGGTCATATAATGTTGTTAGTAAGTAATTCTATATATGGATAAATAAATATAAACATCGCAGCATTACACTCACTCCAGCTGGCCAGCTGGCATCATTTATGGATTATCAATGACTAAAATATGAATAATGTATAAAATCTACGATTAATTTTAATTATATCTCTAGCGCGGAAGCCATTTACCATCAAGTAAATCGCCTGGTCATTTGTCAGCTACAAAAAGTTAAAAAAATATTAAATAAAAATTCTTGATTCGTGCCCAAACTATATGTCCAACGCGCATCTTACCAGGACTCGGACTTCATAACCTATGGACATGGCTTTGTTATTAGCGGCAATTCGAAACCTAAAGAAAGATAATAATATTAGTAAAAGATCCTCCCTCAGCTAAAAGACGCTCTCAGCAGGACAATGGTCGCCTAAGGATCTTTTTTTTTTGTTAGGGCAGGAGGATAAAAAATGTTCTGACGCATACTCCGCGCGCGCGATTGAAGTTATGTGGGGCTCGTCCCGACGCCTACCAGAACCATACCCACTAAAAAAACCCCTGTCGGCTCGTGCAATTTTTTGCCACACAGCATTCATCTGAGCGACGGCCAATTGGAGAAAGAGGCCGCGCTAGCGGGGCCCTTAAGGGGTCACCCGCTGGGATTTACATAGCACTGAAGGTGCTCAAAATGAAAAGTAAATAATTAAAAATATAAAAAATTTAAAAATAAAATTGCATTAATTCGGATTTACCTTAGAATTAGAATTTACGTTAGGATTGGATTTAAGGTTGGAATTAGAATTTGCGGCATTTTTTTTTTTTGTTCCCCTCCGCGGGAAGGGCAGGAGGATAAAAATGCCCTGACGCATACTCTGGCGCGATTCCTAAGTTATGTGGGACTCGTCCCGACGCCTACCAGGACCATACCCACTAAAAACCCCTGTCGGCTCATGCATTTTTGCCACTCAGCCTTCATCTGAGCGACGGCCACTTGGAGAAAGAGGCCGCGCTAGCGGGGCCCAGAAGGGGTCACCCGCTGGGATTACATAGCACTGAAGGTGCTCAAAGCACTGAAGGTGAATACATAGCACTGAAGGTGCTCAAAATGAAAATCAATAATTAAAACAAAAATTAAAAAATTGCAAAATAAAATTGAATTAATTCGCATTTACGTTAGAATTAGGATTTACGTTAGAATTAGAATTTACGTTAGAATTAGAATTTGCGGCCAGAAGGGCCTCGAGATCGGCGGACAGTCTGGTGGATGAGTACGCTTGCGCATTCCTAGGCCTTCTTTGAACTTCGAGTCTAACACAGGAGTAGTATATGAGACTGAATCACGAACTAGAGGATTGGGATGGGTTTCGGAGCGTTTGAAAAACGCTTCAGAGAGTGTTTTGAGATGTTGTTGTACTGTAGGCAGTTCAAGATCTCTATGCAAGTCCGCGTTACGCACGTACCACGGTGCGTTTGTGGCCCGGCGGCAAAAGAGGTTTTGAACTACCTGCAGTTTGTGCAGGAGGGAGGGTTTGGCGTGGGCAAAGATTGGCGAGGCATACGTCATAACGGGTCTAACGCAGACCTTGTAAAGTGTACGTTTGTTTCTGAAGGACATTTTACTTTTTCTACCTAACATGCTATTTAGGCGGCCTAAATAGTAACGAGCGAGTTTCGAAACTCTTTCGACGTGTGGCTTGAAAGAAAGCGTCGGATCTAATGTGACGCCTAAGTATTTAGTACTGCGCTTCCAGGGGATGGGAATGCCTAACATTCGGACGTGGGGATCGCCATCGGGACGACGGCGTTTGTGGTCGAAGCGCATCGCAGAACTCTTTTCAGGGTTCACATCAATGCGCCATTTTTGAAACCATACACCAAGGGCGTTTACGGCCTTTTGGAGTCTGGCTACAAGGTGCCGAACACTGTGGCCTTTGGTATAGAGTGCGGTGTCGTCAGCAAAGAGGGCGAGTTCGACGCCTTTCGGCGGGATGGGAATGTCGTTGGTGTACACGGTGTACAGCAGAGGGGCGAGGACTGAGCCTTGAGGGACTCCAGCCTTTATGGGACGAGGCGCAGAAAGCGTGCCTTCGTGTTTAAATCGAAATGTACGGTCTTTGAGAAACGACGCTATTAACCTGACTAGGCGATCCGGTAAGCCTATCTTGTAGAGTTTATAAACGAGACCGCTGTGCCAGACTTTATCGAAAGCCTTGGCTACGTCAAAGAAAACCGCGACTGTTTTATAACGACGCGGATAGAAACCGTCAAGTATATACTCGACGATTCGGTGGACTTGCTGAGGGCAGGAGTGTTTAGCGCGAAAGCCGAACTGATGGGGAGTAATGAGAGGATCGCCATCCGTTGGAAACAGATGGTTCCGCATTCGAGAGGGTATGACTCTCTCGAGAAGTTTAGACATTGCCTTGAGGAGGCTGATGGGTCTGTGATTAGCCGGGACGTTCAGAGGTTTGCCCGGCTTGGGAATGCCTATGACTGTCGCTTCTTTCCAAGCTTTTGGAAAGTAGCTATGGTCGAAGCAGGCATTGAAAATGATAGCTAACAAGGTAAGCATCTGTTGAGGTAGGTGCTTAAGTGCGTGGTTGGAAATTCCATCCGCACCCGGAGCCTTTTTGGACTTTTGATTTCTAATGAGAAGCAAGATTTCATCATTAGAGATTGTGACAGGGTCGGCGGTGATGGGGAGAGAGTCTCTGCGATGGACTTCGTCCTCCACCGCCTGGATGTGTGAGGGATCAGCAGGTTGCGTGCTGGGCGAGCATTGTGCGGCAATGCTGTCAGCGAAGCATTCGGCTTTCTCTTCGACTTCAAAGGCAGTAGTGCCATCGGGACGAGTGAGAGGAGGAACGTGAGAGGCGGTGTCTACGCGTAAGGCTCGGGCCATGCTATAGTACGCTTGGTGGGACGGAGAGATATTCGCCATGAGATCGTTCCGCGAGGCAAGACCTAACTTTACGTTGAAGCTGATTCGCAGCTGTTCTATAGGCGGGCGTGGGATATTTCTTGGCTCTCCGGAGAGCCGCGTTCTTAGCTTTAATAAGATTGCTAACGGCTAAGGGAAGCGTGGGTTTGCCTTGCTTAGCAACCTTTTCGTTGTCACTGATGGCTGAGTTGATAGCATCAGTGAGAGAATTTACTAATGAATCGATTTTATCCGGGCTATCTAATTGTTCGGGAGAGATCGCGAGTGGAGAGTTCGGAGCCTCTAAGGCTGAAACTAACGTATTTTTAAAACCTTTCCAGTTGGTAAAGGTCTTAGGAGATGAGACGTTTTCGTTCGGCGGTCCTAGCACGAGGGAAACGGGGCGATGGTCGGAGCCTAGGTCATCGAGCGGTTCGATAGACCTTAGATCAAGATTGATTCGCTTGATAATTGCAAAGTCGAGGATGTCAGGAGAGTAGGACGGGTTGTTGGGATAGTGAGTGGGAGTGATGGGGGATATGACGTCTAGGTCAAGGGAGTTAGTGATGTCGAAGAGAGCGATACCGCTGGTGTTAGTCGATAGGCACGTCCAGTCAGTATGTTTGGAGTTAAATTCTCCGAACATAATGACTGAATGGCCGAGGGCGAGAATGGCCTCAAAGTCGCTGCGGATTGGTCTGGTACCACTAGGTATGTAGATTGAAGCTATGATGATGGTCGGATGACCAGTCATAGCCAATCTACACACAGTGGCTTCCATGTTGAGGAGAGGAGGGGTAGGGAGAGGACAGTAATGGAAGCCTCTTTTGTAATATATAGCGGTGCCGCCGTAACCGTCGGAGTTGGGCCTATCGTTGCGAGTAAACACGTACTTAGAAATAGCGAATCCCCTGGAGTGGTTTGGAGTAAGCCATGTCTCCTGGAGAAGCAATAAGTCAGGTTCTTTGTTCTGAAGGAACAGTTTGAGCACAGGAAGGTTAGTGCTAAGGCTACGAGCGTTAAAAGATACTAGGGATAAGCCCTTGGGTTTAATACGACCGGACGCGGGATTTGCGGGTCTAGACATTATAATTTACTTATTTACGAATTTATATAAAAATAAAATTTATAACTTACTTAGAAGCGAGTGATGCTCGGTTAACGCAAATAAACGCTCTTGAGGAGAGCGGGCGGCTCGCAGTTTACGTGCGAGTACGGAAATTTCGTAAATATCGACGTTTTGAATAACGTCGAACACGGTCTTCATGTCTTCAGCCAACGACGACTGAGGTGCAGATGACGGAGCAGGACGCGGCCCTACGGAAGTTACGGGAGCTGGGATAGGTCGGGAAGGTGCAGGCGGGACGGCCGGACGCTGCCTCCAAGACAGAGCTGGAGTAGGCGTCGGCTGAACGGGCTTTGCTTCCGGGGGACCCCGGTTGCGCAGCGGCGGGAAGTTAGCGGGAGTGAGTGGCGGCGCTGGTTCCGGCACGACCCTCTTGGCGGTGGAGCGCGGAGCGCGCGGGCAACCCCTGTAGTTAGCTGTGTGGCCGGACTGGCCGCAAAGCACACAGGCAGGGGGGGAAGTGGATTCGGGAGTGCGAGTGCACTCCTTCGTTTTGTAGGGATCCAGGCACTTAACGCACCTGGGGGGAGCTGAGCAGTTAGTTGCTGCGTGGCCATAGAGCTGGCAGCGGTGGCACTGCCCTGGGTGACTGCGGGGGTTGGGACGCTCCACGGAGATATTCGAGAGTCCGCAAATTGTGCGAGCCTGTCTGAAGATCTCCTTCGAGTTGGGAGTATTGGACAGGATAACTAGAGCTAAAGGAAAACGCCTACCGCGGTTGGAGTGCATCTTGTGCACTGCTTCGGCCGAGAAACCCTGGGACTTAAGGTCCTCGAGGATTTCATCGTTCGCGAGCTCGAACGGGACGCCTCGTAGTACTGCGCGGATCTTACGTTCCTCCGCCTAAGGATCTCTAAACTACTCAGTTTTGTAAAGACCGCATCCATTATTTTTAGCGACCTTGACCATAACGGTCAAAGCATTATAGATAGTTAAAATAGTAGCCAGCACTTTCACTACCAAATTGAATGGAATAACCATAGCAAGTTATACTACGATGATAACACTGACATTTTTTTAAACAAGACTACCATCTCTACCATACGTTAAGATACGACTACGTGCACACTTAAATGAAGGTAAAAAACAAAATCTTTGAAATAAAAAAACTTATCGTTATGTCGGCTTATTGTAATGCTTAAACTGAATCAAATTAGGGACGTAAAGTTCAAAACTAAAGCATATTTTTTTTTATATTTAAACGTACTTACTTGTACGTACTACTTTAATGATACAAATATTATTTTATATCTGCAAAAACACTTAGAACACATAAAATAACGTATTATTTAGCAGCATGAAATAACTTTATAGCAAATATGACTAGTAAATATTCTGTAACTTATTCTCATTAAAGGTTCTCCATTTCAACATCACAAAACTCATCAATCTTTCGAGCACTACTGTCACATTAAGAAATACGTTGATAAGAATTTAAAGTCTAATACTATGACTTCTGGATGAAATATTGCAAAATAAGATTTGTGTCAAACTAATGTCATAAAATATGTACAATACGCGCAATATAATACAATACAATAATTTTCTCTACTATTTGCTACGTATAAGTTGAAGCAAAGACCCAATTTTGAAAATTTGCTGTATAGTTTATACAGGCGTTGAATGTTTTGTTGAATGCTTCATAAAATAATATATGAAAGTATATTAAATTAATGTATTACAGCTAGCACACGTAAACTGAGTTTTTAATTAATAATTATGGCTAATAATAATTGAATATAAAATTACAGTATTAATATCATGTTTTTCGGCTGTAGCTAGATATTAAGGAGCGCAAAGGATTGAAGTTCTTAATGTTTAAAAAAAAATATTATGATTTAAACAAAGATCTTTGTGTGAGGCGGTAACTTCAAAATTCAAATTAAATTTTTATTCTCAACAATGATACCTACTTGTTCTTATTGACGTCAAATAAATGACTCTACCGCTAGTTCAGAAAACCTCGAGGTGCCCTTACATTTGCAGGTAAAAATTAAAATAAAAATTTCAATGCCTCTTTATGTCTACAAAATCATTTCTTATCTGTATCTATTAGCTCGACAAGTGTCTCTCCCCCCAACTATCCAAACGACGAAGACCCTCAAACGGCACCCGTTCACGAGTTAACGCGAGATCCAGCCTTCGCCGTCCTCAGCCATATTAGAGGGTCGTTCGGTCTACGGCGGCTGTTGACGGTAAACTACAGTCCTTCCTATATTGACCGCCATAATAACCACACTTACGTGGCTGTGTTCCGGTCACAGGGAAGGAACAGGAGCCAGTGCGATTACTGGAACGAAGGCAATCCTAACTGCAGCCTGCGGTCAGCGGCGCATCATTAGTCAATTAACAAACACGTTCAATATTATTAATTAATATAACTACGACTTTTGATGGGTGCGGATGCCAACTACCACAGGTGCTCGTTCGCCAGTTTTAAACATTTAAAAAATTTCGTATTACAAGTTACAATGTTAGTCATGTTGTGAAAACATTAGATTGTCAGTTATCCAAAAGTGAATAAAATAAGTAGGAGTTATCTATAAGGTGTGCTATAAAATTAACTTTTATTGATACTTATACAAATAATATAGTTCTGGAATTTAAGGTACATACGTACACCACAAAAACTACTATAGGGGAGTTATTTTCTATTAACGCCGCTTTACATCAGATGAGACAGAACATACTTCGCCGCGCCAATCTTTAACATGAACTTTTAATTTATCGAATAAAAATGTCAAACGTTTGTGTAATATAGACCAATAGGTATTTTCTACACACACTTTAGCATTTACTATAGTAATATAATGAATGTGTACGTTCTTAGTTAATTGATGTAACATTTATGAGCCACATATAATATACCCTTATAAAATAACTATAGACTGCCTAGTGCCCCGTATGTTTATGCATATTTTTATTATTTTATTTTATAAAAATATAATTTAATATTAATTACTAAAATAAAAATTCGTGATAAAGTATGACTGGTAATTTTAAAATACGATAAGAAATCGCAGACCCACCCGAAACAATAAAATATATGAGTAAGCACCGAGGCACTAGATAGTGGCAAAGTAATCCTATCAAAAATGCGGTATTCGAAAACTGATAGAAATTTAAACATGATTGATAAAAGTATCTTCATAAAATACCAACAGCGTTAACGTAAGCAAAGCTTATGCTTTTAATGACCATGAGAGATGAGACTCGAAAATTTACTATACTCAAAAATAAATATACGTCAAAAAATGTAAATCAATGGAACTTCTGGTACGCATATACATACTACCGCCACACCCATGTCATAATGGCTTTATTATGGTTTTCAGGACTACATACTCCATATTTTCCTCATTCCCGGAGCTAAATTATTTATTTTTATCACATTGAATACACTAGATTTTGGAAACTGTGAAATTCGCCAAAAGGGGCCATAAGAACCCATAAGATAAAAAAATTGACAATCCGTATTCAAACAGCTCAATTAAGTCAGGAAAGGTAGTGGTTTCCTGGTACTCTTACATAATAAGTTACGCATAGACTAACAGCCACAAAGACAAACACGATTCACGGCTTGTTACCTAGCTTTTGTAACATCTCCGTTTTCAATAGAGCCTGGATACCGCGCCTTAAAACACATTAACATTTTGATTGTTTCTTCTCTATTCAGCTATTTCACGACATTGGGATTTGGTCTCGGTCTTACGGAATGCATAATTTTGGACAAACATAGACCGTTTTATAAAAAGGACACTATTCTGGAAAAAAGTCAGTTGTTATCTACAAGGCTTCAGATAGAGACAAGAAGATGATTGCCTCCGTAAGTACCGAGATAAAACAAATTGAAATAAATCTTTCATTAATTATTCCCAGATAAAGATAGTTTTGGTTCCAAAAATAAATAGTGTAAAATCCATGACTTTTGAAATTTTAAGCATCAAATATTCCAAATGCACTATACAAAGTTAAAATCTTGTTAAAAATGTTCACATAATATATAATATAAACTATGGTTTTAATCATAAACCTTTCATGGGGTGAGTGCACAGGACAGTTTATGTTCGAATTTTATGATCAAGTGACTTGAAGATAGTATGTTAATAATTATGTAATTTACATAATTATTTGAGAGCGTTTTTTGCCATATGTGCCGAAACCAAAATTCACTTTTCTTGTTTACCATCTGCTTAAAACAGCTTTTTTATTCGCAGAACTCTTTCATAGTTTTTGTGCTCAGCATAACATTGTCAAAAGCTGCCGGCGTACCTTACTCGAAGGTTTACGTACAAAGTGGACCTGACGTAGTTCCCATGGAATACCTGAACTACGGACCCCCGGCGGTGCCAGCTCAAGTACTGGGTCAACTGACAGCTCCCTTCCCTAATGTGGTGCCAGTGCCGTGTGTTGGACCGTGTGCCCCTAGCCCTCCGGTTGCCACTATTCCTACTTCTGCTAAAGTGGTAGCGTACAAGGCTCCAGTACCAAATGTCCCAGTAATGATTACCCCTAAGAAAGATGTAAGTATTATCTTTTAAAGTTATTATTATCCTAAAATGCATAACAGGCACTTAAAACCATATATATTGGCTTATGATCTTCTTTATGTTACAAGCAGCAAAACAAATAGATAAGATGGAAGGCTACAAATTACAGATTTTATAGAACTTACGAGCTTATCCTTCAATTACCAAACAATTTCTCAAAATAACTTTTTGAAATAATTGCTTGGTAAAATTTTGAGAAAACCATCAACCATCAACCATTTCATCACCTCTTTTAAAGGATCTCAGCTACCAATATTCATACGTAGTTTATGACGAGAACACTGGCGACCAGAAGGCTCAATCTGAGCTGAGTAACAAAGGAGTCGTCCAAGGACAATACTCGCTCATTCAACCCGATGGCTACGTCAGAGAGGTTCTGTACACCGCAGATGATTTGAAAGGGTAATATTTATTTATTTATGTATAATGGTATACTTATTTTTGCTTGCTAATTTGAAAGTCCTTAACCGGCGTCACAACTTAACCATAATACTGTTTCCATAGTTTGTAAAAAACTTCAACAGAAAACGTGTCATTATAAAATACTACCACAATTGTCTTGCTACAGAAAAAAATACCTATTCTCTTTTATATCATTTAATATTAGCTTGCAAAACAACCAGTGGACGAACCATAATTAGTAAGACTCAACAGGATGGTTTGAAAGATTGTTTAGATACGAAAATCGAGTAATCTCAAACGATGCCTCAGTTCATAAATCCGGATAACTGTATCCGGGCTGTGCAATACACCTGCCTTATATTAAACATACGAGTTTATAATTATAAGACAACTTCGTAGATTAGCAAACAGTAAAAATATTAAATTTTTACGACGATATTCAAGATACATATCCGTTGTTTTACAAATAGTCTATGGATGTGTCGATTTAAAATGTAAACCTTGTCAGTAATTATGATTTCCGAATTATTAAATATTTTTCTAAGCTGGAGTAAGCCCTCTATGCCATGTATTTATATTTCAAATGTCCTACAGATTCAACGCTGTTGTCAACAGCTTCTTACCCAGTACCCAACCCACTGATGTGAAAGCCTCTGAAGAAAAAAAACCTGTGCCGTGCAGTGATGCTAAGAGTGGAGCCTTAGTTGAACTTTCTGATACTAAAAACTCAGACGTTCCCGCAGTAGAGACCGTATCTACAGAAGCCACAACCACAGTTACCATTGAACTGCCCAGTACATCTCCCGGTGCTCAGTCCATCCCTGACGGAGTACTATCATACAACGATATCCTCAAATGCCTTCAGGCGGCACTCAAAGGGACTGGCACGTCTCCGAAGCCCACTGCTTCACCGCTTACTTACGTAATATTAAACAAGCCTTGTTAATTCATTTTCTAGTCAGCACACTTTCTAGTCCGCAGGTATCAGTGTTACCAAACACTGCTATGTTTAAATATATAAACTGCGAATTAAATACAATTTGTGCAATTACATTATCGTTTCATTACCTTAAAATTTTTATCCGGATTATTGACATCACAATATGTAGATACATTTAAGTTTGTTGAATACATTTTTGTTTTATTCTCAATTAATCGATCGATCAATGTCTTGCTTAAGACTAAGTAACGTTTTAATAAATGGTAGTTTGAATGATAAAATCTAATTAATTTAATAGCCGTGTACTTTTGTAATCTAGCATGGTCCAATAAAATCATTTAACAATGTCTTGTGTTACGATATTGAGGTACAAACGTGTACACAAATTGGCAAGGTTGCTTCATTTATTGTTATAAAAAAATGTGGTCTGTGTTCAAACAGCTATTCGTTTTTTAGAAATATGAAAAATATTAATTTAGAGAATATGTTTTGTGCAAAGAACAGAAATGTTACATATCTTACATACGTTTCTTATATTATCTACAACGGTACAGTAAAATTATTATATTGGTCGCTATGTTATCAGAATATAATTAACTAACCATTAAGTTTATTAAAAAGATACACGCTCTGGGCGCATATATAAATCTCTATAAGAGCACTGCTGTCGGATCTAATTTTTAAGTTTAACACAATATTTAGTATATTTAACTTGTAAAATTGAGTAGACGTTTTAAATATTTTACATTATGATTAAGATATAAATCAAGCCAATCTAACAATTACAACGACGACAACCGTAGATTGATAATTATACAGACAAAATAAGATTATGCGATGATTAGAATTTTCGTCCTTAAAATATTTCATCTGAAATAGGTAAAGTAAAAAATACTTTTCAAACATTAAAGTTGTTTTTAAAATGACGGCAGTTCATAAGTTAAAGTAATTGCTCTTTATCTTATGAAATCTCTGATCATGTTTTATTACATGTGAGTAATGGTGAAGAGTCGATAATTTTTTAATTTTTATTTTTTTTTTAGATTACTGATTAATTATTCATAATCTACACAGATTTATCAGTGTTCTTCACTGAAACCAAGAGATACGCCTAGATAGAACAGTAGTTCCATACTAAGTTATCATGCCCTTTATTTGAAAATGTAATTTATTTCAATTAATAATAATGTTGGTCAAGGGCTTGCCTAGGGATATCATACGTTGTTGACTTCTAATCGAACTACCGGAACAGATTTTTAATTAATTTATTTATTTATTTATTTTATTATTAGGGAAGCTTACAGCTGAAAAAAACACTAAAGTATAAAGGCAATTGATACTGATGGCCATTTAAAAGCTTCCACTTTTTTAAGCTTAATGTTAGATATGATCGAATTACCTGGAATTACTGGTATGCGATATACTCTCTATGATAACTTTAAATTTATCAACGTGTTTTACCAACAGTGTTGCCTTCATGACGTTGTATTACCGTAATAAAAAAAGACATTTTTAATAAATAGTTTAAAAAAAACCTTCACAAATTGGCAATTAAATCAAAAAAAGATCTGACTTAGATTATAAGTTTACTGTCACGAAATAATAGTTTCACGACGTTAATAGGTCACCTGAGCGTAGTTAACAAGCAATATCTACTCATACAATCTACTATTGTATCACTAATCCATCGTAAGAACTTTGCTTTAAAAGCTTGTTTCAACAACAACAATGCCTCTTAAAATGAGGTAGCGATCTTTCGCTCTAGATAGCGCACGAGTGAGTAAAGTAGTGACCTTGAATGCTATGGAGTCAAGGTGATCGCACGCGCATTTCTTCGCGTCGCTCGTTGCGTGGGCTTTGTGCGTAAAACCATTAAAATCGTAGGTGCTGGCTGCATTATTTGTGTGACCTTATTTATGTTGCTTTTATGATTTGATTTGGTTTTCTCATAGCCTAAATAGTAGGCATGGTATTAAAATAACTACGAATTTACTTCTTTTGATGATTTACGTATCGAAAAAAACATAAAAACGCGCACAACATAATTTGTGCCGGAAGTCGAACTAAGTCGCCTTAAATCAGGTTTACTAACACGTTTGGTCCTGGAATCTTCAAAACAAAGTATTTCAACGATAAAACTTTGACTTCTGTGTCTCTTTTCTTTTAGTTCAAATAATAAATAAAAAATAAAAATAAGTGATATCTATATAAGCAAAGATTTGTCAGCATGAGTGGAACCGTAGAGTATGTTACAATATCGCAGGCGACGAGAGCCGAATGAAATTGTTTCCCAAATTACTGTTCCGTCAAGATAAAAGTTACAAGGTATACCTTTTGTAATTACTAATAAAATTTTAAATTTTGTATGAAACAGGTTTTATTGTGTGTTTCCAAAAAAGATCGCTTCAAATCAATTTTGCACGTCACGAAAAATTTGTGATGCTCTAAAAACATTGTTATTGATTTGGCAGTAATTTTAAGTGAACTTTGAAAAACCTGCTGCAGGTAGTTTTTATGAAGATTGCAGCAAATAGTAATGAAAATGATGTGTCTTATTTAAACAAGCTAGAATGGCATCTGAAGGGAAACTTGACATTAAGTACTATAAATATTAAAAAATAGCTAATTTATAAAGGATACGCCCTTAACATACATTTAATTGGCTTATAGGTATATCAGATTAAAACTTGGTTTATTCAAACTGGTTGTTGTTTTCAACTCGTATAAGAATTCTAATCAGTCTAAGAATATTACAGAAAGCTGAAGTAATAAAATGGCCAAAATCGGATGATATAATGACGATTCAATCCACTGTAGGGACATCAGTTATGCCTTACAGGAGTGGTTTATGGCAATGGTTGTGCGGGATGGGCACCCTTGGGGTCGTAGGCTTTATGTAAATGAGTCAACAATATTGTTTGGCACCGTTGGCGTATAAACAAATTAATAGCGTGTCTAGTACAAAAACAAAATAAAAGGTTTATAAAAATTAAACATTTTAATTTGAATCCAGACCTTTTTTCATACTTACTGATACCTTTTTAGTTCGGACACTGTTGAGCGAGTGATTTCTTTCTCAATTTCTTTGTACGTCAATATTTGGTGTGTATGTATATCGTCGGGATCAAACCCAATCAGATAGAATAAAGAAGAAAGCAAGGATTGATGATAATTAATAATAAAATTTATTGGTGCTTCAGGCCATTTCTTTGGTGAAAATAATTAGTAATGATGGCCGTAATGTTGAGGATGCACGGCGTGCCCGGAGTAGTGGACTTGCGCGTTGAAACTGTACACAAAATAGTCTTATTAATAAACTTTAAAATCAAATAAAGGCGTTTGAACCCAAAGGCCCTAGAGTTTCTTTTAGAAACTTCTAAAAGATATGGCAAGTATGATGTGGCAACTTTGTCTCATAAATAAATGTTAGAAATCTTCCTCCATGATCCACGCAGACTTGGAAATTCTTATAATAAACTTTCCAGAACCAGGTGAAAATAAGTTAAACATAGATTTACCCGTGATGGTCGTCGGCGGTGTAGTGCA
Source organism: Marasmarcha lunaedactyla (assembly GCA_923062675.1). Classification (NCBI taxonomy): domain Eukaryota; kingdom Metazoa; phylum Arthropoda; class Insecta; order Lepidoptera; family Pterophoridae; genus Marasmarcha; species Marasmarcha lunaedactyla. The sequence goes on from OV281341.1 coordinate 22,352,320, forward strand.
CCTCACGCACGCGGCCGTCGGGCTGCACGAGCGAGTAGCTGCCGTGCACGGCGCCGCCGTCGCGCGACTCGTGCTGCGACTTGTGGTCGCCCGTGTGCCCGTCGCCTACGGAGTACGAGAAGTCGTATTTGGGATGCGCCTGAAAACACCAGCAGATCAGTTAGCTACAGTCGCATTTTGATACATTTAAATGCCATCAACAGAGTACCGGACAAAATTCACATCATTAATGTAATCAATGATTGTGCTATAATTTGTTGCTACGCAAATTAATCGCGCCTTAATCACGTCTCTTCGTGTAACCATTACTTCACTGGCTTTTCATTTTTTATTCTAAACATTGATGAACTCCATTTTTTTATAAGAAGTAGCAACGTACCCACTCCGTTATCTCTGCTAAATGTGGAACTCAAATTAAAATATTTATGTCTCTGCATTGACAATAACTTGTTCTCGTTGACGTTATATAAGATATTATTCTACCACCAGTTCGGAAAAACCTTCGTGAAGAAGAACTGGCAAGAAACTTTACGGGTATAATATTTTTATTAAATAAATTTACAATTGCTCTTATTGCTCTTAAGCATTTTTTGCGTCGCATAAACAGAATAAAGGGTAAAATTATAATAACGAACACCAGAACTACTGGTATAACAAGTAGATAAATATTATCTACAATATAACCATTCAATCAAAATACGAAAAAAAGCAAATAAAGGTAGACATAATTACAATGAAAGAGCTTAATGTCTATAAAAAGTCAAATAGTCTATACAAAATAATTTTATCTGCATTTGTTAGCTCGGCAAGTGTCCCTCGCCATATACTATCCAAGCGACGAACATTCTCAGATAGCACCCATTCTCGGAGTAAACGCGGGAGCTAGTCATTTCGCTCTCTTCAAGCATATTAAAGGAGCTCCCGACAGGAGCGTAAGAAGACCTTTTTAGTGACAATGACGCTTTAGACATAAATCGGTACGGTACTAAGTAATTCGGTAACTACTACAAGTACATACGTGATAATCATGTCCATGGTGGTCCTGCTGGTAATGTCCGTCGTATTGCGGCTGGTAGTGGGCCTGGTAGTGCGGGGCTCCGGCGTGCAGCACGAAGTGCTGAGAGGACACGGCCGGCCCGAACGCTGCTGCGGCGGCCACCACGGCAGAAATAGCTAGGATCTGGATCAGAATACACACATTTATTTACATTTGTAGCCTCGTCAAAAAAGAGGCATAGGGAGTTTTTTAGAGGCGGCTTAGTAAAAATTTTTTTATTTATACTTTTTCATAATACTATTCTTTTTTCCATGTTAAAAATTAATAAATATGATGTCAAATGTAGGTATAATACTAACTTTGCAGAACATTTTTTGGTAAGTATCAAACACGGTTGTCGAACGATTGATATGAATATTGCCGTAACACGGAATTTTATATACCAAGTGAAACAAATTAGACATTGATAGTGGGGTTTCCGTTACCGACGACATTGACATTGACAACTGTGGTTACAATGGAACGTTGATAGGGTTGGGACATGCTGTAGTAAGCAGCCTTTTATTATTTTACAACACGTTTCAAGAAATATTGTTTTATTACGAAAGGAATGTTAGACTATGTTAACAAGATTTTAATTAAAATTTATAAATTAGATCACTGAAATGATTACATTAAAAAGCTTTACTCGTATTGTTTTGCAATTATTGTTTTATGTATCGAAAAGCGTGTGCTAATTCAAAACGGTCTGAAAATTTTCTCAGCCTAAATATTTTATCAAGGATATTTATCATTCCTGACAAGGGATTGAATGTTTATCAATTTAATGCAGTTTCATATGTGACTTAAATTTCTAAAATAAAACAGTTCAATGATTTGCGATGCCTACATCTGTGAACATATTCTACCTATATTTAAAATTAGCTAATGGAAATGATACAGGCCTCGATAAAAACAATTAGAATCTGCAAATATTATCCGTCTATGATGCAGTTACCCCATATTGTTACGAAAACATAATAAGTATGTTATGTTGACTGAGCTTTTGCGCCGTTTTTCCCTAAGTTTTCACTGTTCATTATATTAAATAAAACAATTGTTAACCGGATTTGACCACGTTTAATAAGGGATTTTTGACAAGATATGAAATAAATTATAGGCTAGTAAAAGTTTGTCCTATCTTTTATAGTCAACGTTTCGTGTAAGAAAGGCAAAGAATAAATGTTGTACAGCCTGGTCGATCTCGTAAATATTTATATAGTATTATTTTTACATTTGTTTGAGCACTGAATATTGTAGTATTGTACAAACTTCATCTTTTCAGCCTACTTATCTTATACTATACATTCTTACCATACATTCCACTTTTCTTAGTGCTAATCTATCGAGGTAGGTAATTGAAACTATTATACCTTTTAATTTGATCTCTCATTATATTTTACACTTTATATAACCTGCTTTTTAACAAATTAAAAAAAAAACTATGTCACATACATTGGAAAAGAATTATATTCCGTCTATATTTCCCCAACGAATTATTTCTTACGGATTTATAATTCATACAACAATTTAGTATCCTCTACGATTCTGTATCAAGATCGTTTTATTATAAAGCTACGCATCCACTAAATCTGTGCTAGACAGCTCAGCGGTGTGCTAGAAAAATCCGTAAATAGTATAAAAGGCTCTTTCAAAGAAAGCAATTATCGGGTTTTTCAAAAAGTGCTGTTATCTAAGGCATAGCCTGCCCCAGCTCAGCTTCGTCACAAGAATAACCTCATCCTGTTCCATACTAATTGGTTTTAAACATCTTTATTGTCAGTATTCCACAATACGGTAAGAATGCAAATTAGTATTACACAAAAACTTCAAAATAAGCCACATAATTTATTTGTTTTTAAAGATCGCTTTATAATTTTCACAAAGACTAGCAATTAAATTGAGAATTACATTTCGTTTACAATCAAACCAGAAGATGACAACAGATCTACCAGCGGTACCATACTACCATAAACTGATGACATTACGAAGGTTAAAGTTTTCTAGACAGCGTATTGTGCTGAAAAATAAAGACAGCGTTACAGTAGAATCTTTTAAATCAGTCATTTGTATAATCAAAAAGACAAATATTAATATATTAATCCTATTGATCATACAGCATTGATGGATAAACGTCCATAAAATCATAAAATTGATAAACCTTTATTTACTGACAATTCATTTACGATTTTCCTGTTTAACAATGAAAGTGATTGTGATAGTCTACATTAAACGTGTACTTTGATACGTACAGATATATTTTTTTAAATGATCAATGCATTTTTAAATTTATCCAAAGAAAAGTTTGTAAATAATAACTTTCTGAGACTACGGTATTATTACGGCATTATAAAGTACCTTGGGAAGTTTTAATCTCATGTTTTCAGTATTATCAGTAATCTCAAATAACAAAGCTATCGGCAAAGGGAAACTTATGAAACTGATATAAGGTTACAAAAACTATCGATGCCGTGACACGTATTGTTAAAGTAATAAATGTTTTTTTAGTAATATTTCGACCTTGTCTGTGCCCATTACACCCATTGCACTGGTTCCCCACTACATTTGTAGTATAACTTTTCTTTAGTATAAAACTTTACAGCACTCGACTATTAGCATCAGTTGTCTGATAGCGTTTAATTGTTATAAACAAAATGTTCTGCAAGGTAAGAAAGATAATAAGAAGCATTTAATTACTTATTTAATTTTGAATAAATAAGAACTTTTACAATGACCGATCATTTATTGTTCTAATATAATGTTATCGAACAATTTATAGCCTCTGCATTTATTACAACGACATTAAAAGTAACATTTCAATTAATCAGACCAACCTGTATCAATATTATCAGAACATGTTAGATCCTAGATCGTTTGGCTCTGAAAGATAACGAACATATATGACTTCTGATACTAATGAAAAATAAATTATTTGAAATTTTGAATACTCTGCAGTACAACTTATGCGAATGATTGTGCAAAATGTAATATATACTTTCTAACGATGAAAGAAATATTAAATTCGGTAGAAATAGTTTGAAATGAGTTTATTGATTAAACATAATGTAAACAGATCTTTTCTTTTTATGGAGTATCTAGAGGTGGCATTATCAACTGTGACACTAGAGGTTGCCTCTTCCTAACCCGATACGTTAAAGTCACACTGAAAGATTATTAGATAAATTAATTTCGCTGCTCATCCAGATCTTAGCCCTGAGTGCCGTGGTGGCCGCCGCAGCAGCGTTCGGGCCGGCCGTGTCCTCTCAGCACTTCGTGCTGCACGCCGGAGCTCCGCACTACCAGGCCCACTACCAGCCACAATACGATGGACATTACCAGCAGGAGCACCATGGACATGATTATCATGTAAGCACCTACATAATTTTACCTTGCATAACCGACTACTTTATTTGCATGTAAGCATTTAGAAGAATCGAAACAAAGTGTGCCAGAGAAAGCAATTTCAGTTTAGCCTCTGTTTGTACACCATTCATTTGCCTGAATGGAAATTGCATATTTACAGTACAAGTAGCATTTTTAATTGATAACTGGCATTAAAATTAAAATAAAATCAATATGTAGTTTAAAGCTGATACTAAATGTGCTGAGTTTGTAATGTAAGAGTCAACAAAATATGACCTAATGAAATATCTTTTGGTGTTTTCAGGCGCACCCTAAGTACGACTTCTCGTACTCGGTGGGCGACGGGCACACAGGCGACCACAAGTCGCAGCACGAGTCGCGCGACGGCGGCGCCGTGCACGGCAGCTACTCGCTCGTGCAGCCCGACGGCCGCGTGCGCGAGGTGCACTACACCGCCGACGACCATCATGGGTAACTCGTCAACCAACAACCTTATTATTTCATTTCTGCTGACAAACGTCACAAAAGTCCTTCGCAAGCACATCCATGCCACACGATTTTGTGCGGCTTGATTTAAATATTAATCCCTTGCAGCAAACTGCATTGCCTCTTCCATCTTTTAATGGTTCTTCAAAACTTTGTAGTCATAAAACAAAAGCCTAACAGCCGTTTGTATTACAATTGGTGTGCCCTAATCAATGTACTTGATAAGAATGCAACCAGTTTAGGTTATTAATTACTTAGATAGAGTTGCATCACAGAAGTGACAAAGAGACCGGTACATAGCTCGCAGAAAATATGGCCGTTATGGCAGTAAACTTCTGAACTGGCAGCCAGAACGCGAAAGACGCAGCATAGGAAGGCCGTGTACCTAAAAGGAAGGCACTAGGCCATGCTTAACGTGATTGAGTAAAATTCATGGGGAGTATTACATAGTATATTTTCTTAGTATTTAAAACTAATTATGAATATTTTTTTTACAGTTTCAACGCGAAGGTACACTACTCCGGCCACGCGGTGCACCCTGAACACTACGGACATCATTACTAATTCTCTACTCACCAAAGAACACCTAAAACTCTTAAAAGACTTATAAAAATGTACTATTTATAAAGTTAATGAAGAAAATTTCTTGGAAATTGACTTTTATTATTTTCCTGTCTTTGTACTAGTTATGAAATATAAACGTCATAATTTTTCCTCGTGCCATGTTGTACGTGTAAGAGTTGATAAATATTCCGTATGGAACGTTTTCTAGTGCATACGAGTATTTCAGTATACTTGTTAATATTCAAATGACCCTAAAATAAATCGAAAATATCTGCCACATTTTAATGAAAATATTCTTCCCAAGAAACCGTACAAACTAAAGCAGATAAGTAATACCTAAGCCAAGCAAAAGTAAAAAGCCAGTGTTTCATGATTAAATCACTTTGACGCGTCTCCGAATTCGTTGGAATTTAAATCTTCACAATAATTTTTGGTAAGTACAAGATTTGTGTAAGTATCGCAGACCGATTGTGTAATGACACAAGCTGTTTTTTTGAATAGAACTGTTGTTTAGAATAGAGCTAGCTGATTTTTAGATTAGTTAACTATAAAGCCATAAATCTACGAAATATACATACATTTTTCACAAACTTGATTTGCGCGAGCCGCGCGAACGTTGGGAGCGTGCTGCGGCAGCACACTGCGAAGCGCCATTATGAAAATAAAAGAGTATAAAGAAAGCAGAAAATGCCTCTTTTTAATTGCGTCCCAAATAAACCAACGTATGTGAGAAACAAGCGAGTGTATCAGGTAGAATGACAACTGAATAGTCCATATCGTATTTTTTGTTTGTACCAAATGCATAAGAGATATGAAAATGTTTATAATATAAAGAGCTTTTTTGCAACGTTATTTCTTAACCTTAAACTTATAACCTTATGCAATAAATGTTTTACCGCACATACAACTAAGCTCCAGATTAATAGCAAGTTCAGACAACAAAAGTTTTTTTTCGACAACAAAATTATTAGCACGAGATTTGTCTTAGTGATTTTATGGCACCTTGGGCATTCTCTACTCGTTATTTCTTGAATCTGATTAGTGGTAGGTCTAAAATTTATTTTCACTGCGCAGCTGCACAGCAGCCGCAACCGCTCGCAACTTTCATCATCGTTCATATTCAACGAAAGCCGAAAAAATAATATGTAGGGAGCAATCTGTAGGGAGGTATTGCATTTAGTGGCCCAGTAAAAATAATTCTTCATTTGTCGATACGTGCCCTTGGTGCTGTGATGACCTAGCTTTATCCAAGCAATAGAAATGATACGATTACTAATTTCAACTTAATGTTCAGCTAGTCAGTCAGTTAGCGGAGTCGGATGAGCGCCTGCTTCACAAATAGTAAGTCCAGGGCTCAAACCATAGCACAGGTGGTATTTTTTGTTCATCATTATATTATATTTATGGTATTGTGGAATTACAATTTCCTAATTTTTGGCAATTACATCGGAGAGTCCTCTTAATATACAAGCTATATACTTTTTCATACTTATAACTCACACTGATACGAAGTTTACGAATAATTTGAATTAAAAAAACCAAAACGCACTTTAAACTTTTATATCGATATTTTTAACATGTATCATTGCTCAAAATTTTAGGCTAATTCAGAACATTGGCCGCACATTGTTCTAATTCATGCAGCACGTTGATTATTCTAAATCGGCCATCTTGATACACACCTTTGGCTGTATAGTGTGAAAAGGCTCTTTAAAATTACAAACACCGGATACCACAACTTTATTAATATTTAATCAAATAACAATTTAGTAATCGAATATTTTTTTTTTAATAAAGCCTTCCCAAATTTGAACCTCTATGTTTTTTCATTTCGATATATCGAAATGTAAAAATATGGAAATAAAAAGTGCGCTTTTTAATCATTTTTTTCGATATACTATCGATATTTTTTGATCGGATGAAATAAAATTTATCTTTTGGAAAATAACTTGTATTATCTATGAATGAGAAACTATTTTTGTGTTATTGAACATATTCAAAACCTTTTTAAAATTAACGTATAATCAATTTATAACGTGAATATATTGGACTCTTATACGATATTTTCAAATATGGGGACAGCTTGGTTGCCCAAGAGACTTTTTTTATTTTAGAGCCTCATTGTTTAGAATGAACAACGAATAGTTTGCTGAAATCTACATTTTCAAAAAATTGGCAGCTGAAATAATAAAATTTTATGATTCTATATATATTTTCATGAATACCAAAAACTAAAAATGCCCTTATTGCGCTACCTTTTTGTTTGCAATACCAAAATATGGAATGAGTCATTCTGTGAACGTAGGTCTAAGCCAAATAAGCTTCGTACTTACAATTTTCGGCTATAGAGCAATTATCATGGAAATATGAGCGAACTTTCACTGCAAGGAACAAGAAAATAATCCATTCGTTGATATACCACCCCAGGGACAGCTTCAGTGAAGCACGATGGATCATCAGAAGAAATACACACTTTTAATAAAAGCAAAAAGTGAAACAAATTCACATGCATTTCGATCCGGTCTGCTGACTTACGTTGCCTTACTTGTTTCCCGCCTTTGAGGCTGGTCTAGGTTGCGTAGGTTTGTGATCATGAGTTTATTACACGCTTGTAATGTATAGGTACATAAAAATATAATGTAAAATATACATTTACTCATAGTTCTGCTATCATGGCGGTATTTATTACTACGCTAGAAGCTTTGACTAATGAGCCAACTTTTTTCTTTAAATATCATGAATAAATCATAATTTATGTAATGTACCTACTGCATTTTTTCTAGATAATTTTAAAATGAATTTTAGGCGTTTGAATTAGGCAGAAAATACTGAACCATTAAAGCACATTTTCAATTCCCCAGACAAATATACTAATTGTACGGCCCCAAAGTAAGCAGAGCTTGAGTAAACATACATAATATAACCATCAACAACCATGGCCCGAGATCTGTGTTCATCACACAAATGAATGCCCCGACCAGGACTCGAACCAGGGACCTCCAGCGTATGAGCCACCACGCTACTCGGCCGTTATGAAGTATATTACCCAGCGAGGTGATAAATACATGGTGTAGTCGTAATGTCCTATATAAATAAATAATTATGTTTATCGAATCATAGAAGAGGAAGAACTTGGTTGTCTCCCTCTACTTATACAAAAATTCTAATAAAAGAAAGAGATAGCACCATTTTTTAATGTTGTCACTAAAATATCGTGACGTCATAGCAGGTGGCTAGGGTGCCACAAATCGCCATTTCTTGTTACTGTCCTGTCAAAAAGAGCTGTCAAAGTGATGTTCCGGAGCTTTGATTATTTAACCAGATATTCATGATCATTATTAATATGTTTTTATTTTTCATACTTTCGATGCAAATGATAACAAGCGCTTACGCAGTAAATCATATCGAAACGGTATTTGCTTTGCTTGCCGTTGTGCGTGTATTTTTGAAACAAAAAGGCGTGAAGAAAGATGGAATTAAGTTTGCTTAGACTTGTTAATTTTGTTATTGAATAGGCAGGTAGATGTTTTGTCGCCAGTTTTTTTCGTAGCTAGGGCTTGTCCATTGGTTGAGAGCTAGGTCTTTTCGCACATAAATTAATTGTTCATAATTCTTAAGTTAAAAATAGCATGATACAGTTATCTGTTTAAGATTTTGAAAACTATGCGATACCGTGCCACGTATTGTTAAAGTCACTAACTTTTAGTAACATTTCGACCTAGCTACCCATTACATCCATTGCACGTGTTCCCCACTACCTTTTTTATAGTAAAATTACTTTTTTATTTGAGTATAAAGTCTAACAATAACTGACCATTAGTTATCAGTTGTCTGATAACAGTTAATCATTGCACCTAAACAAAATGTTTGGCAAGGTAAGAATTTCTTGTGTTCTGTAGAAAAAAACATACCAATCTAAGTTTCAATACACTCCAATTTTATTACACTATTTACGTATTATTATTAAATCTTAGGCTATATATTTATCAGTGCCATAGATAATAAAAATTCCGTAATCTGTGCTTGGTCAAACCAAAACTTATAATAGTATATTATGCAACTAGTGAATAAAGGACGGATCTAAAGCGAGGGCCGTAGATGAGTCACGAGCAAATGAAGGATTCTAACGATTGAATCACGAGCGTAGCGAGTGATTTAAGATTATTAAATCACGAGCGCAGCGAGTTTTCGTCCTCCAAGTTTTCGTCCTGCGAATACAAACAATAATAGATTCTTTTTGTTGTATTCTAAAAATAAATGTACAAAAAATCCGATTGGAATAAATAAAATTGGTTCCATGCCAAAAGACATTGCAACATTTTTAAAGCTACCAAATCCCGAGATGTATACAGGACATTCTTTCCGAAGGACTTCTGCCACATTATTAGCAAGCACTGGTGCAGATATGACGGAATTAAAGCGACATGGTGGATGGAATTCCACTACCGTGGCAGAGGGTTATATCGAAGATTGTATTGAAAATAAATCGAAACGCAGCCTTCAGATAGCAAGCAGCATAAACCTAAAGAAACCTGAAGACCGATGGACTCCACGCCCTTCAACGTCCAAAGATGCCCCAGAGTTTCCACCAGCAGAAAGTTCTGACCATCGACAAGAAATAAATATTGTTTCACAAGTTGACCACCCCAATGATAATAATAAGAAAATTAAGCTAAATTTCAGTCATTGCTCTAATGTTAATGTCCATTTCAATTTATGTAACATTTATTATTTCTTGATTAAATTTCTATTTTCGCTTAAATTATGTCTTTTGCTCGTAGTCATGGTATAAAGTATAGTATGCAACTCCTGAATAAAGGGCCATGAATCACTCGCGTCGCTCAGGATTCAAACAGTTGAATCACTCGCTGCGCTCGTGATTCAATCATCTTAAATCACTCGCTACGCTCGTGAATCAATCGTTAGAATCCTTCACTTGCTCGTGACTCATCTACGGCCCTCGCTTTAAATCCGTCCTTTATTCACTAGTTGCATAATATACTATTATACCATACCTACTCTAAAAAGCTTATTATATTCACGCAAAACAGTGAATAAAAAGGCCTTTTATTCACTGTTTTGGTGTTTGAATTTGGAACACAAAATATATCAGATCTCCATTTCAATGCTTACACAAACTCCTTGCGCTAAGATTCGAAATTCAAACTCTTTGGTGCAAATAAATTCTCGAGATTTGATTGGTCGATATTTGCGACAAGGAGTTTGGCATTAGATTAAAAACTGTTTTGTGTTCTTTGCTGCCATTATACAAAAAAAAATAGTGAATTGGCGCCATTTCAAATACTTACTGTAAATTGTACGGACACAAAGTTTAGTGTTACTTTATAATAAATCGATTGAATTATAATAAATCGATTATGCATTCAATGATCGAAGAAGATATTGTGTTAACACCTGAATTTATGAAAAAGAAGGGGGCCGATATTGTAGAAAACTTGCTACCCAACAAATCACGGCTGGTTCACATCAAAACCTACAATGAGTTTTGTAAATGGAAAAATCAAAATCAAGGTTCGTGCACATTTCTGAGTCTGTTTTCTTAACTTATTTTAATGAACTGTCGAAGAAAAGGAAGTCATCGACATTATGGAGTATATATTCTATGTTGCGGTGTACTGTAAAAACAAGGCATAACATTGATATAAAAACATATTATAACTTGCAAGCCTAGAGTCTCGGTCTGCGTGCGTTCTCGAGCGCACGTCGATCGCAGACGCCTTCCCGCTCCCTTAGCCCCCGCGCTAATCGAGCACCCAAAGGCTTCCTGCCGTTTCTCATACATCTGTTGGCTATGAGGTGGACATTTAATTTTTAATTCAGAAATGACTTATTTGTTTTAGGAAACCTATTCCAAAATACATAGTGTTAATCATTGAGTGTAAATTTAAATGACTATATAAATATATTTTTAATGGAATCCAGCGTGGGAAAAAAAAGAATAATTAATTACAATAAATTCAGCATCATACACAATCAAGATTTAAATAAGCGAGTGCCGTCTACGTTGTGGAACGTCTCGACTACAGTTCACACAGCGTAAGTGTGGCTGCGAATTATCCATGTTCATGCGCAGGTTGTCGTGGGCTGAGAAATCGGGTCCAAGTTCATGCGAAAGTGGTCGTTTATGGATGGTTCGGAATCCGTACTAAGGCCAGGGTCATCATGTGAAGCAGAGATCGTAGAGTCCATTTCGAAAACTAGTCGTGAAAATGAAAACAAATCGCAAGTAGATATTCAAAACGCAAAAAGCAGGAGCGAATGATCTTTCAGTGTTGCCAGGACTTAATTTCAATTTACCTCAAGTTTGCACCCTAAATCCGTCCGTCACTAAACATTGTGACAACTAAACATCTTGATGTGATTTAATAAACGAATCTGGAACTTAATAATAATACTACATTTCGAAATAATCCAACTAAGAAAAGTACCGTACAGTTTACCGTAGACCATATTTCTGCTAAGGTATCATAGTTAAGTATTCTTCTTGTTTGTTATTGGAATTTTATTATTCTAGCAGTCTATGAATATGTGCATGCATGTTTTTTAAACATTTTCAATTTGCAACTAAGGAAATGAAATACCAACATTTAATTAATTTATTTTTTGTTTTTGCTTTTATAATTGCTAGATTTGACATTTGTCCAATGAATAATTATGGCTGATTTTTCAATTAACAGATGGTTTTTGCCTGAAGAATAAGATGTGACATATTGTATAGATAATCTGTTTTTTTTAATATTTGACGAATTCGGATTATTCGAATAATGCAAGTAAATAGTGGTAGTCATAAAACTTGAATCCTTTTTTAGGGAGAATATTGTATTGGCAACCCTACACCCTTTTTATATTTTGACACAAAACAAAATGGCGCAATCATATGCTTTTTCATAATAATGTTATTACAGTACTTTTATTTTTTACAGTTTGTATTATACAATGCAATCATAGCTAAAATATATAATAAATTTTAGATAAAATTATAACACTAACGGCTCTTTCCTGAATTTCTGTTCGAAAAAGTCTTTTGACGGCCAAGAATGGCAGAAAGGCTTTCACTGGTTGTTGCCGTCATAAATAATTTCATAGCTGTATATCGTAATAAGTTTCTAACGCCGTTTTCACGGCGGAAAGTGGGTTTTAACCGTACATCTAATAAGTTTCTAACGCCGTTTTCACGGCGGACAGTGGGATTGTTAACCGTACTTCGTGGAACGTGAGCTTCGTCGACGGGAATTCGTCGTTCCAGGTAAGTTATCCGCGTCGTCCTCAACCGCCCTACTGCGTGTAAGGCGGTTTTTAGGAAGTTAGTCATCGTTGATAGGTTCATAGTATATATATTTAAATATTGTTGTCCCTCCCCAACCCCTCCGCAATGGCTTTCCTAAGCTTTAACGAGTTTAGGAAAAAGTTACTCGAAAGTACTGAAGGCATGTCTTTAAATGCTGATAAGTACCGTTTCTTAGATTCTCTTATCCCTCATCTCATGACGTTAATGTCCACAATGGCCCCTCAGGCCACCCCAGTTCCCCAGACCCCTCAGGTCTTAGGCCCTCCCGCGTCCCCTTCCTCCAGTGACATGGAGTGCGAAGTAGACGCCCCTCCGCGCCGCAAGCGCGCACCCGCGACCGAGTCATCCTCGGACGCCACCCCAACTGGCCCTGATGAGCCTCCCTCTTTCACCCTTGTTAAGAAGCGCTCTAAGAAGCGCTCAAAACAAGACCCGGCGCCCTCGACGCCCGTCCCTACACCCCCTGCGGCGTCTTCAACGCCAGCTGCCCCGGTGTCTTCAACACCCGCTCCGGCCCCAACTTCTGTCAAGGCCAAGGTCCCACCACCCGTTTTCCTTCGGGAAAAGGGTAAATGGACTGAGGTTTCGACATTGTGCAATGAGCACAAGATTCATTACACCCGAGCGGCCAACTCGGGTGAATCTATTAAAATCTTAGTTTCGTCGATAGACGACTTTCGTGCTTTAACAAAGCTCCTCACCGATAAGCAATATGCTTATCACACTTATGCTCTGTCAGAAGAGCGTAAGATCAGAGCGGTACTCAGGGGAGTCCCGTTCGAATTATCGAACGAGGCTATCCTGGAGGATCTGCAGTCCCAAGGCTTCCCGGCACTTGCGGTGCATAAAATGCACAGTAAGTACGGGAGGCAACACCCTCTCGCTTTGGTGGTTCTCGCCAACGTCTCCAAGTCCAGGGAGATCCTCAAAGGGGTTAGCACTATATGCGGCCTCTCTGGGATCTCGATCGAGGCGCCTCATCGCCGCGGTCATCCCGGCCAGTGCCATCGGTGCCAGTTGTACGGGCACGCGGCGGCCAACTGCCGCGCACTGCCCAGGTGCGTCAAGTGCCTGGTCCCGCACTTCACTAAGGAGTGCAATCGCACTCCTGAAACTCCCTCTCCTCCCGATTGCGTGCTTTGTGGCCAGTCCGGCCACACCGCAAATTACAGGGGCTGCCCTCGTGCACCCCGTTGTATGCGCTCCAATTTCAAGAGGGCGGGACCCAAACAGGCCCCGCGCCTCTCTCAAGAAAACTTTCCGCCGCTGCGTAGCCGGGTTCCTCCGGCTGCAAAGCCTACACAGTCTAGGTCTGCCCCAGAAAACTGGAGGCAGCGCCCCGCATCGAATCCCATCCCGGCTCCTCGCCCATACAAACCCACTCCTCAATCCTCCGTAGCAGACGATATGCGTATCGTCTGCGACGCTATGAAAAATATCGATGTTAGTGAAATCGCAGTCTTAGCCCGTAAACTTAGGGCTTCACGTACTCCGACAGAGCGTTTGCTAGCTCTGGCGGAGCATAGTTCCCTTCTCAATTCATTATAGGTTCATTTAAATGAATTGATCCCTAAATCATGCTTCGGCCGACCTCTGCCCAGCCCCGGCTTCACCGGAGGCTGCCCAGAACGGCCACCAACTCATGTCCCTTTGAGCACCTTCAGTGCAACTTTCACTACAGGCGGAAGACCCGCTAGCGGGTCTCCGCCAGCGCGCCCAACTTCCCGACGGGTGTCGCTTCCGATGAAGGCTAACGGTAATAACTACAGCCAACAGGTGGTTTTTAGTGGGTAGGTGCCATTCTGGTGAGTCCTACATAACCCCCCGCAGAAGAATTTACCTGCGGGCGGTATGCATGACGCATCTTCCACCTCCCTCCCGCGAGGGTGCCTCGGCAGCAAAAAAAAAATGCAAGCCTACCTTAAAAGGCTATCAGAAGGCTATAAACCGAAAAAATCCCTGGTTTTTACCGCTCAAAATGTTGAACGCTTTTTGAATGAAGCGCCAGACTCGCATTTTTTGGCAATAAAAGTAAGTAATCTTCAACATATCTTGCTTAATACAAGTAAGTATTTTGAACTATTTAATTGTAAATGTAAATGTATTTTGTTTGCAGGTTGCGTTAATTCTCGGCATTAGTGGAGCCTGTCGTTCAAATGAGCTTGTTAAACTGACAGTGGATGACGTGCAAACGATTTCTGACACTGCTTTACTGATTACTTTAAAGGATACAAAAACGAAAATCGACCGAACCTTCGTAGTCAGAGATGATTACATGAAAATCGTAGAAAAGTATCAAAGTTTTCGTCCTCCGAATACAAACAATAATAGATTCTTTTTGTTCTATTCTAAAAATAAATGTACAAAAAATCCGATTGGAATAAATAAAATTGGTTCCATGCCAAAAGACATTGCAACATTTTTAAATAATACAGGACATTCTTTCCGAAGGACCACATTATTAGCAAACACTGGTGCAGATATGACGGAATTAAAGCGACATGGTGGATGGAAGTCCACTACCGTTATATCGAAGATTGTATTGAAAATAAATCGAAACGCAGCCTTCAGATAGCAAGCAGCATAAACCTAAAAAAACCTGAAGACCCATGGGCTCCACGCCCTTCAACGTCCAAAGATGCTCCAGAGTTTCCTCCAGCAGAAAGTTCTGACCATCGACAAGAAATAAATATTGTTTCACAAGTTGACCACCCTGATGATAATAATAAGAAAATTACGCTTCATTTCAGTCATTGCTCTAATTTTAATGTCCATTTCAATTAATGTAACATTTATTATTTCTTGATTAAATTTCAATTTTCACTTAAATTATGTCTTTTTCTCGTAGTCATGGTATAAAGTATAGTATGCAACTCCTGAATAAAGTACGAATTTATATCGAGGGCCATGAATCACTCGCGTCGCTCAGGATTCTACAGTTGAATCACTCGCTGCGCTCGTGATTCAATTATCTTATATCACTCGCTGCGCTCGTGATTCAATCGTTAAAATCCTTCACTTGCACGTGACTCATCTACGGCCCTCGCTTTAAATCCGTCCTTTATTCACTAGTTGCATAATATACTAATAACGTTTTATATTATAGTCGCAAATCTTAGCCCTGAGTGCCGTGGTTGTTTTTGTTTGTTGTGAGTTTTTATTTTTTATTTATTTGGGAAACATATATATTTTAATACAGTTATATATATTAATATAAATAATATAACAAATATATAACAAATAATATATCATGGAAAAAAGAGTATAATAAAAAGTATAAATAAAAAAATTTTTACTAAGCCGCCTCTAAAAAACTCCCTAAGCCTCTTTTTTGACGAGGCTACAAATGTAAATAAATGTGTGTATTCTGATCCAGATCCTAGCTATTTCTACCGTGGTGGCCGCCGCAGCAGCGTTCGGGCCGGCCATGTCCTCTCAGCACTTCGTGCTGCACGCCGGAGCCCCGCACTACCAGGCCCACTACCAGCCGCAATACGACGGACCTTACCAGCAGGACCACCATGTACACGATTACCATGTAAGTATTAGGCGTTTTAAAGATATCGATGAGGCTTTTGCACCACACTCTTTTATATATGTCAGCATTTGATGTATAAAGAATAAATAAAGAAAAATATGCGCCTGTAAATTAATGCTTACAGGACTAGAATCTATTTCAGTACAGCCACTGATGTTTAATACACATAAAAGCCTTTTGTTGATGTCATGTGAATTTTCATCCGAGAAACTCACTAAATTTATAACTAAACTGTGGGACTTTACTCCAAACGGTGTGATACTTACCAGGTAAAATAAATAATCATTAATTACTTATTTCATACTAGGATTATATGAATATAATGAATAATATAATGAATATAATGAAGTATAATCCTAAAACGAAATATATGAAACATCTTCTGGTGTTTTTAGGCGCATCCCAAGTACGTTTCTCATACTCAGTAGGTGCTCAGTAGCCGACTCACAAGTCGCAGCACGAGTCGCGCGACAGCGGCGCCGTGCACGGCAGCTACTCGCTCGTGCAGCCCGACGGCCGCGTGCGCGAGGTGCCCTACACCGCCGACGATCATCACGGGTAAGCTATCTCTTCATTTTAGTCATTTCAGACGTAATGCGCGGTTTACATGTATTAAGTAGTTAAGTTGGTAACTAAATTTTAACTAAATTTTAAGTTACTGCATGTCACTTGTGTGTCCAAACGGATTAAGTAGTTAAGTTCATAAGTTCAATGAAGATGAGCAGTGATGAATCTCAAGGAATTCGTCAATTCTGTACTTAGATATATGGTAAATGTGATTTTGGACAAATTCAGAAAAGAATTTTATTCGGAAATTGATAGCTTTACAAGAATATGTTTTTTTCTAAATTTTTATTCTACAAGCATATCTATTTTAAATATTCTTCAACAAATTTTAAAATTGAAACTAAACTCCACTCCGACATTTAAATAAAAAAGAGTAAATGCGAAATATATACGAGCTTTTTGCCGCCACCAGCTTTGTCAACCTATGCACTTAACTAAAAAATCACGTCCCAACGTGTTAAGTGAGAAGCCCCGCCCACCCACTTATACGAAAAATAGAACGAATCCTAATCTACTTAATCACTTGCGTACTAAATTTTAAGTTACCACTTGTCACTTAACTGACTGTTTACACGCAACTTTTAACTTAAAATTTAGTTAAAATTTAGTTACCAACTTAACCACTTACTTAACGCGTGTAAACCGGCTATAAGACGTCCCTGTAAGATCAAAGGCCTCCCCAAAGATCTGATTGAAACTGATATTGTGCGGCTCGTAGTATAGTTCGTAGTCGTAGTGAACAACTTTGGGGAGGCGAAATTAATGCCACATAACCGAAATGATGTTACGTATTGCACCTTAGGAAAAAATTCATTACTACACACTTACAAAATGTCACTAACAGAATGATATTCGAACATTTAAAACTTTACATGTGCGATTTAATATACTAATAGCTCTATCTAGTTTACACTGATGGAACTACACCTTACAATACATGTAAAAAGAACAATGCTTAAACTAAATTATACAATATGAATAATTTGTTTACAGTTTCAATGCGGCTGTCCACTACTCCCGAACCCCGAACACTACGGGCATCATTACTAATTCTTTACCGGAGAATAGAGGAAGAAATTTCAAAAACTATAAAGTATTACATTAGAGACTTCATAAATATTACAGAAAATTATTTGATATATTTTATTTTATTTCTCTGACACTATTATGAATAAATGGTCATTAATTTTGATAAATAAAACACTTTTTACCGGATATTATCGCGTATATTTTAGTTAATTTTAAAGATGCCGAAATAATTTTAAAATTAACTAAAATATACGCGATAATATCCGGTAAAAAGTGTTTTATTTAAAGTATGAATCGTGAAAATTTAAGAAAATATATATTAATTTTGATACCTACATAATAATTCAACGTAACATTTTTAAATTTATTACTTTTGCACGATTCCTAAATTAAATAAGCCTTCCAGTGCTGGTATTCAGAATCAAAACATATTACGTTTCAAAACAAAAGTCTGCAAAATATGTGTGAATTCTATTTCCATTTCTTTATTTTCTCGATGACAGCTCCTGTGAAAACTTGTGCGAGCGTTTTTTTACATTATGTATCCATTATTTTATAAAAATATGACGTTTACACATGTACAAGGTTATATAATACCAGAGTCGGAGAAACTGATAGGGATGGAGCAGATAACAGACCCGATATTTTTTTACAAAATGTAAAAAACTAAACTACTGCCGGATACTTTTGTACAAAGCAGATAGTACAAAAGTCAGTATATCAAATTAAAGGCCAATAAATATAGATTATCATACAATCATTAGTTTAAATATATAGACCTTCCGACCTTTGTAAGATATTTTTTTAAATATATCTTTTCCCCGATTTTTTAGGATTCACTCTAGTTAATTCATTCAAAAAAGAACTGACAGATTGTTGATTGACTGTCAAAACTAATCCGCCAATAACGTCCATTACTTGTGGGTTCATTCGACATCGTATTGTTACTTTTTTTGACATTGACATTGATACGTTCAAAAGAAAACAACATTGTAACTTATGATTGATTTTTCGCAGATTATTTATTATTTTTTTACAAGATTTTAAGATTTAAAATTAGGGAAGATTATTTTTTTATTTTATTTTATTTTCATTGGATAACAAACAGTGTACATAATTATACAGTTTTATTACAGAAGACATAGTTAACTTAACACCATTTACATGCTATCACATATAAGTAATAAAGCGCTTGTTTTATGTCACAAACAATAGAGGAGAATCCCAAATCCCAAAAAAAAAGAAAACATACATTTATAAACATACAAGAAAAAAGCAAGAACCTTGAATATGACAATGCACAAATCTACATTATAACTAGCCGGGAGTATGCATCACTTTCGTGGTCAGTTCTTCATACGAGAGCTCAATATCGAAAACAGAACGATAAAGAAGCTCACAATAATAATTAAGCCAGTATAATACAAACACAGTAAATGTTATTTCAGGAATCGCCCAAAAACGCGTCGAGAAAACAGAAAACAATGTATATTATTTGGAGTCAAACCATTTGGAGGATATTACCCGTTTAAATGTTAGTGGACTGGAGTTGAATAAATCCAAATCCACAGAATCCGCGAGTGCATTTAGGTAATTACTCGCTCTGACAAAAAAAAGAAAATTTCCTATAATTGGTATTACTGTATTGTACGTGGGAGTACGTAAAAATACTGGGATCCTAACGGATTTTGCGGGTACACCAAGATTGATGTTAGACAGAAGATATGGCGAATCTACTTTTGACTGCACTATTTTAACTAAGAGCGAAACATCTGCTATCTTACGTATTTCTGCAAGAGGCAAAATATGTATCTCTTACATCTCGACTCATACAGTTTATCATAGGTTTTGCTCTTAAACTGTAAGTACCTTAAGAACTTTCGCTGGATTGTTTCGAGTCTGCTGACGTATACGTCATATTGTGGATTCTAGATCTGAGAACAATACTCGAGAGTGCTACGGACTAAACTACAAAATAGTATTTTAACAATTTTAACACTTTTGAACTGCGAACACGTTCTTATTACGAATCCCATAGATCTATTGGCTTTCCTGGCAACATGGTCTATATGTTTTTCAAATGTTAATTTAGAGTCAAGAATTACGCCGAGATCCATTATATCATTGACTCGTTGAAGATTCTGATCTTTGATATTGTAATATTGTAGCAAAATAAAATAGACTGTAATTTGCGAGAAAAAGTTATACCTAAAGTGACATTTCGAAACATTTAAATTCAAATTATTCTGGAAACAGTATTTCTGAAATCTTGTTAAATCTTCTTGAAGGCGCATGCAATCTTCCATTGATCTTATTTTTCGATAAATTTTCATGTCGCCAGCATATAGAAGAAATTTTGAATTACGGAAACAAGAAATGACATCTTTTTTTTTTTTTTTTTTTTTTTTGCTGCCGAGGCACCCTCACGGGAGGGAGGTGGAAGATGCGTCATGCATACCCGCCCGCAGGTAAATTCCTCTGCGGGGGGGTTATGTGGGACTCACCAGAATGGCACCTACCCACTAAAAACCACCTGTTGGCTGTAGTAAGCGTATACCTTTAGCCTTCATCGGAAGCGACACCCGTCGGGAAGTTGGGCGCGCTGACAGGGTCTTCCGCCTGTAGTGAAAGTTGCACTGAAGGTGCTCAAAGGGACATGAGTTGGTGGCCGTTCTGGGCAGCCTCCGGTGAAGCCGGGGCTGGGCAGAGGTCGGCCGAAGCATGATTTAGGGATCAATTCATTTAAATGAACCTACAATGAATTGAGAAGGGAACTATGCTCCGCCAGAGCTAGCAAACGCTCTGTCGGAGTACGTGAAGCCCTAAGTTTACGGGCTAAGACTGCGATTTCACTAACATCGACATTTTTTATAGCGTCGCAGACGATACGCATATCGTCTGCTACGGAGGATTGAGGAGTGGGTTTGTATGGGCGAGGAGCCGGGATGGGATTCGATGCGGGGCGCTGCCTCCAGTTTTCTGGGGCAGGCCTGGGCTGTGTAGGCTTAGAAGCCGGAGGAACCCGGCTACGCAGCGGCGGAAAGTTTTCTTGAGAAAGGCGCGGGGCCTGTTTGGGCCCCGCCCTTTTGAAATTGGAGCGCATACAACGGGGTGCACGAGGGCAGCCCTTGTAATTTGCGGTGTGGCCGGACTGGCCACAAAGCACGCAATCGGGAGGAGAGGGAGTTTCAGGAGTGCGATTGCACTCCTTAGTGAAGTGCGGGACCAGGCACTTGACGCACCTGGGCGGTGCGCGGCAGTTGGCTGCCGCGTGCCCGTACAACTGGCACCGATGGCACTGGCCGGGATGACCGCGGCGATGAGGCGCCTCGATTGAGATCCCAGAGAGGCCGCAAATAGAGCAAACCCCTTTCAGGATCTCTCTGGACTTGGGGACGTTGGCGAGAATCACCAAAGCGAGAGGGTGTTGCCTCCCGTACTTGCTGTGCATTTTATGCACCGCGAGTGCCGGGAAGCCTTGGGACTGCAGATCCTCCAGGATGGCCTCGTTCGATAATTCGAACGGGATTCCCCTGAGTACCGTTCTGATCTTACGCTCTTCTGACAGAGCATAAGTGTGATAAGCATATTGCTTATCGGTGAGGAGCTTAGTCAAAGCTCGGAAATCGTCTATCGACGAGACAGTGATTTTAATAGATTCACCCGAGTTTACCGCTCGGGTGTAAAGGATCTTGTGCTCATTGCACAGTGTCGAGACCTCAGTCCATTTACCCTTTTCCCGAAGGAAAACGGGTGGTGGGACCTTGGCCTTGACAGAAGTTGGGGCCGGAGCGGGTGTTGAAGACACCGGGGCAGCTGGCGTTGAAGACGCCGCAGGGGGTGTAGGGACGGGCGTCGAGGGCGCCGGGTCTTGTTTCGAGCGCTTCTTAGAGCGCTTTTTAACAAGGGTGAAAGAGGGAGGCTCAGGGCCAGTTGGGGTGGCGTCCGAGGAAGACTCAGTCGCGGGTGCGCGCTTGCGGCGCAGAGGGGCGTCTACTTCGCACTCCATGTCACTGGAGGAAGGGGACGCGGGAGGGCCTAAGACCTGAGGGGTCTGAGGGACGGGGGTGGCCTGAAGGACCAGTTTGGAAATCAATTCCTCGATGTGAGGGAGAAAGGATTGAAGTGTTTGAATCATTTTAGGGGTGCAGTAGGAGCTTTTAGCGTCGTGAGCAGCGACCAGCTGGTCTTGAATTTCCCTAATGCTTAGGGAAGCCATTGCGGAGGGGTTGGGGAGGGACAATATATGAACCTAACAACGATGACTAACTTCCTAAAAACCACCCTACACGCAGTAGGGTGGTTGAGGACGACGCGGATAACTTACTCGAACACGGCACTTGAAGTCCTGGAACAACGAATTCCCGTCGACGAAGCTCACGTTCCACGAAGTACGGTTAACAAGCCACTGATCGCCGTGAAAACGGCGTTAGAAACTTATTAGAAGTACGGTTAAAGAGCCACTGTCCGCCGTGAAAACGGCGTTAGAAACTTAATACGGTATACAACTATGAAATTTGGGTGCTCGATTAGCGCGGGGGCTAAAAGAGCGGGAAGGCTTCTGCGATCGACGTGCGCTCGAGAACGCACGCAGACCGAGACTGAAATGACATCATTAATGGAGATATTAAATAATAACGGGCCGAGTAATGATCCCTGTGGGACTCCAGAGGGCGCGCTTTAAGGGGGAAAAGGTTACTCATGAGTTAATCTTTCATGCGTACTCCTGACCATTAGCAGGTCAAAATCCCATATTGAGTTTGACCATCGTCTTTATTAACTAATATAATATTTCATTACAAGATGTTACACGTATTAATTCTTGATTGATAATGCCAACTTCTTTAAAATTTTCAAAGCTGTTGTAAAAAATTTAGGTATAGGTATGTACTCGACCATGAAACGAAATAATTATAACGACAGGTAATCTTTATTTATTTTAATCAAAATCTGATGAATCGTCACTGTCACTCGATGAGCTCTCCCCAACATTTATTATAAGTTCCTGTACTTGTATATTATCGAATGCCACATGAATTTCCCAATCTGACGGTATAATATTTTGGGTTTTTCTTACAAATTTTTCCCAGTTTTCGGCAGTTACTTCCATACGTGCATTTTTTAATAAATCTAACATCTTGTATGCCGTAAAAGGGGGATGGGTATTGTTTCGAGCGGCGTGTCCTTTGATTTGTGCCCATTATTAGTTCTATAGCATTGTACTGGTAATGATACGGCGGAATTCGAAGAACCCAATGCCCACATTCGGCAGCTATTTCGTAGATAACATATCTTCCTGCGTCGGCATTTTATCAATTTGTCTGGAGTGATATGTAGCGTTGTCCATAATAATTATGGATGGTTCTTCCAGACATAGCACCATTTCTTTAAACCATCCTTCTTAAATCTCCGCGTTCATTTCTTCGTGGTAGTCCACTGTTTTCTTGGATTTAAAGGCCAGTAAAGCATCTGACACGAATCCTTTCGTAGACCCTGCATGGTAAATGATAAGGCTTTCACCTTTTCCCATTGGCACTATACTAGTGGAAGTGGCGGTGTCGTCAGTCCAGTTCTTAGATACTGTGTGGTTTGCATTTAACCAAGCCTTGTCAGTGAAAATAACATTTGACCAATCTGATATCTTTTTGTTGCAGCGAGCCTTAGCAACGTCGTGACGCTCCATCAATATTTTACGTTTGTCTGATTTTTTATAAGAAAGAAAAGGTAAGTATCCTTGCCTTCCATGCCAGAGGTCCCAGGTTCGAATCCTGGTAGGGGCAGATATATTATTATATTTGCTTTCTAGTCATGGATGTGTATTTACGTTTATTTAAGTTTATTTCTTATATTTATATATAAAAAAATATCTATGTGTGTTTATAATATATATTTCTTAAGTTTATTTATTCGTTACCTAGTATCCATAACACAAGTTCTTTAATGATACTTAATTTGGGCTAGATAATGTGGTGTGATTGGTAGAAATATTTATTATTTTATTTATTATTATTGGCCATGGAACAAACCACATTCACGTAAAGAAACAACAAGTTTTTTAAGTGTTGGAATTTCTTTGCGCAAGTAATAGTCATATATATGACGGCGAATAGCATCAGCGTTGAAGTTGTCACCGATGTCACACGACGTGGTTGGCGTTTTTTTCTTCGGCGTACGAAGCTTATTTTCCTGCATGCCGCTTGTGCCGTAAGCTTCGGTAGTAATTTTTGAAACAGTAGGTTCACTAATTCCTAATGCGGCCGCAACACGCTCTCGCACTTGCGACAGTGGTAATAGCGGGCCACGATTTTGATACTCTGCTTCAAAGTAATTACGAACCTTGATCACCAGTTCTCTCGCCTGCCTTTTCAGAACAGATCTTTTCGGCATTTTGATATTTGACAGCTAGGCAGCAATCAACACGGAGGAACACAAAATACACAACGTAACTTATCGATAATGTGAAAAAACTCAGCGAACAGAAATGTAGTTACTAGCACGACCGTATTTTTGCGAGTAACAGATTAAAACAAACACAAAATGGCGGTGGGCCATTGAGTGTTCCCACCTTGAAAAAATATATTTAAATGTTTTTGTTGTAATTGTCTTTGTTCAAAATATAATAAATATATGCGATCGATATCATTACTTATATGGTCACAACACTACATTATATCAAATTAGAACTGTCATCGAGAAAATAAAGAAATGGAAATAGTATAGTGTATTACTGTATCGATACTTGTCTAACAGTTTTTTTGTTTCTGTTCAGCAGTTACATTCAAGTGCAATGCAGTCGTATTTATATAATTTTAATAAAAATCACATATTGTCATAGGTCTGCGATGCCGAATCTGAACACTAATGCTTATCTAAATCAGTCTGTTTTTCCAGGAAAATATAACCTCGGGATTGTTAAGTTATATCTTGGACATGTTTTCAAACGTAGAGTCAAGTTTTATCTTGGACAGATTTTCAAACATACAGCCAAGTTTTATTTTGCACAGGTTTTCAAACGTTGAGACAAGTTTATCTTGGACAGGTTTTTAAACGAAGAATCAAGATTTATCTTGGACAGGTTTTGAAACGTAGAGTCAAGTTTTATCTTGGACATGTTTGGAACATTCTAATCTTCATCTTCACTTTCCATCGGTGAGATAGAATATCAGATCCCTTTTTGGTTGGTCGGAATGTCGTTAGTGTACATGCTGTACAACAGAGGGGCGAGGACTGAGCCTTAAGGGACTGCAGCCTTTATGGGACGAAGCGCGGAAAGCGTGCCTTCATGTCTTAAACGAAACGTAAAATCTAGGAGATAGGACGCGAATATCTTGACTCGGCGATCCGGTAAGCCTATTTTATTTAGTTTATATAAACGAGGCCGCCGTGCCAGACTTTATCGAAAGCCTTGGCTTTCGATGTGATAGGGCAGGAGTGTTAAGCGCAAAAGCCGAACTGATGGGGAATGATGTGGGGATCACCATCCGTTGGAAACCGATGGTTCCGCATTCGAGAGAGTATGATTCTCTCAAAAAGTTTAGCGATGGCCTTGAGGAGGCTGATGGGTCTGTGATAAGCCGGGATATTCACAGGTTCACCCGGCTGTCCAAGCTTTTGGAAAGTAGCTAAAGTCAAAGCAAGCATTGGAGATGATAGCTAGCAAGGCAAGCACCTGTTGAGGCACCTGCCTCATGCCTAAGTGCATGGTTGGAAATTCCATCCGCACCCGGAGTGTTTTAAGACTTTGACTTCTAATGAGAAGAGAGATTTCATCATTAGATACTGTGACGAGGTTGGTGGTGATGGGGAGAGAGTCCCTGCGGAGGACTTTGTCCTGCACCGACTGGATGTGGGAGGGACTCGCAGGTGCTGGGAGAGCATTGTGAGGCAATGCTGTCAGCGAAGCATTCGGCTCTCTCTTCGTCTTCGAAGGCGGTAGTGCTGTCGGGACGAATGAGAGGAGGAGTGTGAGTGGCGGCGTCTACGCGTAAGGCTCGGGCCATTCTATATACGCTACGTGGGACGGGGAGATATTCTCCGTGAGATCGTTCATCTGAGTGACACGGAGATCCACGAGACAAGACCTAACATTACGTTGTAGCTGATGCGCAGCTTATCTATAGGCGGGCGTGGGGTAGAGCTTGGCTCTACGGAGAGCCGCGTTCTTAGCTTTAATGAGGTTGCTAACGGCTAAGATAAGCTTGGCTTTGCCTTGCTTAGCAACCTTTTCGTTATCTCTGATGGCTAGCAACAGTAAGGGAATTGACTAACGAGTCTATTTTGTCCGGGCTATCTAGATAGTCGGGCGAAACCGCGAGCGGGGAGTTCGGGGCCTCTACGGCCGAAGCTAACGTACATTTTAAGCCTTTCCAGTTGGTAAAAGTCTTAGGAGAGGTAACGTTGTCGTTAGGAGGTCCTAATACGAGGGAGACGGGGCTATGATCAGAGCCTAGTTCATCGAGTGGTTCGATAGACCTGAGATCGAGGTTGATTCCATTTTACTGTCGCAAAATCGAGGAAGTCAGGAGAGTAATTCGGTCTGTCGGGATAATGAGTGACTCAGTGATGTTAAGGAGTGCGATACCGCTGGTGTTGGTCGATAGGCACGTTAGTCAGTATGTTTGGAGTTGAAGTCCCCGAACATAATGACCGAAAGGCCGAGGGCGAAAATGGCCTCAAAGTCGCTACGGATAGTTCTGGTGCCACTAGGTATGTAGATTGAGAGTGAGATGATGTCGAGGAGAGGAGGTAGGAGGTAGGGTAGGAGGTGGGGAGAGGAGAGCAATGGAAACATATTTTGTAGTAAATAGCTTTGCCACCGAAACCGTCGGAGTTCAGCCTACTGTTACGGGAGAGCGCGTATTTAAGAATAGCGAATCCCCTGAAGCGAGATGGAACAACGTCTCTTGGACTAGCAGTAAGTCTTACTCATTGTTCTGAAGGAACAGTTTGAGCTCAGGAAGGTTAGTATTAAGGCTATGATCGTTAAATGTAACTAGGGATAAACTCTTGGGTTTGATACGACCGGACGTGGTATTTAAAGGTCTACTTATTGTATTTACTATTTATATAATTAATACTCATTACATAATTTATAAAAAACTAGGAAGGAAGTGCTAAGAGACGGTCTTGAGGAAAGCGGGAATTTAAAAGTTAAAACAGCGAAAGTGATATTTGACTATTCTTGGTAGGTACCAACATCAACATAAAAAGGCGATGGATCTCCAAGCTATAAAGCATTCTTATTTGCTATGTTTTTTTTGTAAATTACCTATTTTAGGAGAAGATAAGTTATCTCAAGGTAAGAGAACACTGACCAACAAAACTCATGTTTAAATTGCCTTGCCCGTTTCGGCCGGACCTTGCTATGAATCACCTGAAAAATAAAAACATTCAAGATAAATATTTTACATAATCGAATAATCTTATCTCAGTAATCTTACGTCTGAGTACGTGCGTTTAAAGGTATCCTAACAAATCAGAAAATCCGGGAAGTTATCATATTATTATTATCCACGTTATTAGTAATTTTATTGTTAATTAAACAATTGTATAATTATTATGAAACTGAAAGGTCAATCAACACAGTAACGTCGCACCGCCAACTATTAGCGAGAAGAGAGTAGAGCTAGAAACTAAACACGACTTGACGAGCACCGAAAAGCAGTGTGTGCAGTTGTCACTGTGAAAAACCTAGTGAAGAGGGAGTGGTCGCTGACAATGTAAACAGTCAGCGCTCAACTATTAACATATGTATCTCTCATATTAATGCGAAACCTACATCAACTCTTCTTTTCTTGAACGAGAAAACAGTCGATAATCGCATTCTTGTCGGCGGTGGCCTTGGAAGACGTAGGTATTACATGCGTATTAATCTACCCAAGGGTAAATAAAGTAAAACATTAATTGTACCCTTATCTATGATAAAGATATTGTGATAAAACGCATTTATTTCGTGGAAAACTATTAACCGTTTATTGCAAATTTTTTATTTAGCAATGTATGCCACATTCATGACATTTTTATCACAAAAGCTTCTTTCTACGCCTTCTTTCTACGCCTTCTTTCTACGTTCTATGATGAATAGGAGAAAATAGCAGAATAACTTAAACCTCACCAGTTAGGATTTGGCAAAAGGTGAGGTTGAGACGCAGAAAATCACGCAATGGGTGCGTTCGCCTTAGAGATCCGCCACAGACAATGTTTTACTTAAATTAGATATTTTATAGTTTTATATATTTATTATCCACCTCTATCCAGTTGTAAATCTATGATTATTATATGTAAAAATTTTATAGTTAAATATAAATTTTATGTGGTTTTTTTTTGTTCCCCTCCACGGAGAGGAGTTATGTGGGACTCGCTTCGAGCCTACCAGAGCCCTACCCACTAAAAAACCCCCTGAATGACTCGTGCAATTTTTTGCCACACAGCCTTCATCTGAGCGACGACCAATTGGAGAAAGAGGCCGCGCTAGCGGGGTCCAGAAGGGGTCACCCGCTGAGATTACATAGCACAGAAGGTGCTCAAAGCATTGAAGGTGCTCAAAATGAACAAATAAAAATTGAATGAATTCGAATTTACATTAGAAGTTGCGGCCTGAAGGGCTTCGAGATCTAGTGTTAGTTGCGTGGGTTCGCCGGTGTGCGCATTTCTCGGTCTAGCGACTTTGAACTTCGAATCTAAGACAGGGGTAGTATACGAGACTGAATCTCGAACTAAAGGATTGTGGTGAGTTTCGGAGCGTTTGAAGAACGATGCCGAGACTGTTCTGAGGTGCTGTTGCACTGTAGGTAGTTC
Organism: Marasmarcha lunaedactyla; assembly: GCA_923062675.1. Lineage (NCBI taxonomy): Eukaryota > Metazoa > Arthropoda > Insecta > Lepidoptera > Pterophoridae > Marasmarcha > Marasmarcha lunaedactyla. The sequence goes on from OV281341.1 coordinate 22,381,009, forward strand.
AAGATCTCTGTGCAGTCCGCGTTGCGCATGCACCAAGGTGCGTTTGTGGCCCTGTAGCAGAAGAGATTTTGAACTACCTGCAGTTTGTGCAGGACGAAGGGTTTGGCGTGGGCAAAGATTGGCGAGGCATATGTCATGACGGGTCTAATGCAGGTTTTAAAGAGCGTACGTTTATTTCTGAAAGACATTTTACTTTTTCTACCTAACATACTATATAGGCGGCCTAAGTAAAAACGTGCGAGTTTCGTTACTCTATCGACGTGAGGTTTGAAAGAAAGCATCTGGTCTAAGGTGACGCCTAAATATTTGGTAGTGCGCTTCCAGGACATGGGAATGCCTTGCATTCTAACGTGGAGATTGTCGGCGATACGACAGCGTTTGCAGTCAAAGTAAACCGCAGAGCTCTTCTCTGGGTTCACATGATACGCCATTTTGAAACCATGCACCGAGGGCATTTACAGCCTTTTGTAGTCTGGTGGTGAGACCCGGGACACTGCGGCCTTTGGTGTAAAGGGCAGTGTCATCGGCAAAGAGGGCAAGTTCGATGCCTTTCGGTGGGACGGGAATATCGTTAGTGTACACGGTGTACAATAGAGGGGCGAGGACTGAGCCTGAGGACTCCAGCCGTTATGAGACGAGGCGTGGAAAGCGTGCCTTCATGTTTAAATCGAAACGTATCCGGTACGCCTACGGCGATCCGGTAAGCCTATTTTGTAGTGTTTATAAACGAAACCGCTGTGCCAGACTTTATCGAAAGCCTTGGCTACGTCAAAGCAAACTGCGACCTTTTTAAAACGCCGCAGGTAGAAGCCGTCAAGTATGTAATCGACGATTCGATGGACTTGCTGAGGGCAGGAGTGCTAAGCGCGAAAGCCGAACTGATGGAGAATAATGAGAGGATCGCCATCTGTTGGAAACAGATGGTTCCGCATTTAAAAGAGTATGAGTCTCTCGAGAAGTTTAGACATGGCTTTGAGGAGGCTGATGGGTCTGTGATTAGCCGGGACATTCAGAGGTATACCCGGCTTGGGAATGCCGATGACTGTCGCTTCTTTTCAAGCTTTTGAAAAGTGGCTAAGGTCGAAGCAGGCATTGAATATAACAGCTAACAAGGGAAGCACCTGTTGAGTGCGTGGTTGGAAATACCATCCGCACCCGGAGCCTTTTTGGACTTTTGACTTCGAATGAGAAGCGAGATTTCATCATTAGAGACTGTGACGGGGTCGTCGGTGATGGGGAGAGATTCTCTGCGGAGAATTTCATCCTCCACTGCCTGGATGTGAGAGGGATTCTCGGGTTGCGTGTTGGGCGAGGATTGAGAGGCAACGCTGTCAGCGAAGCATTCGGCTTTCTCTTCGACTCCGAAGGCGATACAGCCGTCACTAGTGAGCCAAGGTGCGGGGAGATGTTTGAGCCGAACTGGCCTTAGTGATGATATAAAAAACTTGCTGAAGGTGTTGTTCCTTCTGGCAAGATATGTGACCACAATAAATTGGTGGGGACAAGGGGCTCTGCTTGCTGAACCTCGACTTATGTAAAAATTAAGTTTCCATGATAAAAGAGATGAGAAGAAGCATGATACGCATAATAAAGAAAATTGTACAATGATGGAACATCAAACGTGCAATACGATCTTTTGCGCCTGCAACAACAAGGGACGAAAGATTTATTTATTATTTTTATTCTTTTTTTACTTTAATGTATTTTTATGATTAAATTTTACTTTCTTCTTTATTGGACTATGACTATTTTATAATGCTAAAAAAGCTATTTACTTTGTTATTTACTTATGTAATATCCTTTGTATGTTCGATGAATAAGTTTTATTTTACCTACTTTTAATATCAATTATGAATTGATATTTTTCGTTTCATTATTAAATATTCTGTGAGAAATAAAATGTTAGCATTGTAAATGGTTTACTTAGAATAACAGACAAGGTCATATTAATGCTACTTTTACTATATTTATTACTATACTATATTTTTATTTATTTATTATTATTTATTTATTTTATTTATTTAAAATTATTATAATTATTTTATTTAAAAAACGAACAAATTGTCTTGACTAGGTGCAGGATGACTTCAATATGAATATAGATCTCAATTAAGCAAAATCAACATTTCAGATTAGGAACATTTTTAAATTATAAATGTATCTTATTCGCCTTATTATTGTGACCTAATCATGGACTGCCATGAAAATAAAGACATAATTAGCAGTATTTTTAAATTATATAAAAATATAATAAATAAAGTGTCAATAGTACCAAAGACATTTAGTTATGACATTAGGAATTCTCGATAACATATGATTCCATACAAAGTCAGTGACAGTTGTTTTCACTATAGATATCACACCAATTTTTCTCAGTTTAGTCTGGGTATGTAAAAGATGACAGAAAATTTAATTACATATTTGGTTATTACATGAACTCAGAAACAACGCATTTTAGTTGCAATCACTGAACATGTCTTGAAATTATTCATGTTTTTAGTCGTCGTTTAATATGCGGTATGTAATTTATTACAGGATTTAATTTAATTTAAATCAAGACGTGTTAAGCTAATGGCGCCTAGATAATCTTTTCAATCATATTTTAACCGTGTCACGATAAATGATAAATGCAATCAATCGTAAAAAACTAATATTAGGTATTTTTGAGTGCTCGATATTAATGTCTACATGGTCTCAAGTTTCATTTTAATTTTTACTATACGAACATAAAGCACAGGAATAATTTCACATAAATCTAACTTTCTAGTTAATCTAAATTATCATAAAATTGCAAGGACGGATGATCCGGGTATCAAACCATTGATTTTTTTACTGATCAATTATAGTAGGAATTACACAGCTCATATCAGAATGAAAGTGTATCTGGCACGCACCCATTACGTACATGCTCTGCTTTATTTACCTTATAATTTCAAGTAAAAGATATTTTTTTAAATCGACATTGAAAAGTACATTACTAGCAACAATGGACTTTGGAGTTTTAAGATGTCATGACTCTGTCATGTTTAGTAGTGTTTAATTTTTGTACTGAAAATGGACTCCTTGTAAAAGTGATTTAAGCTAAATTTCAAATGCAAGTTATTTATTTTGGCGATAACTTCGGTTTGTTGAATTTTCGTTGAATTTCATTTACAGCGATCGACATTTGATTACATCTGAAAATCAAAATATTTAATTTCATAATTGGTTTACATGAAAAACACTTAAGAAATGAATGAATTAAAGGTACACTGAGGGGATCAAAAGCCGGTGGAAAATACCTGTCGGCACTCTTGTATAAAAAAGTGTTTAATACATAGGGCAGGAGGTATACAATTTGAATGACATCTTTTGAGGATTACACGTATTTCATACACTTGTAAGGATTAAATTTTAGTGACTATATCAATTTTAAATAAATATTGTTTGAATACCAAGTCCATATAGTTGAGCTAGTATTTTTTTACATATATACTCGTATACGTACAAAAACGTCGTGATGTGTCTAAGATAAGATACCGATTTGTAAAAATAAATTCCGTAATGGATTAATGAGTAATTCTAGAAGGCCGTTCATTAGGAACTTATCAGCTACGAAAATCTACTTTAGTTCATAACAGAATATTTAACATAGGATTTTTTTATATCTAGACATATTAAGTACTTACTTAGTAATTTTTATTTAAATAAATACTTAATAGTTAAAGCCTTAGTCGAACACAATAACTGTATGGCTCTAAATTAAGGAGAACTTAGGTCAAGGACATACAGCGAAAATTGAAGGAAGAACCCATAATAAACATACATATATTATAATAAACAACCATGACCCGAGAACCAACATCCGTGTTCGACACTCAAATGAATGCCCCAACCAGGCTCGAACCTGGGACCTCCGGCGTATGAGGCAGTGGCACTACAACTGCGCCGCTCGGCCGCCAAATTCCATCTACACTGCCTAGTTTACCGACTTGTTATTTATTTTGTTGTGTATGCAGCTGGCCTGTAATATTCAGAAGAGATTGATATTGTAGTAATTCTAATATAACAAAATGTGATTTGTTGATTTTTGTATCTTTTAAAGTTTTCACGCTTTAAATACTTATTACATCATTATGAAATTTTATATAAACTTGTCCAGCGTCTTTTTCCAGAATAAGGTTACTGTCATTCGAGGGAGCCGCAATGAAATTAAAACAATTATTATGTAAAAATGGTCGCAATTTTTGCAAGCCTAATAAAATAACTTCAATTATTTTCTTCGTTTTTTTTTTTAATTTTCTTTTATTCCTTGAATCCAAATAAGGGTAAGAAAAAAAATAAACATACGATTAAAGTTGCTCTGAACAATTCCACACATAGGTAATAATGATTAAGTCAAATTCACGGAATAATTAGTCAATTTATAATCGAATATGGAACATTCGATTGCTCATACTTACTGACAATGCGATATTAATTGATAATATCTACGTGATAATTGTATTTGCAATAAATATCTGTCATAAGAAGCCCAAAGAAAACTGAAGAGTTTTTAAGTTCAGGAATATATTAAACCTAATAATGCGATTTTAAAAAGACTCCGTGACGTCGTCAAATGAATTTTTTTTACATTGATTAAACATTATAATGATATACTGCACAGTAATCAGAAACATTCAGAACTGTTTTCTCAAAACACCTCATTATATCAGATTATACATTATATCAAATTTAATTAAAAAATGTTTAATGTAACAAATAATAACCTCAAAATTACTGGTAATACCGAATTGTTTGTAGTGGCTGGTATATTTTTAAATACATAAAATTAGACTTCTTTGAAAACTTGGTTTAAAAAATGGTTTAAGGTTTTAAACTATTTCTATTTACGATAGCAAAAAAATATTAACTATCTATTACTCAAATATAAATTATAGATAGCTTATCAGAGTCTTGATAGAAAAAAATCACGGCTTTTATTAATTACATGACATTATCTAAACTACTTCAATTCATTACATAATGAAACTATTGCAGATATAAATTATTCCATTTTGATACTTATAAATAACAAGACCTGAAGACAGAAAAACAGGGCAGTTATTTGCACAGAAGTGATACTGAAAGGTTTGGACGGGCGAGGAACGTAAATTGATGTCCTTTCGAGCCAAAAGCATGAGTCAATGTGATTGTTGAGAATCTTATACGTACACGAAGCATATTAATATGCGTCTTTTGCGGCACTGATCATGAAGGTTCTCTTGCTCTCTCAATGTTAATGTTTTAGTTGTTTAGCACACATAAATCGATAACCAAGATATTTTTAAAACTTAAACTATTTCTATTCTATTTACCTGGACTAAGTATTAACTCGGTACAATGTCGTCTGCTCAAAAAACGTATAACAAGTTATAAAAATCAGTACCTACCAGTAATGTAAAAATTAAAAAAGAAAGGTATGAGACTATAATTAATATTGTTAAAAGACTAGAATTGATATTAATAATGATCATTCAGCGGTATGAACTGGTATCAAACTCAGTGAGACATGACGAAATAAAGAGCAAAGATTATTCCTAAAACCTGTTATCAGCACCAATAACAAACTAAGGCCAACTTAACTAAAGTTAACTAATATAATTAAAGCAATAGTTACTTTATATCATATAATGGTTAAAAAAATCAAAATATTTATTTCATAATAGGTAAACCATTTTAAACTTGGTGATGGTCTTCTTTTCTTCATCTTCATCGAGATTGCGTTAGTAGACCTTTACTTCGGCTTTTTAGAGGTATTGTGGGTAGACTGAGCCAAAAACAGAGAAGAAACGCCGGCGAAAAAAAAATCGCTCAGCAGTCTTATATAAAAAAAAATCTTTTATAAAATACGTAGGGTCTACAATTTGACGACGACAGGAATGACACACACAAATTTTTGTTCATATAGTAAGCTTTGGCAAAGCGTTTTCTTAATAGTTTTCTTGAACTTATTGAGGGGCAGGGATTGAGCTGATTTCAGTATTTTATTGTAACAATGTATTGACATTCCCATAAACTATTTGCTGCTTTTAGCCAGCCTAAATTTTGGAAACGCTTACGTACAGTCGTTCCTAATTCTTACAAAGTAACCATTGTCATGGTTAACTTTCTTGGGTTTAAATTTATTAATATTCTTGTGAATGTACAAAATATTTGAGTTAATATTCTTTAAACTTTTATCTTGCACATTTTATATTTCCTAATTTATATATTCCCTTTTCTGCAGAGTGAATATCGTTTCGATGTCTGCGGCATTTCGCCACAGTACGACAGCGTAAGGCTTAATGCCGAACTAATACGAAAATAACTAAAATATACCACCCTGGCTGTAGTCAGTGAGTGAATTTTCTTAAGCGAAGGTCTGTAAACACAAACAATAATACAGTATGCCAACTCCACAGAGGCTATTTCTATAGTTCGTTCAATTGAAAGGCTCACTATATCTTTACAATCCTTAAATTTCAAGGATTCATTTATTAATATAACGAACCGCCACGTATTGCTGTCTTTATTTTGAATGAACTAGCAACATGGTGCTGATCAAAAATATAAACTATTTGATAATCAAGTAAAAAAATGTTCTGTTATACATAAAAAGTCAATATGCTCACAGTTCAAACATAATTCTATTTCTAATAATTTCTCTGCGATACTTTGTATATGTTGATGCACCAGCTTCATTTTTATTTCTTACTACACTATTCGTAGTTTCTGGAATTATGCTAGAGGCCATAGACTCTATTGTCTGATTATTTCATTTAGAAGGCCCTTCCCAAAAATACAATAAGTAAATGAAAAGATTTATTAAAATACATACATAACATATCGTGTTATGGCCGACTACGATAATCGCATGATTGTGTATGATAAGATTTTCTATAAATATGACAAACAATAATATCAGGCATTTTAAGCAGTCTAGTGCGTTAGTGAATAATGATCTCATGATGTGGAAATTAATTTTAGTTCTTAGTTTTTTTGATGCAATAAACATTGGTCGTAGTCAGTTTGTGCAATTGGGACCCTGTAATCCTAACGTCACGACTAATGTGGATGGAGATTTTAGTATCGAGACAGTGAGTATATATTTTTGTAATAGTAAACTCAGGGGTAATAGACAGGGCTATGTGAAAATATTGAAGACAGAAGGTAAAATCAGTGATTTCTAAATTCTCATTCCACTTTACCCCATCTGCCATGTACGAAATGTGCTTTATAACAGTCAGTGTGGATATAGTAGTATCTTATGGCACCGGTGGCATATTGAATCCTAAGAGAAATTAAGGGGTTAAAGGTTTCACGAGCGGGGCGAGGAAATCAACAAAGGCCGAGCAAAGCGAGGGAATCAGCAATCCTAAATGGAGCGAAGGATTCAATCCTGACCAAGACATAAGACATATATCCCTTAAGAGTATAATCTCTTTGTCACACCCCTTAAGATAATTGAAATGGTAAAACTATAAATATAAATGTTTTAAATATAAAAAATGTAATGCACGTGACTTCAGTAATCTACATAAATATTGACAAAACACTAACAGCACGGACACTTTGATGCCTTTATTATATTTCTATTTGTTGAAATATCTATAAATTTTTTAAGTACAAATTCTTAAACAGGTAGAATATTATCATCAACAATGCACATAGCTTCCCATTTAATAAATTCTGGAGTGAAGTCACTGGCATTCCTAAACAAATCTGCAACAAAAATTTGAAAATTGGGCTATTTTACAATACTATGCACCGCGGGTGCCTGAGGTCCTTAATGACTGAATCGCATATGATAAGGTATAATCGTGCAGGTGCTGTGATGTATGTATGCTGTATGTATGCTGATTTGATAACACATATATTTTTGTCGAACAATCAATAACCTAAGATATTACAGATTGATAGGCATCATTATCTTCTACTCACATCGTAAATAAGATAAATATTCGTATGTTTGGTGGTTTGTTAATAAATTACTTTTAAATTACTGAACGTATTGAGATGAAATTTGGCAAATAGTATACAGTATAACTTGCCTCATGTGTAAGCTAAGCCGAAATTTTAACGGGGTCGCGGTTTTATCCATGATTGAACGACCTCTCAAGGAGAAGAAGTCACGTTAATAAAGTGTTTGTGAATTCTAAGTGCCAAATCTAGTAAAACGAATATAACCAATAACAAGTAAGACCCAGGGCCAATCGCAGACAGGAGCAGAAATTCATTTACACACTGCTTGCTGCATACATGGTCTACTTTATGTCGAGTGCCCAAAACTTAAACAACTGGTATTCGGCAACAAATCATGTCATCAGGCATTTAACATGATGCTTTAAAAATGCGCGTCAATATAGCAATATTGGTTAACCTGTCTGATAACTCATCACTTAAACGAAATTATAATTGCTGCCACCGACTTGTAAATATTTACCGTTTTATTTACCCTTTAATATGAAATGTTTTTTTAGATACGTTATATTTTGAAGTTTTCTACTTTTTTTTTATATATTATATATATTATATTTTTATACATATATATATTGCTACTTATTTCGGATGCATGCAGCTGAGACAAGCTCATTGATTTTGTAATTATGTTAACTGTTAACAAAAACATTATTTGATTTTTTAGTTCACAGGTACTTGGTATGAAACAGCCACGTCTGGAGACTTTCTCACCGGTGGCGATTGTTCAAGCCTGGAATTCTCTTATAATGCTACTTCAGGAGAAGTGACTATAGAACATAACGCTGTTTTTAATAACTTTTATAGAGAACAAACTTTTATAGCTAGTGTCGACAATGGCACAGGAAAATTTACTGTGAATCTCACTGACGGCACCCGTAAGTTTGTTTACCGGTCTTACAACCTTATATTTATAGCACGGATATTTAGCTACAGTCATAATGATGATGAAAACTAGAAAAACCGATTATACAAAATCATATGCTGTTTAAATTAAATTTTATGTTATCGTACTGATTGAAAAAAAATATCAAAAGAACCTGTTTCCGCCCGGGATCGAACCGGGGACCTTGTGCGTGTGAAGCACACGTGATAACCGCTACACTACGGAAACTTACAGTAGAGTGCCGAAATAATCAACCATACCTGGACTGTCACGATAAACAAAATGTGAAATTAAAGTGGCACATTGGCGCCTTTTGATAATGTTCATGATCTGGATGCTAGACAGAAAATATTATAACTCTAATAAATAATAGGTACTCATAATCTTAAATGATATTTACTTAACTAAAGAAGGGTATCAAAGAATGTAAAAAATCATTTATATTAATTCTAAATGAACTACTTATAAAGTTACCCTAAGGCTTCATTCAGTAATTCAGCCATTTCAGACCCATTAGAACTGATGCCTGAGGTTGCCCGCTTTTGTAAAATATAGAAAAAGAATCGAAGAATTTCTGGAAGCCTTTTCGCACGCGGCGGACTGCTGGCAGAACCAAAAACGCTCCGTTTAAATGAAACCATTTTAATTTTGTTTTTCAGAAATCGACTATTGGGTGTTGGTATCAAATCCTACTTTTTATGCTGCCATTTATTCATGTGAAGACATAAGCGCAACGGAGAGCAGAGGTAAATATACAATCTAACTATAACACTCGATATATATATATAATTACAAAAAAAGTAACTAAGCTGAAAAATTCTAATCATCTTAAAATAAAATATGTCGCAACTGTTAGTAGGTACTCAAGCGGTCCGGGACCCTTGATGAGATAATTCTACTCTAGGGAGGTCTTCCTAACTATCAAGGACAAAACACATATATCATTTAATACACTTTTTATTTAAAATGAATTCGTTATAGAGTAATATACATGAAACATTTATTAAACTATTTTTGGGGACGAGGAATCCCATCAAGCAATCCCCTCAAGGGACGCCATGGAACCATCTTCCATAATATATATATTTTACATTTCACAAATAAAATCAAATATTGACAGACTTATAAGTTGCCAGTCATAAATGTCGGCAAGTTTGTTTGTGCAATAACCTCTTTTAATAAATACGGCACAAGCAAACGTTGCAATCGCCCCTCTTGTTTAATTTATTTAATTAGTGAAGCTAATTAAATAAATTCCTATATACATTTCATTCTTAAATAACGACCCTACCTAAATCAGGACCATATACATTAATCGGGATTACTCTCAGATGAGTCCCCTACCGATAGGAATATATATACTTGATCATGTTTAAATTACAACATCTTATTACATCAAAATTGATCTTATAGTATTTATTCTCCATCAATAGAGCCTTAGCCACAAAACCTGATGAAAATCAGCCAAGATCCCGGCTGGTTAATTAATATCTAAATAAAACAGTGTAAATTATTTTAATTTCTCATACAATTCATGAATAATCAACAACCCCATATTAATTATTTACGTTACCCAATCATATGCAAATTCAAATAACCAATATTTATTATTAAATTAATCAACAATTGTTAAAATAACCCATTGAATACAACCAAATTATAATTATAATTAATTGATAAGTAATAAATATATTAATATCCCAATAAAAGTAAATTTAATTAATCCCATTTATATTAAAATTAATACTAAATTAATCAAATTATATTATCAAACATTATCATTCAGTTGGCAAAACAAACACGTTTGACATGAACTGTCATATTAACTTTAAACTTTTCTGAATGATTAAAAGTTTATTTGAAAGTTTGTAACTTTCGAAAGTCAAATGTTTACCTACCTAAATATTAAGATTTTACCTGCCTAACTATTACCGGACAAATCTTCCTATGAAAAGATCATAAAATCGGATCCAAAGTATTTTACTTAACCCAGAACGATACCTATAAATTAAAAATTAATATTTCACAACGCAATGCAGAGAACTTTTTCAAAATGCACCGAAATACACCTGACAAAATTCTATACCAATCACGTTCACAAAAAATCATTATCTATTCCATCACAACCCTTTTATTATTTAACCCACTGAGGATCCTATTCTACATCCGCGTGTTGACCCACAGACATCAATATCACAATATTATATATACTCGTAAACTTTGGCCGCATAGCTAAATCGGCTATCACCTTCTCTCTTATGGAGATTATTAGGTGTGGCTCAAATTAAACGTGCACATTATCTATAGTGTTATTTTAGTCTTTGAAAATTGACTTCTTTAGAGCATTGGCACCACACGTATATTTATGATTCGTAAATAAAATGTAACGCGGTAAATACGTGCCGCGTGTACCTGCCGCCCCTTAGAGGTTTCTTTTCGGGTATTTAAAATTAATTTATTAAATCATTAAATAAAATACCCTCTTATCTCAATATATTTTATGTAAAAACCTTTTCCTTATTTTCTTTTATCTGCATCGTCCATCCATTGCATCTCCTTTTTGGTGATGCTGTTTGGATCGGCTTTGCAGGATATATCATCTCGGAGCATTGCGTTGTGAAGTGTACATAGAATTTGAGAAAAAAAAAAAATATTAGTTTGTTATATTATTCTAAAACACCAATGAAATTCTAATCGTTGCATATCTACAAATGAACGATATACATATTTGTACACCTAAATGTGTACTATTACTCTATTAATTCTAAAAATAAAGAAATTATAATAATATAATAATATTTCAAGAAACAAACGCATCCACAAAAACCCCATTTTACATATATAAATACAGACACAATTTCATCATTAATTCCATTCTATCGAACATTATATAGTTCCAATCTATTCACATGCACAATCAATTCTTGGTTATTTTGTATTTTTATTACAAGATAATTGTCACATCCTATATATCGCAATACTCGAAATAAACCTTCATATGGTCGACCAAGTTTTCGACTTCCACAGTTTCGTGTCTATCCTTCTCCGCTATCGATAACTACCAATAGGCACAGTTTAAATCCAAATCAGCGCAGAATTTCGCCCCATTCAGCTGCACTATCATAGCTTCGATGATAAGCAAATTATATAAATCTTTATTTACCTTCTTTATTAGCTTCAATAAAACATTATCTTGATCAATCGGCATCTACAATGTTTCAAGCTGTCCCAACGACGCCGGTTGAAGTTTGGGAAATTCCTTCCTCGCCCGTTGGATGAATCACCTTCTAGAGTTTCTCCCTTACTCCTGGTATTTTAGATGGCTCCTGCCCTCCAAAATCTTCCTTCCGCTATACTTAGTTGGGAATATAGCTGAAATAAAATATACAACACAGCATTACACTTTATATCACTGCAATTGTATACCCGGCGCCTCCACCATCAAGCGGTCCGGGACCCTTGATGAGATAATTCTACTCTAGGGAGGTCTTCCTAACTATCAAGGACAAAACACATATATCATTTAATACACTTTTTATTTAAAATGAATTCGTTATAGAGTAATATACATGAAACATTTATTAAACTATTTTTGGGGACGAGGAATCCCATCAAGCAATCCCCTCAAGGGACGCCATGGAACCATCTTCCATAATATATATATTTTACATTTCACAAATAAAATCAAATATTGACAGACTTATAAGTTGCCAGTCATAAATGTCGGCAAGTTTGTTTGTGCAATAACCTCTTTTAATAAATACGGCACAAGCAAACGTTGCAGTACTATTGGGAAACTTGGCGGTAGCTCAGGCAAAAAAGAAAATCGCTTGCGCGTCGTTCGGTCTTTTGTAGGCGTACCGCTTACTAGGAGGTTACAACACAGTTCCCACTGTGTGTTGGGTGCGAATACCTCGATAGTACCTACTCTTGTACTCATTTTTCTAATGGTTTTATTTTGACTATTGGCATTTAACTCTGAAATATAAGGTTCTACAATTTACGAGATAATTTTTTTTCAGTACACATATGGCAACTTGGAAGAAGTACGGCAAATCTCAGTGACTTAATGTTGGCACTCATCAACACAACCCTTATAAATACAGCAGAAATTCAAGTAGAAAATCTCAGTCCTAGAGATCATACGGAATTTGGTTGCTACATATTACCTGAAATTGCTACAGGAGAACCAATAATACTTGAAGGACAATGCAATCTTAACTTGACAGTAGTACAAAACTTTAATGTTTCAGCTGTAAGTGTACATATTATTTTCTTTTTCATATAGTATTTAGAACTTTGCCGTTACCACACGCGGTATACAAAATTTCATGCGGACAAATTTCGTCGGACCCCCCTACAAAATTAACTTATAAACCAACTTTTAAGTAATTGGCATCATTAATCTATTTTTAAAAAATATACAAGTCATGTAGGTGACGGATTTAAAATGACAATCAGAGTGGGAAGTTTGTTGACATGTTTTGTGGGCGAGTTGCAGGATATGGGCAGCAAACTATTCAACTTGTAAAAGATAAGAAAATATTGAGATATATGACACAATAACGAGCCATATGACAGTTCCTAAAAAAATTGTCCGCTTGACGGCCAACTAAGAAATGAAGTGCTCCCCGCAGTCGATCCTGGGCGTTCCTACGAACATCGTTCTAGACTCCATCGAAGCGCACCTCGTTGCCAAATCAGTTCTAAACCATTGAATTTACTATTGATCTCTCCAATATACGTTTTTATTTGTAGTTTCTGGGTGAATGGCATCAAGTAGCTAGCTACCCTTCAGAAAGCGCTATTGGTGACTGTCCACAAGCACATTACACGCTTGAAAATGGTGTCGTCTTGGTGGAGAATAATGAAGTCATAAATCAAACACTTCGAGTGATCAGAGGAGAAGCATCCGTCATCAGTGAAGATGGCAGTGGAAAACTACGCGTACTCTTAGAAGTTGCGCCTAATTGTAATAAACTAAAAATATGTTTATTTTACTAATTGCAAACCGCTGCAAATCTATAAATTTATCTAATTATTTTGCAGTGACAGCCGTTCAAGATCTTTGGGTTCTGGATACCGATTATACTGGTTATGCCGTTTTATATTCCTGCGTGGACCTCACAAACAACACAAAACGAAGTAAGGCTTATTAACTTTTGTAACTGTTATTAAATGTGATATGAAGTAAAGAATACAGTTTGTTTACTAAGTTAAACTGCATTATTCTGCCTAGGTAAACAACTACATATCAGCTAATATTTATTTAGTTACGGTATATAAATTACACAAAACATTTATTATAAAATCATCATGAAATATGGAAATGTTTTTATTTTCTTAATTCGATTCCAAAACGATATGAAAATTAGTTGTTTTAATTGATAAAAATTAGTTTGGTACTTTCAGAACAAAACTTTAGTTTTATTTTTTACTAGTTTACAGTTGGATCTCCAGCCGCCAGAATACTTTGTCAGCAGCCTCACAAGTGTCAGTGAATACAGTAGTAAGCCGATATATTGAGCTCAATCAAGTATACTACGTCGAAGATAATACGACTGACGAACACTGCTTCTATTACCCTGAACCCGCTATCGACTTACCATTAATCTTTAGAGGTCGCTGCGATGAAAATATTGAAGTTTTAGCTAATTTTGACCCCGTCAAAGTAAGTTCACTACTTCTTCTTTCCTTCTTTATACTGTTCCTTATAATTCGAAATTATAGTTAACCTATAAGATCTTTGATGCGACTAAAAAACTTATTGGGTAGAGTTAAAATTTCTGTACATAGCATTCAATTTTAGGAAATATTTCCTTAAATTATAATGTTTAAATACAGAAAATATTAAATAAAATATTGTCGTAATTAAAGGTATCTTTCAATATAAAAAAATTGGCTCTATTTTGGTTATTTCCAGTACTTGGGACTGTGGTACGAAGTTGAGGCGTACCCAAACGTATTTCAAACGGGCTCATGTACAAACGCTCTGTATGAGTTAAACGATGATGGACGGGTGGGCGTATACAACACTCAAGTTATCAATGAAAGACTTGACACTATTAATGGATATGCTGTGGTGACTTCAGACGATGGCTCTGCGAAACTAGATGTTACCTTTCCAATTATTGGCACAAATGGTTGGTTTAAATCTAAAGATAACTTATACCAAAACTTATCTTCAAGAAAGCTAGTATTATACTGATTGTTTATGTTGCAGCAACTACTACCTCGGACTACTGGGTTTTGGATACTGATTACGATTCATATTCTCTAGTATACTCCTGCACAAATCTCCCTCTTAACACTAGATTAGGTATGTGTATTCTTTATTGGGATAAAACTTCTTGTTAGATTTTAAAAACTATTTTTCATTCCGTTGTAAATGCCAGCGAATCCAAACGATTAGTCTCACCAAACCATTATGTTTTTAAACTTCATTTTTAATCTAGGTTTTTTCTTATGTTTCGCAATTATTTTATTCATTTTTTAGTATTCGCCTGGAAGTTAAGTCGAACAAAGGTGCTTTCTCAGAATGCTACAATCGCAATAGATAATAAAATAGAGGTAGTGGATGTACTGCGTCAAGATTACTTCCAAACTACCGATCAATCAACGGAAAGCTGTTTCTTCTACCCGGATCCTGAGCCCGGGATACCAGTCGAATTTCCTGGGCAATGTAACGAAAGCATACCGGTCGTAACAAATTTTAATTTCACTCAGGTACTATTTTAAATATTAATATTAGATGTAGAAATCAATGGATTAAGCAAGTATTACTAAAGAAATCACAGTATTATCAAATACTAATCATAGTTTCTTTGTTTGTAATCTAGTTTGTTATAAACCACGGACGAAAGAAACCCTTTACGAAAGTTTTTGATAAAATATAGTTAATAGTTAGTCATTTCGAAATAATGTTGCTCTCTTACAATTTTATATAATGAACCGAGGTAATATTCGAATGATCTCTATAGCTGGCTTTTTATTTTTTTCAGTTTGAAGGAGTATGGTATGAAATAGAAGCCTATCCTAAGATTGAACAAGACGGCACATGCATCAGCCATACATACAATGCAACTGGAAATTCCATGAATTTGATTTCAACACAAATAATTAATCAGTTTCTGACTGTTTCCTCAAGTGAAGTTACCTTTAGGTCCAATGACAGCAGTGCGAAATTGAATATAAATATCAATACAAATGGTTCATGTAAGGGTTTTATATCTAGTGTCTTAAATAAGAAAATAAAACTAGATAATACAACAACTAAATAATAATCTAATGTTTCAGCTATTGATATTCCATTTTGGATTCTAAGTGTAAACTATTCGGATTATGCTTTAGCTTACAGCTGTGTGCAGCTCAATGAAACCTTCAGAGGCAGTAAGTATTGCCAAATTTTTCTTGAGCTAGTTCCCTATCCTAAAATTAATGACTAATTTTTATAGATTATAGAAATAAGTAGCCCGTTCTCATTTGAACTTTTTTTTCAAATCATCTTTTTGTATTATCATTTATTTCAATAATTCATTTACTTCTTGAAAAGCTTTAACAATTTCTTCTTAATTTTCAGTCTGGAGTTGGAAACTAAGCAGAACTCAAGAACTATCGTCACAAGCGAATGAAACTATAAATGCTGTCATTAATACGATTGAAGTACTTGGTAACGAGTACTACGAGCCTATAGGTCAAAGCAATGATGATTGCTTCTATTTGCCCGAAATCGACCTTGGGCAGCCTATTATACTACCTGGTCAGTGTGACCCTAATATCACTGTTGTGCAGAACTTTGAACTTGATAGAGTACGTATTCAGTTAATAAATCTCACAATTGGATTCAGTTTCTTTATTGCATACAATAAGAGTAAAATTGTTTTCAATAAAATTAGTAAAAAAGAAACTGTCACCCTCTTTTTTTTCAGTACCGAGGGCTTTGGCACCTTATTGAATCTTACTATTCAGAGTTCCAAAATGGAGACTGCAACGATGCTACCTACGTTCTAAATAACGGCACATTCGATGTTCTCAACACCCAAGTCATCAACCAAACTTTAGGCACAATCAATGGATACGCCACAGTCGCTAACAATGATGGAGACGGAAAGTTTTTGGTTTATTTCCCCTCCAGTGGTAAGTAAATTTTTCTGGTTATCTGTGGCGTAAAATTTTTGTGGCATCATAATCACTACATTAAACAATTACTTTCATTTATTGTACTCCATGGGATCGAAATAACAATACTAAAGATCATTTTTTTACAGATCAACCTTCCGACTATTGGGTGTTAGCCACTGACTATGACAATTATTCATTGGTTTACTCTTGCACTGGTTTACCAAATAATCAAAAAAGAGGTAAGCAATTACTTAAGTTCATATTTTAAAATATTTACTGAATGTCAGTACAATATTTTTGGTAAAGTTTCATGTTCATCTACGAAATATTAGGCCAAGGACAAAGTTTCTTCGTATTTTCCATCATATATTTAAATTTATTGAAATATACACCATTTTGCTCAGTAACTTGTTGCCCTGTTGTGAGACCGGTACTATATAAATTTTTAGACTTTTGATTAGTTTACTAAACTAAAATAACTTTTTCATTATATACATTTGTTTATAATTTACACGTACACAAATATTAATAAAAGAAAAATTTAAAACATCTTTAAAATACAGAATATTAAAATAAATTTAAGTGTTATTATTAGGTCTTTACCTATGAAATTGCCGTTTTTCACGAAATAAATGAAGCGTAATTTTTTTATATATTTTTTATTTCTATTAATCAAAATAATCACCCATGCAATCAATGCATCTTTGCCAACGCATCGGTAGCTTATTGATGCCTTTCTTGAAGAAATCAGCTGGACGGGAGGCAACAAATTCTTCAAAGGCATTTTGTACTGCCTCTCGGGTATTGAATTTTTCTCCCGCCAAGAAGTTATACAAATTCTGGAAAAAGTAGAAGTCTGTAGGCGCAAGGTCTGGTGAGTACGGCGGATGAAGGAGAACTTCCAACCCCAACTCTTCTAGCTTGGAGACCGTCTGCTGTGCAGTATGAGGTCGCGCGTTGTCGTGCAGGAGCAGTGGAGCCGAACGATTGACCAAAGCTGGTTGGAGACGTGCGAGCTTCTCCATCATTGTGTTCAGTTCTTCACAGTACACATCTGCAGTAATGCTTGTCCCGTTTGGCAAGAAGCTGTGATGAATTACACCCGCATTAGACCACCAAACAGTGACCATCACTTTTCTAGGGGTAAGTTTTCGTTTAGGGCATTGTTTGGGTGCTGAACCAGGGTCCAACCAACTTGCTGCGCGCTTACGATTGTCAAACAGGATCCATTTCTCGTCACAAGTAACAATGCGGTTCAGAATTCCTTCATTTGTATGCCTGCTGAGCAGTGCAAGGCACGTCTCCACGCGTACTTCGCGCTGGCGGTCATTGAGTTCGTGGGGTACCCATTTGTCAAGCTTTTTTACCTTGCCAATCTGACGCAAATGGACCAATATTATTTTGATGCTAACGTCGAAAGCTACTGCTAATTCAGCCGTGGATTGAGTTTCATCAGCTTCCACAATTGCCTTTAATTAGTCATTGTCGACCAAAGTTTTCGGACGACCACGGGGTTCATTTTTCAGGTCAAAATTTCCAGAACGGAAGCGGGTAAACCAATAACGGGTGGTGCGTTCGTTTGTAGTGTTCGCTCCGTAAACGTCGTTGATGTTGCGTGCCGCTTGTGCCGCTTTGCTGCCACGACGGTACTCATACTCCATAATTACTCGAATTTTTAACTTATCCATGATGACGAAAAATGTTCGAATGCGTTGAAAACAAAACACTAACTATTAAACAAATGACGATTTTAGAAAAAGAATTCCATGTTTGTCAAATAAAATTAATTTGAAATTAGAATTATCAGTCAAAAAAAATAATTTCATTTGAAATGGCCAGTACGGCAAAACGGCAGTTTCATAGGTAAAGACCTATTATTTATCTGAAGCACTGGGTTTAGGTGTTGTAGCCATACTGCTCTGCTAATGGTGAGTGGCACTATCACGGCACTGGCACACTACAGAATTCTCTAAAAAAATATTCTCTAGAAATAATTACAGACAAAAATTTTAAGAGTTGTTAGTCCAGACGTTAAGGCTGGGCGTTAAATTATAAAACCTAAGGGCTATGTTTTTATAGATACTGATTGTTAAAGGTTTCCAATCCTTTGAATCCCGTACTTTTATAAATAATATTTTTTTTATACAGTCACATAGAATTTATAATACGTAACACTTAGTTCCAAATATTCACATTATTAAATCCATCAAAAGTTTGCTTACTACTTTATCAATAAAATAGCTCACTGTCTGACATTCATTGCTGTAAATACTAATCTTTATTATTTTAGTTTACAGTTGGAAACTAAGTCGCACTCGAAGTTTATCAGACGATGCCGAAATTGCAATAAATGCAGTAATTGATAGAGTAAACGTTCTTAATAGCGCCTATTTTGAACTAATTGACCAATCAGCTGATGCTTGTTTCTATTACCCCGAAGCTGACGGTAATCCTGTACGCTTTAGAGGTCAATGTGATTTGACCATTCCAGTTGTTACTAACTTCAATCCTGTTGCGGTAAGTATATTTTGATAAAAGATACTCTCCTTAAATAAATATTTGTTGTTACTCTTTATACTAAATGTGTTATTGTTACGAAAAATGTTAGTGCATGAATAAAAAGTTGGACTGAAATTGTTAACAGTATGAAGGACTATGGCATGACACTGCTTCGTACCCAACACCCTTCCAAAGTGGCACTTGCAGCAACGCCTACTACACCCTCGTAGACGGCGTGGTGGATGTCTTCAACACGCAAGTGCTTAATCAAACCTTGAATATTATAAATGGAGTTGCAGTGCTGGCCACAAATGACGGATCTGCTAAACTTACTGTCACTTTCCCCATCGTAGGAACTAACCGTAAGTTATGAGAATTCTTTTAAATTTGTCATTAATTGTCAACGACTAGATCAGCGGTCAAAGAACACCTGCGACACCGTGTTTTATATGTATCTAATCATATGCAATCATCCTTTATATATGATCAGATACGTATAAAACTATCCAAAAAAAAGAACAACATGCCGTCTAAAAGTAACCAAAACTTATTGTGTTGTTGGCCAAATAGCTAAAATACAACCATTATCTATGTATAGAAAAATAGCTGTATTCATCACAAATACCAGTCAAAAGTTAACCTCTGGAGTCCTTGGACTGTTCTTTTGGAATATATGTTTATAGCACAAATTCATCAAACGTAATAGAGGGTAAAATAAAATTCCTAACTTGAGTATTTTGGTAAAAACTGTATTCCGGGTTACTAAGGTTCATGAATAAACACTTCATTTATGCTTTTAACCGAGTTAAATCACTAGTACAGGTCCACTTTTGTCACATATGTAAATTCGTTTCTTTTCAGTTACAACTTCAACAAGTTATTGGGTTCTGGATACTGACTACACTTCATACTCGCTTGTTTACACTTGCGAAAACCTAAGTGAAGATGAAAGAATGGGTAACGGAATTTTCTACGTTTTTATTAAAGTTGCGAACCTAATTCATATAATTGACATTTGTTTACACTTTACAGTCTTTATGTAATGGTCTTTACAAGACCTCCTTAAACACATGTTTTCTATTGTAATAAATAGTTAAAAGATGTTATACTGTAAATAATGGCAATATTTTACTTTTCTGCAGTATTTGCCTGGAAACTCAGTAGAACAAAAACCTTGAGTGCTAACGCATCAGCACAGATTGATGCTATCATCGGAACAATACCAGTTCTTGATGAAAATTACTTTAAAGACAACGACCAATCAGATGAAGGCTGCTTCTACTTCCCAGAACCTCAGCCAGGAGTTCCGGTAGTGTTTCCTGGAAGTTGTGATGATACCATAAATGTTACACAAAACTTTAACCTTACACAAGTAAGTAGCGCTAGACTCTCTTCCTTTCTAAGGAATTTTGTTATAGGAAAACGCTGAGTTTTTTATTGGCTAAGAAATATAGTGTTTTTATTATTTTAAATTTATAAAACAATGCCAAATTACAATTTTTTTCCAAATATCTAGTTTGCAGGAGAGTGGTTCGAAATTGAAGCTTATCCAAAAATAGAACAAAGTGGACAATGCATCAGTCACGAATACACAGTGGAAGGCAATTCATTTGGTTTAGTTTCTTCACAAGTTATAGATCAATTCTTACACGTTTATGGTGGCAATGTTATTGTGACGTCCAATGATGGGAGTGCCAAGCTGAACATTTCTATAAATTCAAATGGAACTGGTGAGCTATTATATATCATAAATTCATCATGATGGCATTACTAAAATAATTGTTTATAATAATATTTTTATTTCAAATTTCAGAAGTAACAATACCATTTTGGGTTATTGATACCGACTACACAAGCTACGCATTGGCGTACAGTTGCGTTGATTATAATTTCAACAGCGCTTTTGGTGACAATACTAGAGGGAGTAAGTTATAATGTTTATTTCTTAATTTGACTTTAATTGACTTTGACTTGAACACAGAAGTGTTAAAGAATTATAGGGATTCTTCCCTATAGATTTGGGATTTGCTCAATACAAAAAACTCAAGTAAAATTGTTTTTTTTTTACAGTTTGGAGTTGGAAACTTAGTAGAACAAAACAACTTCTGCAACCAGCGGCTACGGCAATCAATAACACTATACAATCAATAGATGTCATTGACAACCGTTATTTTGAACCCGTGGGTCAAACTGACCAAGACTGTTTCTACTTGCCTGAATTCGAATCTGGAGAACCTGTCATCTTTGTTGGCCAGTGTGATCCTAACATCACTGTAGTGCAAAACTTCAGGCCTAATGATGTAAGTTATACTTGGTAAATAAAAGTAATGCTTGAAACTAACTTAACCAGACATACATATTTTATAAATTTTTTGTTTAGTTACTTTTATGTAGCATAGATACATTTCATTGTTAAAAAAAAATTTCTTGCCTAATTATATAATTACATATATATATATATATATATACAGACATTCATATAACTACAATATTTTATTCGCAGTATGAAGGGATATGGCATCTCATTGAATCCTATCCATCGGAGTTCCAAAGAGGAACATGTAATAATGCAGAATACACTCTACGGGATGGTATTGTTGATGTCTTAAATACTGAGGTCGTTAATGAAACATTAAGTTCGAGATCGGGCACGGCGGTTTTAGCTACTGAAGATGGCAGTGGCAAACTCCTCGTATCTTTTGGAACACGTAAGTAAAGTTAAATAAGATATAATTTCTATAATTAAAAAGATTAATTTTACGCTTCTAAGACACAATGAGAATCAAAAAATATCAGCATATTCTTAACAAAGCTAGCGTAGAAACAAATTATTTCAAGTGTTACGTATTTTAGCAGTATGTTTCGTATATTAAGGAAACGACATGAATCTTCGCAGTTCTGTTATTCCAAAACACATGAACATAGCGTTTTTCAAGCCAAAGTATTTGTTGATTTGTTGATCTACCCAATTTTTCCAACCGTTCTTTTTCTTTCAGCGGAGCAGTCAGATTACTGGATCCTAGATACTGATTATACAAGCTACTCTTTGGTCTACTCGTGCGTCAGCCTACCGAATAACCGAAGACGGGGTAAATTCAATGTTACTATTACATTTATTGTAAGGTTATCATACTATAAGGGTACGCTGCGCGTGATTACCGTGCAGTCGTGTTTTTGTATCGCTCTCGTATTTAATTAACTATCTTGCGTAAAAAGTTAATATTTCGAACCACAATATAAAAAATTTGGTGCCCTATAATCTGCTCCTCAAAATAATATCCAGTGCTTAGTGTAAAGTGCAGTGTTTTTGATGAAAAAGCAAAAATAAAGTAACAAAACCGTTACGACTATAGTGTTTGTGAAGTGAACAAAGCGGCTATAACTGGACACTCGATCCTTTGTTCTTAACTAAACTGTAATAGGGGATTTACTTTATTTTATATTTATGATTCTGGGTACCAAGTCTCAAATCACCAGGATTAGCAGGAATAAACCAGACATACATATCACTGGCAAACCCATAGAATCGGTAAAAGAAGCAAGAAATTTAGGCATAATTATGGACAGTCAATAACGGTTCACACAGCTAATCAGAAATTGTTTTTTAGATTAAAAGTCCTCTATAAGATTCGGCATTTGCTAAGTGAACGGACAAGGATTTCCCTTTGTGAAGCCCTTATCCTTTCCAGACTTAACTGTGGTGATCTGGTTTATGGTCCGCGTTTACTCTCCGTTCGTCAGCACGTGTTACAGCGAGTGCAAAATGCGTGCTATAGATTTTGTTATGCGGTTCTCCCTCGCACTCACATATCACCGTATTTAAATAATGCATCCATGTTAAACATGAAATCACGTAGGCATTTACATCTTGCATCGCTTATGTTTGGCGTTGTGCATTGGAGGAGTTCGAAGTATCTTTTTAGTAAACTTACCTTCGCATCGTCCCGTGGTGTATACGGTTTAAGGAATGCTCGCATGCCGCTGGAAAATCATAAGCATAAATCGGTAGCATTTGAGGGTAGTTTCCGCTATCAGGCGACGACGTGTTGGAATAACATACCTCCCCCTATAAGGAAACTTACTAATAAATTTACCTTTAAAAACATTTTAAATACACCTTCTTGAATTACAAACATCCTTGTAGTGGGAGATTGTGTCCTTCTGGCCGGCCCTCTCGCCAGTAGCACTGTGTGTTCATTTTCTTTACTTACATTTGCTTTTCTTTTTAATAAGTTGATGAGCTATTTATGAGATATTTTTATTGTATTTCTCAACATATATTTTTGTTTATTCGTGGCATTTATTGTATTAATTATAATTATGTGTATTTTAGTTTATGAAATAATATATATTAATTACTAGATTAATGTAAAAATATCACAACATCGGCAGATAACATGTGAAAACTTTAAATTACTCGCGCAGCTACCTTGCTACTCAGGTGATAGCTGAAAATCAGTGATTTGTTCTATGAGCAAATAACACCACTGAGCTATGGCCTTTTTGCACTATTCTTTTCATATTTGTGAACATTGTCTTTTTAATTTTTATTGTATAATTTTTTTTGTTAATGTTTAAGTTCTTTTTGTTGTAATATCTTTGTAATCTTTAATATTAATAGTTGCAAATAAACATTGCATTCATTCATTTATTCATTCATTCATTCTTAAAAAGGTTTATTGATATATTTTTAAAACAGTTTTCAGTTGGAAGCTCAGTCGCACCCGTCAAATGACAAATGAAGCAACTATAGCCATAAATCGAAAAGTCGACGAAATAAATGTACTTAATGATAGATATTATGAAATCATAGACCAGTCTGAGGATGGATGCTTTTATTATCCAGAAGCAGATGAGACTAAGCCTGTTCTCTTCAGAGGTCGCTGTGACTCCAATATTTCAGTTGTCCAAGACTTCAATGTTACAAGGGTAAGTTCCAATATTTTTATTAAATAGTTATATAAATCAATTAAATTTGTATAGGATAGTACAGAATTATTTTCATCCTTTTAAATTTTTACCTGACTAATATTAAAATGTGAAAGGTACTTGTTGGTTTATAGCGCTTTCACGCCTAAATAACTTTATCGATTATCATAAAATTATGCACACAGAATATCAGGGATACAAAAAATGTGTTCTTTGCCTAGATAAAAAATTTCGTAGAACAAGGCAAATTATTAATTTAAATGACTTTGGCAGTACCTCGGAGAATGGTTTGACGTTGAATCCTACCCTCAACAATTCCAACTGGGTGGTACTTGCCCCAAAGCTTACT
Organism: Marasmarcha lunaedactyla; assembly: GCA_923062675.1. NCBI lineage: Eukaryota > Metazoa > Arthropoda > Insecta > Lepidoptera > Pterophoridae > Marasmarcha > Marasmarcha lunaedactyla. Next base: position 22,405,770 of record OV281341.1, read on the forward strand.
ACAGCTTAAACATGGAAGACGGTACAGTGGACGTTTTCAATACTCAAGTTGACAATGAACGACTGGATACAATCAACGGTACTGCTGTACCAGCTAGTGACGATGGAAGTGGTAAACTGAAAGTCACTTTCCCAATTGCTGGAACAAATCGTAAGAATTGTTTTATATATCGTTTTATCCACTTAATGAGGTATAAAAACGAAAAACATAATGTTTTATAAGAAATCAAGAAATGTATTCATAAGATTTAAAAGATTTACCTATCATATTTATATCTTATTTCCTGACAGTAACCGTCACCTCTGACTATTGGGTATTGGACACAGATTACGTATCGTATTCTTTGGTTTACAATTGTGAAGAAGTTGATGAGGAATATAAACGAGGTAAGAATTATAAAAATTATTTATGTTTTCTAATGTCCGACATGGTGAGTAAAGTTGCAATTAAATTAAAACGCTTCTATAAAACTGAAAGTAAAATAAAAATCAATTTACAGTGACTAGTTGGAAGCTTAGCAGAAACAGTACCTTATCGACTCAAGCAATTGAAAATATAAACAATGTTACTAGTGGCGTTAAAGTTTTGGATCAAAGGTACTACAAAGATAGTGGTCAAAGCGAGGATGACTGCTTCTACTATCCAGATAGTAATGGAGGACCGGTTTATTGGGATGGACAATGTGAAGATTTCGAGATTTCTGTTGTAGAAAATTTTAATCTTAATAGTGTTAGTAATACTATGCCTTATATTTTCGGCCACATTTATTTTTATATATTTGGTACACCTAAATAGTTAATTGTTTATCTCTTTTCAAATAGGCTCTTTTACTCACAGAGTCCAATGTTTTTTCAGTTCCTTGGCACATGGCATGAAGTAGCTCGAATCCCGTCGGACCTGCAATCCGGTTCATGTGAAAATATCAACTTCAGCGAAACCAACAATACGCTTGCTATAACTCAAACTTCGGTCCAGGACGAGAGCTTATTAGAAGCATTAGGTTCAGCAACGCTTGCTAATGACACAAGAGGAATTTTAAACGCATCTTTGAATGGTGAGTGCGATGATTTAGTGTTTTTAGTAATTTTTTCAATGGTATATTGTGTGAATCAAGGGCCTATTCGACCGATTAACTGTTTCATATATGTGACGTTATTTAATAGTACTTCAACCTACACTGAAATTGACTGAATAATCAGTAACAGCTATGGCCATTATATTATTCGAATATGCTATGTTAAAAAACTTTTCTACTTTTATTCAATATTAACCTATATATCTATTAACAGGGACGTTGGATTTAAATCTCTACGTTCTAGGCACGGACTACAACAATTATGCTTTGCTGTACAGCTGCAGGAATATAAGCAATTCACAACGACAAGGTATTTCAAAATTTATCACTCCATTATAGCTTGAGGGAAAATTAGCAAAGGTGGTTATGTTTTTGTTCACCTTGAATATTGAATATATTCATACTTTTGAACTCCAGTTTTCAGTTGGAAACTCAGTAAATCTAAATCGGGACTGTCAACAGCAGCAAATAATGCAATAAACCAACTTGTAAATGAAACCCGCTACATTACCGAAAGATATTTCCAAGAAACCGACCAAAGTGTACTTGGATGTTTCTACTATCCTGACTTTTCTGAAACTGGACTTCCACAGTCCATCGTTTTACCTGGACCTTGTCAAGAAATTCAAACTGTTTCCAACTTTAATGCTACAAGTGTAAGTGCGAGTTTGTATTATTCTGATTCTCCAATCGATTTCCAACCTTAAGTTGTCACGAACTTCATGAATACACATTTGTGTTTCAAATAAAAATAAGAAGAATTCAGCACAATTATATCAACGGAGATAATTTCATCTGAAATGCACGGTCAACAACACGGCTTTAATTTATCACACAAACGATGTCATAATATCTAAATGATAATACCTAAAAATATAATGGGGAAAATAAAAGAATATTGGAAAAAATAATAAAGCAAATCTTCAATTTTTATTTTATTGTCCCAGTCAAAAGATCCTATTTTCCTATTTTTAACTCTAAAACGGCTGCCACGTTACTTTAGTTAACGTTACTTAATATTTATTCTCTTTTCTACTATAAGTAAACTATCTCATTCCTATCAAAACTAGAGTGGCGCGACTAGAAATACATGGTTTCTATAAAAAACAATCAATTTTCATTTCAGTATGCTGGACGCTGGTATGAAATCGCGAGATACCCTCAAATTAATCAAATTGGGCAATGCAATCAGCCTCAATATACACAGGAGGGTGGCGTAGGCACCTTTTATAAGAATGAAGTTTACAATCAGACTTTATACGAAGTAACTGGTTCGGCAGTGGCCAATAATAATGGCGTTATTAGTGTCACATTTGATAATAATGGCCGTGAGTGTCCAGTTTTATATTTTGAATAAAAATATAAGCGTTTTATTCTAGTTATGATTAGTTATTTCTTTTTTCTTGTTTATCTTTTCTCTATTGTAAATTTTCAAATATAGTAAATATATAAATATATCTATATAACAATCACGTGCTTGTTATTCGACTTATATCATCCTAAGATATTATTTTATGTTAGACGCAGGAAATGTTACACATTTTTGTTTGTTTTCAGAAAATGTCCAAGAAGATTTCTATGTTATTGGTACAGACTACACTAGTTACGCCGTAGTATTTACTTGCAGCAGTACCGTTAACGGAGACAGTCTTGGTAAGTTAGCAAATATGTCTCGATTCACTGTACTCATTCAGTATAATAGTTTAGGTTCTGGATATTTGCTAAGCTCTTAAACTCACTGTCAAATTAATTCTTAAGTTAAGACTTTAAAATTTGTTAGTTCTTAACAAGAATGTCTAACTGCTTTTTTATTCATAGTGTCAAGTTGGAAGTTAAGTAGAACCAAAACCCTATCCGCACAAGCTACCCAAGTTATTGAAGATCTGGTGAACTCGAGGTATGGTCTTCGTCAAGACTATTACATATCTACCGACCAATCGGATGAAGCCTGCTTCTACGTACCTGAAGTGCGAATGAATGAAGCAGTACGCTTTAGAGGATCTTGTGACGAGAATATTACAGGCCAATCCAACTTCAACATGAATCAGGTACAGTAAAATATGTAACTAAGTAATTGAATAGAAATGAGATCTTGTGAAAATGTTTAATTACCTAACGATATACTTAAACACTCGTAAATAAAACAAATATAAAATTAGCAAATAAACATCTGCTTTAATATTTTCTACTATAATTCATAAACGTAACATTTAATAAACTGTAAAGCTACACTTTTTTACATATTATGGTAATAACTAGAGTATTTTATTCTGCTGGCAGTATTTAGGTTGGTGGCATGAAATTGAAGGCTATCCTACTGAAGGCAATACCGGTGTATGTCGAAGCATTCAGTTTGAACAGTCGGATGACAGCTTCATAGCAGTGGACACGAGTGTTTTCGATTTAAACGCTCAAACAAATACTAGTACGGTGACTGCTACGAACAATGGCAAAATAACCAGAACAGTCAATGGAGAAATTGTAGAAGGTGAGAAAAAGTCGAAATTTAAAGTATTTTATTTCATTATTGCTACACTGAGAACACTTAATCAACGCTACAGTAAAATAGATTGTTACTCATTATACTTGGCTTGGATATCATAAAGGCCTTGCGCTATTTCTTAAATTGTAAATTGTTTCTTTCGCAGAATATTGGGTACTTGCTACAGACTATCAGACTTACTCGCTTGTATACTCTTGCAAAAACGATGGAGAATACAGAGAAGGTAAAAACAAACCAAATAAAATTATTTATGTTACCAAAAAATAATACGAGAAGTTCACTAATAATAATGAATATATTACAGTATGGAGTGCAAAATACAGCAAAGCAAGAAATTTGTCAGAAGCAGCTCAAAGTGTTATGGCTCCATTAATAGAACAAAATCAAGTTTTGTATGAACGATTCTACTTACCAGTAGACCAAAGCAATGAAGCTTGTTTCCACTATCCGGACATTGCGGGGAAACGGGTCATCATACCTGGACAGTGTGATCCTGGTATACCGGTCCAACCCGACTTTGACGCAGTTCAGGTACGAATTGATCAAAACTTGGTTTTTTTATTATGTCAAAAATAAAAATATCAGAAGAAAAATTGAACGAAAAAAATTCCATTTACTATAAAACAAATTTATATATAATTTTTACGATATGCCTAAGGGCACCCGAGAGGGTACGGACCTCGGCTTAGGACGTCATATATTGAAACTACCACTGGTTCGGAAGGATCATCTACTGCCAAAAAACCAGCAAGAAACTCAGTAGGAATGCGTACGACGCGTTAGTCTGGCCCACCGGTGGGTTAGGCGATTCGAATGCCGTGTTGCCCTATTTCTAACTGGAACACCGGCGTTCCTTGTTGTAATATCATCGTCGGGATCATTTAAGACGTTACGCGGACGCCTATAACGAACCGGTTTTATCAGCATCAAACCTAATTGTGTTTGAAAAATGGTTCTAAAATTATAAATGTGAAAATTGATGTTTAGATGTTTGTTTCTAAACTACGCATGATTCTAGATTGTAGTATTATTATGCGCGTATTATTATATATTTCTTTAATAAACAACACATGACGATGACTTAATCAAACCAACTCTTATTTTGAGAATGAAAATTAAGTAGGATGCCCTATTTAAAAGAAGAAGAAAGATTACAAATTATTTGTATGTATCAAATCACTTATAGTATAGTTTAATTATTTATTTGGTTTTATGAGGCTTAGATAGAACAAAATGTAAGTGTCACCTGATACTACTGATATGATCTTAATGTTAACCTTACTTTAGGCAACATGTAATTTACTAAGAAATTATAGTTTTTATTCCTTTTTAAATAAAAAATATTGCTACACAAAAGTAAAGATTTGCTAATAGCGTAGGAGTAACTATCTGTCATTTCATATCTTACAATTTGTCTGAAAATCTTCCCAAATATAAATGAATAAATAACTTTTTAAAATATACTACTTATCTTACAGTATTCTGGAACCTGGTACCAATTAGAAAGGTATCCTCAAAGTTTTGAGTTTGAAGATAGCACTTGCACAGGTGCCAGGTATACTCCAGACGTCGAAACTGGAATAGTAGCGGTAATCAACTGGGAGGTCATCAATGGTACTCTGGAGTATCTTGAAGGAACCGCAGTCCAGACCGATGTACCAGCTATTTTGGACGTCACTTTGCCCGTTGTTGGTACTGAAAGTAAGTAATTTTAAATAATGATCTTGTGGAAATTTCGGGGTAAAATATGGCCAATATTATTACTATTTTGGCTTTGGCTATTGTAGCTTTCTTTAAAAAAATGTTTTTTTTTAATCCATTCTGTAATTGAGAATGGATTAAAAAACAACAGATTCCTAAATCTAAATAAGTTAAATCTGGTATCTATAAAGTTAGCACTATTTATAGCCTTTAGATAACATTAACTTAAGCGTAACTTTGTCTTTATAACGGCTTATAAAATCTGTTTCCAGATAATGTAACATCGCAGCTCTACGTATTACAAACAGATTATTTGACTTATTCACTGGTGTACAGCTGTGAAAACATCGGTGATTTCCAGCGTGCTGGTAAGTGCAACCCACCCTAAATTATTTAAAAATCAAATCCCTAGTATACAATAAAAAAATCATAATTTTCAACCAAGTTTAAAACAATCTTTCTAGATTGTTGGACGAGATCACGACAGGGAATTGAACATTTTTCTCTTTCAAAGCAAAGCAATAATAAAACTTTTTTTTCACATTGCTTCAAGCTTCAGTAATGATTTATTTTCGAAATCTAATTTATTTCTTTTAGTCAAGTCATGAACCTGTAAATTAAATTTTTGTAAAATTATATTATAACATAGCTTTGCACACACATTACAGTTGGCGTTTGGAAATTGAGTAGAACCAGATCGATGCCTACATCAGGAACTACTGCCATCGACGCATACATGGCAACTAGAGATGAGCTCCACCAGCCCTACTTTATTCAAGTCTACCACGACGAAGAGTGCGAGGAGCCAAGCAGCGCTTTCTTAACAAGATGCAGTATTATTCTTATACTCCTCTGTACGGTGCTTCATAATTTATTCTAAGCCAGTTTTAATTTATTTTATAAGTTAATGTTAGGTTTTCGACAAATTGAATAAAAACCTTTTTAATAATGTTGGTTTGTTTTTTGTTTACTCTTGTGTTGATAAAACCCTTTTTGCAGTATTACTCGAATGTGTGAGACCTAAAAGTTAGTATATTGAAATCAAGCCCACATTTCAGTAGTGATACAAAGTGATAAAATTTTTATATTTGATGTTATTGTCATTCAAAACCGCACAGTTCATAGTCTTGTAAAATATCATATCAGATCTAGTCCAGCTTAAGGTCCTCGCAACAACAAAAGATGTTAAAAAATAATATTGTAATTCAATTCACTTACGAGTTAGAAGTTTTTTCTAGTGAACAAAATTCTTTTCTCGTGAATTATGAGTAAATGAATGATACATACATCGAAATTTTATGCCACTTTTGTGATTAAAGAGACTCACGCACAAAAAATACACCCTAGTACACCATTAAAATAAGTCAGACCTTAAAATGCGTCTCAAAAGAGAGCAGGCTAAATTAAAATTTTAACTGTAAGATGATACGTCGAAATGTAAATTTCAAGCAAGGTAATTTATAAATAAATAAATGGCAAGAATAAATCTTACGAAAAAATTAAGGCCAAAACGTCGTTTTAGAAACTAAGAAAACTACATAAATAACCTTATTATACTGTTTCCATTTCTTTATTTTCTCGATGACAGCTCCTGTGAAAACCTGTGCAAGCGTTTTTTTCACATTACGTATGCATTATTTTATAAAAATATGACGTTTACACACGTACAAGTTTATATAGTACCAGAGTCGGAAAAACTGATAGGGATGGAGCTATACCGATAAACGTAACAAACGATAACTGTCATCGAGAAAATACAGAAATGGATATAGTATAGTTGCTTATTTTACTAAAGAAATGAAATGAAATGAAATATTTATTTTCTCAACATTGACAATTACTTGTTCTTATTGACATCAAATAAAACATGATTCTACCACCAGTTCGAAAAAACCTTCGTGAAGAAGAACTGGCAAGAAACTTCACGGGTATATTTTTTTCAAAATAAATTTACAGAGTCTCTTTATGTCTGTACAAAATTATTCTTTTCTGCATCTGTTAGCTCGGCAAGTCCCCCCAAGTATCCAAACAACGAACACCCTCAAACGGCACCCGTTCACGAGTTAACGCGGGATCCAGCCATCGCCCTCCTCAACCATATTAGAGGGAAGTGAGCGACCGAAAGGAAATTGTAAGTCAAGCCACAAACTTTATTTGCCACGTGATCAAACTTCGTATTTTATAACTAAGCCACGGGAAAATGAGATAGCCTCTAATAAACTAATTCGTCTTTTTTGCAACGCCTACTAAATATTATATAGAAGTCCGTTAAATTAGCACCCTTTTACTAATCTAACGAAAAGTAGAGAGTAAGGTTAGCTAATATAAGATAACTCTGGCATTTTAACAATTAAATAAAACAACCTTTTAACCGAATTTTATCGCGTTAAAATTATAGTTTTACTTTTTTACTCACATTTCGTTATCTTTACAGACACCGTGGTCACAAGTTTCAAATCCGGTTAAATGTGTTTTATTTAATACAATGAATAGTGATAGTTTAATATTACATTCTACTTGTAATGTTAATCACACCACTCTGTAATACTTTTAAATCCAAAAGGTAACATTAGAAACATTTTATTGAGATTCTAGAATCGTAATAATTATGATGCCGTAAGCAAAATACTGAAAAAATTTAAGTGTTGTGATAAAATAAATGGCGTACCAACGAAATTTTCAAAGATCCATTTGGTAATCATAAGGAATTGGCAACTATAACAACATGCTTTTATCACTCTTGAACAATGATCACACTCTCGTCAGAAACTCATCACCAAATCTGTGGGTACTGTATTCGACTCGTCAAAACAACTCAAATGGATGGAATGGAACCGTTACCTTATTAATAGTTTCATAATTAGATCAGCTGGAAGAAGCCAATATTTTTATTAGTATTGCATAGATTTGCAAAATTTCAAGTCGATACGTCAATAAAAAAATTTGGATTGACGTTTGAAAAGGTTTAAATTTGTTATTTTTTATTTACGTATAGTATCTAAATGTCCCATATCTTCTTTATCTAAGCTGTGTTTGTTCCAAAACTGTGTTTGTGGCTGGTTGGTTGTTATAGTCCTAAAAACTGAATCGTGCACGGTCCAGTTTGGTTTCAAATCTGTTAATTAGTTTTTTTTATCAATTTGAAATTTGTCAATATTTGTGTTAATTAGGTATGGTATTGGTATAAAATTTAAATTGGTACCTAGAAAGTAATGTTCAAAACGCAAGGACGCGGTTGTGCAAGAAAACTCATGCAGTAGTTTTAAGATACTATAATTAGTAATTTAGCAGCATTCACATACTTATGACAACATAAACTTTTGTGGTTTCGGAACTAAAAATGTGTTGTAAACTGCAATAAAATGCTGTTTATTATTGCATTTCCCAACCCTATCAATGAAAGCGTTAAGAAACACTTGGTCATTGTCAATGTCATCGGTAACTGGAACCCCACTTCACGGGGAAATTGGTTACAATGTAAAATTCTGCGTTACTCTTATCAATCATATCAATCATTTAGTAACTGTGTTTGACAGATAACACCACAATGTTGAGCAAAGTAAGTCAAATAAAAAGTTGTAACGATATCAAAAAAGTATTTGGTGCTTTATTAAAGTACGACAAAATCTATATATATAATAAATAAACTTTGTATACTTTTGGGCTTGTTACATTTGTTTCTCACTTTTTTTATTTTATACTACTCTTGCTATTATGGACATTCATTTGTGATTCAGCTGGTGAGAGACTCCATATAATTACAGTTGTTGCATGACTTATAGGATAAAATACACTGTGTTTATTTTGTTACCTTCATTTTGACAACGATCATCATAAACTCGCATCTCTTATTATCAGATCATAGTTCTTTCGGCTCTGGTCGCGGTGGCAGTGGCATACGGACACGCCGTGTCCTCACAGAGAGTGGTGCTTCACTCCAACCACCAAGCGCCGGTATATCAGCCATACCATACCATACCAAACTATGTAAGTTTCCATAAAATGTTATGGTTTACTTATACAATTAAAAGTTTGTATCTCTTTCTCAAGTAAGTTACCAACTGGCCCGGAGACGTAACCATGCCACAATTCTTAGTACCCCAAAGATGTATATGGCTGGACAAAACGGCCTAAATATCTTGTTAAGGTCACCAGAAAATAGATAGATACACAGTACATGTCGAGGACCAAAGATGTTATTGACGGTCTATCCATCTCACAGAGTTGTTGAAAAATGGTGAACTGATGTAGTCGGAAAATGCTTCGCTTCGGTATAAACTCTGATTCACAATTCAATTACACCTGACATCCCCATCATCTTTACTTATATTTGCTATACAATTTTTATATGGAGAATAAATATTTTAGTTTATTATTTGCAGTGTTATCCCAAATACGACTTCTCGTACACGGTGGGCGACGGGCACACGGGGCCACAAGCAGTCGTTGTCTATGTTGGGACGTTTCTTTGACGATCTTTCAATTATATAAAAAAGTGTATACACCTCAAATGAAAAGAAACTGATGATCAACTTCTTATACAAGCAAGAAGCTTTCAAACATGAAGAAACTATATGAAAGGTCTGTCATCCCTTTAGGAGCTAGGACGCCACACCAACAAACACTAGGCAGTCGTTTTAATAATTTATGACTACTTATTTTTCTCATTTCAGTCCCATCCCAAATATGACTTTGCCTACTCAGTGAGTCACCCCCACACGGGCGACCACAAGTCGCAGCTCCGGACACGCCGTGCATCCCCAGCACTATGGACATAATTACTGATTCTAGACACGCCAAAGAACCCAAACGAACTACGAATATTATATTATGTTTTACATTTAATTAAAAAATAAATATACTGATGCGTTTTGTTATTTTTTCCCTTGAGTCGCCACATATTTTTACTCTAGTAGGTAATAAAATTTTTTATGTCCACCGATCAACAACCATGTAGGGCTTTTGGGCATAAACATCGTATCGATATTTAATTTCGGTCGACGACAATGGCACACATAGTTTCAAAAACATTTAGAATTTTTACAAAGTTTCGGCGATACTTCTACTGTAAACAGCTGCTTGACCTATATACAACACACGTTGGATCCTGTATGCAGTATTGCTGTCATTTATGGGATGAATCCGCGAAATACTAGGTTAAAACGTTAGGCTCTGGAACCGAAGAACTTGTAGACTTATAAACGATGCTAAACTCACATCTTCGAGGTGACACAGTATCGAACTTGGTCGCAAATTTCTTTTAGAGATTACACTTTGGCGAATATGAAAGACAGACAGAAATTCCACCCGTTTATTATTCCGAAGCTTTTCCACAGCTAGTTTTTGTTTCGTGTCGCCAACGAGCGGAATGATCTGCCTACGCCAGTATTTCCCGACGAATTTTATCCTGGAGCTTTAAAGCGAAACATGAATATGTACCTCTAGGTCTAGGACAAGCGTGAACCAGTTTCGTATTAATCCTCTCAAAAGCCTGCCAATCTGTAATAAAAAAAAAATGTTTTTTATATCAGTATCCAAATCTACGACCAAAAACGTAGCTTGCGTAAACTATCAGTTGAAACTGCAGTGTTACTAAATCAAGCTATATAACGTGGAATTGCTAAAATATCATCACAAATACTTAAAATGGAAATGATTTCCCGAGAAGATGAGAGAAAGGTTTCTGAAGAAAGTTTTACACTGTAGTTATGTACATTCAGAAGTTTGTAACTCATTTTGGCATAGAGGTAAAATATCACCTGGAATAACCCTAGGTTTTCCTTCATACTGAAAGTATGAAAGTTCCGAATTTTACTTGAGACTAAATTTTGAATAAATTTAGTATAAAACATTTGATTTAAAAAAATTTTAACGTCTTAAAAAAAGCAACGCACACTGCCCGGAGAGAGCCTGAATATGGCTCCTCATGAAAGAAGCAAGCACTGTCGTTGCGGAGAGAGCCTGAATATGGCTCCTCGTGAAAGAAGCAGCACTGTATTTGCGGAGAAAGCCTGAATATGGCTCCTCGTGAAAGAATCAGCACTGTCGTTTCGGAGAAAGCCTGAATATGGCTCTTCGTGAAAGAAGCAGCACTGTTGTTGCGGAGAAAGCCTTAATATGGCTCCTCGTGAAAGAAGCAACACTGTCGTTGCGGAGAAAACCTGAATATGGCTCCTCGTGAAAGAAGCAGCACTGTCGTTGCGGAGAAAGCCTGAATATGGCTCCTCGTGAAATAAGCAGCACTGTCGTTGCGGAGAAAGCCTTAATATGGCTTCTCGTGAAAGAAGCAGCACTGTCGTTACGGAGAAAGCCTTAATATGGCTCTTCGTGAAAGAAGCAGCACTGTCGTTGCGGAGAAAGCCTGAATATGGCTCCTCGTGAAAGAAGCAGCACTGTCGTTACGGAGAAAGCCTTAATATGGCTCCTCGTGAAAGAAGCAGCACTGTCGTTGCGGAGAAAGCCTGAATATGGCTCCTCGTGAAAGAAGCAGCACTGTCGTTACGGAGAGAGCCTGAATATGGCTCCTCGTGAAAGAAGCAGCACTGTCGTTGCGGAGAAAGCCTGAATATGAACGACGCCCTATCGGTCTAAATCTAAAATATTTGACATTTATAGTTAGATGACTAGATATGAAGTCCATTTCCCACGGTAGGTAGATACGATGTAAAATTTTTTTATTTTTTTTAATATTTTTTTAAAAGTTTGTATTTTTTTTATTTTGTTAACAATTTTCTTAGATCTATGTATATATATATATATGTATATATATATAAATTATTTTTACAACTAACCCTTTTACTTATTAGAAACAGTTTACTCCCAGGTTCTTGGGCTCAAAATTTGTATAATTGTAATAGAACCTGTGATCATATACCTCATATGCTTTGGAAGCAAGTAAACGTCATGAATCCAGCACCCACACTCTCTGGCGATGTAATCAACGGATTCAATCACAGTTGTTGTAAAATCGTAGATGTTATTGACATACTACTCTATATTATTAACTTCTTGCTGTGATGGCCGCTTAACTCCAGATCTGGTTGTGCCGTCTTGGTGGCCGGTGCTGCTAGCATGTATAATTTAATATCCTAATATTCAATTACATTTTAACAACGATTGAATCAATAAAGGTACGGAATACAGGTTACTTACCTAATCTTCGTTCGTTAACTCAGTTGACAAACGTAGACTGCAAGACAAAGACGGCCAACCGGTTCATATATATTTTTTTTATTGAAAAAGGATTAGACGTTTGTCTTCTATCTCACCAGATGCAAAGTGACGATGAAGACGAAGGTGTTACACGTCTTTCCACGAGATACCTATTCACTCAAAGCTTGAAAGAACTAGGACTATAGTTTTCTGGAAAAACAGAAAACACCTTGGCGACCCGCACCAAAAAGGAACTATCGAAGCGTTTGGTTTGACTTATATATTATATATCCGGTAAACCAAACTAGCAATCATCTCGTAACTCTTTAAATTAACTTCTCTCATAACAAGGAAACAGGCTAGTCCAAACCGAAGAACTCTTGTAGTACAATAATTAATTTAATTTGATAGTTCTAATCCAATACATTTAATAAATTTGATACATTATCATGAGTAGCGTGACTGACGTGTTAATAAAATAACTCCATAGACAACCTTAGCGTACTCAAGCGTTAGTCACAGCAATTTGAAAATTACTCGATGATCTTTAACACGGTCGATTGATATTTCGTGTAAAATAATTACTCTTTCCGATTAAATAACCTTACTACTAGCCATAACCTTCTAAACAAGGGGCCAAAATAATTAACAATAAACGTAGTATTTTCTTTGGCTGTTAATAAAAACTTAATTACAAATAAAATTTGTTTATTAGAAACAACATACCAAAAAAGTAACAATTTAATTTTAAAACATAATAATTACAAATATCTCGAACAAATAAACAAATCTGAAATTCATTAAAATACACAAAAACCATTTTAATTTTATTTAGAATGGGTCCTGTTTTTGCTAAATACGTTAGAATTTCCTTTTTTTCAACACTCATACGGCCGCACTCTTAATTAAAGATTTTGCTTGACAAATATAGACTTAGATTAAGTATATACAAAATATAAAACAACTATTGACGTCTGTGAGAGAGGAAGATACCTGGTAGTGCATTTATCAAATAAATCCAAAAAGACTCATCTTTTGCTACCGAAAAGTGACTGAAAGCCACAGTTCCAAAATATGTCCATAATTAGAATTTGTTTATTGAATATTTGGCTAAGCAGCTTCGTGATATGGTTGACAGAGCAATCATTAGGTCCGAATTAATAATGTACGAGGGTGGATTGAAAAGTTCGCGGCCTAACGTAGATAGCGTTGTCATATTATTATAAAAGTATTTTTACCTTGCTGAGAGTAGTCTCATATGAAACCTAGACTCATTGTCAGTCTCTGTGCAATTTTTCTCTGAGATACATGCGTAATTATTTATTTTATTGAACTTTAAGTGAGAGTAAGTTTTATTAATTTTGAAAATGGATAGTTTAGAGCACCGTGCCGTGATCAAATACCTCCACAAGAAACACTTAACTCCAAAGCAGATTCATGAAGATATGGTGGCTACTTTAGAAACATCTGTTCCGTTGTATACAATGATAAAAAAGTGGACAGCTGAATTTAAACGTGGACGAGAGAGCATCAAAGATGACCCCCGCTCTGGACGGCCATCTACAGCTACGACTTCGGAAATCATCGAAAAAATATGTGATCTCATCATGGGAGACAGAAGATTGAAGGTATCTGAGATAGTTGAAGCTCTAGAAATTTCATATGAACGTACACAAAACAAACAACAGATCGTTAACAAATTAGGGTTCCACAAGGTGTCTGCAAGATGGGTTCCGCGGCTCCTTTCAGTTGAACAGAAACGAACTCGGCTCACGATTTCTAGAGACTGTTCAGAAATTTTTCAAGCTGATCCAAACGAATTTTTGGCAAAGTTTGTTACTATGTACGAAACATGGGTTCATCATTATACTACTGAATCCAAACAACAATCCAAACAATGGACGAGACCCGGATCTCTGACCGCCAAGAAAGCCAAGGTGTGTTTTTCAGTAAATAAGGTAATGGCATCGGTTTTCTGGGATTCTAAGGGTGTCATCTTGGTTGATTACTTAGAAAGAGGTCAAACTATACATTCTGCATACTACTGCACACTATTTCGTCGATTATGCGAAGAAATAAAGTCTAAAAGACCAGGATTGTTGACCAAGAAAGTTTTGTTTCATCTGGACAATGCTCGTGTTCACACATCTGCAGAATCGATGGCTCAAATAGTGAATTGTGGTTTTTGCTTCCTCAGCCCCCTTATTCACCTGACTTGGCACCTTCTGACTTCCACCTATTTCCAAAACTAAAAAACACTTAGGTGGAATGAAATTTTCTACCAATGAGGAGGTCAAAGTGGCCATAGATGCCTTTTGTGAAGACCATGACGAGACCTTCTATTTTAATGGGATAAAGGCTTTGGAGGACCGCTGGCCTAAGTGCTGTGACCTAGGAGGAGAGTATGTAGCAAAATAAATAAAAAATCCATTATTCCTGTGTTTTCTAATTTAGGCCGCCAACTTATCAATCCACCCTCGTATCTTCTCTATCATAAAATATAATTCAGAACTCAGTCAGTGCAGCAAGTATTAGACTTCTACACATAAGTGGCCTAGTGAGAGGAAATCTGAATTTTAAATCCTAAGTCATTTATTGAAATTCTTATATAAATAAGAAATTTTTCATAAGCACATTTAAATATGATTTTTATATTTATTTTCTTTGTGTATTTTTATTTTACAATGAACGCTATGTAATGCACCAGAACGAGACAGTTAACATGGGAATTCGTTTTATTATTATTAACTGTATTGAATTTACATTTAGTTGTGTATTGACAAATTTAAAATTTAAATTAAATAAATAATTATACGTTAAAATTATACTACAAATAAAAAAGTAAATCTAAACTTGAATGCATTGAGGGCAACGTAGCCAAAAGGCTGGCTGAATTACCACGCTGAATCGCAATGGAAATTCGTTGTGCGAGGTCGGTGCCAGCCTTCGGGTCACGAGTTTCACTCACTGTATTGTATTTGGTATATTTTCGTCAGTCACTTGTACTGTTTCCAAAGGAACAAAATGTTACTTAAATATATGTAGAAGTAAACGCCATACGTTTATTTTCCTTTTGTCTCAACAGATGGGAATGGTTAAAAATAATTGTAAAAGATTAATTTTCCATATCTAATTGAAACCAGGATTACACGGTTTCCAAAAAAAGGTGTTATTTTCAACTATAATCTCTATAAGCTATAACTTTAAAAAATGTGGACGTTCTGAACGCTGTTTTTTTAATTGTTTATTGCCTCAAACTTGTAAACCGACAAATAAAAAGTGAAAAATAACACGAACAACAAACAGCGACCTCGTAATAAGAAAATGAGCTCACAACCCGTAATGTTCAAAGACTGGGATGCGACTTACCGTAAATTGGACTTAATGCTGTTTAAGTCAAAGTTTTGCGAAAGTGTGTTCTTACTTTCTATAATTTTCTTTTTTGTAATTTTTTTAAAGTAACGAAAGGGTTAAGGACAAACCTTTTATAGAATGACCTCCAAGATCATCCAGACCGTAACAAATGCCTTTACAAACACTCGCATAGTTCGTCGTTGCGCAGTTGCATTAATTAGAGTAAAAGGCATTATATTGATTGCATGTCATAACCCAATAATAGGCTAAATTGAACCTTATTCATTGTCAATGCCACAAATTACCAACCCCACTTTGGAATAATTTAAATTCATATAAAACCAAACGGGCTACTCCGATTTGTATCAATCGTTTAGTAACGGTCGTACATTTTTTACCGCAACAATGTTTAGCAAAGTAAGTTATACCAGTGGTTAGATTTTGCTACTTACTTATGGAATACTTTGTTTTATGTTTCTTAAACGATAGTAACTAGAAAAGTGTAACTATTTTCCAAATAAACAAATCTGTTTCAATTATTTTTGACATTATTTAATAAACTTGGATTGCATTTTGTATAGATAATGAGTAGTGAATTAATTTAAGTTTACTGATAAAAGCATAAGCCAGTATGTTTGTACCATTGATTAGAGACGTAAACTTTCTTACTAAATAAATCTGAACTCCTAGATCGTTATCCTCTCCACCCTGGTAGCAGCGGCGACAGCGTACGGGCACGCCGTGTCCACACAAAACTTTGTGCTGCATAACGGAGGTCACTACTACCAGCCCCAGCATGAGGCTTATGAATACTACCAAGGCCATTACCAACCGGAGGACCATGGACATGATTATTATGTATGTATAAATTCGCACCTTTGTTGTCTATATTGGGACGTTTCTTTAACAATCTTTCAATTACATAAAAAAGTGTACACACCTCAAATAAAAAGAAACTAATGATCAACTTCTTATATAAGCAAGAAGAATAAACAAACATGAAGAAACTAAATGAAACATCTGTCATCTCTTTAGGAGCTACGACGCCACACCAAAAACACTAGGCAGTCGTTTTAATTATTTATGATTACTTATTTTTCTCATTTCAGTCCCATCCCAAATATGACTTTGCCTACTCAGTGAGTGACCCCCACACGGGCGACCACAAGTCGCAGCACGAGTCGCGCGACGGCGGCGCCGTGCACGGGAGCTACTCGCTTTTGCAGCCCGACGGCCGCGTGCGCGAGGTGCACTACACCGCCGACGACCATCATGGGTAACTCAGTTTTATATGAGTCATTCTTTTCTATGAACAATTAATTTTACTCATCAGTGTAGTGAACAAAAGCATCAATCCGATGAACAAAGTTTCTAGTTAAAGTTGCTATTACAATAACAGTGTCATTGGTGGTGGACAGCCCTACCAACAATATTCGGTCCACAGAAATGCACACAATAATACATTAATTTTTCTTTTCCTTAACAAACACAGGATTTATTTAGGCCTATGTAAGTTGCTAATATTTTTACGTATTTACATTCAATATACTTTTTCAGATTTAACGCTGAAGTGCACTACTCTGGCCATGCCGTCCATCCTCACCATTATGGTCACCATTACTAAATACAAAAACCAAAGAGATGAAGCGGGACAAAGTGTTAAAATAGTAGAAATAAGAACAAAAATAATGATGGTAAACTTTAGTGTTTCATTTCTGTTCAAAAATATATAATTTATATAGGTATTATGTAAATTTGGATTTGCACTGCAAGTTTAAAATACAAATATAGCCAATTGGTGAACAAGACTTCGCTGCTTGTTCGTTTTCCGCCATGCTTTCTGGACGAGCATTGAACTCTCTTTTCCGTCTATACTGAGTAAATCTAGCAATGAAATGTCAGTCCATCCATGAAAGTAATGCTTTTGATACTCATAAAATACTTACGCGGAAAATAATTAATTCTGGTCCTAGGAAACCTAGGAAAATGGGAAAGAAACTTGATTTTCACTATTTTCAATGAAATCTCATTAACACAGAGGTTTTAAACATTTATTTACGATAAGTTGCAACTTTTGATACAGTTTAAGCGTTTTCTTTAGCGTTAGTGATCATAGATTGCAACTAGGCTAGGGCCCGAGGTGTATTTACGCTGTGATGATGGAAAACATTTTGCAGAATTTGAAGAATTGATGAAGATGAAGTAAAATAAGGCATTCATTGGGTGTTGAAAGGTTTTTACTTATGACGATATAAAATTATTTTAATTTTGTATATTGAATCCGCCAAAACTATGCGTGGAATCCGAGGATACATGGTGAAGCTGTTAAACTGTGTAATTATTTCTATTAAAAATGAGTGAGGAAGGAGTGTGAGGGCGCGAACTTATTTTAACTCTATTCTGGCGATATACTTATACAATTTTTACTAATCCCTCACTTGCCTCCATTGCACGCATCGCTCGGAGTTATCACAAAAGCGTGGCATTTTTACACTAGAGTTGAAAAAGTGAGAAAATGAAGTAATCCTTTTAGTGGATATATTCTCAGCCCATCGCTGAACTTCTTTTCACAGCGTTGCTGGATATGCAACCTTAGTGCCCGAGCTAACAAAACTCTTAAAAGACCGATGCAATTAACAAATGCTTTCTATTTTTACGTTATTAATTTAATGTTTTTGGACATACGTGAAGGTATACTATTCAGAATATTCTATTTATTCATTTCATATACCTGAACTCTTTACTCAAACTATTTTAATAGTTTGACTAAAATAAGGATTTTGCTATCTGTTAAAACTAAGCTTACAGACAATATTAGTTTATCCTCTTTAATAGCTTATGGATCTATAAAACCAATCTTCACTAGCAGTCTAAGTTAAAATTCGTTTCATTAAACCTGTTTATATTTCTTATACATTGAGGTGTACTTCGTATAACGAACGTTGGTCGTCACGTCTAGAAATTAGAACAGGGCGTTTAAAATAAAAGTTATACTTTTTACACAAAAAGAACATCGTTAAAAAAAAACCACTCAACTGCAAGCATAATCTCTATAATTTTACGACCTATCGGCATAATTACTTTTTAATGAATATGGGTAATTTACAGTTTTAAATACTGAAGTTAACTAATTTTATTCATGCATTGAGGTTACAAAGACGTTACGTTACAAAACTTAACCTTAAATGGATTTAAAGTTTTTGGTTGTTTTTCTTTGAACAGAGAATAATTTTAAAAGCGTGAACTAGAGAAAACGTGTGATACAGTTTTCGGAAAAATGTACTAAATTACTAAACACGGCGGAGGCCCTGTGCGCTGTGCGCTTTTGTAGGTGCTCCGCAATGTCAGTTAAACTTCAAAGTCAATCTTAAAGTCAATTCTATCAATTTTAATAGGTAACATTTGACAATTCATCAAAATTCAACAACGTAACCTCGTGACGGCGGGCATAAAATAATACATTTTTTGGTTTTGTTAGAACTGCACAATTGCTTAACTTTTTTCAATTACGATTACATATTTATTTTAACAACCGATACGAGTACTTTTACGATTTGCTTTCACTAATAAACCAATCAAAACATAATAAACAATTTCTGATCTAAAGAACTAAACGTCGTTACAATGTTGCGTCGGTTAACCCTTTCTTTTTAAATACTCTAAAAATCGAAATCTGATAAGTTGAATCGAATGCAATGATTACTTGTGAAGAAATATCACCATAAATTAATAACCACGTTGTGATTATAATAAAACATAATTATATTTATATAGAAAAATCATTGATATTAGGTACAATTTAGGTGGGATGTTGCTGGCAACACCAATGCCTGTCGATGACGCCATGTCATGTCGCCATTACATGACGCAGTCTTTTGTCGTTGTGCGAAGTGACTGTGCGTTTTTGGTGTGCTCTCTGTTATTTTCTTCTGACCCGGCTTTTTTATTGGACTGATCTTACTGACTACGTTTACCTGGCTATAAATTGGACTCCGATTGCTTAACGATTAGTAAACAGGAACAACATTACAGTCTTACCATGTCGAAACGGGGGAAAACGCTAAACAGTCAATCTCGCGAACTAGTGGTGAAATTGTACAATTATTTTGAACGTGAATCAGTTAACGATGGGTCTCTTTTACAATTGACACAACTAGGAATAGGGAAAAGGACAGTTACTCAAATTCTGAAAGAGAAATACGGACCATCAGGCTCGGAAGAAAATACTTTACGTACACTGAAAAAAAGAAAGAGGGACAAGAAAATTGTTGGCGTTGATAATTTTGATGCTGCTGCAATATGCAACCACACTTATGGATATTACTCGAAAAAAGAATATCCTGCACGGGAAAAGGTAATGAGTTCGTTAAAAAACGCAGGCTTATTTTTTGGCGATAAATCGTCTCTATCAAAGGTTTGAAAACGATTGGCTTTAGATTTAAAAAATCTGACAAGTGGAAAATCTTGCTAGAACGCTACGATATTATTTTGAAGAGAGTAACATTCTTACGTCAAGTAAAGAAAATTACAGATTGGAACAATGTCGTGTTTATTGACAAAACATGGTTGAATGCAAACCATACGCCTCTAAAACTACAAGTGATTACTATGAGGAAATGAACATTGAGGTTTTTAAAGAGTGGTTTGAGAAGCTGCTAGTCAGCTTAGAAAACCCATCCAAAATTTTAATGGACAATGCACCGTATCAGTCTGTACAAGTTGATGAACCACCAACTCAAGCAAATAAAAAGCAAGAAATTATACTCGTGGCTGGTAAGAAATGGTGTGGATGCAAGTCCAACTTCATTACAAGTTGAGTTGTTAAATCTGGTAAAAGCAACTAAGCCGTCCAAGCTCAGCTATGTAATCAATGAACTAGCCCTAGAGCATGGACACGAAGTTATTCGATTGCCTCCCTACCACTGCCAGTATAACACCATCGAGCTTATTTGGGCACAAATAAAGGGTCGTGCAGCGCGGAACAATACTGAACCACTCTTCAGTACAGCTGAAATGATGACTCTGCTACAAACTACGTGTGCAGAAGTGACTACTTCAGATAACAATACTAATAACAGTTCTGATAGTTCAACTGAACAAATAAAATTTTTTGTTATATTATGTACTTGTCTTATTTTACTCCTTAAAGGCTTAAGTCCAAGTGTTTGAGCCATCGGCCGATGATGTTTCGGCATATAATACTGTCATGATTATTTTTAATAGATTTACTATATAGTCATGAACCATATTAAAAAGGTTATTGAACTTACTTTCTTGTTTTTGGTAGTTTAAATCAATAATGAAACAAAAGAAATCTTACGTACAACACAAGTCACATGTCCAAAATCTTAACTAAAATATAGAAAGAAAACACATTAATACATAAGACTAACCTAAAAGCTTTTAAAGGAAAAGGTCTGTACCCGCGACAAGTCGAGGAGGTCTCAAAATGCGAGAAACTGACGCTACTGAGCCATATTATCTCTCGACCGGAAGCGAGTGTTTGTCGCGTTTAGACACCTTCTTAGCTAATTATGCTAGCCCCGTGCAACTTTAATAGGCGCAAACATGTTTAAGTGTATGATCAAGATACATACTAAGATATTCTTGGTGATGCCCGAAACCTTCCACGCTTATGAAGCTTGTTTTCAGCTTGAGTACTTATTTTCTAACGCAGGAGAGGTTTTTGGATAATTTAGTTTATTTTATGATAATATACGTTCTAATATAAAGGAAAATCAAAAAGAAAATAACATGGGAAGAAAAAAAGCCAAAAAAAGGAAAACCGAAAGAGCACATCCACTTGTTGCAAAATAACAGAGTGAATATTTGATTGACGTATTCGAATTTTGAAGTTTGGTGATAGGGATCCCGAACTAAAAGAAAACAAAACTCACAAAAAGTTGTAGTTGCAATCGAAAAATGCTTTGCAAGATTATACAATTAACATAAAATAATATCAAAAACATTACTTTTAAATGTATACTTTATATGTTTATTTTATTGTTTATGAAAAGCTTTGTGCCTTTATCTTTAAAATAATCCACCAGCAAAACTTATTTTGCATTGAATCAGTAACCCCAACGTTGCGCAGCTATTGTATGTAGACTCCTCACGTTTAGTTTCTTATTAATTGAGATAATTTTGTTAGGAAATATTTTAGTTCTGATACTTTTTTAATAACCATTTACATAAATGATACAAATTATCGTGCATTCGATTCATCCATTAAGTGTTGAAACAAAAAGCTTACTGACGGCCTAAAATGGACTTAACCCTTTACGAAAGAAAAAATAATAATGGAACAGGGATTCGTCTGATGATTTTTAAATTTTACATATGTTTCAAGTCCGTATCGATTCATTCACTTTAATCGATGTTTTTAAGCAGGTCACCTCACTATGAAGATAAAACTGAGAGACGTCAAATGTTACCTATTAAAATGGCCTGACTATAAAAGGGTTACCTATCACGAATGCGATTTTTTTTCCGAATTTTAATTTTTCGAAAACGTTTCCCATATGTTTGTTTTCTATATGTTTCATTTCACCGAAAATGCATTTTTCTATATGTCTCATTTCACCGAAAAAGTATTTTTCAGAAGTTCGAATGTACCATGTTCAATGTAATTTTTTTAAATTTACATATGTTTTAAAGTTCAACTGAATGTTTAGCCGAAGCATCTATTGCCAGACGTTTTGGTTTTCATAATATTATTAACAATATTAAAAAAACACAAAATTAACAATGAAGCGCCTGACGTTTTAGTTTTCATAATCCGTGTTGCTACCCGCCAGGCGTCATTCATGTTGTAAACCTCCTGAAACGTCAAACGAGATCTTTTTGGCACTTCGCCGACCGCTACCGCGGCAAGCTTGCTTCGCTCGCTCGGCTCGCGCTGCATAGCCTGCATACAGACTAACCGCTCCTCCTCGCTGCGCTCGTCGTTGCACCAAATTATTATTATTGTCTTACGATACCTATTGAATTGTAAATCATTGCACCTACATCCTGTCATTGTGCCTGCTCATGATATTTATTAGATAAATTTGTTAGGCTTTGTTCCTTGCGGCAATAGTTCTGTCCTACTCTTATTATTATTATTATTTTTCCTAATTACTGATTTATCGCGTTCGGTCCAGATAATGATGCAAATGATGTGCGACAGCAAAATTCGTCAAAGCTATGTTGTCTATGGGCATATCGAGTATTATGTTGGTAAAGTAATTCTGGTAATTTAAATTATGTAAGTGAAATCTGTCAAACGTCAAAAAGTAATTCTGATAATCGGTCAACCATTTTTCTAGTATGTGAAACATATGTAAAATAAGTTTATGAGAAAATAGTTTTATAAAATAATCACTCTGACAATTGAAATGTCGTATTACCGTTTTCGAACAATTGAAATTCGAGCCAGAAAGTTTCGAAAGTATGATAGGTTACCCATTAAAGTGCTTGAAATCACTCAATCAGTATCTAACTAGATACCCATTAGAATCTTTATCTCAAATACAACTCATCTACATGTTTAGTATATCTAATAACGCCTATGCATACTAATTCAACAATAAACTGACATAGCAATTCGCATATTATCATACTGTCTGTTTGTGTAAAACTTAATACATTTTTGTAACTTTTTTATTGCAATATTGATTCGTTTCTTGTTCCAAATGAATCAGCACGAATAAGAACTTTGGAAATCTTACTATTAAATTTGCATGTAGGTAGATTGAGTCAGTAATTGACGGGAGTGAAATTTTAAATATTTATTGTGACGTAATTCTATAACTGGACTTGGCTCCACACATTAAAGAAACATAAGGGATTCTATAACTCTAGATTCACACACACATCTCCAAAAAACCAGAACAATTTATTGTTTGAATTATTAAAATAAACATATTTTATATAAAAATTTGTCATTTCCGAACATTTAGATAGCAAGTTATGCACAGTGAAAATCTCTTCATTATTTGTTAATTTATTATAAGCTGTTAGTAGTTTTGTAAAGAAACTATTAACGAAATTACTAAGAAATAAAATTCAAATGTATTTTTTTTAATATAAATGGCTCATAAATTAAGTTTATTTAATTAAAACGAGAACCGTTTCTTTAGTACTGGACAGGTAAATAAACATGTTACGCTTTGAAAATAGATTAGACACTGATATGTTGTTATGATAACAACTACTTGTGTTTAACTGTTTTTTTATATTAGAGTTATTATACAACTTTTGAAATACGATAGTAGTGATTAAAGAAGTATAATCTAAGCACTAGCTATCACAGATCGCACTAACTCATTTTGATTGCATACAATGTAATAAAAACAGTTTTCTGCCAATTAATATGTTAAAGACAGTCCAATTATTATAACATACATCCTGTAAAAACCTACATTACATACACACATATATATATATATAGATTTTGGCAATTATACTCGAAATTAGTTGACCTAAATTACAAGTCATATAAATAGCACAGAAAAATTACAAGAAATTTTTGAATAACACTCTTTTCTGGACTATCAAATAATTTTAGATTTTATTTAGATTACAAATTATAACATTACAATATTACCTACATTGCTAGTACGAGAACAAACTTTACATTACAACTGAGCATTCGATAAAATCTACCCAAGCTCAACAACTAAACAACAGCTCGTTAACACTTAAAACAAATATGAGAAAACTACACGAATGCTGACCACATCGACCCACAACAGTTGTAATTCGTATACTATTATAACTGTTCACAAAGTAAGATATTGTTAGGTAATAATCATTAGCCTGATCAAACTGTGATAGTGTGTGGAGATTGTAGACAAAGCGTGGTGACCTTGTGCCCGGGGAGGCTCGACGTCCCACCACGCACGCTCGGACTGTTCTTATAAAACCCAATGCTGACCAGCCAAAGTATCTCAGTCACGCACTACAGCCCAAAACAAAAAAATGTTCACCAAAGTAAGTTTGGAGAGTAATTAGTAACTTATCAAGGTCGTTTGAAAATGTGTAAAAAAGTGTGTTCAAAATGTAGGACTGAATTGAAAATAAACTTTTTTTATTGTAGATCTTCGCCCTCGGCGCCTTCGTGGCTGCAGCTCAAGCTGGTCTCCTCGGCCATGGTGGTCAGTCCCTGTCCGCTCACCACAACATCGTGCAACACGATTCCCACTATGATTCCCACTACGATGCGGCTCCCGTTGCCCACTATGCCCCTATTGCCCATGCTGCTCCCATTGCCCATGAAGCCCCTCTTGCCCATGCTCCCATTGTCGTAGCTGCTCATGGACATGGACATGGTCATGAAGACTACTACGTAAGTTGCATTATTGTTTCGTTAATTCCATATAATTTTTCCCGAACTTACTCTCTCTGTCTCCTTTTTTACAAGTCAAATTATTTTGAAATCATATGAAGTTAATTATCACCAAATTATAAACCGTGTAGTTTTTGAACGAAAATCTTATTTGAACCTTCTTTTTCCAGTCTCATCCCAAATACCAGTACTCTTACTCCGTGGAGGACCCTCACACCGGCGACCACAAATCCCAGCACGAGGTGCGTGATGGAGACGTCGTAAAGGGAGAGTACTCTCTTCTCCAGCCTGATGGTTCTTTCCGTAAGGTCTCCTACTCCGCT
The DNA here is from genome assembly GCA_923062675.1 of Marasmarcha lunaedactyla. Classification (NCBI taxonomy): domain Eukaryota; kingdom Metazoa; phylum Arthropoda; class Insecta; order Lepidoptera; family Pterophoridae; genus Marasmarcha; species Marasmarcha lunaedactyla. The sequence goes on from OV281341.1 coordinate 22,431,206, forward strand.
GACGACCACAACGGGTAAGAATATTAATTTCAAGAACGCTTTAACACAAATAACCGTACAGTTATCAAAGGTTATGTGAAAATCTAAACTTATTATAATTATCAAAACAAAATATCTAAATTACACAACATCTACAATGAACCATGCAAACAATATTGCATGAGAATATCGTGTATCTCTACATTATTAAGAAAATGAGATTAATAAATTTAACAACAATCACTATAACTATTTATCATTTGGCTAAAACACACATAGAAAGTTAAAATCAACAGTTAAAAGCCACACACATGTTAAAAAAACACTACATTTCTGTTAATATTCTATAGAGCGCAACAAACTAAGACAAAATTTGGTCATACGAACCGAAATCTGAATATTATTGCAATCATATGACATTGCGCGTCGTGCCACATTACAAAAGCGACTGCTTACTGGTCTTATTAAATCGGTCATATTGACATTGCGATCTGAGGAAGTGCCGTACACTACGTAACATGTAACGCATGTTTACACGGTGCCAAACTAGTATTGAAACTGGTTTAGCACGTGTGACCATTGACCTAGAATGACCTTTTTAAGATGTTATTCGGTCACACTAATAGATTTTGGTGAAAAATAGAGTTTGTTGCATAGAGTTTATTTTGAAATTCAAAATGAGTCCGCTTAAGCTAATTGATAAACTTGCGAGAGATTAATGAAATGGGCGCTTGAAAATTCGATTTTGATATCCAAAATTTAGGTTACAGACGAATTGATGAATCCTCAGCTATATTTTAAAAACATATATTGTAAAACTCATTAGGTATAAACGTTATAAATTTAATGTACGTGATTACTAAAAAAAGGTATTTAAATCTACAAAATATTTAAAACAGCACAGTGCATATTAAGGTATACAAATATTTATAAAGGGTCATGCAAGTGTAAACTTATCTTTACAAGTTGGTCGACACGATAAATCAAAATCTTGTTTCAAACCAGTTGCAGTGATTGGTTCAACTGATGATTCACTTCCGATATATTGAACAACTTGTTAGTGAGGTAAAAATCATACAATTTATGGGAGCTTGACAGGATCGACATATATCCGTATATTTATTTTAAACTGATATTTTTAGGAAATTCAAAGTTATGCTAAAAACGCTTTCGCAATATTAACATCTAGTTATTTTTTTTATGATGTATCTGAAGCAAATTAGAATAGTTTTTACCACACTGTATTCACGTGTATTCCAGAATGTTTTTATTTTGTTTGAATATGAATACGAATGTTTGTTTTTAGCAGTTCAAAGCGACGTGACCAAAAGACAACACAATATAATCTTTGTTTTGTTTCAGTTTCAACGCGGTGGTCCACAACTCCGGTCCCAGCCATCACGTGTACTCTTCCCAACACCATCATTACTAAAACGCCATTGCAACACGTGTACCTCGATTATTTATTTTCCAACTGTGATCTTTGTACTAATTTTTATGTGACTTAGTAATAAAAATTGTTGAAAACTTAGCTTGTGTTCAATTTTATCATAATCCTGTCCCTGCATGTATCAATATTAATTACCCTGCAGGGATTAAAAAGCTTGTATTTGAATGGCGTCTTACTGTCACTTTGTCCAATCAGATCTTACAGAGCCTGAATGTTAGTAATTTCCAGTAAACCCTTTAATTACCTTGTTTAAAGGACTGAAAATCATTAATAATTGGCGAACTTGCTGGGTTGATATCCCAGTAACAAATTTTGGGATTATTCTATATAGGAACACAACCTAAATTTATTTAAATGGATGTTTCAAATGTGTTTGTGCTCAAACACACGCACCACGAATTTACTTTTTCACTACGCAAGCATAGATCATAGGAAATAATGGTTTTGATTGTGCTATGTGACACAGACAATGAAGCAATTAAAAAAAATGATAATTTCGAAGAAACCTTACAAGATGACCTAAATGAAGATAATACTCACTTGTTTAAATCTAACACTATTTCTGGATAAATAGTAACCTAGAAAAGGTTATGTTAAATGTTAAAATATTTCCAAATCCAATTGATTTTGTAAACAATGGTTGCAATATCAGAAAAGGATCATTAAATGCAATAAAATAAATGCATATTTTATTTAATTGGTGGTTATTGGCATGTTCTTACATAATGAATCCACATTTCGTATGAGTGGAATGGCACTTAAAATTACTAATTATTAATTAAGGCAACTATTTTTAAGTAATTTTTTTGTTACAAATTTGACATAGATGTTTGATTTTTCGATATGTGCATAAATATATCTACTGCGCTACGGGTTAAATACTCTACGAATAAAAATGTTATACGTACATTTTGGGATACAGAAAATAACATGTGGTATATTTTATTAATTAACTATTGTACCCAAAAGCTACTTTGGAAAATCGGTGACAACCCAGAATTATAAACACAGATTACCAAAGTTAATAGGTCTTTACCTATGAAACTGCCGTTTTGCCGTACTGGCCATTTCAAATGAAAATATTTTTTTTTTGACTGATAATTCTAATTTCAAATTAATTTTATTTGACAAACATGGAATTCTTTTTCTAAGATCGTCATTTGTTTAATAGTTAGTGTTTTGTTTTCAACGCATTCGAACATTTTTCGTCATCATGGATAAGTTAAAAATTCGAGTAATTATGGAGTATGAGTACCGTCGTGGCAGCAAAGCGGCACAAGCGGCACGCAACATCAACGACGTTTACGGAGCGAACACTACAAACGAACGCACCACCCGTTATTGGTTTACCCGCTTCATTTCTGGAAATTTTGACCTGAAAAATAAACCCCGTGGTCGTCCGAAAACTTTGGTCGACACTGACGAATTAAAGGCAATTGTGGAAGTTGATGAAACTCAATCCACGGCTGAATCAGCAGCAGCTTTCGACGTTAGCATCAAAACAATATTTCAATCAATACAACATTTGCGTCAAATTGGCAAGGTAAAAAAGCTTGACAAATGGGTACCCCACGAACTCAATGACCGCCAGCGCGAAGTACGCGTGGAGACGTGCCTTGCACTGCTCAGCAGGCATACAAATGAAGGAATTCTGAACCGCATTGTTACTAGTGACGAGAAATGGATCCTGTTTGACAATCGTAAGCGCTCAGCGAGTTGGTTGGACCCTGGTTCAGCACCCAAACAATGCCCTAAACGAAAATTTACCCCTAGAAAAGTGATGGTCACTGTTTGGTGGTCTAACGCGGGTGTAATTCATCACAGCTTCTTGCCGAACGGGACAAGCATTACTGCAGATGTGTACTGTGAAGAACTGAACACAATGATGGAGAAGCTCGCACGTCTCCAACCAGCTTTGGTCAATCGTTCGGCTCCACTGCTCCTGCACGACAATGCGCGACCTCATACTGCACAGCAGACGGTCTCCAAACTACAAGAGTTGGGGTTGGAATTTCTCCGTCATCCGCCGTACTCACCAGACCTTGCGCCTACAGACTTCTACTTTTTCCAGAATTTGGATAACTTCTTGGCGGGAAAAAAATTCAATACCCGAGAGGCAGTACAAAATGCCTTTGAAGAATTTGTTGCCTCCCGTCCAGCTGATTTCTTCAAGAAAGGCATCAATAAGCTACCAATGCGTTGGCAAAGATGCATTGATTGCATGGGTGATTATTTTGATTAATAGAAATAAAAAATATATAAAAAAATTACGCTTCATTTATTTCGTGAAAAACGGCAATTTCATAGGTAAAGACCTAATATTTCGTAAATAACTCCGAACTAAAATGGACTTCCCGTATTTTAAACTAAACCTTCTTTAAACTAAAACTCTCTGTGCGCTGACGATCTAATTTGCTAAGGGCCGCCGCACAGTGGCCTGACAATGGACTTTCATAGAATAAGGGATTTGAATAGATTTTGCAGTATATGGTTTTGTTGACGACAGCATAAATATTTCTGGAACCGAAAGGAAAACAATATTCTTACAGGTGGTGATAGTATTAATTATGTATGATTGCACGTCAAACGCAATGCAACGGTTACTGCATTTTTTAAATGTCGGATTATTTCTCCGATTTTCTTTTTTTTAGGATCTGTAAGCCGCCAGTGGCTGGTATAGTAGTAGTAGTAGGAAAAAAAGGGTCTCAAAATAAGTATTCGTTCTCTTTATTATAAAAAGAGATCCGAATTTTAATAACTAGATTGTACCATGTCCATAAAAAATTTCAGAAGAAGATCACATTCCATTGTTTTTGTGTAAATGCACTCATATGTCATATTTAAGTATTGTCGATACTGCAAATTTTTTTTTATTATAAATACAAATCCCTAAGTCTATGAAAGTCAATTTCAGCCCGATGTGCGCCGGTTACACATCGGCCGCGGGGGACATTACGGCGCTCGAGTACATCGAGTGACAACGCAAAAGGATAACAGCTTTATTTTACTAGACATTAGATCAATGGCATCTACTGGTCTTGTCTTTTTTGTCATGTATTTGAATAACAATATTTGTACATTTTCATTACAAAAATCTATCAATATTAAATATAATTTTCCTTATATGCTTTAAAAAGCTAAAAGACATGAGATATTTCTTAAAACGTTCTAATTCAACATTTCTATTTTTGGCGGAAGTGCTAAGTCATGCAAGAATATTTTGTAATATCATAATTTAACTGAAGCTCGATTACAGCACTATTAATACTACGCAGTTTCTATAGATAAAGATAAAATTGCGATACATATACATAACCTGTGAAAGAGGTATTTAGAAAATGTAAATTATTCAAAACTAGCAACAAACTGACACCATTTTGATATAGACTTTTGCTCAACGCTGACACACATTTTGTAATTCATCTCACCTTGTATATTTAGACACGTCGTTGTAATTATTTAACTGCTTATGTAGTTTTCTATTGAATGCTTTGCTTTGAATTTAGGACTTAAAATTAGAATCACAGATGTGCTATCGATGCTAGGGCATTTAAAGTCAACAACAGTTCGTTTAATAGTTTGAAAAATCCATTACAAACCTCATAAACCTATGAAAGCAAAAAGTGTAAAAAATCGCTCGATCATTCTTCAGCAGAAACGAAACGGGTTTAGAAAACGGAAACTGTTTGGGAAGCATTTAATTCTGACTGATTCATTAATTTATCTCAATTATTTTAATAACCTAGTTATGGTTTTTTCTCAGTTACATCTTGTCTCTGTGTTCAATTATTGGATGAGTTATTAGACTTTTAACAAATAATACATAAAATGCTTATATTTTAGTAATTTTGTTTTGTTTGATTTTTCTTTATTAATAATAATACCAAGTCAAAATCATGACATGCCTCTTAAATCAAAAATAAAATAATGATTTAGTAGGCTAACTTCTTTTGTACTAATTTTATTTCGCTTTTGTCTTAAAATCCCGCCCCTTCAAACACTTTGCAAAACGCAGATTAAACGCGATGTCATAAGCAACCAGTTTTAATTATATACTTACTCAACTGTAATTTCTCTCTTTATGATTACGTTCTTATTTAAACATGCAGGGCATAATTTTTATCAAATCTAAGAAGCTTTTCCTTTGAACTTGAAGTTTCTTAGATTCTAAAAGAACGTCGGTGGAGCTAGTTTCTCGATCTTGAAGTATTGGATTCGAGCTTCAGAACTGCCAAATATGTATTTAAAAAAAAAATTATTATATATCTAAATAATTTATCAGCAGTAAAGAAATATTGCGGAAGTAACAGTATGTTTACAATAGTTATGTAAATGAAGCGAACGATATGTTTGAGGAGCAACTGCGAGTCGCCGAAAAACGCTCCATACAAAACGGTACCGAGTTGTAACGTCACAATGTGTAAATCATTCTTAAAATTGTATGGGCATTTGGATTAAAACATATAATACCTACGTAGATAACGCGTTTACATGCATGTCATGATAAAAATTGTTATACTCTATGTCAACGTAAATTTAAATTAATTTACAAGAACAAACAGTGCAAACATCTATGAAAAACCTAAACGTACTATCTCGGGTTTTGCAACCCAATTTGTCTTAATATATCAACCAATGCAAAATATTTCTCAGAGAGTCATTTAATCAAAAAGCCTTTGTACTTGAGCTTTATGACCTATAATAATACGATGTTGATATAGAATTCCCATTACTTTGAATAGCACTCAATAGAGGCTGTCAGCGGAACTATTTATTAATTTGTACAGTCATGGTCAAGTATCTTTGTTACTGACTGGCCTCTGACCTTTTGTTCCTATTTCGTTTTTTTTTATTGGCCACCAATGCCTCGCTTATAGCTTTTATTTAGTTATGTTTGAAATCAGGATTTAGAGACATCAATATAAAATATAAAGCTAGTGGTTTAGTAAAGCTACCTTAAGCCAGAATAGTTTATATTTATATTTTCAATAAATACTTCGAGGTTCGCTTCAATGTGTTGGAGACCACAAAAAGTGTGTGAGTTATATAACTGAAATGAAAAGTGTATCAATGTGTCAATACAAATGGAGCATTAAATACATACTAAATAAGCATGTCTAAAACTGACCTACCGTAATACCCGTACACAAATAAGTAGAGTCACGACTGATTACCACAAGGTATCGAAATACTTACCGGATCTTAACCACAGAGTGCACTGCTAATAATAGTTTATTAATATTTAATCAGCAGCATGCAATGCAGTTCCGTATCTGTTTGTAAACTTTAAAAGTACCACTGTAATGTATAATTTACTCAATTGTCGGATACATTTAGTGTATTTATATTGAAGGAATAAAATCTAAATCGTTTAAGTAGACCGTGAGACTTCCGAAATCACGGAGCTTAAGTTGGATCAAGCAGTTTGATATTTTTTGTTATAAGTAAAAAGTCATGGATAAAAGATGAGGTATAAGGTAAAATTGACAAGGAAACTAGGAAATAAATAACAGAAAATAGGGGACAAGCTCCTGCGGTGCGGACTTCAAGAATCATGTTCCCGGTCGCCTGATTTTTCTTTTCAAATGATTTAATTACTACGCGAACCGAACTAAACAACACAAACGATATGATACAGACACGAAATATTTTTTCATGCTCGCAAGTCCATGTTGCGCATCATTCTTATTATATGTCGGCGAGCAATATCACTGAGTTTGTGCGAGTAAAGTGTTTGTGTGGTATTTATATTATATTACATTTATATTAGAACCAGAAGCATTTTTAGGAACTAAATTTAAAGAAAGATTTTGGTTTTAATAAAACTAAAGTCCAAATAAATTGCGTGTGCATCCTGATGGAATAAATAATACCTAATTATATATTATGTTCGATATCCCGTAGTACAAAGTCAATCGCTAGGTAAAGACACATCTGCTATATAGATGAGCTGCTACTTCACAGTATAATTGAGAATAATTTCAATCCAGTATTCGTCATTTGGGTATTAATTACATTCAGAAGTTTCGGTCGATGTTTTCATTATCGTCCATTTCTCAATATTGCGAAAGCGAATAAAAAGTAGAGCACTTATGAATAATTAACACCTGATATCCGTTATTACACCCGTATCCCAATATCAGCACTCCGGTGCTTTACTGTTTACCTGTATATATTAAAGAAAATTTGAGGATTTCACGACTTTCTGACTTGACTCTTCAGTCATTAGCTGCAGATTTAAAAATTACAAATATTATTCCGATGGTTTGTTTGGAATAACCCTGTAATAATATAAAACCTTGGAATTTTCAAGTCTCTATGGTACTGATTGAACTTGATCTGCTAATTATAACAAGAGTCTTTTTCCTGTGATTGGCGAAATTGAATAAATAGTTTGGGTGCAAAAGTAGTTGCTTCAATACGTCCCATCTTTGTAAGTAGGCTACATGAAAATAACAATATCAGTAGCAAATAGCAGTAACACGCTATTAACGTCTTAGTCGCACGCTCGTTATAATCATTTCGAAATCGTAATAATTGGCATCACTACTGTATGGGCTTCTACGGGTGCTTACCATCTTCGTCCTCATCTTCAATTTTCACCAGGAAAGACAGAAGACAAACGCCTGCAGATTCATTATTTAAAAAATACCTTAGTATACTTTTAACAGAAGTCACAAATGTGATATATATTACTCGTAAAGCTATAAGGAATATCGTAGAAGTTTTCAAATTAAATGCCAAGACCCAATTACATGTGAGCATTAAAACGGTAAGATAGTTTCTACACAAACTGTTCCATGTTACTTAAGCTCAAGAATGCGTTACTCAATGCATTCTGTGTACAAACATTAAAAACTCAAGGTTAATGCTTTGAGTTTTAGTTACTCTTATCTAAAATATTAAAAAAGTTATTATATGAACATTAAATGCTTAATGAAGACAAGACAATTCATTCATGTTTTCTAGCAATGTATGTTCCTTATACCTCTTGTTAAAGAAAATATTGTTTCATGAAGTGTTCATAAGAATTGTAGGTATAGCATGAAATATATAATAAAATAAAATAAAAATTCGATTGTCATTTTTTTTTCCGTTTTGCAACTTTATATTTGACAAGTTTTATTGAAATACACAGTAAAGCTATGAATGAAAGCGGCAGAGCAATATGTATATATATATATATATATATATATATATATATATATATATTTTTTTTTTTTTTTTTTTTTTTTTGAGCCGCCTAAGCCGCACCCTCACGGGAGGGAGGTGGAAGATATGCATGCCGCCGCAGGCAACCGACTTCCGCGACGGTTGTGTAGGACTCACCAGAGTGGCACCTACCCATTAAAAACCACATTGCCGGCTGTGTCATGGGAATGCTGCGCAGACTTCATCGGAGCGACACCCGGGTAGGGAGGTGGGTGCGCTAGCAGGGACCCGTTAGAGGGTCACCCGCTAAGAATAAAAATCACATTAGGTGCAAGTGACAGTTGGGATGATGGTTATTCGGCCCGGGCAGCCTTAAGCTGGTCCAGATTCGCCGAGAGCTGATCCGGGGGATCCGAGAGTGCATTTCTCGGTCTACGGACTTTGTACCTTGACGGTATGGATGGAGCAGTGTAATTTACTGTCTCGCGAATGAGGGGGTTAGGATGCTCTTCGGAACGCTTGAAAAAAGCGGTGGAGAGCGTCCTAAGGTGTTGTTGTATTGTAGGTAAATCGAGTCCCTGTGCAGGTCTGCGTTACGCACGTACCAAGGAGCATCCGTGGCCCTGCGGCAGAAGAGATTCTGGACTACCTGTAGATTATACAGAACGGAGGGTTTGGCATGTGCAAAGATTGGGGCGGTGTACGTCATGACTGGTCTGACGCAAACCTTAAAAAGCGTTTAGTAACTCTAAGTATGTAAGGTCGGAATGAAAGCGTACGATCGAGCGTTACGCCTAGGTACTTGGTGTTTCGTTCCCACGAGGTGGGCGTACCTAACATTCGGATATGGGTGTCACAGGGGGGACGGCTTTTATGATCGAATGTTATCGCAGAGCTTTTGTCTGGATTCACATCGATACGCCTTTTTATTAAAGGCCATTCGTGGCCTTCTGGAGCTCTGTGACAATGACGTCGTCTTTCCTGCCCTTGACGTATCGAGCGGTATCGGCGGCAAAGAGGGAGAGTTGGACACCTGTTGACGGGATAGGTATGTCATTGGTGTATGTGGTATATAAGAGAGGGGCGAGTACCGAGCCCTGAGGGACTCCCGCCATGAGGGGGCGGGGGGTGGAGAGCGTTCCTTCGTGTTTAAAACGAAAGGTGCGATTTTTAAGATATGAGCCGACTAGTTTGACTATTCGGTCGGTTAAGCCTGTGTTATAAAGCTTATCAATGAGACCCGCGTGCCAGACTTTGTCAAAAGCCTTGGCTACATCAAAGAATACTACGACTTTTCTAAGTAGCTTGGGGTAGAAACCGGCGAGTATGTACTCGACGATACGGTGGACTTGCTGAGGGCAGGAGTGCTTGGCACGAAACCCGAATTGATGGGGAATAATGAGGGGGTCACCGTCCGCTGGGAACAGGTGGTCCTTCATTCGAGCGAGCATGACTCTCTCTAGAAGTTTAGCCATTGCCATGAGTAAGCTGATTGGTCTGTGATTAGCCGGGTTATTCAAAGGTTTACCCGGCTTGGGAATGCCTATGACTGTAGCTTCTTTCCAAGCTTTTGGAAAGTAGCTAAGATCAAAGCAGGCATTGAAGATGATCGCAAGCAAGGTGCCGAGGCAGCTGCTTAAGTGCGTGGTTGGAAATGCCATCCGCACTCGGGGCCTTCTTGGATTTCTGTCTTCTGATGAGGAAGAGAATCTCATCGTTAGACACAGTAATGGGGTCGGCGCTGACTAGACGGGAGTCTTTGTGGAGGACTTCGTCTTCCACCGCCTGGATGTGCGAAGCGTCTGTGAGTTGGGTACTCGGGGAGCATTGTGAAGCAATGCTATCAGCGAAGCATTCAGCTTTCTCGTCGTCCTCGAAGGCGACAGTGCCATCGGGACGGGACAACGGAGGGGTGTAAGTTCGGGCATCTAGTCGGAGGGCTTTCACCATCCTATAGTACGCCATGTGGGACGGAGACATATTAATCATAAGATCGTCCCTTTGAACGTCTCTGTATTTTGCAAGGGTGGATCTGACTTTGCGTTGTAGCCGGTTTGCAGCTCGCCTTTGGTCGGGGGTGGGGTAGCGCCTGGCTCTGCAGAGAGCGGTGTTTTTAGCTTTGATTAGGTTGCTAATGTCCAAGGGAAGCTTGGCTTGACATGCTTAACAACCTTTTCATTCTCACTGATGGCCGAATTAATGGCAACAGTGAGCGAATCAACAATCGAGTCGATTTTATCCGTACTATCGAGATAGTCGGATGATATCGCGAGGGGGCAGTCTGAGGCTTTCATGGCCAAAGACAGGGTGTGCTTGAAACCTTCCCAATTGGTATAGGTTTTCGGAGCACGAGGGTCGTTTTGGGGTCCTAGTATTAGGGACACCGGGTGGTGGTATGAGCCTAAGTCGTCAAGAGCCTGTATGGTCTTAAGGTCGAGATTGATTGCTTGGACTATGGCAAAGTCAAGGATGTCCGGGGAATGAAGCGGGTTATCCGGATAACAAGTGTGTGTGACGGTAGAAATTACGTCAAGATCGAGTGAATTCGTGATGTCTAGTAGTTTAACACCATTAGTGTCGGTCGACAAGCACGTCCAGTCAGTATGTTTGCAATTAAAATCACCGAACATAATGATAGATTGCCCCAGTTCGAGTAAGGTCTCGAAGTCACTACGAAGGGGTGGTGTTCCACTAGGTATATAGACTGAGGTTGATGATGGTGATGATTATGACTATGGTCCTATGACCTGTCATGGCCAGCCTACACACCGTAGCCTCCATGTTGATGGGTGGAGGCGTGGGAATCCGTGAACAGTGAATACTCTTCTTGTAGTATATTGCAGTGCCGCCTCAATTGACGAGTACGGGCCTGTCATCACGTACAAGAGAGTATTTAGGAATGGAGAGACCCCTGGTATGATGGGATTTAAAAATGTCTCTAGAACAAGGATTAACTCCGGCTGGATGTTCTTAATGAACAGTTTTAGCTCGGGAAGTTGGTTGGTTAGACCTCGGGTGTTAAACGAGATGAGGGATAATCCCCTGGGTTTGATCCGACCAGTCAGGGCGTTAGGTGGAGAACTCACTATAGCTTGGTTTATAATGTTTTTAATAGAGATTCATTCGTACTGGACGATAACCATCAGTCGGTCTCTAGGTGTGCGGGCAGCGGGCAGTTTTTTTGCGCACTGGGCTACTTGTGTCATATCGACACCTTGGAGGATGTCGAATATCAATTTGAGATCCTCAGCCATTGAAGGCTGAGGAGAAGATTGTGAGCCTGCTGATGGAACTAGGTGGGTGGGTGGAGCCGAACGCTGTCTCCAAGCGAGCACTGGAGTGGGCGTGGGCTGGGCGGGCTTTGCTACCAGGGGAACCCCGTGGCGCAGCGGCGGGAAATTGATAGTATTAATAAGGGGCGGGGCCTGTCTGGGTGCCGCCCTCGAACTGTGCATCTCGAACAATCCGACATATTAATAATATGTTGGATGGTTCGAGGTGCACGAGGACAGCCCCTGTAATTTGTGGTGTGGCCGGAGTGGCCACATAGTACACAAGTTGGGGGGAGGTCCACTCCGGAGTGCGACTGAACTCCTTCGTGGTGTGCGGCTCCAGGCACTTTACGCACCTGGGGCTGGCGGAGCAGTTGGCCGCCGCATGCTCGTACAGTTGGCAGCGGTGGCACTGCCCGGGGTGGCCGCGGCCATGCGGCATCTCAACCGAGATGCCTGAGAGGCCGCAGATAATTCTTCTCTGAAGAATTCGCGGGATCTGGGTGTGTCGGTCAGAATGACCAAGGCCAAGGGGAATCTACGGCCGTTTTTGCTGTGCATCTTGTGCACGGCGGGAAAGCCTTGGGACTTAAAGCCTCAAGGATGACGTCATTGGGGATCTCATCGGGGACTCCCCGGAGAACAGCCTTAACCTTACGCTCTTCTAGCAGAGCGTAAGTATGATAGGCGAATTGCCTTTTGGTGAGGAGCCTTGTCAAGGCTCTAAAGTGTTCGATGGTCGGCACTTCGATTTTGACGGCCTCGGACATGTTGGAGGCCTTTGTATAGTTTATTTTGCTCTCTGCGCACAGTCTAGAGATTTGAGGCCATTTGGCCTTTTCCCTTTCGCGATGACGGGGGAACAGCGCGAGGCTGGCTTGGCGGGAGCGGCGGCTGAGCCGGCGGGGAGTGTCACATCGAGTGACATAAGAAGGACGGGGGCGGGCGATTGTGGCGCCGAGCAGGCGGTTGGTGTCGGAGACAGCGGCCTGGAAGTCAGTGTCAGGACACCGGGGCTTTTTTGGTCCGCTTAGAGCGGCGCTCCACCAGTGTGAAGTTGATGGTGGGCTCGGGGGAGCCGGTAAGAGTGTCCGCGATCGACGCGGAATCGGCGCTGCTGCTTGACGCAGTGCGCTTGGGACGGCGGGAAGATTGGGTCGACGCCGTTGAGGACGTGTCCGTAGATTCGACCTCCATAGTGAGAGGAGGCCGAGGAAGCGGGGGGGGCTGTGAAGCAGCGGGGCCTGAGGGGCCTGTTGAGGTGCCTGAGGGGCGGGGGGTTAATTCCGGAGACAAAAGCGTCTAGAGAGGATAGGGGGATGTTAATTCTCTGGGAAGCTAGGGAGTTAATGATCGCCAGAAGGTCGAAGGAATATAACTGCCTGCGAGGCCATAGCGGCGGGCGGGGGTGGGGGACGAGAACACAGAACAAAATATGTCATATACATGAAATAAATAAGCTATGACAAACCAGCGGTAGGGGGGATGGGGACGACCGCAGCGGTGCCCCTAACTCAAACAGCGCTGTTCCGTCACCCTGGGTAAGGCCCAGTGCAGTGGGATCGAGACTTCCGGTTTTTTACGGCCCGAAGGGCCAATAAAGCGCATCGGGGCAACGCTCAACTGGTTTTGTTGGCACCATTACGCGTCTCCACCAGTTCACGAAGTCTTGAACTCGACGAACTTACTAACACGAAGCAACACCTGGAACGACAAATCCCGTCCATGTAGCTCTGGTGCGAAGTACTCGTAGAACGGATAATAAACCAACGCCGTGAAAACGGCGTTTATGAAAATAATACGGTAACAAATTGTGAGATTTTGAGCCAAGTTAGCGCGGGGGCTAAAAAGGCGGGAAAGACGACAGCGATCGACGTGCGAACAAGTCCGCACGCAAACCGAGTCTCTTGAATATATGTATATTTATAAAAATATAAACACCATGACCCGAGATTAAACATCTTTTTTTCATCACACACATGAATGACCCGACCAGGACTCGAACCTGGTAACTCCGGCGTATGAGGCCTGCTTTCACTGAGGCCACTCAGCCTTCAGAGTGAGTAAGCTGATGCCTACTCGGGGTCTTTATTGAGAATTGAATTCAAGTTCGTTCATATAGAAGATTTCTTACATTAGTATAATACTTGGATATAACTAGTTCAGTTTCTGCGAAGAATTATGCTCATACATTCGCTTGAAATAAAAGTCGTTAACTTAATATAATCACATCAGGAATAATTAATCTAAAAATACAAAATTAAATTTTAAAATATAGAACTGAATTTTAAAATTTATACAACCAATCTATTCGCAATGCACTTATTTTAATTACATGCAATCGTGTTTTTTAACTCAACCGTTGAAGCATTTAGTTGCAACATTAAATTTATGATATCAATACGTAGCGATCGAATTACTGTGCGAGGCGAGCGTTGAGAAACTCTCCAGATGTAGTCGGTTAAAACAGTGAGTTTAATTTCCTTGATAATTAAAACAATTATCGTTTAAACCAATTGGAACTATAGGTAAGTACGTTACGGCGTTAGGCAGTAGTCCTATTGATATACTTTTTTGAACTAGTCAGGATTTTATCAGTAAAAGTTTGGTTTCGCCACCATTTATTTGAATATTTTTTTGTGTCAATGTTGTTGCTAAGTTTAATTTATTTTGCAATAAAATGCTTATTTAGATGATGATTTTTAAAAATTAGATAGGAAGATATTCTTTCTTTCTAATTTTTTAGATAGATTCGAATTTTGGTAAATCGACTGTCAATTGGGTTTCAAAAATCATGTGACTAATCACTAGATCCCATTAAAGAATTTAGGTTTCATTTAGTTCCGGGATTTTAAATTAAGACTTTGATGAACTTATAAAAGTTGCTAAGTTCTTTTCTTTCCAAAACTTTTAATATTTTAGATAGTTGTTTTATTCGTGGAATATTATTTGATATCGAAACCTATTAAATTAAAATTACAATTTTTGTACTAAATTCCTTAGATTTTTATAATTTTTAAGTTATTTATATGTAACCACTATTTCTGCGGTTTTTAAGCATAGAATATGGTATCATAGTGTTGTCATAACTGGATCGGTATTATTCATGGATTAAATAGAAATACCAGGCACGCTAGAAACTTTAATGGTGTAATAAAATCCGAGAATAATAGGTAGCAAACACCGGCGACCTCTCGCTACAAACGTGACACACTAAATAAGATCAACGTAAGTTTTCACAATATAAACTATTAAATAAATCCGTATTTGAATAATTTACTGCATACACTAAGACAGAAAAAGGTTTAAGCCAAATATATCTCTTAATAATCCTGAATGCGATGCTTCTCCCGAATCTTCAAGACGTCTCGTTAAATGACCACCAAAATACTCGTTTGTTTTACAGTATTGACCCAGTGTCGGTCCTCTGGACTATGTTGGTGACTTAATTAAATACATTCACTCAAAGTAGTCATAAAAAAATAAAACATGAAATCGTGAAAATGAAGCATGGAAATTGTAAAATCGCAGGCGCAACTACCTACCAAATATCATCCTATCGTTAAAGAGTGATTTTTGGGTAACACTTTCCCTGTTTATTGCTACGTGTAGTTAGACGGAATAATAATATAACAAAAAACGTAATAAGATTAGTTAAATTTAAAAAATAATTTTGTAACTCTTAATTCTTACATTTAAAAAAACTAGCCTAACTGCTTATCACAATGACAAAATGAATTAATAATTCAGAACATTAAAGGTCAAATTGCTAAACATTGACAAAGCTGTAATTATGAATTTCAACCACATTCGCAATTAGGTAAGTACTATCAAATTTCGCTCTTAATTTTCGCCTACTTGAGTGCAAAAAGAACAACTTTTACACATTAACCGGTATTTTGGGAATTGTCAAACCTTGACTATAGTCACGTTGATTGTAGTGGCTAGGCCATGAGGTGAATGGTAAAAAATATTCTACAAAGGAAAATCAAATTAGAATGCTGTCCTAATTTTAAAACACAAAGGATAGCTATTTTTGTGTCTCCCTCAATAGGACAGGCGCTACGAACGACACGACGAAATAACCTTCTGACTCATTAAATATCAATGACTTTTAAATGATAGTGTTCATTTTTTTTTAACTAATGCCGTTTTTTGACATGCAATTATTATAATTAGTCGGCTCCAACTATATAGGACCTTGAGAGATTAAGATTGGATGAAAACAAAAGTGCAAGGATTAGCCATGATCATCTTTTTAAATTATGGTTTTGGATGTATACATATAGTGATTTGGTTGATAGTCTGAGTTAGATTTCATAGGTAAAATATAAGAGTTGTCAAATGCCGGCTCCACCGGCAATCAAATTAAAAGTTTGTAGATACAATTCCATGTTTTCCTAAAGTTTACGACCTGAACCATGAATCCGCTTGTGCAAATTGTAGTAACGTTCTTTTCTAACTTGAGAACGCGAAGATGAGGTAAAATCTATTGGGTATTAAAATAAATAATAGATCCTCTAATGACAATAGTTACAAACCAATGAAGTATGGGGATATTCAGCTTAATTATGAGATTATTTTAACCTAATTACTAGGTTTCAAAACAAAATTAATAAAAATATGTATACTTATCTATATTTAAAAAAAAAAATTCGTTTACCAGAACAATCTGGAACCACGTAAAAATTGCAACGAAACCTTGCTCTTGAAAATATTTTAAAGTAGGCTACTCGTCGTAGAAGAACGCAACAGAAACGTTTATTGAACAATCACTTTTTTTAATATTTGCCATTCAACATTAATTAGATAATTACATAAACATAATTAGATACACAAAAAAGCATCATTTACATATCGTTACGGAAGTTTTACATCAATAATTAAAAATTTTAAGCAAATTTTACAAACGAGGTTTTTGATTAGATTCGACATTATGAATGAAGAAAAACAATCAAATTGCTTAAACAACTTTATTTTAAAAACAATTAATGATTACCTTAGACAAATGATAAAATGGTAATCCAAACTTTTCCGAAATATGGATAAGCCAGTATTTGTCATGAACGATTCGATCTCATTTATGTATTTGTTTTTGAATTGGTTTTGTGACAGCGTCATATATAAATATAATAAATCCCCAGACAAACACACCAACTTTATGGCCCCAAGTAAGCAGAGCTTGTGTTATGGATGAACGCAGTGAACTGGGGCGAACCCAGAATAAACATACATACACAAAAAATCATGACCCGAGAACAAACATCTGTGTTCATCACGCAAATGAATGCCCCGGCCAGGACTCGAACCTGGGACCTTCAACTTATAAGGCAAGACTACTTACCACTACAACACTCGGTCGTCGTCAAATATAAACATAGATAGTTCCATAAATTATCAAATCTATCGTTTAAGTATTGCGCTTAGATAAAAATAATCATATGCATAATTAGTTACTATTTGTTATAAAATCATGTTAATAACTACTTAATGATACTGCGTTTGTAAATACTGTTTGGTTTTTTTATCATATTGACATTAAAAACGCGTCATGTATTAAAATGTTTGTTTCTCTTTCACACATCAATTACAAAATAGACATGGAAATAGAGAGATAGAGCTGTAATAACGTACAGGCCGACCAAAAAATCCGGAAAATAATGGTTGAGGATCTAAAACAAATCTGATGATGACAACTATCAATTGACATGTCATTGACGTCGCTGTTATAATATCTTTGATTGAATGGTGCATGAGTTCTAGGTTTTCGTATTATTTTTCTAATTTTTTTGCGTAATAGTCATTGATTATCATCTCTATCATCATGAATAAGAAGAAAACGAATAAACCGATTCCCAGTGGTGCTAGGGAAGTGATTTATAACGTGTTTTGCAAGATACCAAGCCGGACGCTTATTATCAGATTTGGAGGATGTTTATGCCCGTACAGCATTAATGACTGAACGTAACATGTTAAATATTTAAATCAAAAAGGTTTATGGTACGATAACTGTTTTTTCAATTTCTTGGTTATTGTTTACATTGTTTTATTTAGCGGTTATGTAATAATTGACAAGGAGTTATTTGTAGATCGGTCGACACAATTTGATACTTTTTCTTTTTATATTAATTTAGTAGAGTAGTTATTTTTGTTCTAATGTATTGTTTGTTATTTAAGATACCTATTGCTTATTAATAAAGTATTAATTTTATTTTCAGGAAAATCTGAATGTACCATCTGTTCATGTATGTATCATCATTTTATACTGTCCAAAAAGTAATCCTACACTGAAAAATTCTGGCTATAGCTAAAACAGAGCTAGAATTAGATTTTAGCCAAGAACACTTAAGAAAAATCCTGAAAGCTATTGGATTTTCCTACAAAAAATATCAGTCTAACCGATTAGTTTTGATAGAAAATCCGTTTATTCTGCGAAAAGAGAGGACTACCTGAGTATTATTATGAAAAACAGGGATTTTCCTGAAGAGTTACTAAAAGATATAACTTATATTGATGAAAGTTCTGACTCATATAAAGTAAAAAATGTTGACAGTATGTTGACATTTCATGAGGACAAGCCACGTTTCGAAGGGCAAAAGATTTGTACAAATTGTACATGCTGGAAGCTCAAAAGGTTTTGTCCCAAATTGTAGGCTGGTATTTATTGGGAATAATAAAATGGATGATTTTCATTCAGAAATCAATGCTCATAATTTTACCAAGTGGATAACAGAAAAATTGATAGCAAATCTTCACGAAAATTCAATTATTGTTTTTGATAATGCCCCCTATCATTCGATAATAACAAACAAATTGCCAAACTTTGGCATTTAGAACATAATAATCCGCATGATCCCTCACTGAGAAAACCAAGTCTTCTCAAATTAGTTAAAAATACTACGAGCTAATTGACAAGCTTCTCGGGGAACATGGACATATTGTAGCCAGGCTTCCACCCTATCACTGCGATCTGAATCCTATAGAGCTCATTTGGGCTCTCGCCAAAAAAAAAGTCTCTGAACACATTGTGAGAAGTCGCGATGTCAAAAGTTTGACAGAAGAAGCTTTAAACAGTATCACTGCTGATAATTGGATGAATTGCTGTGAACATTTCATTAAAATAGAAAAAAAATATTTTGAGAGAGGAACAACATTATATAATGATATAGATAATTTAGTTATTCAAGTGGAAAGTGATAGAAGCAGCAATAGCGATTTATCGGGTGTTGAATATCTAGATGTATGTGATGAATAAATTTGTAAAAAATACTTAAGTTGTTTTATTTAAAATTATTCTATTGCATTCTGGCTGAATTAAAATGTTCTTTGCATGAGTGTTGTTCCTAAGATGATCCAGTTGAGTCTAAGTTTTTGCAACTTAGAATTATTAAGGGAAACAAGTTTTATAGAGAACTTCATTATGTACTATGTTTTAGTTTCAGCTATATATACCTATTGTACAATATTACAGAGGTTAGTTTTTATACATTCATTCTTCCTGCAGCATATAATTTGATTACATATGATATTCTTGATAACATTCGTCAGTTCTTTGGTAAGCAGCACGTGTTTTATCACATTTGCTATTTTAATAACGTGCGTACTCTAAACTCTTACGAGCTAAAGGTTTCTGCGGGCAAAAACTATCACAAAATACAATACTCGTGCTTCTTATTGTAGATGCCATTTTGACAAACGAATATCATTCAATAAAGCTGTTGGAGCAACCAATACACATTCATTCAGTTAGTTTAATTTAAAACGATTTAAAAATTGTAGATTTTGAGAATAATATATTAAGAACCATGAAAATGCAAGATACCACAAACAAAAAATGTTTAAGCTCTCAGACATTTTGTTTAAATTTTTCTTTCTAAATATTGACGCAAATATCAAAACCATTTTAGGCATACTAAACGGTGTTGCCATCTTCCCTACAGGTATTTGAAGTGGCGCCCTCAATTTTTGTCAAGACTTTTTGGTCGCACTGTACACAGATTCTTTTATCCCGAAATGATAAGGGGCGCTACATGTCTGTGCCAGTCCACTCAGCTGGGTAGTATTTGTTGAACGATAATGACGGCCCTAACCATCTAGAGCCGATCAGGTAGTCCATTCGGGTAGTCCAGTCGACCTACACATATTCGACTTCACCGTCCGGCTATGCCGATTGTTGTTGGCTGGATATTTGATGAGCGTTTTCCTAAACAATAGTAGACAGATAAGATAAGTTTCTTATTTAGCCTCCATGGTTTCGTTGGTCATTGCAAAAATCGCAAAACACACTTGAGATGAACTGAAAAAATGGCGGACTGTTAACAAAATAAATGACAAGTGACGCTCAACCTCTGCGTTAGTATAGAGAACAATGGTGCCAACTTAGCGACAAAATAATTTTGAGAATAAATTTTACGGTATAAACCCACTAGATAGAAAAGCACCAATTCGCACTTATTAGCACTTTTCAATGTGTCAGCTGCTCACAAACATTATAATTGAAGTAACATATATATTATACAAGCTTTTGCTTATGACTTCGTTGGAGCAAATTCCTGCACAAGTAACCATTTCGGAATGTGTTTAGGTCTTTTGTACGTATATAAAAGAGCTTAATGCAAAGTTTTAGTCGTCTGGGTCCAGGAGATGATGGCGTTTATGAGCAAAAATATTTTTTTAAATCATAATTATCAACGTAAGGTTTTTTATCACTAGGCATAAAGCATTGCTTGCAATTGACAAAAACGAAATTTACTCAGTCACAATACCTTAATTTAAAAAAATGGATCATACACACGTCAGTGCTTCAGATTCCTCAGGGAAGTTCTATCTCTGGGCCACCAATTAACAGCCTATGTTGGACACCCTGAACACATAGATAGGTTAAATCTAATATTTTGTATAGACAGGGTTTTAATTAGAACATTAAATGTTATATGATGTACAAAGGTACAGCTTCATTCAACAAGAAATCATCATAATTTAAAAAGAAAATTCTTCCAACAGTCCTGTAATAACGTTAATGTTGGGTTCATATGGCTAAAGAGAGAAAGCAACCCACATAGGGCAATCTGATATATATTTGAAAGCGTGTTTTGTCAGATGACTCTATTTAAATTATTCCTGAATGAGACTTCAGTAATTTAAGCGATGGCTTACATTTGTTATATAAATAATGGGAAATGAGGTACAACTTTATAAATTTTTTAAAGTTAGTATGCCATATACACAAAAATGTTTCTAATGTCTTTCTACTAATAACTTTAAGCCCCTTGTATTGTATCCTAAACTTAGAATATTTTAGTATTTTTTTATTTTATGATAT
Source organism: Marasmarcha lunaedactyla (assembly GCA_923062675.1). Lineage (NCBI taxonomy): Eukaryota > Metazoa > Arthropoda > Insecta > Lepidoptera > Pterophoridae > Marasmarcha > Marasmarcha lunaedactyla. The sequence continues at coordinate 22,452,381 of OV281341.1, forward strand.
ACATTTGATTCCATAATTTGAAATATTAACGGATTATGTTTTTAGGAAATAAAACTACTGTAAAGTATCTAAAAATGTTATTAGATACTTCAGAGTAGATAGACAAATATATAGGTCTATAAGGGTATATATACATTTGTACCGAATCAATAATTTGATGCGAAAAACTTAAACAAAATTCCAAAGTCTATTTTCAAATCACCACTATTGTACAAAAATCAAAATTAATTTCCGCTGCGATAACTCAAAACAATCAATCTATCTAACTAAACTAATTTTCTTAAATATGACACTGAACAAAGGCGTAAAATTCAAAATGGATTATCGTGAGTCCGTCACGACGCAGCTTGCGGAGGTGTGTTTGCCTGAGGGCTGAGGGCGTATCTACGGAATTACGTTTATCGAAAGTATGCGCGACCTCGCGGTGTCAAAGTTACGGAACTGAAGTGACCGCAGTCCCCACCAGCTCCTGGCTGGCCACCGTTTTGCATTTCATATAAAAGACATACGCGCCACCGATAATAGTATCAGTCACCTGCTCTGACAAACTTGTGCAATATGTTCAGCAAAGTAAGTCGGGTTTTCGTGAGCTTTTGGATTTATTTAAATAAAATATTTTATACTGATTTTATACATTCACCAAAAAATTCATCTTAGTTAAATATTAACCGCAACATAAAATCTAATATTTAGTTTTGTTTTTAGTTTAACATAAATTAATCCTTTATTGTTTTCCGCAGTTGGTAGCCATCAGCGCCGTCCTGGCCGCGGTGAACGCTGGTCTCTTACCCGCGCATCACTCTGCCATCTCCTCCCAGAGCATTATCCGCCATGATGCCCCTGCGCATTATGCCCCGGCGCACTATGCTCCAGCGCACTATGCCCCCATCGCTCATGCCGCTCCCCTTCTCCATGCCGCTCCCATCGCCCATGCTGCTCCCTTAGTCCATGCTGCTCCCATCGCTCTCGGACATGCTGAATACGTAAGTTTTACTTATTTAATTAACTTAATGATGAGTTAAATATTATTTACATCAAAATAATTGAAAAATGTTACATGAAATGAAATGAAATGAAATGAAAAAAATAAATTTTTATAGTCGTATTGTATTTACCGTTATTACTCTTTTTTGTACTTTATATTCTTGTTCCTACTATAACCATTATAACGAGTACTTGCAAATGTGGTTGTGTACCACTTTCTGTCACTAGTCACAAGAGTCTATGAAGACAATCACTTATCTTTTTTCTCCTTTCTTTTAGTCCCACCCTAAATACGACTACGCTTACTCCGTGGCTGACCCACACACGGGCGACCACAAGACCCAGCACGAGTCCCGCGACGGTGGCGCCGTACACGGCAGCTACTCGCTTGTTGAGCCCGACGGTTCCGTCCGCAAAGTAGAGTACACCGCTGATGACCACCATGGGTAAGATACTTGTGCAGTTTGGATAGTTTTTAAATAGTTTTAAGGAATTGATTCGAGTTGGATTCTAAGACATTTACGAATCCGTTTCTATCCTCATCAATCCTATCTATTTCGGTAAAACAATAGAACATGTGTTCAATTAAAAAATACACCGCTTAAATAAGTGATAAAGTGATTTGATTCAGTTTCAACAAAACATTGAAACTTCTCATCTTAGTCTTTTGCATTTTTATGTGATCCTAATTTCCTCGGTTCTTTTCCAGTTTCAACGCCGTCGTCCACAAGACCCCCGGACACCACCCCGCCCCCGTGGTTCACGCGGCCCCCATCGCGCACGCTGCCCCCCTCGCCTACGCCGCCCCCCTGTCCCTCGGACATCATGGCCTCCATTATTAAACAACGACGAGACTAAGCCTGCGTATGATGTGATGATAAATGAATGTTTGTGATATTTATGTGTAAATATGAAATTTGTATTCCACTGAGTAAATACAGTCAGCTGCTGAACTTATATTCAATTTCCTTTACCAACCTCCAAAAAATGTGTTTAGTTTACACGCAATAGGTACTCGAAGAACATAACCTATGTAAATTATATAAATAACACATAACAACGATACAATTAGACATAGTGCAATTAAACATTACCCTTGAAACATAAGGTGGTGGCCAAAAGTAATTACTCGGACACGCGTACTTGCGTGCATTAAGACGCAGAAAATTGTTTAAATTAAATTGCATTGTATGGAGTGTTACGCAACAATATCACTACACGACCTAGAAAATAATCTGCTACTCGTATAAAATTTAAAGAAATAAAGCCTTAAGTACACCTTTGTTACTGGTAGTTGCCAAATTGAACATATATTTTCAAATTAGTTCTCAAAACAAGGTGAAGTTAACGATGTTTTTATAACTTTTTGTTTACACACGCTTACTGCACTTATTTACAGTTGCGGTAATTTCTAGAATAGTGCCAATTTAAGTGCAATCATAACAATGGGCAACTCAGGCTATATAATGACGCCGACGAGCAATTTCCAGTGAGTATAATACACAAAGCTCAATAAAGCTATCCTTTCAAAATTGCAAAAGCAATCGACATTACTCATTGCTGGGTAATTTCTGAATTCCCCAGCACATACTAAGTCAAGTCATGTTGAATTTGGATTGTACCTGCTTTTGAACTGCAGAACAAACGGCAATGTAAATATTTATTATTCTACTTTGGTAGCATCATAAAAACCGATGAAACGGTGGCGTGACCATCGGCGATTTATTCTTGTTTAAAAAATGCCAAGATTATACTTAGGTACGTACTATTTATTAATTATTTATTGCATCCATTTGCATCTCTACAATAAAATTAGTTATACATAAGGATAGAATATTGGAATATACGATGGGCGGTCTTATCGCTAAACAGCCATCTGTTACAGACAGACGTGCAGTAGGAAGGTATAGTAAAGTAAATAAATAGTAATAATATAATAATAAGACTGCCATGTTCTTCAGACCGAAATGTGAATTTATTTCTAAGGTAACTCTTTGATCAAACACCACCAGGTAGTATCCCTGTGAAGGCGGATAGGTAGCCACTTGAGTTTTACGCAAAATTCGGAGACATGGTCATATTTACGTAATTCATACGAGTATACGAATAGAATGCAAAGATTTTGTAAGCTTGTTTAATTGCTCCTCCGTAAGGTCGAGAAAACTGGCATCAGCACAGTCGAGAATGGGCATGAAAAGACTCTGTGCTATAGAAAGTATTTGAGTGAATTGGTTTTCTTGCTCAGCTCTTCTATTTAAGACCTGTCAGTCTGTCTTTGAACGTCAAACAAAGTCCATAAGTTTTTGACGGTCTCACTAAATACGTATTTGGACTCCGTTATATATGGTTTTTGTAGATTGATACTACTAGTGATAACCGGATTTCGTATAAGTATGGCCTCTGACTTATAAGGGTTCACAGTCAAGCCATGAAAGAGACTCCAGTCGTGCATGGTTACTAAATCACGGTTCATTTCTTCTATGTGGTCAGTATACATGTGGTAGAGAGAAGTTTAGTGTTAACGTATCTCTGTTACACGCCACTATGCGGAGTGCCAGTCTCAACATTGTACCAAAATGAACATGTGAAATGGAAGTGTCCTCAGTGTATATGCGTTCTCGGCGTCCACGCAGGTAAGAACGAAAGCAATCGCCCACTGTTACGAGAGACATGTGCAAGAGAGCACATAAGTTGTAGTATTAAAGCGTTGCTGAAATCAAGCAAGACGAGAACGGTGAGCTGTTTGCCTTTCTAAGGCCATATATCTTTTTTAATGTCATATGCTTTATCTACTAGTGCCGTGACAGTAGGACATTTAAGAGTTTTAATAAGTTTAGAGAACTACGTTTGGCCTAAGTAATATAGGCATCGTATCTTTAGTTCTTATTCTTTCCTTCTTTTTCTTTTCCTATGTTTATATGTAAGTCCTTGTTTGTAGATAGAGTTTCATGAAAGATATAAATTTTCCTGTTTAAATGCATTCGTACACTCGAGAGAGTTCTCAGATGCGGTGTCATCGTCCGGTCCCCTAGAATGCGAGGCGTCTAGAAAAGACCAAATAACGCTCGAGAATTCTCCAGCGAGTACGTAAGTATATTCACAGTGTAGCTATTACAAAAGTTTGGAATTTGTAAGTTGAAATAACAAAATGTAGAATTTCTTTTTATAAACTATATAGTAATGATTTGATGTGATAGAAGAAATAGTCAAATAAATACATAGAAATCGGTTAGCACCTAATCAAATAGTGTTGGTAAACAAACCTGCAATAATCAGCTTTGTAAAAAGTAACTGGTTACCTAAATATCATAAATTTTGCATTACATAGCTAAATTTGTTTATTGAGACTTTATGTTACACATTCACATACAGTGAAAAAATTTTGTTAATAAATAATCTTGGCTTTAAAATTTTCTTAAAATTTTATCTCTTTTCTTAAACTTTTAACCAAACTTTTTAAAAAGCCGCAATGTCGTTTCTAAATAAAGAAGGTACATCAAAACATAATGCACTTAAGTGACCATAATTACAATGTAACTCCCTTCCAGTCATCCGTGAAATATCGGTAACTACCATCAGATATTGGTAATTTACAAAGTAATTCTACCAGAACGAATACACATGCCTTGTGCGGCTGGGCCTCTAAAGAAATAAAGCAACATATAAAAATGTTATTTTGTGAAAAGAAAGAAATATTTGGTTTGATCGAGAGGTTTTTTTTTCATTTTGTTATACAGTAAAAACGTAAAAGAGTTAAGCCTATACCAATCTCACTGTATTTATAAACCTGGCATATTTTTAAAACTCATACACATTAACGATCGCGTTACACCAGACCCTTAATCTTTATAATCACGTTTAGATTTTTTTTAAACTAGGTTTATAATATTTTTAATTAAACATGTATAATAATAAAAATAATAACGGCAGTGATAGTGGTTAATAGGAAAAAGAGAAACAAGGAATTATAAAGAAGACAACGCCTTAATTACTTTGTACATAGGGTTATGTGGCCAAATGTCTGGCAGAATTGCCGCGGTGCAGCGCTAACGATAAGCGTTGCGCAAAATAAGTTCTAGCCTTATGGTTACAAGATTTACTCACCTATCGTTTTACTGAAGAGTCTATGAGTACTCTGACCCCATGACCCCATGGCATCAGTACCAAAAGCTTTAAAAGATATAGCTAATTATATGTAAAATGCTACCACTATTTATTTTTTTTTATTATCAAAATAATCAAACATTGTCATCCGTTACAAAAATGCTGAAAATGATCAACTCTTAAATCATTCGAATTTATTTAAACGCCATAAATTTTACCTCAAAGGACACACTATCTATAGGTCTAAAAAAAAGTAAGAAATCACATTGAAACTGAAAAGAGCACAAAACAAAGCGGCTTAGTAGATCGGAATTTGATTGGGTCTGTGGCACGCGGCGCGACCTTGAGCGTCTAGTTAACGATCTGAAACGGACGACCACGCGTGATTTAGGCTGCGTTCATAATGCTTTGATTGAATAAATAATCTTAATATAATAAATTAACAAAATGAGGAGTAAACACATTGTCAGGGATACAAGAAAGAACAAAACGTTCCTTACATCCGCAGAAAATGTACATGTGCAAATAAAGCTTGAATTAAATATTAGGTTAAGTCGAGTGGATCAAATTGTTTCATCGTAACTTATTTTGTATATATAATTACTTATAAGTACTTATTTTGTATCAGCTCTAATTAAATGTTTTTTCAAATTCTTTGGTTAGCAGATCACCATGTAAATCTCCACAATGGGTGATATTATTATACAGCATCAAACTTTGAACGACAAATATAAACAGTGACCTTTACTTGTGCGACGATATCTAAACGTAATGTACAAAGTAATTATAATGAAATCCTGAGTTTAATGGGTAATAACCGCACAACACTTGCTTAATGCTATAAATAAGGAAACAGATTCTGTCACTCTTTGTAAAGATACGAAATTTGTTTATTAAAAAACACGTTTTATAAATAATACTTAGTATTGAAATAGTCTAAAATAAAAAATGTTTTATCAATGTACTCATAATAACGGAAGGTCTTATTTCATAACAAAAGGAACATTCAGGGATACTTTATTTTCGTATTATTAAATTTAAGTTTACCTATTTAGGCAATATACATATATAGTATACAAATAGGGCTTTTTTAAAATTAATACATATGGAGTTATTGTATGGTTACCACGGCATGGAGTATACCTGTCGTAAAGGAGATTTGTATCCAACAATTTACGAGTATTTGGGGGAAGGTACCGGAAACTATGCTCTTAGATGGAAGGGGAAAGGAAGGTGTTTTTAAACCTGAGTTTTTAAAGCTGTTGTGATATGGTATGTTTTAATCATACAGTGTAATCATAATAATAAATAATGCAACCCTCGTAAATCAATTAAAATTATTTCTAGCAAGTTCTAGAGTGTTAACATTTGTTGTAAAAGAAATAAGCTCGACAATTTTACTTACCTGTGACCGCAGCTTTGTCTAACAATCGTGCGCGTGAGTACGACGAGGCGGGTGGCGGGCGGGGAGGGGAGAATTGCTTTCGATTTCGTTTCATTCATTGTATTTCTATAGTTCGTTTTTCTTTACCTCCTCGAGTCGATAGCTGCTTTTGTTTACTATCAATATTTGTATCACAGATTTTGAAATATAATTTGTAGCACTTGGACAAACAAATTAGTATAGTATAATAACGATATTAAAACACACTTCTTCTATTCGCCTACAAATCTTTTTTAATTCACTAACCATAAAAATAATCTTTTTAAAGGGGAACACCCAAAAATTCGGAATTATGTAGTTCCGAATTTGAATATGCCGATTTTTTCAATTCCGAATTTCACAATCCCGAAGAATCTTAATTCCGACTATTCAAAAACACGATTCTTATTTTACCGAAATTCATAAATACGAAATTTAAATTTTCCGACTTTCATTAGTACGCTGTGTTTCAAGTCCGAAATATGGTATTCCGAATTAAAATTTTCCGAAAATTAAATATTAACATTCAGATTTTGTATCTAAAACGGGTATATATTAAAAATTATAATCTAAATCTCCTGTGACACAAATTATAATTATTTTTTTTTTTTTGTTCCCCTCCGCGGGAAGGGCAGGAGGATAAAAATGCTCTGACGCATACTCTGGCGCGATTCCAAAGTTATGTGGGACTCGTCCCGACGCCTACCAGAACCATACCCACTAAAAACCCCCTGTCGGCTCGTGCATTTTTGCCACTCAGCCTTCATCTGAGCGACGGCCAATTGGAGAAAGAGGCCGCGCTAGCGGGGCCCTTAAGGGGTCACCCGCTGGGATTTACATAGCACTGAAGGTGCTCAAAAATTAAAAGTAAAATAAAAAATAAAAACATTAAAAATGAAAAGTAAATAATGAAAACATTAAATTGAAAATTAAATTTGCATTAATTCGGATTTACGTTAGAATTAGAATTTACGTTAGAATTAGAATTTGCGGCCTGAAGGGCCTCGAGATCTACGGTTATCTTCGAACGTTCGCTTGTGTGCGCGTTTCTCGGTCTAGCGATTTTGTATGCCGAATCTAGGACAGGAGCAGTATATGAGACTGATTTACGAACAAGAGGATTGGGATGGGATTCGGCGCGTATGAAGAACGATTCTGAGAGTGTTTTTAGATACTGTTGTACTGTAGGCAGTTCAAGATCTCTGTGCAGGTCCGCGTTGCGCACGTACCAAGGTGCGTTTGTGGCCCTGCGGCAGAAGAGGTTTTGAACTACCTGCAGTTTGTGCAGGACGGAGGGTTTGGCGTGAGCAAAGACTGGCGAAGCATATGACATGACTGGTCTAACGCAGACCTTATAAAGCGTACGTTTGTTTCTGAAGGACATTTTACTTTTTCTACCTAACATACTGTAAAGCCGGCCTAGGTAAAAACGTGCGAGTTTCGTTACTCTATCGACGTGAGGATTGAATGAAAGCGTCTGGTCTAATATGACGCCTAAATATTTGGTACTGCGCTTCCAGGGGATGGGAGTGCCTTGCATTCTCAATTGGAGATTGTCGGGGATACGACTGCGTCTGTAGTCGAAGTAAACCGCAGAGCTCTTCTCTGGGTTCACATCGATACGCCATTTTTTAAACCAAGCACCGAGGGTGTTAATAGCCTTTTGAAGTCTGGTGACGAGACCCGAGGCTCTGCGGCCTTTGGTGTAAAGGGCAGTGTCGTCGGCAAAGAGAGCGAGTTCGACTACTTTAGCTGGAATGGGAATGTCGTTAGTGTATACGGTATACAAAAGAGGGGCGAGGACTGAGCCTTGAGGGACTCCAGCCTTTATGGGACGAGGCGCGGAGAGCGTGCCTTCATGTTTGAAACGAAACGTGCGGTCTTTGAGAAACGACGCGATTATCCTAACTAGGCGAGCCGGTAAGCCTATTTTATAGAGTTTATAAACGAGACCGCTGTGCCAGACTTTGTCGAAAGCCTTGGCTACGTCAAAGAAAACTGCGATGGTTTTCTTTCGTTTCGGATAGAAGCCGTCGAGTATGTACTCGACGATTCGATGGACTTGCTGAGGGCAGGAGTGCTTAGCGCGAAAGCCGAACTGGTGGGGAATTATGAGAGGATCGCCGTCCGTTGGAAACAGATGGTTCCGCATTCGAGAGAGTATGACTCTCTCGAGAAGTTTAGACATTGCCTTGAGGAGGCTGATGGGTCTGTGATTAGCCGGGACATTAAGAGGTTTACCCGGCTTGGGTATGCCTATGACTGTCGCTTCTTTCCAAGCTTTTGGAAAGTAGCTAAGGTCGAAGCAGGCATTGAAAATGATAGCTAACAAGGTAAGCACCTGTTGAGGCAGGTGCTTAAGTGCGTGGTTGGAAATACCATCCGCACCCGGAGCCTTTCTGGACTTTTGACTTTTGATGTGAAGCGAGATTTCGTCATTAGAGACTGTGACGGGGTCGGCGGTGATGGGGAGAGAGTTTCTACGGAGGACTTCGGCCTCCACCGCTTTGATGTGATTGGGATTCGCGGGTTGCGTGCTGGGCGAGCATTGAGACGCAACGCTGTCAGCGAAGCATTCGGCTTTCTCTTCGTCTTCGAAGGCGATAGAGCCATCGGGACGAGTGAGAGGAGGGACGTGAGAGGCGGCGTCTACGCGTAAGGCTCGGGCCATTCGATAATACGCTTGGTGGGACGGGGAGATATTCGCCATGAGATCGTTCATCTGGGCGTCTCGGAGTTCCGCGAGGCGAGATCTAACTTTGCGTTGTAGCTGATTCGCAGCTGTTCTATAGGCGGGCGTGGGATATTTCTTGGCTCTCCGGAGAGGCGCGTTTTTAGCTTTAATAAGATTGCTAATGGCTAAGGGAAGCGTGGGTTTGCCTTTCTTAGCAACCTTTTCGTTTACACTGATGGCTGAGTTGATAGCATCAGTGAGAGAATTTACTAACGAGTCTATTTTATCCGGGCTGTCTAATTGATCGGGCGAGATCGCGAGCGGAGAGTTTGGGGCCTCTAAGGCAGAAACTATCGTATTTTTAAAACCTTTTCAGTCGGTAAAGGTCTTAGGAGAAGTGACGTTAACGTTAGGCGGTCCTAGCACGAGGGAGACGGGGCGGTGGTCAGAACCTAGGTCATCGAGCGGTTCGATAGACCTGAGGTCGAGGTTGATATGCTTGACGATTGCAAAGTCGAGGATGTCAGGAGAGTGGTTCGGGTTGTCGGGATAGTGAGTGGGAGTGATAGGGGAGACGACGTCTAAGTCGAGTAAGTTGGTGATGTCGAGGAGAGCTATACCGCTTTGGTTGGTCGATAGGCACGTCCAGTCAGTATGTTTGGAGTTAAAGTCTCCGAACATAATGACTGAACGGCCGAGGGCGAGAATGGTGTCAAAGTCGCTGCGGATAGGTTTGGTGCCACAAGGTATGTAGACTGAAGCTATGATGATGGTCGGATGACCAGTCATAGCCAATCTACACACGGTGGCTTCCATGTTAAGGAGAGGAGGGGTAGGGAGAGGACAGCAATGGAATCCTCTTTTGTAGTAGATAGCAGTGCCGCCGAAACCGTCGCAGTTAGGCCTATCGTTACGTGTAAACGCGTACTTGGGAATCGCGAATCCCCTGGAGCGATTAGGAGTGAGCCATGTCTCCTGGAGAAGAAAAAGATCTGGTTCGTTGTTCTGAAGGAACAGTTTAATCTCGGGAAGGTTAGAGCTAAGGCTGCGAGCGTTAAAAGATACTAGGGATAAGCCCTTAGGTTTAATACGACTGGACGCGAGATTCGCGGGTCTAGACATTAAAATTTATTTATTTAAAATTTACAAAAATAAAAGAATTTACAACGAACTTAGGAGCGAGCGATGCTCGGCTAACGCGAATAAACGCTCTTGAGGAGAGCGGGCGGCTCGCAGTTTGCGTGCGAGTACGGAAATTTCGTTAATGTCGACGTTTTGGATGACGTCGAACACGGTCTTCATGTCCTCAGCCAACGACGACTGAGGGGAAGATGACAACGCGGGACGCGGCCCTACGGGAGCTACGGGAGCTGGGATGGGTCGGGAAGGTGCAGGCGGGACGGCCGGACGCTGCCTCCAAGACAGAGCCGGAGTAGGAGTCGGCTGAACGGGCTTTGCTTCCGGGGGACCCCGGTTGCGCAGCGGCGGGAAGTTAGCAGGAGTGAGTGGCGGCGCCGGTTTAGGCGCGACCCTCTTGGTGGTGGAGCGCGGAGCGCGCGGGCAACCCCTGTAGTTTGCTGTGTGGCCGGACTGGCCGCACAGCACACAGGCAGGGGGGGAAGTGGATTCGGGAGTGCGAGTGCACTCCTTAGTGAAGTGAGGATCCAGGCACTTTACGCACCTGGGGGAAGCTGATCAGTTTGCCGCTGCGTGGCCATATAGCTGGCAGCGGTGGCACTGCCCAGGGTGACCACGGGGGTTGGGACGCTCGACGGAGATGTTCGAGAGTCCGCAGATTGTGCGAGCCTCTTTGAAAATCTCCTTCGAGTTGGGAGTATTGGACAGGATTACTAGCGCTAACGGTAAACGCCTACCGCGGTTGGAGTGCATCTTGTGCACTGCTGTGACCGGGAAACCCTGAGACTTAAGGTCCTCGAGAATGTCTTCGTTGCTGAGTTCGAACGGGACGCCCCGTAGTACTGCGCGGATCTTACGCTCCTCCGGGAGGGCGTAGGTGTGATACGCGAAAATTAAAATTAATATGGCACATTTTGAAATAATACAAATTAGGCGCAACGGCGAGCAAAGCGAGGAGGAGCAGTTAGACTGTACGTAGATAATGCAGCGCGAGCCGAGCGAGCGCAACGAGCGTGCTGCTGCAGCGGCCGGCGAAGCGCCAAAAACGGATTTGCATGTCAGTACATAAACTACATACTCAAGAAATAACTTGGTACAAAAAACTAAATAAACTTTCTTATTTCCAACTGACGACTTGAATGCTCGAACGTATAAATGATGTGCTCATGCAGTTTTACAAGGCGTTTGTTATTGTAACTAATATTATTCGGAATTTAGATATTCGGGATTCGTATTTATGATATTGCGGATTATTAATAATTCGGATTTTTTATGGTTTGGTGTTTTCAAATTCGCCATATTGTTTTTCGTAATTATAAACGTTCGGAATTTTGAAGTCTCGAAGAAGAAAAATTCGGAATTATGAAACACGGAATTTTTATTTTCGGAATTATAAACCATTCGGTGGTATAAAATTCGGATTTTGAAATTCGTGATTATGACTATCGGAATTAAGTTTTTCGTATTTATGTCATGTACCCTTTTTAAAGATCAAATCATGTTACTTTGTTTATTTGTAAAATTACGTTATATTTTAAATATCATTTTATATAATCAAATATCTTTGTAAAAATACTTCCGCCAGGTTCAAAACTTTAACCGCGTATAATTGAAAGCGCATATATACGATCACATATATTCCCGGCACCAGCAAAAATTCCCAAGTGTGGAATAGTATACCAAAAGTGAACAATTAATGTTATTTCAGGATTTAAGGACACCACCATATTTAAATAAATCCTGTATGAAATAGTCTTACAAAGCAATATTTTATGTTCAATTCTAATCACTCATATTCTTTGTAACATGCGGGTTAAGTTTTATTTTAAATATATATGTGTCGTCACAGGATTTTAAATCAGGATTTTCAATCGGATAAATTAAAGCTGTATATAAAATATATAAAATTGTCTTCCGATTCCGGATAGTGGAAACCACAAAGTATAGTTTACAATTGCCTTCCACAGAAGGGTTTCGACGACCTTACTGCTCCCATTTTAATCGCGATCCTGTTATCCACAAAAAAATCATTGTAGCTGTAAGTTTACATTTTGGGGTAAAGACTGTATAAATAAAAAATATTATTGACCAATAAAAATTACACTACTCCTATTTCCAGCATTTCTATGCTCCCCTATCATCCAATACAATCCGTTGCACGATCATAAAATCGAACAAAACAAAATGAACTGATTGAATCCGATACAATTAATTTATAAACATTTAAATAATTTGACACTCACGATTCAGCCTGGAACTAATAATTCATTTTGTATTAGCCCACAGTTGATTTATAAAGCATTTTATTCAGTGGATACGGCATAATCAATACCAAGTTTGAATTAATCATTTATCAATCAACTGTTATTTATATTTACACTTTTCATGTCAACACTATCTTTGATAAGAATTTATTTATAGATCAAAGTTAATATTTATTATCTTAACACTCCATGTGTAGTTGTAGGCAAGAGCAAAAGTTTCAAATCCTTATTATTATCATCGCATTTCCAATTACCTAACTATCCCACTACATGGACATCATAATTCTTTAAGTTTTAACGGTTCATTATGTTAAATAAACCACTTTTTAAATGGATTTTATTGGCTTTGCTTTTGTACATTTAACTCGACGTTACGATATCATGACAAAAACATCTTTATCGACATCAAACTGACCTAAGTAGGATAGTTTCAGATCATTTCAACCACAAATTTGCAAATGCAGGTTGGCTGTCTCTACTCATGCCTTGGAAGTAACTTTTCAAAATCAGTTAATGCCTAAATGTGTAGTCACGGGAACCAAAACCGATGAATTTGAGAAGCCACTTCTTAGCTTCCTTACACTGCGCCATGACGCTCATTGACTCTCATTGTTTGCATACCAAGCTACGTAACTTCGTTCGATTGGGACTACTAGGAAATGAAACATATTATTTTTAAGCCCAAACTACGAATACGAAATACGAATAGCGGAGGTAAATTCTGAGTTCTTACCTTGGATTTAACGTGCGTAACTACACTACAGATACTCCTCAAACTTTCCTGACTTAAATAAAAATACATTTCAAATATACATAACTTTAAATCCAAGCTGCACACAGATACCTTCAAATACCATTGATATACTAAAATGAAATAAACAGGGCATTCTTAATAACTGAAACGCTTTAGAAATAAATTCTCACTACTTTGCGAATAAAGTCGATTTGCTAATTACCTTTATTAACCCATCGTACTAATACCCATGAGAATATTTGCCTTAGTTCGTGTTAGGTACATGATAATGAGATATAGTTTATTATATTTAGTCAATAGATATCTCTACACGGTTTCTACCTATGGATTTTTGGTACATTCATACTGATGGCCCTAGTACACACATAATGGAGCTATCAACGTCAGGCTGAGGCAGTAAGTAACTAAGCAAATTATCTCATAACTCGTATACATTTCGACTGATTTTAATATTTATGTCATAGTAAGAAAGCTACCTTATGTAGAAGTAAAATAAGCAATATGCATAGCAAATAAATAGTTATTTGAAAAAAAAGCAGCGGAGTCAAGACATTTTTGGGGTAATTCGCGTAAAGCTAATAAATATATCACTACACAATTTAGCAGACGTCAGTTAAGTCCGACCTAAGTAACAACTATAAATTGCGCCATATAGTTAAAATTATCCTAAAAATAAAAGTATAAATAAAAATTTTTAAGATTAAATTTAAAATCAGGCCTAAAAGGAAAATGTAAAAATATAAATTCTTGATTTAATTTAAATGTGACGGAATTCAGATTATACAACATACACATCAACACATATCAACTCATATCAATATACTTTTTGATTTGTAAAGTTAGTGAATCTAGAATATCTAAAGCGTCATTGTCACTAAAGTACGTCTTCTTATGGTAGCGTCGGGTGACGGGTCGCTCACTTCCCTCTAATATGGTTGAGGAGGGCGATGGCTGGATCCCGCGTTAACTCGTGAACGGGTGCCGTTTGAGGGTGTTCGTCGTTTGGATACTTGGGGGGAGGGAGACTTGCCGAGCTAACAGATGCAGAAAAGAATAATTTTGTATAGACATAAAGAGACTCTGTAAATTTATTTTGAAAAAAATATACCCGTGAAGTTTCTTGCCAGTTCTTCTTCACGAAGGTTTTTTTCGAACTGGTGGTAGAATCTTGTTTTATTTGCCGTCAAAAAAAACAAATAATTGTCAATGTTGAGAAATAAATATTTCATTTCATTTCATTTCAGTGTCTGTCTCGGGATTTAATTATCAAAGGTTTTAGGGTTGGATCCAATTATGTTGGGTAATTTACATGGTTTCTTTTTGAAAAATAAATAATGTTGTGTCGCACAATAAAAGAATAAGAATTTTACTTTCGGTATAACGAGCACATGAGAAACTGTCTAGGATTTAAATTAAATCGTAGATTCTTTGATGACCTCCAGCATGAAACCAACACGTCTATTCTATTACACGATGAATTGCACAAGTTTATTATGTGGGGTTTTCGTGTGGTGACAAATATTCCCACACTTATCTATCGAAGTGCAAAATTTGTCTGATCGACAGGAAAATTGCGTTTTGTACTGGGATAAAATTATCGCGCTTTGTTTAAAAATTGGAATGCTTACAAATTGTATTCATACTATGATCGAATAAATGAAAAAAGTATTGATACAACAATGGTTTATTTTTATTTATACTACAAAATTCTACTTTTGTTTTTATTGGGATCTTTGTTCGGTCCTATTCCTAATTACCCTCTCTTTTGAACACATTCCTTTGTTGATCAAAAGTTCATGGCTGCTTTTCTAAAAATAGACGGCGAGGAATATAACTTTTTTTATTCAAAACGCAGTTTTGGTGCAAATAAAAAAGTATTCCGATTTTGGTATTCCTTTGTCCCAGTAACCGCACTGGCTGGTTATTCTTTATAACCGGTTCGGGTAAACCACGTGATTATAAGAAAATAAAGGACTGTAGTTTCGCCCCAGACGACATCTCTACAAGAAATCTCTACTACCATTAGCATTCGAATACATTACGACCAAGACCGGTATAGTTCGAATGCCTTAAACAAACACAATATTGTAAGAAAATAAGGAATTGAATATCAAAAAAACTAACTGTATTTGGGTTGTTCCGAATACAGTTAGATACAAAGTAAGAATAATCTCTTTTCACCCGAAACTAAGAATATATGAATAGACGGATAATTTCAATACAAATCCCCTTGGTGCGTATCACTAACCACATACGCAGAGTTCTTTATTTAATTATTATCTGTCACTCTTCTATTTTGGTTGCAACCATGAATGACTAGCAGGTAGCTTTTCATGCTATAAATTTCTATGATTATAAAAGAGTGAGACGGTAAACCTACAATTAGTGTAAAGAAAATTAACAAGCTGCCTCTGGGGAGTCTAATCGTGCGTTAGCAAGACCCGATCGAAATCCAAGTGAATATGTCATCAGAGTGGTTATTGCACATTACACATCACAAGATTGAGGCTGAACTGAAGATTGGCTCACAGGCAGTTTCCACCATCCTGTTAAGTTACGAAGGTTGCTTCGCGATGGATATCTCATTCTCTCACCCCATCGTGACGGTTGGAGGAAATTAAGGTTGAAAAATACGTTCGTACCTACGTTCTTACGACTGACGAATATTCAGCTACGATCGACGAATTATTATTATTATTATTGTTGCACTTTTTCATCGACGCAGTAGACCAGAATCAGTTATTCCGCTGGAAGAACGTAGAACTGTTGTTAGTGAATGATATTCATGATATGAATGAATGATATCACCGAAGGAGTGGCATCCGTGGTATTTTTCAACAAGATAACGCCCCCGCTCACACAGCTGCTAGAACCATGGACTATCAACCGTGCAGCCCAAATTTGTTCCTTGGGTAAAAACGCAGGCGAAGCTGATGAAATATTTTGTTGGATATTTACGTCTTTTTTAAATGTTTTGTTAACCTGGTTCACCCGAAGAGCATTGAGGTTGAAGGGGAATATTAAAAATAAACTTAAGTAAACTTAATATTTTTACTATTTCTCATTTTGCACACGTACATTCATGCACTTTTTATTTGAGCCGCCTAAGCAGCACCCTCACGAGAGGGAGGTGGAAGATGCGTCATGCATACCGCCGTAGGAATATACCGGCCTCTGCGGGGTGATGTGGGACTCACCAGAGTGGCACCTACCCACTAAAAACCACCTTGCCGGCTGTAGCATGGGAATGCTGTCAGCCTTCATCGGAGCGACACCCGGGTAGGGAGGTGGGCGCGCTATAATCCATAAGTTTATATGAAATTTTGAACATAGCATGTTTATACGGCCACTGTTTTTCAAACATGTCTACCTAAATGATAAAAATAAATCCCCAGACAATCACGCCAACTGTATGGCCCCAAAGTAAGCAAGACTTGGGTTATGGAACACCATATATTGAACTAGGGGGAACCCGGAATAAACAACCATGATCCGAGAACAAACATTTATGTTCATCACACAAATGAATGCCTCGGCCAGGCTCGAACCTGGGACCTGCGATGTATGAGGCAGGGCTACTAACCTCTACATTACATATATGCATAATTATATCATCGTTGATATTGTTGGCATACAGAACGTCCCACGGCTATGCCACATAGAGGGCAAGTACCTTGAATATTGTAGATGGCACATTTTACTGAAAGAAGACATTATTTTAATGTAAAAAACAATTTAACCCGCATTCATAGATTTTTTCATAATTACATGGTTGAACCGGGAATTGAACCCGCTACACGAGAAAAAATTTACCCTGTAGTTATATCATACCGATCGAAAGGCTTTATCATAAGGATTATTTTTTGCTAAATAACAAAGTGTCAGGTATAAAAGTTATAGAAATTGGAAATTGATCAATTTATCAAATTCTCAAAATGAGTCCCATTCTGTTGAATACAAAGTCGCACTCTTTTCATTATTTCGCTCCCTGTCGATTTTTTGATCATGTTGTGGCGTATATTTAGAATAATACGTCTTAGTTCTACTGTAGCTCGTGGATACTTTCATACTGGTTCTTGTAAACTAAAAATTTTACAAACCCCATAAAAAAAATCTAATGGATTAGATCTAGGGATCTCGGCGGCCATCCATTTGTCTCGATCCAGGAAAGAAAGTGGTCATTGAAGGGATTGTGCCCTTGTTCTGTGACTTGAAATTAAATAATTATTTCTCAACATTGCCAATTACTTGTTCTTATTGACGTCAAATAAAACATGATTCTACCACCAGTTCGGAAAAACATTCGTGAAGAAGAACTGGCAAGAAACTTCACGGGTAACTAAAAGTAAGGTTTTGTCGTTCTGCAACAGGAAGATTGTTTATCTCACTTCTTAAAATCTCAAGTATTTCAAAATACCTTTCCGTATTCAGATGCCCTTCGTAAAAATGTACTAAGAGGACCCGGTCTATTACAATCCCACACCAACAGTAGCAACGAAAAACGTACTTCACTATTAGTGTCGCGGATACATAAGGAATTCCCCCTAAACCAAATGCGATTATAGTGTGGTTGTACATATAATTATTACTGAAGTTTGTCTCGTCTGACCAGATAATATTATTTAAAAAATACTGATCCTCTAGGATGAGCCTCTCGATTTCATGACAGAAAATACGTAGTATTTCAGCATCACCCGGCAGTAATTTTTGTACTAATCGCCCTTCAACTTACCTTTTGAATTTGTATTTTTTCAGTACACGGTGTATTTTGCTTTTCGAAATTCCGATTTCTTTTTCACCTTCTCTCACCAACCTTTAGGTTTTGCCTCAAAGTATATCAATATGTCGAGTTCATCGTCAGTGTTCGTTATTTGGCGCTGCGATTGTGGTAAGCGATGATGGAAACGTCCCAAAAGTATTAGATTATCCACCAACCGTTTTATAACAAATCGAGATGGTGTACTTCTATCAGGATATCTTAAGCGGTGCCATTGTAAGGCTAATGTTATGTTTTTGTGGATCAAAATTATGCCATTCCATTAAATCGAAATTATTGTGATACAACAAGGGTATGTAACAAATTCACAATACAATGCAAAAATCCTAAAATGAAAATCACAGAAACAAAAGAATAAAAGTTTGAAAATGAAACACAGTTTTGAATTATTTCTTTATTTAATATAATATATATAATTAGCCAGCCGCATTGCGATGGACAAAACTCGACTTGTTGCATACAACCAGGTTACTACTAAGGAATAGGTAATAAATTTAATCATGCTCTTAAATTATAATAGGGAAATAATGCGTACGTATTACGTGCCACCACGTATTTGTGGTGGGTACTGATTCATTAATAATAGGTTCTTTAAAATGATAACGTCAGTTGTATGTCCTTACGACAATGTCAGCTTTTCATTTTTCTGAACAAAATTTCACATCAAAGTTTCTCACACTATGTTATTAAGCAAAACATAATCCTTATGATAAAGCCGATCGGTATGATAAAACTACAGGGTTATTTTTTTTCTCGTGTAGCGATACCCGGTTCAACCATGTAATTATTTAAAAATCGATGAATGCAGTTTAAATTGTTTTTTTAAAATCAAAATAGTAAAATGTTCCATCTACAATATTCAAGGTAGTTGCCCTCCATGTGGCATAGCCGTGGGACGCCCTGTAAAGTACACTTTTTACCCATGTTGTAAAAGCTACAAAATTACCTAAAGCACTTTCCTCCTTATTTTTTGTATTGCGACAAAAAGGTAAAATGGAACTCAAACCGAACAAAAGTGATAATCTCTATCATTATTTGCCAACCGATTTCGTTAAAACTAACCCACAAACTCCCACTCCCATGAATGACATTGTTATAACTTTTTAACCCAATGTATGTGTTAATTTAATGTCGTACTGACTTGCACTAACTTACATTCCTGGCACATGCAACACATAGGTTACGATAGGGCTATTGGCAAACAATAACAAATTGATTTTTGCTCCAGTTGTTCACACAATTAAAACGTATATATAAACTAATGAAATAAAGACACAGCAATCACTGTTGTGTTAGCACTCAATCAAGAAAGAATCCTAATAATTAGTTATTCATACATTTACGATAATAATGCTTCGCAAAGTGAGTTTTATATCAAAGTGTGATTTCATTATTAAATTTAATAAATCGTGACTGAGCTTTGATAAGCGATAACTAGCTAATTGAACTAAAGTTAGGAGTCAGTGATTTTCACTTAGTCATGCATAATAGACCGGTCAATTTAATGATACAGTAGCGGACGCACGATTTAATAATAAAGTTATTAATAGTGGTAATAGTGGGCTGAGAGTTTTGTTTTATTTTATGTGTCCAGGTTACTTAATAGATAATAAATGTGAAGTTGTTTTTTACTATGTTTAGGGCGTGTCAGCATAATATTGATCCATAAATTTAAAAGTTATATGCCATTTCCACTAAATAAAGTATTGCTTAAAAAATGGTTTAACTTCAACCGATAAGAACACTGGTTAAAATATAAACAAAACATGAGACTTAATACAGGTGAATTAAACCCAGATTTCAGAAATAATCTTGTTCTTATTTATCATAGAAAATACTAACGGATACTACATGATATCGTTATACAATATTACAAAAAACCTTTAAAGTTCAAATAATCCTCCATGAATAACATATTTTATAACATTCCAGATATTGACGCTCTGCGCTGTAATGACGGCTTGCCAAGCCGTTTTCCCGTACCACCATCACCATCACCACCCGGCCATCTCCCACCAGGAGATCCACAAGCACGATGGACCCCACCACCCCATCCATGTGCCGATTCACCACCCCATCCCCATCCACCACGAACCTATCCACCACCACGTGCCATTGGTGCACCACCACATCCCACCACCGATTCACCATGAGCCTCATCATGTGATTGACCACTATGTAAGTTGTTTTTTAGATAATAGTTATATTTTAATTTTCTGTATGTATTCAGTGGATGAAGTTTTACAAATACACCAAAATAGCACATGCCTTTATTACGGATAGAAATTATGTGAACGTGGCAAGAATACCCTGTAATAACAAAAAAGAACACATCCATTACTTGCGTGGGTATCTGTAAAAGTCCACTATATCAGTAAATCCTAGGTTTAACTAGGAATTCGCAGAATTTCCAAATTAGAGTCGGTAAATGTAAGGACGTTATAGTTTAGGTTATTAGAACAGTTCGGACTGTTACCGTAACAAACCCAAGCTTTTATGTTCGTAGATTTTTCTACCCATAATATTTTGGACAAAATTATTTAAAAAGAAGTTCATTTGTAATCAATTTATTTAACTCTATATATACTTTTGAATTGTTTTGTATTATTCATTATATTTATCGCAGTATGTCTCTGCTCTTTTGTATCTGGAGTTGTCAAAAGTATAATGATTAGTCGTGGTGGTGTGCGAGGAAAATATCCACGAATTAGGTTCACTCCATTTATTTATGTGATATTTGATTGGAAAAATTATGTATATATTTTATTTTATTGGTGTAGTATTTCTTAACTAACTTGCGATTTTCTTGCGTATCTTAGGTATATAGGTAGGATACGCAACCGAAATGTTAAATCAGAACCTTGTGTTATTCTTTTTTAAAGTTAACCCGTTAGATAATGGCAATCAAACAGAAAACTCACAACTTTTGTATGAAACTTGTTATTGTCACAAAAGGTAAAAAAATGTCCTTCCTTACTTTCTGTTCCCATACCCGTATTCCGACAACCAACAAACAATAACCAACTTATTCGCACTTGCATAACGAGAAAAACCTGTTGCAGTCTGTCGTGGGAATCATAGTTCACTAATACTTGAACTCATTAGTAACATTATTTTCTCGCGGTTTCAATCAGGCCTGTCTGTGTAGCTCTTTATTCCGGTATGGTCTATGATGAACGTATTGGTCTTGTTCTCTAAGCTGTTTTCTATTCATGTATTTAGGACTAGTTTCGCTACGTTTAATGTGATTGCTTGTGCCAGGGACTTATTTCAGTTTTAGTGTAATACTTATAACATACAGTTCTAATATAAAAACAAAATTGATTATTTCAATTTATTCTTTAAATTTTGCAAAACATTAAACCATTGAAATTAAAGTAAGCTAGCCTAAATGTGACATAAGTGGGCATGTCAACAATTTTTTTATCTACAAGTTAAATAAAATTTAAATTCACTAGGATTATAAATTGAGTTTTCAATGAAAATTCAATATCGAATATCATGAATAAATTACTCGATATTTATAACAACATTTAATAAACTTAATTTGCCGACTTCCCGTATCAGGGGTTTCATAAGCATATCTAGGTCTCTAGTTAAGTAGTTAACAGTAATTGATATCTGGGAAATTTATAAATCGACAGTGGTTTGAGAAATTTCTAGAAAGAAACTTATAACTTTATAAATTATGATAATTAAGAACATTTTGACGTCTTGATAAAATGTGTCTTAGTATTGAAATTTCATTGGTCACCGTTAAATAATCTTTTCTGGAGTCAAATTGTGTTAACTAGTATAACTTACAACTTATGTAATAAATGATAAAAAAATAATTTATTGTTTCTTCTCTCACACAGAACAATTTATTCACAAGAATGTATGCTTACAAATTTAGAAAGTTCATTGCAAAAATAAATCTATGTAAGAGACTGGTGTCTGTACTAAGAGATAATGAATTAAAGATTAAGGACAGAATATTTTTTATCTTGGTTTTGGTCTTGATTTATCTTTCTTGTTTGTAAATGGAAACAGAACTGTACTTAGGAATGTTTTTTTCTTCTTTAATCTGGTATAAAGATTAAACAATTTATGCAAGCCTCTGCAACTTAAAAATTGTCCTATACTTTTCTTTCACAGTCATTCCCAGAGTACAAATTCGAGTACTCCGTGCACGACCACCACACCGGAGACTTCAAATCGCAGCATGAGCACCGCCACGGCGACCACGTGGTCGGAGCCTACGAGCTGGTGGAGCCCGATGGCAGGCACAGGAAGGTCGAATATAGGGCCGATGACCACACCGGGTATGTGACTCTTTTTGGATTCAAGATATCGCCTTAATTGGAACTATAACTACAGACGTTAACATCAGAGGGGCTTCAATGAATGAATAATGTCGCGTTTAATTCGTGCTTCGTAGGAAGCAATATATTTAGATAACCTCCATGACTAGTGAGCAGATATTCATCATCCAAATGGTCCATCAATCATTAATTGGCACGAACCTGGTGTCTCAAAATACTTCTGTCTGGAACACAATGCTTAATAATGTGTATTTGTAGTAGAGAAGTATAACAATACTTCTCTACTGGCTAGGTCAATGGTGTAGGATTGATAGTGATGATGAAGAAGTATACAAGTATACATATACGTTACATGTAAAATACAAAAAGAAGTATACGTATAAAAAAATTTAAGAAGTATACGTTATAGTGTCCTAGAGGTACCAGTACCAGTTGACATTAATAAATTATTAAAATAATGCTGCAAGAGAGCACTATTTTGTAATAGCGATAATACGTCAAAGAATATCTACGTGGATATTTTTTTAATGACTGTAGCATTTTTTAAACCTACTTCTAATTAAGTCGTAACGACGAATTTAACTTTGTGAATTTAAATTAATATAGCTATAAAATTAAAAAAAATTAAAAAAACAGTACTTTTCAAAATCATCTTCTGACATGTAATTATGCAGGTCATAAGATTAATTCACTTAAATGATGTACTGAACTAATAAATAGGAATATATTCTAATTTAATTACGAGAGTAGAACAAAGTTTTGCCGAGCTCTGACAGTAGTTCCGAGTCACTATTTTCAAATTATGAATTTCGAGGTTGCCTGGAAGAGATCACTCTTTTAGCAACATTGTCATTGTCTTTTTATAGGTTAATTTCTTTGTTTTTATTTGTATTTTAATTTATTTAACTAGTTTTGCAATAAAGTGTATTTTCATTTCATTTCAACTTCCTTAAAGTTATAGTCGTTGGTTCGTTTATAGGTACTCCACATAAGCATTTCTCTTCCATGGGAGACTAGCATTACGACTACACAATTTATATTGGCTTTTTACGTATCCCATTGTGTAAACTACTAATTACAAATGTTATATTTATTGTTATTTTACTTTGTCTCAGTTTCAACGCCATCGTGCACCATTCGTCGCCTCATCATCATCATCATTTCGCCCATCATCATCACATCTAATTGTGTGACGTCATGGTTCAATGACCTGAAGACTGTCCTCTGTCAACCGCCGCCAGTAACTGTAGAAATTATCTGTACACTTGTAATATATCTCAAAGAATATAAATTTAGCGCTAACTTGTTGTTTGATTTATGAATTTTCCTATTTAAGATAATGGGTTTAGTTATTAGTTATATCATAATTCTTTAAGTAATATAAATCCAGTAAGAACTTTAATCAAATATTTGTAAGCAATAGGCAATGATGTAAGCCATAAGGATGAATATGGTCAATAATACCAAAAGACTGATTTGACGGCCTGTTTGGTGTGGAGGTAAGTAGCCTTGCCTTCCATGCCAAAAGCCCGGGTTCGAATCCTGGTCGGGGCAGATATTTTATTATATTTGCTTTCTAGTCATGGATGTTTATGTAAGTTTATTTAAGTTTATTTCTAATATATACCGGGTGTACAATCCAAATGGGTCAGTATGGAGAAGTCAGAAACTATGAGAGATACTGTTATCTGATATCTGATACTGAAAAATCTGTTCTTAGGAACCATGGCATCAATTTTATATTTAATAATAATCACATTCAAATTTTTTTCTTAACTCTCATTCATAACTGGGAATCAAACCTGGTCAAAATCTCTGTAAACAATGTGGTATAAATTCTGCAAGTCGTAAGAAGCAAAAATTCAATCGAATCTTGTTCAAATAATTGAAAGAAAAACCCAACAATAACATAACTATTTTATTTCAGTAAATGTTCAAAATGGTAGCCGTTCTGCGGAATGCAAAGATTAATTCTTTTAGGTAACGAATGTAAAATAGCGTTTCGTATTTTCATGGGGTGCATATGTGCTAAAATGTTTTCTAAGGCTGTAGTTAAATCCTCTACAGTCACGTAATTTGATTTGTAGATTTCAGCTTTTACATAACCCCATAAGAAAAAGTTGAGATGCGTGATGTCAGGCAATCTTGCCTGAGATTGGTACAAACGGGCCATTTAATGGGGCCGTTTGAACCAATCCAGTTATCTTGAAAGTGATCATTGAGAAAATCTGTGACAATTAGACTATTATGTGCGGGGGCTCCATCTTGTTGAAAATATATATTTTCTATGAAATCCTGTGGCATTCCTCATATGATTTCAACAACGTCTTCTAAAATTTCGATGTATTTAAATCTATCTAATCACCCGTCATAAATTTTAAACATCAAAACTCTGTTATGTATAAGTCCAACCCAACAGTTAAATGAAAATCTTATTTGGCGTAGCCCTTCGTGGATCCGCAAGGAGTTTTGTCGTGACCAAAAAAAATTATAATTTTTGCGATTGTACATACCGTTATTTGAAAACTGAGTTTCGTCCGAAAAAATTATAAACTCTAAAAAGTGTCGATCTGAATTTATTTTCTTCTTTAATCAGTTACAAATTTCAAGCCTTCTGATGTTATCACCTTTATTCAAGGCTTGAGCCAAATGTTCATTACGGTAACACTTTTGCTTGTATTTTTTCAAAACTTTTTGGATTTTACCGTGAGAAACGTCTGGGATATTGCGTACAGCGTCACGAATTGAAGCATCAGGAGTTCCCTCGAAGTAAGTCAAAATAGTGATCTTAACATCAATATCACATTTTTATGGTTTCTTCTGCTTTTTCCTGCTGAAACTACCGCTTGTCCTCAAATTGTAAATAAGGATGCCTATTTCGGTACTAATCTAAAGCTCGTGTGCAATTTTTATCACTTTTAAAATAGGCTTCCAATAGATCTAACTTACTAATTTACTGTCAGTCTTGTTTACACAAGATTTCATAGCCAAATTTGGTCCTTATACTTACGGAGCAATACTTGACGCGATTACAAGAGTATTGACCAGGTTCGATTCCCGGTTATATATGAGAGTTAAAAAAAAGTGATTATTATTAAATCTAAAATCTACGTGGTTCCTAAGAACAGGTTTCGCTCTCGCTCATAGTTTCTGACTTCTCCATACTGACCCATTTGGATTGTACACCCTGTATATTAAAAAAATATATGTCTATGTGTGTTTATATATTTCTTAAGTTTATTAATCCGTTATCTAGTAACCATAACACAAGTTCTTAATGATACTTTATAGAAAATGTGGTGTGATTGTAAAAAAAATTTAGATTCAATACATAGTATTTGTATTTAATATTATGTATTAGTACATAGTATTTACTATTATGACAATAATATAATTAATCCCACGGCAGGGACCTCACCTCTCCCAACTGAGGGGTGGTCTGTCCACCGCGCTTGCGCACTGCTGGTTGGCAGACTGCACATACTCGAAGTTTTATTGGTAGTTTGCTCATCATGGTTTCCTTCACCGTTAGACCAGTCGGTTGAATGTACCTAATTAACTTGTAAAAACTCATTGGTACTCTATTGGCGTTTTTAACGCATAAATCTATTACAATATTATTTTAGAATCGAAATAGTGGTATTTTTAAATACGAATATTTAAAAACGTCAAAACATATATTTTAATGATATTACAATTACTAAAAATCTAATCAAGTAAAAACGAATAAAACCAGAATATTCAAAAAGTGACTGCCAGCTTTTTCGATCCTAGACATTTCATAGCTTTTCAATCACTGTGCCATAGAACGTGAACTCCGGGACGAGAATCCCCAAATATCTTTACATCAATCGAATGCGAACCTTTTTATAGCGAATACAAATAAAATTGGTAGGTAATCAAAAGTAAGGTATTGAAATTACTGCATGTAGATTGAAATTTAAATAAGTTTGGCAAGCATTGTCCGTAGCTAAACTTGTGCACTGCGTCATTGCTGTACTCAATTCAAAGGCGTTAAAAAAGCATTGCTTGGTTCACCCATCGATACATACCAAATACATACAGATTTTTTGTTATAGGAATCGTATGATGTTTTCGATAAAAATTAAAACGAAACAGTCATCATAAATGTATTGGATACTGAGAAACAATAAAGGCGTTTCAGACAATATTTATATTAGTTAAACATTTTATTTTATTAAGTGCAGATATTGTGTGGTAGGTCCACCTCAAAATCAGCATTATAATCTCGCTATGACATAATGTTGAGGTGGCAGCCATTATCACATGGCAATCTATAAAATAAAAACGTTTTTGCGTACCTACTATTCTTATTTTAACTTCGGTTACTATGTGATTTTACCTTTACATCGGGCTATTTTTATTTGTTTGTGTTTATTTGTACATGGTATTGTCATGTGAAATAAACTCTCTTTCGTTCTTTCTTTCTAAAAATTAGGTTCAAATTCAAATTCAAATTCAAATTCAAATTCAAATATTTATTTCTCAACATTGACAATTACTTGTTCTTATTGACGTCAAATAAAACATGATTCTACCACCAGTTCGAAAAAAAACCTTCGTGAAGAAGAACTGGCAAGAAACTTCACGGGTATATTTTTTTTTTCAAAATAAATTTACAGTCTCTTTATGTCTATACAAAATTATTCTTTTCTGCATCTGTTAGCTCGGCAAGTCTCCCTCCCCCCAAGTATCCAAACGACGAACACCCTCAAACGGCACCCGTTCACGAGTTAACGCGGGATCCAGCCATCGCCCTCCTCAACCATATTAGAGGGAAGTGAACGACCCGGTAAAAATTTGAACCCAACAACACTGAGCAGCATTTTTGTAGAGCACTTATTATCTACATAAATTCGATTTCAACGCGCATCTGAGCCGATCACTGATGCTGACCCAAATGTAAGCAAGTCTAAATGTATGTTTAAGACAGTATTGTTTGTACATCGTACAAAAACTTGAGTCATTTCACAATGTATATAACTTATTAATAAAAAAATAATCAAACAAATAAGCAAATTAAATTAAGTTTGGCACATTCGCATAAAATGCTGATTTCAACAAACCTAGAAACTGAGTTACAATTACAGAACTATGTTTATCGTAATTTAAATTGTAATGATTAATGGATTCATACATATTATGAACGAAACATTTTCTTGTAGTATAAAATTACCTTGAGTTCTCTATTTTTGTTAGAATATCACGCAATGGTCCACAATAATTTTATTATTAGTAGGTTTACATTCATACATTAGTTATATCATAATTGGGTCGAATAAACATATTTTATGTAATTAATTTTTTATTTTACATTAGTAAGCAGGCTGCATTCCCTTGTTCCACAAAAACAGAGCGAATGTTTTATTATTGAGGGTTGCCGATCAACGAAAATAATTTCGCACATAAACCCAAGCAAGTAAAAATCACAAAAATAAAATATTTGACTTTAAAGCTGACATAAATATATTTTTAGTGATATTATTTAATATGTTATGATTTCGACATTTTTTAAAGTAATTAATTTAACTGAATATCTATGTCATCTATTTTAAATCATAAAGATTACCTCAAGTATTTCTTTTTGCATAATGATTAACCTATGGTTCGAGAACCTTGTCTGTGTCGGTAAAGATGCACGCAGTTAAGTATTCCTTGATTTGCTTTTATGTCTTTTAAATATTTATATACATAATTTGGTTCTGACTTTCATTTTAGTAACTATTATAAAATGTTATAAAAATTAAGGCATAGTCATTTTTTGCGTAAAGTACTGAAATCAAAAGCTTATTGAGGGCCTGGATTGAACTCAACTATTTCTAAATATTGCATGCGTACGGTAAACCGTACATCTTGCCCACTTAAGGAAAGATAAAAAACAACAATATAAACATCGAAGTAAAAAAATTAAACAATGTCAAATCAATTAAATTAAATTAAAATCGGCGTGGCGGGATCCGAAGCGGCGACACTTTGCGTGGGCTGCAGTGCTCCAGCGCGGCTCCTTCTCCACAGGAAGAACATTACCACCGCTACTCCACATAGACCTCCCACTAATAGGTATTGTAGGGTGTAATGATGGACGTCGTGGATGTTTATTTGTTTCGAAGAGTCCAACTTAAGTTGCTCTATTTGCGCTTTCATCTCGTTCCAGGTCTGTGGATCAGTTTCTTGAGTAGGCATGCTGTCGTTCGATATGGTGGTATTGATGATAGTATTCAATAATGATATTTCAGGAACGCTGATCTCGTCGGGTTTGCTCTCCATTTGACTAAAGTAGTTTTGATGAGAGAAAATAGTCATCAAGTCTCCCTTAATTGTACAACCTTGACCTAGGTTAAGTATACCGTTTCCTGACAGTGTTATAATCTCCATGCCAGTTGTACAATATATACGTATGTTGCATTGTTGACAACACGAGTATAGCCAGCTGTTACGTCGTTGATATCTGATCCATTTATCGGCGGCGCAAGTTGATAGCTGCAGAGCGCACGGTGAATAAGAGCTGCTTTCTGTGTGTAATAATTTGATGTCGCAAATGGATTGTTTAGTTTTAAATTGGTATATAGGTATATCTATAAAGCATATAACTTTATTTTCTTGAATATGTAAACATGATTCTACGTCACTATACGACAGTAAGAATGCACAGTCTGTTTTTATGTTGAAGGCTATATAAGGATATGTTGAGACAATATGTGATTATGTGGTCCAACTCATAAATATAATAAGTGGCAGCTTACACTGCCTGTCGATAAAAAATGTTTGCTCGAAGGACCAAAAAATGTAGCGATAATTTATGGCTACACTTATATATTGGATTGATAATTGAGGTCGTGGTTAAGTAGTAAAAACGACCAGCCCAGTTGAGTTACTTTATTGCAACTGAAGTATATAACATAACAATTCATTAAATGAACTTTAAGCGGAACACAAGTCATCCAATTTACAAATATTGCTTGCGTATGGTAAACCATACAGTTATTTTAAACAAAAAACGAATTTACTCAGCCTTCATATCCAGATTATTCCGGACATATGCATATTCAAAGTCGCATATTATTGTATTAATGACATGATTCGTAATAACTCAATAATATTTTAGTTTATAATTCTATTATTATGAATATTTTTGTTTGTTGACATGCTTAATTTAATTTTTAATTGACATAGGTATGTACATAATTTTATAAATCTTATTTTTTTGCCATTTGTGTGTTGTTTCTGACATGTTTGTTTTTATCAGTTTTTATTTTGTCTTGTCTTCTATCTCATTAGAATGCGAATGTATTACTGACATTCCTCATTACTATTATTATATAAAGAGTAATACTCTTTATTTTAACATAGCTATAATATGGGTTGTAATAACTTCAATTGACTTTATATATACCTATTCCTTAATTTCCTTAATTTGCTATATTATTGTTTTGTTTTATTAATTTTGTACACTTTTTATGTAAAATTTATCATGTTGACGATTTGGATTGTTATCTGTAAGTTGACATTGAATTGAATAAATAAATAAATAAATATTATTTGATAATCATTAATTGTTTCTATTTTTGAGATCAACCAAATTCATTAATCCGTAAAAATCATAATGGTTATTAATAGGTATCACTGAATAATTCGAATGATTTGTACGAGTAATTAACTTCAATAAATTACTGCTTAACTAACATCACGCTAAGGATAGCCGTTGATCTCCTAAACCTTACAACTATCTCCGAAACAACTTTTTCAGTAATTTTTATAAAGTATACAATAGTCAGCAAACGAGCTCGCGATCCTCTTAATGGTAAGTGGTTTCCGCACCCATGGACATACATCATAGGTGTTTTGATTGGTTATCTTGCTTATTGATTTATATATTATATATTTGTATATTAGTAAAAGGTTGCAGACCGTAGGCCTAAGTTGAAATTGCCCTTGTTCCAGTGATTGCACCGGCTGCTCCCTCCCTTAATGCGGTATCGCGGTGATCAAAACAGGAAGGACTGTACCGCCCCAGACCAGTTCTTAACAAAGAAACTCCGCTACCTCTACTAATACAAAGTATGTTATGACGTGGCTGTAATCATTCTAGGAGTACATTGTAGGATCGATTATTTCAGAACTGTCAATTCAACAAATCCACTTCGATAAAAAAACTGTTGTTTTTTTCTCTATGGAACATATGTCCTTCTGTCTGGACCCCTGCCAACAAGTATGGACAATTTCATGATACTCGGTTGAGTAGAAAAAGCGCGAAAACGTACTTAACGAACAAACATACTTTCACGTTGATTAAATGATTTTAAATAAAGAGAATAAATTCAGGATATAAATAAACACAATTATTAATATATTTTTTAACGTGCTGGCTGTTCAAAAGAGACTGGTTTCAGATGGGATGTGTTATCAATAAATAAAAACAAAGTAAAATCGCATATATCAACATTTCCACACCAACTAAACCTACTACTGTACTTGTTAACCCGTTCCTAAAGGTTTAACATTTTTTGTGATAATAAGCCGATTTCACCTCAATTGATAAACCGTTATCAGAGGATTTATAAAAAATCAAATTACTGCAGTTGTTTTACTCGTATTATATTTCAGATATTGTGTCAGCCTTCAATCAAAGTAAAGGAAATCAAGAATTCGGCTTAACACGCCTACACATACGAAGTTTAATAAAAAAAACTGTATTACTAGGTATAACCCTAATCACAGGAAAACAGTATTTATATCTTCGCATCTATAAAAATCGTTACAATTCTAGTTCGATATCAGTTTTGTTAAGAAAATCAAGAAAAATAATATGATTTGGAAGGTGATCATAAGAATATTTTTAAGTGATACAGTGACATAATTTGTAAAAAGTTGAAGTCAATATTTATATTATGCGTTTTTAAATACCTTTTAATGGTTAAATAAAGAAAATATTAAATATATTTGATTTTGGCGAACATAATTGACATTAATTCGTATTAAAGTTGAACTGTGTATTTATTAATTGAATGGAATTTTAAATTCCTTCAATTGTGATTTGCAATGATTTTAATCACTAAAACTCAATCTCCGTAAAATAACATGCTTTTTTCTAATTTACATAATCTAAGTTACATTGTTATAGTCTTTTGACCCTTTTTATAAACCTATCCATCAAATTAATAATTTTGAAATACCTTTGTAAAATGCACTTATACCATTTAAGATCCATCTAAAACTTTAACTGCGGTCTCAGGCAGCAGTGGTTCTGGGCGTAGTGCTGGGTGCCCATGGATACGCGATCTCCGAGCAGAAGATCATCCGGCACTACAAGCCGGCCGAGCACCAGGGGCATCACGGAGAGTTAGTCCATCTGGGAGAACACAAGCCCGAGCATCATCATGTATACGTGAGTGTTGTACAATTTTTTTATAACTTGCGTTTGCTAGAAGAACCACGACTTTTATAGTCAACTTCTCATTCAACATTAGCAGATGATGATTAGATAGAAAAATAATAACTTTATAAATGTTAAAGCTTCGTTTTATTTCTTGATTTATAAAGAAATGGCTTTAGATTTTTCACAGATTTGAAAATGAAAAAGTTCTTAATACTTCGTTATCTTCACATTCAAAAACAATTTTGCTTTTTGTAACATAAATAATCAAGAACGCTTTAAATAATAACAATTGATGTCTCTATACGAGTATGATTATTCCTTATATATTCCATATAACATTATTCTTGTTCTTAGTTTGTACTATATATTTATAGTATTTCTTAAGCAAACATTTTGGATAAAATCTATAATTATGTAGCATCTTGTTAAACAACCTACTTTTCTACATTACTAAACATCTTGTAACTAACAAAAATCCCTAAAGTAATTTGAAATGTTGAAAAGAGATTAATAGAAAGGGCACATGAGTTTCTTAGTTCAATCTGTGTCATTTTTTGTCAAATAATTAAAGTTAAATGTTTAATTATTTAATATTCGTTATATTGGCAAGAATTACCTACTTAACTTTAACACTTTTCAGGCTGACGCGTATCCGCTATATGAATACTCTTACAAAGTAGAAGATCCACACACCCACGACTTCAAGGGTCAAGAGGAGAAGCGCGATGGTGACTTAACCAAGGGGTCCTACTGGCTGGTTCAGCCCGATGGCGTCAAGCGAGTTGTTGAGTACGAAGTCGATGGCCACAGCGGGTAAGTAGACACATTTTTGGAACACATTATGGAGACAGTTATTTCCCTGCATCGTATTTGGTGTATAACTTAAGAATTATCATATTACTCTTAATTCAGAATTTACTATCTAAACGTCAGCGAAAATTACAAAAAAATAACGTATACTTTAGGTTTACTGATGAACATTTTGTTGCAGATTTAAGGCTAAGGTGCATTATTTGCATCCTCATCAAGAACTCAAACAGGAGGAACGGCATGAGGCCATCCGTGAAGAGCCTGAGAGAGAAGATCGGGAACATGAAGAGAGAGAGCGAGAAGAACGTATCCGCGAAGAAAGAGAACGGGAGGGTGAGGAACGTGAACGCGAGGAACGCAAAAGAGAAGAACATAAACCCATCCCCTATGAACATAAGCCCAAAATCTATATCCAACAGGAAATAATCAAACACGAAGAAAAGAAACACTGGGAACCCAAAGAGAGTTGGGAAGAACCTGAAAAGAAAGAAGAAGAAAAGGAAGAGGAGTGGAAAAATACCTGGGAACACAAGCCCATCTACATCCCGATCGTTAAGTACTATCAAGAACCATTGAAATACGAGCATGAAATTAAAATACCAATCAGCAAATACGAGCATGACATCCATCACGAAATCCCTGTGCTGAAGCACCCAGAGATACTAGACAGAGTGCACAATCCCCACGCTCCAATATATATCGTCAAGGACGTACACGTTCCAGAACAGCGCTGGAACCAGGGTCACAGGAGAGTGTCCAGAAACAACAGAAAACCTTAAAGAAGTAAGACTGAGCTGGTTCTCTTAAAGGCTGAACAGCGGCTTCTGAAAACGTAACGAGGATGTGGCTTATAAAAATGTGATAATAATTTATAAAATGCATGTTAAATTGAATTGAAAACAACGCAATATACTATCATATTGAGCGCTTGTGAAACGTCTATTTTATTTAACAATCTATATGTTTACTTTTATTATAAAGAAAGAGAAATGTTTATTTTCTATAGATAAATTCTGTTACTACCGAACCGATTTAAAAATCCTTTACCATTATAAAGTGATAATATTTATCTAGAAATTCGAACGGGATAAGGAAATACCTACTGTTTTATTGTTTATCTAGGGGTTTCATTACTTTATTATTTTTTAACTTCTTGATAGCCAGCAAACGACCAACTATCCACCCTATGATAAGTGATATCCGTGCTCATGAACCTTAATTATCCAAGTTGTACAAGTAATTAATATCATTTCTTTTTATAATAATTAAGGTTTGGCGACTGTAGGCTTCAGTTGGACTTGTCTTTGTTCCAGTTGTATCCATGGCAGTTTCTGTCCTTTATCTAGAACACAACCAGTTAGATACTGTTCCAATGTCGGTAGTGTAAATGTAAGAATGATAGCAGCGCCACGCCGCTCCTCGTGAAATCTTAACAAAGAAAACTCTACAAACCCATTTTTTTATGTCGTTGTATTCTATTCTGAAGCATGCAGGTGTACAACTAGGGCTTATTATTCGAGTACTCGAATATTGTATTTACCTATTCTAATGTTCAAATAAAATAGATACATGTATTCGAATATTCCAAATACTAATATGTCGGGGAAAAGTCCTATGAGGTATATATCCCAGGAGGTATTATGACCTATTGTCATTGTTTCCAAACGTCTTTCAACAGCACTCCAATAGTGAAATTTTTAGAATACGAAATATTTGAATTGTAGGTGTTAATTATTGACATATTCTAAATATTTTTCTTACTTATTCAATGAAAACAGTAATATTTTTGTTCACAAGAGTCTTTATCAAAAATTGTGATAGGCTAAAGTGAACGTTTTAATTATTAGACTTGAAATATGTTCTGCTATCCCGCAACGTGCACAGTTGCAAGTATCTCAAATGTACACACTCACAATAACACGCCTAGTGTACTTTCAATCGTACGCAAGTTTGTACTCCTTATAGCCTCAGGGTGCAGGTACATACGGGGAGGGGGGTATAACACTATCATATATCTAGGATCATAGATATATGAATCATAACCTCTTTGATCATTCTAGAACTCAATATGCAAGAACAGGTCTTGGCATACTGAATTTTCATTTCTTTTTCAATTCAAATTTATTTTATTTTTGTACTATTCTAGATTCTAGATGTCACGTTAAATAGGCTTAGAGGTAGAATCCTATATGTAATCATAGATATATGATAGTAAACTCAAAACATTATTGGCATATTGCTAAAATGCGACATTTTGAGGTATGGTGGCAAACATGATTGCTTTTGTTTAAATCTTCCTTATAGATTTGCACAAGTTTTGCACGCCGATATTTACATTCTTCATTAACTTCTAAAACTTATTGAATACACGGCACTTTTTCGATGGACAGAGTGACATCTTAGAGTGTCTTCAATCGATATACATAGGTTTTATCGTGCGCTGCGATTTTGATGCTTGGTCAACTTATAAAACGTTCTATATGCATGTTACATTTGCTATGGAGCCTTTTATATTAAACTACGTTAAAAGTATAATTATTTCATAGATAAATGTTAGGTAAGGTAAAGAACTGCCATTCAAATCTACAACAGTGTGTAGACAAACTATTAATAAGTTTTTTAGCTCTATACAGGGGTCGGCACTCGTAGTGTTACCAATTAAAAATGCTGTAATTTTGACAATTTTGTTTTTTTTTGAATTAAAATCTTCAGTATATAAAAAAACATTTAAAATTAAAAAGAAAAATGTATTGCTTGATGTAGCCACCTTTAGCACGGATAACAGCATCGAGTCTGTACGCTGCACGAATGTGGTGTGCTGGTATTTTGTTCCATTCTCGACGAAGAGCAATCTTTAAGGCGTCGACCGTCTCATATATTTTTACTGACACTTTGGCCTCCAGGACTGACCATATGGAAAAATCCATTGGGTTTAAGTCCGGGGAATATGGTGGCCATTGTTGCGAATAAATGAAGCTCGGAACTTTTTCTTGCTAAATATTTGTGTTCACGGGCTTTGTGGGATGGTGCCGAGTCTTGTTGAAAGGTCCAATGGTTTCTACCGAAGTGCTTACGTTCCCAAGGTAACAAAGCATCGTTTAAAATCTTTTCACGGTAGATTTGCTGGTTTATCTTTGCACCCCGTTCTATGAAAACGAGAGGTGAAGGTGATAGCAGTTACCGCGGCCCAAACCATCATTGATGCTGGTGCTTGCTTTCGCAGAGCAATTCGTTGGTCTGAATTGTCGTTTGATTTACACTTTAACCATACGTGATCGTTTTGTTTGTTCACATATTGCTAAACCGTAAAAATTTTTTCATCGGAAAATACCAAATTTTCAAGCTCGCTACGAACGTGCAACTCCTTAGCAGGAAGTTTGGGTTAGGAAGACCTAGGCGAACTTCCTTTTGTGCAAGTGTCAAGTCTTGCACTTTTTGTATCTTGTAGGCTTTAGTTGTAGTTTATTTTTTAATATGCACCCTATGCTCCGGGCAGATACATTAAGACTTTTCGCCTAATCTACAACAAAGCGCATTTAAGCGCTTTGTTGTAGATTTCGTTCAATTCTAGCCTTTACCTTTCGAACCATTTCTGATGATGTTGCTGTTGTAGGATTTCGACATCCATGGCGTTGTTTCATGCTACCCGTATTATTGTAACGCGTGATAGTCCGATACACAAACATTTTATTTAGATGTAAATGTCATTGCTCATTAACAATGGCTGGTTGCGATTTTCCAGCCAAATACAAATCAATGACACAGTTACGTTTGAATTTCATCTGGATAACTTTTTTAACAGCGACAAAAACAATAAGCAATTATTGTAAAACAATAAGCTTCTGTAAGTTTACAAACAATACAATAAACTTACGACTGTGAAAAAATGGGCGCCATATTTTAAACAGTTTGGTTGCTATATCAACTAAAATTTGGTAACACTTCGAGTGCCGACCCCTGTATAAGGTTTTTCTGTTTCCTTTTTCTGCCAATAACTCTGAAATGTGACACTTTAGAGCACTTTAAAGTACATCGAGCTACATTTCTTAGGTTCCTAAAAGTGTTCCTAATCTATATAATATATAAACCAAATTGTGCGCCGCGATTTTGAAAAAAGAAACCCAAAACGATCGGAAATCATGCCCCTTTAAATCCCTTTAAAGGTAGAGTGCTTGCGTTATCCTAATTATTAAATGTACACTTAATCAGAAAGCTTTATATAATTATGTTTAAACTTTATTTTTATTACAATTTGTGAAATACTTTTATCATTGGCTTAGCTAGCTTAGTTGATCTCCGAGAGTATTTGAATCTAGTTTAAAATTTATTCAAATACAAAAGCAAATTCGACCTCAAATACTTATTTCTTAATATTAATAATAAGTTGTTCTTGTTGTCGTTACCGCGAGTTCGAAAACCTTCGTGAAAAATAATTGGCAAGAAACTGCACGGGTATATTTTTTTCAAAATAAATTTACAATGCTTTTATGTCGATACAAAATAATTCATATCTGCATTCATTAGCTCATCAAGTCCCTTTCCGCAAACTATCCAAACGAATATTAAACTAAATTCAAGGTTTCAACAGGCGTTATTAAGAAGTTCCATTGTATACATCCAATGCATCATCAATTCTTATATACATAATTGAACGTAAAATGTATTTGACTCGTTCAAACCAACCAGATACGTCCAAATTAAAGAAATGTATTATTAAAAGTCATTGTATTAGTTTGTTGCTTCGTCATGCCCTCGTGAGATACTCTTCACCAAATGCAATACATTCAACTAAAAAAATCTTTCGAGTGGGCGTACTAGACGCTATTAAAGTGTTGAAATGAAATGAAATGAAATGACATGAAATGAAACATTTATTTCTCAACATTGACAATTACTTGTTCTTATTGACGTCAAATAAAACATGATTCTACCACCAGTTCGAAAAAACCTTCGTGAAGAAGAACTGGCAAGAAACTTCACGGGTATATTTTTTTCAAAATAAATTTACAGAGTCTCTTTATGTCTATACAAAATTATTCTTTTCTGCATCTGTTAGCTCGGCAAGTCTCCCTTCCCCAAGTATCCAAACGACGAACACCCTCAAACGGCACCCGTTCACGAGTTAAGCGGGATCCAACCATCGCCCTCCTCAACCATATTAGAGGGAAGTGAGTTCCCTTATCCAGATGCAGGATGTTTCGTTAGACCCTGATCAGCTATATAGTTGAATGAGCCTAAACTGTATGGATTTAGTTACCATTGAAGAGCTCCACTTTCCACCTCAAGAATGCGTTATCAGACACTGTCTCGCCAGGCGCTGGTGACCAAGTGCGACCTGTTAAAAAATCAAAATAAGTTGAAACTCGAGTGGTTCACTAGGAACAATTGCAGAGCTTTACCTTATTATTCCATCATTACTTTAGCTCAACGGCGCAAATTCCAGCATTTGACTTTGAAAGTTTTGATTTCAATTCGAAAACCCGAAATGTTTTTAATCAAAGCTACCTCTAGTCTATTATTACCTTAGTAATGCAAAATGAAATAAACGTATGCACTATAAATAATACCAACCCCATACAACAAATCGAAACATTTTGTGTTTGTTTGGCCACTATTATCTCAAGAAAAATTACCAATCAGGGTTGAAAATTTAATCTTGCATTTCATAGATTGACCATACTTGAAAATGGTTACATACTACATATAATACCTTCGGCTGAGCTAATTCAAGAATTCCTTCCCAGTATTATATAATTACCAACCGAAACCGCGAGCAATAACGAGACCAGTATGAAACTTGGCTTACATCAAATAATTAAGTACAATTAGGCAATCAATGTAAAATAACTCAATAACAATGCTACATCCTATATGTTTAATTAAAAGCTATGATGATAATATGTTATTAGGCAAAGGCTAGTACTTAAAAACAATTAACAGTTTCTAATTTCAGTATCAACTCTTCAATCTGATGATGAAGATGTTTGGTGTAAGTATTGACGTTATACGGGTAATTCAATTACAAGAGTATATTATTGTTATTATTTAACTGAAATAAAAAATAAATATTATCGTTAAATATATATAAATAAATATAATTTAGATTTGAGGAACCCCTTTTAATTTTTTTATCAGGTTTTAGTTCTAGCAGCGGTATTGGCCGTGAGCGTCGGTGAGCTGCAGGAAGGCGCCAGTGCAGTGTTACAAGACAACAGCCAGGGAGTTGTGTATGAAAACGCGGCCGCTGAATCTCAACTGGAGCATATATTAGACGCCCATCGTGAAAGGTGGAGACATGTAAGTTGCGTTTGTTTATTTAAAAACGTTTCGTTGAGATAATTTAGAACTCATTTTCAATGATTATTAGTCGAGATTTGAGGTATTTGAGGCAAAACTAAGGAAGATATGTCTTCACTTTGAGATCCTCACACGTATTAAAGAATCAAGAATATGTTAATATTTACAGACGGCCGAGTAGCGTAGCATTTAGTGGCCCTGTCTTTAACGCCGGAAGTCTCAGGTTCGAGTCCGGGCCGGGGCATTCATTTGTGTGATGAACATAAATGTTTGTTCTTGGGTCATGGTTGTTGATATTTATATATGTATGTTTACTCTGGGTTCCCCCCAGTTCGCTGTATGGTCATCCATAACACAAGCTCTGCTTACTATGGGGCCTAACAGTTTGTGTGATTGTCTGGGGATTTATTGTTACTATTATTTAAATTATAACAATCAAAAAATATTTGAATGCGTGTAGGAAAAGCACATTTCCACAAATTATTATTATTATCTTTGCATTGAAGCTTTCAACGCTCAGTTGTTTATTTTTTGCCCCTAAACTCGGAACGATTATTAAACATAATGTTTCTGGTACACAAATAAAAACTTTAAACTATATTCTTATTCGTTTTAGTTTTTGATTAATCAATGTATTTTTGTTACAGGAACATGAATTGAGACGACAGTAAGTAATTTCTTTATCTTTGATTTGAAGTCGATATTCAATTCTTTAACTTGCATAATATAAAATTCTTAGTTTAAAGCAACATTTAAATACTTGATTTATTTTTACCTTCTTCATAGTAAATAAAGCTATTGGACATTATACTGAAAAATATATAAGATTTTAACCTGAACCTTTACGTCCAGAAAAAAATGATGTTCTATTTAATGATAAATCTAGTCTCTGTTCAGAAAATCTGCAAATGGGGTCATATTAATATTCTGAGCAACTAAGACGCCATGTAACAAAAATTAATAAAAACATCTTTTCATACAAAGATTCTATTATTTTTTCAACTTCTCTTTTTCGCCAACATGGTTTCTTTGGCAAAGTTGCTTATAATCGTGGTTTGAATCCATGTGCGTCTCTCTTCCGAACGGTACGTCACTCGGTAAAACTGTTGATACTTATTTATTGCATAATTCCAGTTAATTACTGTACAAGTTGATTTGCACCTAATGTTCAACTTTATTTTTCAGTGAAGCCCACCACGCTTCTTTAGGACATCACCACAACATCCATCACCACAATGAACATGAATTAGAAAGACTGAAGCACCTTGCTGCAGAGGCTTTCCATCTGGCTGAGAAAAACAAGCACGAGGAAGAAAACCATGATCACCATCACAGTTACCACAAGCATCATGGAATCGAAGTCAGCCGCATCCTTGACGACCACAATAAACATAACCCCTACCTAAAAGAAGTTCTTCTCAAGTCCAAAGTGCATAGTATTCATAACGAACATCAACCTCACCACGAAATCAGACATCATGAGGAGAAAAACCATCATGAGAGTCATTACCATGAGCGACCTCACCATATTCATGAAGATCACCATGAAGAAAAACTTCGTCATGAACTGCGTCATCCCCATAATGACAGGCGTATTCATCCTCATCACGAGTATGTTCACATTTATAAGCAACCTGTGGCTATTTACCTTGGAAAAGCCCACGCGTATTTACCTTATACTGAACGTCCTCTTTTACACTACGAAGAACTGCCTCATCATCGACATCATCATCGTCATGGTCACGAGCTCCTTTAACGATTATGTCAAAAATTCTATCTGTTCAGACGTTATTGTTTTGTGCTATCGATATTCAAAAATGCATGTTAATGTTTTAGTCTCTGTGCTTCAGTTGTTGGCTGGCTTTCTAATAAACGAGGTGCAATTGTCTTTAAGATATTTTATTTTTATCCCATTGATTTAAATCTGTTGATATAATATAAAATATCTACTATTCATAGATGGTTAAATCAAGTAACAGTATTGTGTCTGTAAATATTCTCGTCCCCAAAATAGGTTTTTGAGACCTAGCCAGCACAATTTAAATGAAGGTAACAAAGTGTAAAGAAATTAAAGTCCAGTACTAGGTACTTTGAAAATTTAAACTCTGTTTAAAAATTTTCCAGGTTTCAAACATAATATTTTTTATATTAACACCAGTTTTTCTTCATGTATCAAAAATATCTTCGTGTTTGATACCAAAATATATGTGTAGGTTTATCGTTGGAAAAGGATTTAACTCTAATTTTAAATGAGTCTAGTCAATACATAGCGAGCAAAAATTATATACAATGTAATCAATGAAACAAATATCCCCAGTTACGGAACAGTTATTGCGTACGTCCTGTACTTTGCAGCAATAATGAAATAACTGGAAATTGTTTGCAATTTAGGTTAGTATCAAACGTTTTCTGCCTAGGAAAAGATGTTCGTGGTAAGTATTTTAACTGTTGTATATATTCCGTTGATACATAACAAAATGCTTTTAATTTTTATGATTATTTACTTTGTGTTCTTTAGAAAGTGAATTCAATGGAGCATTGATTTGACCTAGATAA
The DNA here is from genome assembly GCA_923062675.1 of Marasmarcha lunaedactyla. Taxonomy (NCBI): domain Eukaryota; kingdom Metazoa; phylum Arthropoda; class Insecta; order Lepidoptera; family Pterophoridae; genus Marasmarcha; species Marasmarcha lunaedactyla. Next base: position 22,493,862 of record OV281341.1, read on the forward strand.
ATCATTTTATAGTGCGTAGCGACGTGTGTTTTCTAATCTGTAAAACTGTTGTTAAAACGCTATATCACTGTTTCTTAAAAAGTTTTAAGGTTTTGATTTTTACGTTCAAAAATAATTTTCAGGTTTGTATTCTAGTAACATTGGCAGCGTTATGCGCGGCAATTCCACAGGAAACTATTTTGTTAGAAAGAGATGTTAACTACGCTCTACCTCGTAACTATGGCGGACAACCTAATCATGAAGAATTATTGGAACTGTACGAGAGGCGGATTGGAAAAGTAAGATAATATACATATTAATTTATTTTTTATCCATTATTTAACCAAAAAAAATTAGAGTTACCCGGTTATTGCACACTATACTTTACTATGAAAGCATATAATAAGAGTCACAGTTACTTATCTATCCTACAAATCTATGACTTTTTTTGGCTTTCTTGACTTGACTTTGACAATGATCAATAAAATTCTATAAAATTCAATATTCTTCTTCAATGTTATTACAAATTGAAAACAAATTTTTTGTTTCAGGATCAGGAACAGCAACTATTAAGGTAAATGATATTCAGAGTCTGTATATAACAGACTACAAAAAAACCTTTACTTGAAAATTGTATGCTCGCCATGGCTGGGTAACTAAAGCAGTCCTTAACAATACTTTTCTTTTTGGAGAAAATACAAATTTTATTATTATTAAGAATTTACAAATATCTTCAACGTTTTCTATTTATCATTTAATTAGAGGCCCTGCGTTCGAATACTGATATTCTTGTATATTATACAGATATTCGTTTCCCTTTAAAAGCACTCTTTTCAATATTGTTTTATATGTGAGTAAAATATTTAATTTCAGACAATGGCAACAAGTTTTAGGATCTCAAAAACTCGTGCCTCATCAGCGTCCTGTTAATCTTAATGATGCTTTATACTATCGTAACCTAGATGAACAATTAAGACACCATCATCAGAGACTCAATGATTACTCCCAGGGCCATAAGATTCTAGTCAGTGACCACAATACCTTTATTGAATTTAACAGACTAAAACTCCTTGCTAAAGAAGCTGAACATTACTTTAGACCCGAATTCAACGGTCATAAACTGAGACATCAAGAGCTTATAGCTTACATTGAGCAATTACTTCGGTTCGGCGCTGAAAGAGAAAAACTCAGGAACCAGAATGCAAACTACCAGAGGGTGAACTCACAAGAAGAAAGTTTGAATTATGAAGAACGTCAAGAACGAGAAAGACCTCACCATATAGTTGTATCCGAAGAAAATGAAAACCAAAAACCTAATCATATTGCAGATGTTGAGCGTCTACTAAGACCCCATGAAGAAATCAATCCAGCGCATATATTAAATCAAGAAATTCTAAACAATTATCGCAAAAATGAGTATAGAGAACAACGAATTGATTTAGAAAAGCCCCCAAGAAGGAATCATGAGGAAAAAAAAGTTAATCCTAACGTAGCGTTATTTGTGCCGAATAATGAAAAACTTGCTAATCAGTATTTTGCTCAAGCTGAGCAAGGGCAACGAGAGGTTTGCATCAACTGCGGTTATTACAATCAGTAAACAGAATTTTACGCCTAAAATTAATTAGATAAAGTATGTCATTAAAGATACAATTAAACCGTACATTTAGTTTAGTTTAAATGTTCTTCTTGAATAAATTAAACTATAATATATTTACTCTTCAATTTGATTTATCAAAATACCTTGACTACCGACCTATTTCGAAAGTTAGAGCTAAAGTTACATAATAAACCTACCAAATTTTCTGTGAACTGAAGCGACGCTAGAATCGTATAAATATGGGCATTTTATTAAAAATGTATACTCACTGTTTAAAACCCTATAAATAAAAAAGCTTAAAATTTATAAAATTGGCGAGCAATGAACTATGAAAAGCCCTTTATTTTTTTCTGTTTTGATTTTAAGTAAATCCAGACCACTTTTAAAATATAACCTCCTTGCGTAGTTGATTTTTTCATGCTTCATTGCCGCTGACGCATTCTACGAGGAATAACAAAATTCTCTCAACAAGCAGGATAGGTGCAAAACCTTGGTTTACCCTAAATAAAATTTTTGATTTTTGTCACTAAAGATAGTGCTTGTAAAACCAAGTTCTGTTAGATGTCAGAACTTAGAAGAAATGCACAAGCTTTTCTAAATATAGCAGGAATTTAAACTATTAAAAGAGTAAATGTTTTTAAAAAAAACGTATGAAATGTATTATTTTAAAACACTCCATACTTTGCTAGTAGATAACGTAGCAGGTTGACATTAAGGTCACCTAACTACAACTTGCACATAGCTGTACTTACTCGTTTTAGAGGATGAAAACTAGAAAAGTGGAACATTACAGTCATATGAGCTTCAGATAATGGTGCCGATTCTGTTTCCACAAAATAAACTTAACTAGACTAAACTTGAACTAAATTAAGTTTATTCTTGTTTGCTATTCAGAAAACGAAGGACTAGACTAAAATTTCGTTTGACAGGACTATAATTATTTTAGTTACTCAATTTAGTTCAGGCTGCACATTTGGTATTCTGTTGCGCCTATTTTACATCAAATTCTGACTAAAATTAGAGTTGTCAGACCAATTTTAATCTACATGTCGAGCGATGTGGAATAAACTAAACTATGTAAAAAAGTGTCGCGACGAACGTGTAATTTGTTGTAAAGATGGAAGAGTTTATAGTTTCGGCATTTATTAGCTTTAAACAGATAAGAGCAATATGTATATCATTCTCATAGATATAATGTACAAATTGACTTTTATTTTTTAAACTCTGCGCATTCCACTGTAAAATTCTTAGCTGATCCATAAATATTAAATAAAGATAGAAAATGATGCTACTTAGATTTTATATTTTCTATGAGAACATCTTTTATTAATTTGGAAGATATAATTTTTTCTTTAGATTTATTTAGTGTTGTTAATTTTGTAATAGAATTTAAAAGTATCTTCTTCCGTTCTGGTCTTTTCCTCGGTACTAGCTTCATCATCTTTCAACTTCTTTTTTCGTTTTCCCATTATGTACAGTTATTAAACACGAAAAATTAGTTAAAATAAGTTAAAAATAGAATAACTTGGAAAATAAAATTTAAATTCCGCCTCTCTCTTTCGAGGGTCCCGCGCTTTTTTCCAACGACAACCGTAATTTTATTTTTAAATTTGGCAAAATTTATGGACTTTTGTGATCATTCGTTCATTTTTGTCTAATGACCACACTTCTTTACGTGATTTTTGGAAAATGGTAGCAACACCTGAGCATTTAATTTAGAAACGTCAAAATCAATTTAGTCCTGCCATTTTATAGACTAAATTTAGTTCGAAGTTAAAAACAGAATAGCAATTTGACCAAATTAAACTAAATTGGAAAAGTTTTAGTTATAGTTTAGTTTACTCAGTTTTCGGACAGAATTAGCATCAATGTCCATAATTATAGCTCATGAAATCTTTACCTACGCGCAGCTTTAACCAGTGGACCTAGAATTATGAAATTATGTACAGAGGTTCTTAATATCGTATACGGAAGCTCTAAAAAAGGATTTTAGAAAATTTGTAGATAAGATGTTGAAGAAAAGATGTAATTGGGATAACCCCTTAAGAAATTTACAGTATTTTACACTCATCAGCGACTTACAAACGGACAAGTTGAAATTTTACGTGCAGGTTTTCTCTCTATGGCTTTTTTCAATCCATCTCCTAAGGGGCTGAAATAGGTATTTTGAACAGAATAGGCATTTGCACCAAAATAATCGTGGGCAAACGTTAATAAAATTATTCAACTGTGTTTGTTTAAACCAGACGAGAAAAAATGTATATGTAGCATTTATAATGAGGGCACCTAAAGCTTTTACACAAATTATCAAAGTCAGACGTGTGATAAGTAAGCAGAGCTTGTGGTATGGATGATTATGGAACGAACTGGTGGGTAACCCGGAATAAATATGCGTATGTTTATTCTGGATTGCCCCTAGTTCGCAGTGTCTTCATTCATAACACAAGTTCAGCTTACTTTGGGGCCAATTGGTGTAATTGTCTGGGAAATTTTTATTTATCTGGGGATTTGTTATTATCGATTGCACAATGTATTTTTCATAAAATTAATGTTGACAATAATTTCTATATTTTTACACGAAAAACTGCAGATGGCCTAGACATTAAAGAAAACATCCTTAGAATCAAGATGGCAGCTTCCGCAACGGTCGAATTTGGCTCGCCTGAATATAATGTTGGCCTAGAATTATTCCGAGATGACTAGTTTTTTTTGGTTGTGTATTGACAAATTTAAAAATTAAATTAAATAAATAATTATACGAAAAAATTATACTACAAATAAAACACTAAATCTAAACTTGAATGCATTGAAGGCAACGTAGCCAAAAGGCTGGCTGAATTACCACGCTGGATCGCAATAGAAATTCGTTGTGCGAGGTAGGTGCCAGCCTTCGGGTCACGAGTTTCACTCACCAATCGCCTCGCTAGGTCCGAAAAAAGACGATGAGCCCCTTGTCCCCAGGACCCCATGGTTTCAACGCCAAAAGCCTCAAAAATATACCCGCTACCCAAATTCTGATATTTTCTACGTTTAAGGCTTTCAGCGTTATTAGCAGCAGAGCCAGATTGTATACTAGTTGTGGAAAGATGGGAAGCCGCGAGAGTGTCTACGCAGGTTGCATCCCACACCAGCGGCCTACCCATCCTCCACGGGACCAGAGTCATACCATCAGGTCGCTTGCCATCATCACGCAACAATCCTGACGGTTCAAGAACCGAGGGAGTGTTGGAGGTAACAAGAGCCCGATGGATGATGTCATTTAAACTGGCATGGCGAGATATTCTGCCACCGCTGCGAGAACATGAAAGGCCATGGCGACCGAGCTCATCGACCAACAAGCCACAGTGGCAGCGGTGTCGAGCACATAATTTTATTCCTAAATGTAAACTACAGGCAAGCCTAAAGCTATGTTTGTCAAAAAGGGTTCCCAAGTTAGATGACGAAAGCGCCTGCAACCATAGCCCTGACTCCCACAAACCCACCGCCAGCAGACGAGCGCGCTCTGTTAAATTAGGCGTATTTAATTGTTTGTTCCGCTCTAAAATACAAAGCACGACGTCCCACTGACGCTGTGACGCGGGATTTTGTAGAACTGCTGAACTGTTTAATACAATTTTCCAGTGCATTTCGGCATCCGAAAGATGAGAAACCTCGCCCGTAAAAGAAGAGGAAATAATGTTATTGATAATATCTTTATTACCGTAAATCGAAGATAAAAAGGCTGGCAAAGCTAGAGAAGAAATTTTTCGAGTTCCTAAACCACCGAAGCGCACTGTTAAACTGGCTTGATCCCAGGAATTATTATCAAAATGTATGTTCAGAATATTCGATTATAAGAGTTGATTTCATTTTTTCATCGAGAACCGAAAGTAAATTTTGGTGTTTCCAAAATTGTGAGCAGCGAAGATAATAAATTAATTTTGGCACGAATAAGCAATGACGTAAAATTTAAAAGGCCACATGTGTATTAATTTGTGAAAGCCGGGAATAACTGTCTGAAAATTTTGAAATTTTGTCTATTATAAAGTTATGAAAGGAGTGACCAAAAATTGGTGAACCTAGGAGCCGAAGGGAAGATTTCTCTATTACAGTGATGCCGGGGGCAATTGATTGAAAGGTCTGAATAATGTTTTCTTTATTCACATTTACCAAAGTTTAATGTGAGGCCAATTTTGGCGAACTTATCAATCAAAAGCTTCAGGTCATCGAGAACGACACTTGCATCTCCCCCTAAAATTCCATCGTCAAGATACCAAACATTAAATTTCGAATTCAGTTGTTCAATGATAGGATGAATACCTAAACTAAAAATAGCAGGGCCTGACGGGTCACCTTGTTGACAGCCCACCTCTGATGATATGTGATGGTCTCCGTACACCAGAAGAGATGGCTCGTCACAACATTGATGAAGGAAATTAAATGCTTTGGGCAAGTGCTTTCTTACTTCTGCCAACAGGGTTCCTCGCTGTAAAGAATTAAAAGCGTTTTTAACATCCACCTTCAAAACAACCTCACCTCTTTGACAATCGAGAAAAGTCCTCAAAACATGTTCGGCCGCTTCAC